>CM066589.1:13920000-15176250 GCA_033816785.1 Picus viridis | reverse complement strand
ACCAGAAACCCAGAAACATTTCGCTCTGGGTTGAAACTTGGCAAACAAGTTCTATAATTGAAACAGATGTCATTCTTTTCTTCCTATAAGTCAAGAAAATATTTGTATATTAAAAGCAAAATTCTGAGGAAACACACAATATGCAGAATTTGAAATTACCCCAAAATGATTGTTAATAGCTTATTGGGATGATTCTAAGCTTTTATTTTAACTCCAAATACAGATGCACTGCAGTGACAATTTCTTCTTTAAGGAGGAATAGTTGCACAATCGGGTCAAATAATTTGAGTTTTAAAACTGTGAGTAAATACTTACAGGACTGGGTCAATAGTCTGCATTTCATAAAGGCTCCTAAGCACATATTTACATCATGAAATGCATCAACGCTGCATCAACACTGTATCACAGGCAAAAAAATCAATAATGTGCGTTTGGAAAACTTCATTAATGTACTTATACAGACCAACAATCTCAAAGGTTTTTTCAGATGAAAAGGGCCCTTGTTCAGCTAAGAAAACTTTATTCATGCAGAAATAATCAGATCTGGTTCAACCACCTTTTCTTTTCCATGTGCCGAGGTAATGAAGGAGTTGTAAGTATGGTTTGGCTAAGACAGGAAAGATCTGATAGATGGCTGCTGAGGTTTGAAGAGCGCACCATAACACTGTAGAGGAACTATTTAAAGTGAGACAGAGGGGTTCTGGCAAGGGTTGTAGTAACAGCATAAAATTATGACTACTGGAAAATAACAACCAGGAAATCGTGTCAGATGACTGGGGAGCTGACAAACACAGGGAAAGCCCCAGGACTGGGAAAAGAGGAGGTAATACTGAAGCAAAGAATAGAAAAATGTATGCGACCGGTAAGCACAGTATGGACTGAGTACTGACATGCACTCCGCACTTCTTGTCTGTACTGACAGACACCACCGTTTCAGCAGACTGAGGCTTTGGGTTTGCAGTTGAATCTTCACCAATTAATCCTTTTGGAAGGTTTTCTGGGGAGGAATATCTGACTCAGAATGTACATACGAAGACCAAGAGATTGCAATAATTTCCTTCACCAAGGTATAAATAAAACTCTGGATGGTAATCACATTGGGAGGATTGCAAAATTGGCTCAAGGGGCACTCCACCAGTGCTTATAAAACCAGATAATAAATTTCTCTTCATCACAAACTTAATAAAGACAATTTTGGTTTCAGGTGTGTTCTGTTGAGCTCTAACACACAAACATGGAGATCATCTGGTCCAAACCCCTGCTAAAGCAGGGTCACCCAGAGCAGATTACCCAGGATTGCAATGTCCAGGTGGCTTTGGAATGTCTCCAGAGAAGGCTGCTCCAGTGCTCTATCACCCTCACAGGCAAGAAGTTTTACCTCATGTTGAGGTGGAACCTCCTGGGTTCCACTTTGTGCCTGTTGCCCCTTGTCCTGTCACAGGGCACAACTGAAGCAAGTCTGGCCCCATCCCCTTGACCCCCATCCTTTGGCTTTGATAGGATCAGGTTTTATCTTTCATAAATGTTCTGTCTTTTTCATAGTCGAAATGCCTTGTAACATCACAACTGGGAAGCTACTAAAGGACCATGGAAGCTATTCCGGAAAAGGTGACTGCAAGCCTATTTCTCTGAGAAAGGAGAAATGGAAGATCTAATCCTAATATAGCAGAGAGTGAAAGAAATGTCTGAGAGATGTCACTGTTTTAATATGCTAAAACACAGGAAAGTATGCACATTGTGGCTTAAATCCCAATCACCTTGCTCATGCAAGAAACATCACTGGTTTTAAAGAGACCACAGTTTTGGATCCTTTCACCTTTTTTTAAAATTATTCACAGTAGCAGTCTCAGCATGATGCAGCTCTCAGTTTAATCACTGCAGCTTGCAGGAGCAACCTCTCAGACTTTCAATGTTTGAGCATTTAGTTAGCTGAATTTATGATTGCTGCTTTGCCAAGAAATTGGAGACAAATCTGGGCTTGGAAGGAAGATGGATACTTCCAAATACACAGTACCCACTCAGTGAATGAAAAGGCCCATGACACCACATTTTGTTCAGGAATTTACAGTGAGTGACCTGCCCCTTTTCATAGCAGGACCAACTGCATTATTCACTCCACATAAGGAATGGGTAGGCTATGCTAATCTGAAGAGGGGAGTCATCAATTGTACGTGCCCAGAGCATCTCTCCCATTGATTTTGTAATTAATGATGAATGTAGATTTGAGGAGGGAGAGATGGCTGAGGAGGGAACTTCACGTGCAGAATAAAAATGTTACCGGAGCCTAATCAATTAGGTACGGCTGACAAATGGGTGCAGGGTAACGGCACTGTGTGCTTCAGGAGTGAGTGGTGAAAGAGTCAGAAAGGAGATGGTACATATCTACACCAGCCTTTCCATGAGGTAAATGCGATCCCCTGCATCAGCAGGACCATGAGCAAACTGTCTGGTATCTCAAAATCACAGTTCTTTGATGCTAACTGGAAACGTGCTTGCTTTGTTTACTGATTAAAAACATCATAATAATGCTCTAGATGCTGAGAGGACCACTTGTCATTTTTACCCCTGGTTACAGGACTGAAAGCCATGTAGACTATCATTTTGGGTAACAAATAGCACACTTTGGACACAGTCTAAGCCTCAGGAGAGGAGAGTACGCCTCTGTAAGTAGGTGACACATCCTGTCTCTGGATACAGCTTGTGTAGAGGTTCACCTTTCCATCCACACAACTGGCCTTTCAGCCTCTCACTACAGCCACAGCTGCCAGAGGGTGAAGTGACAAGATCTGTAAGAACTTAACTGCTCAGTTTCAGCCACACAGGGATGTTCAGACAGACAATGTGTGCACTAACTTGCAACATTTCTTCCCCACCACATCTAGAAGTCTGCTGTAAAAATGCTGCAGTGAGTTCCTCCAGCCTGACTGTGCCTCCCTGCACACTGACCAGGCTGTAACCGGTCATTAGAACTGCAGCAGCTGGTCTAACAGCATCATGTCCAGGACAACACCTCCACAGTACACCACACCATCAGACAGTGTTGCTTCAGTCCTTCAGGAAGGTTCTCCTTTGGGCAGGCTGAAGAGCTCATATTCCTCTGTGTGTGTATGCTTACATATGTAGAACATCCACAACTTTCATTTTATTACCCTCTTTTGACTTCTTTGGAAATACAAAGCAAAACCACACATTTGGAGTGAGTAAGGAACATGTATCTGAGAGACCTGTTCTTAACTGAAGGATGGCAAGTGCTAAATTCTTACAAAAAGCATTTCTTTGCCTGTGATAGTTCAGCAAAACGAGTTGTGTGACAAAAGCTCAAAACCAGACATGTTCTCAGCAAGGCACAGGTAACTGAGTGGAGGGACTTTTGCCTCAGTGCAAATTGAACTCAGCACACTATGAAGATATGAAACCCTTTATTTTGGTGCAAACTGGGGTCAAATAGCCTGGTATATCTAAAGGGATCCATTTTCAGGTAATTCATAGAGCCCTTCACAGAACTTGAATTGCCAAGTTAAGCCTGAAGGAATCATAGAATTGTTAGGGTTGGAAGGGACCTCAAGGATCATCTAGTTCTAATGCCCCTGCTATGGGCAGGGACTCCTCACACTAGATCAGGTTGCCCAGAGCCAGATCCAGCCTGACCTTAAAAACTGCCAGGGATGAAGCTTCTACCACCTCCCTGGGCAACCTGTTCCAGTGTCTCACCACTCTCATGTGGAAGAACTTCTTCCTAACATCCAATCTGAATCTATCCATTTCTAGTTTTGTTCCATTCCCCCTAGTCCTATCACTACCTGACACCCTAAAATGTCCCTCCCCAGCCTTCTTGTAGGCCCCCTTCAGATACTGGAAGGCCACAATGAGGTCTCCTTGGAGCCTTCTCTTCTCCAGACTGAATAGCCCCAACTCCCTCAGTCTGCCCTCATAGGAGAGGTGCTCCAGCCCTCTGATCATCCTCATGACCCTTCTCTGGACATGCTCCAGCACATCCAGATCTTTCCTGTAACAGGGGGCTCCAGAACTGGACACAGTACTCCAGGTGGGGTCTCACTATAGTGGAGCAGAGGGGGAGAATCACCTCCCTCAACCTGCTGGCTGTGCTTCTCTTGATGCAGTCCAGGATGTGATTTGATCTCTGGGCTGCAAGTGCACACTGGTGGCTCACTGGTGGCACCCCCAGGTCCTTTTCTTCAGGACTGCTCTCAAGTCAGTCACTGCCCAGATTATATCAGTGCTTGGGATTGCCCCGACCCAGATGTAGGACCTTGCACTTGGTCTTGTTGAACCTCATGAGGCTATCATGGGCCAAACTCTCTAGCCTGTCAAGGTCCCTCTGGATGGCCTCCCTTCCCTCCAGTGTGCCTGCTGCACCACCACACAGCTTGGTGTTGTCAGCAAACTTGTTGAGGGTGCACTCAAACCCTGAGGGTGCACTCAATGCCACTGTCCATGTCACCAACAAAGATGTTAAACCACACTGGTCCCAGTACTGATCCCTGAGGGACTCCACTTGTCACTGGCCTCCACTTGGACATGGACCCAGAGCTGCATGATAATCCTCTATCAGTGATGACTACACTGAAGGTACTGTTTACTGTCACTTTGGACCAGGAAGCTCCGCACTATTTACAAAGAGTACAAGCAGTTTCAGAAACAACAGAAAAATCTAGATTTCATTAACTGAAAATGTTGGGCACATTAATAAATCTTTTAAAAGGACTGGTGCTCTTTCAAATAAGAGTTCCCCTCACTTAATGCAAATCAAGAGAATCTCATCTCAGGATAGAACAGTCGGTCTGATTAACAGCTGGCATTAAAAGGCAATAGAAGAGGGCTATGTAACTCCATCATGGGTTAGGGTTTATGTCACATAGCCTCAGTTCAGCACAAAGTAATGGATCAGCATTGTTATCTCCAGCCAGACACCAGCACTCTTTGTTAATGACAGGCAGACAGATTCCTGACAAGGTGTTTCTATCTCCTGGGAGGATGCACCAAATGTAGCAGTGATTTTACCAGTGAAATGGTCAGAAATATTTTTCTTTGCAGCACTAACTGGGTTTTCCCATGTGTAAAAGGCAAAGAAAATGAGCTCTGTTCACTTGAGGACTTGCATTAAGCTCTGTGTATGGAGTGGAGCTGAATGGGAGCTGTATTGAAATGTCTTTTGCTTTCCACAGTCCTGGTTTTGTAACACCACACTGGTTTCACTGAACACAAGTAGTGTGGGGAACGTGGGATTTCTTAGTTTGAAACTTCTCTCTCTCAGAGTAATTTGTTAGCATGCTGATCCCCCTGCTTCCAAGCACATTGCACACCAAGTCAGTAGACTGGGTGCTGGAGAAGAGAAAAAGAGAAAGCAAACCTCAGTGTCCCAATGAAGTTGGAAGCCTTGAAGGCAGGAGATGGACCCTTACATGAACAAACCTTAGAAAAATCCTTACCTTTTCCTCAAAAGTACATAGCAAGGAAATTTAAGGTGGTTATTCATTATATGTCCTAAGAGACGGCATAACAACAGCTGCAGAATTTATTTACATAAAGGAGACCAATCTCCAAATTAAACTTTATAGGGAAAGAAATCATACACAAGACAAGTACCATGGGAATAAAAGGAACTGTAATTATCAGTGCATGTTTTCACATGGGAATTTGGGCACGGGTGGAAGGAGTTTGTTATTTGTTTTGACAGCTTTACCCCTTCAGCCATTTCATAAACAAATTCCCCTAAGATTACAGTGCCAGCCTCAGCTGGATCTCTATGGAGAATGTCTGTAAACCTTTGTTCAAGAGTTTCATAAGAGATCTCTGCTGCTTAGGTTCCCTTAACAACACATTTATTAAGTTAGATAAATCCATTCCTGCCTTCTGAATTAAGCAACATAGTGAAGTGTGCAGGAGTGTCAACTTCCACCATGACTCATTTCAAGCCTGGCTTGCAGTGTCTGAGGGTAATTCTCCAGTGGGCCCCTGACTCAAGGAAAGTAGAACATATTACAGAGAAGGGTTAAAAGCCAGGACCAAAGAAACTGCATCAGGTAACATGACATGGGGGGGGGGAACACCTCCTTGGGAAGGTGGGTAGCATGTTTCATGCACTTTTCCATACTGTAACACTTTACTGGCATCAGCTACAGCCATCTGACATCACCATTTAACAACAGATTGGGCCTTTGAAAGATCTTTTAGCCTCTCCTTGAGGCACTTTATATATGTGTCAAATATTTTATTTTGTGGGAGTTTTGAGATACTCCTTAGTTCTCACAAGCAGGCACTTTCAAAAGCAGCACTCCAGGGTGCTATGAATTGCTGTGGCCCGTTTTATTCACTGTGGTCATCCCTTCTGGTCTTAGAAGCTAAACAGCTCAATGCTGGCCAGAAACCAGGTTTCAAGTAGTAGAATTCATTTTAATGAAATATTTCCACAGTCTATGATTTTCATAACATGTCAATGACAGTGACAACCTGACAGAAGCTCCCTCTGTCACTTCCTAAAGAACACTACCTTTAATGTATTTTGTGTCAAAGCAGATGTGTTTTCCCTGGGGACAGAGAGTTTCTAACTGGAGTATCATGAATCGTATAGCTTTTCTTTCTTTGGTATAATTGAATTATTTTAGAGGATTATTTTTTTTTCAGCTGATGAGGTTTTGACATTTTCATTTCCATTTTCAAGATGTAAGGAATCACACTTAGAAATTCAAATCCATTCAGGTTGTTTGTTGACTGTGGGGTTGTATCATTCAAGTGCCCATAGTTCCAAGCCCAGAAACCTTTCCTTGGTTCTGTCTAGACACCTTTAAATTTTTAACACAACTACAATTTCTAAAGCAAAGGTTTTAAATCACTAAAAAATGCAGCATTTAAGAAATGGGTGGGGTTTTTTGTCTTACCTGGTCAAATCCAAATCTCCTGAAGCAATTTAACAATGGGAATGGAATGGAATGGAATGGAATGGAATGGAATGGAATGGAATGGAATGGAATGGAATGGAATGGAATGGAATGGAATGGAATGGAATGGAATGGAACAGCACAGAACAATCTATAATTCTTATGTCAGTTCACACGAACCAATTGACAGTCCGAATTCTACAATATCAAAGAAAGCAAGCACAAGGTCTTAAAACATATCAGGAACCACAAATCTGTATACGCAATAAAATAAGATATGGAAAGATTTATTTCTGCTCTAACTTCGCAGCCTGTGAATACTTTTGAAGGCCAAAGGGATTAATTAAAAAGCAGTTCCTCCATGACACATCCAAAATGCATTTCCTCTTTCTGCAGGTTGTGCTCACTGGCTACAATATCAGTCAAGCAAAAAATTGCAGATATAGAATAAAAAGGCAGCTGCTTCCACAAAAGATGGACAATCAGGTACATGCCTAAGTGTATACAGGCAAATGCCAGACACAACAGGGATGGCATTGTGCAGAGAAATGAAGAAGTAGCACAAATTCCCCTGCTCTGTAACAGCTCCAATACAGCTGCTGAATGCTCTGCAACATTTTCCCAGGGAACATTGGAAGGTTTTGAATTTTTCTTTCATTCTAAACTAGAATTGTACCACAGCTTTCAAAATGGTCTTCAGCAGAGAAACTTTAAAAACTCCATGTGAGATAATACTGAAAGGAGGCTTTGAAATTAACAGTGTAAATAATATAATTATTATAATATAATTAAAGGCATTAGCAGTTTGGATCTACTGGAGTGAAAGTTCTGGATAGCTTTTGTATTTGTCAAATCAGGACATTACATTACAGTGACAGCCTTTTAGGTTGATACAGAATTAATTAATGTACATGGACACCACCATCATATATTTGCATAAAGAACTGAAAAGTCCTTCTGCTAGAGAAATTTAACATGGATTTGGCTGAAAGGCAATGGTTGCAGGTCACACACTAGGTCTCATAAAATAATCCTCTTTTACTGGGACGACGATGTGACTAAAACTACAGTTTGGAATACTAAGGATACACAGGCACCTAGGGATGCAGGCTTTGGCAGCATGAAAGCACCTTTCACCACCCAGACCATCAGGGAGCAAGCAGAGGTATCTCTTCTTGTATTTTCTCCCTGAAGCCACTGGGAAGGACTCAAAGCAAGCTAAACTTCCTTAGGAACAGTACTCGCCAAAGCAGGGAGCTCCCGTGGCCATACAGCTGAGCTAGCAGTAGTGAGTTTGAATTTGCAGCTAAGGTAGAGCTGCAGCAGGAGAATCAGGAGAGGTGTATCTGGGCTGTTTTCTCTGAGCCATTGTGGCAACATTGGCTTCCCTCAACACCAGCACCTTTCCTGGACTAGGAGTACAGTTTGCACAGCGTCCTTCCTTTAGGTCTGTGCTTTAAACTACAAGCCTAGTAAGTTTTCATTCCACATCAGCAGTGTATTGCTGTACGTTAGGAAGTCAGCAGTGAGCCATCAGCTCTTATGTTCCTACGGCCTCTTGTAACTTAGTTTGTAACATTATTGCTGCAGACACTAGACTTCTATTCTTTTTTGGTCTGTGTAGAAGCTACTAGAAATACATCCACAATGAGGGAAACACTGTCACAATTCTGATAGCTTTTCCACTGAGACAATATAAAAGATCTTGGATTTGTTCTGGGCTGTGACCTGCTGGGTCTCACAGATCTGCAAGCTGCTGTAGTCACTTGCTGCAGGTCTCCCTAGGCATGCAGAGATGACTCATTTCTAGAGCATAGGTTAAAACTGATTTACCTTGCACAGGTAAGCTGGGTCATCTGTTGGTTAATCAACAGGTATGTGTCATAGCATCCAAGAAAGGGAGAGAAAGAAAGCAAAATTTTTTATGCCCCCAGACTGTGGTTCACAGCCCAGATCTCTGCTGATACTGAGGCACAAGACCAGAGTGTTGTTAGAATATAGGAAGAGCCACAGTGGATCATTCCAAATGCCCACCAAGCTCATGATCTGTCTCCAGCAGGGAAAATCAGAAAGAGGACTTGGATGTATGACAGTCCCCAGGGGTTCTCCCACATAACAACTACCTTTATCTAGTTCTCTTTGCTGTTCTGTTTCACAGGGGGAAGAACTAATTCTGGATTACAAAGAGGAATAAATAAGAAAGTGAATGCAAGTGCGGTAAGTACCTTGATTTTTGAAATCATATTATCAGCAAATAGCTCCCCTTTCAGAGTAGTCCTAATTGGCTATTAACAACAGTAGCTAACAATTTCAATGCAATTAATAATGTTTTAAAATAATTAGAGGGCTAATATATTACATTAGAGCATACAGCAAGCAGAAGTCTTGCTAATTATATATATTATTCTCACTACTTTACTTAATGAAGGTGTCTGGCTTTTACCCTAATTCATCCTTGCTCTACTTTTTCATTTATTAAAATCAGTGTAACTAATCCTCCCTCACACTATTGTGGCATTACAGCAGAAAGATGAGGATGAAGTAGTGAAAGAATGCTGTGTCCATCCCTCCTCCCACCCCCAAAGTACCAACCAAACAAAAGCCCCAAAGCCACACCAAAACATTCAAATGAAGATTTAGTTCCAAGTGTCAGAAACAGTTGCACAAAGTAAAGAATTAAGATGTGGGAAATTAGAGAGCAAATGCAGAAACCTGAGTCAACATTTATTTAACACCTTCTGCCTAGTGCTGAAAGTGTGAATCTCTGCACAGAGGTAATCACACCCGGATCGGTTTGATTTTCAGTACAAAGTGATTCTTCTGACAGAAATATTACTGCTCTGTAGCTTAAATGATTGTTTTTCCTGTTTTTCCCTAAAAGTGGAGAGAGGAGGGCTTTGGATAAATGAAGATTTGTTCCAAACTGGCAGCTGATCTTTCAGGAATGAACAGCAGCAAATAAATTGTTTACAGTCACAATCTCCTCATTTGTATTAGCCTATAAATACATTTTGCTCCCCAGTATCTGAGCGTGTCTGTGTGCTCAGCAACCCTCTGCTGTGACTGCACAAGCGCCCTCCCTTTCCTGCAAGCCAGCACAAACACCTTCTCCTGCCCTGCATACCAGAAACACACTGCAACTAGCATTTTTACCTCCGGGCTCCAGAAAAAATTCCAGACTGCTGGGAAAATGATCCCTGGTGTGGACAGCAGGAGGAAGAGGAGGAAGCACCTATTTCAGTGTCCCCCAAGGACACCCAGGACACCTGTGTTCCAGGCTCAGGGCTGTGGAGTCGCAGACCAAATACATGCACGCAGCCAGAGAACCCAGTCCTATATGCACAGCTCAGAAGCTCTGCCCCAACCTGGATGGGGTCATCTCTGATGTCTCCATTAAGCTAGAGCAGCTCTGACTGGCTAAAAGGCTATAACAGCAACAGGAAAAGCAAGACCAACCCATCCCTTTCATTAATCTACTGCTGCTCTCCTGCTAGGATGCAATCCCTTAAGATCACCAAGTCCAACAGTTCTCTAACTCTACCAAGGCTGGTGCTAAACCATATCCCTCAACATCACATCTCTTCTAATGTCTAATCTAAACCTACCCTGATGCAACTGGAGGTTGTTCCCTCTTGTCCTAGTCTGGTAGGAGCTGACAATCATCACAGAAAACCACTTTTCAGCAAACAGGACACAATCACCAAAGGAACTGGTTCAGTGTGGTGAATGTTTCTCAAACAGCAGAGCAAGGTCACAGCACGCTGTAAGATTGCTGTTGACCTCTGTACAGATGGTGTGGCAATAGCAGTTGTCTGTGCTATGAAATACAAAATAAAATCTTGACAACAACAATGCCTTGTTAGCCTTGTGCCTTTGAGACACAAAACAGCACAGTAAGTGAGTCTCAACACGTGCATTGGTTGCTCTGTGATCAGAAGACCTGCTCAACCCCTGGCGAGGTGTACAGCAGCAGGTGTGGATTCTCAAACAGGCAGTGCCGCTGAACACTTGCACACATTGACTGCCTTTGCCACACACTCACAGGTCCTTTCTGCTCCATGTCTGCATCATGTCTGGGAGGAAGGAGCCTTTTCAAAGTACTGCTCTACCATTTTCACATTGTAACTGTGATAATGGAGGCTGGCTCTTGGGAGCCAAGACCCAGACAGGACCATATGAGTCAGTTAAATAATAAATGAATACATAAATGCATCCTGACTCTCTGAATACTGTTTTAGTTAATTTCTGTGCAGATGCAGATGCAAAATATTGAGGTTCCTCCACGTTGTGAAAAATCTTTATGCTCAATTTTTGAGTTGCTCAAAGCATTTCTTCATGAGTGCTGTGTCGCGGATGACCAACTCCTTTTTTTCATCAGAAATCCACAGGATGGTAAATAATACTGTAAAAAAAAACCCCAAACTAAAGGCAAAATTCACTAGTAAATTCCCTTCCAGCCTATGTAGTAGTTTCTCTTGGGTACTAATTTGTGTAAGACTATTTTGTTATTTCTAAGTCACTGGGGAACACAAGACTAACATGAGACATTTAACACATACATCCACTTATCAGAAAATAAATACATGACCCATTTGTTGGAATAAGTTGCAGTACTTGCCCCACAGCAGAGATAAAGACTAACCTTGTTTCACACATCACAAGAGAGCTCAACAAAATGGTACTTTGTGCCTTATCTGCCTTTGGTACCCACACATGGTCCCTCAACTTCAGGCCAGCTTCCTAACTTTCCAACCATTGCAGAAGAAAATAGCAGCACAGGCTTGAGGCAAGTGTCCAGCGGTCATTGGAGAAAGCAGCAGTTCCTCCAGTCAAAACCACTTGCTTTGAGAAATGGTTTAATTATGATCCTTTGAGGACTGATGTGATAATGGGAAAGGGGATATAAGAGCTTAGATACATATTAATAGACATATACATGCACTTGTGTACAGGATATCAGTCTGTCTCTATATGCTGCTCACAAAGTAGGCAGGATCCAGTCAAGATGACAAAAGATGGGGAAAAAACTGTCTTTTCTGGTGTCTCACATCACTTGGCAAAAGCTCATTATTGAACTGTCAGCAAAGAAGAGAGACCTTGTCCCCACACCAACCTGAAGGCTGACAAGGGGCAGTCATGCCAAATGCTACCAACCTTCCGTTAAGCAAAGCCTGCGAGCAGCATTCCATGCTTCCACCCCGGGAAGGAGAGCCCCCGGGCAGGAGCATGGCCTCCCTTTCTCACAGGCTCCTCTTCTCAGGCCATGCAGAGGAAATGCCAGGCTTGGGGCTGCCAAGTACCTGATTTCAGGGTTCATCCTGTTACTGCATATAGATGTCTCTGGTGTGTGCTTGGCAAGACAAGTTATCCTAGACTGATCATATGTTCACAGATTGCAGCGAGTGTGTGAAAGCCTTTTTTGCTGTAGTTACTGGGCGAAGCCACGTCTGTTACCTGGTACTCATGCAGAGAAATCTGTAATCTGGGAACAGATGGTCTGACTGGGCAAGTGAGAGAAGGAGAGAGAGAGAGACGCTGTCTGGAAGACTGAAGAGCTTTTCGCGTGGAGGAAATGAAAGAGGAATGAACAAACCCACCACAGCATGACAAAAACATGAAAATATAGAGGAATGTCAGTCCTGAAGGTCATTCCTTCAGAATTCACCAACTGTCTATGCACCATATGTGCATATCAACACACCACCAAGAGCCCACCATCCTGTTGCATGGAGCAGGAGGTAGCTCAGGCAGCCAGGAGTGGCAGAACTGCAGCCTTACCATTCAGAAGAGTGACACAGTCTGTAGTCCAAGCACCCAGCTGGAAAAGAAACACAAAAAACACACAGCCACTGCTGCTCTGGGGCTGATACAAAATTTGATAGCAACAGACCAGAACAAAAAATTCACATCCTGCTCTTGAAGCACAGCCTTGCTGGCATCTGTTGGGACATGGCATTTTTTTCCAGAATCTTGAGAGATGGTTTTGGAGTCCAGGTGTTCCTGGAACTGGAGATATCTGCCACTGGGACAAGGCCATCCTTCCCAAACATGAAACTGGCTATTGATACCAAAATGCAGCATTGCATTACTCCAAACCAAAATGAATTAGATCTAACCTGTTATAAATTCTTATCAGCCTCCTTGACAGTGGGCCTTTTAGTGGTTAGCAGCCCAACCAAAGCTAAAGGGTGCTGCCCTGCTCATAGAGAGGCCTGAGAGTCCATATCTCCAGGTGAGTGCTCTGATGGCCTGAGGAACTGAAGCTCTCCCAGCAACAGGAGCACACCCAGCTAACACATACACAAACCACACTGTGATGGCTGAGGTGCAAAAATCCCAGCTGAGAGTCTAACAGAGTCCTAAGGCTGCAGAGTCCTAATGACCCCTGTGTGGCCACTGTCATCACTCACACCAGAGAGTTTAGTGTTCCTCTGCTCTGTCCCCACAGCTACTATCACATTTTTGGCCACAGAGAAGACATGTCCTGAAAAATAAACAGCCTTCAAATATAAACTTGTGACCATCCCTAAACCTGTGTTCCCAAAGACATTGTTGGGATATTTCAAACAGAGTGAAAACAAATCAAACCCTGAGTGAGGAAGCAGCATCCCAGTAACAGCAACAAGAGAAGCAGAGTGAGGTGCTGGATGCTGCTGGATGCAGCCGCAGGCCCCTGACATGGCAGGGCCAGGGAAGGTGGAGGGATCATCCCCTCAACATGCTGATCCCTGGGACAAAATGCCTTTGTGAAACAGGTATTTAGGGAAAGCTGGACCTAGTGACAAAACCCCTCCAGCCCTGAGAATTACATGCTGTGGGGGCTCAGCATGGGCTCCTCTAAAAGCTTCTCATACAAAACCTGCCCTGGCAGGAGCAGGAGACTCAAGACATGTCCCTGGTGTAAATCACCAGCTGAAATCAGTGGTATTACCCCCATGCAGAATTGAGTTGAAAGGATAATGAAGCCCTAATGGAAGAAGATGATTTCACCAGAAATGAAGGGTCACAGTCTCACCAAATGACTGTCTGAATGAGATGGAATTTTTAGCTCTGTCAGCCCACGGCTGAAAACTCTACTTGTAACACATCAGATTAAGCCAGTTTTGAGAACTCTTCAGTGTTCAGCCAGCACAAGATTTTATATTTGGGTGCTCTCCAGTACTTCAAACAATTTCTCACAAGAAATCCACGTTGTCAGATACAGACAAGCAATGCTGTATTTTACTGTTTATTCTTCCAGCAACGTGTCAGTCAATTTGCAGAGTTAATTTCCAAATGGGACCAAATGGTTTTTTGCATCTCAGCAGAACTAAGTGACTTCACCGAAACAGCAAAGGCAAAGCTCTTCCACCTTCTTCTTTTTCAGTCCCAGTGAATGGCAACGGAGTAACAAGATCCAGGATCAAACATGTTGCCAATGGAGTGAAAAAAATCCATTCTTTGACAGTAACAAAGTGATCTATCATACCTCGTGCCTAAGCTGATGAAGAAGACAACATCCTTTTGGTCAGTCTCAGTTATTAAAAGCAATTGCCTGGAGACAAAAGCTGGCTAAGACACTCTGGAAAAGAGTGAAGTGTCTTACAGGAGAAATAAATACAATATCTCATTGTGCAACATAAAACAAAGGCTTCAACTACAGCTTTGTGTGTTTGCCAAGTCAGTTATGGAGACAGTGATCATGCAAACATGTGAAAAGGGCAAATATCAAATTAAAACCCCAAAAGCAGCATCTCATCTCCCCTTTTCAATTGTGTATTTTTACACCTTTCTGAAGTAGGATAAACTCCTATGACATGAGCACTACCAAGGCTGTAATACCTTTCTTCTTGCTCTTCCTTTCCACAACTGTAGAAGAGAGGTCTTGTTCTTTGAGGGACAAGTTCCTCAGCCTCTGAACGTCTGGTTAGAGTGTAGGAAAGGTTTTGTTACACAATTGGATACAGAGCAAGACAGATCACTTGCAAGAAATTCTGAATGCCACTCATGGTACCAAGAGTAAAGACTACAATGACTGTCTTCTAAATGTGGAACAGAGCTTCAGAAACTTGACAGGAGCTGCAGCTTTCAGAAGATGAGAAATGATGCTGCATTTACACCTTTAGGATATGCACATACCCCTCTAATGGCTCCCACTATCCTCACAGCTCCTCAGGCCCTTAATTCAGGTGGTTGTAAGATGGTCATCTGCAAATAGTGGGTGCCAGCAGAGATCAGCCATGTGACAGCTCTGTGCAAGGAAATGGCTGATCCATAAGCCCTGCAATGTGCTTGGGGATTTGCTGTTAATTAGGCAGCAGGATTACAGACATCTCAGGATCACACATGGCACAAAAATCAAACACAAACCAGCTCTGGTTTAAAATAGGAAGAATAAGGAAGCAAAAGAACCATCTTCAGCCAAAGCTGAGCAGTGTGTCTCAGCACCCAATAAGAGATGAGATGAGCTGATGACTGGGATCCAGAAACCACACTCAGAGAAAGAAGGAAAAGACCCCAAATGAACTCTTGATATGCTGTCACAGGCCTAGGCCACAGCTCTGAAGACTTGACAGGAGTGTGATGCTAACGGTGTGGCAAAGAGGTCTTACAGGCTATGGCGGACATAGAGGAGGAAGGACAGTGAGGAGAGCAGCCCTCCAGGCACATGTTCAGACTGTGGGCACAAGCGCAAGCACAGGCTAGGACACGGGCGGGCTGGGAACTGCGTCACTTGACAAGAGTGTGTACTCTCCAACAGAGTGGGCACAGACACAGGGTGAGTGGACGGCTCTGATGTAGAAGATGAATGTGCTCTCAGCCTGAAAGCAGATGGCACATTTATTACTTTTAAGTTAGACATTGGTACAAAAGCAGCAGGCTTCAATTATGAGAATGAAACACTGGGAGGAAAGAAATAAAACACAGTCTTTTTTCCAAGTGTACCTCAGGTGCATCCTCCATAAGGAAAGGGAAGCTAAAAGCATCTCATATCCTTACCATGATGAAGGGGTAACATGTTCTGGAATAACAGGAGATTGGGGGGGAAGGCATAGGAAGGCTGCCATAGGAATGTGGAATTTTAGTATGAGGCTAAGTTGAAAGAGCCCAAACCAAAGCAGAGGCTGCACTAGCTTATGGCTCTGGAAACTACAGCAAGAGAAGAACGAACAAAATAGATGTCCTGAATAGATCTTTGTTGCTCAAAAATAAGCAAGGACAAAGGGCTCATATAAAGACGTAGTAAAAGATTATCTTGCATTATCCAAAGCGAACAGTTCAGAGGCAGCAAGTATTTCCCTACATTTGTCATGCTCAGCAGGTCAGCAGGGTTCTGTCCCCTGGAAAACTGCAGAGACGAAGTCTCAGGCCAGGCTGGAAGTTTCACCACTCTCCCATGGGATATGTACCGAAGTGGGGAATGAAGAAACACAGTTTCATAACAAAGGGGAAAAGCAAAAGGTTTCTGAGGATCTCTGTCTGAACGTCTAGTTTTAAAGCAAGAAGGCTAATGAGATCTGTTACCCACAAACTTGCTGTGTTACCAACGAGCTGTATCAGGACTGCTTAAACAGTACACTGCATCATTTGCATGTGGGGCAAAAAGGGCTTATATTGTGTCACACTTTGCAACAGCCTCTCCCAGGATAAATAAATGCAGTGTGAGTAAATCTGGAGACACTGGAAGCAGAAGGAAATGGAGAGTCTGGTACACTGTCTGCTAGAAATCCCTTGCTGCAATTGAAGCCTTCTAATAGTCATGCCCTAGAGTGCTGGAATTGGACAATGCCTGATGCTGCTGAAATGGTTTTGGTTATGCCAGCTGAGTACCTGGCCCTTTACTTCTGCCATCTCTGTGGGACACAAATCACTCCTACAGAGATGTGGCAGAGCCTGAGATTCTTAGAAAACCCTTGCTCTCTTCACACTCACATTTTCTGATGCACAAGTAACAGCAAGGTGATTCTGCTATGGGCACACAGCAATGCTGCAAGACAGGCTGTGCTTTCAGAGGCTGAAAGACAACCATTACCTTCCTCATACTTTCACAGCTCTCACACTAAAACGTGAAATAGTTCCTGAACTCTTTGCATCAGTTCATAGATCATACCTAGGTAACCTCTTAGGAGTTGAATGATTTTATTTGCCAGTGCAAGTTTGGTAGCAATTCTGATAGATAAAATTGTTCCTGTAAGAGCGGGATCTAAAGCAGCTCCTGGATGTGCCAGCCAGGCACACACAGAGCACCCTGCAAGAGCATACACACATGTTGAGCTCAATGCTCGCTGTTTACAAGGAGTTACTTGGCAAGCAGTATAATGCCAACTCTTGGCAAGGTCCTGGTGAGGCTGGAATCTGCAGAGGTTTCATTTATTGGTGCTGATGATAGGGATGAGTTAAATTACAGACACTGGAATTGCTTTTAACATGATTCAGGAGGAATGTTTCCAAAGAGCCGACTGTTGCAAAAGCCGACAGCAATATCTCTTCCAGAAGGTTTGCCATTTCAGGGAGCTCTGAGCTGCCAACCTCTACAGCCCAGCAGTTTCAGTAAGAGAAAAGAACCTGGGCTGGGTATTGAGCAAGCCCCACAGATCCTGAATTTGCTGAGCACCATGCAGGGTGCAGATCACAGAACAGGCAATACAGAGGGGCTTTTTCTCAGCAAGATTATATGGACCAGGACCTATGTATGCACAATCACGGCACATATGCTCCCACCAAGCTTCAAGTCAGGACAAGCCCTGCACAGAGAATGTTTCACCCGTTGTAGGGGGACATGCAGACATCTTTTTAACGAGTTTGTCTATTTTCTCTGCTCTTGATTCAGCAACTTATCTGGACCATGAAGAACATTGTACTTCTCACACACTACCAAGGTTCTTGCTATTACAAAAAAACAATTTTCCTCTGCAAGGAGACAACTAAGGTGAACTCTGTAGTGATGATGGGATTCACACACAAAGCTCAGAAGTAAGAAACATGAGTTCACACCCCAGGTCTGCCAGTACCTAAGGACAAGCCACTAACACCCCTTCCTTGGCAGTAGGACTGTGGATTCCCCAGTATGGGTGCAATAGTGCTGTGCGTTTGCACAGCTCCCGAGAGACTCCTGCAATAACTGCACTGCTGACTAACCTCAGAAAGCAGCCAGGACACAAGAGGAGAATAGAGTTTTTGCTACAAGCAGGATTTCACTTGACTCTTCAAGAACAAAGCCTAGCTTTTCTTCAGGGAATTAAATCTTCTAAAATCAGGTAGTTTTTCTTACCTGTTACACTGTTCCCTCCAGTTCTGTTGCAGGAATATTGTGAAATTGCTGCTTCTACATTCAGCACAGCTTACCACTCACCTTGTTGAAAAGTGTGTCATGTGTATTGCTTCAATTTCCAAGTCACTCCCTACAATCTTTCATTACGGAGCAGTGATCACTTTTCCTGAGCTAAGGTTGTGGGGTTTCCTTTTATTGGTTTAGTTTTATCCCCATTCCCTTTCTGAAAACCCTCAAAAATGCACTTCAAAATACAGCATGGGTGAGTTATCTGCCTCTCCATGGCTCAGGACATAGAAAAATGCCTCTTGATCACAGCCTCAGAAAGATCATCTCATGCCCCGTGCCACCCTGTATAGCAGCAGGATGTAGCAGCAGGGCAGATTTCACAGGGCCTGTGAAAGTACTCATATAGAAAGCAACATCTGAAGATCTGAGATGCAATTGAAAATACTCTTTAGAACACAATTAAGCATATTAGAAAAGACCACCATCTTTCCAGGAATATTCCTCTGACTTTATTTGCATTCATAAAATTGTCTGGAGTAGTTTTGATCTAAAAAACCAAAATTCTGTCAGCCTTCCAGATCAGCCACAGATATCTAGTTCCTCTCTATCCCCTCCATGCTCCCATGCAAAGGAACTGGGACTCTGCTCCTGCTCAGAGGGGAGCTGGGTAGGACACTGGGTAATTCAGTCTCTGAGCACATGCAGCCCGTGACATCTCATCTGAGCATGCCAGCAAGCACAGTGTTGTGAAAGGAGGTGTTTAACCCAAGTGATGTAACCTGCCACAGTTCACTCGGCGTCTTGCAGAGACTGGTTCCCATTCAAAGCATTGCAGTCTCCATCCCAAAACTGATTCAGCCCAAAGAAAGAAAGAGTTGTTACAACAACCCAGCCAGTGCCAGAACTGTGCAGAAGGCTCCAACACACTCTTTGTTATGATTATTCTTACTTCTATAGCTCCACAATGCCTGCTGTGGGATTACATGGGGACCCACTCTTATTTCATCCATGCTGCTGAGAGTCAGTGAAGCCAGCTGCCAGTGCAGCATCAACTGGGATAACTGATTACTGCACTAACATGGTGATAACTTTATACTCAGGTAGCACTTCCGAGCTCCAGCCAAGACTGAAGCCCTGCTGACTTGGCATTATACAAACACCACATGGGACAAGCCTTGTCCAGGCATATTTACAAACTAAACAGACAAGACGGGCTGTGTGTAAGAGGGAAAACAAAAACACAAAGGAATTGAATGTCTGGCCAAGGGTTACACCAGCCAGTCAATGGCAAAGCCAAAAATAGGATCCAAGTTTCTTAGTCTACTAGATGTGGCAACAGGAACTGTGTGGCCTATCAAGAGCCTGATTAGTGGACAAGGTCTGGCAAGGCCTACTTAAAGCCCTTCGCTAATATTTAGAGACATCATTTGTTCTCTGCTCTATTTTGCTTGCTGCCTTTCTCCTCAGAAAGGAAACTTTCTGTGAAGGAAACTGGAAGGGGCTCCTGCAGGTGAGTGAGGCAGGTGAGCCTGCTATGGGATGACATAGCTGAATAAGTAGCTTCCCCAAATCAATAAAAAATAACTCTTTATAATGTATGGTATTATCCCATGAGATTTTATGTAAGTCAATATGGAGTGAGAACTTGCTTGGTTCCCAGGGTAGGGAGGACCAGGGTTAATGAGCATAGATTCACCAGCTTGACATCAGGCTCCTGGTTTCGAGCCTGCTCACATCCATATCACCTGCATTAGGGTTCTGTATGTTGGGCATTGAAAAATGCTCACCATTCATCTCACTGCTGCTGTCTGTGATTTGAGATTGAGCAAGACCAGCACTAGCTTTTCTGCAACATCACCTGGACTGAGATCATTGAATGACACAGAAATTACAAAAAGTTCTCTGTACCCATACTTGAGGATGCATCAAATCTTGCAGTATTGATGTCAAGCATAATACTTATTATCCTAATTACTATCTGAGAAGTGCTTCCTATATGCATGGGTAATTGATGGGGGAAGCCCATGTGCATTACATGGGAAATGAAACATCAGGTCCTCTTCCCCCTGTATTTTATTCAGTGTGGCAGAAATACCTTCCACATCTCCTGGCTGCCAGTCATTTACAGTAAATGAGATTGGAATTTCAGACTCTGGAGTGCAGCCATTTAGGATATGCAGCTCTGCAAAGTATTTTCCACAATGAAATCTCTGATGATTTGAAGGTACCTCACATTAACCTAAAGCAATTTATTACTGCAAAACCCTCTAAACTACTGACAAATCTGGTCAAAGGCAAACACAGTAAATCCAGTGCTTGGATGGTAGTTGTACAGTGCTGAGAACTGGGTTTTTGAGAAGCTGGTGTTTTTTGGATCAATCAACAGAGTTCCACACAGTCCAAAACTGAAATTATTAATGGTTTCAAAGAAAGAGGTGCCAGGTATATGCACAGCTTTCATGCAGTACAGGCTGATTTAGAGCAACATCAGTTATTTATGTAGAATAAGCCTAGAAGAAACATCAAAGAGCTATCTGGGAGAAGACCTAACAGAAGACGATTTGCAGAATCAGACCTTTTAACCAGAAAGTGTAAGTCTTATTTCTGCAGCTATCTCCATGAACTAAAGCCTCCATCAAACAACATACTCTACTTTTTGTAGAGAGGGGTCGAGAGATACAACTAGTCTATGGAAGGTCAGACATCTAAGATTTGTGCAGCCAGCACTTTCCTCCTACACAAAACAAAATCTTGCCCACGCTCAGGTGATGGAAGGAATTCAAGTCACTGTGAATCAGCTGAGGCGTGGTAACTGTCTGGTTGAGTTCACAGGCCCACCATGACTTTAATTCAATTTAATTTAGCCTGCTATTAAAGAGCATTGTCCAATGTGCATTGCATTGCCTTTGCTGACACTTCATACCATACAGAAATTAATATCACAGCTGGAATGATGTATGACACCTTATGGAGCTACATTATCTAAATGCAGGTTTAGGTTCAGTTTCTGTTTCTGTGTTTTATATAGATGTCACACACGTACAAGATGATAGAAGCCTGTAGATACAGGCTCCCTATAATTTTGGTTGAAATCCAAATCCAGAAATGCAAACAGATTATACTGTAACTTCAGTTTATACCTGATGTTCAGTGAGTCTTGCATTTCCCACAAAGCTGAAAGCAAACCCCTTATTAGTTTATAGAATGTAAACATTCTGTTTTCTCACAGGCTCTCTCGTGCTACTTCTGACAGCACTCCCTTTCATGGCTAATGCATCCTGTGAAGGACTTTGGAGAAGATCACTTACTTGTCCTCTATTAGGAGCTTCACTTACAAGGAAACATCCTTGTGTCTTTCACAGACAAATACGTTTTGATTTACTTGTAAAGACCTCTGCATCTGTAACAAAAAAGAGGTCATTTTTAGTGCAGTACTCAGGACTGCAGTAAGGCCAGCATAGGATGCACCTCCAGGGAAGGTGTGAATCGACCAGCCTCATGCTTCCTGACCACACACACGTTCTTGTGCCATCAGAGTCCTGAGGGAAAGCAGTGACTGAAAATTGAGTCGTAGGATTGGTGTTGCTAGCAATTCTCAGCACAGCAAGGTGGGAGGTTCAGAGGCTTTGTTGTATTAATAGAGAGCATGGCCACACACAATGGAAATGCCATAGTCTTTTTGATAACCTTCATAAGTCACAAGCTATGGAACAACTTTCTTCCTTTCTGGCAAGCCTGTTTACACAGCCCTCCATCAATCCGCCCAGGGTTGCATTGGTTTGTTCTACAGCAGATGCACTCTTCAGGGACTTCCCACTGAGGGGAAGAAGGGTGAAGACATTATTAGAATATGCTTCAAAAGCTTCACCCTTTCTCACTATCTGTTCTCCAGTGAAGGATGTCAGGCCCTATGTGTTAGGACATTTTTCATGTCTATCAGACCCCGATTCTCCATGCAACAGGTAAAGGAGTATTGGGTGAAAGATCACTGACATTGATAGCATATTGACAAATTAAATCTGGGCTTACAAGAACCCATTCTTGCACACTAAGCATAAAATGAACAGCTGTTTGGGCTTGGAGAGACTATAGCCCTGCTGTGGGCTAGATTTCACACAGGGTCACAGAGTGGACCTGTAACTCACTTTTTTGCTATAATAATTACTGGGGGACAGACTAAACCCTCATCCCAATGTTGGTTGTCAACAACACCAAGAAAATTCCACCCACTGAATCAAAATGTTAAATCCTGAGATAGGAGGTGGAAAAGCCTCAAGCACCACCTGTGGTCAAAATCTCAAAAATCACCCCTTGATTTGAAAGGACTGTAAAATGAAGCTCTGTACATTCATGTGGTGTTTGTATACATTTAACCTAAACCCCTGTAATGGAGCTAACCCGATGCTGAGCCAGATTCTGTAGTCCTTCAGCTCAACGAATTCCTTCTGACACCAGAAGAAACTGTTGTTCAATACGCCATCCACTAAGCCCTAGTGCTTGAGGGTATGGGAGAACAAGGTTTCCTCAGAACAAATGACAAATAAAAGAAAAAGTCAGCAGAGCATCTGAGGGAAACCTGGTCTTTAGGTAGATGCTCAAAAATGCTAGAAGTCACTTACCCTCACTAGATTTGCTTTTTCCTTGGTATCTACAGAATATTATACACAGGGGGAAAATAATTACTCCTCCCCACATATCAGGCTTGTCCTGATAAGACAAATACTTGGTGTGATCACTACTGCAGGACTCAACCAACAGCTATAATTAGTGGCTGTGAAAAAAAAAAAAACAACTCCACAGCTGTCAGCACATCCATCTTTATCTTCCAAAGGGGTTTATGATATGACATGGAAAAATACAGACAGGTAGGAATTCTGAGTAAGATATTTCAACTCAAAAAGGAAATAGAAAAACACAGACTGTATTTGCAAGGCAGTTCAATCTTGCAGGCTCAGCAAACAATAAGCAATGGAAAATCTTCAGACCAACCCTGCACTATATTGCTCTTAGAGGCAACTTTAGTGTTTGTTACATTAATCAAATTTAATCACATCTCCAGACCTGGAAATAATTTGAACCTGCATTCAAACTTCATAAAGCCTCTAAGAATGGTGGAAACATTATCCAAAAAAGCAATACAAATCAAAGCTTTGGAAAGTGACTTTAGAACCAAGTTAGTGATTTGGGCCAACAGTTATCTATCATCATCCCCTCTGGATATTTGTTATGCTTCGAGTGAAATAGATTTTAAGGAGATGCATATCTCACATGCAAATCATTATTGCATTTAACCCACTGCTAAACCAAACTAACACAGTTGAACAGTTACATGCAATAGACATATATACACAGACAGAGAAACATAAAATAAGCAATTGCCATGAGAAAAAGTGAACAGAATTGCTTGAGGTATTGAAAGAAGCCATAAGGCAGTGCTGGTAAAAGTGCAAGATATTGGACTGAAGAGCTGTATTCCAACAGTAAGTGTCAGCATGGTTCTTCCTTGTCAGCATACAAGAGTTTATTAGCTGTCACACAAGCTAAATATAGCTATCTATAACACCCTGTAACATACTGGAACATGAACAAACATGTTCCTTTTAATAACATTCACTCCCTTCACAACACAACTAAATTCATGTGCCCACTTTTGCAAAAGTGAAGTTTGAACTCTGGTTCTCTCCTGACTTAGGCATTGTTGCTGTTGTTTTACCCAGGCAATATAAGAGCAAAACTTCCTCATGAAAAAGATCTCTAATTCTCTTTACTCAAGCAAACAGGGGAGCAGTGGTCTATACAGAAAGCAGGCATTGAACTGAAAGCATGGAGTATCACCATGGTTCTACTGTCATAACTCATTGCAGCTTGGTTTGTGTTGTTTATGGAAATTCAGCCCCACCACATGAAGAGAGCAGAGAATGAGGAAGCACACCCAGGTGTTGCTACAAGGTCGCATTTTCCTGCGACCAATTCCAGTCAATATGTTCTACAAAACTGTACTCTTCCACATATTACCTAGGTAAATAATCTTGGAAGGTTTAAAGGAATATTCTGTGCAGCCATACCTTGACTGATGTGCTCAGAAATGTAAGTTTGTCAGTCACTGAGCTCACTAAGGGTAATCCACAAGTAATATATTTTGCCTTAAAAGCAACCCAGGCTCCAGATGCAATTTTTATTTTAAAACAAACAATATGAAGCCTCTAAGGCAACTGTCAAGAATAACTATTGCACTTTCTTCCACTGACACTAGCAGCTCTGCAATTGACTAAGATCTACAGTCTGATATCATGGCCATACTACAGCAAAGAGATTGAGGTGCTGCAGCATGTCCAGAGAAAAGCAGTGAAGCTGGTGAAGAGTCTAGAGAACAAGTCTTATGAGGAGTATCTGAGGAAACTGAGATTGTTCAGCCTGGAGAAGAAGAGGCTCAGGGAAGATATGCTCTCTACAGTTCCCTGAAAGGAGGATGCAGTGTGGTGGGAGTCAGTCTATTCTCCCTAATAGAAAGTGATAGGATGAGAGCTGCACCAAGAAAGGTTTAGACTGGATACTAGAATAAACTTCTTCACTGAAAAGGTTATCAAACACTGGAATAGGCTTCCCAGGGATGTGGTTGTATCTCCATCCCTGGAGGTATTTAAAAGATGCACAGATGTGGTAAACCAGATGTGGTTTAGCACCAGTCTTGATAGCTAGATAATGGTTGGACCCTTTTCCATGATTCTGTGATTTTAGGCAATGCTGTATAACATTTTTATAAGTCAAGGAGCATCAGAAATATCAGTGGAGAGTGGCCACAACAATGTAATCAGTGTCCACATCCAGTAAGGGAAATACCCTGCCAGGGTTTTGTGAGCATGGATGTTTGCTTTAAATAGCCTGAATACGATCTCACTCTGATCTCCTCAATCCTCACAGAAAATCCCAGTAAGCATTACCAGGGTTTAACCTAAAAAAAAAAAGACAAAGGAATTGGAATAAACTCAGCATTTCTACATGTTCTAATTCACTCTGATTTTTAAAACTGAAAAATTGCTAACAGAAATTCAGTAGATCACCTGAGTTCTATTAGAACAGAGTACAGCTAATGTGACCTGGACAGTTTTACTAGTTGATGGATGAAATTACTACCCCATCAGCCAAATTCATTTTCCACATATTTTATGGCACACTTAAAGCTTTTTGACCATGCAATGAAAAGCAGAAAAGTGGATGTGGTTTATGGATGGCTAATGTTTGTGTCCTCAGTGCTTGTAATTATTTCAGTGGCTGAGGTCACTGCCACCTCATGGCATTTAAATGATAATTTCTTTTTTTTGCAATAAATCCCTTTTCCAAGAAAACGACCATAATTTGTTTCACTCTAAACTAGTACATCATACTATCCAAATATCCAGTAGAAAATGTTCATTATGTTAACCAAATTAATAACAGAAAGGTTAAATGAATTATTACACTGAAATTTAACTGAAGCTACAGTTATCCAACTTGTTAACACATTTAAAAAAACATGCATGAGACAGAGAAAGGTCTTCAGAATGTCCACACAGCTTTTCCACTTGGTGCTGACCATCATCATTAACCACTAGTAGACAACCACATCAGCTGTTGTAGTACATAAAAAGGCCAGCCTACCCTGCCACTGCAAAAATTATTATCTTTTTCCAAGGGCCTCAGCATTAGTTTTCCCTGTGACAATTTCAAGATGACAGAGTGATCCATACATGCTGTAATACCAGACAGGGGTTGAGTGATTGAAATGGGCCCACAAACCTGATGTAGACTGGTAAATCATCCTCAAAATTATGTTACCTGATGAATAGACAGAATCACTGAATCACAGAATTATTGAGGCTGGAATAGATCTCTGAGATCATCAAGTCCAGCCTGTGTTCTAACACCACCACATTGAGTAAACCATGTCACTAATAAGTGCCACTAATAAGCACTTGATGGGGTGCTTGGTTCCATGATCTAGTTGTTTGGATGGCTTGGATTGGCTGATAGGTTGGACGTGATGATCTTGAAGGTCTCTTCCAACCTGGTTTATTGTATTGTATTATTGTATCGTATCGTAAATCTTTCCTTAAACACCTCAAGGGATAGCAGCTCCACCACCTCCTTGGGCAGTCCATTCCCACTGGATTGATGGATTGTCACTGGCTAGAAAGGAAGATACAGCACTGGGCTGATTTAAGTTCCAGTTGTCATTTCTTTTTAGAGAAGCTGCCTTCCACTAAAAGAATCTGCTCCTAAAATGTGTTAGTCCATGTTACCTGCAGAACCCCCCATGATATTGTACAGGTATGTATAAGAAAATGATCATACAGAAAAGGTTATGGTTCAAATGAGACATTGAGCAGAACACTGAAAGCAAGTGATAGTGATGGGAGAAGAAAGAAGACGTTATCTCATCAATAATTGGTAAAGGAACTAGGCTGAGGTTTGGACTGCGTCTCACTGTACTTCCTTTAGGGCCTACTTATTCTTCCTACAGATCCCAGACCATTTGAACAGCGATAGTCTCTTATTACTATAGCTTCAAAGTTGCTGTGAGTTAGACCCAACAAAAAGGCAACATCCATATGAAACAGACACAAGCAAGAGCTGCACTGACAGCTCACACATTGTTCACACAGTCACTTGTATGTAGTTCTTCTGTGAGAGGAAAGCAGAGCATGAGTGTGCCTATCCAAACTTTGAGGCTTCAGCAGCATCTGCACTGCAATGTGGCCCGAAAAGATGAATGCTCAGTGCCTGTGATCTCTGCAGTTACCCCAAAGCTGGATTTTCAGTTTGGCTCACTCTCATAAAGGCCCAGTGAAAAGGTGGCAAGCAAGTGGTTAAGAGCATTCAACTTCAGACCAAAATCCCCAGCTCTAAACCATCTGAATCAGAGCTTTCTCCAAACTTCTAAGGTTTACTGATTCATTTCCTTCAGGACTTGACAGTATGTTAGGGAAGTTACAAGACCAAGTAAGAGGAGAAGAAGAAAGGAAAGCCGAATAACACCTGTCTCTGCAGCTGGTCCACACACAGACCTTTAATGTGCTGCCTGCTGGGAAATGGGCATGGTCTCATGTTACACTGAGCCTTCAGCAAAGGATGGAGCTTGCAGAAAGGAATCCTGCAACTAGAAGATGTGAGGATTGGGCTTCAGCCAAGAACAATGAAGAGCAGCATTAAATGAGAAGTTCCATAAGTCCAAATGCATTCAATCACTGAACAACACAGAGTTTTGTGGTTTGAAAGAATTTTTAAAAAGAAATTTAAATCATGGCTGCAGAGCTACCAGTTGTTTCTAATTTTGAAGAACAATCACTATTTTACCCTTAACTACCACCAAATGCTTCCCAGGGTGACCATAGTCACCCATAAACATACTCAATATCTTCCTTTAGGAAGAATAATCCAAGCTTGATAAAAGCTGATATGCTACTCTGAAAATCGCTTTAGTGCTTGAAGCAGAATTTCATCTTTCATAGACTAAATTTATCCCAGTAAGTGGCACCAGGTTTGCTTGAGGTTACATCCTTAGAAGCTCATTGACTGCAATTGAAAAGTCATTGAAGAAGAGTGATACCAAAAGGTTAGTAGAGAAATATACATAATGCCATTACAGTAGATATTCAGGGCTATAATCTTAAGAACAGCAAAGACAAGTTGTGGAGAACACAGTAGAATAAAGTAAAAAATAAAAGTTGGGCTGAAAATGCTACAGCAGTGAAACTTGCATAGTTCTGCCTCTGAAATCAAGCAGTGCAACTGTGAGGCCAGGACTGCAGAACAGCCAAGTGAAATGATCAAAGCACTACACAACCAAGGAATGAAATCATGTATTAGAAGTTAAAATGCCCTTTTTTCATGGTTTCAGTAATACTAACTACTAGAGGAACACACAGGTGCATAAGGGGCACAGCAGTATTGATCAGCATTTTCAGCAGTGACCTCTAATTTTGGTTCCAAGAAGAATTAATATTTTTATGAGAGATCTCTCCCTCATTTGGTAGGGAATGAGAGGATAGGAACAGTCCGTAATGAGAAAGCAGACAAGTGAACTGCTGGAATGACAATTTCAGAGCTTTGGGAACTTGACCTGACATCAAAGATTTAAGAAAGAGGTAATAAAAAAATTCCTGTGATATCTGAAAGGGCATTTATTGGATGAGGCAGAGTTTGATGTGCTAGAGCTTGAGGAATTAGTAAACATTTTAAGATCATCCATAAACACAGTTCACCTCAGCCCATTCAAATGAGGGACAGGGCTCACATTAACAAGGAGATCTGGGGGTTTGGATTTCTTACTTTATGGCAGCCCATAGTGATCCTTAGGGGGATCCATAACCTGTGTTTCAGGTCTTTGTTTTCAGGCTCATTGCTAGAGATTTAATGACCTACAATTCCTTTAATCTCTAATTTTATGATTCTATTAAACAAATTATATATAAAAATTTCCTCTAGACACATAGGACAGGGGGAAATCAACAAAATACTGGAAAAGGATCCAGGTTTTCAGTCAGTTGAAACCTCCCTAATTGGCTGGCATGTTTTTCTGCACTTATTACAGTGAATGCTGCCATCTGTTTCTTACTTCAAAAGAAATAGTCAAATGATAAGGAAACTAACAGAGAAAGAAGTCATATCATGCATATAGAGTATTTTAAAAGCATAGTATCCCTCAGCTCCCTATGGACAGAATATTTGCAGTCTTGACATGATAATTACTGTGAGAAAATTGTGACAAGCAAATATTCCATTTGTGATAGTGGGGCACGAACTGATGAGCTCATTTGGACTTCAGGTTTTCCACTACTTGTATTAGATTTTATATTTTCAGTGTCCCAGTCAGGATGATGCTTTGTGAGAGCCTGGCTGGGTACTGTCCAGGCACTGGATACCAGAGTACTAAAGATACTGGAAAGTTGACCAGTGTAAAACATCATCTTTAATAGCCCAAAGGGAAGTGAGAGAAAAAAAACATGAAAGACAAGACACAGAGAATATCGGGACAAATAAAAACCACATAAGACAGAGAATATACATTCCCTCCTACCAGACATGTACTGTATCATTACCAGTGTCATCACAACAACTAATCAGACATGCACCACACTGGCTTTTTTTCCTAATTGTTAAGCATCATAATGAAGTGTTGATATTATAGCACTTCAGCATTTAATTCTATCAACTGCTGCTTAACCCAAGGACAGCAAAATTATTGATGCTTGACAAACCACTAGTGTCAAAGTCCCCTTGCCTGTACATTAATGTTGACGTTCACATCCTGAGTGCTTGCAGACCCTTCAGTGGAAAGCAGCCCATTTTGGGTGCATTGTGAAGGCAGAACTCTGTGCCAACCTGTACAAGAACAGCCACAATCTGAAAAGCCATGGAAAGGAAATTATAGAACACAGTATGTGCAATAAACCAACAAAGTAGATACTACAGTCCAGAAGTGACAATACTGTGCAATACAGGAGAGGATTTCACTCACATGGAGTCTGTTCTCTTTTCACCCTATCCATGTAATGGAGAGTAGCAAGATTCACAGCTTTTCTCCATCCCATTCTTTCCCCAACCCAAACTTGGATTTAACAGGCTTGTATGAGACTAGAAGAAATCAGACTTCTTGGTCTCTGCATCTCATGGAAAGAAATAACAGCTCCCATTGCTACAGTGAACAGAAATAATTTGCAAAAAAAATGGTTTTCTATCATTCCAGGTTTTTGTTTCACAAAAGACTTCATTAATTCACCTCCGTGATGTGCTTTTTCTTCACATGTCAATGGCAGCGCCATAGTATCTCATGGTTTTACAATTGTCCAAACAACAGAAACATGAGAGACATGGGCTGCCAGCAATTCCTTTCAATTCTATCCGTAGCCACATAAAGAAACAGGTGATTTTAGAAAGAGCAGGATTCTAACCACAATGTTGGGTTAACAGTTGGACTCTATGATCCTGGAGACCTTTTCCAGCCTTTACAGTTTTATGATTCTATGACTACTACATAAGGCTGATGTGTCTTAGGAACTGTGCACTAGGATGCCTAATACAAACAGTGCTTACCTAAATTAAAAACAAATAAAAAACCCACCAACCAATAACACACACACACAAAACCCTCAAAAAAAAAACCCATGACCCCCACAACTTGGATGAAAATATTCTTTGTTTCTAAAAGTGTCATCAGTCTCCTGCCAAAAGAGAGCATTTAGCATCTCCTATCATCAATAGGCAAACCTTAAACTGGGCAGAGCTGCCAAACTCCACTTATCACAAATGTCTACTGTGCTACCAGAAATGGTTTTTGATAAAGAAATTGGAAAACAGCCTATTTATGATTGATAATAAACAGCGAGAGCTGGAGGGTATTTAACATGCAATGGATATGTGCCACAGAACACTGTGCCCACTGCATGACAGACACCAAGGAAACTAGTTGGACATACATTCTACAATTTCTCTTGGAAGGGAAGAAATGTCATCTAAGGTAATGTGTACAACTGGTCAGATCTGTGCTGACAAACACATTTGCTGACAACTTCAGCCCTTTTTTCCAATTACCAGCTGTTTGCACACAGACTGCTGGTGTGTTTGTTATTGTAACTGTAAAACAGACAATTGAAGTGCCCAAGCCAAAGCCCCAAACTCACATCAATTTCCCTGGGCCAGGGGAAAAGGCTGTAGATGAACAAACTTTACCCAAAGAATCTGTAGAATATTCACTTGGACTCTTTCCCACTTCTTATTTGTGCTGTATAAATGATCATTCATACCATAGAGATTGGGTTTTTTGCTTCCAAACCAAGTATATGAAATCTTCTAATTAACAGTTTAAGAGCAAATAATTTTTTCCACCCAATAACAATATTCACAAGACTAAAACAGTGTGAACAACTGCCATCACCCAGGTTGTTAGGGCAGTACAAACACCCACAAGTGGTTAATACCAAAAGGCTACAGTAAATTCGAGATGTTCAGAGCCCACAGAAATGTTTGCAAGTGCAGCTTCAGTCCAGTCAGGAAGGCAGTGCAGGGATCATTCATCTGAAGCAGAGGTAGTCTCAGAAGAGATTGCACTGCAAGATGATACACTGGATGTTGCAATCTGTCCTTCCCATGATTAAAGAGGAAATCAAACTCTGGGATTAAGCATGTAACTGCTTCATTTTTCAGGACCTGAAATTATACTGTCTGTCTCTGCACAAGAAAGTGGTTGACTTAATAATTCATCCCTGCTCTCTAGTCTGTTACGGTTAACAATAGCAATAACATATCTGTTCCAAAGTACTCCAGGAAAAATCCTGCAGAGGATTTACCATTTAACAGTAAGATTATGATACATTTACCTTTTCAGAATAACATCCTCTTTTCTTAATTCAACTAGCTCTTAATAGATTTGTGTGAGGACCCATGGGACATGCCAGCTACAGAAGGATATCATAATCTGATCCTTAGTATCTCTTACATGTCTTAAGCTGTATGGATCCTACTTGCCCCTATCCTTTGAACATACCAGAAAGATTCTCCTGGATATTCAGACATTAGTTTACAATATTCCCTGCCTCTCCTGTTTGTAATTTTTCTCCACCTATTAAACAGTGCTCAAACAAGATGCTCATCACCAAGCTGTCACGGAGCAAGAGATTTTCTTTAATGAAGCACTGTAGAGAACAAGTTAAACAACACTACAAGTGCTGCAGCATTAGCGGCTATCAACACTACATGTACATAGACACTTGGGCTACCTCATTTCTTCCCCTGAAATTCCTCCTTCTGAAATATTCTTAATGCAGATTAGATACTCTGCTTATTTAAATGTTGTCTTGCAATGAAATCCCTTTCCATAAACACCCTTTCAAATACATTTTAATGATCAATAATTTGTGAAGAATTAGTTGAAGCCCTGAGAACCTTGTGTCAAGTCACAAAGGTTTTCCATGTCTTGACTCTGATCCTCTTTTCCAAGTGTTAAATTCTCACATTCACTACAAAAACCATATAATAAACCCAGTCATCTGTTTAACACGATAAATAAGCTTGAGCTATAAATGTGCTATCCGAGTTACATTAATTTGCTCCTTCTTGATACTGTCTTGATAGCAGCAAGCAATGAGAGCAAAAAAAAAAATCCACGTTGGTTTGAATGTTCCATGTGACACAAACATTTTCATAAACTACCCCTAAAGCCCAAGGAAAAGGGAACTGGCAAATTACATGGAGTGTGATGAGCTGAGCCAAGAATGTGATTTTGGACTGTTTCCATCGCAGTTTGCACTTCAGAGTAATTTGTATGATTTGGAAAGCCAGCAATACAACTCTGTGTAGGGAGGGGTTATTCAAGGTAACCTCCATGTGTAAAGGATGGGGTATTTTTATAGCCATGGACCAAAAATGAGGTCACAAGCTACAGCTACCTAGAGCTGGGAAGGAAGACAAAGAATCCACTGTATATATTCTCACTGTATTCTCACATTATCTTGCACTGTACAGAGATGTATTTTACTGTTCTTAAAACACATTGCTTTTAATCTGCCAATGGCATGATGAGCAAAGCCTAATAAAGTGTCCCTTTTAGCAGGAATGATATTTTTTGTATTCTTTAAGGCTAGTGTTCACATTGAATTCCTCAAGAAATGAAGTAAAAGCATAAGGGTGTAATATCTGGAACCTTGTGTATATACTGGGCTTTAATACATTCTTCACTCATGTGGCAGCCAAGCCTGTTTGTGTAGTGCTGGATTTTCTCTGTGCTAAATCCTGAGCTAATTTCTAGAAAATATCAAGAAACCTCTAATCTGTCAGAAGTTACAAGTTGTGGCTTGTACATTACAGAGCAGCTCTGGGCTTCACACAATACACACAGACAGGACTTGCCACCACTTAACATATTTGGATGTGAACGTTATTTTCTTTAGCACAGTGAAGATGAGAAGGTCAGATTCCCTAAAGATACTTGAAATCAGCCACTAATGAAAGTTTCACAGTGGGACCTTTTAAATACTTAAGTCCAGACCCTTATCTGTAGTGAAGTTTCAGTAAAGGGAGTGAAAATGTCTGATTTACATCAATGAAAAATTGGACCTTTAATTATAAGGTCAAGATAATACTGACATGAAATTCTCACTCGAGTCTCCCCTGCTTGCAAAGAGTACAACACTTCCAAGATTTCTACAGGACCAATGTAACATCAGATCTGAAAATCATCTGCACTCACAGGATGATTTAGAGAAATACTCATAGAATCAAGGTCTTGATCCAGCTAGAAGCCATATGGACAAAAATCTAGTAACAAGACATTAGTAATTCTGTAAAGGAAAATTAAAGGAATAATTAAACAAAAAAAAACCCCAAACATTGGCACTTCATAAACAAGAGATGGCATTTTTTTCCCCTTCCTAGTTCAAAAACATTGATCTAGAAATTTTGATTGCTGCTTCTGAACAATCTTTCAATTTACTGGCATGACCTAATGAGAACTTCAACCATCTTCTGACTCATTCCTATTCGTAAATTCTCAGTTTTCTCTCATACTTTATAGTGGTTCTCCAAGATTGTCTCTCCTTTTTCTCAGCCTCACCTGACAAGAACTAAGTGGGTTCTGGTCTGGATGAGTATGTGTGGTTATGGTGACAGAATACTTTCATTATCAGATGCTTACTAGAGCATCTGGAAGGTTTTATGGATAGAAGAAAGGCTACATTTTACGCAGGGCACGTTAAAGTCTATTGGTGATAGAAGGACTTATATTGCTTCTAGGAATGTTCAATGCAATTCTCATTGCCTTCTCTAGGTGAAGATTTTACCATGCACATGATCTGAATTGCCTAACTGGTACTTACAGCTGAAGTTTCCTCTGGAAGACAATCTAAGTTTCCTCTTAGATTAATTATTGACATTTCCATTTACAGTGAAAGGAAGTGGCCAGCTAACACAGAATTCAGCTGACAAAACTTTTCTGCCAGTAGAGCGTTATCTAAGGCAACTGAAAAAAACACCCTGCCAGCCAGTCAAGCCATAGCATGGGCTGCTACAAGCACAGCAGCCTACTTTATCCCTCTTGCCATGTTGTAATGCCACACCATCAGGACTCAGCACAGGAAACAGGCCAAAGCCCTTGTAATCCCTTTAGAAGGCTCTTGACATGATTCAAGATAAGGGAAAATGAGATTTGTGGATAATCTCAGCTCATCTTGGCTCCAAATGCCCACGGGAAAAGATGAGTGTAATCTGCCCCACCTCACGCACGCACAAGTCTCTGTCTTTTGTTCCTTTCTGGAATCACACAGCTCTTGCAAGTGGAAGTACAGTGGTGGTTTCAGAGCCACTGGGCTTTTTACAAGCTTTTTACAAGCTTTCTTCTTTACAAAGAAATCCATTTTGTTCCCTCTGACTGGCCCCCCTGACGGATGGGTTGAGCCAAGTTGTTCTAATAGACCAGAAAACTCACAATTCTATTGTGATTAGAGACCTTTGGTATGTCAGGACACAGAAGCATATTTGCACTTTGGCTCTTCACCTTCAAGGTTTACACCAGTGGTTATTTTGAGCCTTTAATTTCCAAAGCTGTCACAGAAGCAACCAGAAAATAAACCAAACTACCCAGAACGAGGTAAGATCTTACAACCTACAAAGCAATGCAGCATTAAGAGGAAGCAGTGCTGTCTTCTCTTCAGCTTTTTGTTTTCCCCTGGAGTCAGTAAATAACGATGAGAAAAAGCACAGACCTGAGCAGAAGAGGCGATTCAGTAGTCGAGCTCTGATCTCCACCATGTTCCCTGAAAGTTCTGTCTTTTTAAGGCAAGCTTCCCTGCTCTTACATAACCTTCAACAGTTTGCTGCAGCAGGCTAAGTGAGGGAACAAGATTAACAGATATGAGATATTTTTACTGCTTCACCCAAAGATTCACAGAATTTTCTGGGAATGTTAACACTTGTTCACAACAATGTGTGACTCTTCATGTTGCTCTCAGTGCTAGGAGAGAGTTCTACACAGCCTCCAAGTGATTTCTATGGAACAGTTTTACATAAGTGCTTAACATCCTTCTTCAAACTAATAAATACATTAAATTGTTGGGTTTTGTTTTTTTTTTTATAGGAGCCAAAGTGCTGTTATTAAATATCTCTGCAAAATAATAGCATTGTCAAAGTGGAAGTCATCAAGCTGCTATTCCTGCTGACTATGGTGATGTTACTCTGAACTTAGACAATGACAAAGGCTTTCTGAGTTAACTTACAGGAAATATATTTGTGTCAATTAGCACAGATTATATGATCAAGGAACAAGATCAGCGAACCATAATGAATACGGTCAATAACTGCCCTGAAATATGACATTGATTTATCTAAATGCAATATCTAGGTTTCATTTGTTGCATTTCTTACTGCTTCCCTCCCTTTACTAAGCATTTATTGAAAACAAAGCTAGTGTAAACAGAGTATGTATCATATTTTTAAATGAAATTCCATTGCAACACTCTTACTACCCACTGTCTGCACTACCATGAGAAGCCGCTGGTGATAATGTTCTCAGCAAGTCCTCCAAGCAGTCACTGACCACCTCACTGGAGGCCTGCTACAAATGTGAAAATCAGCAGCATTTTCCCTACATCATAGAGCTCCACCAAAGCAGAAGTTTATGTGTGACAGCACCTTGACAGTTGGGCAGCTCTCCAGTTGTGCTAGCATGCCAGGATAGAGACCTCTTTCCTCTCTACAACAGCAGTAACAAAGCCCTTTGGATACAGAAAATCCCTACAGAGAACTTCTCTTATAGAAGAAAACCAGTGAACAGTCCTGTAATTGACTATAACTGGCTAGGAGTTAGAGGTCCTGTAATTGACTATAATTGGCTAGGAGTTAGAGGATGAGTAACATTCACATAGGCAGCTGAATCTGGAATAAAAAGGGCAAGACCACCACAACACTGGACAGGAAGAAATCTGCCTCAGCTTCAGGACGCATACTGTAAATCATAAGTCCAGGATTTCCTCATGGTTCTGCTTTTCTCAAAGCACACTACTGTACTCTTTATCCTGCTGTTACTCATAACATTCAGAGTGTCTTCCTTCAAGCACACATTTTGAGGTAAGGGTCTGGGTCTGATTCACATCAGCACTTCACAGGACCTCATCAGGGGGAATAGATTTAGGCACAAACAAAAAAGGCATATCCCTAAGCATCAAAAAACTGAACATTTTAACCATAACAAAAGCTGCATCTGCATAAACAACTAATAAAATCTTATTACCAAGTCCTCATTTCAAAACACAACAGATAGCACAGTATTAAGTGAATTTACCAATAAATCTGAGTGTAACGATTCTCATGCAAAGGAAACAGGCCAAAACAACTTCTACATGCTCAGCCTACCAAAACACATCACTGGATATTTGAAAGCAAATCAAGGATTTGTTGCTGTCAAGAAATGAGATGTGCAATCATTGGAACCAAATTGGTCACTGGTGAACAGTAAAAATGCAATAATTTCCATACTTATTAAGTAATTTCTTGCTATTTACCCCAGAAATCCCTGCGTGAGCACACACGCACGCACGTGAAATCCTGGTGTATCTACTATCCCCTTCTGTTGTTCTTCAAGAAGCATAAGGCAAACACCAAAAATGACAGTCCCAGATCTCTTACATTGTTATTGGAATAGTACAGTGACAAATGATTGTGAAACTAAATAAAACTCCCTTTCCCTACCCTTTTCACTTTATTCTCTCACTGTCACAATTTCCAGAATATGTTTATTTGCACCAGGAGGAGGAAAGGTTATTTTACAGAGGAGAGAAAAACAGGATAGGAAAAGGAACAAGTATACCACGGAAGAGAAATTAGATATTTATCTTTACCTTTCCTCAGCCAAAATAAAAGATATTTTTCCTTTTCAGTGCTTCGTAAGAGTCTCTACCAGTTCTGTCCTAGTCTCGGCATACACTAAGTTTCCATTAGCATTAATAACTGAAATGTGCTCAAATCAAACCAAGAACACATTTCACTTTGTCAAGTCTTAAAACTGGACAAGAGATTGACATAATGAAACCTTGGAAAGGCTTGGAGAGAATCAGAGCAGCACTTAACAAGTCTATAAAGGACAGTAAAGAATATTTAGCATAGCAGAAAAGATTTCACATCAGTGGGAGAAGGCCTAATCATGCAAATGGATAAAAGAGAGCTACAAAATCTTTATATAACAACACAAGGAATAAATAGTAAAAATTGTGTATAATATTCAAATATTGTATCAAAAAGAAAGCAAATGAAAACAGCCCAGAGAGCTTTTAAATATTTACATGATAACTTATCTTTATGAAGGATGCTGAGGAAGGAAGCTGTTGCAATTATCAGACAAAACCAACGGTCAGAATTGCATAGAATTTTCAGCCTTCAACTCATGATCCGTATAACTTTAATCCAGTCATCAGCAGTCTTTGTTTTCCAATGTTGTGTCCTGTGTTGCAGCAGTAGTTTTCTTACACACTTATCAACATACAGTTAGATACATTAACACCTGCAAAAATGTTTAGGTCTATGGAAAGATGAATAAATACAGATACTGATGAGCAGGAAACAATTATAAAAACAAATCTCAAACCCACTAGATGTCCCTCCCCGGTTCTCTTGGGGTTTGCTAGAGATATTACTCCATTTGTAATGTCACAGAGGAACACAGAAATTGTCTACCTGGATTTGACAGCCATGTCTCTTCTAATCAAAACAATCAGGAAATGCACTTAAGAAAACTCTTCTTGTCTTGCTACTGGACAACTTCCTTCAGCAAAGGAAGTTATGATGGCTGCCTAGTGATCTGCACAACTTCCATTTCAGAGATGGACTACAATGTCAGCCCTATGCCCCACACCAGAATCCCACAGAGTATGACTTTCAAGCTTTGCAAAATGTTTCCACAGTTCCTTCTGTAAGAGGCCTGTCATTTGTAGCTCCAAATGCAGAGGCATGGGTGATGAAATTTCATCCTCTAGAACACTCTGAATGCCAGGATAGAATTTGACATATACAATACTGCCAGCTGACCAAATGCACAACATCTCTGCATGCTCTGACTTTACACTGGGATGTCAGGAGTCATAAGAATAGGCTAGATGGGGTGTTCTGATGGACTGATAACTGGTCCTAAGAAATAAAATCCAAGTTCTGAATCTAGGGGACAGTTTCACAATTAAGTTCAGTGGAAAGGCAGAGCCTTCACTTCTCTTTCTCTTCTATATGTTACAGGTCTATTGCTATGTCTGAGAAAACCCTTGAAAACTAATATATATCAAACTTCTATACATACAATTGCAGGTTTCTTTGTAGTCACTCATCATATCCTTTCTAAGCTGATGTGCAACTCTGCAATCTTCTCTGGAATGAGAGTCACAGAACAAACTGTTAGCTGGGACTTTATTTGAAAATCAGAGATTTCCCAATTATCTAAGAGCCTGCCTGTGGTGCTGCTTGACCATGGAGACCAGATCTCCAAAACCCAAAGAGAATTCAGGGCATCCAGTCCCCACTGCACCTTCCTGTTCAAAAAGCCAAGTCCCAGAATGCTCTTTTCCCCAGATGTTTTTTTTTTTTTTCACATGCCTTCCTTGGCATCACAGTTATTCCTGAGAGTTTCCCCTCTAGAACCAATGCAAAGTAAAATTCCTGTTGAATTTCACAACCGTTTCCTGCCAAACTGGGCACAGCTTTGAGATCTCATTAGTCATCTTCTAACTACATATATGAGAAACTGTGTCATATTGAGAGCCTCTGTGCACGCTGGCCACCGCAGATGGAAGAGGTAGCAAAAACAGCATCACAGTTTATTCCTGTGTGCACAGACTTGTAACGCCAACCCAAACTCCATGCAGTGCACTGAACAGAGACGAATCGTGTGCAGGTGCATGCATGAGGCCGCAGACTGAGGAGCAGACGTTGCTGCTGCCTCAGGGCCGACCGTGTTTATGCAGAACTCCCCATGGAAATCAAGGTAGCAGCAGTTAATTGCTGTGTGTATTTTATAGGAAGCTGGGAGAATTCTTCAAGGGGTAACATATGGTGCACTTCGCTGCAACATGGTACCAAGACTGTCACAGATCTCACTGCGGCATCAGGCACATGTGTGTTCAGAAATGAGGACAGCAGTCAATGGGAGATTGGATTTGACATAACATGAGATAGGTATTTTTTTTCTTTTCAGGCATGCCTGTTCCCCAAAGATAATCTATAAACCTTCCCAGAGTCAACATTTCCAGTTGTCTTCCATTGTTGTCACCACATTCTTGGGATTCATTAAAAGATTTAAAAAAAAAATAAAATCATATTTTAGGAGCAAGTTAAAGGTAATGAAGAGAAATCTCATCTTCAGAACCTTCTGGAGATCTTATTTGCTGCTGCACTGCGTCACAGGTTCATGGCTCATATTCACTTACTTATTACCATTACATTATCCCCTAGATATGCTGACTATAACAAAAGTTAGAGTCCTAAACCTTAGTTAATTGACATCAAGCATATCATGAATAGGATAATTCAGGAAATTCTGTTGCTTACTAACAAGACTCATATTTCAATGCCTGTGGACAGGAGGGATAGTTTTCATCATATTGGATCTCTACATGTCACTGGCCACAAGGGTTTTGGTTTGCTGGGCATTTTTCTTTTGGGTTGTTTTTTGTGCTTTCTTCTTCAAAATCTATACATAGCTCAGAACTCTCTTTGGCTTAGTGCACACTAAGAAAAATACAAAAGAAATTCAATGGGGGAAAATTCCCATAGCCTTTGAAACTTATTTTTCAGGTGCACCTACTCAGATGCTTTGTTCCAGGGTAAAACTACTTTGCAACGGGAAAGAATGAGAAATAGAAAAGTCATTTGCAGAATTCTAATTCACCTGTGAGGATGATCCTATTAATCAGCTCTCATATTGTTCCCAGTGACCTTTTTCTTCCTGGCACACTATTACTACCCTACTTCTGGTTTTAAATCTTCCTTCCTGCATCACTGAATAGGAAGAAAATAAGTTAGTTTGGAGCAGGCCATGACCCCAAGTACATGAGAGACACGTGCTGACTAATGTTGATTAATTCCCTCTGAATCATGTTAACACTACCCTCCAGACCCCATCACTCCAGCTCACAGTGACATATGCAGTGACTGCAATCACAAGCTAATAAAAATACCAGAGTGCAAAGCCAGGCTTTTATAATAGTCTTCTGAAAACAAAACCCACATCTGTAGGCTGCATTTTCCATTAAGCATGCTTCACCTTCCATCAATGCCATAAAGGCATTTCCTGGTGGTCAACAACACTACAGATTGTTCCTATGAATATGAACTTGAGAAAGTCCTGAAAACCTGAATAAAACCTTGCTAAGGCAGAGCTAATATACCATAAAATGCTTTAAATTAATCACATCTTTCTGAAGTTTTGCATCTGTTGGTCTCATTTGCATGGATGTGACTCCCTGAAGAACGTTTCTGAAACAAATGAGCTTGGGATAAATAAAAACTAGTGGATTTTAAAGTTCTTCTGATGGCATAAATAAAATGCTTGGAATTGCATTACTTGCCTTATCTTGGTTGTCTCGGTGCTTAAAATGTCCCTGCACAGGACCAGTGATTTGGTTTTCTCCACACACTGTGCAAGAAACTGAGTTGGGGATTTCCTTCCCTCAAATTTACATCAAAAAATGTACTTCTGAACTATGCAGCTATAATAGAGTCTCAGGGTGGATCTGAGGGACACAGTCTCAGGCTGCACCAGGGGAGGTTTAGGCTGGATGTTAGGAAGAAGTTCTATACAGAGAGAATGATTGCCCATTGGAATAGGCTACCCATGGAGGTGGTGGAGTCACCTTCATTGGAGGTGTTCAGGAGGAGGCTTAATGGGGTGCTTGGTGCCATGGTTTAGTTGTTTAGGTGGGTTGGACTGGTTGGTGGGTTGGACGCGATGATCTTGAAGGTCTTTCTCGACCTGGCGTATCGTATTGTGTTGTATTGTATTGTATTGTATTGTATTGTATTGTATTGTATTGTATTGTATTGAAGGGCTAGAACTGATAACAGAAATCAGTGCCTCCACATCACTCATTACCTTTCAGGTCCTAGTCCAAAATTCAATCCAGATTGTTGCACAGTCTTTAAATTGTGCACATATAAAAACTGCGGTGCCACAGTATCAGACAATACAAAAAAATTCCCATGCACTGAGGATACAACTGCTCCTTGCAGAGTTGATGCACCTGACTCTAGATATTTGCCTTTTGCTGTGATCCACAGACTGATGATTTGTCCTTGAGTGCTAACATCAGTCCTTTCAGATAATTTATAAGGAAATAGTGATGCTATTTAAATGCCTTTATTTCTGCCACTGGAAGAAGCCATACCTCCTTTATTCAGAACATTTTTTCTGTTACTTGAATTTAGCTGAGGAGGAAGAAATCCACAATTGCTACTGCACAGCAGAGTGTTCACACCAGCAGGTTTTGAGTGAAGATGGACAGAGGCACATGCACTAAAACAGTCCATACAATGAAAATAGATCTGAGTGGATAAATGAAACTCAGGATTCCTGAGCAGGGCTGAAGCAGTTCAGCACACAAAATGGAAAACTATCTAAAGAATATTAGAGACACTAAAATCTCAGACAGAATTATTATTTCTATTAACAAGAGATCTTGATGATCCCAGGATTATCAAAGATCTTCCTTATAATCCCATCAGTGTTAGACAGCAAAAGCAGATGAATCCCAAACCAATATCTACTGCATATCACCATTTTCATACTTCAGAGCTGCAGTTAAACACCCACATGTCGCTGAAGTAACAGATCTGGCGAATCAGCTGGAGATCCCATCAGATTTACTGTGAACTGACAATCAGATCACTTGGTGTCACATTACAGGTAGGATCCCAATGTCTGCCTGTCTGGTTATGCTCAAAGCCCTCAAATTAACTGTGCAGATTTCAAAACATTGCTCATCAGGCTTCTCATCAGGTTCAGTCTTATTCCCACTGACTCTTTTGATAAATTGCTCAGAATCAATTAAGTCTACAATCCTGAACCACTGATGATACATGGGATCTTTCTAATCCTGTTATTTGATACCGAAACCTCTTACACAAACAAGAAACACTATCACATACTGCAGAGCATGGCTATGCATCTCTTGTTGCTCCTTGCTGTTGAGCTTTTTAAACCTCAAAAGGCTTGATGAGTTCAGATACATGTACAAACAGATTCATACAGGAACCTGTAAGGGGAAAATGTCCTTATGTTGGAGCTGTTTTCCCATTTCCTCTCCTTTCTTTCACTTCTCCACATCACCAAGAGTGACATTCAAAAGTCAGTACACACAGATACATTTGTGTTCATAGATATGTGTTTGTGTATTCATGAATATACTTCTATACCCAAATATATATGTGAACAAGAACCATATATATATAAACCATAAAATACTACCACCAGAATGAGCATAATTCTTACTATCCATTACACCTACAAAAATGCAGGAAAGCCCTTCTGGTAGCAGTTATGGTATGATATTTTTACAGGTAACACCTTTCCACAACAAAAGAGGTGCTCTACCAGTGGTAACGTAATTACAGAGCAGTCAGATTCCAGTGAAATGAGAGCTATTTTAAAGTGTCATAAAAAACAAGCATCACCTCCAAACTGGAGGGAAAAAAAAAAAAGAAAAAAAAAGCCACCTTGTAGAAAGAGATACATAAAAAATTGGAATAGAAAAAGCCTTTTGAAAAATAAAATCTCATACAGACCAGAAGTAACTCCTGAATCTTTAACACTCTGCTTTTAGTTGTCTGTGCTATTCTGTTGAGCTTTTGGGCATGGCCTACATCAACTGTGTCTCAGCCCCATTTCTGACCCAGGGAGGGAACACGAGGCTGCTCCATGTCCTGTAGCCAGCAGCCAGGGTACCCTGGCACCAAGGAGATCATAGATGTAGCCATGAATCCTTGGAAAAAACCAAAAGCCAGTCTGTTCAGGAACACAAGTTCAACAAATGGGATCCCCTATTTCTTTTTGTGAAACAAAGCTTTGTTTCTAGTAAAAGCATTTAAATGATTGGGAAGCCATTATTTTTAAACAGCTGCTGATCAGCACAAGCCACACAGGTTCATACAACCCTGTGCAACAGGCAAGATGTGAACATAAAGCACAGAAGTATTTTCAGCTTATACTCCTTTTTTAAATCTCCCAGCTGTGAATAGGCAACAAGTAAACACTTCCCTTGACAGATAAATATGTTTTCTGTAGCCTGTGTGATGTAAAGAGATGTGGGTGCAAGTGTGTGCCTTTGTACCTGTCTGCATGTGACTGGATCTATGGGAAGCATTTGGCATCAGCTAAGATAACCACCTCCATTTCAGTGTGCACATGCTGATGGGTGGCAGGTACTACACAAGAGACACAGGACTAAAGCTCAGTAACAAATCCAGGGTGGCTAAACTGAGCAGTACCATATGGTTTAGCTGTGCACATCATCAGCCAGGTGCAGCCAAACTCCAGCTGATGTTACCACATCTGTAAGTCTCAATAGGAATTTCCTGGTGCCCGTTAATACACCCAATCACTCTCCAAGACACATCCCTGTTTCTTTGACATGAGGCAGTGGTACTCATACTGCTCAGGCCAGCAGACAGGTTGGAACACAGAGCAACCTTCATGTAGCTGGTCACATCCACACAGCCAGCTATAGGGCACAACCTCCCAACTGATGGCAACTGAAAAGTTTTTGTGGACTCAAGCAAACCTTTTACCTGCACCTATACTGCTGCCATAATCAGGTGGTAGTTTTTTCACCAGACTTCAAAACCTGATTTTGACATAAATGGCAACTCAATATAAAACTTCTTCTTGCTACAGTCCTCCACCACGTTCTGTTTATTGCAAAGATTGTATATCCATGTCATGAAACAAGAATGTGAATGTGTGTATATGGTCACTTCGGCAAGGGTACCAGATACACACAAAAATCCTAGAAAACTGAAGTTAGACACCTAAGCATGTTGGCACCAAGCTAAACGTTAAAGATGAGTGTGACAAAAGGCAAGCCCAGCAGACTAGAGGCTGCTACTGTGCCTCCTGCTCAGCCCATCCTGATTTCAGCAGGAATCACAGGCATTCCCAAGGGCACAGGATTTGAGGTTATACCTGCACTCTGTTCAGAAGCCAGCCTGCAGCAGATTTTGTTCATTTTAATCAGCTCTATACTTCTATCAGAGCTTTCTGTTTGCCTTTAATCACTGTCTTTTATTGCTACCTTCATAATAAGGGGAAGTTTTGATTGCTGACACAGTCCACAGCAGCTGCTACGGGCTTTGCACATCAATGCAAACAACTTTTAGTTGTTCATTATTTATGGGGTAAATTTCACCCAAAGTGACACAAAGCTCCTCTAGATTTTGCTTGTCAGCATGTTACAGGTTTGAGAATAATCTCCAGAAGATATTATTAAAAATATATCAATAACAGTCCCTGAATACATGCAATGTTAAACAGCAAATTGAAGCCTTTTCTTTCTTTTTTGAGAATAAGTGTATCACTTATTTTAATTACAAAGGGTGTGAGGCAAATCTGCCACATGCAAATGTAATCATAAAACTCTCACAGGTAACAGTGGAAGGGAAGGATTCATCCAAGGGGACTGCTGTGACTATTTTGGCTAAGAGCATACTGAAAAAAAAAAAAAAAAAAAAAAAAAAAAAAAAAAAAAAAAGAAGACGACAAAAAAGCTTAAATACAAGCTCAGTTTAGCAATTTTCCCCACTGTAAAATGGAACACCAGATAAACCAGTTCAGCTTTTTGTTTCAAATTACTTTTCTTAACATATTTTGAAAGGGCAAAGCAATAAGAAGATGGAGTGAAATATTTAGTTGCATGATAAATTAAATTTTTTGAGTCAACTCAAAACATTTCCAGGCCAGAAACCAAAGAGAAATACCCAGTAATCCCATAACACTCATGAATAGTACTGAAAAAGGTATGAGTTACAAACACAAATACATTTGTAAAACATGACACCATGCTATTGGGAACCCATTACCTTGATTTACAGATTGTAAACCCACACTGGTGATCCATCCAGATCTCAGTCTGGCTCAAGTCTAATGCCACTTTCCATGGAATCATTTGAAGAGCTTATTGTAGCATAACACAGAAAGGAAAGAGCCAAGCCTGAGACACAGAAAATAACTTTTAGAGCAAAATAAGTCTCATGGTTTATTATGACCTAAAGGATAGCTCTGCCTGACTCTGATGGCCTGGATAGCTTTACTCTGATCTGCCAGTGAAGAACGTGACTATCACCAGCTAGTCACTGAGCAGAACACACCTAATATTTAGCCTCAGAAGCTCTCACTAAACCCACAAAAGCTGTAACCATGGAAAGGTAGGCAACAGCCTCAAATCCACTCAAAATCCAGCTGCTGCTTCTGCTCTTTGATACCAGGAGGTGAAAAAGCCCTGAGAATCTTGGAGGGAAAGCACTAAGGTGTCACTAGTGCCAGGAAGGCACTGGAGCAAGACAGGGATTGAGTGGAGTCACAGGTTAGAGCACAGACAGCTGGCAATGGAAATACAAGAGGAAACATCTCCTTGTGCCTTTAGAAGGGACAGTGTTTCACAATGTTGAAAAAGCAAGCTTCTGCCAACACAGAGTCAGAACAAAACATACATAAGGGCCCTATTTCAAGAATACTGAGATAAATTACATCTAACAAATAGGCAAATGCTTCTAGGAAAGCCAACCTCCCTTCATGTGAAAGCATCGATGGCAAGAGAGAAGTTCCTGTGAGGATAACATATGGTAAAAAGGAAGAGGTTAATGCAAAGAAAATACTGTTAGGAAGCAAGTGGGTTATCTAGGGAGAGCAGTCTGGACTCCACTGTAATAAGCTGTGATACACAAGTGTGAAGTTGCTGTTAGAAGAGCACCAGACCCACGCAACACTGATTGCTTTAAAAAGTATGAAAAAGAAACTCCTTTAAATATAAAAACTGTAAAGAAATGCTATGGGCATGTTTCAAGGGCATCATACATCGCAGGAGGAAATGCACACTTGAAAGACAAATCTGTGAATAAAATTTCACCTTAACGCTGTGACAAAATGACTCAGGGAGGGCAAAATCCTGCTTGGGTGTTCCCAAGTCAACCACCCCCCTTCCCAAGGAGACCCTAAATCCTTCTCTCTGATTCAGATCATAGCACAGGATGGAATTACTGGCACTCCAGTTTTCCCTGTAGTGGAATAAGGTGAGCAAGGGTTTCACCCGCAAAATACTTTCATATCTGTCTCCTGCTTATCCAGACCTACCCCAATGCTCCTGCAAAACTGGTCTGATACATGGTTTCACCATGGCCTGTAGGAGGTAGTAGAGGCTCCCCATTTCATGTCTTCCAATACAGTTGCTGGAACCCACAGCCATTTTGTTGGGGGGAAAGAAAAAAAAAAATAAAAGAGAGAAAGTAATTCTGAAATGTAAAACCTCTCCAGTGAAGTACTGTAATGCACACACCACCACCCCTAGTGCCACTGGGTGGGTGCTAAAGACCTTTGTAAGAAACACTGTGCCTTAACATACCAATCTCATTCCAGCCCTGAACAGCTTGTTAGAGATAAGGAGATCAAAATTCTCGTGGTTTGGTCTTGCTGTGAGACAAGTCAATTCCATAAAAGCTCTGCCTGCCCGGGAATGAAGAGACCAAGAAAAACAAATACCATAGGTAGCCTGGAAACTGAAGAGCCTCCAGGGAGCTGCTGAGGTGGAGTGTCATCTGACAAGGCAGCAGGAGAGCTTAGGGGCTGTAAACATGTACCAAGACAGTTGAGAAATAAGCTAGGCACCCATAGAGAGCATGAAGTAATGGGACCCTTGGAAGGTTATCTAGCTAGGAATGGCAAAACAGCAGCACAATAGAGCTATGGCAACAGAGCCCAAGGGTGCAAGCTGGGGACTCACCAGGAATGTCAGGCTGTAAGGACACTTCACACAGGCCAACTGGGAAGCAGCTTCATCCAAAATTTTTTACTGCATACAGAAGGCAGGAATCACTCTGCGGGTCCTGCCAGTGAAACCCAGGCATACAACTTCACTCCTGTCTCTTAGGGCATGTCCATGCTGCATATTTGGCTTAAAGCCTGAGCTCAGGGGCTTTGGCTTGGGCAATGTCCTGACTGATTGCTGTTAGTGTTCAAATAAGCATACTATCAGCATGACTCCCTGCTAAGAGGAGGCAATGGAGAGGTGGGAGGCAGTAAGGAAAACTTCTAAACCCACTTAGCCTGGATTTGGAGTCCAAGTGCGTGAGTGCTCCTCCTCAGCACCGGGTTATGCTGAAGGCCAGCATGGGTTATGCTGAAGCCCTGCAGCTCATGGCAGAGCACAGGGGGGAATTCTCTTCCATCAGGCAGAGCAGAGGCACACTGAGATGCTGGGCTGTATCAACTCTCTGCTGCTTCTTTCTTCCTCCAATGCAAATCTCTGTGTTGACATTGCATCAAAGCAGAGCACACCTTAAGTCCAGGAAGGCTGGGTCTTGGCTTCTCAGAAGAGAAACCTCACTGTCCCTGACCAGGCTGAGGGCAATGGCACTATTTATTTGAAAGTGCAGAGGGTTGGTAAATGGCAACATAAACATTGATTCAGGCCCAAGGCAAACACAGAACTACAAATCTGGCCCAAGTGAGTCCCCACTCACCATTTGTTTTACTCTGCCAAAAAAAGCAGAAAAGTGATCAAAGAATGGACTGACAGTGGAAAAGAATTGCAAGACAAAGGAACATGTCTACAACACACAACTACTGCCACCACAGAATTATCATAGAATCACAGGTAGTAAATACTCCTCATGCATGCAGACAGTGGTTGAGCACACATATTTAATTCAGAGCAGGATATAGCAGAGCTGAATTTGCATTGACTACTTCCACAGACTGTTTAATTGGGTGCAGAGCCCAGCAGCAAACTGCACACCTCAGCCCTGAAAAGAAATCCCTGCAGCCTCCCACTGCATCTGCTTTATCTTTTGATGCTCCACCAAACAAGTTGGCAGGTAAGAGTGGTCCCAAAACAAGAACAACAACAATTAAATGTTGGAAGAACGCTGACACAAAGGAAATGTCAGCTTTGTGATATAACCATCCCTCCAAAACATCCAACCCCAGGTAGCACAGTGTTACAAAAAGGATTTGGTAAGTAATGTGTGATCATGGGATAGTGTCAGTCTGGTCAAAATGCACCTTATTTCAGGCTTTAAAGGTTGCAGTGAACTGTGAGTTGGGTATTTACTGACCAAGAATAACTCAGTGAATAACAAGGAAATAACAAGCCAGTCTCAGAAACTCATGATGTTTACACAGAATTAATGAACAGAAAAGAGGCATAAGTGACACAATCTTTTTTAAAAAACTCTTCACTCAGTTCTAACCCTGATAATTAATTACAAAATTAAAAGTCACGTGACAATAGACTGGTAAATTTATAATGTGCCTGCCCTGAAATAAAATTAATTAAAGACAGACAATTGTGACAACAAGCAGCTGAGTCGTACAATGAAATTAGACATTGCATGTCAGTTATAAGAAATTGTCTCTTTGCCACTCGGCCTAAACACTATCTAGGGCAATCACCACACTGCAGGTGCAGAGACAACACACTTTGGGTGAAAAAAAAAAAAAAGTGCTGAAAGTAGAAACCCTTGTGAGAGAACATGTGCCAGACCTACAAACAGAGCATGTCATCTTCCCTGGCCCATCTTCACTGAGGGTTAAATGCAGATATTGCAGATCAATAACGACATTTTTAAGAATAAGAAAGAAAATATTATAACTGAGGCAAGTAATTGTGTTTCCACTTCTACCCCCAAAGAAGACTGCAAGGAAGTGTCTGATGGACCTTGGATCTGCTGTTATGAGCCAATGTTTAATATATCACGTCTCATCCCTATTTAACTGAACACAAGTTATACTATGATGGTTTCTCTTGACAGAATTAAATGCAGACAACTACAACACTTCCATATGAGATGTTGGAAAGTACCACGACTTTCTTTTAAGAAAGTGAAACACATGAGCAAGAGCAGGAAAACAGTGCCATGACATGACAGTCAGTAAAATCAGGCTTCTTCAAGTGGATTCTGCACACTGTGACAGAAGATTTTAGAGTTTGCTTGCTTTTTTTATTCTTTTTTTTTTTTTTTTTCCTTCAAGACTGTCAATAGTTTCTTTTGGGGATCTGCTCATTTTTGATACTTAAAAACGTATCTGCTTTTACACGAATGTGGGATCTCTCAGTTTTGCTTACACATTTAGTGCTCAGATGATTTGCTCCCATGGTGCCGGTAATCTGTGAAAGTGAAACATGCAACAAAAAACTCATGCAAAAGCTATTCAGAAATTGATCTGAAAATGGGAAGCAAACCAGGGGATGCTGAGATGTCTATATCCATTTCACAGCAACACGAAGTGTTGGTGGCCTTTAGTTCACCAGCACTCCCATGTTTAGAGTTTAACCTCACCCATTTGCTCCAGCAGCCTCTGTGGATCAAAGGGGATGCAAACCTAGAGGAGGAAGACTAAAGACATCAGGAGGTTGTACAGCAATGCTAGAAGAGCTTCTGCAACAAGCTACTGCATCTCAAATGAACATAGACAACACATTATTAACCTCCTTGTCTTGGTTTGAAAGCTATTTTACCCCATGCAAAGGAGTAAAATTAAAAAGCTCTCACAGAATTGGAAATGGAAATACTATTCACATATACAAAAATACAAAATACACAAACTCATACTCAGCTTCAGTTCAGTTCTTCACCTGAGCTTTTCCCCAAAACTTCACTAGGCCAAAACCTTGCCCCCAACCAGGCCAAAACCCAGGCCTCAATGCCTGCCCCCCAGCCCCATGCCTCCTTGCCCACCAACCTAGGCCAAAATTGCACAGCAAAAGTAGCCAGGCCGCTGAAGGACAAAAACCTCCCCAACAATACCAAGCAAGAGATAGCAGCACACACTGGGAGCAGAGAGAGCAAGAAAAGGGTCAGAATAAACTGTGATGTCCCTTTATGTAGAGGTTGCAGAATTATGGGACTGGGATAACAAAGCTGCAATATCCCGTGTCCGCCTCCCGGGCTATCTGCTCCTTGAAGGACTTTTAACTCTATGGCTAGGACAGAATCACAGAATCACCAAGGTTGGAAGAGACCTCAAAGATCATCAAGTCCAACCTGTCACCACAGACCTTATGACCTTATCACCAAGTGCCACGTCCAATCCCCTCTTGAACACCTCCAGGGATGATGACTCCACCACCTCCCTGGGCAGCCCATTCCGAAGGCCAATTACTCTCAGTGAAGAACTTTCTCCTCACCTTGAGCCTAAACTTCCCCTGGTGCAGCTTGAGACTGTGTCCTCTTGTTCTGGTGCTGGGTGCCTGGGAGAAGAGACCAACCCCCTCCTGGCTACAACCTCCCTTCGGGTAGTTGTAGACAGCAATAAAGTCTCCCCTGAGCCTCCTCTTCTCCAGGCTAAACAACCCCAGCTCCCTCGGCCTCTCCTCGTAGGGCCTGTGCTCAAGGCCGCTCCCCAGCCTCGTTGCCCTTCTCTGGACACATTGAAGGACACCAGTCCTAAACTCATAACACTCCTTGTCTATGTTTACAGAGGGAGGTGGATGGTGAATAAAATCAAATTCAATCAAAGAAATGTCCACTAATAAAAGCAAACATGAAAAAAACATCAAAAGCTCAGAGACTGTATTGTCGTGAGCTGGCTTTCTGGAACACCGAGACCTTCAGCAACATCACACTTCTTTAATGAACACACATGGACATAATACCAGCCTATTAGGATTTGAGGGAGTGTGATTTCTACTTCAAACATCATTAAAATGAGAAATGGGTCATTTAGACACTGATCAATGGACATGACATTAGCAAAATAGTGCACCTCATTTTTCTTTCGCTTCCTTTTGACAGTAAGAGTCTTGTGACCAGCGTCTAGAGAGAGACGGTGTGGCTCTATCAATATTATCTGATGGTGATGATCCTTCTTTGATAAATGCATGAAGCAAGAGATTTGGGTATTTCCATGGCAACTTTAAGTCTTTGTTTGTCTAGCAAAGAAAAGCTTCATCAGGAATATCAATGGCAGATTAGCCTTCTTCACTTGCATTTAGGAAGAAAAGATGAAGAGAGAGTGACAAATATGAAGACTGTCACACTTGAGATACACGGGGGTTTAGTAGTATAAATTGGTTTCTAGCTACTGTAAGTACAACAGTTACATGCTCTCTGCTGCATGTAAGTTATAATTCTTACCTATTCCCTCATCACTAATTGTGACCGGTTTAGGCTGTGCCTTTAAGAAAGAGACACTTTCTGAACACTCTGGCCGAATGTTTTGGTATATAAATGAAAACAACGATATGCTAATTCAATTTCATTGGTGGAACCCGGCTGTAGGTTTTTGTTTAGTCTTTCAGTCGGGGGGGGGGGGGGGGGGGGGCAGTCAGTCGTCTTCTTCTTCCCCCTGTACTGTGAGCTGGCCTGCTTTTCTCCCTGAAGCAACAGCTTGCTACGCAGGAACGATTCTTGCTAACCAGATAAGAAAACTAACTTTGCATTCGCTTTGAGCTTTAACAAAGTTTTCCCCTTTTAATTACCTTCCTTTCTCTTTCTCTCTAACCCTTTTGGGAAAAAGGGGTGGTAGGGAGGGAGAAGGGAGCGGCAGGCCGAACCCCCTGGCCGCGGGGGGGGGTTGGGGAAAGGTTTCCTGTATTACATACATTGCTGTATACTTCTGTATATATTGTAAATATTGTATATTTTTGTACATATTCATTGCATTCCATATCTGCTTGTAAAATACAGCTTTCATCTGCTTCTCCGGCTGAGTTAGCTGTGGAATTCTTTTTTGTGTGGGGGGGGGAACCTTCCTACTCCACCACACTAATATAAAAAAATAAAAACATGTGACAGATTTCCTCAGCCATGATCTGCTTGTACACACTCAAATATAGCATCAAAACTCAAAATGCTAGGTTCCTGAGACCTAAAAAAGTAGAAGACTTCTGAAAGGAGGGAAGAGGAGAGACTGCTGATCCTCAGGCTCCGTGTACCAAGATAGATCTGCCAGCCAAAGCAGCTGATGGAACACATTTTGAACTGACCATGGAGTCTTATTTCACAGTCTGCAGAGCAGGGCAAGAGCTCCGTGCAGGACAGATGCACAAAGAAAGTTAAATGGACAATCTCCTTTGCCACCATTTACCCTACTTGCCTTTGGAGCTTGCAGTAGCAGTACACTTTGTTTCCCCCACACGTCAATGCCACTTTTCCATTGTAATTGTGGAAGCAACTGACTGCGAGGGAGGATTTTGTGCAGAGCCTTCCATTTGCTAAGCATTCATCAGGCAGGTGAGCTTTCACAGGTCACCACATATTTCAGTTCTGTCACAGCACAAGCACCAGACAAGCGTCCAGCTTCCCTAGTAGCAGCAGAACAGTAAGCATCAAGGGACCTTCCAAACATCTGCCAGAAAATGGAGAATTAGGCACCTCCTTGATGCACTAGGAGCAGAACGAGGTTTGAGGAGTGCAGTTTGTATTTCAGGAAATTAAATTTGTGTTCCACTGTTAGTGAAAATTAGACCCTTACTTTGTAAAACACACCTAAACAAACCAAACTGCCCTCACCATTTCAGTAGACTTGTCCTACCTGAGTTCATTAATCTTGCTTATGCCAAAAAGCATTCACACTCATCTATTTGCCCTGCCATGCATTACCTCCACACACTGGAACCATTTGTTTTGTCTATTCCACCTCCTTTTGCTGAAGCTGTCATGTAAGCATTGTCCACCTTCAACTCAGATGCCATTCATAGTGACACAGAATTGCCTTGCTATGGACCCAAATGCTTTGCTCAAGGCTTTGTTAAATGTGTGCTCACCTGAAAGGCTAATCCCAGTCAATTCAGCTATCAACAAATACCTGGTTATTACAGCTGACCATACATTATTCCTCCAGATGCACCACCTGTTCTATGGTGGGTCTTTAAATTCTGGAAAACCCTATGTGCTGCTGCTCCTAATACTCTTGCAAAGTGGCTAAAGACCTTCTTAAATGCTTCTGTGGAGTTTTGTACTTAGGGAGCCTTCATTATGTCTGAAACATCTGTATTGCTGCATTCATTGCACAGTCAATTGAAAACACGGCCCATTGTTCCAGAGAATAACCTGAATTCCAACTGTAGCCTTCATGGGTCTGTGATACTCAGGGGGGTAAGCTGAGATGAACAAAGAATAAACTGTTTTATTTGAATCTAATGAAGTAAACCCTGTTCACATATTTCTGTGCCTTCCAAGAACGGCAAGACATCTGCATGATGAATTCTCTACGAAATGGCTCGGGCAGGCTCTGGGGGAACATCTTCATACCATCACACTGCTGATACAGACATTGCTACCTTAACAGCTGTGAAAGTCAGGGCTCCAGCTCACAGAAAATTTCCATCAGCTCAATTAACTGCTGCTCAGTAGTCTCTGCAGATAGGATGATAATCAGCAGTTGTTGCTGGAGACACAGGACAGTTCATGCACTTACAGATCTATTAAAAGCAAATACAGATACTAGCAGTCAAGAGAATCAAGCAGATTGCAGATGCTCCTTGGAGAAATAAGCCTTCAAGATGCTCTGCAGTGATGGCTACATGCTAAAGAAATAAAGCAAAGCATGCACTGTGTAGCTCACATTTAGGTGCAGGAACACATCCTCATCATCCCTACTTGGAAAGGTCCAAAGAATCATGTCTCAGCCTGAAAACCTCTTAGATACACTGATGAAAATTACTTTCCATCATCAAAAAAAGTATTCACACCTCAGTAAGAAGCTAAGTAAGGACACTGCTCTGGGAGTGTCCCAGACACTGAACTATTGTTTTTAATCCTCTTACTTAAATACGCACAAGCACAGAAATCCCCTAAGGTGCTTAGCACGGTGTTTGACAGAAACAACCCATGGCTGCACAAAGGTGAAACAAAAAGAACCATGCCAACGTGCCAGTGTCCATGAGTAAAAAAAGTTCATTGGCTGGGTCAGCAGGCCATGGGCACAGAGCTGCATGCCAGTGACAGGCATCCTGCCTGCTTGCTGACAGCATGGATGGGGATGCCTCAGGAGGCTTGTATGAGATCCTAGGCTGCAGGACCCATGAGGCGCTGGGGCCTTGTGTACAATTCCAGGTTGGGTTTTCCTGGCAAACTCGCTCCAGAGCTGCAGAGTAGATGGAGACAAGCCTGTGAAGGAGGTTCTAGACTACTAACAAACTCTCTTTTATTCCTTTGTTTATTTTTTTTATGGCTTTTTGCTGCTGAACCCAGCAGACTCTGCTGGCAGCTAGATCCACCCAAGATATCACTATATTCCAGTGCACCCTGAACAGCAGCTCAAGCACTGAAGAAAGCACAATTCTGTACATCTATTTCCTTGTCCTCTCTCCTACTTTTTTTCCTCTTTCATTTACTCTCATCTTTCATCCTTATTCTTTAGCCATTGTATTTTTTTCCTCTTTTTTGCAATGTTATCGCTGTTGCCATCTCTAACTCATCTTCCCTACCTGTGCTACTTCAAGAATAGTTTATGGATATTGCAGAGCTACCCTGTACCTAGTGCCATGTTTATTGAAACACAGAAGTTCCTTGTAGGTGTTGGGTTCTACATGGACTTGCACCAGAATGGCAATCTGAATTACTGAGATATAATGGGAGCAAAAAGCAAGACCAAACCACGTGCATGGCTTCAAATAGTAAAGATGGTTTACTGTTTGGTGTGAGGGTTGGTTTGTTATTCGTTGAGGGGTTTTGAAACTCTTTTCTGTAGCTATAATCAGTTAATATTATAAAAGGCAACTGAAAACACAGCCATGAGTGCTTACAGAGTCAGAGAGATACAATTTAGGGAAAATATGGCATGCAGGACTAAAATAAGACTAAACCTCTATAAAGCCCCGACAAAATATTGTGAAATCTTGGGGAGTTGTAGCTGATTTTAATATTCCAATTTAGGTTTTCTGTTTCTATGAAGACTTTTCTTAGCCAAGTTCTCATTATGAACATCAGAAACAGCAAAAGTACATAAAACTTGGCACCACAAAGAAGATTTGTACAACTCTGAAAAATGTCAGAAAGTAGCAGAAAATAAGTTATGTGCAATGAGACCTAGAAAATCTGTTTGTTCCTGGTAGCTACTCCTTAGCAGCCATCACCTCCTCTGTTAAACCGAACATCAAAGGGCTGAAATTCCACAACGACTTTTGATGTCGGCACAGGTTCAGTAGTTAAAGTTGAAGGTTTGTCACATGAGGAGTTTGTGCCAATTATAATGCATAAAAAAGAAATCACACACATGCAGGCATATGTTCATTATTAGAACAAGTAGTCCAACCAACTCTGCTTCTCTTCTAAAAGTTTGGCTTATCTTGTGAGAAAAATAAAGATGAAAAATCACTTTGGTTTTCAAGGTTAAATGCTTTCCTTAAAAACAAACAAACAAAACAAAAATCAGTGGTCGCTTTGCCTAGATGGATAATCATCCCAGATTCCTTTTTCCACTGAACTGTGCTGGTACATTCCTCGGCTTAACCCTCACCTGTCCTGCCCATTACTTTGCAACAAATACTTTTTTTTTCCTCTTAAAATACAAGAGTTCAAGTTTTGTACCATTGCCAATAATACCCCCTATGCATTTAATATATATTAATTGCCTATTTTTTTGCCTGTCACACATCTTTTCACTGCTCCTCAGTGCTGCTAACACTTCAGAGAGCTGTAACTTGCCACTGACTGTGTGAGCAGACCCCCAGTTGGCGCAAAGTGGCACAGTGTTTTGAAAATCATGTTCCAAATGCCTGCACCAGCAAAAGCTACCATGTCTTACAGTTTACGGGTATATAAAGTAGAGGAGCAAGGATAAATAAGCTGCAAAGCAGAAATTCAAGCTGAATCAAGCCCAGTCGCTGCTGAATCAAGGTGATGGCACAGGATGAGGAGGACTGTGCTTACCTGAAATGATCATTAATGGACTTATTTTTAACCTCAAGTGAAATTGTCCAAAAGACCACAACATTTTGGCATCCAAATTTCACTGCCCTTCCAATAGCTGCCGGTGAATTTCTTGATGGAACAGCTTTTCCATGGGGAATGCTGATGCGTGAATATCTCACAGAACTGGTGAGACAACTTCCCAAGACAGGCAGACTCCTGTTGGGATCACTGCTGGATTCCTTCCACTTCACCTAATACACTTCTACAAACCCACCTTCCCAGATTCTGCATCACACAACCACTTTGCCATGATGAGTGCCAGAGCAAACCAGCAGGAGAGTGTCTGGAAGCCCTCAAGTTACAGCTGGTATATCCAGGGCTTCCTAATGTCCTGCCACACATTTTGGAGCCTAAGAGTATAATGGCTCCTACATCAGCAACCTTCAGGGAGCTTCCCAAGTAACTTACAATGGGACAGGAGCTTCCCAAGATGTCCCAGGGAGTCATGGCAAGACATTCTGACAACTGTTGGTTGTTTCATTTGGTAAAAAATTGATTTTTTTTTTTTTTTTAATTTTCATGAAAATTTTCCCATTTCCCTTTGAGTGGAAAATTTTGAAATGTCACTTTTCATTCCAGTTCAGTACAAAAACATATTGGAATTCATGTCCCCTTTCAGCACTCCTCCCTGTCATAAAACTTCTGAGTCTCAGATAGCTCTGCTGTTTTCAGTGCCTTTATGCCTATGAAAATCACCCTCTGAGCTCGGATGAAACAGCAAAAGCAAATGTGTGCAACTCTTTGACAACACCAGATGTTTAAGTATTCTCATCATACTCAACGCATAAATATCTGTCCAAAGGTTTTGGTTCACAGTACCCCAGGAATGACTCTTCTTTATATGGATGCACATATTAAAATTCTGGAATGATAAATTCACTCCCAAATAAGAGTATCTGTGGTTATTGTGTGTTTGCTACTTGCTCATCTTCATATAAAACAATTTTGTTTATCAAGCAACTAACAGCATCAGCTGTCTATGACCAGCCCCACACAACACACCATGAAGAGTGGATGAAGCACGCAGCCAAGCGAAGTAACATTTTGAAAAGTTATTTCCCCAAACTGAGGTGTAAACACTTACAAAACAACATTTCCCACAGAAAGTCAGATGCACAGAAAAACAGCAAGAACTAGCTGCTAAACATAGTACTACCAGGTCTCCAAGCTGCTCTAGGAAGAGCGTGCAGCAGCAAGGAGTGAGCTCTGCCACAGCTGCCTCTGCTCTCCCACCGCTCCCTAGACCGTGGGAGCTGCCAGCCTGCCCGGGAAAATGCCATTTGTGCTGGAAAGTATCTGAAGGCTTTTGAAATCCCAGCTGCCACAGGCAGCTCTTGGGAAAACAGGATCCATACAGTCTTGGTGAAAAATTGTGTCACCATGAAGTAACAAAAAAGGGGTTTGTGCCATGGTAATCAGATCCCATCCAGAGCATTCACTTTAAGACAAATAGGAAGTGATGAATGAGTCTCAAATTCTCCTTGGTATGCACCAACAGCCTGGATTTTGTTAAGAGCAGAGATATGAACAAGGAATGCAGTGGTCACGGCTTCCTTTCCTACAAGATGATTGGGGTGGTTCTCCTTCAAGTATTTCTTCATCAGCACTGAACTTAGGTCTGACATTTGCTTTCTGGGCAAAGGCATCATGTAGGCCAAGATAAAAACAGAGTCCAGGTAAGGGTCAGCACCCTCTATGTGCCTGATATATTGAGAGTGATGTGCTAGTGATATCCCTGGGCACTCATCTTCACATCACAGTGACATCCATTCCTGGAATTGTTGTGCATTCATGGCCTCACACCTTTCAGCACTGCTGAACAGAAAGTCAGATGTACAGAAAAATAGCATGAGCTAGCTGCTAAACACACTACTACCAGGTCTTCAAGTCACTCTAGGAAGAGTTGCAGCAGCAAGGAGTAAGCTTGGAGAGCCTTTTATTGACAGGTTAAGGGTGCTGAGCCACTCACACCATTGTGCCCTATCAAACACAAGACCCACCAGCCATTAGGTGTTTGCTGAGCCCTTTTAAAGTATTTTTTTTCCCTCACTTTGAGGAGTGGAACCCACAGGGATACCCCTGTACTGGGGAAGCTACAAAAGAGAGATGACCTGCAGGAGGCAAAAGCAGGCAATGAGCTCTTCTGCCTCATGAGCCACCAGAGTGCACTTGCAGCCTAGAAAGCCAATCACATCCTGGGCTGCATTAAGAGAAGCACAGCTAGCAGGTCAGGGGAGGTGATTCTCCCCGTCTACTCTGCTATGGTGAGACCCCACTTGGAGTACTGTGTCCACTACTAGCAGGAATGGAACAAAAATAGAAATAGCTAGATCCAGATTGGATGTTAGGAAGAAGTTCTTCACCATGAGGGTGGTGAGGCACTGGAGCAGGTTGCCCAGGGAGGTGGTGGAGGCCCCATCCCTGGAGGTTTTTAAGGTCAGGCTGGATGTGGCTCTGGGCAACCTGATCCAGTGTGAGATGTCCCTGCCCATGGCAGGGGGTAGGATCCTTGAGGTCCCTTCCAACCCTAACAATTCTATGATTCTATGAAATAACACCCAACTGGTCTTGGGGAAAAAAAAAAAAGAAGGGGAGGCAGAAATAGGATGTTTCTGCTGATCTTTAGAAGCCTTCCAACTGTGGCTTTTCAACTGATTCAGCTGTGTTGCACACCATTAGTTCCAGAGTTTGGCAGGGCCATGCCAGGCTGCAGCAATGCAGGCAGAAGCTGTGGGGAGGTCTGGTCCCTCTGTGCTTACTTGTCCATGGAAAAAGGGGAGCACAGTCCCTGCCTGGTGAGTGAGCCCTGGCTTCTTCCATGGGGGTCTTGGCCAGCACCAGCAAATCTGAGGTCAGTGTGTCAGGAATCAGGCTGCAACTGAGCGTTATGTGTCCCATAGGAAACCCCAGACAATTTTCTATCCCTGAGAAATACAGACGGCTGTTCACACCACAAGGGAAGAAATATTTTGCTTATTACTATTTTGCACACTGAAGATGAAGAGTGGCAGAATTTACAGTTCAAATGTTAGATTGTCAACATACGATTAAGCCATGCATATATTTGCAGCAGCAAAATAAAATGAACACAATATGAAGCTGTAAAACTCAAAATTCAGTGATAATCAGGCCTGGTGGAATACCATAAAAGATGTTTGTTTAATATGTTATTCAGCCAGTTTGACAGATTGAATAATTTCTCTTTGTTGTAATATATTCAGTATTTTTTTGCTGAAAGAATTAGGTGCTGAATGTTGTTGTGTAAGAGGTTTTGAACCATCATAATAATATTAGTGAAGACCAAAACAATTACTATAAATTTAATTATCCTGTGAGATGGAACATTAAAGGTCACTAAGCCTGGCTGTTGGTAACTACATTTATATACCTCCTGTTATCTGACAAGTGACTTTCAGCAAGAGAAGACATGGGGGTTTTTTGTGTCTCTCTGTTAGGAGACACAAAGTGTGCTCATTCTACACTGCCATTAAGGGATGTTCCCAAAGAGCATCACAATTTTGTTAAGGGGTGTTCCCAAGAAGCACCACTCTTTCATTGCTGAATACTAAAAGCACTTTTCCTAAAGGATATCTTGTTGCTACTTATTACTTCTACAGCTATTCTGTCTTCTTTTTGTCCTATTCTGCTACTCACATTAGTGTTTTCTAAGGTGTTCCTAGGAGCAGAGTAGTTTCTTGTCGACTGGGACCATTTTCGTTAGTTCCTCAGGGAGCCACTGAATGGGAGCGCTTAGTGTAGAAAATTAGATCCTCTGCCCTATTTAATATGTGTTTATGTTCTATCAGAATAAAGAAATGTGGTTCATATAGTGAAAATCTCTTCATTAGTGGGTATTTATGATCAGAGTGCAGCTGGAGTCTTTGGGCTAGCTGACATACTTGAAGTGTTTTCTAAAATAAAAAGTACATTGAAGAAAAACAGAGTTAGCAACATGAAGCCAAATTCTAAAATGGTTAAAACAAATGCTACCCCTATTTACTCAGTTAATTTCCTCAGAGTTGAGCTGACTTTAATTAAAAGCAGAATTTGGGCTGCATGCTTAAATGTATGTTAGTAGATAGAAATAGAGAGTAGTATCAAGCTGTTTGATATTGTACCGACTCCCGCTACTAAACCCACGTGACACAACACAATCTGTCATGTCGGGAAGACTGAACAGCACAGGTCCAATTCAACCCAGTTGGGATTAGCCTAACCCAGGAATTTCAGCAAGGCCTGCAGTTGAAGAGCCCCTAACAGCTGGAATACAGCACACCCTGACGTGGGACATGAACCATTCCACTGACGCTGTCCTTCCAAAAAAAGGCAACCTACAGCGAAGACTCAGCATGAGATGATGTCATAAGCCACTTGCAAAGGAGAATTATGATGGAAAGTGTTAATCTAAATGCACTGTTGCCATCACAACTGCCAAAAAGATGCAGAAAAGAAAACAACAAATGCAAAAGAGGGGAAGAGATATTGCATGACATCACCAATGGCTTTTGAACATGTCCCAGTCTGCCAGTCCCAACCCAGCACTACCAGGGATGGGATGATACTGTGACATGGTTAGAGCATATCCTGGATGAGTGCTAAAGATCCAGGCACTGATCAACAGGAAAAAAGTTTCTGAGTATTTATTTGGCCTCAGGGCCAATAAATAGCATTTCACTGGGGACCTCATCATGAAGCAGCTGGCCCTGCTGCCTTGCTGTCTGGAAAGAGTCTGGTTCAAAAGAAAACCTGAGGGTTTGTCCTCCGCCTCTTTACATTTGACAAATGCCTGGGCATTTCCTGGTGATACAGAGGTTATGCTCCTGTGTCAGCTATTGTAAGACCTGGGAGACCTCATAAGAATTAACAGAATGGTGAAAACTCCAGAGGTATGACCACAAAAAAAAAAAAAAAAAAAAGAGTTGAGAATAAATCTGACATAAATCTGACATGCATATATTAACATCTGACTCATTTGAAACAATTAAATAGTATTTCAGGTAGAAAACACTCTCATTAAAGGTTTAGCTGAAACATAAGATATCACAACAGGCATATTACAAGGCTTAACCCCTCACTAGCAAAGAGCAGGTTTAATATTCCTGATGTTTTTCAGTCAAAACAAATGGGGACCAGATGTTATTTTCCTCTTCCAGTAGGGAAAATAACTGAAAGTTGAGTACACTGGCATGTTTGAAAAATAATTTTCTAATGAGAGATTTGTTTGTTTGTTTTGCTTGGTTTTAAGCTACTTGTGCCTCTGGATAGGAAACACCTACTATCTACTGTGCAATTGACAGTTAATTTACTTAAGCTCCCTGATTTCCACCTGCATGTCATCATGTGTGTAGAAAGGGCTTCTCAAAAGGGTCAGTTTGATTTTTTTAGAATGTCCTGTTCCTTTTTTCTTCCCATTGGTGAAGCAGAAGGCAACATAGGCAAACATAGGCCATTTGGACTGAGAAACTGACACACACGAGTGTGATGCAATTCACTATCACATTTCTCATAGTTTAACCTAGTAAGGACTAGACATTTTATTGTCCATATACTGGACATGCACATGTGGCTAAGATGCCAACTCTCATTTTCAGTCCTCACACGCAGGCAGTGGTGGGTATAACAATGTTGTCAGCAAATGCCCTCAGTGTATCAGTCTACATAAAATATGTGAAAACATTTCATGTTCTGAGAGGAGGGGAGGTGAGCAAAAGCAGCAGCTCACCAGTGAACAAGAGAGGGGCAGGTCTACAAGAACAGGCTTCATCCACCCAGATCTCTCTGCTATAGCTCCAGCCACAAATACAAGGGTGCACAAGCACTGCTTTCCAAGCGGATTCCTGCCCTGCTAAGGCCCTCAAGCCTTTTTGTGTCCTTGTGTCTCTGGGGTCTTCCTGACTTAGAAAAGGGTCTCCACAGGGAGCAAGCCACCCTGCCTGCACAGCACTCCGGACACTACTGTCCTCTCCCATTTGAGAGCTTTGAGCTGTTTCCATTGCCACATAAGGGTGCAGAATAAAACAAGCTTGCTGACACTTCTGTATGTCACTGTGATGATGGTGTGGCAGGAAGCTTATCACATTCTGAACGTACTTGTGAAAATCCCAATCTCTGTGTGCTGGCATTTATCCCTATAACATCTTTAAGGTAGCCAGTGAGATTACCAAGGGGAGCTCACAGCACTCTGGGTACAGAGGCCTCTCAGGCATGCAGAGCTACATGACTCTCTGACCTTCTTCACTTCAGATGCTACAGAACCACAGAGCCTGCTATCTCATCCCTGCAACCACCATCTGGAGCTCTCTCTGCTTTTCATGTTACACAGGAGACCCTCTGGTATTTTTAGGAATATCAATTTACTCTTCTCAGAAAAAAATATCTGTGGGAGAATGCCAAAGACATACCCCACAAACCTAGCAAATGCACTATGTGAAGACACCTTTCAGCCATTAAATGAGGTGACTGCTCTCAAGCCCATCACTTCCCACTTCTTTTCACATCACGATTTTTCGACCTCTCAGTCCATACACTTTAACAAGGATTTAAAGATGCTAAAACCAGCACAACACACTCTGCCCGTAGTGTGCCTTAAACCTTTTTCTGATTTCCCCACTGCAGTTTTCACTTTATTCTTTTGCTCTCATTTCTAATGGCTTCTTGGCATCTTGTTTCCTAACAACATACTGTTAGCACTTCTCTATTGTAATCCCCACTTTAGCTGCCTAACCCAACATTAGTATTAGCATCAGCATTATCGTGTTATCGTGTAACATAGCTGCATGAAAAATTACAACAGTTGTGCAGCAGTTACAGCCTAATTACTTAGTGCCACTCAATGTGAAGTGCTGCAGTAATAGGTTGCATAACCAATTAAATGTCTGAATTCTGCTCACATAAGAAGCCTCTGGAACTATGTCACTGTAGCGGTTTCTCAATCCTGTCTGTGACTGATTTGCCCCAGTAGTGCACAAAAGGAAGCCAAGTCCTGAGGTCTGCTCAGTTTTTCTAGTGCTTCCACTAGCAAGGAGAACGTACAACTGTGGTCTCGGGAGCTGCTACCATTAATAAAATTGATGCTAATATAGAAAAAACCATGCTTGAGTCAAAAAACCAAACACACACACACAAAACAACAACAACAACATGGTGTTAGATGACTAAATTTACACTCTCCAGGGGTGTTCTTCAGCCCCAGAAATCATTAGTAAAAGAGTAAGATACTTTTTCTTCCAGCAGACTTCTATAATCAAGTTTCTGTTTATGAATATAAATCATATCCAAATGAGCAATGAGTAAGCATTCTGATGCCAGTTCAACTGGGCAGTGTCTAGCCACATCTGGAGAATACTGTAAAGGCTGCTTCATACATGAGACTGTTTTCTTTCTTGAATAACAATGTTTCCCATTTTCCTGCCATGTATTTGTTAATACTGTGGAAAAACTAAAACACAGCATTAGTTATAACACAGATGAAACAATAGACTTCTGTAACTAATTTTCTCTGGTTAAGATTTGGCTACTTTCTTTACAGATTAAAACTTGCTACCAACTTTGTAATAACAGGTCTATAAGATTTACACACAACACTCAGAAAACTGGACAAAAATACCACCCTAAGAAATTGGAAATATGAAAATTAGAGTTATCTTTGGAAAGCCAGCAACTCCAGGACACATATTTTCATACCATGGGAAAGTGGCCCCATATATATGTTGTTATTAGAAGATGAGGGTAGTGGAACACTGGAACAGGTTGCTCAGGGAGGTAGTTGAGGCCCCATCCCTGGAGATATTCAAGGTGAGGTTCAACAGGGCTCTGGACAACCTGATATAGGGGAGGATGTCCCTGCTTACTGCAGAGGAGGTTGGAATAGATGACCTTTGGAGATCCCTTCTAAACTTGACTATTCCATTATTCTTTTATATATATATATATACACACACACACATATATCTACACTTTCTAGATAAGAGATACAATTCCAAGAAGCAACAAGATTCAGAATCTTCAGTTTCTTCTGAATTCTTAATCCTGGATTCCCAATTACTAGCAGTGATGGAGAAAATACCAACTGGATGCTTGTGATCTTTCCTTTCAAATTTAGCACTTACCTGATGCAAACTGCTGCAGCATTTCCTGGGCAACTGTCAGAGGCTGTGGAATACATTAATCCACTAAAAATTATCTTCTGATGTTCTATTAGGCCGTGTTTTTAAATTATTACAGATAATGCTTCTATTTTGCTTTGTGATAGGCATGGTATTTCTAAGTGGTTCCAAAGAACAACATGAAAATCCTACAAAGTTACAGGAGAGCCACTACTGTTTGAGATCAAGAAATTATTTTCTGCAGAATACCTGAGTTAACAACTCAAGGCTATCTTCTGCACTCAATGACTTAAGGTAGTCCTGGGTCAAAGTAAGGCAAAGTGTTCTTCCGGCTTGTTTCTGCCTGCACATCTGACCAGCAGCAGACACTCAGTAATGTTCAAATCCTAAGTTAAAACCTTTATTTAAATATTTTGTCTTTTTTTGAATGTGATTTCCTCACACTGGCCTTCTTGCTTTAAAAGTGGGGATACTTTATGTCTTTGTTTGGGCTTGATTTGCCATTTCTTTCCCTTCACAGCTCTTAATTCTCTCTGCAAATGGAGAGTATAAAGCCTTACTAAATAAGAATTTACATTCCTCAAGTGCATTTTACAGGTGCTAGGAGGCAAAAAAAAAGAAAAAAAAAACAATACACAATGAAAAAAATTAAACACCACCACATAATATGACCATCAGCCCCATTGGTTCTGATGAACTAAGAACTTTAAAGTGTTAATCCACAATTCAGCATTTATCACTGGTGCAGGTAAAGGTATTTCTGTGTTACTGGAGTAGATTGCTGTGAATAACATTGTGACTTCACACTCTTGCTTCTTCTCTTCTTTGGTGCAAATATGAAAAATAACATTACAAATTTTTTTTTAAAAGGCACAGCAGATTTCTCTCACATTGAAGTGTTGAGCCAGAATCTCCCCAGAGGCTCCTGTGATAGCTCGTTTATACTATAATTCAACTACAACAGTTAAGTGATGCTGTTGTACAGTTTAAGTGCCTTTGTAATTTTCTTGGCCCTAGGGGTGTGTATCATATACCTCATTTGAAGTGATACAAATTGCAGAGAGCAATCAGAAACATTCCCTAAAGGAGGGCAGGGGATATCTGGACAAAGAACTTCCTTTACATAAATACACACCTTGCATCTTTCTGTAGTCACTCTTGTAATAGTCTCTAGTCCTTTGCTCCACTTAGAATCAGTACTGAAGCCGTGGCCTCACCACGGCCAAGTACAGGGACACCATCACTTCCCTACTCCTGCTGGACACACTCTTCTTGATGCAGGCCAGGATGCTGCTGGCCTTGTTGGCCACCTGGGCACACTGGCTGCTTGTTCAGTTGGCCACCCATCAGCACCCCCAGCCACTCTTCCCCAAGTCTGTAGCTTTGCTTGGGGTTGTTGTGACCAAAGTGCAAGACCCAGCACTTGGATTTGTTAAACTTCGCTCCATTGACCCCAGCCCATTGTTTTAAGCTGTCCAGATCTCTCTGCAGTACCTTCCTACCCTGGAGCAGATCAACACTCCCATTCAATTTAGTGTCATCTGCAAACTTGCTGATAGTGTCCCCAATCCTCTCATCAAAATCATTAGTGTTTGTGCCTGCTACAGACCGGAATACTGACACACACTCATTACAGAGATACGTATTTATGCTATTAACACATTCCTGCATTTATGATCAAATACACACATGAAAATGAAATTAATCTTTTTTTTTGGCAGAGTCCAAAAAGCAACCAGTTTTCCCAGCTCTGGGAAGCCCACTCTCAGCCAGCACTACCTCAAAGACAAAAGGATGAGAGGCTTCAGGAGTGGACTGAAGTTTTCCTAGAAGACCCATCATCCCACAGCAGGATAATGGTGGGTTGCACATGTGGCTCAGTCACAGAACAACTTAGCAGCAGTGATCTCAACCTCCCTACTGATTCACATCTCTCCACAGCTAACCGTTTGGATTACCTAGAACTCTCTGGGTGTTTCTGAACACCAAATGTTCCACCATGACCAGAACACTATTGAGCTAGAGTACAACAAGCATTATACAATAAGACACGTTCTAGTTCTAGAGTCTTGTTGAATTGGTACAGTTGGTACTCATCAACTTTATGGCCATCATCTGTAGCAAACCAGGCAATCCTTCAAACAGCTGTAAAATCTACCATTGCATGAGACCAAACACATGGGTTAGACCAGGGTCCACAGTGTAACACAAGTATACAGAATCTCCATTTCCACTGACACTATCTGAAATCATACTGGTTTCATGTTGCTGTGCTTGTGTTTTTTAGCTTCCAGAGCCTATTATTTTTCATATTATCTCATGTGGAATCTGGTGGCAGCCTACACGAAGCAGCCATACACCAAAGCTAGGACTCTTGGATAAGCATTTAAGGTATGGGAAAGTCTGAAACATTAATACTGTCCCTGAAAAGGGAAGAATGTCTGGGTCACTGGGCACCAATTTCTGTGGAAGGACTGGCAGATATGCCAGGTGATAAAATACATTGCAGACACATAGACCTAAAGAAGCTTAAATCACATGGATGAGATTACTTATGTGTTGAGAACACCAAATAGCATCCAGCCAAGAACTGTGGCAATCTTGCCGGTAGTAGTATTTTATTACTGTGTGTACTTGGGTCTATTGCAACTACACATGAAGAGATGCAAATAGAAGAAAACAAGATGGGAAAACTGTTTGCTGTCCTTCAGTTAAAGCAACACAGTAGACGAGCAGTATCCGAATAGAATAATAATATTAACTCAATACATTTCATTCTCTTCTCTGTTTTCCTTTTAGAACCATGAGGAAACAGCCTCTTCTGCATGCCCTTTAGATAAATAGATTTGTTGAACCAAAGACAGAAAATGCCAACAAATGTCCTCTAGTAGCTTTATATGCTTCAGAGTCCACTGTATTTTAGCTTTACTCCTTTAAAGATCTAGCATAGCAAGCGTGAAGTACCAAAGACAAAGTATCAAAATAACCAGGCTTTGGCAAACTTCCAGTATCAAACATGAAGTGTAGGTGAAGGCAATTTCAGAACCGAAGGGAACTCCTTGGCCGTCAGGGAGCACATCATTAGAGGAGAGGATTTTCTTTATTTGTATACCTGGTTCCAAGTGATACTGGCCTTTGAGATAAGCAAGAGCCAGTATTTTTCTAAAGCAGCTGCAGCATTTCTCTCAATCACCTCCCTTTCCCTGCAGATGCTTTAGGGTCAGACCAGCTGAGTCCAGAAGCATGAAGGCTGAGCTATCATGAGAATGGCTGATCTTGTATCAGTAGAAGTGAAATGCATTCAAAAGTCACAAGGGATATGGCAGCAACACAAAATGTCCTTTTTGATTTAAAAAGTTCATTGCTTTTGGATGCGGCTGTTCCAAACTTCTGAGCACTTACTTGAGCTAAATGTTTTAGTGTTATAAAAAGCGGAGATATCAGCCAGAATAAAGAGAACCTCTGGATTTACTTTCTTCCTTTTGAAGTTTAACACTAACACCATCTTGATGAAATTTATAAATAAAACAGTTATTTTCATGAAATAGTGGCTATTTGCTCACTGAAGTGATTGGAGAAACCCCTGTGCTTCAGTGGGCATTGACTGAGGCCTTCAACAGCAGATCCTTAAAGACCTGACCTTGCACCACTAAACATTACTGGGAATTATGCCATTGGCTTCAAAGGGAATAGGAACAGGCCCTAAATAAGCAAAACTCCTAGTTATTACTCCAATGGGAGTAATCCTGTCAGGCCACAGAATGTGCCTGTATAAGCTGAAAACTCAACAGTGCTCATTCATTTTTCTCCCTGCCATATGAAGAAAGGCTGAGAGAACTGGGTTTGTTCATCCTTGAGAAGAGAAAGCTTAGGGGACACCTTATTACCCCACACTGGTACATAATGCGTGGCTACCAGGGTGATGGAGTTGCCCTTTTCACAAGGAGTCACATGAAAAAGACAAGGGGTAATCTCCTGGGAGATTCCTCTGGAAAAGGAATAAAATCTTTCATAATGAGAAAAGTTAGACATTGGCATCACCTCTTCAGAGTAGCGGATTTCCCTATGACTGGCCACTTTTAACACTCAGCTTGACAGGGTGCTGGGTCATCTCATTTAAACTACACTATCACCTAAAAAGGTTAGACCAGATGATCTCTGAGGTCCCTTCCAACCTGGTATTCTGTGATTCCCTATGCCATATGAGAGCATTCTGGATTTATACATGCAAGAACCACTCTAATGCGTGCATTGGCAAGTGCACAGAGGAAGGGTACAAAGAACACCTGAGAGCACTGGTATGTGAACCTTAGCCTGTGTGCCTAATGAGTGCAGAGCTCCTCCCCGATATTATCCCTCCAAGCTAACACATACACAGACAGTGAAGTCTCCTCACAGAACAAATTGCCACAGCATGTCACAGCAGTTTTACAACTAAGGTCTCCTCATCTTCTGCCTCCCCCATCATCAAATCAGTCAAAGAGGGGCTAGAAATGTGTGAGGCTTTTTTCCATAGCACTATTATTTTGACAACACCACTGACTGTGTGCTAACAAGTGATACAGACTGTGTTTGAGCAGGGAAAAACAAACAACAAAAAAACCACCACAGAAGAACAAAGCCCAGATACAAACACTTCAATTGCCTTTGTAGGGTGGAACCTCCAATAGTGCTCACTGCCCACACAGCCACATGTGGTAGAACTTTGTAAGACAGACATGGCAAAATCTGTAAGGTTTATCTGTGGGGTTTATGACTGCAGGCATCTGAAACTGAGGTTTGAACTCACACAGCTGGCAATCAGTTATCGGTTCTCTAGAAGAGGTTCCATAAGCAGCTATGACTACAGGTGCTCAAATTGGACCCCAATTCTAGTAAGCATTATTTAAAAGTTACTACAACTCTAAGTTTTCCTTCCCCACTGTTATTTACACCTCACCCTTCCAAGCCCCAAAACCCACCAAGATCAGAAATCTTAGCTGAACTGAATGTATTTAAACTGCATTTAAATACAATTTCCAGAACCAGAACTGCATTGCAGCTCACTTTTCTATATCAAGTTAATATTCCCTCCCCCAACTTCCTCAAAGCTTAAAATATCTCCAGAATTTTGAACATTCAGCTGCCTTATAGATTTCCCATTTCACTACAAACGTAGTCTTATCCTTCATGGCAAAGGAATCAAGAATGGACAAGGGCCAGGATAAACGTTCAAAATATCTCATTGTGGGTTTTTTCTCCTCACTTCAGAATTCAGGACTGTATTTGAAAACCACAGATATTCCAAAGAATGACCCTTCTTGGTATAAAACAGCGTGTTCAGGTTCAGTGTTTAGAAGAATTCAAACCTGGTGCAAAATTTTGGCTTGAGGATCAGTGATAGTTAAGATGCTGAATGAGTAAAGGAAAATTTCAGTAATACAGGAGACAGGTAGAGAAGCAGCTTAGAGATTTCTGAGTTATTATAGACCTCTCTTAGCAGGAAACAGGCAAAGTCAGTAGGGACAGAAAGGAAGCACAGGAAGTTTGAATGCAGAATCTCAGGAGTTAAGCTTTAACTAAATAACAAGTTCCAACAAAGATGATGCTAGAGGCTACTAAATCTTGAGACACCTACAGCACCAAATCCCAGTCCCATGCCAGAGATTCCTGAGAGGTTACTGATTCAGTGAGAGTGCAATTTTTAAGGGAAATTAAATCCTCTTGGAGAAGGACAGTTTGCAAATTAGTAGATAAGGATTATTGTAAAAGAGAATTGGACTTTGGAAAGGGAGCATGCATCCACCCTACACAAAGGGGATAGTACATAACTGCTTGGAAGACAAAGAAAGGGGCAGAAAAGCAAAGCTTTTGTTTAATGAAAGTTGTGTGCTTTCATCTGGGAGGTTTGGAAAACAAAGAACATGATGGATTTGTGCATATACTGCTCAAAGGGGAGCTCCTTCTCTCCCTTAATTGACCACAGGGTCTCCACCCACACTGGTATTAGTAACTGAGATCTTGTTGGCTGACACAAGGAATCTGCCAGCTCAGATGCCTCCCAGCCCTGGCTAGATTTGCTCTGCTGGTAAGATGGAGGGTGACGGTTTTCCCCAGTAACTCTCCTGTTGAACTAGCTGGAGGCCTCCCATGGCATGGAGTCAATTTATAGAGCTCTGACACACTGCAGCTGCTATAGAAAGCTCCTAGTGGCTTCTGAAGCCACACTGACCAGTCTGCTACCACTGTCTCCCTGTTTTAATGTATCTTAAAAAAAAAAAAAAAGAAGCTCATGCCCAAGGGCTTACAGACTTACAGGACTTTCTGTTCTCTACATCAGATTGCCTGCATGGAGACTGTAACCAGAAATGCCTCTAAGTCTGCAACTCTCGCAGTTACCCCACTCCCAAATCCTCTGCTCTATTACCCGTTTAATACCTGTGCTGAAGGTGATGCTTCACAGCTCAGTGCCGTTTGGGAGCTGAACTGAGGGAGAAAGGAACAAAGTGCAAGTAGTGAAAAGTACAGGCTTGTATAACTACTACAAAACCAGAGAGATTTAACTGCTGTTTAAAGCAATTACTTTCTGAGTAGGCTGATAGCACTGAAGGAAGATAGCTCTAACACAGGCCCATGTTGTCTCCTGCTTCAAAATAAACCTATGTTATCAGTAAGGAATTGCTTGCCATCTATGTATTTTACTAATAGTCTGCATTTTGGACTCTCCCAATCATCTGGCATTTCCACCCACACCCATTGCTTTGTGTTTTCAATAGTATCCTGCCTCACACATTATTTGTCTCAGGAATTCCAAGAGTTGTTAATGGCCTTTTTCAGTTCTACAAAAGTCAGAAAGATTTCATCAGCTGGCATTCAGTATTCTTCCCATCTCAAGGACCAGCTGCTTCCCCCCTCTGCCAGCTTCTTGCCAGAAAGCCAAAGCCACCTGGTTAACACCAAACTGCCAATAACCCACAGATTTCAACCTGATACAGCATTCAGGGAGGATATCATCAAATCAAGTCCTAGGAAGTGATAAGCAATTGGAGTTTCTACACCAGGTAAATAAAGTTGAAATCTCCCTGAAATAATTTGAATTACATTTGTGGCACACTGATCACCAACCTATCATGCAGGGCACAAATTCCCTATGCAAGCATTCCCCATCACTGCTGCTCTTCTCTGTGTCATGTTCAATGTGCTAGTTAGATAAGAATCTATTTTATCTTTTCTCCTCATGAAGCTGGCTCTTTAAATGCCGCAGTTTATCTTCAGTACCATAATAATTCTGGACAGGCTCTCTGAAGGGCACCTTTTCCTTTAAAGCTCTCATGAGGGTGTAAGAACACCTCAGCATAACAGGTAAATAATTTCTTCCAGACCAACCTACAGTCTTCTAAACCTTTAAGGATCAGGCATGGCTGAGGCATGCACCACTGGACTTGATCAGGGAAATGGCCCTGAGAATCAGAGATTCCCTGCCTCTGAAGCTTTCAGAGAAATGCCTACCTATTCTGCAGGAGCAAATCACTAGCAAATGCATGGGCAGAGTAAACCTAAATTTATAGTTGCGTACGGTGTGCTAGAAACTCACGATGCTGCAACTCAATTTCTTGCTATCCCCGGAAGACAGTAAGGCCCTTATTGTATTTCTATGGTCTTGTCCTACAACAACAACTCTATTTTATCCCCTACCCCCGATCCCCAGCTACTGTTCTTCTCTTTCCCATTGTTTAAAGTCAGCTATGCCCTTTCTCCAACATTCCTTTTGTCCCTTTCATCTTTCACTTTCTTTAAAAAGCCAGTTCCTACACAAAATTGAGTTGCTCCTTTTCCTGGCTCTGATAAAAGTCTACCACTGTCAGAAAGCACTTTTTTTTTTTTTCAGCTGCTTCTACTTCAGCTTCCTCATCCATGAATATGAGCACGCAACTTTCCACTACAGTCACAGCCTCTAATACTTTTAGATGAAACTTGTTCACAGTACTGTTAATGTAATTTATTACATCCCACCCTCCCTAAATACCATTTTCCTTGCCGCAAACCAAAGATCTCGTTTTCCTGGCATCTAGCAACCCTGCAGTATCTTTGTTGACATCCTGCCAAGATCTTTGCAGGTTCTCAGCAAATCTGTTAGTCTCTGCTGGGGCCAGCTGCTGTCTACAACCCTTGCATATTCTGAGCTCTGTTCGATTAGAAACACCCCTGAATATATTACGTGCTTCTGACCTCCAGGGCAGTCGGATGGAAAGACACTTCTGCTGACCACTGCAGAAACTTCAGCTCATGAGCCTTGCAATTCAATTTGTATAATATCACAATGGGTAAGAAGAGATAGGGTCAGGAGAAGAAAGGAATTTTCATCCAGGCCTTCTTAAAATTCAAGCTTGGCATCATGTCCAGAGACATTTATCCCACCCTCTCAAAGAAACAGACGAAATCTCAGGAGCTGATGAGATTTGAACTGTTACCAACTTTTAAAACACGCCTCAGAGCTGTCAGCATTCCAGTTCTGAGCCATCACAGACCACGATGCACTCACGTGATTCAGCACTGTTTCACAAGATGTTAAATTTCATACAAATCAAGGGTTGGTGTTTTTTAAAAACTGTGGAAATTTTGGATTAGGTTTTCTTTATTGGCCAGCTAGGCTGCTCTATATGATGCAAAGACAGACATCCAATACAGTATAGATACACAGATCAGTGCTAGCACTTACAGTGACTTTGCTTGTGAAAAAGCATAGGTGCTATGAAAACCAGTGGCTCTAGGACCACCTTAAGATTGAGCAGGACTTTCAAGGTCAGGATGGTGGATATATATGCCTAACCTGGCAGTACAGTATCTCTTCTTTACAGGAACAAATCCAAGAGACCTCACTCTTTGTAAAACTATGCATAATCACAGGAATCTTTACCACATAAAACTCAAAAGATCCCAAATAAGCTAAGAAGTAGCGGGGAAACCAGACAGCTATTGATCATACGCAGAACAGCAAGAAATGAGCCACCAACACACAGAGAACAAGTACAGCCATGATGCTCTCCAGGCACTGCTGGGATGCTCAGGTACCACAGACTTGCCATGAACCCTCAGGCTCAAGATCAAGGAAACTGCAGGTTTGTCACTCTTGCCGAGATCTAGCTTTAATGTGTCCCATTTTTTCACTTTTAAAGTGTCATTTGGTTTCAAGGAAGTCTGTGGGTTCTTTTCTAAACAACTTGAGTACAAACCCATGCACTGCAGTTTTTCCATTCTTAGGATGGATCAGACCTCTATGTGCCGGCCTTTCTAGAAAGCAGGTTCTGGCAGCTCTGTTTAACCCTCTGGTTATTATTTTTGAGCATATGAATAATGAAAGAAGCCACAAGTGTAGCAACTGAAGGAGAAAGCAGAGGGACTGAGCTAGTGCTGGGAGGACATGGAAATGCCTCCTGTGAGAGATGGTCTTTGAATGTTCTGCTGGTTTCATGGCTCAGCATAGCTTAGAGCTCTATCAGGGCAATTTTTATACCAAATGCATTAAGGAAGTCAAATTAGTGCCTGGGATGGATGGCAATAGTATTCCATACAAAATACTCTAATCAGGCAAACTGCTTGTTACGTGCTGCAGATGAACAGCAACATTGCAAAGGAAAATCTTTTTTAGGGTTTACTCCAGGGAAAAATTTAGGTTTTGAGTTTTAGCCCAGGGAAAGCATCTCTGCTGTGAACTGGGGCTTCGTATACTCAAGATCCTTCATCTGGGTGAACATCAACCATGGCGACGCTCGTGTCATAATCTCTTTCATATTTCTCTCAAATATTTAAGTACCTCAACTTTGTCATTTTACTTATGGAGTAAAGTCATGGGCATATATTTGTTCCTGGGAGGTGCAACAGTTTCTTCTGGGTCAGAAGTTTTCCATTTGATTCAGCAATGTTTGTTGCTAAGCTTACACACATGCTTAAGAGACACCTTAGATGAGGCTTTCAGAGAAGCAGCTATGTGAATATGCTTCCATATCTAGCTATTTACAATACAATACAATCTGAATTGAAACACCCAAGTTTCAGATCAATTGTTCCAAGGATTTTTGAGTGTATTAGGAGAATGTCAGTCACACTAATTTAAGTCACCACACTGGGCAACAGAAACTGTAAAAAAAAAAATAAATAAAAATGGCATGCTGCCTCTCAATCACAAAGTGCTATAAAGTAATCCAGCGTGACCAATTCAGAAGATACCAGACCCATAACTATACAATGTGAAATGTACTGTTGATAAGATGATTTTTAACTAGAATTTAAAGCTCATTTTGCAGTTGCTCTACAAGACCCATTTTCATCTTTAGCCACCAAGTATTGAAAATTTGCTGTATGGATTAATTGGAACAACACAATGGAATTGCAATTGAAGATAGGAGGGGAAAGCCCTTACTCAGGGGTAAAACAAAACCAACTAAATCTGATTTAGAAAAGATTACATACAGAGTAGAAGTGGTTGGAAAGCTATCATTAAACAGCTTATTCTGCCCCATCCTCCTGGTTTGACCCTCTGCCAACTCCCTCAGCAAATCCAAAGAGCATCAGAGGTGAAACTTTGCAGAGGAAAAGATTATCTGGGGGAAAATGATGCTATTTGAAATTAAACATGAATGATTTTACTTTCCATTCAAAACCACTTGCATAGAAATAGGAGATATAAATTGTGCCAAAAAATGGAAGTTTCCTGAAACACTCCAACTCCACTCTTTTCTAAGGATAGAGAAAGCACGAGCAAGTTCTGGCTGAGGAGATTTTGAGGTGCTGGGGTTTATTCTAATTTAAAATGTATCTATATGCAATTTTAGAATTAATCTTAACTTTTAAACTGTATTTTAAATTAATATTTCCTTAAAATGTAGAAGGGTTGAAAGGTTCAGATTACATTTAAACTGAAATAAAATCACACTTTTGATCATTTTTGTTTTATTCTTTTTGACTTATCCTTACCGCCAAGTTTTCATAGGGCTGATAAAAAACAAAATAAGCACACACAAAAAGGGTTATTCCTTGAGTCTGAAGTCACCCACTCTAGACAATAAGCATTCTCTACCCGCTCCTTCCAAACTTCCATCCTGCAACTGAGGGAGTTTTAGGCAAGCCTGAGTCAATTTCAGACCATAACTTGGATCTAAACAATCCTCACCACATCAGGAAGTAAATGCAGGCCACTTAAACAAAAGTGGTTTGTGCATTTCATAATCCCTTTTGAACAGGACCCTGTCATTAACAAACTTCATAAACATTCCAGGTTGGTGAAAAGAAACTGAACCTTCTGCTTATTTGGAGATTTGGGGTTGAATCTTAATATAATAGTGACAATCAAACCCAAGTTTCACAACATCAGAAAGAGGAATTAAAAAAGTCATCACTGCAGACCCAAAGAGCCTGCTGTGACTTGGAATGAGGCAAGCACACAGAATCTCATTTAAGGAGATGTGATAGTCAAGCCTTGTAGAAAGCAGTTGGAGAAACTCACATGACAAGTGAGAGCATCCACAGCAAGAAAGGAAATATCTGCCTTCCTTTTTTCCCTTTGCTTTCAACTGTACAAACAATGTAAAGTAATGGAAAACACTATTTCCATTCTTCCCTATTTGGATCCAAATGATGAAAGACTTTTCTCCAAGTGTTTCCCCATTCCTTAGTCTGTTCCACACACTCTCTTCTTGCACCTTGGTATTGGGGGGGGAAGAAAAAAAAAAAACAACAAACAAAAAAGAGAAAGTGGAAGAAAAGGGAAAGGTACTGGCCATAAGGGAAAAAAACCTTCTGTCCTGATGGATGGCCAACGCATTTTAGTTATAGAAGTTGGTTAAACCAAATGAAGTTTTGTATCCAGAAAAGTCTAGTTAGTGGGAAGGAAAGCTTGCAGCAACTAAAAGTGCTTTGCATCAGCATTTCAAAACAGCATTTTTCCTACCAAAAAAATCCATAAGCAAAGCATCAGCTTTTGCCCTGGCTCTCATAGTTGGGTTTGGCAATTCAGTCTCCATTGAGAAACACTATTTGCAGTGACAACATCACATCAGCACCTGCCTTCCACCACAGCTCCCCAAGCTGCCTAGGTGCAGAAAACAAAAGGCAGTTCCCAAATTTAGCCACTCACCAACCTTAACATCTAAGTATAAAACACATTTAGTCATTCTGAGTTGGCACAAGGCCTATGCACAGTTTCACTTCACGCTGTCGGAATTTTTGTAAGTATTCTTCTGGGTCTGTCCATGATGTAATTTCCCACTTGCTCAGAGTACATTCCTGTACATACCTCAAGCAGCCAATAATGCATAGAGGATCTCATTTGTTTTGATTACATCAGAACATTACTCTCTGATATCATTGTAGCTCTGCAACATTAAAGAGAGTTACAATATCCTGGAAATGCCTAGGTCAGTAAACTTTTATGGCTCTGAGCATTGACTCATCTTTCCAGTTTTCTTCCTTTTTGGAGCTTCATATGCCTGTGAGGGCATTTTTGTCAAAGTGTGTTGGTGGCAAAATCAGGACACCAGCTTGTTAAATAAACAATCAGCCCCTAAGCTGTTCCAGAAAAAGGATGAGATGTCTCATACTTACATCTTTTGTGAGTTAAGGTTTATTTAGGTTTCTAATCCCTCAAGGCAAGCACGCAATGCATAAAGCAAAAACCCTGTAAGAGGAACATTTTACCTATACTGCTTGCTGAGAAAGAGCAAGGCTTTTAAAACAGACCAGAACACCACACTTCATTAAACAACATTAGCCTTCCTTGGCTAATAAATTTTCTCTGTATTTTTCAGTTGCATTCATTTGCATCAATTTTTTTAAAGGTAGTTTAACTTCCATATAAACAAGATAGTGGACACCAATAACTTGTAATGTTTATGCTGTAAGAGGGACATCCAAATAGAAGGGAATTTCACTCCCCACTTTGAGTCTAAGAATGGATGGCCTTATTAAAATATAGTCCAGGTTGTGTTGATACAAGTGTTCTGGAAGACATAACCAAGAGTTAACACTTTGTTGAAACAGCTAGGATCTCACAAACTAAAGGTTTTACTTAATCATCCATACCTAGATACATGCAAATATACAAACAACGTTTGTTTTTCACATGAATGCAAAGGTTTTCAGAAGGATGCAATAAAACCTGATATCAGAAACATTTCCCTGCATCAGATGTTGTTAAAAACCTGATGCTCACATTAATGCAATTGCTGGCTGAAGTTTACAAAGCTTGAAAACAACTCCAGACCTGTTTTCAAACATTCACAGCTTCTCATTGCCATTACAGATGGATCTGGAAGTGCTTCAGATTGGAGGGTGTTCAGGGACAAGATGGAATGATATGAGGAAAGCAAAGACAAGCTATGAGTTTGGACGTGAACACCACTGAGTGCAAAAGCACTTAGCTCCTAGCTGTGTACAAGTGCTTCTCTCAGTAAAGGTTACTGAAATGCCAGGCTACTTGAAATCCCTATTTGAGGTGAGTTGAATTTAAATATTCCTTATTTGATTACTGGGGTAGAATTCTCAGAGGGGAAAATTAGGGTTCCATTGTGACTTCCAGCAGAAGAGCTGCACCTCTTACCATGTTCCATGGAAGTTAACAGTAACCCACCAAAAGCAAGGCACAAGTATGTTACCTCATGATCAGGAACATCAACTACATTATTTACTGCAAAATGAAAAAAAAAAAAAAAACAAACCACAAAACTGTAACCTGTGCATATCAAGTCTGCTTAGAGAGGTGTAGAGAACACAAGTGGTTCTGCAGGAGAGGAAAGTTACGTCTGTCATTTCATTTCCTTCTAAAGGAATACCAAGCTTTTCAAGAAGTCTCTTTCCAGTGTCTCTTGTGACCAGGCTAACTCTATACCACATTATTTTGTGAAAAACAGGAAGAAACTTTTCATAAAGTTCACCACAATTTGTTGCTGCTCAGCAGGAACATAATCTGGACTTCTTGCAGTGCTGTAACCCAATTTAATTTCCCTGTCAGACCACTTGATGGATGTGTCTATAGAGTTCTCAAATGGGAGATAAAACTTTTTACTACTGAAGGCAGACAGTGCTTTCCTTTTCATTTGCTATCCAGGGGTTCAGCCTTCACCAGCTCAGTAGGGCTTCAATAATTCACCTCACCATGTCTGGATCACTATATTTAAGCTTTATTCATTTAAAATGAAAACAGAGAATTCAAACAGAAATTAAGACCTTGCATAGATGAAAGTCTCAAACTCACAAGCACTCTGGAAATCACAGGCTGTGCTGTTCAGGATGTCATTCTTTCAGTTTTTCTCCCACCACTACTGACCTCAAGTGCTAGCCAAAAACCTGACTCTTTAGCCAGCCTACATTAAGGCTTCATGTATGAGCCAAGAGAAGCTGGGCTCAGATACAAGCAAAGCAGAAACCCTGCAGAAGGGGATAGAAACTTGGGGAGACCAGGAATAGCACCACTTTTTCTATAGAAGTAAATCTGTGAGTGGTTTCACAGGTTAATATAGAATCACAGAATGTGCTAGGTTGGAAGGGACCTCTAAAGGTCATCTAGTCCAACCCCCTTGCAGTAAGTAGGGACACCCCAACTAGATCAGGTTGCTCAGAGCCCCATCAAGGCTTGAATGTCTCCAGAGATGGGGCCTCCACTACCTCCCTGGGCCAACCCGTTCCAGTGTTCAACGATCCTCACAGAAATATGCACTTGTACTAGAAGATTCCCTGGAAAGAATAAGTAGAGGCATGCACCCTTTTATAAGGTGCTAGAAACATTTCAGCTCTCATTTTTATCAAACTTGGCAAAGTACAACCACACCTACACACGAATGGGAAATCCCCTCCAAAAATAAAGGCATTTTAATAACAATAGGTTTGATTATTCTTCCCATCTGTGCCAAATAGCTGCTTTCCTAACCTTAAACGCAGGTAATGACACCCTGTGTAATGGCATTGTGCTATTTAAAACTGAGACTTTCCAAACTGCGTCATAATTTCACCTTTTAAATCTATACATCTGAAACTTTAAGCTAGAAACACTAAAAACAATAACATTTACTCAAATCCTGAGGGGGAAAAAAAAAAACTAACAAAAAAAAAAGGTCTGCTTTGTGCAGAGTATAGCCTGAAAAAGGTGTGGGAGACACTGATTTTCATACCAAAGCCAAATCTTTCCAGAGGCTGAGCTCTTGCTGTGCAAGCAAATTATTTTTAGCCTTTATAATGACATTTTAGCATCTCCAGCAGTATATGTCATTATGTGAGACGCTCCTTTTGGTCACAGAAAAAAGTCCAGTGCTTTACATATCAGATTTGCTTCTTCATGAAAATACTGCTAATATAAATTCCATCATATCAACAGCTGGATAACATTCCAAACTTTCCTTCTTCAGACACAAATAGCCCTGAAGAAATGGTCAGGTCACTGGATTCGTTGCATTAGAGATGATGTTGCAAAATTGGGAAAACCTTAATCAATTTAAGTGGCTCAATAAAGTTTGACCAGCCGTCAAGCCTGGAAAGACCGTAAAAAGAACTGTAGTTGCAGAAAACAAGACAGCATTGATTAAGGTATTAAAAGTGGTGATTTCTGTCTCATAATACCCAAGGGCAAAACTTCTGTAAAACTAAAGGCAAACAGACGGGATGAGATGGCAATTTTTCAGTTTACTAGCACAAACTGAATTAGGTATCTGTAACTTTTCTGCCTGCCCGTAACATCTACCCCTGGCCCTTTGCAGACTGATATTCTTTTTGTCACTTCTGAAGTGCTTTGTCCTCCACACTTACTGAAGGTTCCTACTCCAGAAAGCCAAACTTGTTCTGAGTTCTCTTAATCCTTCTCCAGAATGTACTTCTCTAAGGAAATCACCTCACAGCAGAAATTGAACCTTGCTAATTCTCCTCCTCATTAAATATCTGCCTTAATCCCGGATCTGTTTAGTTTTTCCTCTGTTAAAGGACAGCAAATTCAGTAAAAAGTCTATGGCCTGCATGCAGCAGGACTACAAAACAAGTCTTCATTCATGTTGTGCTATTTCATTACAAACTGATATTTCAATTCAATGTAAGAATGACCCACGAAATATAATTTAACTGAGAAGAGCTCTTGCTAGTTAGCACAACCTGGAATCACAGAATCAGAGAATCATAGAATCAATAAGGTTGGAAAAGACCTCAGAAATCATCAAGTCCACATATCACCCAAAACCTCATGACAACTAAACCATGGCTTCAAGTGCCACATCCAACCCTTTTTGAACACCTCCAGTGACAGTGACTCCACCACCTCCCTGGGCAGCACATTCCAAAGGCCAATTACTCTCTCAGTGAAGAACTTTCTCCTCACTTCAAGACTAAACCTCCCCTGGTGCAGCTTGAGACTGTGTCCCCTTGTTCTGGTGCTGGTTGCCTGGGAGAAGAGACCAAGCCCCACCTGGCTACAACCTCCCTTCGGGTAGTTGCAGACAGCAATAAGGTCTCCCCTGAGCCTCCTCTTCTCCAGGCTAAACAATCCCCGCTCACTCAACTTTTCCTCGTCTGGCTTGTGCTCAAGGCCTCTCATCAGCCTCAACATCCTTTTTAAATTGAGGGACCCAGAACTGGACACAATACTCAAGGTGTGGCCTAACCAGTGCTGAGTACAGGGGCACAATGACCTCCCTGCTCCTGCTGGCCACACTATTTCTGATGCAGACCAGGATGCCATTGGTCTTCTTGGCCACCTGGGCACACTGCTGGCTCACATTCAGCCTACTATTGACCACTACCCCCAGGTCCCTTTCTGCCTGGATGCTCTCCAGCCACTCCGACCCCAGCCTGTAGCGCTGCATGGGGTTGTTGTGGCCAAAGTGCAGCACCCGGCACTTGGACTTGTTAAATGCCATCATGTTGGACTCTGCCCATCTGTCCAGCCTATCAAGGTCCCTCTGGAAAGCCCTTCTACCCTCTAACAGATCAACACCTGCTCCAAATTTTGTGTTGTCTACAAACTTAGTAATGGTGGACTCAATCCCCTTGTCCAGATCATCAATAAAGATATTGAATAGGATTGGACCCAGCACTGATCCCTGGGGGACACCACTAGTGACAGGCTGCCAGCTGGATGTGGCACCATTCACTACCACTCTCTGGGCTTGGCCCTCCAGCCAGTTCCTAACAGTGCAGAGTGCTGCTGTCCAAGCCACAGGCTGGCAGCTTGGCCAGAGAAGGGAAATGAAGCTGGTGAGGGGTTTGGAGCACAAGCCCTATGAGGAGAGGCTGAGGGAGCTGGGGTTGCTTAGCCTGGAGAAGAGGAGGCTCAGGGGAGACCTTCTTGCTCTCTACAACTACCTGAAGGGAGGTTGTAGCCAGGCGGGGCCTGGTCTCTTCTCCCAGGCAACCAGCACCAGAACAAGAGGACCCAGTCTCAAGCTGCACCAGGGGAAGTTTAGGCTGGATGTTAGGAAGAAGTTATTCATAGAAAGAGTGATTGGCCATTGGAATGGGCTGCCCAGGGAGGTGGTGGAGTCACCACCACTAGAGATGTTTAGAAGGCTGGAAGGGGTGCTTGGTGCCATGGTTTAGTTGATTAGATAGTGTTGGATGATAGGTTGACTCGATGATCTCAAAAGGTCTCTTCCAACCTGGTTAATTCTATTCTAAAGTATCTTCTACATTTTTTCCCAAGCCAAAAATTATCATAATCTACTTTGAGTTTGGATGCAGTGAATCCATACTAATGAAAAACTATTTCAGATTTGAGAAGACTGCAAAAACAGGTTTCTGAAGTAAATTAAAAGCATGTTAACTAGTTCAATATGCACCAACATACATATAATATTTTAATCTTTTTCCACACAGCAAGTTGTAGTTAAAACTTTGGCAGGTTTATTATACTTTACTGGCTGGTTATTCTACAATTAACACCAGATTCTTGCTTTTGCAATGCCAATAGCTATAAGGAAAAGCTACATCACAAATGACTCTACCAGTAGAATTTTACAATAGATGAACACAAGAGTCATTTATAATGCATTTGCTGCTATTAAAAAACAAATAAACATTTACAGTCTGTGATAATTAACTTTACTGCTGAATTAGTAGTATTCCTTATGCTTCTTAACTAGAAGAAATACTGCAAGTACAGCAGTAAAGTCCAACGTGTTTTAAAACCTCCCTCTTCTCCTCCAAAACACAAGGAGCTTTTGGCCACCTTAAAACCTACCAGCACTACATTTAGCACTGACACCCTCCACTACGCATGGAACACATAAAAGAGCCATTTAAGAAGGATGTTCTTAAGTCAGAAGTAAATTACCATAGTTTCAGCACAGCATCTAAGTACAGAAGCATAACAGACCTGCCCCATCAACCCAGGACATGTGATTTCTAGAGTTATGAGATTCCCTCCTGGCACAAGTCAGGAAGTGGCAACACTTAAGTGCCAGGTCACACTGTCAGCTCATCTGGCCACATAAGTGGAAATTCAACTCAGTCACAACTACTGCCTTCACGTCTTGTTTAAAGTACCTGATGCGTTTGTATTATGTATCAGTAAATGTTTCACCACCTGAGTTGATTTCTTACCTTGTCTTGCAGCTGCCAGTCCCAGGAAAGAGCAACAAATCCCAGAAGGAGCAACACACCTGAAGTCTTACCTTTACAAAGTCTACAGTAACTTCAGTGTGAAAGCAGAAAAGCCTCTGACAGCAGAATCTCTGGAAGACCCATTGAAAAGTTTCTTCTTCATCTTAGTAAACAGACTGTTCACAAAGGTCTGGGCTGAGCTCAGCAAGTAGGAACATGCCTGTCAAATGAGAGAGAAAAACATGCTGCAGTTCACTGAGTGAACTCTGCTCACAATGCCTGTTAGAAAAATGGTTTCTTAACTTCCTCTATCTCTCATGAACACCACCTAAATCATTAAGATACAGAATGAGATTCTTTTCCAGACAGTTATAGTCTTCATCTTTTGACGTGGAAGTCCCAGACACTGATTTAAAAGGGTTTTTTTACCTCTTAACTAATCACCCAGCAGTAAGAATTGTTTATAATGCCCCATTAAATATGGCCACACAGTGTGGATAATACACAAGTTTGGCCTAAAAGTCAATTTTGAAATGCAAACCAAAGTGGTTTCTATTACAGCCATAGAGTACTGGCTGGGAACCTTTTCTGGCATGAATATGAAGTTTAGATCCCTGCACCATATATGTTTTAAATCTTACTATTTACAGGCATCCAGTTGACCTCTGAGGTAATCATATTTCTGTGGTGCTACAAGGTAGAATGAGACCCCAGCACAGACAAACAGCAGTGCCATTGCTTATCACATCACAAAAACATTCCAGGGATGGATTCCAGACCTTCAGATTACAGCACTACAATTTCTCTCATTCATAAGCCTTTTAATTTTCTTTCAGCCTGCCTACCAAGATATTATTCAACTTCAGTGCCACTAAGTATTTTCAAGCATTTCTTTTTTCCTAGACAAGGAAAAGCACTTACTCCCAGCTTGCTGAGCCTGTCATTTAGCTAAGTACCTTTCCACGAGCACTTGAGATCACAAGAGACCTCATCACAGGATCAGAACCTTGGAGCAAACTTCTTGCTTCCTCTTTTCTGCTCAGTTTCATGCCCTGGGGAAGGATGTTGTATCCTTTGACATTCCAGTTTGCTCCATTTAGATTGGATATAATGCTTCTAGGCAGAGCACCTCAGTTTTTAAGGGCTGCAGTGAGACCTCAGACCTTGTATTGGCCCTGAACACACGGATCAAGTGCTTCAGAGCTGCACCTGTGCTAACGTTGCACAAGCCCTTATAAATATTGACAGAATTTTGCTTCCAAACCAGGAGAAGATGTTGCTATTATCAAACACATCACACTGAGTATATATAAATTTGAGTGCATACCAAGATGTTTATATGACCATCTTCAAATGCTTAGACAATGTTTCGCATATGAAATTTTCTAGTAGCTTGGCTGCAACATCCACTGCCTGAGGAGGACTCCTGCTAACAAAGGGTACAGACAATTGCCACCACTGTTAGAGTAGACAGCAGAAAGCTGGGGGAAACCGAAATGGGACAATTGACTGTGATGATCTCAGCTAATCACGGTTAGAAGTTGATGTAGCTAACATAGTATTTGCTGTATTAATTCCAGCTCGGTCACATATGAATAAGCTTAGAGCCCCATCCACGTGGTTAGGATGCTGAAACACTGAAATATCCCAAAGGCCACACCTTGGAGCAAATTTAGATATCCTTGCCATGTTCATCACTGCAGTTCTACAGATGTAGGTCCTGACTTGCTGTAAAGCAGCTCATCAACACTTTAACTGTGGTTCACAGTCCAGAGGCAACTGAGTGACAGACTTCCAGAACGCTCAGGCACAGTAAGCTGGTACCAGTTGTTCCTTCCAGGAGAGAGAAGTCAATACAAATCCATGCATTAGTGCTGCAGAGGCTAATTCAAACATTAACCATTCCAGGATTGATGGACTTTCCACAGCTGGTGCTGTGGAGCTGTTGAAGTGAAGCATGCTGGCAGAGGCTGCTCGTTCTTCAGCAAGTTGCCGACCCCAGTGCATTCCACTTTCTGCAAGGGGGGATGACAGTTGGTAGAGTGACTTGGGCGGCTGGTCGAGGACCTGACATTTGGCAAAGGATCAGCGCATTAGATGACAAGCCAAATTCCATCAGCTTCCAAAAAAAAACACTAGCAGCCTGACAAACAAAGTGTTTTAATTGCTGGTGCAACTGTCTTTGATTTTTCTGTTGATGGGCACTGGATCTAACCACATAGGAACGTCTACTTCATGGTACCATTGTTCTCAGAGGAGCACCAGGCACCCTCGGTTCCTGGCTACAAGGAACAAAACAAAGTCAGCTGCCCTTAAAGGAAAAGGAAAAAAAAAAAAAAACACCACCACAGCTGCCAACATTTCTGACATTTGCTCTAAGTAATCAACCTTCTGAATCCATACAAATCCCTTGCTGGAATATTCCATCAGGGGAAGGGAATCCCTACCTTAGGTAATCATCATGTAACATATGCCTAGCTGGGGCCTCAGAGATGGAGATTCCCAAATTACACCCACAGGTCAGCAGGATGCTTAGCTTTATCCACCCTCTGCCTGCATCCAAAGTGCCAGCAGAACTGCTGGTTGTGAATACAGCTCCCGATCCACAGATCTCTGTCCATTAAAAGCTGAGATTTCCAAAGCTGCTCCACACACACCCCACCAAATAATGCTTAGATGTTGTTAAATTCAGCAATATTCATACTGATCACCTGTGGATGGAGTCAACCTCTTAACTACTCCCTGAGCCAGCTGGACATTTAAGAAGCCACCCTAAACCAGAGGAGACAGCCATGTTTGATTTACAGAATAGATAGTAAAAAGATGCCTAACGTTAACCTTGGGTTTGCTTCATCAGGCCCATTACAGACTCCAAACTTCTCACAGTACCAAAAGGTTCAGAAATCAGTCATGAAACTGAGTCCCCAAAATCAGATCAACCTTCATCGGCTGCTTAGAGACTGAGTAACCCAAAGGCAGCTAAAACAACTTCGCTCGCTTATCTTTCAGTTCTGTGTATGTTTCTAACATAGTTGCAGAAGACAAGTTCTGATGATATGAAGCAAAGCCAGAGATGAGTCTGGCAAAGCAGGCAGTGCCAAGTCTTACACCACACCATGCAGCATCTTGCTGGATACCTTGCTTACAGCAATACAAGTTTTGCAACCAGCAGCATGGAGTTTTACAGCATTTGTCATAATCCCATCCTAAAAAGTATTGAGTTCACATCTTGATCTGAGGAGAGAGCTAAGGAGATGTTCTCCAAATCTTCATTTTCTGGTGAACACTTCACTGCACTCACCAGAAAACTGAAACAAAAGAGACTTAAGGTAAGGCAATTGAAGAGATGGCAAAATTTTCCCTAGTTTTAGCAATAGCAGGACTCAGTCAAGGTCATTCAGCATGGCATACCTAAAGAATTGAACAGTATCTGAAGGGGGCCTACAAGAAGGCTGGGGAGGGACTTCTCAGGATATCAGATAGTGATAGAACTAGGGGGAATGGAATGAAGCTAGAAGTGAGGAGATTCAGGCTGGACATGAGGAGGAAGTTCTTCACCATGAGTGTGGTGAGGCCCTGGAATGGGTTGTCAAGGGAGGTGGTTGAGGCCCCATCCTTGGAGGTGTTTAAGAGCAGGCTGGATGAGGCTCTGGCCAGCCTGATCTAGTGTGAGGTGTCCCTGCCCATGGCAGGGGGTTGGAACTAGATGATCCTTGTGGTCCCTTCCAACCCTGACTGATACTATGATACTATGTATATGAAAGCAGGACCATTCATTTGCTAGGAACTGATCCTCAATGGGCAGCAGAAACTAGTTCACTTGGTCACCAGGTATCTATTACAACATAGAGCCTAACAACAGAAACCTGTGAGCACAGTCTTGTACATGCTTTACAGTTTCTCCACTAAGATAAACAGCTACTTGGAGTTCATTCCCATATTGTCCTACAAGTCATTTGATACACACCAGTATCTTCATATCACAGTTAAACATGCTGCAGCATTTTGCACTTTCTCCTAAATAAACTAGCAGATTCCGTGCATCTCCTGGGATTTTTTTAGATGACCTAGCAGACAGCACACCATATTAAATTGAGTCTTGATACCACCAAAGAAGATTAAAACCTGTCCTAGATGGATAATTCAAAACATCATAACACTTCATACTGTCTCTGCTCTTCTTCTCTTCCATAAAAACAAGGTTTAAAACTTCCACAGTTAATTGTGGACTGCTGGGTATTCCAATGATTTTGAACCAAGGATTTCCCATACATCTGCTGCTGCTTTTTAAATCTAGATACTGATCACTTATCCAGGAACAATTGTTGATTAGGGGGAGGGGAGGCAGAACACCTGCATAAATTGGTGGGTGGATGTAAAGCTTTTCTAGCAGCTTTTGCTGTACTAGTGTGCCTTGACATCTTTTAGCTTCCTAGCTAAAGAAGCACATGAATGTTGCTAGTGGCTCAAGTTACTGTGTCACCAGCCTCTAAAGAGCCTAAGGGCCAGCACTTGCCTGCACATGAATCCTCCTCTTCCTCAGCTGGTGATCATCCCTAACTTTCCCCAAGTTAGAGCTGGGAGCCACAGCAACATTGGCTTTCCCAGGGTAGGATTTCTCACACCACTTAGGGCCATTTTGTCACCCTACTGTATGGTACAAGCCAGAGTCACAGTACTTGTCACATATCCTTCAAAGGCATGTCATTCATCATATCTTTCTATCTCTTTATTGAGCTTGTATTCTCACCACTTATCTAAGCCAAAAGCAGTGAAGAGGAAATGCAGGAGGGAAACACCAGTCTGAGTAGGCTGTGCAACATTATAGAAGGATTAGGTGATATTAGCTTCACAGATAAGAAGAGAGACAATACATGGAGAAATCACTCATGGCTCATTCTTTTCTTTATGTACTTACCAAGATAAAGATCACAACAGTAACTTTTCATGCAGTCAGGCCCTTCCCTACTTATTTGCTTTGTCTCCACGGAAAAGTAGAATAGAATAAACCAGGTTGGAAGAGACCTTCAAGATCATCATGTCCAACCTATCATCCAACACCACCTAATCAACTAAACCATGCAACCAAGCACCCTATCAAGTCTCCTCCTGAACATCTCCAGTGATGGTGACTCCACCACCTGCCCGGGCAGCCAATTCCAATGGGAAATCACTGTCTCTGTGTAGAATTTCTTCCTAATCTCCAGCCTAAACTTCCCCTGGCACAGCTTGAGACTGTGTCCTCTTGTTCTGGTGCTGATTGCCTGGGAGAGAAGACCAGCCCCTGTCTGGCTACAACCTCCCTTCAGGTAGTTGTAGAGAACAAGGAGGTCACCCCGAGCCTCCTCTTTTCCAGGCTAAGTTAACTTTCTCCTCACAAAACACAAGATTATAAGCATTGCATAAAGTTGGCAGAGAACTTCGGGGGGGGGGGGGAACCACACACACAAAAACCTAAACCAAACAAGTCCCCAGTCTCATCATATCTTGTAATACACCAGGACTAACATTCTGCCTTAAGTCTTCTTGCAGCCACTGGAAAAGAGATAAAGCCAGCCTTGGGGCTCTGACCTGATCTTGTTTTTCCTCCTCATTTCTGCCAGACATCTCCAGCTTTTTGCCCTCTCTCATTACAATTCAGCACATTTGTCAGGCAAGCTCAGATGACAGAAAATGTTCATCCATCCTGAAGCCTGAGAAGTCACGATTTCAGAGGAAATGCCACACGACTACTCATACAGCTCTTCCTTCAAGAATTATCCTGCTGGTTTCAGTTTTTACCTCTCTCAGAGCTGGGGGGAACCACAACCCAAACACCACCAAAAGATCCAACAATCGTCCCAAATTCTGAATTCCCACAGGAGAGTAAAACAGGCTAGGAGAATCTGAGTTAAACAACTACAGATCTAGAAACACTCTAACGACTTCTGGAAGGAAAAAATACCTGACTTGAAGATTGATTTTGCACAAGCACAAGATTCAGCAAAAATCTTCTTGAAAGCAGTCACTATTTGTAGGTATCAGACAATAAAACTTCAAGGCCAAAACAAGATCATGAGCCGATCCACTGAGATTAATACACATCAAAAAATTTTTGTGAAACCACAGTTAGTATTTTTCACCCCTCGAGACTCACTCTAAACTTCCATGCTGGACAGGGAGGGTCCATAGATTTCAAAGAACTCTCAGATGCACAATGAAAACATTTACTTGATGTGGGCCAAGAACCTCCTGTAGTTGCTGTAATATTTTAAGTATCATTCCCCTGCCTAGAATAAAACCTTGGTGCTCTGACAAGAAGGGCTAAACCCCAGAGATAACCAGCTTAGCCCTGGATGCCCTCTCTATAGTCTCAACATTTAGAAGAGCCCTCTTCCAATGAACACTGCTTAAAGTCACTGAGCTTTGTGAGAAAAATCAACAAACATGTTGTGAGAAACCAACCAACATGTCAAGAAAGACAAGAGCAAAGAGATTGTCAGTGTACGAATACTAAGCAATTCCTTTGCTTAAATAAAAATCACTGAAAACAGTGGAAGTGGAAATCAAATTTGTTGTTCTAGAATTATCATTAAGAGGAGAATTGCCATTTCTATTATTCTCCCTTTTGTTTGGAATGAGGCAGTATTGTCCTTTTGAAGTTTTTCTATATGAAAGTGACCTTTCCAAAACCAAAATACTTTTTCTAATAAATCATTATTATAATTGTTTGCTTAATTAATTTTTTCACACTCCAGGCTCCTAACAGAAATTAGCTAACAGAAAAAAAGCCACAGTATTTTTCTCACAGAACACAGAAACATTCAGCAGAGATGATGTTGACCACAGGGATAAAGATGTCATAGTAGAGAGGGAAAGGAAAAAAAAAAAAAAAGAAAAAGAAAAAATCAGCAGCAAAGAAAAAATGCAACAGTTGCTTCTTCTGACAATGTTCTAATCGACCCCAATGTCTAACACTCCCAGATGTGCACAAGGTGCTGCACAGCCTGACAAAGTCAACCCCCAAACATTCTCCACATTAGAGGAAAATATTAAACAGGCTGAATTTCAAGTACATATATTGTAGAATTCCTTCCAGAAGAGTAGCATTTTTTTGGAAGCGAAAATTCAAAACACATTTGCAGGTTTTATTTAATAAATATATTTATGTTGGTTTAATAATACACAAAGGAGAAACAACCCACAGTCCTATGCCCACATGCTTATATAGACCTTTTTTTTTTTCCAGCTTTTTCATCACTTCTTCCCTCTATCAAACTCCTCTTACTGTATCTGGTCACAAGTCTAGCCTGAACATGGGCTTTCCCCCATGTCATATAAAACAAAGGCCACAAGCCAAATTCCACTCTCGGTTACACAGCCTCAACGTTTAACATCAGAAGACTTACACCAACATAAACCAATAATAGATATTGGCTGCCCTTACAGACCTGATTTTGGCAGGTGGATGGAATAGGATCAGTAAGTTCTATTTACCTCAGGAAACCAGAATTCACATCCGTCTTAGAAGAGATCTGAAAGAAGTTTTGTGGTCCAAAAAGCTAATCTAATGGAATTCCCCACAGCATAAAATCACTATAAAGAAGAGTCTTGCACAATTCAGTGTTATGCCCTTAATCCCTGGTTGGATGAGGTCCAGGAACAGAGGTGTAAAACTGTAGGAAAGGCATGAGGGCAGGACTCTGAGCCAGCACTCCATGTTGCCAGCCTACCCACAGGTGGAGGAAGGTTGCCATTCCCTAGGGCTGGCCAGAGCACTTTCAGATATAGCAGAAGGGAAAAGGAAGGGAGAGGGTAATAAAGCACTCTGAGAGGCTTTTAATAAGCCTAACAAAGAAATCAGCAACTTGGGAAGATGTAAATCAGTCCTCAGGTGAAAAGCTTGTTATTTATGTAATATAGCCAGCTATTGCCACAAAGTCATTAGGAATACAGGTTTTAATCCAGTAAAAAAAAAAGCAATATAAAATGTATATAAATAATCTGTGTAAAAGTGGAGTGAAGACAGAATTTCAATGTCAACACAACATTAAATTGCAAGGAACAGTCAACCTCAATATTATCATAAGGTGGGCTGCTTCTTCAAATAAGTGCCCATGGGAGAGAAAATAATGCATATTCTGAAAGGAAACTGTTAGCACACTCTGAAGGGTTTGAGATCAACCTGTGCAGGATCACTGCAGTAAGGCAGCATTAGCAGAAAAAAATAGCATTACTTTACCAAAATGGGTATTTAGTATCTGATAGCAAGGGGCCCCTGTGAAAATGGTTATTTTAGGCAAAACCAATAAGCTTGTATTTCAGGGGAGCAGAGAAAGAGATCTGCAGGGCAGCTATACAGAAACTGGACCTACGAGGAACACAGAATACCAAGAGCATTTCAGAGCTCTACTCTGTGTTGCAATTGGAAAATACACCATGCTCAAAATTTAGTGGCTCATTTAAATAAAAAGCTAATTAGCAGTACTTGGAGGATGGCTGTCACCCACTAAGCAGTGATGCATTGAGATTCAATGTGTAAATCAAGGGATTCATGTGGATTATGCAGACTCAGTTCTATGGAGAAGGATGGTGTGAAGTTGTTTAAATGAGCTTCTGTAAAACACCTCCTTCACATTGCAGATAAGATCTGCAGGCAGGGCTGCTTTGCAAGGGTTGCTCTCCAAGGGCAAGTTGTTCAGTTTGTCAGCATCAGGGAACCTTGGTGCAGTAAGTCAGAGCTGTTTCAACAAGTGATCACAATGGAGCTTTTGAATTTATTTCCATACAGTAAGGAAACGCCTGCAGCTTCAAGCCACATAACTTACTAGATCTGGGCAAACAAGAACACTTGACAGCAGAGCCAAGCCAAGGAGCTTAGCTGGGATCAACGAGCCATTAGAGCTGACTATACACATTCAACAAAATATGACATAAAGTGATCTGTATCTAAGGTCACCGTGGGAGCCAGGAAGCGCTGCCAAGGCATTCATGCAGGCTTCTCTCTTCCTTGGCTCACCCTCATTCACAAACAGAGGTTCCCCTGGTTTACCCACCTCTGACGACTGATGGGTCATGTTGCAGAGTCACTTATATTTGGAAGAACAGGTGGGCAGCCCCAATCCAGATTTAATCAAATTAACACTTTATAGATCTTCAGGGCTTTTGTAATTCTAATTAGCTGCCTGTTAGGAACTATGTGATGGGGCTACCTCAGCCTTCTAGAAGTTATAGACATTATTTCTCTGCAGACATTAATATTTTTCCTCTCTTTCCAGGGAGAAATTTTAATGCATAAATTTGAATGCACTTGGCTTTTTTTTTTTTTACATCCAGCATGAAGATTTATCAGTAAGGAATGCCTCAAACTCATGTTAAAACTGACCTTAGTGTGACAGAGGAGACAGAAGATTAGAATTGCTTAATTACTTTTATGTGCAGAGCTGTCTGAACACAGTACTAAACACTGCCATTTTCTCCACTTCCCACGGGGATTTAAACAACAGATTGGATTCAGTGTAATTACAAAAGTTTCAGTCCCTAGAAACTCATGGGTACCATGCCCTGCATCAGAGATCTCCTATTAAAAAAAAAACAAAAAAAAGCTGTCCTTGGCCTTCTGGCTTCATGTATCTGAAGAGACACCCTGGAGATTGTTCATGTGCTATGGGAACAAATAGACTGGCATTCCTCAACATATCATGCCACCAGGTTGGCAGAGGCTAAGGACTTCCCAACCTTCAGGCTGCCAGCATGACACCTTCCACTAGCAGAGCTGCCCAGGCTCACACATCTTTCTAAGAGGTCCAGAGCCAGGCAGCACAGCCAGAGAAATAACAGACACACTCATGTCTTCTGAGTGCATGACAGCAGACGTGCTGGCCAGTTTTGCTTATCAGTATAGTCCAAGGTCCCAGATTCTGTTAGTGCAGGCCAAGACTAGAAATTAATATTTACTTATCTTAATTATTGCAACAGATAAATGGAGACAAAGATGAAGCTAGAGTAAGCCTTTTGACATGAAACTCATCAGCTAGACAACCTACTACTCCCCATGGTATGCAAGTACTTCTTCCTGCCCATATTTGAACAACTTCTCTATAGAAAGCAGAACAACCATGACCAACTTTCTAGTCTCAGGGAACCATCTCACGTTCACTGTGTTAAGGCACAAGGGGATTTAAGGTGTTTATGACCTGTGGAAACTCCAAAGTCCAGCAGATGGCTACCTAATATTGCTCCTCTCTGCATTTTAAAATGTGAGCAACGTTGTCATCCTAAAGTGTTGATAGAAAACCCCAGGTGACAGTCTCCATTTTGACTCATTACCTATTATGATGATTTAAAATAAGGTATTGGTGGTAAATGCATTCACAAAATGACCCAGTCAGCGGGCAACTCTTCTCACAGTCCTGATGACAAGCAGAGTTAGTATCAGCAATGCAATGGATAATTAATCTTATCTGTCAATGCAGCTGCTTCACATCATTTTATCCTAAGAGTGAATATCACATCTTTGCCAAGTTAAAGGAGCAGAAACAGAACACTGCATTCAGATGCAGTTTCCTGTGGTCACTTCCACTCTCAGTGCAATGAATCCTTTAAACTCAAAATTTTTGAGCCTTCTAGTATATTTTGTTCCTGTGAAGGTCTGAACAAAGTTGTTAAATTTACCACCTCTAATGACATGAGCCTCCTGTGGACCTTCTAATAAGGGATATGGCCTTTGGAAACCAGGGTGAAAAATCCAAGCTTTCATTTGAAGTCTTTACAAAGATTTTTTTTAAAGCAACACCCTATGGCATCCTGCTTGTTCATACACTCAAAGAATAGACCTTTGAAGACCTCTTGCTCTTCACAGAATGTAGAGCTGGATGCTAACATAGCCCATGAAAACAATTTCTAACATTAGAAAGAACATCTAACTGCTCTCACTACCCTGATGGAGCTTTTGCTCAGCAAATGCTGAGAATCCCCATCCTCACATTCTCTGGGCCATCCATGGAGCTAATCGACTTGGCATCAGGTTTCTTTACTGTTATATAATTCTGCAAAATTATGTGGCTAAAGTTAAAAAAAAAGAAAGAATCTCAAACATCTATGAATGCAGAGGACAAAAAGAAAGTCTAGAAAGATCCAGAGATGAGGAGACACTAATAACGATTTCACCCATTATAGATCCAGTAGCTCTGCACAGAGCTACAGAAGTGGATGAGAACAAAAGAAATTACCATCAAGGATCCAGAAATAGAGCAGCATGAAAAACTGCACCAAAGGCAAATCCAATACCCCCTGGGTGGCCTGCATCCATGTTCATGGAAAACAGCAATCAGCTTTTGACAGGGCATTTAGTGCTACCTCGCAAAGTGGCATGCTCACAAGCAAAGCCAGCTCCCTGAGAAAATGACAAGCTCAACAAACTCAAACCTTGAAGACATTAATTAAGAACAAACCTGAGAAGCATTTTCAAGGAAGGACTTGTTCAACATTGCAGCTTCGAACAGTGCTCCTGCAGGGTTTAAAACACTGAGCCCATGAAGAATGATGCTGACTGAGTTTTCTCACACGTATATAGAGGTATTGATGGGAATACGTCCTGGTGCAGATATAAAGCCATGTCCCCTGTGTGGGATGACTTCCGCAACACTGAAAAAAATGCTCGACAATTCTACCAAGTTATTTTGCTGAAATATGACATTTTTGGAGCTGAGGAGCAGATTAGCCAGAACCAGGACTCAAAAGTGGACCAACTGGCTTTGTAGCTTCACAAGAAGTTGAACGTGCAAGAATGGAAATACAAAAAAAGTCTCTGCAGGTATACATCTGCTGTTACCGAGAGTGGGAGGTAATGCAAACAGGAAGCTTCAACTGATGGAAAGAACTGCCAGGTATACAAGAGAGACCAATTAAATGCTTTTTGCCATGCTACTGTGAAATACCAGACTCAGGAAACTGAAAAAGCTGTTAAGGAAATACCTGGGCATGTCATTTGGCCTCTTAGAAGCAACTCAACAGTAGAACCTGTTAAACACATCCAAGAGTGTGTTAAGACACGTTCCCTCCTGTCCTCGCCACCTCCCGAGTTTCCAAGAACATTCTAGCTTAAAGTAGCAAGTATCTGGTAAAGCTAATATTTACAGCAAGATTCTCTAAGCTAACTATTGACACCCAGGTACTGCCAGAGGTTTAGGGGGTATCTTGTTTTTTAAAAGAAAAAAAAATTAAAAAAACCACACACATGACATCTATTTCCCCCTCACCAGCAGCCAAGAGCTCTAATTATGTTCTGGTCCAAAACCCAGTCTCTGATAATCTCTACCACAGAAATAACAAACCTGAACAAACTTGTCTTCTAGAGCAATGTAGGTAGAATAAAGGGTCTCCTTTCCTCTCCTGGTATCTGTAGATGCAGACTTCTGAGCCAGGTACGTGTGACTGTCTTTCACCACTTACTTGAGATAAAGACCGCTAGCCCCTACATAGATCTGGGGACTTGATCTAATATAAGATTGCATAAATAGACAGGACATGAAGCACAAATATGAGGGAATGATACAGGTTCCTTTTGCTCAGCCCTCACAGCCAGTATTTGCCTAGATTGCTGTACATGTGTTTTATGCTCTATCCAGAATAGCCTGCAGAACTCAGACCAGGAGGTTATCAGGAATTAGGACAAAAGAGCTCTGGCACAGGTAGCACAGTAGCCTTTATCATTTAAATATAATGAAATCTCATTTTTGAGGGGTGTATGTTTAGTAGCTGACAAGATGCTTCTTCCAACAGGCGCACTGCTCTACACATATTCACCGAGATTCATTGCTTCTAAAAATCACCCTGCTTCTCAGAAGCACATTACTGCTCTGTTGGAGTTTCTTCATATTTTGATGGCTCCATCACAGCAGTTACAGCACCTGGCACACAAATCACAGCACCTTATGTATCTGTAATGACACTGTAGCTCACAAAAAGGACCATAAGCAGCCCTCACCTAAAGAGGAAATCCACACAGGAGCAGCACATTAATGCAGGGCATCTCAGGTCTTTAGCTAGTTCTTCACCACCACAGCACTTCTTATACTTCCTAAGTGCTTGTGTAAACTAATACTGGATTTTTCAATACCAATGAAAATTTCTTTGTTAGCTTCATAAGCAACAAGATTACATTTCAATACTTCCCCATGCTGAGCAAGCAAGAGGCTTCCAGAGAAAGTGTACAAAGTAACAATTATTTACTAAAACTAAACATCTGCTATGTTAGAAGTTCTCCCAGACAAGAAGAATACACCGTCAGTTCTGTCCCAAAGCACCACTGAAGTGAAACAACCACGAGGAAAAAAACATGAGACTGTGATTATGAAAATAAAAAAGCCAAATGTTTGGAAAATGCTATAAGAATTTAAATTTGTTGATCAACAGAATACGATGTTGACCAAGTATTTTTGCTTCTCAGTTTGATAATGAGAGAGTACTCTGATCCCACAATACCAAGTATGGCAGTTTTGGGGCCATGCATCTAGGGTAGCAAAGAGACAGCTACTACAAAGGTCATTACAGAAGGTGGTAATGTATGAAACATTTGAGATCAAGTTTTGTCGAGGCCAGAATCCAGGAACAGTATCTATAAAGCAGCAGCGGTGATTGTCAGCAATTAAGACACTAGATACAACTCAAAGTGGTTAAAAAACCCAGGAAAGACAAAGCAGAGAATAAAAGAAATATGAATGAGGAAGGGTTGTGCACAAAGCAGTCTGTGATCACAAAGGAAGTACATTTGGCCAGACTTGCTGGAACACACAGGGTAACAGCATTACTTCAGAACTATGATCTACCAACGTCATCTTATTTGTGAAACAGAAGTCACAGAAAGATGAGATTTGCAGCTGAATCAGAAGCAGCCATACTAGAAAACACTGTGCTTTAGTAGAACCAGACAGATATGTCTGGAGACTCAGTGGGGAAATTAATTTAGTAAACAGCAGAGACAACTATTTCAAGTATTTGTTACGTTATTCCCTTGCTAGTAAGGACTCTGGACCTCATATTGCAAAGGGAGTTCTAGAAAGAATCTATGAAACTATGATAATCAGGTAAAATAAATTTCAAGGTCACTGACCACTCAGGGGTTAGAAAGATATTTAGCCCTTTCTTTCTGCTATTTGTGACAAAGGAAAAGGAAGTGTCATTACTGAGTTTGTACCCCAGGAAAGATTGCTTTCCTACAGGGGCAGCAGCAGAAGGAAAAGTTTTCAGCTGCTGCTTCTTCTACCTAAACAGGAAACGTTATAGCTATGGTTCTATCTTAGCTTCTGCTCCTCAGTTCAGACCTGTTGTCTGATACTGCCGACCACAGACTGTTTTCTCATCTTCGTGGAAGGTCACGAATAATCTGAAATCTCACGACTTGCACAAAAAGCTTTAAGAAACAGACTTCTAGGATAGACTCTTTCCATTGTCTGCTTAAAAGGTTGCCAGGTCACCAAGTCAGAAGATCTGGTTTTGCTCCATCTTTTAGAAGAGCATTCCCAGCACACATCAGAAATAATTTAAGATCATTTCAAAGCACAGAGAAAGAACATTCCTATTTAATAGAGGTGTCTGCACACATGCTACATTTAACTTTATTCCATGAAAGTGAAATCCAGGTGCATAATTTAAACCTTTTGTTTTTCCATTTTATGGACATACCACATGTGAGAGGGGAAAACTATTAGGATACATACTCATTGTGATTAAAATTATATTTTACCACTCCAAAACGTATCCTCCCAGATGCATTGCATTCTTGGAAGAATCCCAACAGGCTATTTTAAACTAATATGATATGCAAATTTTGTTGATGAGTAATATAAACTGACAAACTACGTACAAGATATCGATAGCTCAAATGGTTATTTAGAAAGAAAATGAACCTGAACTTCATAATGGACCTCAAGAATTGTATATCAAACCTTACAGAGTCATGAAAATTACTGCTTTATAAGAAACAAAAAAATAAATACCTGAACAGCACATTCCAAACCCTTTATAGATCACAATGAAGTCTATGCAACTCCAAGAGCACCCCTTTTCCACGTAGTTCTTAAGATGTGAACACAGATTACAATGGTAGGAGTCTGCCCATGTAGAAGGGCCTCTAAACCCAGGAGTTACACTTTCTCCCTTGCACTCTGCTTCCATAATATCCGAGTGCCAGGCAGTGCTAAAACTGAGACTGAGATGAGAAAAGCATGATGAACCCCTGCATGACTGTATTGGAAGCCACCAGCCAGATGTCACAGTGCAATGAATTTCTTAAAACCTCCCAAGCAAAGTGCTGCCCTGAAACATATCTAAAGACTTGTCCAGAAGGGCTTGTTGGTAAAAAAAAAAAAAAAAAAATCTCCAATTTCCAGACAGCTCCAGGCAGGCCGGAGAAAAACCTGTCTGGGCTGCAAAGTGATCATCTGAGTGTCAGGGTAGTGCTGAACATATGCTCAGATAACCTCCAGATCTATTAATTAGACACTCTGCTGCACTAACATACGTAACTCAAGCCTGAACATTATTCAAGCCTCAACCCCCTTCCAAATGACTGCACACAAAATCCACATTAAGCAGACCTCCACTGTAAAAAGATGGCAGGACTAAGCCACAAGGTCCAGATTCCTCACAGCTATTCAGTACCTAATTCCCCTCAGAGCAGTAAACAAAGCAGTCAAAAATGTCCTTTCAAATTACTCACCTCTAACACAGACAACCAGGAAATCTGTGAAAAAAGTTTTCCTTACAGGAAAACTAACACTTCTATTTCTGGCAGGACAAGAGACAGCAAAGAAAATGTATTGTAGCTGCTTTGCACTTCATTTAGGTGGCACAAACTCTTTCATGAACAAACCAACCTTTATTTAATTTTGACCCAAATCTGGACTCAGAAAATAGGTGGGGCCTATTGAGTGTCCAGGGTCCTTCTCTTACAATCCAGCCCATTTACATCAAGTAAAATATGATTATAGACCATTCAAATATACAATACAATAATACAATACAATACACCAGGTTGGAAGAGACCTTCAAGATCATCGCGTCCAACCCATCAAACAATCCAACCCACCCAACAACTAGACCATACAGCCAAGCACCCCATCAAGTCTTCTCCTGAACACCTCCAGTGAAGGTGACTCCACTGGAGTATATGACAGTGGAAATCCCAGAATTCAGCCTGCATTGCGCCCATTGAGTGTTTTCACAAATGGGCTGGTGTTAAATTCCCTTTGTCCCCACAGCTCAATAGTCTAAAAGGTGTTACTTCCAAAAAATGAAGTCTCGCTGGCAACAAAACAATAACCCTAAAGCTGAATCATGGACATTAGATGTTTAGCTGCACTTGGCCATCATTAAGCCACAGGTTTCTCTGCCCAAAGATTACACCGACCCACTCCTGAAACTGATGAGTGAGCCCTCAAAATGGAGGCATTCCTGTGTTTAGTTGAAACCTACTTCTGATTGCTGTGTTCTTTAAAACACAGAACATGATATGGGTGCTCTCCTGCACGAAGGAGTAGATCCGGGGCAGGCACAACACTTCCACAGCTCACTCCATCAGAGGTATAGAAAGTGAACTTCATTAAATGGAGTATAACTCAAGTCTCAATTCCTCCAATGTGAACATGAATCTAAGTGTGTGATTAAACCTAAATACGTCTGATTCTGTGATACATTTCCTGTGTTAAGCAGGATTTTTAATCAGAAGAGATGTTCCAATATTCTATTAATTTCTGAGAAAAAGTAATCAGTAAGCTGCTAATTGAGAACACATACCTCAATTCACTTCAAATAACTGTTTTTGTGGAATACAGAACCTGCTCCATATGGGAGGTGAGCAAGGAGCTACAGCTCAGACACCTCCTGCTAATCTATAAAAACGCTTGTGATACTTCAGGGTTTGTCTGGAAGATGAGTGGCAGAGACAACCCACTTTCTTAAATGGGGAAAACACTCAGTTGTTCCTGTCTGGGGAAATGGCTATCCACAAGCTGATGCTCTTGTCCACCATGATGATCTCCTGCAGATCAACAGGCAGCATCACCCAACATCTGGATTTCTGAAGAACCTGCACCATTCCAAAAAATCTCTGAAAACACTGAACTTCAACTGCTGCCTCAAGGGAGGCTGCTAATTCCCAAACCCTTAGTTTTGACACATTCCCTTAAGCACCCAGCACTTAAAGGAAACACTTTTCTGTACAGATTGAAGCACTGCATTATGTGTGGAAGTAAAACACTACAAGGTTAAAAGCCAGGGTTACAGCAGTATTACCATTTGCTTATGAACAGGAGTCCTTCCTAATTGCTACACTATTCTTTCACCTCAGATATTTAGGACATCTTAGCTTTGAAAGCCCAAGTCATGCTAGACATCTATATACAGCCATGTTTTGCACACTTTCCATCTCTATCTGCCGTAAAGTCCTTTGAAGATTCACTTCTACCTCAGTGCTGATACTCCTTAAGGGATATCTGTACTCACACATGAAGAGCCCAGATGGTCAGTCCACAACATTAAGTTGACTTTTGTATTGTGAATGAAACTAAGTTTCTGCATCACTACTGGCTGCAGAGTTGCATAGTCAGGAACCAGATAAAATAAGCAACAGTTATCAACTCAAGAACAATCTTAGGACAGATGCACTCACACCAAACTGCAATTTTATTACAACTATTTGTTGTAAAATTTGCTTTGTATGAAACATCTAACAAATATTTATATGATAAAAATATAAGAGATGTTGTGTTTGCATAGAAACCTATCTTGGCTGGTTTTAGTTTATTAACATCTTTTCACAGGTAATTAGTGATAGAAGAGTAAAGTACCTCACTTGGAAAATACAAACTGCAAACACTGCAGCCTTCTCACACCTTTCTTTAAAAAGCTATAGGCCAGAGTGTCCTAACCAGAAGTGTTTGATTTACTTAATCAAATGTGCAGCTTGCTTGTTGGTGCATAAATTTCAATCTAGATACTCTAAGTTCAAGTGCACCTCATCCACATCAGATGGCAAATACACTGTTCACTGATGCTTATGTCAGGCCTCAGACAACAGGGCTACACAAAGTAAGTAAAGAAGGCTTTTCTGTGAGAACAGAGATGTAAGCTGCTTAAGAGCCACAATGTATTTCTATGCCCATCCAACATACCTTTGTACTATCAAAGGCATCATGTAAAGCACTGATCAAGTGAGAACATATGGCCTAAAAATTAGGGAAGGTAGTTTCTATTTCACTTTCTAATGTGAAAATGCAAGTTTCTATGAAGCAAAACATACAACATACAACTACAACATACAACTACAAGGAAAATAGAAGGAAACTGTAAACTGGTAAAAGGCTGACAGTTCCGGAGGCTGCAAGTAGCATGGATTATTAATTTATTCTGGGCTTCTCATACAGCACTTAGACATTCTGTTGCTACAGAAAACTTATTATAAAGACTAAATCTCCTGATGACTTCATAAAGGGTTCAGAGTAACATGAAACAAAGATGTCTTGAAAAAACATATTGGGTAGAAGAGCTAAACAGGTACTTAGAAGGAAAAATCTCTATGACTCGTACACAGTCTGGGATGCTGCACTGAGGGCCATAATGTTAAGAAGTCACATGCTAAATGCGTAACAGGAATTGTTCTCATTTGGTTTATTTTTTCCACTTAATATAAGCAGGAATTCTCCTCAAATACTCGTCAAGGTCATCAGATGATCACAGTGAATGTGGAATATCTAAGACAACACTGAAGCAGCAGTGGTGCTCAGTGCAGAAGCTCTTGGGAGATTTTCATATCAGCAGTAAGATTAAAGCTCTGCCTGACATGACTGTTACTACATCAAGCTCTATATCTGCTCAAAATCACTGGATAGGTCAGATATACTTTTTCTATCTATTAAAAAATGTTCTGGTCTAAGGAAGCATATCAATGTAAATTGAAAACTATCTGATACAATAAATAGCCTATTTTATACTTTCTTTTGCCACAAACATACTGCTATATCTATATATACACCTACTTAAAGACATGTTAAAAGCTTAAGCCAAAAGTTCGAATCTTCGTTTGATCCTGTTTTACCACTAGAATAAGGGTGAAATTTTGCTTTTTACCTGAAGACAACCAGACCATTCCCAGTGTTCTTCCATAGTAATGTAAGATTGAAAAGAAGAGTAAGGTCAGGAAAATTCAAAGGCAAATCTTGCAGATGAAATAGTCAGTCAAGCTGACGAGGAGCATATGAGCATAGTAGCATGAGAAACCAACAGACCTCAAATATAATGCAACTCAACTATTCCAGTCTTAATCAAAACCATTGACACATCCATGCCAGGCAGACAACACACAAGACCATCCCTTCTCCCAGGGCACACAGCTCCTGCAGGAGCTCTGGACCTCACAGGCAATAAAGTCATCTTGAGTGCAATCACACAGCACTTAGAGGATGGCCAAGGGATCAGGCTCAGCCAGCATGGATTTAGGAAGGGCAGGACCTGCCTGACCAAACTGATCTCCTTCTATGATCAGGTGACCCACCTGGTGGATGTGGGGAGGCCTGTGGATGTAGTCTACCTGGACTTCAGCAAGGCCTTTGACACTGTTCCCCACGGCAAACTCCTGGCCAAGCTATCAGCCCATGGCTTGGACAGGATCACACTGCGTTGGGTTAGGAACTGGCTGGAGGGCCGAGCCCAGAGAGTGGTGGTGAATGGTGCCACATCCAGCTGGTGGCCTGTCATTTAGTGGTGTGCCCCAAAGATCAGTGCTGGGCCCCATGCTCTTTAACATCTTTATTGATGATCTGGATGAGGGAATCGAGTCCATCATCAGAAAATTTGCAGATGACACCAAGCTGGGGGCAGGAGTTGATCTCTTAGAGGGTAGAGAGGCTTTGCAGAGGGACCTTGACAGGCTGGACAGATGGGCAGAGTCCAATGGCATGAGATTTAACACATCCAAGTGCCGGGTTCTGCACACTGGCCACAACAACCCCACGCAGTGCTACAGGCTAAGGTCAGAGTGGCTGGAGAGTGGCCAGGCAGAGAGGGACCTGGGGGTACTGGTTGATAGTAGGCTGCACTGGTTAGACCACACCTCGAGTACTGTGTCTAGTTCTGGGCCCCTCACTTTAGGAAGGATGTTGACTTGCTGTAACGTGTCCAGAGAAGGGCAACGAAGTTGGTGAGGGGTTTGGAACACAAGCCCTATGAGGAGAGGCTGAGGGAGCTGGGGTTGCTTAGCCTGGAGAAGAGGAGACTCAGGGGAGACCTCCTTGCTCTCTACAACTACCTGAAGGGAGGTTGTAGAGAGGCAGAGGTTGGTCTCTTCTCCCAGGCAGCCAGTACCAGAAAAAGAGGACACAGTCTCAGGCTGCGCCAGGGGAAGTTTAGGCTGGATGTTAGGAAGAAGTTCTATACAGAGAGAGCGATTGCCCATTGGAATCGGCTGCCTGTGGAGGTGGTGGAGTCACCATCATTGGAGGTGTTCAGGAGAGGCTTGACGGGGTGCTTGGTTGCATGGTTTAGTTGATTAGGTGGGTTGGATTGGTTGATAGGTTGGACGTGATGATCCTGAAGGTCTCTTTGAACCTGGTTTATTCTATTCTATTATTCTATAACATGACCCTAATACCAAATTTCCCATGGCTTCTGAACCATGGTCATTCAGTGACTGCTCAACACTAAAATCCAAGTCTCCAGAAAGCAGAAACTGAGAAGATACAACCCCAGGGAAAAAGAAAAGTGAGCCCAGAGCACATATCAGAGAGTAATGCAACATACCCAAGTCAGCCACTATGATTTACGTTGCAATCCAGTGCTAGCACAAGACCCTCGCTCCACAAAGGCATAGCCTGATGGCCATTGAGCAGTCTGACTGCTCCCCATGAATCATAGACACAGGAACACCACTGATAAATGGCCAGAACTCACACTGCTCAGTAAAGAGACTAGCTCTCCTTTACCTGTGAGAGACACCCTTGTATCTGAGTGGGGGAGAAGCAAAAAAAAACAAAACAAAAACCTTACATTGTCCAGATTACCATTTAAGGATGCTTTCCAGTAGCAAAACACCCCTCTTTTACCACCATTGTACAAATTTCATATGTCATACTGATTTTACAGTTTTGTTGAGACAATGTCAGCTCCACACAGGAAAGGAAAGCGGAGACAGAAGCTGGCTGTGTTCTGCAGTCTGTAACTCTGGCAGTGCTGCTATATGAGTGGGGCTTCAGAGGGAACTTGTAATCCTGAAGTTGATCTTCCAGAGCTTATCTTTCTTATATATAACAGGATTGATGGAAGCAGTGAAATAGGGAAGGAATGGCAAAAGCAGAAGATACCATGCTAGCTGGAGATGTACCCATTCTCTTCATTTCAGCTGACTACATCATCTTCCAGCTTTTGGTCCAACAATTTTGAGCAAAACCAGGATTTTTCCCCCCTGTTCATATTTCTAAGTTCAGGAGAATGCACACCTGGAGACAAAACTCACCTGACTCCACCACCTAGTTTTCCCACTGCACATGGTAGATCCTGAGCCAGGTACAATCAGCATTCAGTAATACCTGATGTGTCGTTTGTCCAGACCGTTGACGAACCAAGCTAACTCGTAATACAGAGAAAGTTCATGAGCCCTTGCAAACCCTCCATCAAACCTGGCCTTTGGGTCTCATGTCTGTAGCAAAACAGTGACCCACATTTTGCACCGTCATGAATTCCTGCAAGTGAGAATCACAGAATGAAGTGACCTTCAAAGATTATCTAGTCCAACTCCCCTGCAGTGAGCAGGCACATCCTCCACTAGATCAGGTTGCTCAGAGTTTGTCAGGTCTGACCTTGAATATCTCCAGGAATGGGGCCTCAACTACTGCCCTTAGCAACCTGTTGCAATGTTCCACCACTGTCACAGTAAAGAATGTGTTCCTATCATCTTATCTAAATCCATTCTTCTCTAATTTCAAACCATTGCCCCTCACCCTGTCCTTCATCCTTCCTATCACTGAAGGCTTTTGTAACCAGTCCCTCTCCAGCCTCCTTATAGGCCCCCTTCAGGTACTGGAAGGCTGTTATTAGGTCTCCCCAGAGCTTTCTCTTCTCTAGGCCGATCAACTCCATCTCCCTCAGCCTGTCCTCATAGGAGAGGTGTTTCAGCTCCATGATCATTTTCCTGGCACTCCTCTGGACTATCAGGACTTCCTGTTTTGAGGGATCCAGAGCTTGAGGCAGTACTCTAGGTAAGGTCTCACGAGAGCAAAGCAACAGAATCACCTCTCTTGATCTGCTGTCCATGCTTCTTTATCTGAGGGTGTTTTTAAATTTCAGAGCCTCTAAAATTTCATGGGTTTTTTATATATTTGTTATCATCTTTAACTGAACTGAGACTATTTTGCACTGCTCTAACGTTTTTCTTCTGAGATTCCATTTCTGGGAGCATTACTCATGTTGAGTGCTGACTCGTTACTTAAACATGTGCTGCTCAGGCCTCATGGATTAGGCTTCACCTGTTTCTGGATGAGACTTTTCCCTGGTTGGGCATGTTTAACATTGTTTTTGTAACCTCTTTCAACACATGAAGACTGAACATGGACTAGGTGACTACCTTTGGTCTCCCAAATTTGAAAGCAGAGTGGTAAGGTGAAGTTCAACAGTTATGATATGCACACTGTGGCAGCAATTGATGCACCTAGAAATTGTTCATGAATAGGAAAATGCTTTCACTGATGAATCTGGACATGGGGTTAAACAGCCTCACCCAGTCAGCCAGAGACATCTCAGTTACTGCCACAGGTTGCCTGTATCTCCTCTGGGACTGGGTGTTCAGGTGGGATTTTTGCAAGAGCAGATTCTGCTGTCCAAAACCAGATGTGCAGCTGTTTTGAAATTTGCCAATATATTGATTTTTTTTTTTCCCCTCTTGAGACTTGGATTAACATCTAATTCTTTTTGCCCTTGTGCTTGTTTTGCAGCATCTGTTGTACATGACATGTTTACTTTGCTTCATCTCATCTCGGTGGCATGTTCCCACTCGGTATTTTTCAAATATTGTCTGCTGGGTTGAGCGATTCATGTTTTTGCTGGACCTTATTAACTCAATCTGCTGCTTTCACTACTGTTTGCTTTCAGTTTTAATGCAGAGGTTTAGCCTTCCCTTCTTCATTAAATGATTCCTTTCAGGACATCATGTTTTGTAGCTGGAGAGGCTAATTGCCATTGCATTTTTCTATGTCTGTATGCAACTTGATTTGTCTTTTTTATACTTGTTCTCTGCTGTTGCAATTATACTAATGGTAGTAGAAATATATTTATATAAAATGCATACAACAAAGTCCTTTAATATTGATGATGTATTAAGCTAATACAGCATCTTTTGCACAGGTAGTAGGACAGGAAGGTGTATTTAGAATGCTGATGCTGTGGTCTATGGGCCAAGGTCCTCCATGATATGCACTGGTATAGGTCCAGAAAAGTAACTCTGATTTACCAGCCCAAAAGTTCTTGCCACTATACTTTTATATCTGCAAATATAACTAGCTTCAGAGAATATTCTTCAAAAATAAGCACATCATCCACTTAATGTTACTGGTCACTAAACAGCAATAACATTGCTGCCTCCTTAGACAAGCTATGAACTAATATCAGTATGGGATTTTTGTGCACTGAAACTAGATTTGACTACGCACAGGAGACTGGATTCTTTACAATAAAAAAGAATACTCTGAAAACACAAACCGTTCCAAACTAGACAAATACAATGGACATGACTGATTAGGGGAGTAATCATGTGTGCTTTCATCTCAGAGCAGAGACAAATGAGTTTCTTCCTACACATTCCTTTGAAGAAAGAACTCAGTCTCCCATTGAAAATCTAGTAAAAGGTGAAGGGTATTCTTCATGGCTTCCCTCCTCTTTGTATAAATAATTGGGTATAAACATGAAGTTATGGGATAATAATATTTTGGATAGACATAGTGCGTGGGCAGAGGTGTTACAACCATTCATCATAGCAGGCTGCTGTAGAGTTTCAGGGTAGTCAACAACAATGTTGAATTAATCTTGAAAGTCCTTTTGGTAGAGATGGCAATTTTTGCTAAGTTTTTGCCTTATAGGTTATGGAATGAACATGAAAGTCTAGTATAAGAGCAGGGGATGATATCCAGTTCATCCTTCTAATCATGTATTTCTGCAAAATTAAGCCTAGCCTAGTAAAAGGGAAGCAGAATAAAACAGGAAAAGCAATGTGTGGGTGAGGAGACTGTATTGAGGACCTGGCTCTGATAGAGCTCTCATTCTATAGTATTAGATGATTCACTTACAATAATGGTAAGAAATAATCTGTTGATGCACTGAGATTACATGCACTGTACTGGTTTAGCTCACAAAGAGGTACAGGGCTGAAAGTGAGGAGATGAGGTATGACTCTACTAGATTTACATAAACTGCTCTACATCAAACAATCTCAGGCTTAGAAAAGATCGTCTGAAGCTATTTGGGAGGCTGATGCAAGGGAAGAAACATTCTCCTTTCTAAGAACTACTTTCTCACGTGCAGGGCCATCTCCTTTGAGTGATAAACCCATTCATAACAAGTCACTTCTGGCACAGATTACTCAGTTCCTGAAAAACATTTTGGAACCTGTGTTCAGCTGGGAATGGCCAGGACCAGAAACTCAAGAAAAAGACTAGAGATAGTGGATCATCATCCACATATTCCTGTGCCTCTACCTCACAAGGTTCATCTTTGGGAAAACTAGCTTCTGTTCTAGCTTTTTAGCCCTAGAAAAATAGAAAGTGGGTAATTCTCCCTTTGGCTTGCAGAAAGTTGCTTTGGTTTTTCTTCCCACACAGGTTTGGAAATCCACCTGCAATTTCTTGCAATTTATCTAGATCCCACTGTGCCATTCAGATCATGACAAAAAAACCCGCGTTTGGTTTTGGATGCTGATGCCGAGGTGGTCAGTAGACATACTCTCCGTAGCAAGTGATAAATGAGCAAAGATGGGTGCTGCAAATTCAGTACAAAGTTTAACCTGGGGTTTAGGTTCTGGTGAGTGTTGTGGTTGCTGAAGCTGTTTAATTACCATCTCCACAAGTCTGTCAATATGATAGCAATATAGCATAGTGCTGCTGAGATTTGCACCAGGAATGCTTCCAAACAAAATTTCACACCACAGCTACAACAGTGCTCATGTGCTGTGCACACAGGAGAAAAACAGCCTGTATCATCTGACAAATTGCCATTCTGCTATTTACAGATACAGAATTAACCAGGTTGGAAAAGACCTTCAAGATCACCAAGTCCAACCTATCACCCAACCCTATCTAATCAACTAAACCATGCCACTGAGTGAGTCATCCAGTCTCTTTTTAAACACTTCCAGTGATGGTGACTCCAAGGCCTCCCTGGGCAGCCCATTCCAATAGCAAATCGCTCTGAAGAATTTCTTCCTAACATCCAGCCTAAACTTCCCAGTCAAACTTAGAACATTAGCACCACTCTACAAACCCTTGCTTCAGATTCAGCTTTGAGTTTGGGAAGTGTTTTGCTTCCTACTCATCAAGTAAGCAAGAGGAAATTTGTAATTGTTTCAGCATTAGGGCTGTACAGTCAGTACATAAGCTGACGCTTTCAGGGCTCAAGGTATTTTGCAGAGAACATTTTCCTGCAGTACCCCTCTCTCATTAGTTTTTGTTTGCCCTGGGATGAAATCTGAGATTCAGAAGAGAGGTTTGGGGGGGGGGGGGGGGGGGGCCCAAATTCCCATAAACCTAATTGATAGATAGGGAAATAAATGCACAAGAGACTACACTGTAGTTTGATAGCAGAGCCAGGAATAGCTTCAGAAAATTCAACTCACGTGCTTTAGTGATGAGAACACGCTGCTTTCCTCCTCAGTTCCTAAACCGGTTCAAGCTCCTTCTCTGTCCCAGAGTGACATTTCCACGTACAAAACTTCTAAGAATCACCACTCCAGGGACTGTTGTTAACTCTAAAGCGTGTCATTTGCACACTGAAGCACTTAACAGAGGAGCTTCCCTTCTTCCAGTTTCATTCACAGGAGGTTGGATGATAACAGAGCTATCTTCTGACCTTTGCCAAGTTTATTTTCCAAAAGAAGTATCTGAAAGAGGAAACAATGGCTAAAGAAGATACTTAAACTCTCAAGCATGCTACAAAAGTCCAAACATTAAGAATAGAAAGGATGGCTGATGGGTGTATTATTAAGAATAAAGACATGGAAAGAAAATTTAGGCTATCAAAAACATAGTTTCATATGGTGCAGAATTACCTTACAAAGTCTTATGGTTCAGACAGTTTCAAAAGGCAGAAAATCTTTTGGAACGGCTCTCCACCGGTGTGTGATGCACTGTCCCACACCTCCTTTCTAGAAGAGTCCAGAGCAGGCTGCTCGGACAGGGCCTTAATTACCGGGGTGGGGTGGGGCGGGGCTGGGCGCGTTAAGGGCTTTATATAACCTAATCAGCCTCACCTGGTGCCTCTCTACACCTGCCCCTTGGCCCACAAGCCTATTTACCCCACCTCAAGGCCTGTCTCCTTTCAAAAACAGTCCTATAGCTGAACTAAGCTCTACTGTAGCTCTGTCTGGCTGTCCTCATGCTGGTGTTGTGGCCAGTCCTGTGGAGCTCTGGTCTACTGTTGCTGGCCCTGTTTGTGCACTGCTAAATCTGAGCCTGCAGCTGCCAATCCTGCCTCTAGGAAACAATATTCTTGTGAGGAAAACATTAATCGTGATTTAGCTTTAGAGCTGACCTCATATTGTAAATTTAGAACATTTTGCTTGTTTTCTTGTAATTTATCTTGTCAAATCAATTTGTGTTTCTACTGCAAAACTGAACTTAAGGCTCAATTGTTTGAATACTTGGGAATAAAATCGCATACCTTGCTGAGGAGAAGAAACTTGTGCTGCCTGCCAAGTTTCAGGCTTGGATAGAGAGTTAAAATGTCAGCCAACTGGGGCAAATCGCAACCTGTGATAAACTCTGTCCTTTCAAAGGGCCTTAAGACTTGCTGTGTTTTGTCTACTTTGGTATGAAATCACTCACTGCAGCTTGGAATTAAGCTCTCCTATCTTCTCCTTTCCTTCTGATGCTTATGATGAATTGAGACTTTGAAGTTGTTGTTTTAATTGAGCAATATGCAGAGTGAAAAACCACACTTGGGGGGGGAAAAAAAGGCATGATGCACTTCTTTGTTTCTCATAGAGACTTATCACACTTACTAGTACTTTACCAATTCTCTTCCAGACCAGTGGCAGTGTTTAAAGCCTGCACAGGTTGTAATGGTTAAGGTGATCATGGCACAATGCCCTCAGCTCCATCTGGGTTTCAGCTTGGGAGTCTGAAAGCAGCTGTGGGTAAAGGACAGGCTCAAGAAGTATGGCTGTAAGAGCTGGTGTGGAAAAAGACTTTTTCAAACCCAGGCAGGAGCTTTGTCATGGCTTTACAATGTAAGCAGTATCTCTGTCACAATACACTAAACGTAAGATTAGAGCACTGTACTGAAGGGCTAAGTGTGAGTTAGGATTCAGAGGCTACAGGTAGATAGGTAAATGTTCTCCATGGAGTTCACACAGACTAGGCAATGGGGAAGAGCTGGAAAGCACACTGTGGCTTTGCCCCAAGGAGAAGGAATGCTGCATGGGCATCCCTGGCACACATCCCTGAGTGTTCCTAGCAATTGCACAGGCCTTGTTGTGATTGTCCATTTGTAGCACAGTACCATGTCTTGGTCTCCATTTTTTTCCCTACATCTTTAAAATACATAAAATCCCCAGCACTCTAGCCTTGCCCAATGCCCACATTTTGCACCAAAACCACAAAGCAAAACTCCTTTTCAGTTGGTGCAAGTCAGCTCTGTGTGCTTCAATACTGAAAAGCTTCCCAAAGCCTTTTAGTGGTTTGGAGTTGGAAAGGAAGTGTGATTCAGAAGCAGGTACAATATTCTAAACTTAGCTAAGCACAATAGCCATTAAGTGTGTTGCTACAGTGACCAACAAGGAGGCAAAATGAATGTGAAAGATATATGATATAAAATCAAGATCAAATATCAGGAGCTGGTTTCTCTGCTTTGTTTATCTAGCTCTAGTTTAAAACATGTCAGGCCACATCAACTGCATGGTCCTGTGCAAAAGAGGTGTAATGCTTTCTGTTCAGTCCCCAGTGGACATTACTTCATTCAACAAAACTATGTAAGTGGAGTACATTTTGGCTGTTTGTGTGAGACAGGTGGAGGGGAGTAAGTTTCTCACTGCAGCTTTCACTGTTAGGCAGGCAGAATTCCTACCACAGATGGGAAGAACTGTCAGGTCCATTTAGAAGTGATGCTATAGGTTTAGTGGGATAATTAAGCTGCAAATGCCCATGTCTTGCCTAATATCTGGGCCTATAGAAACATGCAGGGGGTTTTTGACTAGTTGGTAACAATTTCATTTTGTTAGAACAGGCTCTAAGTGTATTTAAATGTCTAAGCTTAATAAGCACAAACAGAACATATATCTTCTAACAGTGGTGGCAAAGGTTTGGAACTATATATTGGGGTCATTGTTCAGAATTCACAGGTGTGACTTGGTTAATAGCCTTACTCTGCAAGTTGTCAAAGTCTATTTAAAGATTCTCATATATAGATGCTCTTTTCTGTCAATGACGGTGCCAGAACCTGATCCTTTGGCCATGATTTTACAAGGATTCTAACACTGAAAATTAAAGGAATCCTTTTACTTATCAAAGCACTTACTGTAAATGCATGGGTCATGTGGAATCAAGGTGGATTTGTTACTTCTTCTTTTAGATAAATATTTGAGACAAGGCATTTTTGTATCCTATACAGTTTGTTGCAAACCTTGATCAAATAACTCCAGACTACACCTCCACCAAAATGCTGATAGAATATGCTGATGTGTTGCATTGGAGATGTTCACTGGCTGCAGGGAGGAAGGAATGACAGTACTATGTAAGAGGAAACTTGAGAAATGGACTAAAGATGAGCATGACCTGATCTTTTTTTTTTTTTTTTCCCTTTTATTTTTAAGACAATGGGCTAAAAGAATCATGCAAATGGATGACATGCATCTGCAAGTCCCAGGAAATTAATGGAATCTCACCAGGAAAAGTCCCACCTAGTGAAAAATGAACTTGACGTCTTTGAAAACACAGGGGTTGGGGGTTGTGTTTGTTGGGGTTTTTTTTCTGCCATCTTAACTATTTCTTCCATTAGTACCAGTGTATCTGGAATTCCACACACTATTTGTTCAGTGCTTATTTCATCTTTTGATAAAGGGGTCTGTCTTTCCAAAGATAAGCCTATTTTTCTTCCTTCCTAAAGAGAAAAGCAAGAATGCTTGACAGCTGCTTTCTTTCTTTCCTCTGCTCACTATGCAGCAAACAATCAATCTTGGCTGAATGACATTTTAGAGAAATTTCAGCTGTAAATGTGTCAGTACTTAAAAGTGTGAAATGCCCCTTGCATTTGCATAGGTGGGAAATCAGTTTACCTAAACATACATATGGCTGAGGAAAGCATAAAAGTCAAACTACTTTGTAAATAAAACAATTAAAATAAAATTACAAGGCAGCTTTTTGAGGGGAATTTTGTGATTTAGCTTATGAAAGGCCACCATTAGGAAGACTGAAAGGGGCAGGTTCCAAACAAATTCTTGAAGGGTGAGGGTGCCTAGTCCTGGGCGATGCAGAGTGCCCTTGGCTTAAGACCCTTTCTGACAGGAGATTCTCCTCTTGCTTTTTAACTGCTGCCACAAGATAAGGCAATGTACCACATGCAACTCCTCATTTGCGGGTTGGGCTGCAACTTTTTTCCCATCCTCCTCATTTTTGTGCAATGCACTTCCCATTATTTCAATAATAATGTAATACCATGCATTGATCCTTTAAACACACGGGTTAATGCTTTTCCCAGTGGCATCGTGGCAGGCTTTGCAAACAGCCATCAATCAATAACCTTCACAAAGCCCTCTCCATCACTCTTGTAGTTACAGAGTTAAGGAACTGAAGGGTAAGGGTGTTGAAAGACTTGACCAAGGTCACACAGGGTTGGTAGCTGACTTTACAACCAGATGCCTTATGTCAAACTTCAGACCACAGGGCCTCCATATAGGTGTGTTTGTTTTGGGTGGGGTGTAGGGAACACACAGTGACTTTCTGGGTCAGTGAATATTCCTTTATAAATTGTGAAGTTTCCAAAGCCAAGTGTCTGAAAAGCACAACCATGAGGGATACTCTAGGACTGTGAAAGATGATCTAGTGAGGATGTAGACTTCACACCAATGGAAATCGCTGATGTGTTCCCATGTTGTTTGGTTTGCCACCAACGAGCAAGCTGGTGATGATGACACTGCCTGGCAGTCAAGCTGGGTGAGGTATTTGATAGTGTTGCTACAATAGATATTTATTACAAACTACAGTTAGCCACAGTTTACTCTGTTTATACGACCATTTAGTAGTTATTTATTAAAAATAAAACTTATGTATGGTTATTGGAAGTATATTTTGGCAGGGAAATGACCTCGGCAGAAATATGTCTGAATCAACACTCGGCTAACAGTCACTTTTTATGTTGTCATATAAAACCTTGTTAAATAATATTTTGTTTCTATCTTCAATTGCTGTTATTTAACACCAGTAATGAAAATCTCCCAGGGGATTGGTAAATGGACTGAGGTTTTTCAAGTTTTATCCATAAAGTAAAGAACTAGGCCAATGAGTGTCAACATTAATGCCTGAAGAGCTTGCTATAAACTTTGATAGTAAATTGTTTACTTCTAGATTTCTGCAGGTATAAAAGTTTTCTACATTTAAATACAATCTGAATGGCTTCTTGAGAACTGAGGATAATCCACATTCAGAAAGCACTTAACTTTCATTTCAGTGGCACTACTCACATGCTTAGAGTTAAGTGGTTAGCTGAATTGTGTAATGCTCAAAGAAGATGTTTAAAAAGGAAAACAACAGGGAGAAACCTTGGATTCAAACAGGGAAACACTGCCAAACCCTATAGGACCTTTGGACCTGTGATATTTAAAGACACAATGTACAATGTAATTTGCTTTCACTTGATATCATTTCAGTGCAGCTGCAATCTCACTCTTTCTTCAGGTTGTGATGAAGTTTCTTTTAATCTTTAAAAGAAAACCTTTGCACGGAAACCACTGGGCTGAAAGCTGCTATATAAAACAAAGATTTCCACATTGTAGAGCATATTTAAATATACTGTCAGAGTTTAATGTGAGGAAAAAGTGGTTTCCACTCTGGCAATAGAAGTGTCATGCTCCAGAAACACAAACTTCTTTTGGAGGAGTTTTGAGAGTATGAAGCAATGCAGCAAGATGATCATTAGTATTTATCATTTTGGGGAGACAAGACGACATAGAATCATTTTGGTTGGAAAAGATCTTTAAGATCATTGAGTCCAAACATTATCTAACCAAAGCTGGTGCTAAACCTTGTCCCTTGACACTACGTCTGTGTGTCTTTTAAACACCTTCAGGGATGGTGATGCAACCATGTCCTATGTGCTGATAGGTATTGATGTCATGAATACAGAGGAAGGCTGATGATTGTGAAGTTAGTCCACCTCCACAGATGTTATCAATGTGATCAGAGTGATGTGTTTGTGCTTCTGGAGCCAAAGGCATATGCTGTGTTGACTGAAAAGACTCATCAGCTTGCAAACTCCTAGAAGTAGGAATGGTGGAGAGGATGACCTGTTCTTCGTGGATGTTGACTGTGATCAGAGAACAGGGACAGCTGTCTACAAGGACTCCCTGGGTAGCATATGGGTAGGCCACTCACAAGCAGTTGCTAGGTCAAGGGGCAATGGATGAAGAACTTCCTTACTGTAAGGGTTATGGAGCACTGGAACAGGCTCCTCACAGAGGTGGTGGAGTCTCCTTCTCTGGAGACTTTCGAGACCCATCTGGATGTGTTCCTGTGTGACCTGTGCTAGATTACATGGTCCTGGTCTGGCAGGGGGCTTGGACTCAATTATCTCCAGAGGTCCCTTCCAACCCCTAATATCCTGTGATCCTGTGAATTGATAAGGTGAAGGAGTCTCTACTACTGCTAGCTACTCTGAGGACAAATACTGTCCTTGCTCTCCTAAACCAGGGGGTGTCTCACTCTGGGCTGTACCTGAAACTCTTGCAGAAGTAAATAACTCTCTTGAGTTGGGAAAATCCAACATAGGGCATTGGTTGTCACCCAACACTGCACCATGGTAATAACCATTTTCTCCATGCTGACAGGACTATCTTGGTCTGCCTGCTGGGAACCATGGCTACATGATGATTTCTCAGTTATGACTAACACTGGCATGTATGCCTCAGCCCAGCAGGAGCTAGAATCTGTAGTCCATAATGCTTTGGGAGAAGCTCTTGGGAAAACCTAGGAGGACTGCAATGCAAAGGGGTAATCAATACATGCAAAGAATCTAATACAGTGATGAGAAGTTTGATAATGCTAAGAGCTGGATTTGAAGCCTTTCAAAAAGCATTTATAAAATGGCTGTAACTTCTGTGTTTGTAACTGTGTTTCTGTGTGTGTATTTTCTGAACATCATCATCATAATGTCATACAGTATGCTGCTTATTTGAGGAGAGAGCTATGTGCTGTGCTATGAAGTGGCCTTTGTCCACATGAGCCATCGAATAAGTGCTGTGCCTTGTAGCAAAACCAGGCATGCAGTTAGGAGTTGGACTCTGTAGCCACACTTTTCATTCGTTTAAGCCTAAAGAAACTAATGTGGGAGAAGAACGTATCAAATGAAATAGCAGAAGACAGACCCCACAGCAAAAATGGGCCATTTCATATGGCTACAGACATGCAAGCATGGCTTCTTTTTTTGGTGTATGGATATTTATCTACCAGAGCCTAAATATAGACTGCTCCCAACCCTTCATAGATTTTCCTTCTGTACTGTAGAGCAACTCAGAAGCCAAGTAAGCTGTATCCTGGAAAAAAAACATTGCAAGAGATGGTAGTTACACTCTGGTCTTTAGATCCTTTCTCTGCTGTAATGTAACTTCTCTCCTCTTGGTGAACATGCTTTCTCCATTTGGATTGGCGGCAATGGCTCATTGTTGGTAGAGGAGGCTTTAGTGTCTTTCATATAATAAAGGAAGACAGACCTGGTTTTCCTCTTACTTTGCAGCTCTCCATAGTGTCTAGAGTCTAAGGATTTCTACTTTTTTATATATATAGAGAGAGAGATTTCTTTGATTTCAAGGCATTAATTGCATTGCACTGGGTGCTAGTGTCTTGAGTTTGAATTGTCACTCCCTGCACACCTCTGTTGAACTCCAGGCTTTGTAGAGTCTGCTGGCTGAATTCGGATAAATGTTTGCAGCAATTATTTGAGAACAGAGTATTTGTGGGAGTCAGTTAAATGCTTGGAGTGCAGTGTGGGGCTGTATATTCCCTTCTAGATCTGTTGATCCATTGTGAAGGGGTGCTGCACAGCACTGGTGAAGGGGTGCTGCACAGTATTGGTGAAGGGCTCAGAATCAGGTGAACATACTACATGATGGTACAGGCGAAAACTGTAACCAGCAAAGGGAGTTGATAAAAGCCTCCAGCACATGCCCAAAGCCTTTTTATGTAACTGTGAGGAAATGAGGCCCACTTCACATTCCACAGAATCACAGGGTTTAGAATGAACCTCTGAAAATAAGCTAATCCAACATCCCTGCTAAAGCAGGATCACCCAGAGCGAGCAAGATCACCTAGAGCAGTATTTCTCTGTGCACAGCTCAGTGAACCTCTTTCCAGGGTGCTGGTGGGATTACACTGCTGTTTCTGCATTTCCTTAACTCCCCTTGCCTCACAAGTTGGAGGCATGCATTGTTTGACAATTAGTCTCCTCTTGGCAGTATCCAAATCTGATCCCAAACTGTCTCCATTTCCCTTGGAAATACCAGGCTGGTGTGTTGAGGCTCTTGACTATTGGCAGGAGGCATTAGGGATGCTACAGCTGTCTCACTGTAACATACACCATACAGGCTAGTGTCTGAAAGAGGAATATGTGAGCACCTCCCAGGCACATCAGGAAGGAGGCAGCTTCAACAGTAAGGTGGGAATTGATAGCAGCAACACAATATGCTTTCAGTCTTTTTTGATTCCTTAACAATTTCCCTCACAATTTCAGATGTAGAATTCCAGGGTGTAAAATTGATGAGAAATCTAAGGATTTTAGAGTGAAGTTAGCAGAAAAGTTCTGTCACTCTCATCTATGTAGAGTTGTAAGCTTTGCATTCATTATATTTAAAGATCTCTGGAATAAAAGGGATATAATAATGAAGGGAAGATTGACAAGATGTGGAGGAAAAACTGTAGAGGAAGGTTTTTTTACACTGACTGACTCAGTTATAAAAGCTGCAGACAAGCATATGGCTGAGAATTTCCTATGGGTTTACTATTTTATAATGTCACTGTGAGTCTTAATTTGGCTTATTTTAAACTACAGCAAAGTTTGACTCCTGATCTGTATGTAAGTACAACTTTTGTCAGTGAGGCACAAGTAACAAACCAGTGGAAATCTGTCTTCCCGTAAATTTTCTGTTTTGATTGCTCCATTTGCTAGCCCTGATGATCTTTAATCCTCAAGATCCACATCCATGCAACTGCTTCCTTTTAAGAACACTTATGCGAGAATTTTTCTAAGCATAGAGAAGCCTTTTTATACAGCTGCAAGCTTTCATGAGGAATTAATGACTTGACAAGCATTAAACTGTTATTGTTTATGCAAATGCAGTCAGCTCCCTGAAAAGGAGGCCAGGTTGCATCGTGTGTGCGTGATTTAGTACAAGGAAAAAAAATCCTTTTGTAGGGAAACAAAGAGTAGGATCCATGGTGTAAACATCAGTAATTTCGTACACAGAAGAGTTTTCCTCTCTTGGAGACCTCCCAAATCACAATTCTTTCCTCTGTGTTAAGAAATGTCAAAGAATCAAGCCCAAGCAGTTGAGAGTTTTGCTCCAGCTGTTCATGGGTCTCTTAAATGTAATTTGTTAATTGACTTAAGATAATGAAATAACAGTAAAAGCTGAAAGAAATTATAATGCTTCGGTTACTAAAGCGACTTTGTTTTCTAAGATTGTGCTTGACAGTCACCATGTGCTTTGTGTGGAGAGCTTGGGAAGGCAATGAGGAAAAGTTTTAATCACGAGATAAAACATTTAATGTGCAGTACTTTAGGTTGCCTCAGGGCAGATAATGGAGCACTTCTTCCTTAGAGTTCAGGAGTTACTCTGAAGTCAACATTTTCAGGAACCTCCTTGAGGAGTCCTGCTAGAAACAAGTGTAGTGATGATAGTGAAGGATTGCAAATGATTCCTAGTCTCAAGGTATGCTTGTGAAAGCCTCTCCCAGCTCTCATTTTCTGGTCTAGGTTTTGTTTGTGGGCTGAGATGATGGGGAACATGGTTTGCAGTATCCTGTGCCCCATAGCACTAAAGACAGTGACAGAATTTTCATTGCACGGAAGTAATCTGGAGTGGGCTTCCAGCAGGAATATGGTGTAAGGAATAGACACATTAATTTACAGTCCATAGAAACAAAAGGCCCACTTTTCAGGTCTCTTCCTTCAGTTTTCTCAAAACCATGGGTTTTAGTTTCTTGCATATGCTTCATGACAAATACTGGGTTGGGCTTGTGCTTCCCTTGTATCAAACTTGGGCATCTAAAATGCTTCCCACTGATCCCTAGTTCCTAAACTCAGCATATTTATGGCTGAAATCCACCACTTTATTTTGCTGAGGTACCAGAAACCATCCAGTCACAGCAGGACTGAGCTTAGTACCAGCTAATTTTCCTGGCCACTCATTTATTCTGGTTATGAACTCTGCTAAAGCTCATATTGACTTATTTCTGCAGCTCTGCTCAATAGTGCTGGATTAAACAAGTGCTATGACAGCCTGCCCTACAGTGATACTGCTGTGAGAATATGAATGTGAGAGTAACTACACAGATGGGGATCAAAGGTTCACTTTGTCTAGTTGTCTGCTGCAAGGACCAGAAGTGAACACCTAAAGAATTTACAGATAGGACAAGTATGTATAAATACTTTGTCCAAACACTCTTGATAGTTTTTCAGTAGTTCGCAGCTCACACTTTTAAAGCAGATGTGGCTTCTACTTAGCAGCCTTTTGAGGCTTCTCTAACTTGTGCACTCTTCCCTTAAACTGACAGAAACTTCATCTGCAACATCCTTTGTCAGGGAGTTTCTCATTCTGTAGTTTAACTAGAAGCTGTCTGATGTATCCACAACCTCTCTGCTTAGAACATTTTACAGAATCACAGAGTAGGTTGGAAGGGACCTCTGGAGATCATCTATTCCAAGCCCCTGGTAATGAGCTTGGTTGCATGGTTTAGTTGACTAGGCGGTGTTGGATGATAGGTTGGGCATGATGATCTTGAAGGGCTCTTCCAACCTGGTCTATTCTATTCTATTCTATTCTATTCTATTCTATTCTATTCTATTCTATTCTACTCTACTCTACTCTACTCTATTCTATTCTTAATGTAGGATTGCCTAGATCAGGTTGCATGGGAGTAAATCCAAACAGGTTTTTAAAGCTCCTAGAAGAGGGATCCCCATTCCAGTGTATAAAATGTTTCCTTCACAAGAAAAGTTTCTCCTGAAATTTCAAGTGAAACCTCCTGTGTTCTAGTTTGTACCTGTTACCCCTTGTCCTATCACTGGGCACAACTGGAAAGAGCCCAGCCCCATCCTCATGACCTCCCTCCACCCTTTAGATATTTCTATGCATTTAACATATGCAAAATATGTAAAGCATTTAAACTTATTCTTATACTCGAGCCTTTTCCATAGCTCCTGTAGCCTTCAGTGTGTGTGTACAATATCCCTGGTTTGAATTTCTCTCTCCAGCAGTATTTCCTATGAACAATTCAGCCAAGAAAATTCTGATTCTTAGTGAGGTGCTCCTCAACCCCCAGGAATGTTTGTGTGTTGATTAGCTCCAAAATTACTGGTCTGATAGAACAGTATGGATTGTTTTCCTGATGCTGGATGACATTTGTATAGTCCCTGACGAATTGCTTCATGTGCTGTATAGAAAAGTCACAACAAAGACTGAGATGCAAAGTGTAGGAAGGCATTTTTGCAGTGTGTACATAGCACATTTTACTCTGTGTCCATCCCAAAGCTCAGGCAGCTGTATGGGAACCCCATCAGAAGGGTAACACAAATCCATAAAAATGTTATAAATGGAGTGAAGAACAGTGAGTAACTGACTGACTTGGAACACCAGAACATTGTGATGATATTTTTTTGAGTATCATCTGAATTATTCTTCTAGTCTTGATCATTATGAAATTTGAAGGTGTGCATTTCTACAATACCAGAAGCATGAAGGTCAGTGTGAGTACATACCAACAAAAACGTCAGATTTTTCCAATAACTTGCTGAAAAATAAATCCCTGTCCCAGTATGTGTCTAATCTTTGAGACTTTTGAGTATTGCATTTTGGTTTCAACATTTAAAAACCCTATTAAATAAAAATAAAATCTTTAAAATTAATCTTCAGTCCCAGCCCCTTTTCTTCCTTTGCTAGGTAGCTGGTTGAATTGTGACAAAAGGGGTCTATGTTTGAAATGTGGATGTATACAAGGGTGCAGAATAAATATCTTCCCTTTCTACTTTATGAGGGTTGGAAGGACTTGCCTCCCAAACTGCAGCAGGTAAACATGGCAAAGACAGCTGTTCCTCTGGGATTCAGTGTAGTACAGAATATATGCACACAGGTCCTGTCCCACATTCTGCTGTGAAAAGACTGGGGGTATAGTTGGGGTTTTATGCTTTGCTGAATGATGGAAGATGCCAGCAATGCTTTTCCAAATGGGAAGGTGCTTTTCCAAATGGGAAGGTGCTTTTCCAAACAGGCTGCTTCACTAGACCAGCAGACAAGAGAAGATTCTTTCACCAGAGAGCTTCAATCACTGAAATTTCCCCCTGTCCATATGTAGCTACTGTATCATAGTAGCTTCTATGCAGGTCATTAAAAGAAGTTGTGTACATAAATGATGTTTAATAAAATCTTTGTTGTCTCAAAAACAGTTGCTGCAGATGTATGAGGTGACTGAAGCTGTAGTTCATTTACTGTTATGTCCCTCTGTTTCCCTGTGTGGCCTTGGAAACAAGCCCACTCCATTTAAAGTGGAGGCCTTCCTTGCTCATTGTTTCTCTCATTGTTTCCAAACATTCACTCAGATCTGTTATGTGAGGGAAGGACTGAAAGCGATGCAGACATTTAAGGAGGTGAAATATAACATGGAATTTACTGATTAGGGCCCTGTAATTACAGTGTATGCAGGAAGAAGCACTCCCAGGAGATTCCTGCAGAAGAGCAGCAGGACTGAAATGTGGCCTTTTCCAGATGCTTCTGGGCTTCAGATAAAGAAGCTGCTTGTGCTGCCTGCTGCGGGGCAGCTCCATGGGGCACAGTGTATCTCTTCTGCATGTTAGCATAGTTATTTCCATTGTTGCAGTTCCCAGAGCTCCTCTTGAGCAAGGGCCCTGCTCTGGTGGCAGGTAACAGGTGTCAGTTTGAGATTTACCAAAGGACTGTTTGGTGTTGTGACTTTCATGAAGTTGGTCTTGGATTTTAACACTTCAACGGCAGAATGACTCAGGCCAATATTCAACAGGTGAATCAATGTACTTGTGCAGGCCAGATAAGCACTGCTTCCATAGACAACTCCTGACCTTGGGCTGTCCATTTCTTTCTTTAAACACGTATGACTGGTGAAAACTCTCTCTTACAAAAATCATTACTTCATGCCTTATCACTGCAGCATTCTGTATATTCATGTAGGCATGAAGGATAACTTCAGGAATCTTCTATGAAAATTCATTTAAAACTTCAGCCAAGGAATCCTTCACAATATTAATTAATATGTTAAGTGCATTGCAACAGTTTTATGGAACAAAACCGAGAAGTATTTTGCATTTTAAAAGCCAATGAGATAAATTCTTTTCATAACAGCCAAGAGAGCTGTAAAACAAGGCTTATAGTGCCATACATGCCACGCTATTAAAATTAAAACCTTGCTCAGCACACATTGATCAAGCCACGTTATTACACCTGCAATAAATGACCGTCTGACTATTACCAGACTACAGGTGGAGAGAGTGTGGAGCTAACTCTGAAATGCACAGTCTAGTGATCCAAAATGTTCCTGTGGATGAAAAGCTGAGACGTGAACACTGCAGTAGCACTGTCTAGCCACTAAATTTTTGTTATTCCTGGAAGGGGAGGTATTGGCTTAGATCTGCATGCAAACAACCCAGCTCTTCTGGCACTCTGATTTCATTCCTGAAAGTACTAAGTTTCAGAAGGGGTGTGTACAGGAATTGCTTTCATACATGTGCTTTCTCACCTTTCTGATGGCACAGCTGCAGCAGGTGAAAGCTATCTCCTTCTCTGCAATTCCCAGCAGTATCACATCTGGGGAATGAGAGATGCATTCAAGGTCAAACGCTTGATTCCAGTGACATGCGTGGGGGTTTATCTGGAGTTAAAATGTCTCTACAATAACTGCTGTAGCCTCTACCCACATGGTGAATGTGGGTCACCTACCAGAATGGGCAGTAAATTGGAAAGCCTACCAAAGCATAGGTAGTGTGGTGGTCATGGTAGGAAAAAAAAGGGAGAAAGGGATTTTTCAGCCAGTAAATGCTCGTTCTGACATGTATTTTGAAAGATAAGGCTATTTCTAGTAGTTGAGCAGCTAGGATTCAGATGATATCCTACAGGGAAAGGTCTTTTATCTTGTTATCCAGCAACAAAATGCAGGCTATTTTCTAGCAGTAATAATAAAAGGAATATTGTTTAGACTCACTTTTTTGTTTGTTTAAAGCATATTTGAACTGTACCTGTCAGTGACCCCTTGTTCAGGGGACTGGAATCTGGCTGCACTGCTCCCCTCTGTGTCCAACATTGTGGCCATGGAAGGGAGGTATTTAATTATACATGGAGCTTTTTAAAATCTGGCACTCAATGGCTTTGAAATGTTGCCAGCAATGACATTCCTAAATAATATTCTCACAGCTTCAGAGAGAGTAAGTACCAGAGTGCCAGCAAACCCCCTCCTTTTCATTTCCTGTAACTGGCAGAAGCTGTTTTAAACAGGTAGAATGCAGGCAGAAATTGCAGCATGCAGCATTGAAAATGCTTTTTGACCTGAATTTTTTTCTGTTTATCAACAACAAAACACTGTATATGAAATTGCCTCTGGCATTTCAGGTAGCCATAATCTTGCTTCTGCTGGCATCTGTTGTGCACCCCTCAGCTCCTGGCACTCCTCTTTGGGGGGGGGTGGTATGGCACCACTGTTTTAGCTGTTTGTCTCTTTTTTGCTTAATGTGTTCATTGAAGAAATCCAGTGTTGGTTCACATTAAGTTATCCTTGGATTCTTTTAATCTAGGCAATGGTTTCTGTTGAAGAGAAACATGTCAGGACTGGAGCCTATCACAGAGTTGGTGAAGATGATGTGAGGAATTACTGATCTATCCTTCCAGCCTTGTAGTTTGTAGGCTTCTGGAAGCAGTACTGGAGTGTGATACAGGATACCTGGGCTCAGATTGCTTCTGTACTTGCCTGAGCATGGGAACGTAAACTTGGACTGTCTGTGACAACTGTGACCATTCAACTGCTGGCAAATTGCTGTTTGGTGAATTTAGTTCTTTAGATGTTGTTAAAAATTCGCCAACTGCTGTCCCCCAACTCTCTCTCACCCCGACGCAATACAAACCCTAAAGACCAAACTAAGTACAAAAACAGTAATTTTGGCTCTAGAGAAAGGGGTTTCTTGAACTGAAACAAATGTTTTCATCTTGTATAACATTTATGATGAATTCAGTTTGGGAACTGATGTAAATACTTGTGGTTTTTTTTCATCCAGTAAGTCACAATGTTGATTTGTGGGGCTTTTGTGCTGTGTTAAAGGCAAGCATCACAGGGGAGGCTTTAGGCGAACTTCTGGCCTCTAAGAACTGTGGACAATACTGGAGTCTACCTGATCTCTCTCCCCAGCAGGGGCTGGGAGTAATTCATTCACAGTAAGAAGACACAGGGTAGGTAAGTGCCTCTATTCACAGCCTGTCTTTGTTGGGTCTGCCTGTCAGGAGATGTTGGCCGAGGTTTAGAAGAAGAGGCTCTTCTTTTGTCTTTGTGCACAGGAGAGCATGGGACAGCCCTGCATGGTCCTGACAGTTTAGATGCGAATGGCCCTTACAAATGGCAGCTGTGCAGCCATCAGGTTCCCTGGGTGAAAGTAGGAAAGCGGGACTCGATGATCTTTGAGGTCTCTTCCAACCTTAGCGATACTGTGATACTGTGAGAAAACACTTGAACTTGGTAGTTGGAGGGGAGCTGAGCTTTATTCTTCAATGAGTGTTTAATCTGCTGTCAGAAAACCCTTCCTCCTCTCTGGTGGCCTTGCATACCTGGAGAAAAAGTTGGTAATGGTTTCATGTGACTCCTGACTCCCTTGTCTGTCTAGAAAGTTGATGTATTGTTTCAAAGCTACTAAAACAAAGAAGTCTCTTTAATATGTTGGTGGATAGATTATATCAGTATTTCATATTTCTCCCCAGATCTGAATATAGCCATTTTCCAGACTGACTTTGATCAGGTTATGAGTCCTAGAGCACATTACTTTCCTTGCTGGATCCCATGATGTTACCAGGGTCCTGTTATACATACAGAGCTGGCAGGATCTCTGCCTAGTTTTCCATACATGTTTCTTGTTCAGCTCCTAAGGCTGGCCAGGAAAGCACTAGTTAGTACAGTCAGCTGATTCCCATGCCTCCTTACCTCAGCCCACTTCCAGCAGCTCTGCAGCAGGCAGGAAACTTTAACTCTGTATAGCCTTCCTGTCAGGGGCCACCAAGGGGAATGCCAAAAGCATTTTCTCTGCTTTCCATGTGAACATGGGGTCCCTTACTGAATTCCATGGCACTCTCCATGAAATTGCTGAATTACAGATCTGATAAAACAGACTTCCATCTGTTAGTCCGTGTGGAGAAGCCAGATGATGTCCTGGGTACTGTAACATACGGAAACACTCACAAAATCAGGCTTCCTGATATTTGTGGAGAACATAGCAAAACCTGCTTTTTTTGATGTTTGGTGCTCAGCTTTCCCATCCTAGATGCAGTTCTTATCTAACCCACAATGGTTTTCTGGAACACATTAAGTGGAATGTTCATAAAAGCTTTCTCAGCTGAATTCTCCATGGTACCTATGGTAGATTTTATTCAACTCCCATTAAGAGTTTTCCAGTTAACATGTATTTTCGTTGTGTTTATCTGCATGTATTTGGAGACAGATTTAAAACTGTTGGTCTAAATTGAAATGAGCTTAGTAGACTTTGAAAAAGGGTTAAACAATTGTAAGTGCAACAAGATAACCTGGAGTTACGTTATAAAGGATTAAAAACATAAGAGATATAAATCCCTGTGCCTCAGGGGATAATTGATGGAGTTTAAAAAGGAATTTCCCTGATGAATAAATTAGTCTGTAATTGCCCCCATAGGGACTCCCTCCTTAAATATCTGATGCTGGTGTCAGTCAATACTATGCTTGATGGACCTTCAAACTAATTCAGGATGGCAAATCTCATATCATAGTAACACAGTGTTGTGTATACTGTGTTCCTTTCTGGCAACATAAAAAATAGCTGCTGTTCAGCAGTAGTATGTTACAGTGATGCATTTTATCTTATGCTTATGTGATGTATCACAGGAGGTCATAAATAGTAAACGTAATTGCTGGTAGTATGTAATGGCTCTTGGATTTGCACTACACAAGAAAGGAAGACCTCTTGCTTAAACAGTAGAATAAGGGAACCTTTTTTCAGGCTAGAACTTCCTATTTTGGCCTTCTAGTAGTAGAAGGGTTCTTAGTCCAAAGTGTCCAAGCAGACCATTAAAAAGAGAAACCAAGCCTAGACAGTATTTTGTCAGATAAACAATGTTTTCTTGCCTAGATTCAGCAGTGGTGTAAAAGCTGGCAGTAGACAACAACTCACCCTAGTAAAAGCATAGCTGGAAAGAAATGAGCACAAACATTGCTGAGAGCTGCTCAGTGAGAGATCACAATGTTCTTTTTGCTCTGAGGATGCTATTCAAGAATTTGGAATTAAATTCCCAAAACAGATTAATTATCAGAACACTATACTGGAATTAAGATACTTATGGACTGGTCTTGGCCATTGGCTGACTCATAGCAGTGTATGGTGACAAGACGCTCCTCTGTGGCCCTTCTGAGTGGATACCAAATGGGGCAAATAGGACAATATCATGGTGTTGGGAGATGTAGCCCCATTCAGGTGGTGAAAGAAGCTTAAAGCCAAAGGGGATGAGGAATAGACATCTGGGGAGCGGTAAAGAGCTTCGCTGAAGGGTGAAAGAGCCCTGAAGACAGGGATATCTCAGAACAGAATCATGAGTAGTAGAGACTTTTTACCATAACTCTACTTATGACAAAATGTGTAAGCACCTGTAAAGCCAGTGGCTTTTGTGTCCTCTTCAGTATTCATGGTTTCTATTTAATTTCATATTTACATACTTTTGCATTTGCTTAGTAAAAGGCTATCTCATGGGAATTTTTTAGATGAGTGATTCTCTTTTTTTCTTTCTTCAATTAACAAACTGCACAACAGATTTGTACATCTGGGGTTTAGATGAAAATATTGTGATCCAACAATGTGTGAAAGTTCTTCTGAAGTGCTTTACATGGAGGCTGGGGAGGTGATCAAAGACAATATGGCTGCACTAAGGGTAAATCCTGCCTGATGAACCTAGTGGCCTTCTGTGACAGAGTGACTACATCAGTGGACAAGGAACAACCTGTGATTGCCGCCCATCTGGACTTTTGCAAGGGCTTTAACATGGTCCCCAACAACATCCTACTTGCCAAGGTGGAGAGAGATGGATTCAATAACAAAGACATAGACCTGTAACTGGAAATAGAGAAGACTGATGTCGACCGCTCCTACCTGAGAGCCTGAAAAATCTTTTCTCTCCTAAAACTGATTTATATTTATCAGAAATAATGGGAGAATTGTGATCAAGCAGGAACATTAAAATACACACAGCACACAATTCCCACCATGAACTCTGTTCCTGAGAAGATAGAAAGGATTGTTTCTTCCTCGCTCTTTCTGCTATTGGATTTCAGCCTCCTTCTCATTTTCAGAAAACATAGGAAAATGGATTTTGCCCAGCTTCACACTCTCCATGGCAGGGGTTCAGCCAATAAAGGCAGAGAGTAAGTCTCATAGTACAAACACAGTAAAAGACAACTCTAGATAGTTCAGAGTGGGAGGGGGAAAGAGACTGGGCCAAACATAGCAAGTTTAAAGGCAGACTGACCCCTAACCAGAATATATTTTGAATATTACTTAGGGTGAAGCTAAGCAATTCACATAGAAGTTAAAAAACAAGGCATCATGTGAGTGGCTTATGCTCTCTCTAAATACCCATACACACACTCAGGGAAAGTATTAATGTGAACAGGATTTCAGTACTATTCTAAGCTGTCTTTAGAAATCCTTTCACAATGTCAAAAAAAGAAAGAAAAAAAAGGCACAAAACTGCAGGCCTGTCAGACATCTGTGAAGCCAGACTTGGCCCAGTACAACACAACTTTGATGGGTTTAAGCACTTTACTGAATTAAGGTAGAAGAAAGCATTCAAGAAGCTTTGAGCTCTACTCTGATACTTTTAAATGTTGTGCTTAAACTGACTGGACACATCTGAAAAATCAGATCCCTCTTCACACTTCAAATATTATAAGTGGCCTGGGAAAACACAAATCAAGCAAATTAAATGCCATTGCTAAATTATTTAGTCACTTCTTGCAAATCAAATGAAAGAGCACATTTAGTGCATGAACTTGTACATGAAAAGTCATCTCTGTAATAAAACTTTTCTTATTTTTTCTTCCTGAGCTGGACCCAGCTGCTTTTCTTACATCTATAACAAACTCTGTGCCAAATTAACTGCTTATATATTTTTCTAAACAAGCCCCACTTTACTTTTTCCAATCAGTCCAGACAGATGGCAAGTAAAGAAAACACTTTATTGTCAATCTGGTGGAGACCGTCACTGAAGAGCTTTTGCCAAGAAAAAACAGACTAAACATGAATGAGGCCAAATAGAGAAGCTTGTTTTAGAGGCTGGAGGTACTAGATTTCTCTGGACTTAAAGAAATTCAGTACTGGCTTTAAAGTGCTTGCAAAGAAACACTTCTCCCCTTTCCTGCAGCATGTAGCAGCCATGTTCTAATGGGGGTAGTAATATTCAGGCCACAGCAGCAAGAATGGGCACTGCATTGCTAAAAAACAGTGGCAAAGAAATGTTTCTTTTCTTTCTCTCTCTTTTTTTTCTTTTTTTTTTTTTTTTTGGTGCACACAACTTTTAGTACTCCTTGTAAAGAGTATATCTCTTACTACAAAGAATGAGCTTTGTGGAATTTGCCTATGATGCTACAAAATATGTTGCTCTGACTGAAAGTTCTCCCTGGTCATTCACTGAATGCTATCTGAATTAACACCGCATTGGTACATATGTATCAGCCCCAGCCTAATGTCTCTTGAAGCTGCTTTTGTGAACGTAGCCAAAAACACCAAGAAAAAGGACAGGAGATTAGGGAAGATCCAAAAATAACAATTGTTTGACAAGGTGCTAGATTTTGCACACTAGACTGTTATCAAAGTTTGCATTATCTGTCAGGCCTTAGCCCTGAAAGGCAGCCCTCCACATACAGCAGGTTCATTGCTTATCCCTTGCTAAGACCAGACCAGACACAGTAATCACTGAAGCACAATTAATCTAAATGTAGCATATGAATCTGTTATTGCCTCAGGAGATTTCAGCTGGGCTTGTTAGATTCTTGGCATCCAGGCTTCATCAACAGCAGAAAGATCAGTTAAGCAAGAAATATAGTGTGTACACTACAGTTTGTAAATCAGCAAGTTACATTCACCGTGGAGCTTAATCACAGGAACACTGTCATCAGTTATCTATGTGCCTCAGACTTGGGGCTTTTTGCAGAAAATAGCTTTTCTTGAGACATTCAAACGCTTTTTATTGGTAAGTTAGAGACTTTCTTTCCTGTAAAGGGAGAAGGCTGCTGGACAATTAGCAAGGTAGGATTGTATTGATCACTGGTCAGAAAGTCCCAAAGACAAACCAGGCTTCTGATGTTGCATTTCCCACAGCTTTCATTCTTTTTCAGCTTTCAATTTGCAATTCTCTTTCCTCACCCTGTCCTTTTTGATAATTATTTGTAAGTATTTTCCAGTACTATGTAGCCATTACATGCTTGGCATCCGTGATCCATTACCATCCAGGCTCCATAATCCATCCATCCAGGATGAATTGCTGGGTTCCATTTCCTTTTCTGTACATCTTAAGCAGTGGTCCAGATTTTCAGGGAGGTCTCCAGTGTTGGACAGGAAACATCTGGACATCCAAACAGCTGTGTAAGAAGCACTGCTGAGATTGTGGCAACATTTGGTAAAAGAGTGGCTCTTTGGAAACATCTTGCCCTAATAATACTGAAAATAACTTTAAAACCTAAACAGCTATGAGCAGACTGAATTATTTGCCCAGACTAGCTCATTATAAACTGGTGTTGATTTGCTTTATATCCCCACAAGAGTATTTAGAGTATCAGTGTATTTGCCACAAACTGTAATTTGAAGCCAAAGCAGATACAATTGTGAAGAAAAGGATCTCAAGATACAGATATAGATAAATAATCAGGAATCAGTTTTAAAGATACATCCAGAAGGCAAAGGTTCAAAAGATGCTGTTAACTAGATTGCTCTGTGGTAAAGACAGTCGGTAAACAGATTATCTCTAATAAGCTTATCCTGTATTAAACCACTAATGAGTCGATGCCATGATAAGACAGTTCTCAAAGGCAATGAATTATAGACATGTGATGATAGGAAGGGAGTAGAACAAGCTTTCCCTTCTCCCATAGTGCTACTCACTGGCTCCCTGCACATGCTCTAACTGCCAAGGAACAACAATGTGCAGGTTGGAGCACCAGGTAGGTCACGGGTAAAAGCTGATCAAATGAAGCACTGGAAAATCATTAGGACACAACAAGAAACTCAAAGTCTCAAGGCCATCTGTAGAGTTTTCAGCACTCTCACAGAAGCATGGAAAAAGTATACATACTCAGTGAAGACTTTGCCTGAGAGCTTCTGTCTCGATCCGGAGAGGGAAAGAGATTGAGGTTTTTAATGAATATTCCCGTGTTGTGAAATTAGAGGCACAAACGAGGCCAAAATATCAACAGCTAGACTATTTATTACATAAATAAGGTGGAGAGAGAGAGAGAAAATAAAGAGAGAAGAGAGAAGAGGGAGATTAAAGGAAAGGAATTATATTACCACACCCCTCACCCCCCAAGACAGTTTGAGTCTGTGGAGGAAAGGTGCTGCAGGAGATGTTGGGTCTGTAGAGAAACGGTGCTGCAGGAGATGTTGGGTCTGTAGAGGAAGGGTGCTGAGGCTTTGGCTGTAGAAGGGATGAGGTCCTCTGGGCAGCTTCTTCAGCTCCATGAGTTGCAGCAGCCGGAACTTAGGGCACGGAGAGTCCAAGATCCATTGTGTTGGCCCCGGGATGTTTCCAGCGTGTGCTGCCGTCAGCTTTCTTCTGCATCTTGCTTCTCCAATTTTCTCCTCCTCAGCCAGCAGTTGCTCCAGTCTTTTATACAGTTTTTTAGCCCTTAGGCAAGTGTCCAGGTGTTGTTCCCCAGGATATCGTTCTGGGAAATCATCTTTAGGTCCAGGTATCGCTCCCCAGGAAATCTTTCTGTGTACTCAGGTGAGTTTGGGCAGCCACTGGATGGAGGGGGAAGGCCTCCACCTCCTCCTGCTCCATCTAGCTACCCACACACTCTTTACATATCAGGAACCATTGTCCTTTCCTGGGGTATCTGATGGCTGGAAATGATCTTGTCCTGAAGGTGTGAATGCTGGGCCCTTGGACCATTGTTGTAGGCCAGCTGCAGTCCCGTGAGCAATGTTATCTTTGCACCTTCCAAGAGTCCTTCCAGTGGCTCTGCCCAAAGCACATCAGCTATTGTCTGGACAAACAGCAAGTGATTTTATCTTTGTTGAGTCACCAGGAGACACAAGCTTTAGTCTCTCACACCACCCCGTCAATCAAAGATAAAAGCAAGAAAGAAAGAAAAGAAAGGAAAGGAAAGAAGTTTTAAACCATTTTTACAATAGTAATAAGTTTTGATTGTCTAATGGCACAAATCTGTTGTACACCATCATTAGACACAAATTGCATATTAGACACTACATGTTGAATCACTGTATACAACAGGGACTTACACAAGCTGAAAGAGTAACAATACTAACAAAATAGGACAAAATTAAAACAGATAATTACACAAGTTGAAAGCATCCTTGTTCCTCCTGGAAGCCAGAAGAACAGACCCATACCCCCCACCCCGTCAGTCCTTCAGTTTGGAATTGAAGTGAGAGCTTCCTTCCAGATCTGAAGGCATCTGCGGGGCTATGGAAAGTACAGTCCTTGAAGAGATGTCTTCTGTGATGCAAAACTCGAGAGGTCTTCTATATTGTAACAAGTCCTTCCGACAATACATCAGGCAATCTTCAGCATTAGAACTTAAATAAGAAACACAACCTCAAAACATACAAAACTGGTATTTCCAGGTTCCCCACACAGAGGTTCTCTGAGCCACCCTCCAGGTTGATATCCCTGAAAAGGTTGGCTTAATTGCTTTGAATGGGCCTGTTAAGTACCGTTGATTGTTTCAGGTTCTCTCAAAGCCAAGCTAAACACAAACAAAAGCTTTTTCCCAAACCATGTACAATCTTTTTGGTGATCTCCTGAATCACGCTTCACCCCCCACTCACCACTGAGAAGTGAAGCCCTTAGTTGCCCTAGGGGGCATACCTCTCGCCTCACCAAATGGTCCCACCAAGAGGGGAGCACTGGCCTCAGCCCTCTTTTTAGTCTCAGGCCAGCATTTCACAATGATTTCTAATTGCCTCGTGGATACCCCATCAACCACTTCTTTTGGAATACCTTTCTTCTGACCCACCCCCACCAATATTGCCGGGTATTCAAGTGTTCCCTGCCCCTAGCCAGGTGCCTACTAGGAATACGGCGCAACTGGCCCTGGGGGCTTGGTGGGTGAATCATTTTTACATGTCTCAAGCCTCTAGTTTGAGGGTTTTTAATTTCCTCAGGTATACTATACTGCCTGGCATAGTCTAGTAACTCCCTTCCCACTTCTTCCCATGTCCATGGCTTCAAGTCAGGCTGGCTCCCTCCGGGTGTTATACATTCCCTTAGAGCAGCTTGTATCCTGGAAGAAAGTGGGGTATCAGCTATTTCTTTTTGGAGCTGGATACCTCTTATTTTAAGCAAGTCAGGGAGACCCCTGATCAAAGGAGTCATTCTATTTGCATCCACCAGGAGAGAAAGGGGGATTCAAAATGATGTTTTAGTTCTCTTTCATATATCATTTGCAGGCATGCAGCCTTTTGCACATTCTCCATTATCTGATTCATCGCTCCCTGCAGAACTACGGGTTCCCCTCTCTCCTTTGGATCAAACCCCCTGCCCAATAGGCAGCTCGCTGAGTAAGGCTCCAGGGACCGCTTCTGTTTTTCGTAGTTAGGAAAACATTATCACCCCAATAGCCCATGGCTTCAGCTTCTGTTAGCATAATCTGATCACCTCCCGTTTTTGAAACTCGCCATACATATTCCACCTCAGATTCCCCAGCAGCGCGTGCAAATTCTTTACGAATTTTGGCCAGCACAGTGTAGGAGAAAGGTGCATCTTTAGTTGTGATAGTGGGGGAGTTTCCCCATCCTCATATAAAATTTCAGTTTTAATGAGAGGTCTGACATGCACAGCAGCTTCCTTAGCTGTTGCCAATTCTGCCCGAGGGCACATAGGGGCAGACTCCAGGTAATTCACACCCTGTTTGGAGTCCACATACGAATTTTGCCTCCTCTCCTTTTCCAATTGAATTTTAAGATCTGCCACTACGTCCTTCAAAGTGGCAACATGGCTTTGTAGCGACGAAACTAAGTTCTGCAAAGACGAAATAGTTTTATTCTCTTGCTCATGCCATACCTCTTTCTCCTTCACTGAAGCGGCTAAACAGGCACCTAAAACCGCACAAACAAAAGCTTTGCCTTTTCCGGCTCTGGCTCTTGCATCTTTCTGCAGGGCCACAATGCGATCAGCCACACTCTGGAAATTATTCCAGTTTTCACGGGCCCAGTCAAGTACCTGTACAGACGGGCGGGCACCGTGAGCTTCTAAAAGGTTAAAAAGCCTCTCACTCCCGGCCATCTCTCTTGTTTCACAAAGCATTTCTTAACAAGTCACTAAGTCTCACAAGGAAGTCAGATCAAAACACTGTTTGCACCAACAAAATCTTCCCTGGAAAAACGTACACTTTTAAAGGCTTACTCCACAATAATCTTCTCCAGGAAAAATGCACAATAGATTTTTCGGGAGAGGTCACACACAAGAAAAAACCAACCTGGGCTTCTCAAGAGAAAGTCACACTATTTCCCTGAGAGAACCCACACTTGCAAAAGCTTCTCCGCTTTTGTTCCTCAAATTTTCTGTTACAACAGGACAAGAACCTTATGTTTCTTAGGGAAGAGTCACTCTGTTACCCTAAGAGAACACACACACTTATTAACTTTTGCTTCAATACTGGGCTTCTCGGGAAGCCACACTTTCCCCGAGACAACACACACTTTACAAATATCACCAACACTGGGTTTCACAAAACAGGGTACTGAGAATTCTCGGAGAAGTCACACTATAAAACCAACATTTGTACCCCAGTTAATCTTCCCCGGGAAAGCACACACATTTAAGAGCAGGGTACAGAGGATTCTCAAGGAAGTCACACTATGAAATCAGCATTTGTACCCCAGATAATCATCCCCGAGAAAGCACACACGTTTAAAGCTTTTGAGAACTCCCACACAGTCTCTCTGAAAATTTTCGCTTCGTCCGTCTCCGGCCACATCCCTCTCGGGAGAGTGGAAACACGAATCTGGACTCCGCACTCACTTCGTACTCAGAGTACGTCTCATACGCACACACACATACATTTCGGGGTTCTCAGAAATGCAACAGTTTTGCTGTGATACTTTCACTGCACGGGAATCCTGCCGACTACGCCAATTTAATGTCTCGATCCGGAGAGGGAAAGAGATTGAGGTTTTTAATGAATATTCCCGTGTTGTGAAATTAGAGGCACAAACCAGGCCAAAATATCAACAGCTAGACTATTTATTACATAAATAAGGTGGAGAGAGAGAGAAAATAAAGAGAGAAGAGAGAAGAGGGAGATTAAAGGAAAGGAATTATATTACCACACCCCTCACCCCCCAAGACAGTTTGAGTCTGTGGAGGAAAGGTGCTGCAGGAGATGTTGGGTCTGTAGAGAAACGGTGCTGCAGGAGATGTTGGGTCTGTAGAGAAACGGTGCTGAGGCTTTGGCTGTAGAAGGGATGAGGTCCTCTGGGCAGCTTCTTCAGCTCCATGAGTTGCAGCAGCCGGAACTTAGGGCACGGAGAGTCCAAGATCCATTGTGTTGGCCCCGGGATGTTTCCAGCGTGTGCTGCCGTCAGCTTTCTTCTGCATCTTGCTTCTCCAATTTTCTCCTCCTCAGCCAGCAGTTGCTCCAGTCTTTTATACAGTTTTTTAGCCCTTAGGCAAGTGTCCAGGTGTTGTTCCCCAGGATATCGTTCTGGGAAATCATCTTTAGGTCCAGGTATCGCTCCCCAGGAAATCTTTCTGTGTACTCAGGTGAGTTTGGGCAGCCACTGGATGGAGGGGGGAAGGCCTCCACCTCCTCCTGCTCCATCTAGCTACCCACACACTCTTTTCACCTCAGGAACCATTGTCCTTTCCTGGGGTATCTGATGGCTGGAAATGATCTTGTCCTGAAGGTGTGAATGCTGGGCCCTTGGACCATTGTTGTAGGCCAGCTGCAGTCCCGTGAGCAATGTTATCTTTGCACCTTCCAAGAGTCCTTCCAGTGGCTCTGCCCAAAGCACATCAGCTATTGTCTGGACAAACAGCAAGTGATTTTATCTTTGTTGAGTCACCAGGAGACACAAGCTTTAGTCTCTCACAGCTTCTAATTTTCATAATTACAGAATCATAGAATGGTTTGGGTTGGACAGGATCTGCAAAGGTCAATTAGTCCAACTCCCTCTGCAGTAAGAGGTCACACTATTTCTGGGGCTATCAAGCATTCAGCTTACAGGGAGGTCCCTTAATACACTGCATTTTAATTCTGAACATGGGAAGCACCATCCAGTTTGTCAGAAATGTTTCTGTGACTGCAATAGCCATCATCACTGACACAACATCATTTGTTGCAAGCTATAAGGAAGTCATGCCATCCTTTCCAGCACATGCCAATGCATGTGTGATTTATGAAAAGGTCAGGGAGCAATGAAATTCTCAAACCAGTGAAAAACATTTGAAATTATCAGAAGGATGTCCAGCTAATAAAAAAAAAATAATTCAAATGCTAAAAGAGCAGTAGATGGGCACAAGAAAGAGAGAAGACTGCTGAAGAGAAGGATTTGGGAAAGTTACCCATCAAGAAGCAATTCTTGAGTCATGTTACAAATCAGCATGTCCTACCAAATCTAAGCAGGAATGTGCCAATTAGCAGAGCAAACATTCCAGTTCTGAGGATATCTGGCTGTAATGGGGTATCTTGGAAGATGGAAGTACAAGGTTCAAGCTGTGGGCTCAGATGATGGCACCAGGTCTCCAGCCAGTTTTCCACTCTAATGACAGTTGAGAGACTGGCTGTCATGCAGAGTGGTGAAGAACAGCTTAGTGTTTCCCTAAGTTTTCACTGTGTATTTTTCCACCCTCCAGAAAAAGTGTATTTGCTGAACACAAACCATGTAACCTTGTTGTCGTGGATAATGTGTTAATTACACAGTTCCACAATTAGCAGCTTCAAGTTAAAAATAAACACAAAAGTTCACAGGTTTGCAGGCTGTCAGGAGAAAAATCCACAAAGTGTTTCTTGCTGTTTATTTAATCTGCTTGTGAAGTTGCTGTGGAAAGAGGAAAATAATGATGCATAAAAAAAAATCCTCCTGAGAATGCAGTCATTGATTAAAAAATGTTAATTAAGAATGCATGCCTTCAGAATGATATCTAATTTGGCATACAGGGGGAAAAAAAAAGCATCTAAGAGAGAATTAAAGGCAAGTCCCATGATAAAGATGCTTTGGTTTGGATTAAACTGCTAAAAGCCTCACACTTTAAACACTGTAGAAAAAAAACTCCATTCCCTACATGTACCAGAGGGAGCATTAGCATTATAGGGAAAAAACTCCATACAATATGATAGCTTATAATTGCAGACAGTGGAAATAAAAAGTTCAATAAAATACTTTTCTTCTTGTATTTTTGCCTTACAGAGTTCTCTCCTTTCTGGCTAAATACTTAAACTGCAGTATAACAAATCTTCACTCTGCAAGCTAAACTGTCTAGCAAGTTGTTGAAGGAAATCTTGATCTCAAAATGAGATCAAGACCCTATACATCTAAGAGTACAACACAGACCCTCAGGCACTGAAATTCCACAACTGGTAGGTCAGACCTAATGGTTCCCCTCATACTCTTTACCTTGAGCACACAGAGCATGACCTGAACCCTCTTCCCCATAACAGGAATGTATCAGTAAGGGCTATCAAGATCCGTGAGCTGGCTGTCTACCCACAGAGGGTAAGGAAAGGAAGGGTGAACATGCTAACCATGCTAACACAGTGTACCATAGCACTGTAACGCACTGCACACCACATCATGCTGACAATACACACACATTGCACAAGTGAAAAAGGAAATGGCTGATGCAGAAAACATTCCAAGGGGTTCATATTTGTGGAATTTCTCTTTCACATTAGGCAATTCCTTTATTTCATTAATTCACAAAGAGGTTACACATGCTTCCGAAAGGGCAGACTCATCCAAAACTAAATACTCAACTGAGAATCTTCATTTAACATCACAGACACAAAACCATTCCCAGCCATGCCAGCATATCCTCAGGATCAAGTAGAAATATCCCCCAAATTTTGTTTTGGTTCCTGAAAAGTGAGCACCATAGCCACAGAACAGGGCTGGCCAAGGACACTACACAGTGTATGGGTTCCACATACTTCTTCAACAGGGGTTTCTATGGAAGTCCTACCAGCATTTCTGTCTGGCCTCTCACAGAGATTCATCACCATGATGGCACAGAAAGCCAGAATGATGTAAGCTAAACTGGGATTTTCAAAGAAGCCTAAGGAGCACTGGCACAATGATCTCATCAAATTTCATATATTGGCTAAACTCTTTTAGACCCTTCCAAAATCACCAACATGAACTTCCCACTTAAAGCACAGGTATGCCTGCTGACCATTAACTACTGCCCAGATAACAACTACTGCTTATGCTAATGCTCCTTTTTGCGGTTATCAGGGTCCTCTGGGGAATGCAACCAAGCAGAGATACTAATATTGTTTATAAAGCCTAGGAGCAGCCAAACTAAACCCTTTGAATCTAAATAAACCTAAACTTTGAGCTAAAAAAAAAAAAAAGACTAAAAATAAAATTTTTATGTCCAGATCTAGAGCTTTCCTTTAGTGTGCTGAGCCCAAATCAGATCCAGTTTCTTTTTTTTTTTTTTTTTTTTTTTTTTTTTTTTTTTCACTGCCAGCAGATTCCTGCTGTAGAAGAGCCCCTTGTGAGAAGAGAGGTTCCACAATTTAGGCAAGTCTCTGCCTTTGCAGATTTGTTTTCTCAAGCTCATGCAGTGACTCAGCAGGTCTGCAGATACATAAAAATTTCTCAGAATGGTATTTAAGGAAGTGAGAAGAAAACTTAAGATAAGAGGCACTTTTAACTGAGGTGCATAGACAAAAAGCATCTTCAGTCCAAGAGAATGTAGCTGAAATACTCTTTAATTAAACTTGCTGGGAGGAAAGAACATGGAAAGTTCCAAAATCCATATGCCAAATTAGAGGCTTTTTGTGTCTGACTCACATTCACCTACATTATCCTGCAATATTTTAGATATATACAGGAAATGTCAGTGTAAGCTCAGCCAGTGTAAAATCCATCGGTACTACCACAACGCTAAGGATTTTCCAGGCATCCAAACTAAAAATACTTGACTCCTTTTTTTTTCCCAGAATGCCATTTTCCCTTCCTTCTCAGTGAGAACGACAAAACACAGGCTTAGGTTTCCAGATTTGACTGCTAATGAGCTTTGTGTATAAAAAAAAATTCACTTTGAACATATGACAACAGCAGGGAGGAAGAGACTTCACACTCAGAAAACCCCCAAATATGTCAGACTTTCCAAAAATATCAGACATGAAACACGTCAGTAAGGAAGACAAGAAGTTTACAGTGCAAAACCCAGACCCTCTCTCATTTTTCCTCAGATAAGGCCTCCAGATGTCTAAAGAATATTTTACAATGCCATTTGTGCTCTAATTTCTTTTAATGCTCCTCATCGCACATTTTACCTCATATCTGTTGTTATACTACAACTGTTGGTTACAATATTCCCTGAACACCTTAGCACTGGGTACTTTCAAGTAAGCAATTATTTCTTTATGGTTTAAATATATACCAAGAAAACAATCTTGTTAACTCTGCATTAGTTCTTTTTCTTTAATTCATTCAGACATCTAAGAATAGCACATGGGATAAACAGATTCAAATGTATGCAAATGTATCTATACATATTTACACAAATACAGCTGAGGTTGAGTAGATGTGATCCAGCAGAATGGAAAGGAAACAAACTACAGCCGCCAGCTTCCCCTGCAGTGATCGTTCCCATCAGCACAGGAAAACATGAACCAGTGCCATCTTCTCCAAATTGTGAGCATTGCTTCTGGTGACAGACTCTGAAAAATGTCCTTTTCCAGTGCCAGGACACCTGCTGCACCAGAATCAACACTGAGTTGGCTTCTTACTGCCTCACTTCTCTGACCCATCTCACCCTATCTCACAGAGCTCACTGATGAAGAGAGGGTGAGTATGTAGCCATGTGAGTGCTACGTCCAGCAAGAGGCAACAGCAGCCCCAGGGTGCTGCTGGTCGTACCTACCTCCACAGCCCCAAGGTGGTGGCCCTGAGGCTGATGAACAGCTTGGAAAAATGTTTTGACTCCTCAGAGTCAAAGTCTCTCATGAGTCTACAAACAAAGGACAATACAAGGATTTGTTTGGGACTTTATGCTACTTATGAGTTATTTGTTGTGTTTGATCATTGTTAGCGTTAAGCATTAAGTTCACTCTTTTGGTCATCTCCCTGTATCCAGGGGGACAAGGGACTACATCAATCAGGAGCACAACAGAAATGACAAAGACTTGATCATGACTTGAATGACATCCACTCACACAGGAAGATCCAGTTCAGAAATTTCTCTGATACTTAGTGCAAGACTGCTCTGTGAAAATTCCACATGCATCTGCCACACCCTCGTTTGCTAGCACTCCTTACACCACCAGCAGCTTTGTTTTGCTTTCTTTTGTGCCACCTTTCCTTAATGCTGCTTTTGAGGTGGGCCATCATGGGGATCCCTTCTTTACCACTTTTATTATGCTTCTGAAGTCATTCTGGAGCAAATGAAAATCATTACCTCTAACCTCTCTGTGGAGTCTGCCACAGAGTACAGCTCATCTCAGACCCAAATGAGAGGAAATCTTCTCATGTGATCGCTCTATGACCATTGAGACTCAGATACCAATAAGCTAAATATTGGAAATGCCAAACCAATTGCTGTTCAATACTTTTAAAATGAAAACCCATGATTAAAAGGAAGATATATATTTGCATCTCTGTTCTCACCATACACCCGCCTACGTTCTCCCAAACCTCAGTAAATTTGTCACAAGCAGAAACAGCAGCGACATTAATTCTATGAACATGAGCACCCTGAGTCAGCAAAAAGTAGTGCTAAACCCTTTTGTTGCTTAGAATCAAACAGAAGAGAAGGAGCCATGTGTCTGTCCCAAAGGGGTTGCTGATCTGATGGCATACCAGCAACACATCTTCTGTTAGGAATAAACAAAACTCCTAATATTCAAGACTTTAAAGAGCAAAAGAAGTGACTGTTTACATACTACTTAGCCATGCTGAGAGGTAGAAGCATGAGGATGCCATTCCCCTTCTCCCAGGAACAGATCCTCCTCTTTCCACCCTTCAGCCACCAAACCCACAGGTCTCTGTTGCTGGGTCTCATCACACTCAGCAAAGTCATGGGGCAGATGGTCCTTGCAGATGCAAGAAAGTCACTGTCAAAAGCCACATGCACCTACAGCACAATGAAGGACTGGCCCTAAGCTGTCCATCCACAATGCCAGGACTGGCAGAAATAGCTAGGTTTTCTTTTCTGGGATAACTCTGATTTTACAAGATCATATTTTGTGTTGCAAAATGGCTTCAGACATGGTGGACCATGCAAAGAAACTAACAGCTTTTACCTACCCTCAAAACATCTTCTAACAGCCAAACTCGGTGGCAAAGAGAAGTTGCCTCTTCATTGGTTTTGAGGGAAGGAGGACAGGACATTATTTTCACACCGCATACAAATATTCCCTGAACAAAGTGGGAAGCCTTGGAGTCACATTTTGTTCCTGATAAATTCAGAAGGCAGCACAGCAGCTGAGTGACTAGCTCAGGAAGCCTGTTTGTTTTCCAGAGATACAATTAAAGGGTGTTGAAAGATGACATCAGGAGAAATTTCTAGGTACTTTGGACTTCTGGCTTCTTGCATGTGAACCAGAGCCTGTGGCAGGCAATGTGAAGACTGTCCTTGACTTCCAGAATATTTACACTGGACTCTTCCCGAAGAGTGTGAACAAGGTTTGGGGAACCCAGTATTTAAACATTCCTCATTTTCAAAGTCTGAGACTGTATCCCTCCCTTAATTCATTTTTCTTTGCTTATAGAGATGGCATGAAAAACTTATGGCATGTCTACACTATAGAATGCAGCAGTCCCTGCACCAGCTGGTGTGAGGACCCAGCAGAGCACCATGCTGAGCCATTAGCTGGGGTCCTGAGCAGTACAGATATATTAGCATGGCGTTACACCCAGGCTCATGAGCTCTGGCTAGTTTTGCACTATATGCTTTGATCCCAAGCTAGCACCTTTGCAGATCTGTACAGCCCCAGACTGAGTGAACTTGCCTCTGTGCTGCTGAATGTTATCTGATCTGCACATCACAGTCCTGTTCCTGTGGACTCGCTGCTCTTTCAACAACATTTGTTTGAATTCTAACACTCCAGCACGCAAAAATGTCTGCTCCTATGATGAAACTTGTTTATCTATCCACACACTGCAATCTACAGATAAACAGAGCACCTGCATCCCACCACGGCTCCTGTTCTGTACAGAATACATCACATGCTTATGCTGTGCCTGAAAAACAGAGTTATGCATTCATCCCAGCAACAACCAGTCAGTTCTTGTGCCCTTAGTTTTGTGTGGAGAGGGAAGAATTCTGCATTTTTGCTTCATCACCCAGGTCAAAATGCTGTTTCTTAAAACAAAACTTGTATATTCTCTCTCTGCTGGCAGAAGCTCATCTCTTGAATAGAAGGGAGTTGATCATTGCAACGGAAAAAGTGTCATTGGCAAGACAGGCTGAGTGACAGCCACTGCAATTAACAACAAGATTGCAATTGTTACACATTTCTGCCTCGTTGCCAACAGCGGTTATTAGGGGGACGTGCACATATATGCACATAACTCTATTTGTTACTTAGCAGTTATACCATCTCATCACACTTCAGAGATGTCTTTCTTCCTGCTTACCTATTCCAAACGACCATACATACGTCTTTAATCTGCCTGAAAGGATAAGTATCTTACGAAGGGTCTGTGCACATGAATAGCTAAGCAAAGCTCCTGACACAGCAGAAAGCATTTGCACACACCTAAGACAAAGTCTAAGTGCTGAAATGGAACGACCAGAATAGAAAACACTGAATGGAGCTAACTTGTAATTACCGACAGGAGTAACATCCTTTCCTCATCAATCCTCAGGCATCCTTACATTCAGCCATAAAGGGTTAGACAATTCTGGAGGGATAGTCTTTCAGGGGTTTTTGTTTAATGCTTTGAAGCTAAATCATGCTTTCCTTTCCCAGGGGTACACAAGACAAAGAGGAGGCCAGATGGAGCCCTCTTCCCCTCCCCAGCACACCTAGGCAGGGGCCAGCTTCAGCACGGTCCCCAGGGGAGTGCAATGGGCACTGGCAGCCCGAACGCGGCAGCCCTGGGGAGAGCTCCCAGCCAAGCGGGGGGGTGGGGGTGCTTCTGGCAGCTCTCCGCTCCCCACAGGCAGGAATGACGGCAGAACTAACATTCGCCCTGTCGTACGGCCATGCGCCAGGGTACCTCCGCCCCTGCTGCAATGCTTAAATACATTCAACGTCTGCAATTCAGCCCTTTGAAGCACTGACATCTCTCCTCACTGCAGGCAGTCGTTATCTGGCTAGATATCCAGACACAGTCCTGCCTCCGTGCACAAATACCAAGTCACAGCAGAGCCCAGGGGTGTGCCAAAGCAGGGTGACATGCCCGAGCCCCCCAAAGCTGCCTGCCATGCTACGCAATGATGGGTTCCCAGCAGGTCACTTCAGAAGGTGCAGCCAGCAGCTGAAAGGACTTCAAAGGCCTATGCTGTGAGAGAGAGACAAGCACTTGCAAGGGAAACACAGAAGACAAGCTTCCAGGGCTGCAAAACATCTCCCTGGAGCCCTCACAAAGCCAAGAGGGCTTTATTCCAATCTGCAATGCAGCTGCACAAGTGGCAGCATGCTGCAGGGCTGACAGAAGACACAGGGGCTCGACACAAGCTGGTGCAACACCTCACCACGTGACCTCAAAGGTGCACCTTGAAGTTCACTGGTTTCCAGCATTAGCCTTGCACCCATGGTCATGATGGAGCACATATGAGGGAACTTTCACTAAAGGGGACAACACCAGTTAAAAGGGTCAAATCATATTGGTGAGAAGCCCACCCTGAAGCACAGCAACAAGGACTGCCCTTGGCAGGAGCGCACAACACAGAACAGGAACAGCAGCAGCCATTAAAGCAACATCACATGGCACTGTAAGGAGATCCATCTGCTCCCCAGGCACAGCCAGCTAGCTCCAGTGCATACCAGTGAGGTCTGGGAGCTCAGGAGGACTTCAGGACTGCCAGGAGCAGTGTAAAAACGTGATGAGCACTCAGTTGAGACAGCTTTCTAACACCAGCCGGCTGCAGCTTGACTGTGCAGCAGGGAGAAACCAAAATGTGGAGAAAAATGAAGCCTGGGAAGGGCTGCAGTATTTTATGTCATTGATTATACTTCCTCATTTTGTTTTGTTTACACAGATAATGAGAGACTACATTAAGCCAAAAGGAGAATCTCAGAGTCAGTACTGACTGTAAGAGAATGAAGATGCCCTGTCACTCTGCCCTCATTTGAACACTGATTTCACCAACCACATGATGCTCAGTACAGTAAAGTGCTGAGGCCAAGTTACTTGATGCAGAAGAGGCTACAGCTATCCTCCTGATTCTTTCCTTTTTACTTCCTAGTACCTACTCACCTTCAGAAACAGTTTAGCATCTGTGTAGCCTTTACACTTAGCCATAGACATTAAGGACAGGAGGCAAGCATGAGCCCTCTCCAGTGTGTCACCGTGCAACATCACATCAAGTACAATTCCAGCCCTAGCCCCTGCTAAATATGAGCAAATCCCGCTGCTCTCAGCCACACTCCCTGGTGCTCTGCATCTTCATCTGGATCTGTGCTCACTGATTGGGGTCTGGCAGAGTCAGCCAACCCACTGGCATTTCTGAAGTCTTCCCCTGGCCAGGGGCTAGCCTAGTCCCATGAAAGGAGCTGCTGATGTGCAGCTGACAGAGGAAGAAATCTCAGAAACACAGCATGTTGTGGAGAAAGCTTCTACCCACTCTATCAAATGCCACTTTCAAATGCCAAACCAAAGGCATGTTTGACTGTTAAGAGGGATCTGTGGAAGGAGACACATAAGAGGAAAAAATACTGCCCACTCAGCATTCACTGAGAAGGGCTTTGTGCATTGCTGAGATTGTTTGTAAAAATTCAGAATAAATCTATTTTCTCACTGTTGGCAGCATCACCTGCATTTCCCATCCCTTCCCCAAAGACCCCTAACAGTAAAGGCATTTCACAGGCAAATGTTTCTGTTTCAGAAGTCAGAACTCATCTTATTTTAGAACCTGGCATCTATACCAAGACTTCACACTGTGCTGAATGCATTACAACATCTACCAAAACTGCAAAACACATTTTCAGAATGGCCAGGCTATATACTGAATAGTTGTGGATTCTGAACACTTGCCAGTTTTACTAAGAGGTGGTTTCTTCCTCCCTGTGTAACTTATAGGCACGTTGAAAAAGATACACATAAAGAGTTCTTGCACTCTACTATATCAAGGCAAGTTGACCTGCAAATGCTTTCATGCACTGGAGCACACCACATCCATAACTACCCCTGTATTTCCTGCACCCATAATGTGTTGGTACTCCTTTTCAACACGAAATGCCACATAAATAGCTTAGTTTCAAACATTCAAATCTATAATACAAGAATCTGGCTATTTGGGGAATAGGATGCTGTGACAAACAAGGTAAAAGATACTAATTTTTTACTAATTTTACAACCAGGATAAGTTAGTCGTCACCACCACCACCCCAAAAAAAAATCACAACAAACCAAATCTAGCCTGAAAGGAGTCAGAATAATAAGCAGCTTGGTAGCTAGAATTACCTGTGAGGACTGGTTTGCAGACAGCAATGCAAGCAGCAGCCAGATTAAGGGTTCAGGATCAGATCTAGATCTCATAAGAAATCAGAATCTGAACCTTCCACAAATCACAGTCCAATCCTGATTTGAGTTTGAAAATAGGCTGGGTTGATTTTTTTCCCCCATTACATTTTAGTTATGAGCACTTCTGGTGAAAAAGAGCAGAGACAAAAGCCAGCAAACCAGCAGGCAGCCTTTGTGAGACTGAAACAGGATCATGGTTCTCCCTAAGGAGAGAAAAATAGCTGCAGACTAGTCGAGTAAGGGAGAAATCTAGACAAAAGCAGAGGGCAGCTTAAAAGATTTTTAAAAGCCCAGCAGCAAGTACTACTGGAACCCTGAGTTCATTAAGCAGATCAAAGATGACAGATCAGAGGGTGTGAAACCAGAGCTGGTTGGTCATTTTCTGACAAAGTTGGTTTAAAAAATAATTTAAAAAAAAAGTCAATTAGTTGAAACCAAAGCTTTTGGGAGGAACACACTAACTTTGTCTGAAACATTTCCTTGGGTATTTCCTTGGAATTTCTGAACAGAGAAATCACAGCCAAAAGCAGCCAACAACCCCATCACCAAGACAGTGCCCTGGAATAGCATTCAAATCCCACCACCAAAGGGTTAGTAGTAAACTCCATACACCTGGATATCACTGTTTTGCTTAAATTTCACCACTTCACTTTAAGAATGCAAATTAGAGTCATATATTCTCTTATCCAGGCAAAATTCATTACAGTTCAAGTAAACAAAAGTTAAGAAGCTGAAAAAAAAAACCATTTTCTTAAGACCAAAACAAGAAAACCAAGATGACAATTTACTTCATTTCCTTATTCAATATTTTATTCACAGCTCTATGCTCCTGTGAAGCCTTTGTGAACACTGATTCTACTAACACTCGGTTCTCCAGTGGAAAGATGTTCCATCTGAGTTCTACAAATCAGAATGCAGTTGATGGGTATACCACTGATATACCTTTTTTATTTTTCTCCCTTTGTTTTCTAGTTTCTATTTCATCTTTCCTTCAAATTTTCTAGAGAGCACCACTAACAAACCTTATGAAGTTCCTCTAAACAGGAGACAAGATACAGCTCAGGGCAAAGAGGAGATTGCATCAGTTCCAAAATCAGAAGCAAAATCAGTTCCCAGCTGCCTGCAAACACAGCAGGAAAGACTCAGTAGGTGTAGGGAGAAAAAATACCTGCAGATTTCTGCCCTTTCATACTGGCTGGCTCCCATTATTCTTCAATAGGTAAAGCTCCTAAGGACTCACATGCCCTGAGCTGATCCCAGCTTTTGGATCAAGAACTGCATTAGCCACTTCCTTATGTATTGAAACTAGTTCAGCTACTAAATCTGATAACAGTATTTTTGGTAACTCCTGCAATTCAGCACACCAGTTATTTACAGCATAATTTATAGCTTGACCATTAGTCAGCTCAAGATAAAATAAGGTTTATAATAAACCTTTAACAAACATGACCAGATTCACAAAAAACGAAAGCAGATGAGAAGTTCTACTGTGAAATTGCTGCAGGAAAAAAAAAAAAGAGAGAGAGAAAAGAAAGAAAAAAAAAAAAAAAAAAAGATTTAAAAAAAAGGGGGGAGGGGGGAGGGGGGGAGTGGGGGAGGGGTGAGTGGGGGAGGGAGGGGGGCAGGAAATCAATGGTGTAATTTTGATGAAAATAAAATTCAGATGGAATGAGATAATGTGCAAATCATTTGGTGAAAAACACATCTCCAAATATGATTTAAGATCCATTTGCAGTGCCATGGTTACACATTTAATTTCCAAAGCCATGAAACGTTCCATTATTGTAATAGCTTTGATTGGCTGTGATTCTGCCAGCAAAACTACTACAGTATTGTTAGAGTGATAAATTTTGCTGCAGGAAAGGGCTATTATATAAGAATGACTCTTTCAGATATTTATAGAGAGTTTTTAGTTATTTATTTTAAGAGGTTATAATGAGAGAGGCTGGATGGAAAACAAAGAAAGTGAGAAAATTGGGGCAAATCAATATAATACTCTAAATTAGCCTAAGTTTTTAATGTTTTAAATTGTTTCAGGGCTTCAGAAAAACACAGAAGGAATCTTCAGCTTTTACTGTTTGGTTTTTTTGTTAAGGGTGTGTGTTTTCCCCTGCCTGTTATGACTATTCACTAATTCCTTTCTTCTTTCCTTTCTGCCTCCTCTCTCCTGTCCCTACTTTCCAGCCACCTGATAGTTTGGAAATGAAAAAAAATATTTTCCTGTTATCTTTCTTTTTTCTTTTTTTTTTTCCCCTTCTTCTTTCATTACTGTTCAGATAGGACAATAATTGCCTAGAAACAAACCATAAAGCACATAGCTAGCTGGCTACCCATCCAGGTATACAGGCAAACATGACATAAATGTGTGTATCTGAATCAAAACTAATGACAAAGGTCAGGAAACACCAAACAATCCCACCATAATAAGCCCCAGAAAGAACATCCAATAAATGTAATACTCCAGATGAAGTGAAATCAAAATTTAATGCAGAGACTCATTTTCATTTAAATTTCACAATTGTTGTGGGAAATACTTTCATCATCACTCCTGAAACCTGAGAGCAAAACCACCACTCTGTGCAAGGAAGCTCAAGTGTAAATTTGTAAAATAAATCTTCTTTAGTCCTTTGGGGGTAAACAAAATCAGCAGACAAAAGCAGCAGTAGCAAAAATAAAGCTACAAGCACATTCAGGAACAAATAAAGACAACAAGCAGGAAGGTGCATAGTTGCAAACAATATTCTGGTAAAATGAAATATTCTTTTCTTTTAGCATGTGATCAAAGATGTTCAGAATTAGAACCCATTAGTGAATAAATTAATTGACATGTGACAAGCCCAGAGAACAGGCTTGATTCTTGAGCTCTCTTATCAGTCTGCTTCTGTTGGTATTTTCTGCTCACCAAGAACGTGCCTGCTTTTGATATCTAAAGGGAGACTCTGGGAGCTGGCCCAGTCCACGCTGATGGAGAGCCAGAAGTTGGGCACTAACCCAGTGACTGTCAGTGCTCTTCCTGCAAAGGCTAGGAAAAGACAAAAGAACATCCTCACGGCTCCTACTGTTTTCTCCAGGTTGCCAAGCATGTTTTAAGACGCAGCTGAGCATAAAAAGAACAGTACACTTGGTGAAAGTCATACCCTTGCTCTACAAACCTGTCTTTGAACAACTTTCCTTCTGAAACTTTCCTCTTGTGTGGAGGTAGGTTAAGATGGCTATTGGTAAAAGATGCTGCCAGATAGACAATTCAGAAGGTCCTTGCCATGAGCCAGGACCCTGTCCCTCAGTGACTGATCATCAGAGGCTGTCAGTGTATAAACACCCAGTACAGTTCTGGAGATCATGGAGTCCTAGAGAAGTACTCAACTTGCTGGGATGAGTCCATCTTGGTATTGGGTGATGGGTTGGACTTGATGATCTCAAAGGTCTTTTCCAACCTAGTTAATTCTATTCTATTCTATTCTATTCTATTCTATTCTATTCTATTCTATTCTGTCATTGCCTCCTCCATTTTTTAGCTGTTTGGAGCCTGGGCAGACAGTTTACAGTGCCTCTTAAAAGACAGTGGGGTTAAAACCAGTCATGATCAGACTTATAATGCCATCACTCTGTCTCTAGTCAGAGCACACAGCATGTGTGTCAAGTCCAAGGAACAGCTCTCTCATTAGACATTTTCAGGCACATCCTACGCCACTGGAACATGACTTTATGGGTCTCACTGGATATTCTGCACAGCTAGACTCTTGGCAACCAAGTCCTTGCATTCACAAGTGATGAGTGCAAAAACTGTCCCATTAATAGAATAGAATAGAATAGAATAGAATAGAATAGAATAGAATAGAATAGAATAGAATAGAATAGAACAGAATAGAGCATAATAGAATTAACCAGGTTGGAAGAGACCTTTGAGATCATCGAGTCCAACCTGTCATCCAACACTATTTAATCAGCTAAACCATGGCACCAAGCACCCCATCAAGTCTCTTCCTGAACACCTCCAGTGATAGTGACTCCACCACCTCCCTGGGTAGCCCATTTCAATAACAAATCACTCTTTCTATGAAGAACTTCTTCCTAACATCCAGCCTAAACCTCCCCTGCTGCAGCTTGAGACTGTGTCCTCTTGTACTGGTGCTGGTTGCCTGGGAGAAGAGACCAGCCCCCACCTGTCTACAACCTCCCTTCCGGTAGTTATAGAGAGCAATAAGGTCTCCCCTGAGCCTCCTCTTCTCCAGGTTAAGCAACCCCAGCTCCCTCAGCCTCTCCTCATAGGGCTTGTTCTCCAAATCCTCACCAGCTTTGTTGCCCTTCTGTGGACACATTCTAGCAACACAACATCTCTCCTAAACTGAGGGGCCCAGAACTGGACACAGTATTCAAGGTGTGACCTAACCAGTGCAGTGTACAGGGGCAGAATGACCTCCCTGCTCCTGCTGGCCACACTGTTCCTGATAAAGGGCAGGATGCCATTGGCCTTCTTCGCCACCTGGGCACACTGCTGGCTCATGTTCAGCCTACCATCGACCAGTACCCCCAGGTCCCTTTCTGCCTGGCTGCTCTTCAGCCACTCTGACCCCCGCCTGTAGCATTGCATGGGGTTGTTGTGGCCAATGTGTAGAACCTGGCACATGGATGTGTTAAATCTCATGCCGTTGGACTCTGCCCATCTGTCCAGCCTGTCAAGGTCCCTCTGCAGAGCTCTCCCTCCCTCTAAGAGATCAACACCTGCCCCCAGCTTGGTGTCATCTGCAAACTTACTGATGGTGGATTCAATTCCCTCATCCAGATCATCAATAAAGCTATTAAAGAGTATGGGGTCCAGCACTGATCCCTGGGGACACCACTAGTGACTGGCTGCCAGCTGGATGTGGCACCATTCACCACCACTCTCTGGGCATGGCCCTCCAGCCAGTTCCTAACCCAGCACAGAGTGCTGCTGTCAATAATAGCTCTGCATGCACACCCCTAGCTACCTTACTAACGATATACTACCATTGTTTCATTCCACAAAGGGCTTGAATTAATAGCTATGCTTCCCACCTCTGCCTTGCAGTCATAATCTACTTGGCTGAAGCAGATACTTCAGCTCCTGGCTGTATATCTCATACTATTACTGCACACATTGCTGACTCAACATTCCTCCCAGTGCCATGCTCAGCATGGCAATATTGTGGGACCTTGGAGGATGATGGTATTCTGCACCAGAGGTTTTGAGAGCCAGTTTGCAAGAAGATGATTCAGAATATGAGTAATTCCAAAAAAGCCTCTAGATTCATTCCCATCTGCCCTACTCCCACACCACACTCAATGTGTTTCTTCCCACTCACTAATAACAGCTCTTGCCTCCTACATGCTATCAACACCTGACTGTCTTTTCTCACTGCTAAACACTAAGCTCTTATAATGCATTCCAAGCACAATTTTGTCTGACACTTTTTTTTTAGCTAATTCTGTTAAGGCTTTTTTTTTCCTTTCCCTGTTAGAGATGCTTCATTTATAGGAGCAAATAAGCTTGAATGTCTCCTGCCACATCTGCTGTCACCCCATTATTCAATATATGAGGCCAACACCTGCTAAAGGTTGCACTTCACAGACAGGGATTGCCTTTTACCAGACACACTGAACCTGGTGAGGAGCCCATGACCAGACAGGTGCCTCTCCATTCATCCCTTCTGCAGCTATTTGATATGCTGTAGCAAGCAAAAAGCTGGGAACTGAATCCTGTGAGCAAATCTGTACACTTCCAACCTTGCAAACAAAACCCACAGATGTCAGGCAGTGCTTTCTACTCCACCCTGAAATACTTAGTTGTCCTTCCCTTACACTTTAGTCTTTCTAGTCCTTATAACTGCCTCATACTCCAACAGACCAGTCTTACATAGTGGGGGGGAAGGTAGAGAGAACACAGTTAACAATCTTCTTGACCATGCTTGATGCAGGACACAGCCCTGCAACCAGATGTAGAGCACGTTTCCTTTCTCAAGCAACATTGTCATGGTGTGGTGGTTCAGACTGAGTGCCTCCTGTTGCCACCACACAAGTCTACCTGTGATGTCCCGAGGGTCCAGCCCAATGGGTGGGCACGGGAAGCTACGTATTTCATCCCATAATGCCCTGCTCCCTATAAAACCATCAGCAGGGTTTCTGCACTTCCTCTTTCTTCCCTCACTGCTCCTATGGAGAATAGAATAGAATAGAATAGAATAGAATAGAATAGAATAGAATAGAATAGAATAGAATAGAATAGACCAGGTTGGAAGAGACCTTCAAGATCAACGCGTCCAACCTATCAACCAATCCAACCCACCTAATCAACTAAACCATGGCACCAAGCACCCCATCAAGTCTCTTCCTGAACACCTCCAGTGATAGTGACTCCACCACCTCCCTGGGTAGCCCATTTCAATAACAAATCACTCTTTCTATGAAGAACTTCTTCCTAACATCCAGCCTAAACCTCCCCTGGCACAGCCTGAGACTGTGTCTTCTTGTACTGGTGCTGGCTGCCTGGGAGAAGAGACCAACCCCCTCCTGGCTACAAACTTCCTTCAGGTAGTTATAGAGAGCATAAGGTCACGCCCGAGTCTCCTTCTCCAGGCTAAGCAACCCCAGCTCCCTCAGCCTCTCCTCATAGGGCTTGTTCTTCAAATCCCTCACCAGCTTTGTTGCCCTTCTGTGGACACATTCTAGCAACTCAACATCTCTCCTAAACTGAGGGGCCCAGAACTGAACACAGTATTCAAGGTGTGGCCTAACCAGTGCAGTGTACAGGGGCAGAATGACCTCCCTGCTCCTGCTGGCCACACTGTTCCTGATAAAGGGCAGGATGCCATTGGCCTTCTTCGCCACCTGGGCACACTGCTGGCTCATGTTCAGCCTACCATCGACCAGTACCCCCTGGTCCCTTTCTGCCTGGCTGCTGTTCAGCCACTGACCCTGGCCTGTCGCACTGCATGGTCCCTGTCTGGTAATGGGGGGGTCATCTCACAGTCTCTTGGGCCTGGCTAAGCCTAAGGCTGGGAGGAGAAGGGGGAAGGGCAGTCTCAGATCTGGCCAGCTGAGATTAGGCTAACAGTGGAGGAGGGGGGAAGAAAGAGCCCTGGGCTTTTTTGGGTGCACCCTCAGGTGGGGAGAGGGAAGTGTTGGGATGCTTCTGGGTATGCTTTGGGTTCTCCTTTTGTCACTGTGCTTGTGGTTCTCTGTAAAATATTCACTGCTTTTCCATTTAAACTTTCCACCACTTCTGCAATCCGTTTGTCTGAGTCTCATTTTTTCTGCCCGTGGTGGGAGGGAAGGAAGGATCAGCCCTTCAACCCACCACACATGGTGATTGTGACTCCTGGCAAGCCATGAAGGAACAAACCTGTCAAGCCAGGAGACTTAGGTTTAGAACCATAATGAATCAGAGAGTTCTACCAATATTAATTTTTTTACAATAAAATAAAATAAGATAAAATAAATGAAATAAAATCTAGCCAGCAACACTTCCACACAGGCTCCTCTATTTTTAAAGAATTCACTTTTCCCCGCTAATGATTAAGCTCAGGGAGGAAAAGTCAGGGAAGATAGAGAAGCTAGGTTTGAAAAATTTCTGCACATGGAATCAAGTTTCACAAAGGCTGACTAACACCGTCATGCTAGAAAAATTGAGAGAGAAATGTGGGCCAGCATGAACTCTAACCTTAATATTACTGCAACTTTATCCACATATTTTACCATGGTTTCCTAAAGAAATGAGGCTCACACAGTCACATAAAGCCAGCTTGTCTGTGTCTGATTATAAATTCCCTCTCCTCCAGTAACTTCTGAAGCCATTGGCAAATTTTAACCAACCTTGCCAGAAAAGCAGAGGTCAGAGAAACACCTCCTATTGCTGATGGGCAAAGAAGTGACGCTCTCAGAAGAGCAAGGCCTTTCCTTGCCCTCCCGCTGGGAAGAAGCCATGTCCCAGAAGATTTGGAGCAGCTTTCTGTTCTCTATTTTGCAGAGATCTGGTGGTGGTGGAAAGACACAACGCTGGCAAACAGAGCAGCTGCAGCAGGCACACACGTTACATCACACACAAGACCTTGGCTATCTCCTCTCAGCTAGAGGGAAACCAAAGTGAGGAGTGAGAGGAATAAAGTCTTGTCAGTCCAGGAAAGCATTGCTGCTGATTTCAGCTAGTTGGGCACAGCAAGCCCTTAGTAATAAAGTGAATGACTCCACCCCCTCTCCAAGGCAGGTGCGGGGAGATACTCTTGCATCAAGCTTTCCAAAAGCTGCCTTCACTTGGTTCTATGCTGTTCTACAGCACAAACTCAGCAAGTGCACTGAGTGTGACATCTGTGCTTGCAGCACAGTGGCTATACACAGGTGCTCATGTTGTAAAGCATGTGTCTGGAAAGCTGAGTGTACAAAAAGAAGTGCCCTTTCTGCACTCTTCTGGGAGCTGGGAGCCACACTAACAGCTGCACAATGAGGGAAGCATAAGCAAGAAGATCAGATAGGTCAATTAGATGCAGAAATAAGTGGAAAACCTCAGGTCCAAATTTTCTGTAGAGATTCTGAGAGAGCATATGACTTCACCAGGCTCCTTATTTATTTGGAATTCTGCAGGTTTTCCACAACCAGGACTTTCACAGAATCACAGAATCAGTCAGGGTTGGAAGGGACCACAAGGATCATCTAGTTCCAACACCCCTGCCTTGGGCAGGGACACCCCACACTAGAACAGGCTGGCCAGAGCCTCTTCCAGCCTGGGCATAAACACCTCCAGGGACGGGGCCCCAACCACCTCCCTGGACAACCCATTCCAGGGCTTCACCACTCTCACGGTGAAGAACTTCCTCCTCACGTCCAGCCTGAATCTCCCCACCTCCAGCTTCATTCCATTCCCCCTAGTCCTATCACTACCTGATAGCCTGAGAAGTCCCTCCCCAGCCTTCTTGTAGGCCCCCTTCAGATACTGGAAGGCCACAATAAGGTCACCTTGGAGCCTTCTCTTCTCCAGACTGAACCCCTCAGTTTAGGGAGGATGCTGTCTTGCTGGAGCGTGTCCAGAGAAGGGCAACAAAGTTGGTGAGGGGTTTGGAACACAAGCCCTACGAGGAAAGGCTGAGGGAGCTGGGGTTGCTTAGCCTGGAGAAGAGGAGACTGAGGGGTGACCTTATTGCTCTCTACAACTACCTGAAGGGAGGCTGTAGACAGGCAGAGGTTGGTCTCTTTTCCCAGGCAGCCAGTACCAGAACAAGAGGACACAGTCTCAGGCTGCACCAGAGCAGGTTTAGGCTGGATGTTAGGAAGAAGTTCTATACAGAGAGAGTGGTTGTCCATTGGAATGGACTGCCCGTGGAGGTGGTGGAGTCACCTTCATTGGAGGTGTTCAGGAAGAGGCTTGATGGGGTGCTTGGTTGCATGGTTTAGTTGTTTAGGTGGGTTGGATTGGTTGATGGGTTGGATGCGATGATCTTGAAGGTCTCTTTCAACCTGGTGTATTGTATTATATTGCATAACAGCCCCAACTCTTTCAGTCTGTCCTCACAGGAGAGGTGCTCCAGCCCTCTTATCATCCTCGTGGCCCTTCTCTGAGTAGAGGAGAATCACCTCTCTTGACCTGCTAGCCACACTTCTCTTGATGCAGCCCAGGATCTGACTGGCTTTCCAGGCTGCAAGTGCACACTGAGAGCTCATGTTGAGCTTCTCGTCCACCAGCACCCCCAAGTCTCTCTCCTCAGGGCTGCTCTCCAGCCAGTCACTGCCCAGACTTTCCAGCTCTCCTATAATCAGTGTGCTGCACGCGCTCTTAAGAGCCAGTTGTTTTCAGCTTGGTTAAATGGGCATATGATTTGGCATGAATTCCACATATTTTCAATCATGATCAGCTGATCTTATCCCTCAGAGTTTGATCTGATGTAAGAACACAGAGAGGATGTATCTCACCACTGCAAGCTTTCCCCAGGATCCTTGCTAGACTTGAGGGGTGGCAAGGGAAAGAAGTACTCCACCTCCTCATTCTGCTGCCTAAACAGGGCACATACCCACCAGCATGGTTACTCTATAAAACAGATGGAAGCCTTGAACAGGCACAATTGAATATTAAACTACCTTGATGTTTCTTAAGCTGACACTTAAGGCTCAACCAAATTCTTGGTGCTAGATGTTGTACCAATACAAAGAATGACATTGGCCCTGCTTTACACACTCAGGGTTGCCACAATATAACAATGCTGGCCAAAAGAGTTCTTGAAATCTGTTCACCGCAGAGCTATTTTTTAAAATCTGACTCCTCTGCTCCCAACTTCTTCAGTCTGACTGCCACAGTAGGTCCTCATGCCCTCATGGAGAAGCTGGATCTGGACAAGACATTCCATTCAAGGTACTTCTGCAAAGGCCATGACTCTTACATAGCTAAGCACAACACACGCTTTAGCAGGTTGATCATGGCAGCATGAAGCCCTACAGAGAACTAGTAACCTGCTGATTACTGGGTTGATCTCCAAACTCTTGTGGAAAGATTGCTTTCAGTGCTTGAGCTAGCTATCATTTAGGAAGGTCAGACAGTTCATTAGCATGCTGTTGACACATATGTAATTTCTCCCACAGGAGAACTTCACAGGAATGCTCTGTTGAGGTTATGTACTTTTTGACTTTTGCTACCATATGTAGGACAAGTTCCTTCCACCCACAGCTTTTCTATCTAAAACACCCCTGAGTTAGTCTGGACACAATATTGTTCACTTGGGACACTGGCTCACCTCTTATTGGGCTGTCGTATCTTAGACAAGCTTTCATATTCCCCTTCCCTGAAAGCCACACGGGCAGGCCAACGCTGCTTCAGGACGTCTGAGAGAGCACCATGACCAGTTGTGGCCTCCGGGCCATGGTGGCGACTCATGCCCCCAACTGTGACTGCAGTCACGACTATGAAGGTCACTTCAGTTTTTCAAAGAAAGACACTGACATCAACAACACTTCAATACAGCTTCCAGGGAAAAGGCATGATATGGCTGGAACATGAGGAATGTGAGGAAAGCTCCTTTTCAGCAGAACAGAGGTGGGGAACAGCATCCTCCCCAAGGCAAAGGGCTCCATGCCTCCAGTGTACTCCCCTGAGAGAAAATGTGCTGTAAACTGCAATTTCACAACTGACACATCTCACCCTTTGAGATTCTTCACCATTTTGCTTGTGTCATACTCGCTACATGCCAACATGCAGGGTTGGAAGTACCCTTTGACCACTGACAACTGCTGTTCCACAGAGACTTCACACCAATGCAGACCTTGATAGAGGCTGCTACTGCAAACTAGAGAGAGCACCTCCAGAGATAATTGGGAAAGAAGGGCTACCAGAAAGCAGTGTGCAGTTTCTGGTTTATGATGAACAAACAACAGATTCGGTTAGAAGTGTTTGAAGAGACCTGCAGTCTTTTCTGCACGCTTTCCTGGATGCTTTGAGCAAACAGCCTCTATGGCAGTGGAGTAAAACCCCTGAAAACTGTTTGCCATGACCTCTTACCCTCATGAAACAAAACATCAGAGCGTGGTGTGGTCTCTGTGCTTTCATAAACACAGTTGTACAGATGAGTTACAAAGTAAGCCCCATTGGGATGTCTTTGTTTTTAAATTACAGGATTTCCTCTGCAAGTCGCTCTAGAATAATCAAGCTTTCCAAACTTAGAAATGGCAATTCTGCCAGTTTGTTCATCCCCCAAGACAGTCTCTCCTCAGATTATCAGGAGAACTGATACTCATTCCTGGACAGTTATCTTCTAGGACACTGACTTGTTTGGTCCTCTGGGCAGGGCCATAAGAAACAACCCAAGCCCCTGAATGTGTTGCCAGGCAGACAGGTATTTCTGAAACTGTTTAGAGAATTCTTCCATCCTGTACATATTTCTCTAAGCAAATATTTATTTAATTTACTAAAGTATTAGAGATAATCACCATAATTTTCTTTAAAGATGTAATTTCAACTTCCATTTAAAACCACTTTATTAGTTCATCATTTAAGACACACTCAGCTGAAGCACCACATAAAATTGCCAGTGTAGATGCAAATGTCTTCTCCTAAAAATCACCAGACCACAGCAATTTATAATACACATACATCAGGTGAAGAGAGGAAGTTGGTAGTTTCAAAGTCTTTTTTTTGACATGCTTTTTTAGCCACAAAATGTCTTTTATTCCAAAAACTAAAAAAATGTCAGGTATTTAGTCTTGGCACAGTAGGTTTTGTCTTTATTTTTCACACCCTTTTGCATGTATGAAAGAGATGTTAGACAGCATTTCATAACATTGATAATATCTCTTCCACAAACATCAATAGTGCTGCACAAGAAAATCAACTTCTCTTCTGAATTGTATTCAAGTTGTACAAACCTCAAAGGAAATCTGTTCCAGTACCTGTGTCTCAGTGGCTCTTCAAACATTTCCCAGGACAAAAACAGATAGCAGAACAGAACTAGAAGACTATTATTTTCCAGGAGATACTTAAACATAAAAGACCTTACATGGTGTAATTCTGCTAAGTCTGAAGGATTTGAAAAACAGAAAAGTGAGAAGCAAGTTAAGGAAACAGATTCCCATCAGCAGCCCAAGGAAAAGGGTAATTATACCACCCAATATTCATTGGAGTGCTCACAGCACTGTTCAGTCAGAAGGAAGAAAACAGCAGCACAGACAATCATTTTCCAAGGCAGTTTAAGAAGTACAGTACCCAGTGATATGTGGGAGCAAGAAAAGGCTCCAGAACTACAGGAGCTGCTGCCAATTATATTACCAAGGACTTAATCTAAAATGTGAGAAGAGCAGGACAAGTTATTTATTCAAGATCTTTTAACTCAGGACCATAAGGAACAGGAACATGGAGTACTGTGTCAGGAGATGTAGTAGGTCCACCAAAGAATTTGTTTGTGTTTTACATCTAAAACCTCAATTTGGAGGCTTGCTGTCTTTGGCATCCAGTCATGAATATAATAAAGTTCAGAACTTTACTGCAAAATCAATTTACAAAACCACAAGAAAATCTATGCTGTGGTTTAGTTCAAAGCTAAACACCTCTTCTGCAAGCTTGGGATAAATAGCACACTATCAATAGTTTAAGTTTCCTCTAACCCTTATCCCTCTCCAAGGGAACATGAAGCATCTCTTTAATGTTTGCAAACAACAACAAAACCTAGCCTTCTGGTAAACCTCCTCAGGAAACACTGCCCCATTTACACAGAAAATCATAATGATGGTGTGGTGGGTTTAGGCTATGCCTTTAAAATATAGTTACAGATTTTGAGTAGAAAAGTAGAAACATACGAATGAATCACTATTGGGTGCAAAAAAGAAAACTAAAGATTATTCTAAACAAATTCATTGGAGGGATATCTGCTAAAAAATGGGCTGTAGCAAAACAACTCTTTCTCTTTTTCTGATCTCTCTCTGCTTACTTCACCCAGGAGAGATTAATCTGCTTCTGGCTGACTTTGGCTTGGCTGCGTTGTTTAGTTAAGTCTAACCCATTGCTTTCTCTCTGCTCCTCTTCTCTCTTGGGACAGGGGGTGGGGGCCAGTGGAACAGCTTCCCTGGTCTCTGATCAGGGTTTTCATGTTGTTTGCTAACTGTAAATAACTGTATAATATTGTAAATATTGTATATTTTGTACATATTTGTTGCATTCCATTGTAGAGTCTAGTCTTGCTTGTAAATACACCTTCCATTTGCTTCTAACTGAGTTGGTCTGGCAAAGTTAATGCTGGGAGAAAAATTTCAGCCCACCCTAGATGGTTTGGTCTCAGTTTTTCTAATGTTCTGTTCTCCAAAACTAGAAGGAGAAGCCCTGAACTGTCCATAAGGATCAGGTGCTTTTAAAAAAGCAAACAATATTCTAAGACAAATATTTGGTTGAAAAAAACAACTCTGATAGAAAGTTCTTAATCCACCTCATAATAATCCTGAGGCACTCAATTTCACCCAGAGCCACAGCAGTGCAAAAACTGAGGAAAAGTTGAACCAATCACACTCAGTGGAAATACTCTGTGAGAGTCCCAAAGCTTGCAGTGTCTAAAGATGCTGCATATGCAATATAAGCAAAATCTTTTTGGACATTGAGGCTACATCCACACCTTTGCCACATGAGAGGATCAGATCAACTGAAGTAAGCAGGCATTCATTCCAGGAAGGTGGGCCGGATGGTAGAGCCTTTAGCACGCGTCACTCCACAGCACAGTAACATGGAAATATTGTTCCCCTCTCAGAGAAATACTTTTTCTTCCCCTGCCTAATTTGGTTCATTTATCTCAAATTGCCCAGTTTGGACATTTCCTAATAGCTGCAGAACATATGCAAGCTTTCTAGTAAGAGGCATGTTCTTCAAACCTCCATCTCAATGTCCTCGATCCTGCAAAGAGCTCCACGACGCAGGTTTCAGGAGTTCTACTGCTTTTTAAAGAGTCTGGAAAATGTCTTGAATGTTTAAAACACCTTTCCTTGTATTCCAGTTTCTTTACTGCTATCTCTGCATTCCAGTAGAAACCTGCTCTCTCTATTCCTTATCCAGTGGTGCAGAACCTACAACAATTAGCTGTTTCTGCTTGTCTCTGCTCTGCCTCATTTTTTTATTCCCCTGCCAGTTGCTGCTTATAAAGTAGATACCTGTCCAGATACTCAAAAATAAATTGAAGTGCTATATTTTAATGGGCATTTGAGGAAAAAAATAATTGAATTCTAATATGTTTCATTTGATGCAAACCAAGAGCATTTTAATAAATAATTCATATTAAGAGAACACAAAATTTATTGGCCTAATACTTCTAGCAACACAAATACAATGAGATGGGGTGTACGTGCACACACTCAGCTCGACTGTATTTTCAGATTCCCATTATTACAATATTCCCTATCACCTCTTATCTGGGAAAGCTCCTGCCTGCACTAGGATAAAAGTGAGATTTCTTGCTAATGTATCTCAGTGAATTAGATAAGGAAAAGCAGAGGAGAGCCTACCACATACTCCTCACTTGGTAATTCAGTCATTTATGCAAATACAAGTAAACATCAAAAACTAAAGACTTATGAAAAAGTATCACCTGTGGTTCTGTTTCTTTTTAATTAACCCTGAAAAAATCTAGGCTCCATGGAGCCAGAACTGCAGGAGTTGGTCTATCTGTCCAAGCAAAGCCTCTGAGTTTTTGGTCCAAAACAGAAGGCTAAAATACTTTAAGTTTTAAATACTTTACTTCTTTGAACTCGAAGAATCTGGATTTAAATTAGATATTAGAAACAATTTTTCCATGAGGGTGGTGAGGCACTGGAGCAAGTTGCCCAGATATGCTGTGGAGGCTGCAAGCCTGGAAGGGTTCAAAGCTAGGCTGGATGGGGCCTTGAGCAACCTGGTCTAGTTGGAGGTGTCCTGGCCCATGGCAGTGGGGTTGGAACAAGATGATCTTTAAGGTCCCTTCCAACCCAGATTCTATGATACAGGCAGTCCACAAACACTTCTAACATGACCAAGGATGCTCATGACCCACAAAATACATCCACATTTTATAGCATTTTAAAATCATAATGATAAATCCATTATTTGTGGAAGCAAAATTGCAGGCACCACTTGAATTCAACAACATAAGTAGTGTCCACAGGCAGAAAAAGAGTACAGAGAGCATCAGTAAATGTGGGGCTGGACAAAAGCTCTGAAAACCAAACGTGGCACTTTGAAAACCTCAAAATGCTGCTGAGCCATGAAGCACACACTCTTCTCCCTACTCCCAGAACATAAAATGCATCACTAGCCTCATTCCTAGCACTCAGTGATCTCAGTGAGAAGAGCATTAAGTCTCTTGAAAATGCAGATTTGCCACAGAAACTCTATAAAAAGTAAATTAAATTGAATTTTTAAAAAATAAAGTAAAGCTCTAAGAGGCAAATTTTTCTTTCATCTGTTCTTGTCTTCCTTATTATTTCAGTGTTGGATGTAGAAGAGTAAATAAATCTCATTTAATATCTGTGACACAATTCCCAGCTGTGGTTTCCTCAAGTCCTTCCAAAGCAGCTTTTTGGCAACTTGAAATTATTTGGCACCATCATAGTCACAGAAAATATATTTTATTCCTGAAAGGATTATTCAAAGTTTAACTGGCTGTAAGAGCACCACATCCACTGAGGCTCTCAGGCTCTCAGAACCTGAACTCTGGGAGAACTTATTCTCTCCTGTCTGATGTGTCCCCCTTACACAAATTAAGGAAATCTCCGGTATCCTCAGCTGGGAAACTGTCAGCTTCTTTTTGTTTCATCCAACTTACAAAGCAATTATCTCAGTGTAAGGGAGAACTGGAAATCAACAGCTTGTTCAAGTCAGCTGATGAAATGATGGAGCAGGTACAGGAATTTTTTTGTTGTTGTTTTGTGGGGGTTGTTGTTGTTGTTTTGGGGTTTGTCTGTTTGTTTGTTTGTTTGTTTGGGTTTTTTTTTGGCATTGCACTGCCAATACCCAAAGGTAGAGCAATAGGCATTGTGACATACTGGGACACTACTTCATGGGAACTGTACTGAAACTCCATTTTAAAGTATCACTGAGTCTCACCAGCCATAATTCAGCTCTGAGTCTGGATCCTCCTACACAGATCCCAAACCACTGCTATGGGGTGAAATCCACTAAAATCTCAAACAGCCTTTCCATTGAGACTGTGACACAAAAGTGTTGCCATTTCAGCATCTCCTGAATAAGTACCATTTATTTTTACAGTGCGCCTCCAGCATTTCCCACATTCACCAGCTGAAGAGAGAAATCCTCAACCCCATCCTGAATTTATCATCACAACACCTGCTCTCTGTCAAAGCTCACTGAGGACCCCAAACAAACCATCGTCAATGGGCCTCCAACCACTCAGCAATTTTGTGTTGCTTTTCAGCATGCCAGGCATATCCCAAACAGTCCAACCCACAGCCAGATGGCCAGTGCACAGGGGAAGACACCCACAGGCTTTAAAAACAAACAAACAAACAAATCAGAATTACCAGTATCTGCTGTCTGGTTGTGTGGTAGCCTTTAGGCCAGGACCTTAAAAACAAGCCTGAGAACACACTCAAAATGTAGGAAGCCATTCCCAACCCTGAGTTTATTTCTGCCAACAGGTTGAGTGGGAGGCAGAGGAGGGGGATAAATCTCAAAAGCACTTCCTTCCCCCTCCACCCCCCACCCCGCTCCACAAATGCATTATTCATAAAAGATGGGGATTTTTTTATTACCTGGGGATTTCATTTTTATTATGTTCAAAGGATTGTTTCGGCGAGCACTCACTCCCCTGCAGGCAAATATGCAGGGTTTTTTCACACTGCAGTATAAATTACAGTGAATATCTAAATAATACCGGCAAAACCTCAACAAAATCAAATAGCCAAAAACATTAGGGACAAATTGCCCTTGCACAATTTATTCCATTGTTTGGTGGAAGTCCATTGAGAGTCTGGGGCCCCTGGTATATTGGAACTGAACTGATTTATTCTGACTATCACAGAGGAAGTCCATAAACTACTCCTTTGTATGCTATACCTACAGGAAAAATCACCTAATGGGCTACACAACTGGCTGTTTGTCCTTAATTCCCAAACAGAATGACTTCCACACAGAGGTGGAGGGCATTAAGATATATGTAGTTATCACCATAAATCTGATTAGTGAAGGCAAGCAATGACCACAGCTTAAAACACAGAAAGGGCAAAACCCAATGTTCTTTCCATTCTGAGCAGAACATATTTCTGATGCTACCTCTGCTTGTTGTAATCATATTTCCAGCCTGAATCACAAGTACTCCAGTAATCTATCTTGTTCTGAACAGCCAAAATATTTATTTTTATTTGACCTCCTACTAGGTGCATTCATGGGAAAACAAATGGATTCTACTCGGGGCATGTCCATTTGTGCCTGTATCCCAGAAACCTGAAACCAGGCCAGCATCCTTCTGATTGAATAAAGCTGAACTGTCTGGGTTAAATCTGTTGTCAATATGCCTCGCTTATACAGTGAAATAGTTTCTTGTTAAGCAAGACAGAGATTTACTGTAGGCGGGATACGGACTTCAAATGCATCAGCATGGAATGGGAGGACAGAAATGTATTAATTCTTCAAGAAACACCGGATAAAAGCACTGTATACTTTAACAGGAAGCGCTTTTTCTATGAATAATCATGGTCTTGAGTCAACAGACTTTGCCTACTTAAGTTATCTCTTGCATCAGAATCCAATTATAGCAAAGCCCACAGAAAACAGGTTTGGCACACTTTAATATTTTGGTATTGATCTAATTTAGCTCTGGTTTCAATTACAACAGGGAGCATTTTATCAAGAGATAGACTTTGTTTGTTGGACTTTAAATTGCTTTTTCCCTGATTGTCTCTGATCTCACTATCTGGGTATTTTTGCCACACTTATTGCTGCAGTTTCAGAGCTTTCACCCATTAAAATGGGTGAAATTTACTATGAACTTCTATACAGGAGAGAAATCAAACCCAGCTTCTCTAAGTAAAAAGGAGTGCACTCGATACATTTGAAAACTGGACTGGGGTTTCTGTAGCAACCATTCCACAGTGATGCAACTGAATTTGACATCAAAGAACAAATGTATCAAGTCATCCTGACAACTGAAATGCTTGCAGTAAGAAGAATGCATACATATATCTGGAACAAAGAGGGATTATCCTAAGGAAAATGAGTGTTTTATTTAGGATTGTATGTACACCGTATCATCCTACTTGAGGCATCTTTTCTCCTATCAACATGCCTAACTGCCACAAAAATTAGCTGAAGCTACCCACAGCAGCTAGGAGGAGAATAAACCTCTTTATTTAGTTTTCAGATGTACCGAAGAATTATCTCATTTCCCACTTAATGACATACAGAAGATATAGGGCAGTAATTTTCTTTCTTCCTGCTGAATTTGGCCTTAAACTCTGCAGCTTTACTTCTTAAATTCATTGAAGGGAATGTTATCTCTGCAGCCCAAAAGACTTACAGATATTTACAAACTATAACTAAAAAATTCCCCCTGGTTAACAATATGCACCTTTCAGCCTCAAAACCTAAATGCCTAACAACAGGAAAATTTTGCTGCACTGTGCTCTCCCAAAAGACACGTTGCCTGCATTGATAATCTGGAATGTTTGCTGAATTAAAGAGGGATTATGAAATCATAGCTGTGATTAGAATCATACACTGCTGAAGGCAGATAACTGGAGTGTTGAAATCTCTAAAAAGGAAGCTGTCAAATAATAGGAAGCAATTTGCAATGATCCATAGCTTGGTGAATAAAATCACAAACCTAGTGCTCTGTTAAGCTCCAAGAAGTGATAAAATTTGAATTCAGAGTTTGTAGCTCTAAAACCAAGCCCATTTCATGGGAAATGGAGAACTTCTAGGGAAATGTAAGAATTCCCAGAGATAAAGGAACATCACAAGCTCACTGTAACTGAAACATAGTTGTAAGAGTGTCTTCAAATGTGATAAGGTATCATACTTGGGGAGACTGCTTTCTGAAACTCCCTATCGGTACTACTGTTGCTACACATGAGATACAACTGTCCTACCCCAAAGACAAACATGCAGGGCTTTGCTCTCCAGGCTGAACAGCAACAAGAACCATGCTGGTTTTCTGCTCAAAGTAGCATATGCCCTATTTGCCTCTGATGTCGAAGAAGGAAAATGCACCTGAAAACTGCAGCTAGTGTTCTTGGGACAATTTGTTGATGACTTTTCTGGCTAAATTTTCAAGCCTTTTAGATAGAAACCCAGCTCAAAATAGTTCATGTGTTTTTCAAAGTTCATTAAATAAAAATATGTTTGGGCTGCAATATGCCAAAGGCCTTGTCAAGTACTCTGGAAAAATGGATGTTCTCCTGAAAAACGGTGCACTTGCCCTTACAGCTATACAAATTACAGTCTGATACAAATTCCTGTAATAAGATGTCAGGTGAGTATTAGCTCCAAAGAAAAAGCTTATTATGTTCACAGTGGTCATTTGTGCACAACCAAATCCTAACAGGCTTCTGACAAGAGACATCATTTAATGATTCAAAGTGCCACATCAGCATGCACAAGCCATCCCCTAATCAGCAGTTCTTTCCTAGAGCAAGACAGCAGGAACTAGCTGCAGTGGGGAAAGCTAGAAAAAGGCCAGAAAACACTTTTCAGCCAATAAGTTCTTACCATTATATACCAGCCCAGATAGCTGCTTATATCCCAGCTGCCAACCTCTCTGGGCTGTACTGAGTCTGTACTGGGAGTTCTGGTTGACAACTGGCTGAACATGAGCCCAGGTGGAATGGAAGACCAATGGCATCTTGACTTGTATAAGGAATAGTATGGCCAGCAAGACTAGGGATGTAATTCTACCCCTGTAACTCGGCACTGGCGAGGCCTCACCTCAAGCGCTGCATGCAGTTCTGGGCCCCACACTTCAGAAGGATATTGAGACCCTGGAGTGGGTCCACAGGAGAGTGACAAGACTGGTGAAGGGACTGGAGGGAAAGTCTTAGGAGGAGAGGCTGAAGGAGCTGGGTTTGTTTAGCCTGGAAAAGAGGAGACTCAGGGGGCACCTTATCACACTGCACAACTACCTGAAGGGAAGTTGTAGTAAGGTGGGGGTCACGCTCTTCTCCCAGGCAGCTTGTGACAAGAGGGCATGGCTTGAAGCTGTGCCAGGGGAGATTTAGGTTGGATGTTAGGAAGCATTTCCTCATGGAAAGGGTAATTGGACACCGGAATGTTAGACACTGGAATGGACTGCCCAGGGAGGTGGTGGAGTCACTGTCCCTGGAAGTGCTTAAGAAAAGATTGGATGTGGCATGTAGTGACATGGTCTAGTCAGTGTGGTGGTGTTAGGTCATAGGCTGGACTTGATGATCTCAGAGGTCTATTCCAGCCTCAATAATTCTGTGAGTCCCTGTGGCATTTCTCCCTTTGACATTATCAGGGGCTAATGAACTCCTCTGCAGCTTCTCCTGGTCCACATGGAAGTACCCTGGCATCAAGAACATATTAGAGGATATTTGTTCCTGACTGGGTCCACAAGCTCCCACCTACAAGGAAGCTAAGGACAGAGCTATCTCAGTTCTTCCTGAAGTCCAGGATAAAAATCCCAGTGACTGACCAGCAGCATTCTCCTCAAAAAACTCACAAGTTACAACACAATTCAGATTGCTGACCTGAGGCTCTGAATGACATGAAATCTGCTACCTATCGGGGTTTTTTTGTGATGGTGCTGTTTTAACACTTCAGCAAGAGTTGGATACTGACAGCCAAAATCCTGCAAGGTCTCAGGCAGTCTTACAGGTTCCCTGAGCTGCAAAAGGGCATTCCCATCACTTGGCTGGCTCCATTACCATTGTTGTGACTGTACATGTACAAGGATGGGGAGATTTGCTGAGCCTCCCTTGTGTTCATATTTATTGCTGCCGTGCCCCAGGTAATGCAGACGACACATAATTTGAGCACTTCTGTCCTTATTAGTTTCTATTCCATATGATTTCCTTTGCATAGCTGACATCCTGGGCAGCTGGGGGCTAGCTTCCTATGTAGAATTTATACCCATATAACTAACAGTGAGCGGTGAGTGGCTTTTTTATTTTAAAGCAATTCATTCCACACTACCTCTCAGGCAGACCCAGCTACAAGGGTGTCTTATAGTACTGCAGAGGAAAACCATGCCATCATCATCTTCAGGGGCTGGGGCTGCAGCTGCGTGTGCTGGGGGTGTGTGGCCAGTGCTATGTGGGCACAGCTCCTACACTGATAAATCCTTTTAAACCGCATATAACCACTTCAGCAACACACGGCTGCGGCATTTCCTTTTGTTTGCGGGGAGAAAGCCCGTTGTGCCTAAAGGGATTGGGGAAATCGCTTCCAAGAGGCGGTTCCTCAGTCCCCGCCGCTGCACCAGGACCAGGCAGGCTCCCCGCGGAGCTGCCCGGGTTCCGCACGCCGCCAGAACGGAACGGGAAGGCCCTCATTGCCCTCGATTGTTTTCCTGAATGCCTTTATGAGCAACAGCGAAAGGAAATATTAGAGCCTGGCCGCTGGCCAGGGGCCTGCTCGGTGCTGCGGCCCGAGCTTGGGAGCAGCCAAGGCAAACATGCTCCCAGCGCCACTGTCGCCGCAGCTCTCGCCTGTGTTTCTCATCAACAGCGGTCCTTCATAGAGGGCTCCCCGGCCCCGCTCCGCACTGGAGGGACGTGGCCCTTCTGTTTTTAACGTAGCCGCTTTAAGCAGCCCAGTCGGGCCCACTGCTGCAAGGGTGGGTTCACAGAGCAGAGCGGCAGGGCCAGGGCAAGCATCTGGCGGAACCGATTTGCCCCTCAGAGCTGCCGCAGTACTTTCTGCTCGGACAGGCGTTGTGTCACTGAATGCCTCTCCGCGACCTGGGAGGTGGAAAATAAAAACGGTTTCCTCACCTGTAAGTGTGGTGGGGCTGTGGGACATGGAGCTATACCTGGGGAGCCATCGTATTGCCCAGCTGCAGCAGGATCAGGTCCTAGGTAAGTCTGGGAGCAAGTCTGTTCGCCCACAGCGGCCACTGGCTCTTGGCATCCAGGGGAGGGGAGGACTAGGGCAAGTCAGAAGTCCCACCGCAGCCCGGGCTGCCTCTGCCCACTCATCCTCTGCTCCATCCTCAAGCAGCCATAAAGACCAAGGCTCCAGGGTGCTCCACTGGACACCTAAACCAGCTGTGTCCTGGTCACTGGCTGGCAAAGATAGTCTAGGATTTCACCTTTTGAGATGGGCACTGTGGGAGCACATGTGAAAGCAGTTAACTGTGCAGCTATTTGGTCACAGGAATTTACACGCTCAGCTGCTCAAGCAGGAGGTTGTATGGTTAACTGGAGATGTTTAATAGATTCGTAGCAATGGGTGGTGTGGTTTTTAAGTGCAGCAATTTATTTAGCTCCAGACAGAGAGCGAGGTCCTCCCTCTAAACCCATTAACTCCAGAGCAGGGGCAATGGGGTAAAATTTGGTGCAGGGTAGAGGCAGGACAAGCCATGCTTTACTCAAATCCAGTCATCAGTGGGATGGGAGCTGCTCACAGCAGCTGACATGCTGTAGAAGAGTTCCTCCCACCACCTTTTGCCAAACTCCACTGGCAAAGTTTGAGAATCACCATTTCACAAGCATCAGTAACTTACAAGATATTTTTGAAGCTCTGCTAGCAGAGTTTTGAGGTTGCAAGAGTCTCTGTCACTGAGCTTTTGAAAATGTAAAAAATAGAGGGATCAAGATAAGAAAATAAATACTGCTGACCTAGCATTCCATTCCTGGGGTGAAATACAAGCAAATTGGGCATTTCCTATGGCTCTTTGCAAACATTGCTCCTTTGGAGGCAGGGTGGATGGAGCAGTGGTCTGGGGCTCCGGCCACCTGGGCTTCATTCCCAGCTGTGTCACAGATCTGCTGAGTAACCTTGGAATATCACTGTAAAATGACACCAAAGTCCTCCAAATCTCCAAATGAGATGTGCTGCACAGGAACTGGGCTCCTTCTCCACCTTCCCACAGCACTGACATGCAATCCTGTGTCACAGCTGGCATTTCTGTCACAGCTTTCTTTCACTCCTAATCCCACAGAGTTCTCTGTAGAAGGGGTTTCTAATAGATCAGTTCTGTTTGCAAGAAATAAGTTCAAATCAGATGTGTGAAAACAGAAGCATACTTCTACCTGGATATTTTTATAGAGTTAAGACCCATGCTACAAACTCAAATCCACAGGACCAAGATAGTATTCCAGTTTCAGATACGTACTCTATGGCAGTTACATGACTGCCTGTATTTCCAAAGTCCCCTTAACAATTGCAACAATAAATAAAAACAGTAGGGGTAGGTGATAACTAGATCTGTTCAGTCAGACAAAAGTACCAGTCAGAATCCAATTCTGTAGACCACTAGGATTTTTGTGTCATTGAGAACAGTATCCATACGGCTTCACACTGGTTTTCCCTTTTCTCAGGTAAAAGCTTCACAGAAACCCAAATAAGGGAGAATCTGTCCAATCCTGCTATGTGTTTGTGCTAGAGGATGCCTGTTTTCAAGTAAGTCCTTGGCTGAAGCTAGTGAATTGATGTGCCTTGTATTGTAGAACTGAAACCTACATTTGAAAACCTTTAAGGGATACTTAACTGAGAGCTGTGTCATCAGGAGGGTATCAGTTTAACATCTAAATCTCCCAGGAGCCACATACATGATTTATCTGTCTGAAGGCTTGGAATCCCATCCAGCCTAGGAAATAGACCCTTGGACAGGCCACAGGACATACATCTTTCCTTCTGGTTTGTCAAGTGCCCATCAGCAAGCTCTGAAAAACATAAGAATCACACCTATCAAACCTAGCATCATCGAGTCCTTCATGATGTCTACCAGAGTGAAATAATAATAAACTCTTCTGTGACAAAACCTTTTTTTCTTTTCTGAAACAAATTTAGGTTTTTTCTAAGTTTAGAAAGTGCAGTGAAAACAGCAGAGAGCATCTATGCATACATAGTCCAGTGTAGATACTTCTATCTATTTGCACAGTTAGTTATTACCTGAATGTCACTGGCATGTGCAGACTGGAGCTAGTGAAATCATTTGACAATGTTTTTCCATGTCTGTAAGTTGTCCACACATTGCAAAAATTCACAGATGTGTCATTATGTGTTACACCATGTAGGTCTACATCTCAAACAGCAACAAGCCAAAATGAGAGTCAGATGTGTACCTTCTGCTGCAGCTCCTTGACTGTAAGAGAGGACCTCTACATCACTCAAGTTGTGTTGGTGATGGGCTGCTCCTCTGCTGAGCTCCCAAAGACTCCTGATGCAGCGCAGGACACTCTCAGCCTGAGATCTGAGGCTCCAAGAGGCATTGAAATCACATTCCCAAGATAGCCATATGCCAGATGCAAGATTATATTCTTTAGTAAAGCTGCAGTAATTCAGCAAAAATGCATGTAATTCCAGACATTCCAGCCTGCACAGATCTGTGTTTGTAGACCCTGGCGTCACTGGAACACTTCCAGACAGCTCCACTCCCCTTGATTCTGCCCAACCCAAATCTCTGGATGGTACCTACACCTCTGACATGCAGGTACACACAAGATAAAGAGAGCACACTGGAATGAAGTTACAGAGAATGATTAGATCAGACTTGGATCTGGCTGTGATGTTCAACAGGTCCTGGCTGACACCTAGTACTGAGAGGTCTAATAGGCACAGTCAGATGGAAGCAAGGGAGAAGAAGGAATGAACAAACTCCTTGTTAAATCCACCCCTGATTAGGTCATGAACAAATCACAGGGCCACCCCTTTTGTGGCATATTTGGAGACATATAAAGTACAGTTGTATGAAAAAGGATAAGACAGAAGGAGTTTGTTGTATTTGGAGACTAGTTACTTATATAAACAAAATTAACAGGCAAAAGGCTTTGTAGACCTATCAGCTCTGCCTAGCAAAATAAAGAGGAGTTGTAGATGTTCACACATCAAATTAAGAAGCATCTTTATTTCAAGACATCACTGCTGAGCCACTACAAGGCATTTCAAGTCTCTTCTTCACTACCAGTATGAAAAGGACAAGATATTGATGAGAAAGGATGCTTTTTTATTTGTCTGTGTCACATCCCAGTAATAGGGCAAACTATATAATTTTTACTCAGGTGGGAGCACAGCTTTAATTCTGCACATCATGGCAGAATGTGGTGCAGTGAAAGAAAATGCCCCTGCTTTATTCTGAAATGACAGCTGGACCTCACTTGAGAAGACAGCAAAACATGGTCAAAGAAATAAATTTTTAAAGATCATGAGATAACCCTGCCCCTTGTCTAATTGAAATTTTTTAAAGGCTGCTTGTTACATTGCAGACAGTATTTCATCTAACAGAAAAGCTTTGTTTGTTAGCCCACATATACAGAGAATGTCATGGAGAAACAAATTGTTGCCCTGCCAGAACTGGTAGCGAGGAGAAAAGTCATTAAGTAGTTAGTTTGCTTCTGTTCAGTGCAGGAAGGGAAGAACTGCCCAAATCAGGGATATTTCCTGGTACAACACAGGGACTTTGATAGTCAGCTGTCAATACATTTACCAGCTATCTAGTTTTCCCAGAAGTATCTTGACCTGAGCTGACTCATCTGTGTCCCAGGAGGATGACTAATCACTCTGATTTATTACACTGTGGCCTGCTAGTCATTTCAGCTCTGTTTACATTGGTGCCAGCACAATATTTTATACAGAGCAAGCTAGGGTCTATATAGGCATAGTTATTTAAACACTATTCAAAAGCAAGAAGAATTCATCACCAAGTATCCACAAAATTGAAATAAGTACAAAATGATGCTCTGGGCAACATTTGGGGAAAAGCTGAAACTTTAAAGGGCAGGCAGAGCTACAAGACAAGCTAATAAGCTAATTAAGCCTGAAGTTAGTTGATAATTGTAGGCATCTTCCAATGAAATTACAAAGTCCTGAGGACTGCATGTAACCTACAAAAACCCCACATGATTATTTTTTACAAGGAGGCAGTGGAGCACTCTGTTACGAGAAACAATCTCAATCCTGTTAAATTAATAGCTATTGCTGTTGAATGTGCTAGAAACCGTGCTATGGAATGCAGCTAAAAAGCCTCTTGCAAAAGCCAGCTAAAGGTTTGATATTGTAAGCCTGTATGCATTCATTTGCACCAAAATTAAGCTTTGCTAAAAAAACAAAACAAAACCCCACAAAAACATACTTGGGATGGGCATCACTGCCTGTACATTGAGTTTGTTTGATATTATCATCACCTGCCAAGTAGCCTAAGCAGAGGACTGGGCAAAGCATGAAAGGAGTATAGCATAGCTGGTAAGGAGCATTCTCCAGAAGCAATCTAAAAACCCACATGCTCAGATACACAGCAGTACCTCAGTAGAATAGAATAGAATAGAATAGAATAGAATAGAATAGAATAGAATAGAATAGAATAGAATAGAATAGAATAGAATAGAATAGACCAGACCAGGTTGGAAGAGACCTTCAAGATCATCATGTCCAACCTATCATAGCATCATAGTAGTATCATAGAATCAGTCAGGGTTGGAAGGGACCACAAGGATCATCTAGTTCCAACCCCCTGCCATGGGCAGGGACACCCTACACTACATCAAGCTGGCCAGAGCCTCATCCAGCCTGGGCTTAAACACCTCCAGGGACGGGGCCCCAACCACCTCCCTGGACAACCCATGCCAGGGCTTCACCACTCTCATGGTGAAGAACTTCCTCCTCACGTCCAGCCTGAATCTCCCCACCTCCAGCTTCATTCCATTCCCCCTAGTCCTATCACTACCTGATAGCCTGAGAAGTCCCTCCCCAGCCTTCTTGTAGGCCCCCTTCAGATACTGGAAGGCCACAATAAGGTCACCTTGGAGCCTTCTCTTCTCCAGACTGAACAGCCCCAACTCTTTCAGTCTGTCCTCATAGGAGAGGTGCTGCAGCCCTCTGATCATCCTCATGGCCCTTCTCTGGACACACTCCAGCATGTCCACGTCCCTCTTGTAATAGGGACTCCAGAACTGGATGCAGTACTCCAGGTGGGGTCTCACCAGAGCTGAGTAGAGAGGAAGAAGCACCTCCCTTGACCTGCTAGCCACACTTCTCTTGATGCAGCCCAGGATCTGATTGGCCTTCCAGGCTGCAAGTGCACATTGAGAGCTCATGTTGAGCTTCTCGTCCACCAGCACCCCCAAGTCTCTCTCCTCTGGACTGCTCTCCAGCCAGCCCTTGCCCAGCCTGGATTTGTGTCTGGGATTGCCTTGACCCAGATGCTGGACCCTGCACTTGGTCTTGTTGAAGCTCATGAGGTTGGCTTGTGCCCACCTCTCCAGCCTGTCAAGGTCCCTCTGGATGGCATCCCTTCCCTCCAGCATGTCCGCTGCACCACACAGCTTGGTGTCATAAGCAGACTTGCTGAGGGTGCACTCGATGCCACTGTCCATGTCACCCACAAAGATATTGAACAAGCCTGGTCCCAGGACTGATCCCTGAGGGACTCCGCTTGTCACTGGCCTCCACCGGGACATGGACCCGTTGACAGCCACTCTTTGGGTGCGGCCATCAAGCCAATTCTTTATCCATCTAGTGGTCCACCCATCAAACCCATGTGTCACCAGCTTGGAGACCAGGAGGTGGTGCGGGACAGTGTCGAAGGCTTTGCTCAAGTCCAGGTAAACGACATCAGTTGCTCGCCCCTCATCTATTAATGTTGTGACCTGTTCATAGAAGGCCACCAGGTTTGTCAGGCAGGATTTGCCCTTGGCAAAGCCATGCTGACTGTTCCCAAACACCTCTTCACTGTTCTTCTGAGTCAGTAGTGCCTGCAGGAGGATCTGCTCCATGATCTTTCCGGGCACAGAGGTGAGACTGACTGGCCTGTAGTTCCCTGGTTCCTCCTTCTTACCCTTTTTGAAAATGGGAGCAATGTTTCCCCTTTTCCAGTCTGTGGGGACTTCCCCAGTCTGCCATGACTTCTGGAATAAAATAGAGAGGGGTTTAGAAACCTCATCTGCCAGTTCTCTCAGCACCCGTGGGTGTATCCTGTTGGGTCCCATGGACTTGAACACTTTCAGGGTCTTCAGGTGATCACGAACCTGAGCTTCACTTATGATGGGCAGTTCTTCCTCCCCGTCCCTGGCATCGTCTTCCATGACACCAGGAGTGTGGCTGGAGGCCCTCGCAGTGAAGACTGAGGTAAAGAAGTTATTGAGTACCTCAGCCTTTTCCACATCACTTGTGACCATTTCACCACTTTCCTTTCTGAGGGGGCCCACACCTTCCCTAGTCTTCTTCTTGCCATTAATATACCTGTAGAAATTCTTAGTGTTCCCTTTAACCTCCCTGGCTAGATTCAATTCGAACTCTGCTTTGGCTTTCCTAACCAGGTCTCTTGCTGCTCGGGCAGCTTCCTTATATAGCCCCTGTTCTAGCTGTCCTTCCCTCCACTTCCTGTAGAGTTTCTTTTTAAGTAATAGTGTGTCCAGTAGCTCCTTGCTCATCCAGGCAGGCCTCCTAGAATTCTTTCCTGCTTATCATCCAACACCACCTAATCAACCAAACCATGCAACCAAGCACCCCATCCAGTCTCCTCCTAAACACCTCCAATGATGGTGACTCCACCACCTCCCTGGGCAGCCCATTCCAATGGACAATCACTCTCTCTGTGTAGAATCTCCTCCTAACATCCAGTCTGAACCTCCCCTGCTGCAGCTTGAGACTGTGTCCTCTTGTTCTGGTGCTGGTTGCCTGGGAGAAGAGACCAGCCCCTGCCTGTCTACAACCTCCCTTCAGGTAGTTGTAGAGAGCAAGGTCTCCCTGAGCCTCCTCTTCTCCAGGCTAAGCAACCCCAGCTCCCTCAGTAGTAACTACAACACCCAGGATTTCACACTGTTTCTATCTTACTGATTTCCACATAAATTGTGTTCATTTTATTTTATTTTGCTTGCTTTGAAAGCTCAGATTAGCATCTGAGAGTTACTCTGCCAAACTGCTTTCTCCATCTCAACCCATAATAATACTTTGTGGGACAAATAAAGACACTGATTACATCTCTGCACCAGACAACCACGCTGCGTGGCTTTCTGCCCCAGAATTTTGTCTAGGAATGCAAGGGAAGAAGGTCATTTTGCTTGCCCAGAACTCCCTCACTGCCCAGTTTCAACATATGCACAAACTGGTCTTCTGAACTGACTCTGAGCCCAAGGTGCAGGAGTTAACACCATGTACTCCACTCCCACCCTGACCCACTGGGATAAGGGCTGTGGGAGAATGAATGGTGAGAAAGGGGCAGAGAAAAGCTATTTGTTTGTGGTGCAGGTGGAGGAATAGTGGATGGTGGGGACAGGGAGGTCTCTGAAACAGAAAACATGGGCAGTTTCTCCTGAGGCACTTCTAACCAGTCACTTGATTAGGAGACAGTCACATGTGCACAAGACTGTCCAGCAGAGTCCTTTTACACACTTCCGTGAAGCTTCTTCTAGCACTGTGTTGGGTGTGTGAACACCCAGCACATCACATCCCATCAGGAAAGTGACAGCTAAGGACCTCAACACCCATATCCTCTGCTTTCAGTAACACCCCAACAATACCAGGCCAGTATCTGTGTAACCAGGTGAGACTTTGAGAATCACAGAATACATATGGTTGGAAGAGACCTCCAAGATCACCCAGTCCAACCCGTGACCCAGCACTGAAGGTTCAACACTGAACCATGTCCCTAAGTGCTAGGTCCATATGCCACTTGAACATCCCCAGAGATGATGACTCCAGTTTTAGAATCTTTTCAGTGAAGAAACATTTTCTAACATCCAGACTGAACCTTCCCTGGCATATCTTGTAACCATTTGCTCTAGTCCTGTCACCTACCACCAAGGAGAAGAGGCTGCTCCCTCTTCACTCCAGCCTCCTTCAGGTAGTTGTAGAGAGTGATAAGATCTCCACTTAGCCTCCTCTTGTCTAGACTGAACAACCCTAGCTCTCTCAGACACTACTCATAGACCATGTGCTCCAGGCCCCACACCAGCCTCACTGCCCTTCTCTGGACATACTCCAGCACCTCAATGTCCTTCCTATAGTGAGGGGCCCAGAACTGAACACAATACTCAAAGTGTGGCCTCACCAGTGCTGAATACCCATTCTTACTGGCCACAGTGTTTCTAATACAAGCCAGGATGCCATTTGCTTTCACACTGATGACTCACATTGTGTCAGCTATGAACCAATAACTAGGTCCCTCTTCAAGTTGCAGCTAGAGTGGTTTGGGTCAGAAGGGACCTCTACAGTGCTAGGACAATCTTTTGCAGTGGGCAGGGACATCTTCAACTACATCAGATTCCTTGAGTCCTGTCCAACCTGACAGGGAATGAATTTGTGTGTAGTTTTGTGGAAGCTGCACAAAATAGCATCAAACATCACGCTTGTCTCTCCAAGCCAGACTCTGAACACTTCCTACAGAATTAATAAGTAGGAGAAATGCCAGTCATGAAAATCAACAAGTTTACAATACAAAGATGAGATATACTGGGGAGAAGCACAACTTAACCCAGTAGCAAAAGTTCCTTCCAACTTGCAAGAGATCTAGTAAATACCACATACAGAAGGGTATGGCACAGATACCAGCTCCTCATGGTGGCCATACATTACAAACACAAGTTGTTGTGGGGCTGACTCCTCTGTTCTTTGTGAACCTATCAGTCAGTTCTCTCAAAGTCATTTGAGCAGGCATTCTTGAAGTCTGCTCTCTGAATTTGTCCTAGGGAAGAAAAAGAACTTCTAGGGATAAAAAGCTTCCTCAAAAACTGGAACATTAAAGAGTAACACCACCAAATCCTTATCCCAACCTAAAGCCAAGGGAACTTCTTTTTGTTGCTTCTTTGAGGTCTACAAGGAATTTCTTACTTTTTTTTTCTCCTCATTTTTGCATGCTTCTGCATTTTCTGGTTGTGGCTGACAGCTACTAACATACATCTAGAAGGCTTTCTTCCTCAGCCTACCTCTCTGGCTAAAATAGAAACAAGAATTTCAAGCTAAACAAATTCAGAACAAGAGGTTTTCTCTTATCCTGATCAACAGCTCATGTTTTTCACACAATCAGACTTCTTACACAACATTTATTGGTACTTGCATAGCCAAAAAAGAGTCACAAAACCACAGAGATTTTTCTGAGCAGATCTCTTGTTTATAAGTCAATATTTAAAGAGAGTAACAAATTGCTTATTTAAAGAATGTGTCCAAAACTTGTAACCTTACAGTCATTTCTGAGAGAACTGGGTTGCTTATAGTGGTTTTCCTGGGGGGAGTGGAAGGGGGAAGTGATGCAAACAAACATCTGCCAGCTGTGCATGAGAACCCCTCCTTTTATTGCACTGGGCTTTGCATTATTAGTGGTTTCTAATAGCTTCAGCCACTGATAAAAAAATAGTTTGAGTTTTCACCACTCTTGTGAAATGGTCTTTTCAAGTGGATCTGTCATTGTGGTTTCCTGGATTTCTTCAGTCTTGTTGGAAAGCTTGTAAATTCCCATGGCTGACAGTATGTTAAGGAAGGAACTGAAAAATAGTAAATACCAATTCAGTGGTATAAGCCCTTTTCTGCTTTTTTTGGACTGAGAGTGCAATTTTGGAGATTATTGTCAGTTTTTACACAAACTTCAAAACAGTTCCAGATGGGAACCCATCCCTGTGTCCATTTTGCACCTTCAATTAAACTCTCTGCCACCAAATCAGCCTTCACGAAGTTACATATTGGTAGGCTAACATCTGGGTGACTCAACTGGGTCTGGGCTGCTAAATTATTTTACAGAGTACTTGACAATATCCATACTACACATGGATGAAACAACAGGAAGGAAAATCACTCTTTAATATCATATTACTTCCTACAGCTTCAGAGAAGAATGTGTGATGGAAAGAATACAAAAAAACACCCATCAGATGATGTATTTCTATGTGCAGTGACCAGATATTAAATATCTGTTCTCTTTTTTTTCTTTTTTCATTGTAGATGTTTCAAACACTGAAAACAAAATGCATATAGAATATTTTTACTGCACAGAAGAATGAGTGCAGATGGGGAATACCAGCATGTTGAATGCTTTCTGAAGTTAAGCCTCTTTTTGCACTCAGATCATGTACTAAAATTGCTTTTGCTGTTTACTCTGTTTGTCTGCAGATGAGATCAGAATGCAGTCTAGCACAGTTATGATGAGTGTGAAATACACAAGGACCATTTGTTACCAAGTCCAGTTTTACTCTTCATAAAGCACCTATCTGATATGCTGTAAACAATCTATGGCTCCTGGAGAACGTGAATAATGGTGGAAGGATCATCAACTAAAGAACCCAGATTTTGTTGCAGTTCTTCCAAGAGAAGATGTAGGATGAAATTCTGACTTGTATAATGCTGCTAGAGGAATATTGACACCAAGCTGACCCAGTAACAGCACTCAGAGCTGATGAAGAGATTTAAATGATGCATTCTGGTGAGGGGTTCAAAAGTCAGAAGTCACAACCCAAAATAATTGTGTATACCGGAAACCTCAAACTATTTCACTCAGGGTCAGAATGATGAACTTGTGGAATCAGTTGCCAAGTAATAACATGGAAACATGGACTGCTGTCTAAGTGGCTTGGAGACATCTTGGCACTTTTATGGAGAGAGAAGGGATTAAAGGATACAGTGACAAAACAGAAAACTGGGGGTTAAGAGAAACTTAAGGGAGGAGAAGCTTGTGAGGTCAAGTGGTATTTTCCTCTCCAGACATTTCTTTTATGTCATTCTTACCAAAGACATCATGTCAGATTGAATAAACACTCACTAAAGCTTAGATAAGGAATGGACTTCTACTGAATTGAAACAGGGATGAAGCAGCACTATCTTTTCCTCTGCACCACAATAAAAGTAACTGCTACCAAACAAGAGTAGACTTCTTTATCTATATATAATGCCATGTGTTTGACCTACTCAGTCTAATGCAGCACAGAAGGTTTTCTCCTTTCAGCCTCTTCCTGTACCCTTATCTTCTCCAGTCCCATCAGAATACAACAATTGAGCAGATAAAAAGTGAAACCGAGATAGCTTGATGTCAGAACAGGACACAGCTGTCTGAGGTACACTTGACTGGTGACACACTCCTTACAGACCAGTACTATTTCTATACTACCCAAGACTTGGGCAGCATTAGCATGGGCATGTCATATGCAATTGCATCAAGCACCTGGAGCTACTGCATCAGTTTTGCATGACAAAGAATTAATACAGGAACTATTTTAGCTATTTTTATCCTTTTTTTCTTTTAGAAGAATATTTGCTCCCTTTAAGAGGATGCATCCAATACAAACCTATTTCAAATGGAAGGTACACACCTATACAAAATGATGTGTAAAACAAAGCACATTTTTAACTTAAAATGTCAGGTGTTAAAGCAAAACTGTAGCAAAAGTTCTTACTATTTGGCTCTTCCAGAAATTGTCCCACAAGTGAATTAAGTATTTTATATTTCAGCTGCTTTCCTTTGTCTCTTGCATGAGTTGACACAAACAACAACAACTGAGGTGCTCTAACCAGCTTTGTACTGATATCTCCCCAGAACACGTGGGATACTAAAGTATTCAGTGACACAAGCTCACTGCATTGCTTTTTCAAAAGCAGGGGGCATCCCTTTGCTAAGTCAAAGCAAGAGAACATGGGTCAGGCTTGGGTTCAGGTGACAAGATTTGGCCAGAGATAAGAAAGAAAAATGTCAATAGTTTTCTGAATTGCAGGGGGTCTAACTGTTGCAAACCTTTGAACTTTTGGAGCATTGCAATACCTTTACCATTCATTTTTCAGAAAAGGCATGAAAAAGATTGTGTCTTATGCCTTCTGCATAGAAACCAGCCTTGTCAGCTCATATCCTGGGATGTGGCATCAAAGAATGCTCCTCTGATTCTACCCATGGAGACAACTCTCTAACAGCAATTTCCCCAAACCCTTCAGCTTTCAGTGAGCACTAAAAATTGATGTTAAAAATCTCTGCAGACTGTCTTATTAAAACATGCAAACATTTGTTTGTTGTGCCTCTCTCAACTTCTTAAAAACATTATAGAATCACACTTTCTTAAAACATCTCTGAGCTGTCCTAGAATTCCAGCTGACCTACATTCGTTTCGATCCACAGTCAGTCTGACACCTCTTGCCCATTTCCTCTGAATTTGATGCTGCTTTAGAAAATACCTTCAGAACTTACCTAGGTTTGATGTCATAGAGAAACTTGATGTTTGGAACGGATAAAAAGATAAGTCAGACGATAATTATAACCATTTACCCCATGTAAAGCTTAGCCCTTGCAGCATAAAACCATTTGCTCAAATTTTATTTTTGTTGTCTTAAGCCTAATTTGGTTTCTAATTTAACATACAATTAATTACTTCTGATATTCTGAGATCTTAGGCCATCAAAGCTACCCCTTAATTGAAAAGAACAATTAATTACAGCTTAGTATTCAACTACAAGCTATGCATTAGTAGTATTTTATATTCTGAAAGACAACAGTTGTATAGACAGAAACGCATTTGTGGATGGATGTTAGAGTTCGCTCATCTGCAGGTCTGCAGTCCTGAGTCTAAAAGCAATTACATGGCAGGGATCCAGCAAGTTGTGGAAGGCAAAGTAAGATTTTCATCTCCTTCCTCTCTTTCCACTAGTGTGATTCAGTGCAGGACATGGGTTGCAGACCTTCTACACCCCACAGGTTGTCTGACAGCCGTAAGGCCAGTGTAATTGCACTACACAGTACCCACAGTATTTGCTTGCTCAGTGCTGAAGCAAAACAAGTTGCTACCCTCTCTGAACCCTCCCACACCAGTGCTATGTTAAAGTGATTTGTAACAAAGGATTTGAAGCTCATTATTCAATAATAGGTGTCATTCAGATTTCAGATTCTATCTGGTTCCATTAATTACATGTCAACAATTTTTTTCCTCCTTTTCCAACATAAAAATAAGGTGCTGCCACTGGCAGTCTGCCTGAAAGGTTCAAATGTCAGGGCAGTAATTTTGAGTGGAATGGATTTGAGTAAACTGATGTGAGGATAAAAATAGCTATCAGAGATTCCCTGACAAGTTGCTGTGACAGGGAAAAGCTCAGAACTGCTTTCACCTACCTGCCTATACAACTTCTCTCTGTCCTGAATGGTACAGCACAAAATGTAACACCAGAAAAATTAAAACAAAACAAACCAAACCCCACCATCAACAACAAAAAAAATGGTATAAATTTTCTGTGGCTTTTCCTATGGTGAAGACTAACAGTTCTTCCATTTCTCTGGTGAGGCATTGACAAGGGAGTATCACAGCCCTGCCTTGGTCAAGCACTGATCATAGTACACAAAGAGATTGGAAGTGGTGCCCCACAGCCAGCTCCTGCATCAGGAAGAAGCCCTGAATGGGAAGATCTGCAATTTCTGCAGTGTAAACAGTGACTACAGCAAAGCATGGGAACAGAGCATGGAACAGGGCTCAGGATCAAGTTTCCACTGAGCAAGGTATTCACTGTAAGAGCACACAACAGCAACTCGGCCTTCTGACAACCCAGCCATATACCTGACTTCAATGCCACACTGATGGTCTAAGAGAAAGAAAAAGACAGGGAAAAAAGGAGAGGAGAGGGGGAAAAAAGGGTAAAAGGGGGAAAGTGGAAAAAGGAAAAAAGAAAAATGGTAGGGAGGGAGGAGGGGGAAGGGAAATTTAAAAGGAAAAAGAAAGAAAAAGGAAAGAAAGAAAGAAAGAAAGAAAGAAAGAAAGAAAGAAAGAAAGAAAGAAAGAAAGAAAGAAAGAAAGAAAGAAAGAAAGAAAGAAAGAAAGAAAGGAAGAAAGAAAGAAAGAAAAAGAAAAAGAAAGAAAGAAAGAAAGAAAGAAAGAAAGAAAGAAAGAAAGAAAGAAAGAAAGAAAGAAAGAAAGAAAGAAAGAAAGAAAGAAAGAAAGAAAGAAAGAAAAAGAAAGAAAGAAAGAAAGAAAGAAAGAAAGAAAGAAAGAAAGAAAGAAAGAAAGAAAGAAAGAAAGAAAAGGAAGGAAGGAAGGAAGGAAGGAAGGAAGGAAGGAAGGAAGGAAGGAAGGAAGGAAGGAAGGAAGGAAGGAAGGAAGGAAGGAAGGAAGGAAGGAAGGAAGGAAGGAAGGAAGGAAGGAAGGAAGGAAGGAAGGAAGGAAGGAAAGAAAGAAAGAAAGAAAGAAAGAAAGAAAGAAAGAAAGAAAGAAAGAAAGAAAGAAAGAAAGAAAGAAAGAAAGAAAGAAAGAAAGAAAGAAAGAAAGAAAGAAAGAAAGAAAGAAAGAAAGAAAGAAAGAAAGAAAGAAAGAAAGAAAGAAAGAAAGAAAAGGAGGGAGGAAGGAAGGAAGGAAGGAAGGAAGGAAGGAAGGAAGGAAGGAAGGAAGGAAGGAAGGAAGGAAGGAAGGAAGGAAGGAAGGAAGGAAGGAAGGAAGGAAGGAAGGAAGGAAGGAAGGAAGGAAGGAAGGAAGGAAGGAAGGAAGGAAAGAAAGAAAGAAAGAAAGAAAGAAAGAAAGAAAGAAAGAAAGAAAGAAAGAAAGAAAGAAAGAAAGAAAGAAAGAAAGAAAGAAAGAAAGAAAGAAAGAAAGAAAGAAAGAAAGAAAGAAAGAAAGAAAGAAAGAAAGAAAGAAAGAAAGAAAGAAAGAAAGAAAGAAAGAAGGAAAATCCAAACACCAAAGAAAAGGCTTTAAGTCACTGGATGTGATTTGGCCCAGACAATTCATAATCATACAACTTCCAGTCATACAGCTTCTCCCATACACAGAGATAAACATCACATTGTGTTTATCACCAGAGGAAGAATCCTCAGGAAGGCAATTTCCCTCTTAGTCTGGTTCGCCTTTCTCAGAATCTATTTTTTCCTGAAAACTTATGAGGACAGCATGCAACCTGACCTGCCTCCAAAGAGACCACTGTTTGCAACATCTTGTCATGTGGCTACTTCTGGTGAGCAGGAAAGAAGGGGTGAGGGACCATTCTCCCCAGATTCTCTGGTACAGTAGGTGAACAGCCTCTGAAGGCTTCCCAGCAGGAATTTCTATTCAGGTACAGCAGAGGGAGAAGAATGAATATGAAACATATGGTAAAGGCTATTTTGCCTCTCACAACCCCACTTTCTCTACTATAAAATTAGAAAAGCTGTCCTGACCTTTACACATAAAGCACTTAAATAGCTACACATTCAAAATTATAAGTAAGAATTAGCCATTATTACTCAATGAGGATTCAAGGTAAGGGTGAAACCAGGGTTATAGAGATAAGAGAGATAGCTTTAAAATTCTTGGAGAAGACTGCCCCAGGAGAGGGCTATTTGAAATAAGGGACTCTGTACGTTCTCCCTCAGGGACAATGGCATCAGGAGGTAGGAAAGATGCTGATTCCCCCTCAGACCTGCATATCTTCAACTACAGCAACTGGTAACTAAACAGGACAGGTACAGGTACATCTGATTAAACAACACATACAGATGCTGTCTGGCCATTTTGCCTTCATATTCCTTAATACTATTACTTGCAAGTTGTCCACAATCTTTAAATAAGCAGCTGTGAAAAGCATCACAAAAATAAATGCAGGACATTTAAATTGTTTAAAGCTTTCCTGGGTAAACTATCTAGATGCATGAGAGCAGCTCATATGTGTCAACTGGACACATATAAAGAAAGTTCTTTAAACAATGTAAAACCTTGTCCTGTCTTCCTTCATTTTGCATTTTACTATCCTTTATGGCTGCCTTCCTGTATTTCTATTTATCTGTTTTCCATCTACCATTAGCAATGGTTCTTCCTCCCTCAAAGTTTTCAGTTCTGACATCTTTCAAGACCTTTACTCTAGCCAAGCTGTCATGCTAACTCAGCTTCTCTGAAGGCGCTGCCTGCAGCTCAGTCTGCACAGAAAAGCCACCAGCCTGGAAAAGCAGCAGGGAAGGTTCAATTAAAGGCTGTACAGAAGACATGCTTCATGTGCGACCTCTCTTTTGGTCTCCAATGACATATCAGCTTCCTTGATCACTCCTACAGATAACAGCAAAAACAACAAATGACACAAGAGAGAATGACTTGTCAAAACAGATGATGACCTGTGCCACCAATTTCCCTATTAAAGGGATGGCTTTGTTTCTTACTGGCACTTATTTTCCACTAGGGATGTACTGAGGCTCAAAATTCTAAGTCTGCTTCTGTTGTCAGGCAAAAGATCTCTCTTTTAACCTTTATTTCTGGGGTGGGATACAAGGCTAAACATAAAATTAATGACCAAAATCCTTTTGCTACCCAAAAGGACAAAATGTACTCTTGAATATTTCCCAGATGTTTGATTTATACTTTGTTATCCCAAACTATGTTTTTGCTTTTCTCATTTGGGTATCTCCAGGCTTTTCTCTTTCTTTCTCTGCTCTTTTTCTTCTTCATCTTTTTGTTTTTTTTTCCCCAGATATAACTATAATTATACAAAGAGAGCAGCATAAAGCTGTTCCCATAAAGATGAAAGCCCTAGAAAAGTGCTGTGTTTAACACCTTTCAACCAATCTAAAGAGCATGAGAAGACAGGGAGAGAGAATTCTGTCAGTGCATATTGTTGTGGTATAAGAAAAATCATCCAGCAACTACTGACCTTTAGATTCACTTGCTTTGGTCACAGGCTTAGGGCACTACTAACTCAGTGTGGTCTGAATTAAACTCTGGGTAAAAGGGCCAGAATCTTTCTGCAACCTTACATGGGCTTACTCTTCTGAAGGGGACAGCCTCTACCCATTTGTCCATATGCAGATCCCCTATTCTTGGCTCTCCACACAGCGTCCTGAGAAAGTCAGTTCAGGACCAGTATTCTAGATTTCTTAAGTAAAAAGTATACATAGGTGTAGTTACTGCCAAGGATTAAAATAATGCCCAAGTGATTTTTTCCAGGCACTCAACAATACAGTATTTTTTTTCATCCAACAGCCTTTCATGTGACACACATATATAAAAATGTTTACAGGAAATAGAAAACTTTCCTTTTGCTCTTTAGGTTATGTGTATGCCTATAAAATGTAAATGCTGGGTGAAGTCATTGAACTACCTGACACTTAAAAATGAACACATCCAAGTATCCTGCTCAAGATCAAATAGTGGCTCCCAGCAGCTAACCAGGTATTTCAAACACTGGATAACTGATTTTACTCCAACTGCCACTTTAAATGGGGAGCTACACAGTGAATCATTATTAACAAAGACTGTGGGCATTAAGGGGTCAGATAGAGGTGGCTTCCATTTGTGCAGTATGATGCTCAAGCCTTCATCTTGGTGCAGACTTTTACAACTTGAAATGAGAACTGGGGACTGTCACAGAGACAAAACATGTCAAAATACACATAGTCCTGCAGCACTCCAGGGGCTATGTGTGTTCTGTGTGACCTGTAAGAAAGCTGGCAGCAGCTGCTGGGGAGTGCCAGCCAAAACCACAGAAACCACTGCTGCAAGGGCTATTCCAAAGATATTGCCACATTTCAAATCATCAGAGAACTTTCAAGCTCCTCTCTTTCATCCAGATCGTTCAACAACAATGTAAGATGTCAGCTGCAGTCAGCTTTCCCTTTCTCCTATCCTGTCTCCGAAGTTTTAGGAAGGGTGTTTTTCTACAGGAATAAAAACCAAAAAAGCCAGAACATCTCAAAGCCAATGTGCAAGTAACTCCTTTACCAGCAGCAGGTACTGAGCAAGGCACACTGAGCCTCTGACACAATACAGGTTCCCAAAGCTGGACATGTCTGGTGCAGAGATGTAATCAGTGTCTTTATTTGTCCCACAAAGTATTATTATGGGTTGAGATGGAGAAAGCAGTTTGGCAGAGTAACTCTCAGATGCTAATCTGAGCTTTCAAAGCAAGCAAAATAAAATACAATGAGCACAATTTATGTGGAAATCAGTAAGACAGAAACAGTGTGAAATCCTGGGTGTTGTAGTTACTACTGAGGGAGCTGGGGTTGCTTAGCCTGGAGAAGAGGAGGCTCAGGGGAGACCTTCTTGCTCTCTACAACTACCTGAAGGGAGGTTGTAGACAGGCAGGGGCTGGTCTCTTCTCCCAGGCAACCAGCACCAGAACAAGAGGACACAGTCTCAAGCTGCAGCAGGGGAGGTTCAGACTGGATGTTAGGAGGAGATTCTACACAGAGAGAGTGATTGTCCATTGGAATGGGCTGCCCAGGGAGGTGGTGGAGTCACCATCATTGGAGGTGTTTAGGAGGAGACTGGATGGGGTGCTTGGTTGCATGGTTTGGTTGATTAGGTGGTGTTGGACGATGGATGGTCACGATGATCTTGAAGGTCTCTTCCAACCTGGTCTGGTCTATTCTATTCTATTAGCTAGTGACACCTACAATTTCTATGGCAGATGCTTTGATTTCCTCCTCTGCTGGGCAAAAGACAACACAGGACCCTCCAGCTGAGCAGAAGCAACTCAAGAAAGCAGCAAAGCCTTCCTAAAAAGCAGCCTTCTTAAAAAGGACTGATCATTTTTCCATTGTCATTCTTGGTGGAAAGGTGTCAGGCCTGTGCTTCTGCTCCCGCTGCCCCCTTGCATATGAGGCTGCTGTAGTAAAGTGTTTCTATCACAATCTTCTTTCCTCTCATTAAAGAAAACCACCCAACCCTTCAGCACACTGTCTACAATCACCTGTGAGAACAACGAGCAAGAGTAGCACAGGACATGCAGTCCATCTCAATCAGGGTGGGAAGACTGTTTTGGCTGTCCACAGTGTGCTGTGAGTGCCCATGGCTACACCACCAACACCCACCATGGACACAGGGACACATAGCAGTATCAGAGGGATACAACTATGTATGTACTGGCTCTGTGACATGATGCCAGCTAAAACCATCCCAACAGGAACAAGCTGTTAGGGCAGGAATTTCATATATGTCCTTTGCTAGCAGAAGCTATACACAGCATGTAAAGAGACTTCAGGCTCTCTTCACGTCTGCTCCCTCACTGCCAGCTGTGGAAACAGAGCAGTTGCTACTAAAGAAAAGGGGCTTCATATTTTGCCATGTTCCTTGTCATGTTTTTTCCCCCTTAAGGCCTTATCCCAGTTACTATGGAAGTGAATTGGCAGTTCAGAAGTGCTGGCAGTTTGCAGTTCAGTTGCTGTGGGGCTGCTTTGCTCCTCACTGTAAATAGTATATTTTATGTTTACCATCAGAGCTGCAGCCGGCCACAAAAGCTGCACTTCCAGCCTCGCAGCTGCAACGGGAGATGCTGTAGCTTGTGTGAGGGTGATTTGCCAGAGGGGATGCTGAGGTCCCTGCTGTTGTGTCTCCCTGAGCACACCCAGGGAAAATACAAGGCTTCCAGGCAGCTGGACAGGGTCTGGTTCTTTGGCACAACAAATCCAACTGTTCAGCAGTATAAAATAATGGACTTTTTAAATTATCTGAAGTTCTCCAAAGAAAATGCTGATAATTTGAAATACTTCGTTCCAAGCCTCACCCAGGTCAGAAACCAGTTGAGCCAGGACCCAGCCTGCTTCAAAGTTGATGGACCTAAAAACTGAGGTCCAAAACCAAACTGAAAACCATCAAGATAATTTTCTACAAACCAGAAACTCTGTTTTCCACCACTTTGGAATGTGTTTCATTGAATGCAAACATGAGAATCTTGGCAAAGATACCAGAATTTTATCACTTTTTCCAGAGGGGTCTTGCAATATTTATTACCTGCATGGGATGAGTAGAATGGAATTCATTCTAATGCTTCAACCAGAGGAGAGCTCATGAGGAAGTAAGAACATGTTTTTAATGAGTAGAACTGAGAGAAATATGTCTGAGACTTGGCCAGTTCAGGTTTTTTTGAGCTTATCCATTTGTGGTCACTGTAAACTTTATTTCCCTGGACTAAGGGCATGCACCTGACAATGTGAGCACACAAACATGCTATGCTTTGAAGGGAGGGTGAACCTGAGCCAGGCAAACAAATAGCTTCAGTTCATCTCTCACTTTCTGGCATTTTTGTCTTTCTTCAAGAAACAAGTTAGATAAAAGTAAATCTCTTCAGGGAAAAAATATGTTTCCACTTAGTGAGAGACCATCACTTTATCCATCCTCAGAATGAGAAATGAGTAGCAATGAGCTGCAGGACAAGAAAAGGAATGCACAAATGTTGAGCAAGCTGCCGACCAGCATTTCTATGGGAAGGCAGGAGGAGTGCCAAAATGCAACAAGATGACCTTGCAGTGCATGTGAGGTATCGTGTATGGGCTGTGCAGAGAAAGCACATCTTGGGAGTGTGACAGGAAAGTCATCATTCCTTTCTAAATAACACCCAAGAAAATTGGTGCCATTTTTAGAGTTGAAAGTCCCAATGGGGAAAAAAGCAGCACTGCAGGTTACAGGAGAGGTTCAGAGAAGCCAGGGAGTAGAGGAAGGAACCTGGCAGAGCTGCCAGGATTTGAGAAGGCACTCTGATATGGGAGGGACAGGCAGGAAAGGAGGACTTGCTCCCCCAGCCTGGGCTAGCTTTGTCTGCAGGCATGAGCAGGCCACAGGCACTGTGAAGCAATAGGATACATGACTAGCTGATGACATGGCAGAGCTTAAAAATAACATTGCTGATCGGAAAATGTCAGTGCCCATTAGGGAGGACACATTCCAGGGGGCTACTGCAGAAAGTTTCAGAAGTTCTCTTGATCTCAAAAGGTAGATAGGCACAGCAAGTCACTTGTGGTAAAAAAAAAAAAACAAAAACCAAACCACAATTCCCAGGTTTATACAGTCATCCTGACAGGACTCTGAAACTGCCTCCTACATCTGAGCTGCAAAGGGAGTAAACACTGGGGTCTCCAACATCTGCATTTCTGCAAAAAATTATATCCTGTGAAAGTGCTTGACAATACAACAAAGGAGCTCAGGAGAGATGGATCATTCTGAATTAAAATTGTTCCAGAACTTGGGCTGAAGGAAGCGCCACTTCTACACAATCCAAAATAAATTCTAATAAATTAGCTCAGGAAATATCTTGTTACTTTGCATGCACTGAATAATGGGTAATTTCACAACTTCCAATGCCCATACTTAAGAGAAGTGTTTACAAACCAAATTCAATGAGTTCTGCTCAAGGGACTCTCTTGCAACACGTTGAACATGCAATATCCATAGGTATTGCAACATCTAATTGCAAAATAAAGGCTATTCCCCTCCAAATCACCTCCTGCTCTCCTTTCATTTGACAGTGACAATGTTACATGAGGATAGTTTTCTTTTGGGTAAGGGAGCTGAATCAACTCAATAATCATCTGACAGGCACCAAATACATCCAACTCAAGGGAAATGGCAGAGTTGCAAGGCCAGGAGCTAAGATGGGGAGTAAAACTTCTCCTGTCAGGAATATTAAGCTATTAGCACAGCTCCATCCGACATTGTAGTGCTTGCTAACAAACTGCTCCTTGTTTAAAGGAGAGAGTTTTATGCTGTGCCCAGGAGCTCCAGCGTGGACAGGAAAGCAATCAAAGCTGCACTTACCACACACATTATGGCCATAGTTAGAAATATAAGGGCGAGGCCAAACTGTCATGAACATACATTGGCTCAGGAAAAACAATTACCTGCAAGCAACAAGCTAACCCATAGCGCTTTTAAATATACAAGCTTGGAGATCAAGCCCAGCAGTTCCTGACCAGTGACCAAAGAAAAGTAGGGATCTTTAAACAACTGACACATTGCAAAGTTTGCTGGTATCTCTTACCTTTCCTCCATGTTCTTAGCCAGTCCCTATGCTCTGATCACTTTCACAAAGCACACTCACTTTATTTTTCTCTATGACTTCAGCCAACTTTTACCTGTTCCTCCAATTTCCATGGTAGAAACACTGGGAATGAAGCATCACTGTGTCTTGTTATGAAGGACAAAACACAGCACTAAAACAGTTTATATGATAAAATTAACTTAGCCCTCAGTGATCATTGGAGATAAAGAGCATCTTGCAGAGGAGCTCAGAGTGAGACCCAGCTGAAGGTCAATGAACTTACCTGATAAACTGAGCAACAGCATCAAACCATCCCTGACTTCGGCTGGTAGAGCATGTATTGAGTTTCTCTTTGCATCTCCACATAGCTCCATCCTGGGGCACTCAGACACTCTCAAGTAAGAGTGTGAGGAAGAGGTGACCTGATTAATCAAGTATTTCCTTCAGATGCTGTTCTTTTTCCTACAGGAAGCCCTGGATTATATAAGCCACTCAAGAAGCAAACATCAAAGGACTCCTCTATCACTTAGTCAGGATAATAGACTGCACTTGAACTCTACTCAGTGAAGTGAAACTTCTTAGGCTGAGAGCAGAAGTTAAATTTGTTGTTCCTGGCAACCTGCCCAAGAGGAAATGGATCCAGGGCAGACATTTGTTTATTAGATAGCAGTGAGAGATTGACACTTTTATAATAAGCCACAAAAGCAGGGATAACAGAAAGAGTTGCTGAAACTACTGATTGTTCTAAGATCTGCTCTTAATGCTGCATTTGTCACAAGACCTGCTTTTGTAATTGGCAAATAGTGGAAAGCAGAAAGCATGAAACGTCAATAAGATGGAGTCTGAGCAAAGGTTTGCATATGAGGTTGTTTCAAAAGAAGAGGAGGAAAAAGCATGTAATCAGCCCCTTTAGGCCCTTTGCAGACAGTAGTTGTTACTTCACAGAGCCTGGGAGCAAAGATCTGCCTTCACTAAAGAAACAAGGTACCGGCTGCAAGTCCTGTCCATGCTCAGCCTTTCAGATCATGGTGTGCCCATATCTTACCCACCAGTGTGAAAATGGTGGTGCCCGGAGCTCTGAGTGGTTTGATAACACACATTATAACATAAAGCTAGGATCCCGCTCCAGCATGCTGCCCTGGAGATCTCCTTGCCTACCTGCTCAGTGGTGTATGACCTCATAGATCCTCTCCCATAATGCAGCAGACAGCCTCAGTCAATCTAGGCTCCAGAAAGACAACTGAAAACTTTGACTTTGATGAACAGGCAGCAGAAGTGGTTTCACTGCACTGAAATGCTTTGTTGTTTCTCAAAACAAGCAACTGCACCTGATTGATGTGCACATCTCATGCAAAAGCATTGCATCAGGTTTACCCAGTCATATCCCAGAAGTTCAATGAAGGTATCACCTTCCACATAAGAAATTTGAAGCTGCATTTTGACTTCTGGATTAATGAGGGTTTCTTCTTTGTGATATATTAATAGAAAAATATTCCATAGTAACATGCTGTTTTGGAATCTTTACTGTCAATAACTTAGAAGCTGCATTAAGACAGATAACTCAAGCTAATAAAACTCCCTAACAAGAGAAAATACAGGGCATTTACCAAGAGACTCCCATCTCTGCAGGCATTTTTAAAATACTTCTTTCTACTTTGCTGTGCCTGGAGCAGAGTTCAAAAAGCTGGTTAGGTATATAGATTTAAGAACAACTCCAAATATGAAGAAGTGCTGCTGTGCACATTTGGTGATCACCCATGTAAAGTTTACTGCACAGCTTTTGCAATGTAGAGGAATTCTAAATATTGTTATACCCCATTCCTTGGAGTTGTGTTCCTTTGGTAAAACATTTTATTTGGGAAGACTGTGTCTAAAGGTTAAACAGTCAGCATGTAATCTGTGAATAGAACAGAAAAGCATGCTCAGATGTCTGGTCCCAAATGCCAGTGAGCCATCCCTGCCACCATGCCAGGGTACATTTGCTACCAAGTCCTTCCCTTCCTTGTGGGCCAGGCAGGCTGGGATCCAACCGTCAGACCCTCAACAGATGCAGGGAAGACTTTTCAGCTGTTGTGACCGTGTGCACCAGTTATAACCATACCTCCTCTTTCAACAAAAAAGCAAAGCCCATGGAACCATTCTATGGATCAACTCGAGGCCATCACATGCCCAGCTGGCCCATATTTGCTATGAAAGACACCATGGGCAGAGATGCAACTTGAACACTGTCCAAACACAGTTCTTGTAGTTTCTGCCTGGGCCTTGGAGAGGTTGGCTCTTGGAAAAGAAATACCTGAGTGAGCATTTAGCCATCATTAAGTATATAAGCTGTTGGGCAAATTGAATAGCAAATAGATTAATTATTTTTATGCTGTAAGATGAAATAGAAGGAAAAAAACAAAAAGCACCCTAAAGAAGAAGAGGAAAGCATTAAATCATCTTTCAGCTTTTTGCACAAGAAGTACAAATTAAATCAGATGCTGTTGATAAATGGCTTCAGCTTCTCACCCAATAGCTGCTATGATCAAATCTACAGCACCTCTGTATGTAAACACAGAGGACAGGGCTGGTGGAAACTGTTTGGTTCTTCAAAGCCAGGAGAGCTGTAAACAGGTAACATCTTTACCTTTCAATTCACAGCTTTAGCTAATTCACCTTTTGCTCTTTCAGATGCAGTCACTGAAGCATTACCCTCCTAAGCTTAGGGAAAAAGCCTCCTGAGACAATGAGTCAGTAAATGAAAACTGTTCCGGGTCCCATGGCAAGGAAAGGACTTTGCACCCAAAAATAGATCCATTTCTTGTGGGAAAAAGGAGCCCAGCTCCTTCCTCTCCCATAGATAATACATCAAAATGTCAGACACCTCCCAGGCTCCATTCCCAGGGGATCAATAGCGTTGCAGTGATTAATTTGGTGGGTTTTTCCTTAAAGGTTAACTTGCATCTAATCATAAATTGTGACCCATCAGCTACCAGATACAGCTCACTGCTGTTGGGAAGCTGAGGCATGGGACTTATGGCTGCCACCAATGTTGAACTGCGAGAGCTGCAAAAAATCAGTGGGACTGGGGCACTTGAAATACACAAAGTTGGGGTGGGAAGAAGACAAGGCCAAGAGATAGGAAAGGCTGAGTCAGGGCAGTGCCTGTACTCCGTGCACAATGTTGAGTGGCTCTGAAGTATTTGGGACAAGCTTGTGTGCAGGGAAATTTCCCTGCATGCTTCTGTTTGCATTTATGTGGCAGAGAGCCCCATACTGTGTTGACAGCATACTTTATAGGTTGGAGGCTGTGCAGGGTGACAGTGGATTAGTGTACCGCTAGACTTGGTTGGCTGAATTGAGGCTGAAACAGCCAGCCACTTACTCAAAGATGATATTCAAGGGTTAAAAGAGTGCCATGTTGTCTACATTTAGCCTGTGTCTGGGGCTAAACTGTATCACCCAATAACCCCTACCCAGAGGAGAACAGGGATCAGGAAAAGGATAGGAGACCTGTGATTTGAAATTAAAACTGGTTTAATGAAACAGCCAAACTAATACTAATGCAAATATAAGGTATATCAAGTTATATTCAGCACAGTGAATATAGGGCAGCTACAATAAATGGGAGAGTAGTCCTTGGGAGTGGAATGATGATTAAGCTTCTCCACAGATGTGGTGATCAGGAGGAGAAAGAAGAGGAGCTGTAGGAGCTGGTGTATCCTGGACCAGAAACATAATGCTCTGTAGAAAGAAGGAAGTTAGCTGAGAACCACAGGACCTGCAGCACTGCTGCCCTTCCTATCTGCTGCCAGCCAATGCAGGAGAGCTCAGCCTGAGCCCCACCAAAAACTGTATCCCCAGCTCAGCAAAGCAGAGGTCTGAAATGATTGCTTAGCATAATCACAACACCACACTGTCATGCTACAGCTCATCAAGAGTCACTGTTCACCCTCAACCCTGTGGAAACGCCTTGGCATTACATGTTACACTGGTATTTACTTTGAGCTGAGATTGCCAACAGTAATCTCTGGGCCAGGGACAGAAGCATGAATGGATGCAAAGACACTCCCAGAAGTTATTCTGGACCATTGTTCTTGTTTCACTGGAAAATTCCTACATAGAAAACACCAAAACAAACAAATGGAAAAAAACCAACAACACCACCCCCCAGAACAAAACAAAACCAATCAACCAACCAAACCCTAGACAAGCAGTCAAACTCGATCTGAGCTGTGTGCTACCACAGAAGGTTCAGCAAAGCTCCTGCAGTCCCAAGCAAGTTAGGAGAAAGAGAAGGAAATATCAGGAGAGTTGACTTTGCTTGCTCACATCATTGGCACAGACACAATTGTTTACATTCAATTGGCCTCATCTAAACTTTGCTGGAGGTTAACTATAATATTTACAAGCCAAAAGAACAATTATGTAGCTGAAAGCAGCTAAATAGAACAAAACAGAACATGGGAGGCAGAAGTCATTTTTGAAAGGCAAGGGAACAAATGCAGCCATCAGACCACACGTTTTCCCCACATTACAGAAACACCACCAGCACCATTTGTGCTGGTTTACTGCAGTAGGGATGTTCTTCAAGTTTACACTTCTGGTGCTTGTATGCTCCACGTACTGATTTGTACAACAGAAATTTATATGAGGGGATAGCTCATCTGTTTCTTTAAGAGTCCACCTTTACCAGACCAATATTCTTTCCTCTGGGGCCCATTCAGAATCTGCACCTGTGATGGGTTCTTCACTTGGAATCTCAGAGGCTGTATTTATTACATAACTGTTTTCCCTCTTTTAGACACCCATTAATCATCCCTCTGTCAAGCTCTTCTTCTCAAAGCAGGCTTTACTGTACATTCCTTGCATTTTTCTACCATAATGTCAGTCCAGAAGTGGAACAAAGATAAGAATGACTCAAGATTTTCCTTCAAATGAACCCTTTTCTACAAAGATCTATACAAAATGAACCCCACATATTCACCATGGAATCGGGAAAGGGACAGGTTTGGGGCTTTGTGACCCTCTCAGATTCCATCTCCTTACTTCCTGCCGTATGTGAAGTCCCTGGAAAAGGGACTGTGGCAATACGGAGTGCAGAGCAAACCCCACGCGGCTTTCTCATCACCAGTAAAGCAACCACACAAGTATGGAAAGTACGTCTGCAAGTGTTTTGAAAATAGTTTGTCAACTATGCTTGGGAAATGATGGGATTTTTTCACACTTTTCAATGTTTGGGAAAGTGAGATAGTTGCATATAGTTAACGCTTTTTGCCACTCTAAATGATTTCTCATGCTTTAGAGTAGCGAGAAGCAAAGAACGTTGAGGCAATTTCCATTCATTAGCATGTTTCAGAGCTAGGGTGGACTTCACATTTTTAAGGAGGATGTTCAGTTCATGAAAGAAAGCAAACTCTGATAATGTGGGAAATCATACTTCTCAGGCAAACACTCATCCTGCTGTTGTTTTATTTGACTCAAGCACTCAAAGAAAGTACCTTCCAACCAAGAGAAGGTGTCTGCCTGATTTTGTTAGAATGTCAGCAATGAAAAGAATAAAGTTCATCATGGCTATGTCTCAGAAAAGCAGTGCTGTACCATGTCTGCCTGTCAAATATCAGCCCATAAAAGTACCTGTGCTCTGCTCCCAGAGTGAAGAGGATAGCTCTTCAGGCAGAACAGCATTGCTTTCATTGACAGATTTCACTGTTATCTGTTACCCACCAGTGGGCTCCATTTGCAGTTTCCATCATAGAGTAATTGCTTATTAGAGAAACGAGCAGGTTGTTTATTTGAAAACTATTATGCTAATAAGGAGCAATCATATTAGCAAGGTGTGCTCTTTACAACTTTCTTTGTTTATCCTCAGAGACTAAACTTCTGAAGCCCCAACCCTCTGGTTACATACTGAAAAATTTGAGAGCAAGATGTCTGAAGTTTTGGGGATTTTTTTCCCCATGTCTGAGAAATTTGTTCAATAATCATCAGTAGTTATATTGCTGTCATAAATAAAAGGGGCTGCTTCTGACAGAAAGCTATTCATGGGACTGGAGATGCCATTCTGTACACAGTCATTTACTTCCTAGACAGCCTGGAAAAATTATGTTGCTGCTGCATTTGCATGCTTTCTTATTATAAGTGTTATCATAGCTATAATATACCAACTTTAGTGTATTATTAAGCCCAAAGGAAAGGAAGAATCTCATTGTATCACAACTTCTAAGGCTCTGATAAAACACCTGTTTTCTTTTTCCTCTGAGCCTTATGGGGTTTCTGACCTCAGACTCACCAATGAAGTCCCTTTGTGATATCCTAGATGGGATTAGTTGTATTCACACATCCCAACACACCAATAAGCACTTAAAGCACATTTGCACTCTTGCAGGAAAACTCTTTTGCCCTCAGCACAGCTGAAGATGTTCGCTGTGCTGCTGCTGGTTACAGTTTTGTTGTGCTGGGGGTTATTTGGGCTGTGTGCAGCATCACTGTTAGGCAAAATAAATGAAGAAAATAGTATTGCAGTGGATAGTGCCCACAAGTATAGCAGAACTGCAATGATTCCAGGCTGACTGTACACCAAAGCAGCAACACTTGTTATGATTTGTACTGCAGCAGCACACAGACCCAAATCTGGGATCAGTGCCCAATACCACTAGGACCAATGTCAACATGTAGGTTAAGGACCTCCTGAACCATCTAAAATGATAGGATACTGATAGCCACAAAACCTATCAGAGAAAAAAGAAAGCAAGCAAAAAGAAAGAGCAAGGAAACAGCAAGAAAATCAGGAAAGAAAAACTTGCATGGGGACTAACCCAACACATCTCAACTCACCTCCTGCCTGCCAGCTTGCCTCCACAGCAGCTGGGTGTAGGATGAGGCTCTGGCTTAGTAATCAGACATGTCTGCATAAAAATGGAAATGGAATAGGCTGGATTTTGTTATGCAAAAATACAGATATTGAGCACTGTAAGTATCACAGTGTTTTGCCTATCTCCCTATTTCTACCTACGTACAGACCTGGTTGTGTGCTCATGAGTGACTCACTCTGTGGTTCAGCTTAATTCGGTCTTACTGCAGGACAGGCAAAGCCTTGCAAAAGGAGGTAACAATGCAGAGCATCAAACACCTTGTATCAGAATCGCCTGACTGGGGGCTGGAATCCAAAGCCAGCAATCCTGATGTATTTTGGAAACTGTGTGACCTGAAATGGGGCGAGTACACCCAGATAACTACCTGAACTTTCACTTCAGCTTCAGATGAGGAACAAGAAGCTGAAGCAGATGAATTCTGACAACAAAACAAAACCTCTTTTTGGAGTAGTCTTTGCGACAGCAAAGGAAATACATAAAAGGCACAGTGCTTTGTTCTGAGATTCAGCCACTCCAGGAAAGAGACCTATTAACAGTAAACTTGCAGGTCTGGCAGTGTCCCAATCCCAGTGCTGTCTTTGTGCCAGGGAAGGCTCTTTGAGTAAAGGCTGCTTTACTTCGTGGCAATTCCAAGTTGTTCCTAGGGCTGAAAGTTAAATATCTGCATGCTGAGTGCACTTCCAGCCAGCACCCTGCCCTGCCAGGTACTCAGCCCTCCCTCACTATGATGGAGATCCTCATCTGTGCCAAAGGACTGCCTTGCTCTGGAGTGTCAGGCAAAAAGCCAGGGTCAGGCAGCTGAGAGCACACAAGAACACGTGATGGAGTCCTGTATCCTAAAAGGTAATTTCAACCTCTTAAAACAGGTCTGTGCCTATTAAGGTTCATGCCTTACCTTAAATACTTGTGGTTCACAATACACAATCCAGCAGGACAGGAGCAGGACAATCCCCTCTGCTCACTCTCCCCTGCCCCAGATTTTGCAGGCTGCCCCATTTTGCCCTGCCAACAGACAAGGGTAGCAGCCCAGGGGTGACAGCTTTCCAAACCCTTTCTCAGATACCTACCTCAGCTGGCAGAAGTTATTTAGAGATAGCAAGAGGGATGGGTATTTATAAGTGGTGTTTATCTTTTTGGAACAGCACATGCACTCAGCTGCTTGTTCTCTTCATCAGAACATCCTGTGATCTGAATACCCTTAAGCCAGCCTCCTGTGTCTCTTGTCCCTCTTGATCACCTTGTGTAAAAACCCAAGAGAACACTCTGCCACTTTACAGTGTGTTCAGTCTTGTTTGTTAGCACATAGTGGGAGTAGGGGATGGCTTTGTGAAGAGCTCTCTGTTCCAGAAGGTTTATATTTGAAGGTGACAATAATGAATGGGATCAGTCTGTTCCATGCTAGCAAGAGACCAGTCTCAGGCTGAGACAGGCAGTGTGGCAAGACATACTGGTGTCCACTCGTGCTCCAACACCACAGCTCTAAAGCCCTTCTCTCAGGCTTGCCCTTACCCCACATTGCCACTAAAGGAAATAGCACACGGGAGTTATTTTCCCATCAATAACCTACTATATCTGGTCAGAGCCTAGCTTAGGAGGGCTGTACTATCTTTATACACAAATAACTACAAATTAAAAAACATCATCAATGCCACAGCAGACAGGAACAGAGGATCTGAGGACTTCATAATGCCCTCAGAAAAACCTCAGGGAAGCAAAGCCAAGCTCAGGCAGCTCCAGAGACAAATGCTCCACACACCTCTTGTGACCAGGTTGCTCAAGTCCTGCTGCTTTTAAACAGGGCATAACAGTGTGGGAACAGCTTCTTGCCCCATACAACAGAGCTGGGCATGCACCCAACCACACACAAAAGCAGCTACATGCTCCTCTGCTTCACACTGTTGAAATTAACTCTCCTTTTTCTCCATGTTTTCCAATTTATTTTGTCTTTCAGTCTTGCTTTGGTTTGGTGTTTTTCAGGTCAGTTCTAGTGTCCAGCAAGAACACTAGCAGAGCAGAGAAGGTGGACTTCTCCTCTAAGTGTTAATGTGGACCAGGCTCTGTAGGGCAGCTCCCAACCTCTCAACTCTGGCTTTGTGTTTCTGTCCTGCCTTTCTCTTGGGGACTGACTCAACAGCAGTGTTTGGGTTATGTGCTGGATATAGAATTAGCTCTCCTCCACTCTTCTGTTCCTGCAACTCCACAAAACTCCCACTGGGTATTTGAAAATTTTGTTATGTAGGTACATACACACACACACACATAAAACAGAGTCCTTTAAAGAGCTCACCTCCTGGGAGGAAGGCAGCATTGATTTCTCTAAACTCAGAGTGACTCCTGACTTATGAAGGAATTCATGTGTCTGAGAAGCAGCAGTGGAAATTTGTCTTTCAGTGTTTCCTCTTATCACTCATCAAGGTTCTGGAGTATATTCACATCTCTGTAAAGGCCCTGAAGAAGCTTTACTGAAAAGCCTTGTTCCATTAGCAAACCTGTGAAATCGCCTGAGAGACTGACATATGGGAATAGAGAGAGATGTATCGCCTTCATTGATCCTTGCTACCCAGCTTCCTAGCTGCAGTGTTTGGCTCCATACAGCATCACTAAGTGTTAAAGTCTTGGTATTTTACCCACACTTTCACTTGTCACACTGCAGAATGAGCCTGTGAAGCATTAATATTTTTAAGCAAACACAAGAGCTCCCAGGACCAAAGAGGAACCTGGCAAAGGTGAGACATGGCAGTTTGGGTGATAGCCTGATCTACCCAAGCAATGAGGTCACACACACTATGAACCTACAAATGCCCAAGGAATAAATGCTGCTACCACAAATGGCCTCGTCTGTGAAAATATTCTGGAGTGATATCATCATTCCCTACATTTGGGAGGGAAATTATCCAGTTTCTTCATGCTCCCTCAATCTTTATCACAGGCACAAAGAATATTAAAGTTATCACAAAATCTGAGAAGCAACTTACTTTCATCTGCCTGGACCTCCAGGATGTAGTTCATGCAATTTCTCCTCAACACCATTCCCCTTCTTGGAGACATCACACTTAGGCAATAAAGTATCTAATCTGAGTGTCAAAAAATGGACAACTCCTACATTTCTGAAAGAGTTGAGTACAGTGTTGAGACTAAACCACAAACTGGGACCCAGGTCAAGTATTTTCAGGGTCAGAATTTCTTAATGAGGGCCATGGAAATGGAGCACAGATATTTGATCTGACTAGGACTGAAAGAAATATATTCACAATATACCTGGATGAGGCTTGGTTGATAAACTCCTAAGATACGTCATTTGCTCTTTGCATTGAGAACAAAAGGGCAGGGATGGGGAACAAAGACATTTATATCCAGTGGGTGATGTAACACACAAAAAAATATCAGAAAGGTTGGCTTTCCCTTAATTTTCTTTTATTGTGGACTTCAGATGTCCAAGTTTTGGATGAGATAAATCTTTGCCCTGTTGTCCCTAACATATAGGGCTCCTGAGTAAGAGCTTTGAAGTTCATCCTGTGCAGCAGAGCAGATTTCAGTGCTGCGTGGGGAAACCTCTGGTAACCACCTCTGCTGGCACGAGCCAAAAAGCACCAGCTTCTGCAGGAACTTGACACAAAACCTCTCCAGCAGCAACAGCCACAATTGAGTGTGTTATGAACAGTAAAGAAACACCGAAAGGTTCTTTGTAACCAGAACATGGCTGTGGTCAAGTGACTTTATTTCTCTGATAAACTGTATAGTAAAAAATAAATTGCACGTGAAGACCACGTGGCTGGGAACAAGAAGAAGCCTCTTGCTGAAAGTTCTCATTTGCCCTTTACCACACTGTTTTGCTTCATATTCTATAAATAGCTCACGTGTACTGCTTTTTTTTTTTTTGGCCTCCTAATGATGAACTGGTTCCTTCCTGGCTCTGTGGAGCCTGAAGAAATTCTCCAGAGAATGCTGTAAGCATCTTTGATAGAAGCTTACAAGTGGATTAATTTCAAAAGAGGGCTCAGTTGGCACATCTGAAAACATGCCATAATCAGAGCTGTGTGCAATAGATCCATCTACTTCTGCAGTGGAAATCAGGAGTAAGAGGAGCTTGGTTTCTACAATCTGATTTTAGTTACAGTTAGGCTGTGATTTATTTTTAGTAACAAACTGTTTCCCCGAGACAGATTCGGCTGCTCATTAGCATCGGGAGTCTTCTCTGCAAAAAAGATATTGTGAAATTTCCTTTAGCTCTGCCTAGCCCTATCTGTTAAACTCAGTTCTGTGAAGAGAGAGGAGATCTTACTATCCATCTTGTCACTGATGGAAGACAAAGACATCAGAAATAAATCATCCCTCTTCCCTAAATTTTTTGCTTAGTATCAGCCTGCTTCTTTTTTTTTTTTTTTTTTTTTTTTTTTAAGGCAGGAACTTAAGAACTTAAGGAAAACAATCATAATTGATAAATGGTTTGGATGAAAACCCATTAAAATACCGGTTGTGTAGAATTTGTGACTTTGCGCTGCTTAGCTCTTTCATCAAAACAGAGGCTGGGGAAATCCTCCACAGCAGCTCCTCTAGATGGGTTAGTAGGCAGGTTGGGATCCAACCTATCACCTTTACCAGCTGATCGCTCTAGAGGGAATTTAATATGTTTTGCTTCCAATCTCACTGCTGGTGCCAGCCCCACTGCAGCCATAGCAACCTGGTCTTACATATCAATCCATATTTTCCAGCCCATTTTATATGGACACCTATTCAGGTAACCATCCAGACTCATACCACTCTGGTTTCCAGCACCAGGAGTGCCAGCCTGGGTCAGGTAAAAGGCCCTCAGCCTCCCTCCAGCAGGAGTGGAGCTTGTAATCAGACAGAATAGCTATGAACACCCATTCCCCAGATATGCATAGCTGTGCTTTTTTGCTCTTAAAATCTACCCACAGCAAGCAGAAGACATGTACTTTAGCTCACCCCTATGGGTGATAACGAATACCTCTCCTATAGCAGCCTGAAAAACATCAGAAGATGGTGATACTGACAGAGCAATCTCACAAGTCACAGGCCTGGGAAACACAGCTCCATACTGTGGCACAAATTCTGGGCTAAGAGATAACTGGCTTCTGCAAACTGTGCTTTATTGAAGATGAACTCTACCAGCTGCTCAAAGGAGCCAGTTCCAAAACTGCCACACATCAGAGTTCAGAACTGCCATTTGATAGATTTGGTGCTCTGAGGTTTTTTAATTCTTTAGCCACTACTGAGGAAGTGTCATGTTAGAAATGCTGCTCATTTACCTGAGCAACAATAGGTAATTACCTTGTTGGAGTGGATAGTATAAAGCTTCAAGCACTAAAATGTCCTGATAGTTCAAGTGTTACAGAGAAGCTGTAAAAATTAAAAAGTTACTCTCAACCTCTTCAAATTCCTGAAGGAATTAATAAATTTCCATACATTTTTCCAGAAATATAAACTTTTACCCTAGGAACAGTGTTTACTTTGGTTCAATTTGACCACTGTTTTTTATCTAACAAGAAATAAACCACACTTTAAAACAATCTTAATTGTTATGATGTTACAGAAATACGATTGACACAGGTATGAGAGTTGCTTAAAACACTTGGAAGAGCCTTTTCACAAGCCAGTGCAACAGCTCCTCCAATCCGTGCATATTTACAGCCAGAGCTTTCATGTGTGTGGCTATGTTTGCTTTTGAAAATGTCAGCTGTAAGAACAGCATTTCCTGGTGTAAGGGATGCCACGTTCCTAGATTTTTCACTGAAATCACACTGGTTATTTCAAAAATTCTTGGAGCTACCCTTGTCCCTTTGACCCTGAGAGGTTTCACAGCACATTGCCTGAGCCAGTGCTTGAGGGAGAGATCTGCAAATAATGATTTTCAAAGAAAACCAGATTATTTTATATCAAACATCAGTGTCCTTGCAAGGGATGGCATCTTTCTGCTTTGGCTTTGTTTTATTTTGGTTGCCTTCATCTTAGCTGGGATGGTATTTCAGCAGGAATTTGGGTGCTTAGCTTTCGATGATGGTATCTGTAGGAGCACATCAAACTGCCCCGCATTCTTTGCATATTTGGTGGCATTCATCAGCCCAGTTTGGAACAAAAGCTCTTATTTTGGACACACTGCTGCAGACTGCTGTCTGATCCAAACTGTCTGCTTCCTTCGGAGCTTCCAAAAGAAACTAGAGATAATTTTGTAGCTTTTAAGAGAGAACTTACCTGGCATAGCCTAAGTGTGAGCTACATTTTACATCCAGGCTTGTGTTTGTTTAGTTTTGTTTTGTTTTACATCACCGTCTCAAACAGCTTAGGTCCCAAAAGACAGTTTAGACACAAGCTCTAGCTACAGAAGGATATTACTGGCAACAGAATCTATGTGCAATTAATGCAAGTTTAGGTGTTTTGTGTTCACAGACAACTGCATACAGCAGCTTCATTTGCAGTATCTGGATATTCTATATGACTTTGCCACTCACAGCTCCAGCATCTACCACAAAGAAACAGCATCTCTTTCTGTCTATAAGCAGCTGTGGTCTAGAGGACAGGTTATCTTCCACATATTCCTCCTCACAGGCAAGTGGGGAGCAGAAAGGTAAAAACCTTAGATGCAGCCCTGGCTCCTCTGTACTTGCTAGGCAAAGTATTTTGGAAGGAACAGAGAGTAACGATTCTGTTTTGAAAAGCAAATGAACAAATATGAACCCCAAGTACCTCTCATATCAAGGCAAAGCATTCCTCCTCATGAGGAAAAAGGTCACTGAAAAAGAAATTAGATATAGCCATTGGAAGGATATCCAGTCGATCCCATGTCCCCAGAGCAGGAACAATTATCTCCATGTCCTTTCTGAGAGGTATTTCTCAACCTGCTTTTTAAGATCCTCACAGATTTCACAATTGCTGGAGTGCATTTCTAGCCCTGGTTTGGAGGGTTGGGGCCTTTATTTTTCTTTTGCCTTTCCCCCCCCCCTTTTTTCTTTTTATTTATGCCCTCTTTGAATTTTTTCTGCTGTAATTTAGTTCTAGTAATTCTTGTTCCATCTACTGCAAAGCTTTTACTCTCTGCAAATGACACACTGCTCTTCTATATCAAAAGACTCTTGTAGTATTTCCTCTGGTCTTTTATTCTCTACACAATCCAAATCGTTTCAGACCGCCTTCCAGGTTTGTTTCCTAGTGGTATGATATTCACACTTTGGAGCCTCTCTAATCACTCCACATCATTCTTGAATCTACCATTCATCTTGGGCTGTCCTCTTGGGGCATTATTACCACATATGAAACCACATTTTTCCAGCCAGATTTTAAAATGACACCTATTAAGCTGAGGGCTGTGTCTTCAGTGCACAGTTAACTTGAGTTATTTGCACTTCAGTGACTATCTCCCCAGTTAGCTTCACATCACAGAGCCACAGGAACAGAGAAGTGAAAGGAATAGCAGGAAATCATCTAGTCCGTATCCTACCTCTGAGGCCCAGTCAAGTGCCATATATCTATACTGTTTTTAGAAGACTCCAGAAGCAGACCCATCATGATATCCCTGGCCAGTCTTCAGGTTAGAAACTACAACTCCCCATTTGCCTGTTCATCCTGGGCTGCCTGAGTCAGTGGCATCCCCACTTCACTGCATTCTCACAATAGATAAAACCAGCCTAATTTACTCACAAGAAAATCATATGCAACTGTGTCAACAACTTGTCTTGGAAAAAAGGTTCCACCAAATCTACTAGACCAGCAGCACCAGTACATAGTGGCACCATGACATTTACCGTATTTGTGAGGACAAGAAAGACTTTTTCAAGTATCACCACACGGTTTATACTATTAAGCATTATCTTCTCTAAAGCCTCCTTGGCTCCCATCCCCTTACAGCTGCTTTTGCATTTTTTAACACAGGTAAGGCATGTGCCTTCTTGACATCATTAGGAGACTTCATGCTTCTTAGAGAGGATGGCAGATAGCTGAGCATTTGTAAATCCTACTGATTTGCATAATGTCTCTTATCTCTTGAGTACACCTGACCTGTTCCTTTTTAGTCCTATTTTGATTAATGGTTTTAAGCATCTGGTCATAATTCAACTTTTCTGTGGTGGCTGAAAGGAGGAAGACATCAAATGGATCACTTGTTATTTGCTCACTTCCACATTAGTAAACTTCTACTCTCCTCCATCTTGATTATTCAAGTATTTCCTTTCTCAGCAGTTGCAACTCAGTTTTAGCCTGAGCTTTCTGACTTCTCCCTACATGTCCATGGAACCTGTTGTCTATGTTTAGCCTGTATCAGGAGCGAAACTATAGCGGTTGCAGTTACTCTGCCACCTGATGACTCCTCCCCAGCAGAGAAAGGGGAATCAGAAAAAGGAGAGAAGACCCCCAGGCTGAAATGAAAATAGACCTAATAAAATAGCTAAATTAATGCAAAGGTCAACACAAGACATATGAATTTATACTCAGCCCAGCAAAAGTGCAGCAGTCACAATATCCAGGAAGAGAATCCTCAAGAGCAGGAGACCGAAGAGGAGTGTGGCAAAGAGGAGCCCAAGGAGAAGGCTCTAGCAGGAGACTCTTCTCTCCTTAATGAACTTCCTCCTTTATACTGAGTATGATGCTCATGTTAGGGGATACAGTTGTGAGCCAACTCAAGTCCTGGCTGATTCAGAACTGCTAGTGGACTGCAGCCCATAGCTGGCCTGTGATTCTGTCCCATCAAAACCAGGATTCCTGTTCTACTCAGCAAGTACAAATGCACCTTTCCCGTGTGTTTTCACCACAGTGTAGTAAGCCATGCTCATCTCTCACTGCCTGACCTCTCTCTGGGATTACTATCCATGAGCAGCCATGCTGCAAAACCACCCATGCATGGCACAGTGGAGTTGGATTACAGCACAGAACAGCCACATTCAAAGCTGACAAATGTCCTTAACTTGGGCTTTATACTGTGTGACAGGACAGGCCATTTAGCTCCAGTGTAAATGTCACCATCCTCATCACAAAGGTGTCTCCATTTGGACAAGGCTTGAGCTGGGGGTGAAAATGAAGTTTCAGGACAGATCAAACAAGGACAAGCCCACACCACCCCATAAGAAAACATGGCTGAATAGCGTCCTTCAGCTCTGTGGAAATAAAATGAACAGCAGACACAGAGACCTCACTGCCTGCTCATATTTGAGCTCTAATGAGAAAGAAAAGGGTAATAAAGTTTGACTCTGCAGATTCAATTGCTTCTTCTCTGCTGCTACACCAGATCCTCTGTCGCAAATGTGCACAGGGAAACTGTGAGCCCACAGAAAACCTTCAGTTCCCCTGATTATGCCCAGGGACAAAGCATGACAATGCAGACAGAAGGGGCCCTTATATCTGTTTTACAAACTCAGTATACTGAGAAACTAATGTAAATGGGAATAGGCTGCAAGAAATGTTCTGCACCTTTAAATTAACTATCTGCAAGCACAGCAGGCCCCTTGCTCATAGTTCACTTCACTTAGCTCCTGCAGTAGTACAATCTTAAGAGCTTCAGTGGAAAAGAAAACAAAATCCTCCAATCCGCAGGGGAAAGTCACAGTTTATCTCTAGAAAGCACGAAGCCGCAAATCTGAAAAGATGCCAAAGTTGACAGCTAACTGCCACATACTACTCTTTCCCCCCCACCCACCCCCCCGTTTTTTCTTAAACTCTTTCTTCCCGTTCCCAGGCCAGACTCAAGTTTGGAAGTCAGTGAATGAATTCCACAAGTACTACAGTTTGTACTTTCACAAACAGCTTAAAAGCAGAGCTATCAGATTTCACAGCCCTGCCAGGAGGCTGGCACAGCTTCAAAGCACTTCGGAAATATCTCTGGCTTTACTCTGCAGACAATAGCCTCTCCTCGGTGAGGCTGAACCAGCCCTTCCTTCCAGAGCTGACTTTGACACATAGCCTCGCAGCTTCAGCAAAGTAACAGCAACACGCCTGAAATTTCAAGACCTTGTGCCAAGGCAGAATTTACCTGTAAAGTCTGAAGCAAATCAGAAAGCATTTGAGATCACAACATTTTACAGAGATCTTGGGCCTGTCACAACTCAAAACGGGTTGGATTCAAATCCCATGTTGGCTTCGATGTGCTAGTCCTGGTGAAAGCAGGTGCTTTTGACAAGCTTTTTAGTTCCTAAAACCAGCTCCGTATTACATTACCAAAACTACACAATCTTTAATTTTTCTCTTGACTGTAGTTAAAGAGACAAATACATCAATCCTGGAATTTATAGACAGGTCTCATAAAACCTTCCTGTCCTGAGTTATTTCAGATACAACCATTTTAAAAGACATACTTTCCTCCTTTGATATTCAGAAAAATCAACTTGCACAGCTCTTTGCATAGATAAAACACACAGGATTTTGTACTTCTTGCAATCAGTTTACAATCAAAACCTTTCACCCAATCTCGAGTGGCTGCAAACCTCACCACCTATAAAGGCAAGGGCATTCCAGAAAATTGGATTTTTACTAGGAATAGCAGAATTAAATAAGAAATAGGAATATAAACCACCAGATATAAATGTATCAAGAGCAGTAGAACTGACTAAGCAGATCCTGTTCTGAGAATACTCCTCTAAGCTCCAGGTCAATGGAAAATTTTAATTTACAACTGTATCATGTGCAACAGAGCTGCTGCAATTCCAAATGTGACAACTGGGGGATATATGTCATTTCCCATGTTCTTATATGTCCTAGTATTTCGGTTATTAACTGACAAGCTGAGAAACAGTAATACAGAGACAAGTGGCAATAATGCTGGTGAAAGGGTAGTCAGAATTTGTCAGAGTGTGATGGAAACTATGGGAAGAACAAAACATGAGCTGCGCTGATGCTTGGAAAAGAAAACCACAAACCACTTGGGAATTTGAACTAAAGACAAAATGAAACCCTAGACACTTTCATGAGGCAAGATGGCATATATTTGGATGGTCCTTCACAGAAATGCTTCAGGGAAGGAAAGGCAAGGCCAGCTGAAAGAACGGCATCTGATGCTTCACCATTCTTGTTCTCTCTTAGAACCCACTGGAACAAAATCCATACAAGGGAGAAACAATCTCCATACTGCTGTTTATTCACTTGTTAAAGAACAAGTGAATCAGCAGCAAAGTTTCTAGGAATTTATCAGGGAAAGGAACTCACCCAGATTACTTAACCCCTATTTATCCTATTGATCTGGCACTTTGTACCTGCACTCCTGCAGCCCTGCTCCTGGGTGACAAACTAGGCACACAGCTTTCCCGTTGGCACCTCCTCTTCACATTCACAGAGATGAATGGAAAGGACTTTACACCTAAATTTGCTTTATCAGCCTGGGCTGGTTTCCTTCTGTGGGGCTGGGCAAGGTTTGGTTGCTGAAGAAATCTCCCCAGCTCTGTTGTTCCCACCCATGACTGACATAACTCCAATAACAAACTTCAGGTAGGTTATGAAAACTGTGGAAAATGCCTCTCAGAGCCTCAGCCTTTAAGCCACTTAAAAGGTATGAGCTGTTTTTAGAGGATGCTACTAAATTTGGGCATCTGACTCCAGTATGGAATGCAAAGCTGGTAAGCCAAACATCCAGTCCCTCTCTTCCCTTTCCTCTTCTATAATCTCCTTTATTTTTTTCCTAATTCCAAATGCTGCAGTGGTGCTTTATGCTAAACTACCCAGACTCTGCAAAATCAATATTCACCTGTGTGTCCTGTGAGGCATCCTACAGTTACAAAATTCAAAGGTAAAAATGGAAGAAGTATCACTGGTGGAAATACAGTTTGCTTTCTCTAAGGAGTAGCCAAAAACTGCAATGGTGAAACAAATTGTTCTTTCTTAAACACACAAACAAACAACAACCAAAACAGGAAAAAATATATTTAAAAGAGAATTATTTAATTGTTGCAAAATAAAATTTGAAAAATATATGACTGAGAAGCTGGCAGGTAATAAAGACCAGCCACAGACCACAGTGCTGGCTGCAGTTTAAACTCATTTAAATTAGATATGTGGCCTCTCCTCCAAATGTAGGGTATTTCAGCTCTGTATACTGTTGGGCAAAATTTTTCCCATGAAACCATTCCCACTCCAATTCAGAGATAGGCATTACGGTGAAGCCATGCTCCTAACAACGATCTTTGGTTTGGCACATTCTAGTGTGGTTATCTTGGCAAATGAATTCTTCAGCCTATTCCATTTGTCTGGTCCCAGAACATTCTGGATTATTTTGACGAGCCTTCAAGTGTGACATGAAGGGAAAGTCATGGCTAGTAAATCACCCAGTAAGTTCCATAAAGAGTGTGTCTTGATGACTTCACCCTGCCAAAGCAACAACCCCAGGTTGCTGAGCTGTTACAAATTGAAAATGCTCACCATAAAAGCAGGGTTCTTTTACTGCAAGAAGGCAAGGAAATCTATACAGCATAAAGAACAGTAACATGACCCTACAGCAACACTCGCCATAGAACAGGAGGATCGTAACTCTAACGAGCGGTCAGCACTTAAATTCGTAAAGTGACTGAGGCGGTTCTCACAGCATTCCCCTCTCTCTCTCTCTTTAGAAATGGTTATTGATGTGCACACACATGTATGTGTACAGACACATGCTTCTAACTATGTGCATTATTAACTTCAAGGCAAGAGTTCATACCAAGCAGGAGGAGAGATGATTTTCTGTCAGCACTATCTCCTTTCAACAGGACAAACCAGAAAAAGCACTGCAAATTGCAACAAACTACAAAAACTACAGATTTAAATCCCCAAATGGTCCAAGGCAGCTCATGCAAATGTGATTCCTGCTTTTTTTTAGGTCTGTTACTCTTTAATGCTGGTGGAAGAATTGCAGTAGTTTTCCTGAAAATAGAGGCTTGGTTTTTTTTTTCAAATCATTCACAATACCCTGGAATGATATAAATCACATTTTATAGCCCTGAATACCTTAAGAAGGTACATTTGGAAGCAGCAGTGAATGCCTGGGTCCTCAGAATACACCATCACCTCAGAGCCCACTGTAAACGACAGCATCTGCCACTGCCTTGCAATGTTAAAATCAGGGCAATTCTAAATGCTGGAAATAAAAAATAAAGACATTTTCTATGTCTGTGGCATTAAATAATTCCTAATGACTTGATAAAAATCTTACCAGTTTTAAAAGCCATAAATAGAAAACTCTTCATGTGTCTTTCTGATTTGTATTCACGCAGTGCCCCCACAAATATTCTGTCACCTCTGCAGTTTCTCAGCTGTCCTCAATAAGAAACATAGACACAAAATACCTACTTTTCATCTTCTTCCAGCCCAAACACTTACTGCTCAGGAGTTAAGAATAGCACCAGCAAGCTGACAGAAAGCCAGGCATAGCAGAGCATTTGAAAGTGAATGCTCAGACTCAGTGTTATCGGAACAGGCTGACAGACAGCTATGAGAATCTGACACACTTCTATAGGAAATCTCATTATTTAATTACTTTCATTGCACAAAGTACTATAAATAGGGACAGGAATTAACAAGCAATGACTCTAGTTAGATGTAAATATTTGGCCTCTTAATTTCACATACATTCTTCATACATCATCTGAATGGGCAGGCAGATTGATCTGCATTCCTCTTCTCCAGAATGGGTATCCCTCAAACATCTCCTCCTCAAAATCTCCTAGTCATCTCTACTTACCATCAAACATGTACATCATAATTACAACATTATGAAGCAAATCACAACCTTAACTCCATAGAAAATGCATCACTTTGTGTAGTTTAATAATGAATGAACACTACTGAGTTCTCAAGGAGAGTTTGTGACTTGTTGGTTAACTCGTAGTCAGTGCTGTTGGAGCATTTGTTGGCTTTACATAAACATTTTGTTAGACACCGCCACTTTCTGATGCTTTTCCTATTTCCTCTTTTCTTATCTTCTTCAGTTCCACCCAATTTCCTTTTTCCTTTTTATTTCTGTTTGAACAACCTTGGTTTCTGTTAGGTTCTTAGAGCGAGCAGAAAATAAAACCAAATAACTTACGCTAACCAATGCTACAGGCCCTGCCTTTTAATTCAGCAAGTCAGTGTCTAAACAAGCTGCATTACACCAAAAGACTGAAAGAAGACATCTTAAAAATAAATTAATCCACTACATACAAATTACATTTTTCCTTTCTCTACTCTTAAGGCTTTTATCTCAATTTTCCCCTTTTGCTCTAACAATAAAATCTATTAAAAGTCCAATTACCTTTCTGCAGGCATTGATTTACCAAAGCTTTTGATACAGCCCATTTTGGATGCATTGGCTGGTATGACAGCTCATGCTTGGGAAGCTGCCGTAGAGCGCAGTTGTGCAATAGATGTCATAATGCCCAGGGAGTAAAATTATCCAGTTCCTACAACAGAGCTTTGTGCTGGTGTCTGCACATAGAAGCCACACAATTCTTTGGACAAGGTGAAGTTGGTTATGTGCTCAGAGGTTACTATAGACTGACCACAGAAGTGGTCACTGGGAGTAGTTCAGAAGGCTTTGCAGGAATGCTTTGATGCTCTCCAGAGCAGGACTACTGGCCAGTAGCTAAACTATAATTATGCTAGTTGGATCTGAAAGTCAGGGTTGAGCTGCAAGAATTCCCTTCTTAGCTCACCCACTCCAGACCTCAATCAAGGCCAATGTACTTTGGGGAAGGTTTAGTTCCAGTGGAACATAAGCCCACAGCTGAAAAGCTCTTGGGCTGAATTTTTCCTTTAAAATCTAGGTCACATCACTCTAGGAGCAGCAGCTGACTTTCCACACAGGTGCAGAGGATGTGGGGGGATACTCTATACACATGGAGGTAGGAACAAAGAAATATTTACAAAAAGCTAACTGTATGTGTTAAAACAGTATTAACATCCATTCATTACAAGCTTTGTCTCAGGCCTGGCTACCATCTGTGGCACAGATTTTGTTATGCAGTGCAGAGCAAGATAGAGCTTTAAACACTGCCTGGAGCACACAAGACCTGTGTTTATTCCCAGCAACATATTCATAAATTATAAAGCCGAAAAAGGACCACTTTGGCTGTGTGGGCTGCAGGCAGTTACTTAGTCAAGACACGTTCTGCCTGCTCCTGCAACCAAGGCAGGCATTCAGAAGCTTGCAGCTAAATTCCCATTTGTTTCCATGAGGTTTGCTCCCCTGGCACACCTGAAAGGTGGCCCTTAACTCCAGGTGTCAGGGATGTGTGATTAACAGCACTCAAATGTTTTCCCACCAGAGAAGGGCAGCTATGGTCAGGGCCAGGGTAGTAGGCCCATAACGTCACCCTCGCAACCACGTGCTCCACAAGGAAGCCAACGGCAGTCACAAGCAGCAGTGACTACCAGCTGAGCCCTCCATGATGTGGTGCACCCCATTCCTGAGGTCACTTCTGCTGAGGGGAGGTCAGGTAAGGCCAGATCATCCCTCTGGTGTGCGCAGGGTTAAGTTCAGCATCCAGGCTCTCCTTTGATCTTGTATTTCCATGGGCAAAGATCACAGCTGTGGATTTTCTCAGGCTTTTCCCAATCTCTGTTGTCTGTATATTTTAACCCAGTGCGTCCCTGAACAAACATGTGTCCAAGCTGGAGCAAATCACCCAGCTTTCAGCTCATTGAGATTTTGCTGGTGTGAGGAAGGGTTACCTCTGCTCTCCACTCTCTAAACAAACTGGTTCTAGGATAATAATTGTAATCTGGAATGCCTTTACTTGCTGTGTGCCTCACAATGTTAGTTTATAGAAGCCTAGGCAGAACTCCCACACCAACTAGTGTATGGGTCTCAGTTATATATAAAAAGCCACAACTGTCAGAGAGCCATGGTTTTTTTCCCCTTACCTCCAAAAGACAAAGAATTCTTATGACACTGAACTTACTTTTCCTTGAAGCAGCCTCATTTTAAGCCTCACTATTTAAACAAAACATAACATAACACAAAACAACACACTAATATCTTATGGACTACTCCATATGGTAGAGAATTATCTCCTAATTTGGCTCCTTCTCAGAAACGAACACACACTTTTTCCCCCCTCTTAGGAAGTCAGAGTATGTTGCTGTGTTTGTGTATTTCAGTTCACTCTGCCATGCATTACCCTGATTAATTTTGGCAGTGACAAAGTTGGAGAGGTAATTTAAAATTATGATCACACGGAAGCACTCTATTTTACTGCAGCAAAATCAGCACTCCTGTTTTAACTCTCCTGACCTTCCATTCCCTGTGAAGAGGTAAAACCTGTTTCTAAAAGCACAGACTTAGGAGTTCTCACAATTGTGTTTTTGAATTATTTTTCCTTCATAATAAATGAAAATGCATGCAGTGTTACACTTAGAGAGACCACAGCACTTCAGTACATCGAACGGGTACACTAAAAGTGGAATTAGACTAGAACACTAAGGCTGTTAAAGCAAAAAGTCAATCCAAATTTATCTTTGTCAATCTTGGAAAACAGCGGAGATTAAATCAAAGAATGTAAATGACAAGCATGAGAAGTCCGACTCTTGTTTACTGGGTACAGTTTGCTTTGACAAAGAAAATGCAGAAATACAGAAAACAATGAAATATACAAAGATGACAAAGGGAGAATTTGAGTACATTGGACATGTAATTTATATCCTTCAAGCTCCATTTCTCATTTCCCCCTCATTATAGCTACTGAAATTCATTTTTCAGGGAAGTATTATTACACAATGAGAGTTGTCTATGGGACTCGTAAGTCATTCATGGCTTAACTCCTCTCTGAAGAATTGGCCTTAATTATTTTCAGTCTGAGCACGTACTTCCTGTCGTTTCCCAAAATAATTTCTGGCAATGACTAGAGCTACAAGAGTTGCTGACTGCTGGAAAGTGACACTTGAAGTGTCCACACAAAGATCAAAAATCAGTTTATTAGAAAGTACCTATCTGAACATCTACTGCAATGTGATCGGTCATAGTCTTCACTGACAAGCTTCTGAAGGTTTTCTACTCCCTCCCCCCAGTGTTATAAGAAGTAAAAAATACTCCAAATAAAAACACACCGAAAGGCACTAAATCCTTAGAGATGTTAGAGATCTTAGAGATGTTGCTCACATAATTTCAATATCAATTTACATTACTGTTATAGATGATAACATGATGCTTAAATAACAACACTGTTAAGAAAAATGCCAAATCACTCCATGTACCTAATCAGCAACAAAATTACTCAACCAGGTAAAACCACTCAGTATTCCATCAGGCCACCATTTCATAGAATCATAGAATCAGTCAGGGTTGGAAGGAACCACAAGGATCATCTAGTTCCAACCCCTCTGCCATGGGCAGGGACACCCCACACTAGATCAGGCTGGCCAGAGCCTCATCCAGCCTGGGCTTAAACACCTCCAGGGATGGGGCCTCAACCACCTCCCTGGACAACCCATTCCAGGGCTTCACCACTCTCATGGTGAAGAACTTCTTCCTCATGTCCAGTGTGAATCTCCCCACCTCCAGCTTCATTCCATTCCCCCTAGTCCTATCACTACCTGATATCCTAAGAAGTCCCTCCCCAGCCTTCCTGTAGATCCCCTTCAGACACCAGAAGGCCACAATAAGGTCACCTCAGAGCCTTCTCTTTTCCAGACTGAACAGCCCCAACTCTTTCAGTCTGTCCTCACAGGAGAGGTGCTCCAGCCCTCTGATCATCCTTGTGGCCCTTCTCTGGACATGTTCCAGCATGTCCATATCCTTCTTGTAACAGAAGCTCCAGAACTGGACACAGTACTCCAGGTGGGATCCCAGAGAGGACACAGCCTTTTAAAACCAAAATAACTCCATAGTGGATCAAACCAGCCTTATTTCCCCTACTTATTTTTCACCTCAGATGACAACCCTTTGGATTAGCCACATGACTGGGAGACTGCTGATGAGCCACCAGATTACCAGGCTACTTCACACAGAGAAAGCCTGGCAAGGAAGAAGCCCAGGCAAATTGTTTCCTGGCAGGTTTAGGGAAAAGTATTTCAGCTTACCTTCTCCTGTGGGATCCTGCTGAGGTGGCACCGACAGTATGGGTGGTGGAGGCGGCCTGCATGAAAGGAAGCTGGCAAAGAACTCCCAGCACACATTGCATTATGGCAGCCATGGATGTGCTGTGAAGAAGCTGAAATTAATTCAAAACATGCTACTGATAATGGCACACTGATGGTGTAAGCTGGGTTACTCTGCCAGGTGGCTGAGGAAAGCCAGGTGGTGTGGTAAAATGGCAGGCTGGGCAGAGCAGTAATGGCATCCTCCTCTGAGGAGGCAAAAGCAGGCAGGTTCAGTGCACAGGGCCTTCAGGCTGCTCTGGAGAAAAGATGGTCAAATTCTAGTTACTGATACTGCAGGAGTAAGGGAGAACACCCTTTTGTCTCTAAACTTAGTCATGCCCATATCTAAAGGACAAATAAACAGCTTTTGGCACTTTGTGGGCTTGATCCATGTTTTGGATTGAGCCTGCAGCCACAAGAACTGCACACAGCATGTTTCAATGAGCCTTTTAAAAATAAAAACCAATGACCTGTCACTGATTTCAGAAATGTTGATCTCCTGAGGAAAAAAAAATGACAAATTTGCCCTAAACCCACCTCAGGTGACTGCAGTGAGAATCAGGATATGGGAGAAATTCTGGTAGTGTTCTCAAACTCCTGCCTTAAATTTCCAAGTAACCATTTAAAGAACAATGAAATGTTGTACTACATTCACCAGCAGAAGGTGAAACAGTACATTTATAAACGGTTGTAATTTCTTCTTTCGGTTAACGTTCAAAATGGTGGAAAAGCAAAGCATTGCCACTGCAGTGAGGAAAAATCACAAGGCGGCACCACTGCCCACCACAAACTGAGGAGAAAACTCCTGACATTCCAACTTTACTGTGTTTGATTGACAATAAGTAAGTCATGACACAACTGATGTCTTATTCAGTCTAATTAATAATCAGTTATTAAAGCAAAAAGAGCCAAAGAGGAGGACAAGGAACGGTAGCTGCCAGTTCCCTGCCCCACAAGTGGCCCCTCAGGAGTTCCCGCCTAGCCCAGTACAGCAGGGCCCTGCACTGCACAAGAGACTCTGCCCTGCTCCATGGTTCAGCCATGACATCAAACAGCCAAATGGTGCCAGGATGACTTCAAACTAAAAAACAAACAAACAACCAAACAAAAAACTCTAAAAGGAAGGCAGAGGTTGTGACTGCTACCTCTCACACCACAAGCCTTTGGCCACTCAGATAGGAAGAGCTGTGAGGCAGAACTCTTCAGAAACAACCAGCCATAATGTCAAAGATACTATTTAGTAGTTTTAACTTTTTATCAGTTCTGTAGCACCATTGCTGCTTTAATGGTTTTTCCTTGCAACACTCTACCCTCTACAAACATCACAGGTGAGTCCTCCATCAGGTCTCCTTCCTCCAAACCACCAATGATTCAGTTTCTATAGAGAGACGCAAGGCTCAAGAGCAGTGGAAATAGCAGAAGCATTTGTTCAACATAGAATTACTCCCCAGTTTATCTGCCTAGAGACTACTTGATTTCTCTGAGATGTATGTCAGTGGTTTAATTTACAGAAGGCATATAAGTTTTATTTTATTCTCTTCTTGCACATCTGAAAATATAACTGTCAAGTATCTGAATATAGCAGAAATGAGTTTTGGGGATCCCAGCAGTCAGAGGATACCCACCAAACAACCCCATGGTTCTCAATCAACTTCTTTATGGCATCTTCAAAGCTACAATTTAATGAAATTGCTAATAAGCAAGTAAATGCAAAGTGAATACCATCACTTTACACTAGTGAACTAACATGGAGGCTGCAGGATTAAAAAAATTGAAAACACCAGTGGCTGTACCCAAAGATGTGTTGGGAGGCTACACAGGACATAGACAAAAGAGTTGCCCTGACTTCACTAAGTTAGGTGAATTAAGCTGCAGAAGAAGGACTCCAAAATCTCTCCAGATTGATTCAGTTAACAGTTCACATGCTGCACTTAAGTACAAGCTTCAACTCATACTTAAGTACAGCTGAAGCCAATGTGAAGGCTCCTCATATTGCTGTGTTCATCTGCTGCTTGTAGAGCAGAGTTATGCAACGGAAATACGGAGCACACGAAGTTGATCGAAGCCATTTAACCACATACTACTCATTACACAGCCCTGGAGTGTAACAGAGGGCATGAGTAATAGCTTCAGCTCAGTCAGCTGGTCGCAAGATGGACATGGACGCTTAGCTCTTAAATATGCAGAAAGTAAGACTACGCTTATAAATGAGAACTGCGTTTCCATGTTGCTTTCTGAATTGGTACTTCTGCTGGGGAAAAAAAAGTTAATAAGCACTATAAAAGAGACATAGCATTTTAAATACTAATTAAAGAGGTTAATATCAAAGATTAAAAGGATGAAAATTTATTTAGAGTTCTACAACATACATGTCAACTCAGCACCAAATTAAACTTCAACACAACAATCCCTGCAAAAACCCAAGCATGTGAGTGTTGCTCCTGGAGACTGTTTCAAATGGCTTTTACAACCCCATTCATTTTCAGCCAATAGCACAAATGCAATTCAGTACAGAGTTTATGAAAACTGAAGCTGCCCCAGTAGTGAAGCCAGAAAGAACTCAAATAACCAGAAACCTCCACTTAAAAAAAAAAAAAATATCAAAGCATAATCAGCTCCTGAGTATCTGAGTTTTACTAGCTGATAAAGGATTGATCCCATTTGCTCATTTTTACACTTAGAGAAATGATAATCTGTTCTGTGGCAGATAGAACAAAATAATTCATAGACAATTGAGAGCACCACATTTTTGAGGTATTTATGCTGCAATTTAAAAGAGTTCAGTTCATAATAGTCTATTTATTAAAGATTGCAATTTGTAATAAAAATCTACACAAGAAAAGAATTAAGTTTGATTATGAATGCCTTATGTTTCAAAAGCCTTTCAAAACATTGACTAAATAGGCATGTTTCACTTTACTAGTTAAAAAAAACAGTGACTAACAGAGACCCAGTGCCGGTTAATACCATTAACAAGCTGTTTCTCTGGCTGTATATTCCTGTTACCACATGTGGAAACCCACCAGATCAGCATTATCCATCTCCCACTGTTCTTTTCAATAATGACCACTGCCAATTTTTAAAAATTCATACTTTATGAACAAAATTTGCCCATAGATACACCACTGTGAAGTTCTACCAGCATTAAACGTACTCATTAATGCCTTTTAAAACTTAACAGCAGCTTCCAGTACCTACAAACCTATTATTTCAGTAATTGCTAAAGCATGAAAATTACCTGAAACACTGCAAAGCACAATGGCCATAAATACTTCTGTCTGAGGCACTGAAACAGCAACACCAGCTAATATTTAGCAACCAAATCACCACAGTGAAAGTTCATGTTAATTCATTAAGTTGGAGAAGGCTGTGGGCAAAGGGCTCGGGGGTGAGCTCTTTATATGTTTTTACTTCAGAACATATGCAAGTGTTCACTGCAACTCAACTCCATTAACAAAAACCAAACACAAACCAAAAAAGAAATATGGTAAGGTGAACTATCAATGGGTAACTTACAGATTTAAATACTGGTCTGATGCATGTGGCTTTCTATTTAAAGCAAGTTCTGCCTTCTTAGATATTGATATTTCTTTGGAAAAGCACAGATCAAAGTTCATCAAGAGCAACAGGCAAGCTGCTGTGTGGATTGAGCTGCCCCTTCCTGCACAAAAAAGCAACAAAGCCTCATGTCTTTCACTGACTGACATCAGTGAGAAGGCTGTTCTGTCAGCCAAGGCCACAGTTTTTAGCCAGAGGTCCTCCTCAGGCTGCATCTTCATGCAACCACATCCTGAAACCTGCCAGCACAACCACTCGCATTCCCAGTGATCCGAAATGATTTAAGTATTCTCAAGCTGTAAGTCCTTTTTTAAGTGAATATTTTGACTTGACAGAGGTAGAGTGGTCATATACATGTAATAGTCCCAGCAGATCTGAGGCAGTGGAAAACCTCCTGCAAAGGGAGAGCTGATAAATAGCTGTGCTACAGTCTCTTCCATCTACACTACAGTCTGGAGAGGACCTTGCATTAAACATAGCCTAACTCCAGATGCCATAAACATCTTAGGGGAGAGAAATCCCTTCTCAGAGGGTCTGACAGCCTTCCTGCAGGGAGAGCTGGTGCTTTAAGTGTCTGCCTTTGCCTAATAACTGGAATCTGTTCCAGTGTGCGCTGGCCCATGGAGCCGCTTCACAGAAGCAGAGGGACCAACAGGGACCTGACATGGCTTCAAGTTCAATTATCACTTCAACAACTTTTTATTTGGAAACCCATGATCTCAGTACTTTTCCGGTCTCCAAAGGAATAAAAGCTCTGCGAGTGCTATGCACAAAAGATTTTCTATCTGCCCACAGCCACTGGGGAGCAGAGCTGTGAAAGAATTCTTCCTCATCATTCCCTCTTGCACTGATTTCCAAACAATCATTGAGCTGATCTTTGTAAATTTTGTGATGAAGCACTGAAGTGACTTCCCATTATTTCACTTGTTGTGAACTCTTCCACCAGCTTCAGTGGAAGGAGGGTTGCACACCCTGAAGATTCTCCAGAAAACTGAAACAAGAGCTTCCATGAAACAATTCAAAGCACCCCACTCCCCACTACACTTAATTACACCAGATTTTGTTCTTAATCTCTGGTAATCCAAAGCCATTCTCAATTATACACCACAGAGACATCAAAGAAACCTGGTGGGACAGTTTGAGATATCTAAGACAGCTTACCAAGAAAACAAAAAACCCCACAGAACACTCCAGCAGATAAAACAGTATCTAGTTTATTACATAAAGAAAGAGATTTCCAGAATTTACAAACACCTACATTTTCATTCCAGGGAAAGGGCCAATTTGTTTTCATTTTGCTTTGTGGTTTTCTGTTGGTTCAGGTTTTTTTAATTTATTTTTTTTTTTACAATATATACAATGGAAGACTTTGATTTCTTTTTCCCATTTTTTTTTTGCCAGTTCCTGTGCAATTGATGAATTCAAGGTGACACTTGTAAATACCATGTACAGTAATGTTTGTCTTCACTGCAGTTAATACAGAATATTATTTTACAAGGAGTACAAAATAATTTTTTCTTTTGGAAAGAACTGAGCTCAACATCAGGGTTATCTTACAACTGATAGTATCAGTAAATATGACTGTACAATCAAGGCCCAGGGACCAATGACTCATATTATATTATTTTCTGAGTTACAATCTTAAAACAAGAATAGTACCCTACTCTATTCTTAGAAGCCTTGTTTTAAGCAGGTTTCCCACTCTGTTTACAACAGAATATAGTATACCTCAGTTCCACATCAAAAAAGATGTGCTGTAGGAAAAGTTACATTTTAATTAAAAAAAGTACATGTATAAATCAGAACCTATGTTAAATATTTAATACTCTTCAACCAACATTAAGTCTGGTATGCAATAATTTACAATGATGATTTGTCATACAGGTTTTCAGCAGCAAATGAAGTTGTGTAAATGTGCTAGTAAAATACCCATTCTCACCATGACATAGTGGTGGGCACATCAGTTCATGGTGGCCAGCTAAGTCCTTGTGGTGAAAGATGAAGGAAGAGAGACTTGTTGTCCAGGTGTCACAGTGCTTCTGCTTGGCACAACACAGGATGTGCAGCTCAGTCAACTAACTCCTGAGGTTTGTGTAAAGTAAACAAACTGAACGGGATGCTTCGTACCCATTAACAGAGGAAGAGGAGAAGGAGGTGAGGTCCTAGTTGTGATAGCATGAAACATTTATAGTCTTGATACCCATGAATTAAACAAAGGATTTGCTGAGGTTGTAGAGGTCATCATTCTGAAATGGAAAGAGAAAGAAGGTTAGCATCAGGGGCACTTTAAAAACTCTTCCTGCTTTTGTTTTCTCCTTTACGAGTTATCATCCAAACTGGAAATATTAGGCACCTTGAAAAATTATGACACACACAGTTGAACCGTACTCAAGCATCTGAATCCCAAAAGCATTTAAAACAGATGTTGGCAATAAAATTTAAAGCAGTCAGAATTACATCTAAAACTTGCAAGAGATTCACCTAAGCAGAAACAATTTAAGTGTCCATACAGATTAACTCTGACAAGATCCAGTAATGAAAGAAAGCAAAGCTCAAACCACTCACCTGCTGCTGGTGTTTTTACCCACTACAAGCGATTCCACTATCAAGCCTCATTGTAGGGCTTCCTGGCAGGCTGCACATAGCCACAACTTGCACAAGGACAACCAAGGAATGGGACATTAGGAATGCATCATCACTATTCCCTACTGAAATACACATAGCCAGAAAACCTGTATGAAGAAAATCCTGTTGAAGTCCCTATATTTATCTACATTCTGCTTCTCCCTGTGAGAGGTGACTGGGTGAACAACAAGGTCCCGTAACACTAACAATGCACAGCACAGGTCTAGTGGAAATGAACATCAGGAACTGCCTTTTACCAAGTCCCACCAGTCTTCCTCATCTTCTGGCTCCAGTCTCCCTGACCCAGTCTATGATGCAACTGTCACTGTGCAATCCCCCAGTCACTGCAGACCACAGCCTGGCCTCATCACACCACAGTCATACCCACCAGGGACTGAACAACACAACAGTGAACTGAATACTGGGTTTGTTTTAACTGCTGGGGCTAGAGAACTAACATCATTTACAGTTTAGGAGTTTTTCCTAAAATCTGATGAAGCAAGACTCAGGTTTTACATAAAAGCATGTCTATATTTGATATTAACTAGGCTCCTGAAAACACAGGGGAACACTGAATGTTCCTCAGGCTCCCCAGACACATTGAAGTAAATAACTGAAAAGAACTCCTATCCTATATTCTTTAATTGCCCAAGAAACAAAATTTACTTTGTGTGGTCCTTCAAGTGAAAGGAAAGTCTATCCCTGCAAATGATGTGTGGTATGTTGCCAAAACTCCCTGGAGAATTCTCTCACAGATCTCTTATTTACTTTCAACTTTCTTCTGTGCTCACATTGCAATCTCCTGGAATGCTCCTGCCCAAATAGCTATATACAGCTTGACATAGCTTTGCAGCTTTCAACTTATGTTGGACATAGAATTAGCCAGTAATGCCATACTCTATTAATAGAAAGACAAGGGACAAAGGCGAAATGGCTTCATTTACATGGAGGAGCAAAGTGTGATTTGCTTGCTGCATACCCTGAAGCAGGTGTTTCACACCCAGCTCCCATCCAGCAAGGGGACCAGAGGACCAGTTGGGTGCTCACCCAACAGTTGGGTGCCTGCCACAACCCTGCTCGTATGGTGAAGAGAAGGAAAGTGAGTAACAGCTTTTCTACATCGCTACACCTTCTGCTAAGGGATTTGAAGTATATAAATAAGCCTTTGTAGTGTCAGGGCCAAGTGCTACACCTCTTCAATAGTATTAAGGTCATCTAAACTCAAATATGTTGTGTATTGAACAGAACGGCCTGTCCAAGCCAATTCTTCACCAATTCAAACGATATGGCCTACAAGTCATCCCAACTGCTACTAGCAGGCATTAACCCCTAGACTCAGAAGTCAGGAGAGCAAAGGAAGAGAAACAAGTCTATTTCAAAATCAAAAGGCTTCCCAGATGAATTCACTAAGAAAATAATACTAAGGAAAATCCGCATGCTGTGTATTAAAGATCTGTAGCATGCGTAAAAAGAGTGAAAACACACATTGGGCTGAAAAATCCATGAGTTTGAGGCTTAGGATGAAGAACCAGAATCATGCAGCTCACAACGCAACACAGTTGGTATTTCACACAGACTTCAGCTGCAGGTACGACAAGATGCAGGCTCATAGAGCTTGTAATTACACCTCTAGGATCCTCAGCAGGACAACATAAAAATTCATTGTATCAGAAGCTTCAGTTTTCTTCTAGCTTTGTGAAGCAAAAAACATTCAGACTTTTTGCCACAGACTGTCTGAAATTACTGATTGCAATTATTTATTTTCACATCCCCAATTCCTCTGACAAATCTCTTTCCACAAAACAAAATGTGTAACTGAGAATGACTTCCTGTGCTGCTGTTACAGACAGCAGTGCCTGTTCTGTCTGAACACATAAAGACAACTAGAAACAGCCACTCCAAGAGCAAAGTTGCTCCTCCATACAACACACTCAATCTGCGCTGACTCAGATCCACAGAATTCTGCTTTATGCTTGACTTAGAGCCAAAAGCCCCGTCCTCTCTTTTAGCAAACAAATTCTCTTTGCTGGATTTAAGAGTCCCTCTGAAATTTCTGATGAAACAATCTGCCTCTCCTCTCTCCCAAGTGAATTTTCTCAGTATGCTTCAATGCTGAAAGAGGCACCTTACTGGGAAGTGAAGTCATCAGCTGGACACCTCATTGTTTCTTATCAACAGCCATCAGCATTTCCTTAACAACATACAAGAACTGGAGGGGAAAGGAGGGTTTTCATAGAGAGTGCTAGGAGCACAGCAAGTTGAGGTAAGGATCATTAAAACCTGACATCATTGTTGGCAAGCAGAGAAAAGGGAAAACCTGCATTTAATCTATTTCCTATTCACCACAAGTTTCAGCTGGAGTCCCCAGTAATGCAGCCTGCGGTTTGCTTTATGGAAAAAATTAGTGATGCAAGAAAAATGTACCGAAACAAACGAGCATCTTTAAAAGTTACTACGAGGTACCTCTGACAAGCAGCCTCTGCTCAACGTCTGTTACGGCACACGGGCAGATTAACACTCCTGCCCGTTCCAGCTGGCAGGCTTTCCCCTCAAGTCTATTAGCCCAGGCAGGATCCGACACAGCGAGCTGTAGTTACGATTACAGCTGAAGTCCCATTCTTAAATCCAGTAACTAAAAATAAAATGATCCTTCAGTTTATTTCCATTATCAGGGAGCTGGAAAAGGAGTACTTAATATCTGAACTCTCTGGGAGTAGAGTGTCTAGACAATTTAATAATCATCTTTTCCAAAGATGGCAAAATTTTCATACATAAAATAGATGTGCTGTTAAAATACACTTAAAAGTTATTCCTTGCTTACAATCCATTCTCTTTGGTATATCCTCACAATTATATCAAAAGAAACAATGTGAAAACTCAGCAGAATCTGAATCTTGAAGTGGAAGAGTTTCCAAAAGGCAATTTAAACTCCTATTTACTATTAAGGGCTAATAATGTGTCTTGTCCTTAGAACACCAAGAGAAATGTCCTTCCAATGGGTTGTTCCATTTCAAAACAAGTAAAATAATAAAGAGGCTCTGGTGCAGCTCCAATCATTTCAGCAAATAAACACAATTACTTTGTCACTGATTAATGTGTCAGGGAAAAATGTGTGTCTCAAACACCAGTGCTGCTTAACACACAGTGACACCTCTCCAGAGTAGCTGGACAGGGAAGAGAGCCAGGAAAATGAGAAGATGACTCCCTCCTGAAGAAAAATGCAGATTTTCCAGATCTACTAAATGAGGATTATTTCCTAACCTTGCTTAAACCCTAATGTATTCTTCAGATCAGTACCTGTCCCACCAGCATCTCACCTGAAACAAACACCATGGATTGGATGAAAACTCCTTGTCAAGTCACTGGTTATGTTTTATTAGTAAATGTTATTTGTTGTTTACTTTAGGATTGTATTGAGTGTCCTGTTCTGTGTACATTACACAGTTCTTTGCTGCATAATAAACACATCTGCCTAATAGAAAAACTTCAGAAACAACAGTTCAAAATCAAAAGACAGTGTTATGGAAACATATAAGTACGTGAATCAGTGTGTCCAGCCTGGGGACCTTCCTCTGTGCAGGTATAATCAAGCATCTTCACAAGTTACATACAAAGTGAACACAGTAAGTAGTCCTTAAAAGTTCATTTACAGCTCTTGTCTCAGTGACATTTGCATGAGCCATCACCTAATTCTAATTAAATGGAGCACACCTACGTAAATATCTGATTTCACCCACATGTTCTTGTGTTCTCCATACCAATGATGATAAACAGTGAGTGTTTACATTTTTTTTGGCATCCCTAACATAAGCACATATATGGGAAGGATCCCAATCAGCTAAATTAAAAACAGCAACTAAAATTTAAAAGAGCTCAAATAACTTCTTTTCAAAGAGATGCAAATATGCTGTACTGTTTCCCAATCTCACATGGACCAATGAAAGAGCAAAGGAATGCAGGAAGAAACAAAGGTTGCTCCAGTATGGCAACTGCAGCCTGAGAACTAACAAAAGGAATTAAAAATAGAACTAAACAAAGTAATTACAACATTGCTATTTAACTTGACAAGTTGTAATCTACATTTAATAAGCTAAGCTTTTCTTCCTTGCACCCGAAAATATTCATTTCAGCTTTATTTTGAATGTAATAAATAGGGAATTCCTGAGGATTCAGTTTCACTAAGTCCTTTCCTGTCAGGCCAAGTAACTGGATTTAGTGTTTTCATCCTCTTTTACCTCTTCATATACTAAACACTCATTGATAGAGGAACCTATAGACCAGGAACAATTCAGTCTTTCTGCTATGAGTTCAGACAATGTTCACTCCCTTCCTGTATAGCAATGAAAAGGTTATCCTCACCACAGAGAAAGATTTTCCTGTTTTCCCCAGAAAGAGAAGGTGGGAAAAAGAACACAAACTAGAAGACTTCTAAAATTAGATGATGAGCATAGGCAGGTTCTTGCATTTCAGAACCTAAATTCTGAAGTGTAAGTACACTGGAAAAACACAAACTAAACCATACATGTTCTTGGATGAGCTTCTGCCCAGCAAAGAATTCAGGTATTTGACTTCAGCTTCACAGTGTGTCAACATGATTCCAACTCTCTCAAGACATGGGGGTAAGAGACATGGTTTAGCACCAGACTTTGCAGAGTTAACATAATGCTTGGACTACATGGTCTTAAAAGGTCAGATCTGTCCCTTCCACCTGGAAAGAGGATGAAAAGAGCCAGCTCTATGCACTGGTATGTAAAGAGCCTGGGAAAAGGAATTCACCATGTTTGCATGTGGAAAAAATATTTAAGGGATCTGCTCTATTACACAAAATCAGCAGTAGGTTGCAGTTTGAACACAACTGACTTGACCCGAGTACTGAATTGCTGATTAGTTATTTCATCTTTTTAATTTTGGGGGAAAAAGGCTCCAGAGTTTTTTTTTTCTTGATGATTAAAAAAGAAGGTTATGACTAAATCTAGGAAGAACAACCCTAAATTCAGTAGTCTGTTTTGTAAACAAATCCTGCAACTATCCTTGCTGTGGTACAGCCAAGTGATAAAACAGAACAACTCCTCAACACTTGCAAGCTACAAAAAACCCAAGATGCAGCAGTAGTTTTCTGTTTGTTTGTTATAAAATAGAAATATGGGAAGAGTATCCCTCATCAAAAAGCGCTACAATGTAAGTGGGGTCTCATGTTTGTTTCTTCCCATTTTGTAAGGGCTGAATATCTGGATCTTTCCTCTTCTGCTACCAATAGCTCAGAGGACTGATCTGGTAAAGGTTGAATCCAGCTTACACACAGAAACTCCCCTTTGCTTCAGGACTGACAATAACGGTGTTCCAGTTCTGGGCTCCTCAGTTTAAGAGGGACATCGAGACACTTGAACGTGTCCAGAGAAGGGCAACAAGGCTGGTGAGAGGCCTTGAGCACAAGCCCTATGAGGAGAGGCTGAGGGAGCTGGGGCTGTTTAGCCCGGAGAAGAGGAGGCTCGGGGCGACCTCATTGCTCTCTACAACTACCTGAAGGGTGGTTGTAGCCAGGAAGGGGTTGGCCTCTTCTTTCTAGCAACCAGCACCAGAACAAGGGGACACAGTCTCAAGCTGCGCCAGGGGAAGTTTAGGCTCGAGGTGAGGAGAAGCTTCTTCACCAAGAGAGTCGTTCGCCATTGGAATGGGCTGCCCAAGGAGGTGGTGGAGTCACCGTCCCTGGAGGGGTTCAAGAGGGGGTTGGACGTGGCACTTGGTGCCATGGTCTAGTCATGGGGTCTGTGGTTACAGGTTGGGCTTGATGATCTTTGAGGTCTCTTCCAACCTTACTGATACTGTGATACTGTTTCTCTGAAGCCAGTGAATGCAGGATCTAAGGAGACCAATACTCCCAAGTTCATCCCAAATTGTTTCATGACAATTCTCTGATACTTTTGGCAGTGCTGGTTGTGCTTTGTGTCCCTCATATAAACCTGCTGCTGACCTAGGGTCTGCTCCCTTCCCAGATTGCAATAATGAAAAAGGATATCAAAACCTAAACATGTATCATCTAGTGAAGAGCTTCATCCTTCACAGGACAACACTGCTTCTGTTTTAATAGTCACAGAAAGCTGCAAATTCAACAACTGGGGTCATTCATTATTGTGGAAGTGGTACTGCTCAGCTCATCAAGTTTTCAGAGTCTGACTCTGAAGAATCCGCGGCACTTGCATTTCCCCCAATGCCCCAAAAATCCACTCCCTGCTCAGGAAGGCTGGAGTGCAGCACTCTTTGTATCACTGAAAGAGGAAAACGCTGTTCAGGGTTTATCAAACATAGAACCATATAGCAACCATATTAACCGGGGGGAACCCAGAAGCAGAATTTATGCAATTTTTCTCCCAAAGGAGTTTTCTTATCACTTTTTTTTTCTCCTCCAAATTACTAGTATGGTACTTTGGAATTTGCTAAAACTCACCAATGCTGGGAATTACTATCAGTGCTTTCCCTCCAGGAAGCAGATAACCTGTGTGCCTTTAGATGTACGCACAACTCCTCAGCTTGTTAGCAATTTAAAAATACACAATTCAGTTTGACCAAACTTGAGTGCACTGAAACCATGCTCATGTTCTATCATTGAAATTGTATCAGCAGTGGAGCTCAGCAACACATAGCAGCACATCTACCACACAATTCAAGTAGATTCCAACTGCTGAATTCTGGTTTTCATCACCCTCCTATGAATATGTATTTTAGGTGCCTTCCTGGTACTGTGGGCTGGCTCCCCACAGCCAATGGTTGCCACCTTCTCCTCTGCTTTTCTGCCCCAACTTTATAATTAATACTCATTTTCTGCCAGATTTACTTTCCTCTGACAAAATTTTAAAAAACCCTTTATAAAGGTTCTCAACTACCTTGAAACTGTTCTCCTAATATATGCTAAACTTAAAGCAAGGATTCACACCATTCAGCTTAGCTAGAGCCATTACCCTCCCAATGGACAGACAGAATAAAATGGTACTTAAAAGGAAGATACAGAGAAGCCCCGTGGAGAGATAACCTGGCCAGATGACCTTCCCTTTGAAATCCTGCCAGTGCAAATTAAGTAGCTGGTCTGCAGCAGCTCTGGCAGCAGCATGAGAAGGAAGTTCTGCAGTGATCTGGGATGAAACACTTCCTCAATTCCCAACAACAGTGTGTTAAATATCAAAAAAGGATAATAAAGAGGTGCTGGAAAACACACTCTGAAAAACAGGACAAGAAATTAGAGGAGGTGATGAGAACAAATGAAATGTCATAAAGCTGACAGAATGGTAACAAGGAGTTTGAAAAGCCAAGGTAGAAGCAAAACATCTGTTATTTTGACACTGTTTGCTGTGCCTTAACACAAAAACTGCAGCACACAGCAGAAAACAAATTAGAGGGAGTGTTTTAATGAAGTAAAAGAGGAATGCTCTTGGTAAAAGGCAAAAAGCGATGGCAAAGCTTGTGACACCCTGACACTGGACTACAAAACAATTACTTGACCACAGATTTAGCTTTTCACCAAGATACCACCATCAGTCTGACATAAAATTTGCAGATCAGCAAGATAACTAATCTTAACAAGTCTATGACATCTGGCATGATTTGTTTCAGTAAGACCGTATTTTCATGTACATCCACATACTTCCATCTTTCTAGTTTCTAGTAATTTGCACTCCTTTGACCTGACCTTTCTACCTTTTCCCTCTCTCGGCCATAAATTGCAGAATTTCCGTGGGTAGAGTCCTATAGCATTTTCCCTCCTCGCAGAACTTCAGAATCCCTTGATACTTAAGCTGGCAATTGAAATCCCAAGCATCAGCCATGCTCAAAAGCTTTTCAGCAATCCAGTGCTGCATCTGAGGTACAGCACCTAGAGGCAGGTGGACAAAGCACACAGCTGGATGCAGAAACTGAAACCCAGTTCTGTGTCTTGCTTTAATCTGCTGTTAGAGCTTTACCCAATTTAGTCTTTGTGGCGCATAAAACAGATGAAACATCTGCCTCATCTCTTTCCTACATGAAATTTTCCTGTGAGGAGGAGGAAGCCATGATGTCTCAAATACACAGTCACTATGACATCTGGAGTATTAAGTTTGTGCTTTAATCCTCCTGTATCTCAGCATCCTGACAGTGAGATGAGCTGCTACCTGACAGAGAGTTCAGATGGTGCCAGGGGCCAGGCAGCAGAGTGGTGAGTGTCTTGCCAGTGCCCACATGCCAACAGATGCAGGGCAGCATCTGGACAAAGCGCTATAAATAAAGCATCAAGCCAGACACTGATGAGCATAAGAAGAACTGAAAAGAAGGCCTCACTTCCTGAACACTGACTGCAAACTGAAGAATATGGCATATGTGGAAAATATTAGTTTCTTACCATGTGGTCTTAAACTATGAGAATGCATATGCATGAGAGTGGGGGCAAAGCAGCAGAGCTTAAGAAAATAAATAACATTCTCAATGTTGTGCCTCTATATACCACCAGGCAGTACTCCACATTGAAAATAAAGTGAAATCCACATGCAAATAGAATTTTTAGCTAGAAAAAGGAACAAAACTCCAGAATAAGAACATAACCCTTTACTGGTAGAGCAAGAGCTCTGCCCTTCTACTCTACTGATTTAGCGGTTGAGATACTCTGGATTGCAATGAGTCTAACCTCAAAACAAACGCTGAGAACTTTAATAAGCTCCAAGGTGGTTTAAGGCTAAATGATTCCTTTAAACACCAAAATACTCATTTGTATATAGATTAGGTCTTCCAACCAATTGCCATCCAATTTGTTTATAGGAACCCTATTAATAAGAAAAAATAGTAAATACAGGATAATGAAAGGGCACAAAGGAAATGTAATTCTGACTCAGTACCAGGGAGCTATCTCCAGTTTGAATTGCATGGACAGAGGAAAGCAGCACCTGGCAGACTCCTGGGGAGGGGGAGCAGTGAATTAAACCCAAATGATAAAGACCAAGCAGAGAAACCAAGTCTTTTACTACTGTTTCATTAGAGTTTCATTCAGTGAAATCCAAAATGCCTGAGTGACTTACATTATATTTTAAAGTTGCCAGCAGCTTAAATGGCCTAATCTTCGCTGTTCAGTTGCCATGATTTCAAGTGGGAAACTAATTAAGTTACATTAATTATGTGACATAATTTTAACACTAATCTAGCATTATCACAGAATGCTGGAAGTTGGAAGTGACCTCCAGAGATCATCAAGTCCAACACCCCTGCCAAAAGCAGGATCACCTAGGGTAGTCCACACAGGAATGTATCCAAGCAGGTTTTTAAAGTCCTCAGAGAAGGACATTCTACAACCCCTCTGGGCAGCCTGCTTCAGTGCTCCATCACCCTCACTGTAAAGAAGTTTCTCCTCATGTTGAGATGAAAACTCTTGTATCCATTTTTCCTTGTCTTATTACTTCATACCACCAAAAAGAGATTGGACCCCTCTACTGGATACCCACCCCTCAGATATTTATAGACATTGATCAGATCCCCTCTCAGTCTTCTCAAGACTAAACAGCCCCAGGTCTCTCAGTCTCTCTTCATAGGGGAGATGCTCAAGTCCCCTAATCATCCTCGTGGCTCTCTATTGGACTCTCTCTAGCAGATCCCTGTCTCTCTGGAATTGGGGAGCCCAATACTGGACAGAATACTCCAGGTGTAGTCTCACTAGAACTGCTGGACACACTTTTCTTGATGCACGCTAGGATACCATTGGCCCTCTTGGCCACAAGGGCACATTGCTGCCCCATGGAGAACTTGATGTCCACTAGGACTCCAAGGTCATTCTCCGTGGAGCTGGAGATAGTACCAGTACAGGATAGGGCAACCCCTATCCTGTACTGGTGCCTGCTGTTATTTCTCCCCAGGTGCAGGACCCTGCACTTGTCCTTATTGAACTTCATGTGGTTTGCCTTCACCCAGCTCTCCAGCCTGCAGTCCAGGTCTCATTGTATGGCAGCACAGCCTGACGGGGTGTTGGCCATCCCCCAGTTTCGTATCATCAGCAAACTTGCTGTGTAATTCCACAAGCAAAAGTCAAATCAGGTATAATTTTGTCTTATCTCAGAATCTGCAGTCAGGTATTTTAATTCAATAATTCTTCCTTTAATTATTTTTAAACGACATGCTTAGTGGAACTATTGCCCAAATAATGGAAAGTTGTTGACATCAGCTCAAGCATAAGAACCTCACTGTATGGTGAATACTAAATTATTGTGACCTGTAAATCCTCCATCAGCTGTCACATCCGGTACTAAGGATGTACCTTCAGAAGCTATTAGTAGAAGTCAACTGAAAATTAAAAGCATATAGTAATACAGATTAAAGGCTTAGCATGTACACTAAAGGATCTGTACATGAGATCACATGTCATTAAGATGTCTTGGTTAATCAATGACTGAAAAAACATCCACTAAACATTAATCTTGACAAAATAGAAAAATTCAGCCTTATTACACTGTATGACCACACCATATAATTTCATAAAATGAACAGTTCTCAGTGTCCTCACAACCTACCACATGAACTTATACCATCAGCCAACTAGTCCTAAGCAAGAGAGGAACTGTTAACTGTCTCAGAGTACCGATAGCCTCAGTGATTACACAGTATTCCATGAAGAGCTAAGATAGGCTGGGCAGCGCCCACCTTCTCAGCAGCTCTGCACTGGCAGATACTGCTGAGCACAGAAGCTGTGGGGTGGGCTGCAGGCACAGAAGTGCCAGTTCATACAGACAAACCTAAAGGAAATGGGTTAGTCCCACCACTTACAGATTACATGTTTGTATAAGCAGTTATGCTTGAACAGTGGTTTGTCATGCTACTATGATATTATGCAAAGAATGTAATAAATTCTTAAATATTGCATGAGATTTAATGGATTGTGTATCACATGTGGGAGGTCAGACAAGGAGGGCAATGTTCCATTCAGCCTCATAGATACAACTTAAAACCCAAAAGCCTGCATTACACTTCAAAAAGCAAGTAGAGCTCAAACATATGCCCAAGATAGGAGAAAGCAGCTTGAAATGCAGAGACAAGGAAAAGGGATTGGAAAGGGAAAGGAACGGAAAGGAAAAGTGGTTGTGACCAGCAAGAGTGCAATTATGAAGGAAGTTCTCATTATTCCAATACTCCTTACAAAGACAACTCAAACCACAGTAAGTCTGCCTCCAAGCAGCTGTCCCCTGATGGTACCTGACACTAAGTCATATCCAAAACAAGCGTTCCACAGGGAGTTGTAAGAGGGTCCTTTTTAAAGCCTCTTCTGCTTTCATTAGCTATCTATGTAACACTCGCCTTGTATCCCTCCGCTTATCCAACAGAATATTGCATCTGTTTCTGAAGATCTTGTCTATGTTTGGAAACTCCCTGCAGCTCCAGTGGCAGGAGTTGGAATGTCCTTGCTACAGTAAGGAGAACACATGAAGAATGGCAGAAGTATCTTGGCTTCTACTTTCCATCCATGCCTACAGGCCAGAGCCAAAAATATTTTAAGTCTAATTTTAGCTGCAGTTCTCTTAAATGAAGGCTTTAATTAAGATAAAGACAAAGCCAGTATTTTTGTTATAAAAATTGCATGCTCACAACCTTTTGGAAGAAACCCTGGACACAGCACAGCAACCAAAGATCTTTCAGTTTACACTACTTTATGCCTGTGATTCCCAAGAAAATCAGATTTTTCACGTTATTAGAAAGTTATTTTTAAGGTACATTTTAAACCATGTAAGGAACAAAAGAAAACAACTTTCCAACTGTGTTGTAATACACCTTGCAGTTTAGAACTTTATCAGAAGATACAGCCTTAGCACACTTTTCTGCACATCAATTTCCTACTTACACTGTACAAAATGTAAGAGCATACCACCACTAAGTGCAAGTATGAAGAAGCTAAAGCAGGCTGGAGTAGCACGAAAAAAAAAAAACATTTCCATCGCATTACTGGGGAAAACAACAACAAAATCTAACCCAACAAAACCCCAGAACCAGCACAGTTCCCTGCCCGAGTTCAGAACCCAACACAAAACCAACAGAACACCCACCCCAATCCTCCATACTATCAGACACCATTTATGATTCCCAGGTCAAATTCCAAGGAGTCAGAAAAAAAAAGAATTATTTTTTTTCAGGAGGAGAATGAAGAACAAAGGGCACTGACTTTCTCCAGATAACATATCCTATATTGTTTCCTATTACACTTTTCCCAGTTTTAATCATTGCCTCTTCATCTTGTCAAAAACATTCCTTCTGACTTTTCAGACTGACTTAATTTCTAGTTACCAGCTATGAATAATGCTTACTGCAATGGTTAATTGCAAGTAAGAATCACAACAACTGAAAGTCAGCGTTTCTGTACTTCTATAGGCATCTTGTTCTACAGAGCCACTATGAGGAATACAAACCCAGGAACCTTTTCTTTCTGCAAGTATTTCAGCAAGGTTAAACCACTTTTAGACTTTCTGCCTGTGATTCTCTCCTAGCTGAAAGTCCTGGTTTCTAGGAGAAGGTGCACCTGGGCCTGCAAAGCATGCTTGGTGGGAGCCACAGCTTGTAGAAATAACAACTGAAAACTGTATTAACTTCTAAACACAACTTGGCATTTCTCAGTTTCTTGGAGTATTGACATAACAACGCATGGCTTGCAAACAAACGTAGCACCTGAAATGTAACAATTACTGCCTTCCAAACTTCAAGGTCACTGCAGAATCTGTGAAACACTAGAGCTGTCCAAAGTATTGGTTGGAAGAGATGAGAAAGGAACAGAGTTCTCATTGAGAGGGGTTAAATTCTTTCAAATAGAAGCTTTCCAATGAATTTCAAATGGAGAGGACTGGTAACAAGCATGGGAAATTTCAGCCTGAAAGCTGTCAAAAATACAAGCGAATTAGATGTTCTGCTATTTCACCATCCAAAACAGACAATGCAGGCATTCACACAACTTCTTAAGTGAAAATCTTCTTTCCAAAAAGATAGCTTCTACAGAGGCTCAGCTTTCTTCTGAGCAAATATCAGAGGCTGTAGTGACAACACAAAACCAGAAGCCATTTAGACATCATTATAACCAAGAGGGAATCCATTTTTTGCTTTTACTTTGGAAAGAATTTATCTGTTCTCGGGATTAACTTACAGTAGAGAGGCCCCACCAATCTCTCTTCATGTTCTGTGGATTTGGTCCCATTCAAGCTCAGGAAACTCACTGTCCTCCTGCCCTACCACAGACAGGCAGCTCTGTCTGTAGCACCATTTGAACTGTAAAACATCAGTTCAGTGCTGGGACACAGGAAATACTGAAATGGGCTACTTTGTTTATAATCTGTGAAAAACACTAGTTATATTTTTAGAAGCCCATCACTAAACAAATTCTATTCACAGCACAGAAAAACTCGAACTTTTCTCCCATCATTTTGCATGCACCTTCCTTTTGGACACAGCAGATCCTGGGGTTCAAAGCACAGGAGAAGAACTAAATCCCAGGTAGCACACTAAGGGAACCCAGGTGTCTGTGCCATGTGCCAATGTGCACCCTGCAGCACCTGGCAAACAGCTGGACATGGCAACCATGGCGCCGAAGCTTCAGCAGATCCAACCCAGAACCTTGCTGCACATCCACTGCACTAACAATCATTCCTACACTGCCTGCAACTGATTCTGCTTTCTTCTGTAATTACAGGCCATGCTGGCACAGTCCAGCTTGTGGGTCTCTCTCAGCAGAGCTGCCCCTCTGGGTTTCATGGCTGGCTGTGGGCGTCAAACTAGAAACCAAGCTGACCACCATCAGGGGATGGTAGGTGTGAATACAAGCATGCAGCCACGTAAGAAGACACAGGGAGAGCATGAGCTCATCTTAATCAAGTATGGAAACAGAGAAAGTAAATTAAAGAGTTAAGCCAATAAATCTTGCACTGATTTTGAGATGACAAAGAGACAGATGCGTGTTTGCAAGTAACATGAAATACAAGGGCACTTCACAGGGAGCTAGCTACCCCTGTGTAACTACTCTAAATGCCAGTTATAGAAGACAATTTGAGCTAAATATAAAAAGCCACAAATCTCACAGTTTGCAGTAACTTCCAAGGAGGTGTTAAAGCTAACTCTGAAACTAGACAACAGGACTTTGGCCTTCTCATAGTGACTACGTCACTGCAGAACACCCAGGAAAGAACAACCATGCCCATCGAGGCACCCTGTGACTTGTGGGAACAGAGATGCTGAAGAGATTATGTGGATACTTCACATATTTTTCCACAAGTAAAAGAAGGTCTGCTCACTTAGAACTTAGGGGATAAGAACCCAACTGGGCAAAGTATCAATGGCAAGACTTGAGCTAGTTAATAGTTCAAATAATCTCTGCATGTGACTGAGCACTCCTCACTGAGGCAGCTGGGATAGCGAGGCTACCATGGGAATACCACCATGAGGCTCTCCAGCACCAGTAAACTGCTACAGGAAGAGGATTGGGATCTAGCCTGAATACACAGGCTTTCAGCCTTCAGGAATTCACCTTTTTGTTACAATAATTCTTCCATTCTACCCTCAAATGCAACAGATAGCCTGCTAGCCAAAATTCAGAACACACCTTATTTGACAGCTTACAGGTAGTTTTGCTCCCTTTCTAACATGCTCCTTCCCATTTGATTCAACCATGCTGCCCCTTTTTCTGCCTGTGGTACCACACAGCAACCTGCAGGGGACAGTCTCTCTGTCCCCTCATTCTGGCTGGTTTGGAGCCATTTGTTTTCCAGCGCCTTTCCTGTGCCTCTGGCTGCTTTTGGGATGAAGCTGCCCAAGAAGCCTTCCCAACATGCTAGGCTATGGTCAGTTACTTCATTGTTAGAGAAGAGTATTTTGGACAGCTTTTGCCAGCCTCTCAAAGCTAAATAACCAAGCACAGCTTCCAATCCAGCTGCCACTAGGAACATGATATATTGGGAGGTTGCGCTGGATTTCAATTCTACAAATATAGTTGGGGAAAAAAATCTGAACATAGTTGCTACCATTTTCTAGGCTGTGAGCCCTAGCTCTGTTCCTCTAGTAGTAAGCAGGCTCTAACATTCTCTGTAAGCATCCATCAGAGGAAGAGTAACACCTATGCTTTTATCAGCAAGGCCACTTGAAGAGATACTGACAGCACTGAATTCACCACTGCTCGCATGCACTTTACAGCTTTACATAACCTCAGTATCTTGCACTTCCTCTTATGCTGCATTTGTTAAATGCTATCTCAGCACACTCAGACCTGTACCTTCACCTCCCCGGATTGAAAGATGCAGACACTTACCCCTGAGTACTTGTATGCAATGCACAGGCTCAGGTGGGCCCCTGCACATAGAGGTGGGCTCCATGTTACCTCAGAAGTTGCCCACTGTCACCAGGACCCTGTCCCTACAAAGCTTTATACTGTGGCCTTCCATAAAAGGCCAAACAAGTTTGAGTAAGACTCCATTCCCTCCCCCACTTCCTTCACTCTTTATAGCTGACATAGTCCCAAAACAACCTGTATAACATTAATCATCCTCCTTCCCCATCACTAGAGCATTAGTATTGTAAGTGGGAAAAGTAATTTCTTCAAGGCACTTGATCAGGTGCAACCCAGAGAAAGACAAGAAGCAAGGGGGGGGTTTCCATATGCTGTTTTTTCTTGTTGCCTGCCACATCCGGAATCAAACCAACCAAATTCCTAATACTTATAAGCTCAGGTGTCCAGTGTCAGTGCACTCTGAATTACCAATCACTCAGTATTCTTCTAGGGCTTATTTTCCACCGACCAAGAGTAGCTTTCAGATCGCCTCATCAAACTTGTTTAATGAAAATTAAAATATTATTGTAATCACTAAATACAGTATTGACATTTAAGAGTATTTTCACTGCATTGGGTGGAAATGCTAGACACTACCAGAAATGAACAAGCAATGCACAGAGCTGCCTCAAACAGTAAATAGCAGTGTTCACAAAATAGAAAGTACTGACAAATTTAACGTAAGTATCTCATAATTTAGTAAGAAAGACTTCTCTTGGCCAAAGAAGAATAGCTGGTTTGGCTTTTATATTGGTTGGTTTGTCTGAAGTTCTTGAGCAAGCTACACTTATATTCAGCACTTAAAATAAATAATAATAATTTAAAAAAAAAAATCAATGCCCTCCTCATCCTTCCCCAAACAGGCACTTTTTCTGTGTTCTTAGAAGTGTATTGTTGAGATCTCTGGTCTCTCTCAAGGAAAGACCTTTATGTAACTTCAGGTTAATTTAATACTTTGAGCTGTATTGTATTGCAGGGTTACAGAAAGAGCAAGAGAGGACAGGGAAGGTAGGAAGAAAGCAGGACAATGCTTCAGCAACGAAATTCAGATGGATACATGCACATGAATAACGACCACTGCTAGCAGAGCCTTCTTGGTGATAGGATTCTAGAGCAGCTCAATACTGGACTAACATAAAGTTTGACTCTGTCCAGCTTTAGATATAACCCAACTCTTTTCATTACTGAACTTTTCCTGCAGTATAAAATACAATGTAGAACACTGCATTAAAAATAGGACACTCATTTATCTGTTGTAAGAAACCAAAGTTAAAAATAAAACAAACTCCACCACTTTGAAAGGAATGCCCTCCTCATTTTCCCTATTTTTCTTATTATGCTATTTTTAGCTTGTTCAAAATGCTATTTTTCACCCTTGCAGTCTCTCCAGTCTGAAAAATCAGGAAAAAACTCCAAGTTCTCTTTATTAATCTTTTAGATGATTTCCACCCAAATTAATTCTAAAAATATAACAAAGAAAACCACTAACAGCACTGGGCTCACTGTCTTCCAGTTACCCATGGTTACCACCCGAGACACCACTGCTACGCTGAAGTTAATTCTGTGAGGATTTAAAAATACATCTTCTTGAAAACAGTGTAACGTACTACCCTGACTTTAGCAGAACCACTCTTGTTCTTCAGGTATAATCTAATGCCTTCCAGCTGTGGGTTTTACTCTTGCTCACTAATTTCCATCGATAAGCAACACTGGGGATGAAGGCAGGGGATGAAGAACTCACATTTCTGGAAGCACACCAGGACATAACCAAACACCAAGGAATACATCACATCAATGAAGTGATAGAAGGGTATTTGGAGCCCTGTTGCATAAGCAGCAGTGTACCTTCTTGTCATCACACACTGAGGGCAGCCAAGTCTAACTAAAATCTTAACACTGGTAGCTGAGTACTATCTTGAACCTCTCTGCTGTAACCTGACAGGAAAATTATGAGTGTGACCCAGATGAATCACATTCCCCGATAAGACTTCTCGGTATTTGTTCCCTGGCCAGAAAGAAGGACATCTTTTCCAGCTCACTATGAAGCAACAGCCATCTCAGCTTGCAGCACCCATGAATTTAAGCAAGTAGATAAAGGGTCTTCCTCAGAGGTGCAGTTTCCTGAAAGTGAAGAAAAGACAGAAGCTTCATGCCTCCTATCTAACCCTGCCACACGTGACAGCAGAATTCTGAGTCAATGACAAAAAGATCCCACTAAGCATGAGAGCTCAGGAATATATGAAATGGCCAACTGGGTCAGATCAATGGTTCATCTAGTCCAGAACACTTCTCAACAGAGCAGGAAAGGTGCTATTTAGGGAGAACTCCTAAACCATGTCCTGTGGTCTGCTGCCCTCATGTTCTACCTGCTGACCATGAACCCTGTTCCGAACCTGCCTACACTGCCTGTTTTCAAAACATCCTCTGGCTGCAAATTGCATAAATTCACTACCTGCTATGTAAACAAGCACTGTCTTTAATCTGCCTGAAACCCATTCCCAACCAGTTTCATCAGGTGTCCTGTAATTCTGGTCCTGCAAGGTTTCTGTCAACAAGTTCTGCGTTCACCTTACCCACCAACTTCAGGGTTTTGTAACCCGTGATTACTTTGCCCCTCTCCGCCTCTCATCTTCTAAATCAAGCCTTCTAAATGGCGACAGCACAAAAGGCAGCAACACCATGCCCTTGGATTGAGGGCTGTCTTTCTCTGTACATTCCCTACACTAAGGATACTAATTGAACTTTCTTAAGATGTGGACACGATGCCTGTGCCCTGTGTTCAAAACGTTGTGTGCATGGCGGTATTTTAAATACCAACAAAATGACACCTTTATCTTATCCTCAGTGCCTTTTTATGATGATGCCCAAAGGCACTGCCCATGGTTTTCTGGCTTTTCTTGGTTGCTGCTGCCTGTTGCAGACACTGATTCTGGAGAAAGGTCAGTGACAACCACATGGGCTCCTTCCTGAGCTGCAACCCTCAATTCTGAGTTCAGCATCACACAGGCATGGTTTGGTATAACTTTTTCTTAGGGAAAAAAAAAGTATGTTTAAAACCCCATGTTTACCTATTGTGACATCTGCCCACTGTGGTTTTGCTCGCTTAGTTGGAGACGGCTTTCTGGAATTGCTCAGCACTGACAAAGCATCTCACTACCCAACAGTAATACCGTTCTCCATCAGAACTGGAATTATTTGGAGGCTGGTACAAGTTAACAAATCAAGGTGTTGATTTGAGTATGTCTAGAAGCCACAGGGAAGGCACCTGAGATCCATCAAGCCTACAAGAGCTGGTTTTATCATTGTGGGAAAATTTCCCAAAATAGGAGCAGGACAGAAATCAGGCACAAGATTTAACCAAAATGAAAGAAACCCCACACATCACACCCCCTTGTCTGACAACAAAGAACAGTACAAAACCTGCAAAAAATTGTTCATAGAACTGTAGACTGTTCCTAGGTCTATCTACTTGACCATATTCATGGCCATTTAGCTACTTGACCAGACTACTTGGCACATTCCCCACACATCTGTCACCTGGATGATAAAATAAACTCCAGGAGAAAGAAACAAAACCAAAACATACTTCCATTCTTAAGTATATTAAGTATGAAGGGACTTTGCCATTAGTAACCTACTTCCACAGGGCAAAAAAGAAACCTCTTTCCAAAGCGCTCCTGCTTGAAAGCTGAAGTAAGAGTTACATTTCAGCTTCTCTCCTCCTCTATCACCAGCAGTAGTGGTCAAAGGGTTGTTATGAAGAAGTCAGAGCCGCCTTTAAGTTTCCAAGCAAATAAAATGGCAAACCTGCCTGTGGAAGAACAGTTCAGAACAGGAGCAAATTAAAGCTATCAAACATGGAAAGCATCAGGAAGTTTGGGAAAGAAGATAAAAAAGGAAGGGTCTGTGTAATATTGGAATTTTACAAAGTAGATTGTAATGCTGTTGCAGAGCCTACTTAAGGGAGAATAGCTCAAAGCATTAAACTGTATGGTGCTACATATTGGAGCCTCTCAATCTTGAACACAAAATCAGCAGCTCCAAATTTCTCTGGTGACTGTCAGGAAAAGGCAATTCAGCTGCAGCACTGCTTCTTCACATAATGTGCTGCTGTTTTCTGATTCACAATAGGGAATGGTGCTTACCTTAATATTTAAGGAAAACCAATTTTAAACATCAAATGATAAGGTTTTCTTGAAGAAAAACTCCAAACACTCCTACCTATATAAATGTCTATCTTCTACTTCCCATAGTATTTACAGAAGTTTTGTGCTCAGATTAAGTCCGTTTCCATTTTCAAACAAAAGGGGCAAATAGCTCATAGAAATGAAGCCATTCTCCAATGCTGTTCCTTTCATCCTATAAATTCTTTCCTGCCTGGCTCAACTCTAGATGTTCTGTGCACTTGGATCACACAACACATCACAACACATTAGATGGACTTTCATAAACTGAAGAAAACACTAAAAGTTCCAAGATAACTTCATATGATGTCCATGGTCCTTTGCTGATGAACATCTTAAGTCTGAACAGACAAGTATCCACTTTTAAACTCTAACGCAGCTCCCATTTCAGTGTTTCAGGTTTTGTTTTCCTTACAACTTTTGTCAGGAGATTCTGTTTTCAAAACATCTTGAAACCTGTATATGCAATAACAACATGTTAGCCACTAAGTTGCCAGTACACACACTTTCGTGACAGTAACAAGTGCTAACTGGGGTTTCTGGTTCTTTACCCTGCACACTCCAAGCTTGTTTATCTTAGTTATGCACAAAATATTACTAATACCACATTTACCTCAGCACACCATACCTAAAAACAGTATACCCCACTTAAGTCAGAAGCAACAAATAACATCATTTATCATCTAAGACAGGCAAAGGAAATGTGTCAAATGTTACAGGTACCCCTCTCCTCTTTCCAATTCCCTGCTCTAGTCATCTTTTCATTTCTCTAATCTTCATTTGCCATAAAACCATTGAAGTCCCTTTAAAATAGACAATACTTAATAGGAGAAAACTGAATTGCTGACAATCAAAATTAAGATGCTGCCTTAAGGCTGCACTCCTAACTTGGATACTTCTTGCTTTACACTTCTATCCATAGCAGCAAAGAAGAGTCAGTTCAGAGGCTCTGAGAGTCTGCCCCAGGAATTTCTGAGCTGAACACAGTTCATTCTGCCATCTTCAGAGGGCACTTTTAAGTGGTTTAATCTGAAACCACAGCCTGGACCTCAGAATGGAAGATGTATTGATCCTCATTTGACCAGTACTGTTTAATCATTTTCACTCTCTCTTCTATTTCATTTGCACTAATTATTAATCCGAGGTTCCCCGGGCTAGGACTTTCATCTATTAAGGTACTAAGTTATTAAGGGGGATGAAGCACATGATGATGACAGGGTAGTGCATCTGAGATGATTATCTGTTATCCTACGCCTTGTATGAATTGGTCATGCTCAACTACAAGGTAATGAACACAGTCTAGAGGAGTAAACTTTAACTGTTTCATCCAAGAATTTTCAGCAAGATCCAACTGTACCATTCTGCCAATCCATGAAGAGCATCTCTTAGGTATATAACAATGGGGTTTGCTGGTAAATCAGTACAGGCTCATTACCAAGCCTCAGGAACCTGTAAAACCTTTAGAGAGACTGCATAATGAGAGATGTGCCAATACATGTTCCTGAGAAGATGCTTCTGCCACTGAGGCAATACAAGTCATTAGCGCTGCAAGCGCAGCTTGGACTGCACGTGCAACTGCACAGATCCTGCTGTGAATTATGTTTAGAGAGGTGGAGTGGTGAAGTGCCCTATCATGGATAACCCTGTCACTCACTCTAGTGAAATACAAGCCATGTGATTTGCACAAAACAAGATGTGGTAGTCTAAAGAAGTGGCACTTTGTAGCACAAGAGAGGAAATCTAGTACTAATTAGTAAACCTGAAGAAAAGAGAATTGCAATGTAAATGAAATGGCCAAGTTTGCAAGAGAAACAGTATATATACTGCCAATTAAAACCAATATTGCACACGCACTCTTAACAAGAAGAGTTACTCCAGAGCTCACAAGCACTGTGCTCACTCCAGTCTGTGCTGACTCAGGAGAACACAATCCCCTGGTTAGCCATGGAACAGGTTCTCCTCCAACAGCTGGTTCCTCCTACTTGTTCAAAACTCTTCTGGCCTCTCCAGCAGCAGCTGAACCCAAAGCTGTCAGTTGTCCTGGCAGTCAGCTTCACCAGCTGATAAAGTGTTTTAAAATGATAGTAACTTAGAATGCTAACAGCATACACCTTGGTGAGCCAGCTTGAGAGCAGAAATTGTGATCCAGCTCCAGGGAGGTGGCAGCAACTAAACAGTCCCCATCCTCAAAGGCAATGGGGAACCTTCTTAACCTTTAATGCTTTGAAGTGACACATTTCTAGCCTAGGATCCAAACCAGCAGAGTAGGTAGCACTAAAAAAAGGATTTTTGTTCTGCCCCTCAGTAAGCCACCTTAGCCCTTTCATCAAAAACATCTGTGAAGGAAAAGCAAAGCTGGCTGTCCAATAAACCTCATTTAACAGCTTTCCTTTGCTTCCTACAGTGCCTGTCACCCTGCAGTTCTTAATGAGGCATTTAAAAGCCTCTAACACCACCACAACAACAACAACAAAAATATTTCAGGATTTCTAAACCATAAAAAAAAAAGTAATTTACAAGTTTGATGTAGAAATATTTTAATTAACTTAAAAGGGGAAAGAAAAAAGGAAAGGTACACAGAAAACCTTAATGGCCATTAATTCCTTGCCTTCGATTGTCTCACAGAAGTTTAGATTCCCTAATAGGTCCTCTAAAATGGTTAATCAGACCGACATAAGCAAGGAAAGCTGACACGTACCCTCCATCCCCCCAGGTCACCACTCACAAGATCTGAAATAGCCTTCTACTGCTTCTCAGAACACTCTGAAATATTTTTCCACCATTTACGTGACCTCATCCTTAAGGACACGTTTGAAAACAGCATTCGATGCCTTCTGACTCACAGCCAGTGGTTTCACTGGCAGCCAAACATGTGCACTCCAAAACACTCTCTACAATCTAAATTGCAAATACAGTACAAGTATATCAAGTTCCCTTTGCAGTTTATGGCTTCATCTGTGAGGGGAAAAACCACTCGAAAATAAACAGAATCAAAGCTCTACCCTACCTTATGGAAAAGACTTCAGTTACGAAAGGACTGGGAATGTTTTGTCCAAAAAGATAGTCCAACTGTCTATTTGTGCTTCAATAGAGCTAAGCAAACAGCTTGCAGCAAGAAACAGAGGGGATCTTTTACTGGCAGTGGGTGAAAAAAGCTACTGAAAATTCATAGCAAAAGGAAGAACAGAGGGGAAAAAAAAACCCCAAACCTTTTTATCCCCTGAAGTACAAAATGGATAAAAAACCCCTTCTGTTTCAGAACGATGAGTTTGGCACCAAAATTTGTAATTACCCTCGGATCTTCCCTTTCCCTTTTGCCTTTCTGAAATTCTAAGCTAATTTCAGAGCTCTCTGAACTTCTTCCCCAAGGCAAAGACACGAAGCAGACTTCCACTGAAACACTCCCCTGTCTCTGCTGTGTGGAAGAGCACAGCTGTGGAAGGAAAGGGTGTGCTCTCTTTGAAGGCTCATTATTAGCACTCGTATCTGTTAAATTTAGCTCTCCCTAAGAGTTTGTGCTGTGCCTTTCCATGCCTCTTGCTCATCTGTACCAGTTGCCTTGCTGGTGCTCTCTCTCTTAGTGCCTCTCAAAAGGAACCTCCCAGGTGATCTGATTTCATCACCCCTGAAATCACTAAAGATCTTAATTTGGATGGTTGTGGTTATAAAGAGTTAGAAGCTCTTTCCCCTTCTTCAAAATGCAACAGTTCCAGGTTGTTCCAGGGAGTGACCACCTCTGACCCAGATATGCTCCACTGAGAAGCAGTTGCAGGTGCAGCTCACGCAAGGTATAAGGAGCACACCACACAGCCATGGTGGGGAGCAACAACAGACAGATCATCTGTCATGTGCTTTGTGACAAAACACCACTTGATGTTAAAAAGGATTCATTTCTTATTTAATAATGAAAGATGTGCCTTTTAGGAAGATTGTTGTGATCCTTAAATACCCATCAGCAAGACACATGATAGGACAATGAAAGCCATCATACACACCATTCGAAGCCTCAGTGCAGAGGAGATGAAGCTGGTAGACCTATCATACTTCTGGCCACAACCTTGAAGATGCAGGCTTGAGAAGCATCTCACTACCAGCACTTCTGGTCAAGGTTCAGCAGAAATAGCTCCCAGAATGAAGGAGGATGAAGGAAAGCCTGACAGTTGGGTTTTTCTGAGCAAGGTGAGACTTGCTGATTTGGGGATTAGGAAGTTGGTGAATCTCAGCAGCAGCAGAATGTTAAACATTTGGACAACACCGAGTGCAGGAACTTAAGTGATAACCAGCAATGGGTTACAGAGACATGGCGGCTATGAATTCCTTCATGGCACAAAGCCTTAGATGATGCGGTTATAGCTTCCAAACTCAGCTCGCTGAGGCCACTGCAGAGATCACTCACCAGCTATCCTATATGTGAACTTCCAGGTTTCTCCTTTAAAAGTTAACAATCTCATTACCTACCTAATTTTGGTATTTGAGACCTATTTGGCACTTCCTGAAAAGTCCCAGAAGGTTCGGTTTTTTGAAGTTCATTATGTTTGCCTTTCTTTCTGAAGCACAAGCAAAAGTGATTACTTTCTACTTTTTTCAAAGAATGTCTTGAGTTTAAACTATTTAATTCTTGTCACAAACACACTTAATCATACATTTGCTCCTAACTCTGAGTAGTCTGATGGCAAGAAGTCCACATCAAAATACTTGGTTGCAGATCTGAGGAACAAAACCTAGGAACAAAATCTGCCTTCTGGCACAAAACAGTGTGTGTCCTTCCAGTGCTTAACAGCCAAGGAAATTACTGATCTGCTCCCTGCATGCCAAAGTTGTATGTTGGGCAAGGTAAAACCACCAGCTCATCTGTTGTTGATAATGACAGGCTTACACAATAGCCACAAACATTGAATTTGCTCTACTAGCTAACTGTTACCAAGAGATTATGTGACACACGTCCCAAGGAGCAAGAAGAGACCACAAGAAGATGCAAGAGAAAATGCAGAACAAGAACAATCCCTCCCACATCACTGCATAATTCAGCACAATCACTCCCATTTCTAACTGGAATTCCTATTAAAAAAACCAAACCAACAAACAAACAAAAAACCCACAATCCACCACACACACAAAATTCTGCATAGGTGAAAGACAGAAAATCACTAGAGTAATCAGCACCTCTAAGCAAAAATCCAGGCTTCTAACTGGAAGTGCCCAGTGCCATTTTGGTCAGTACTCCTGCCCTAGCAGGTATGATGTAGGACCATGTAAGGAGATAAATACCCTGATGAAGGCTAAGCAGGAAGCTCGGGAGCCTCTAAAAAGTTCACTACACTAATCATAAAGATGAGATTTGGCTGCTTAATATCAAATGGGTTTATACAAAAACAAAACAAAAGAACCTTTGTGCATAAGGCTCAGTCCTGGCCATTAGACTTGGAAAAATTCTATGATCCTAATGCAGGAAAAGACCGAGCTCCTTCTGCCTCACACCATCAGTACAATGCCTCAAGGCACCGTCCAGCCAGTGAAATAAGCACTCTGAAAAATGAATGAAAACATTACAAAGGAGAAGATGATCACAGTTTCATGTCTACCTGAAGCCATTACAAGACTGTTCTGCTGTTGCCTGAAGTGCTCCCCTCTCTTTACACAGCCCCACCAAATGCACCATCTCCCTTGTTGGCCAGGACTGCATGACAGCATGATGAACTGGATCCAAATTAAAAATCAGTTTCTCCCCTCCCCAAGCCAGGTTACTTTTAGCCTGGATGAGGCTCCTGTATTGGGCAGCTCCTTATGCAGTTGCCAGCTCAGCTGCAGGCATGCTCGTACTCAGATGAAGGAGGTGGCAAGTGTGGGAGCAGGAGTAAGAAGACTCTTTCACAGTGACAGGCTAAAACATAGTAGTGGAAAGATGGTGTACAGACACACCCAGAGCCTCCAGCAGGTCCTCTGTAGAGTCCCCTCCATGGTCTGAACTGACATGGCACAAACTGCCCTAGCCAGAGGCTGTTCAGAAGTGGATCTGTTAGCTGTACCTGCTCCAGGAACCCCTTCCTTCCAGGGAAAAAGGAGATCCAAGTCAGAGAGCATGTTCATCTCAGCAGCCTGACTCAGGAATATCACATCATACACTGTGATTGAAACCACAAAGGACTTACAGGAAGGGAGAGAAATCTGCTTTAGTCAAATGGAACTTGAGATGATGACTGAACCTTGAACAGCCATTCATACCTGTGGTCCACATAAGTAAACAAACTCACTGAACTTACCCTGGTTACAATTACACCCAGTTGTTAAAACAAATGACAAAACCAACACACAAACAACAAACCAAACAATCTCTGATACGCTTTGTGCCTTCCCCAAAGATATAACTGCATCTTTCACTTTATGCCATCATTTTCTTTTGCCCAGACCAGTCACTGTTATGCATGGTATCCTAACACCTGTGTGAAAATTCTAACTTTCTTAGCTCACACTTTTTGTTTCTCTGTGCAAGTCTGTATGTAGGCCAGACTGTCAATATCATAGCATTTTTTTTCTTGCTTAATCAAAGCCTCAGCCAAATCAGAACACCCTATGCTCAGCAAACAGAAGTGTAAAATAGATTTTACAAATCTTTGACATACACATCAGAAATATTGCACAAGTGATTTGATACCAAATCGTGCATTGCTCTTGGGCAGACTGGCTTGACCAGCACAAAGCACACATCTCTCATGAATGCACACACACTTCTGCATGCAAGAAAGAACCAGGAAAGATAAGAGTTCAATGGCACTCACTATCAGTTTTTAAACCGATAAAGAACCCTTGGAAAAGAGCATTTATGAACACACAGCACTGCAAACCTTACCTCCCTCCCTCTACTCAGTCTCTGCTACTGAGGAAACACCACTCTAGTCAAGCCAGTGGACATTGTGCTACCAGTCCCTAAATGACAAGGCAACTCCAACAGTGTGCACATGTTAGCAAAACCATCTCTCCCAACTGACTTCAGGATAATGGTACAAAGGACTCCCTGGCTTGAAAATCTAACTGCTATAAAGGAATCAAAATTTAGCCTATTTTCCTGCAGTACTGCAATTTAAACTGCAGACAGGTCCAAAGGCAGTTGTGGACACAAGGAAGGAACTCTGGGGAGATGCACTTCAAGCACCAGGCAAAACTGCTTCATATATCAAATGGCTGGATGGCCCTTGGAAAGGAGATGCCAACACACAGTGTAGGTCAACTGAGCTTGCAATGAACATCTGGTGCAAAACATTGAATATTTTGCTCCAGCTTTTCTTATTTCTGGTTTCCACACCATTGCTAACAATAAACTGCCACATGGCAACTGAAAAGAGTGGACTGTGTGACCTTCAGTGGCTAAAGCACAATGGGCTTGGGAGAATCCTGTCACTGACAAACACGTCCACTAGAAGATGCCAAATATTTGCACTGCCAGTGCTACTTAAGGTGGAAGAAAACTACCCATCCATCTCGACTGGAAGGTTTCCATAAGTCTGTGAAGGGGAGGAACACATAACATGATGACAGGAAAGCTCACACAACACAAGATTTCTTGTCCCCAAGGTGTAAGAAACCTGTTTCTGGGTTCTTTTCCTTCTGTTTTTTTTTTTTTTTTTTTGAAACACACAAGACACACCTTTACATCACAAAAAAAAAAAAAAAAGGCAAAAAGAAAAAAGAAGAGGGAAAGAACTACAGTTCCCTCATTTCCTGCTCAGAAAATACTCATTGTTTGGATGAGCCACAAAATTAACTTCAGCTGCAAAGAACATGACTCATTAAACAGAACAATCAAAAATGTCACTGGAGAGAGGGGGAGGAGGTAAGGAGGAACTTTAACCTTCCCCCTCTCCCGCCAAGTAAATGACCCAGTAGTTTGAAGAAACAAACAGAAGGCAGTATAACACTTCTTAATAAATAAGGCTTAAACCAGAAATCTACAAAAAACTGAGGCAAAGAGAAGAAAACATCAAGCTATGGATGACTGTAGGAGCTCTTGGATCATTTTAATCCTCCAGCTGTGCTCAAATGCATCTGGAAATGCCACACAGGGCAGTGGAAAGCAGAGTGATTTTTAAGGGTTTCTTCCTAACATGTATCATAACATCAGTTCAACAAAGAGTTAAAAGCAAGGTTTGTTTTTGCAATCACGCAGCAGCTGGACAACACACATTCAATTTTGTGTCACTGAAGGGGACAATGGGAAAAAGATCATTTAATAAAAGAAGAAAAATGCTCTTCCACAGACTCATCTGAGTTGCCATGAGATCAGGAAGAAATATTTCAAGGAAGCTGATGTCTCCTTCTATCGGAGTCAGCTACTTACTGAATCCTCCCATAATTACTACATTTAAAGGAGAGCTGAGGGCAGGAAGGTGGAAACCCTGCCTGTTCCTCTGATGACACCTGGAGTAACTGTATCAGAAGGTCTGAAAGACAGCTGTCTGAAGCCATTACATGTATTTGTCATTTTCACCTGGAAATGTTTTCCACAGATATATGACCTTATCTAAACTAGAAAGGCTAATTTGTCAGTGGGGATTTAGGGTTTGGTGGTGAAGGGCTGTTGGAGAAGATGACTAAGACAGCTAAACTAGTATGGATACTAAAACAGCAGGTGCAGGTTTGCCAGTAAAGATGTCTTTCCCCAAATACAGCTTATTATTTTTAAATAACTCAAGTCCAGATTAGGGTAAAAAAAGAAATTCAAATGCTGCCTAAGATACAAATGTTTGAGACAAGATTCCACAGCTGGTTTTAACCAAATTGGGAGCAAACTGCTGCCTGGAGAAGTGGTCCTCAAGACATTTCCAAGTGCTCACCTTCACCATTCATCACCTGTGAGCAACCATGGGTGATGCCGAAAACCAATTCTCCAGGGAAACGTGGTCAAGGAGACAGCAACAACAGGGTGACCTTCAATTGCTTTGAGCAGATGGCAATGCTGCACCCTGCATTCTGCTTCTAAAGTAGAAGGATTACTTACCACAACTCTTTCTGGCCTTAAAACTGCCACATCTACCTGCACAAACTGAGCCTAAATACTCCAACCAGAGAAATGTCCCAGTATGCAGATGCAGCCAGAGGCATGAAAACAAATTCCAGAGAGTGGTTTGTATCACCCTTGACTTGCACAAACCCAAAACAATAACCTTTCGAAAGTTACAGTGAAGATCAGCAAGATACTCTAAGAGTGTATATTGCAGTAAAGGACTTGGGGATGCTGGTAAACAGACATGAGCCAGCAGTGTGCACTTGAAGCCCAGAAGGCAAACCTTGGAGAAGAGAAGGCTCCAGGGAGACCTAATAGTGACCTTCCAGTACCTGAAGGGGGCCTACAAGAAGGCTAGAAAGGGACTGTTTATAAAGGCCTGCAGTGATAGAATGAGGGGCAATGGTTTGAAATTAAAGAAGAGTAGATTTAGATTAGATTTTAGTAACAAGTTCTTAACCATGAGGGTGGCAGAACATTGCAGCAGGTTGCCCAGGATGGTAGTTGAGGCCCCATCCCTGGATATAGTCAAGGTCAGGCTTGACAAGGCTCTAAGTAACCTCATCTAGTGGATGATGTGCCTGCTCACTGCAGAAGGGTTGGACTAGATGACCTTTGAAGTTCCCTTTCAACCCAAACCATTCTATGATTCTACAATACTGTGATCAGGTAAATAGAAACAGGGTTGCAAAGCTCCAGGAATGAACATCAGGAGTCCTATGCCACGCAGGCTGTCATTCAGTGCTCTGTAGCCCTGGTTATTCTAAGCATAACACAGTGTTGCTAACAGTCTTTTGCTTCTACCTGTTCCTTCAGCCCAAATGCAAATGCTGAACTGTGACCCAAATCCAAGAAGCACAATTAACATCATAGGAGTTGTTTGATAAAGGAATAAAAGCTGATCAGCTACTCTAACAAACACAGCAATAAACAAGCTTGACTCAAGGCAGATCAAACATAACAGGAGAGAAATTTTTAGAAAATACCAAATACCCAAAGTAGGAAATAAATTAGACACTGAATTACAGATCATTTTGTAGCATTTGAGAACCAAGTCATTACTATAGCTAATTAAAATTAATGGGGACTTGCTATTAATTCAAACAGAACAGTGTAGTAACAGTTTAGTTAAAAAAAAAAAAAAAAAAAAAAGAGAAAGGGAAAAAATATTATGAAGGGACACATTCTAAACTCGGGCAGCTGCCCTAGTCTCATCATCTTCATGCAGGTACAGACACTTACATGAGATGAAGATTCCTCCTCTTTCCTGTCAAGATGAGAAGTCTTCATAGCACACTCATGCAGAAAGATCATCACTCAACCTTCCTCCAAAATATGTGTACACAAGTGTTACCAACATCTTTACACATTTTTTCCCCCCTCTAAATTCCTGGCTCGTGGATGCTCTCTGCTGCTGCACTCCCACAGTGTTATCAGTGTGGGTAAATTCATTCACACCTAAGTTTAACATTTTCTAACAACCCATCAAACCGAGAGATTATGAATCATCCAAACCATTAAAGCCTAATTATACTCACTGAAATCTGAGCTTCTCATCATTACCCCAGTTTCTCCTGCTGCTCACTCAGCCCTTGTACCCCTTCTCTAACCCGAGGAAACTTCTCTTACAGAAGACACTTCTCTTACAGAAGACACAGTCAATTTACACAGCTTGTCACTCTCATTCTTCCATGCATTTCACCACCATTTTTTTTGTACTTGGAATTCTGTCCTTCCCTCTCACCCTCCCAATCTCCCATCATCTCACTCATTGCCTGCTCCTCCTCTGACCAGACAAGCTCCAGTAACCAGGTCTTCTCTGTGCCTATGCTTTGTTTCCACATGATCATATCCACTCAAATGTATTTAATTATCATGTATATAGTGACACTTGGCTTCACGGTGGATTAAAACCTGAAGTGATTAAAATAATCAAATTTAGATTAGCAAATGAGGAAACTTATCTTTTCAAGCTCTTAATGGTCAAAGAATGATAACCACTAAATCATGTTGATCTGCAATATAACCTTTCAGTTTAGTATATGATATTTGCCCCTAGTTAGACAATATAATTTATGCAGATTTTAATGCAGATTTTTGACATAAAACTGAAGACCAATACAGGTCACTATATGCCAGCTGGTTAAATTTTGCTTTACAACTTTTCAAGCTGTGTTTGAATGAAAACCAAGATGAGCTGTAAACTCTCTCTTTATTTAGTTATCAGTTAAATGAAAACTCATAAACTAGCCATGAAGTTGCTTAACAAAATCTCCATCCCCGGAGATATTCAAAGTGAGGCTCAACAGGCTCTGGGCAGCCTGATCCAGTTGAGGATGCCCCTGCTTACTGCACAGGGGGTTGGACCAGATGCAGATGGTCGCTTTGGCCAGCCTGATCTAGTGTGGGGTGTCCCTGCCCATGGCAGGGGTTGGAACTAGATGATCCTTGTGGTCCCTTCCAACCCTGACTGATTCTATGATTCTACGGCCTTCAGAGGTCCCTTCCAACCCAGACCATTCTATGATTCTAAAATTAACCTTGCATTTGAAGGCAATTCCTGTTTTTTAAAGCCACCCCTTCGCTGCTTAGGTGAAATTGGGTGAGCTTGGCTATTGCAGACTTCAAAAATTCAGGTTTAGTAGAGGTCATGTTTGCCTTTTTGTTTTTAAACAAAGTAACTTTAGAAAGGATCTGTTTTCCTATCTTTGGGGTTTCAGTTACTCTCACATGACTTTGAATACTTGTGTAATTAGTCCAGTTGTATTCAAAATGAAAATCAGTTTCTCTAGATATCTTCCAAACCACTTGCTCTTAAAAAGGAGGTTTTAGCACCTCAAACCCCCCATTCTGGATACTCCATCAACTGTGTTCATTAGAGCAATGATTTAATTTCCTCTAAACATTTGATAGTTACGCTGATTAAAAGATCTGTCTTACTTTAGGCACTATTAGGCTACTGCAGCATATGTAGTCCTGAAAACACATTTATTTTTGAGAAAGCATTACAAAAATGACTCAACCTGAACCACCCCTTTCTCAGCCTCAGCTTGCCTTCTCCAGGGATCTGCTACCACCACCTCGGGGTCACAACAGAATTTAAAAGAAATGTAAATATTTGCTGTCTTCCTGGGAAAGCACTACATACAGAAGAGGAGAAAAGAGGGGATGTGCAGATGGGGAGCCCATCGGTGTCGTTGGAGAACTCTAACAAGATGGAAAAGTCGGGGCAGGCAATCCCTTGCTCTGAAGTGTATTTCATAATTACAAACGTGCACCCCATTTTCCAGAGCTTTCCTACAGAAGAAACATCTCACCACCGCCGCCCAATTAGATCAAATTGGGTGGCTGGATGTTTTTGTTGTGTGCATGATAATACAAAGACTCTCCAAGTTCCTGTTCAACAAAGGCTTGTGTGAAATAGGCTTTGAAGACACAATAACATTCCTCTTGCGAGTTTCTAGCCCGGAGGCTGAAAGCACCAAGTAACTATTCATTCTTCCATCTTGAGACACATTCCTAACCGAGTTCAAAGGCCTGAAAAAACATGCCCTAGCTACATGTCTGCACACCTTCAGAAGGGCTTTTCCCTTCTATCAGAACTTGCCCGGGAAAAGTTTCTTACAGGAAAGAACTACGTGTATTTGAGAGTTTTGTTTTCTTTTTAAGAACTCTTGAACCGTTTAAAGTATTCGAGTCTGTCTTGCATATAAATTGACCGGCTATGTTAATCCATTTAAGGACAATTTCCCCATTTGTGTTTAAATGCAAGTGTCCACACTCAGTGCACAAAGGCAGACACCATTTCTTCACCTTCTGCTCCCTCTGAGAAGCAGGATTTGGAAAAGGAAGAGGGATGATTTGAGGCTGCTTGGCTTTCATCACTGTTCATTGTTTTGTTTCATCTGCCTCTGTTTTCATCTCAAACTGATAACATGGATGCAAATCACACATAGCTATGCACCCATATCAAGATATCCAAGGAATTCAAGAACATTCTGCATCACTTTCACCAGAGGATAAGAAAGTCAACAAAATCCAAGATTATTTCCAAAACACCAATGGTAGAACAAATATTAACTTTCAATAACAAAAATATTTACAGTTTTCAACCTACAGCTTCCTAAACACATTAGATTCCTCTTTATACATTTTGTTTTGCTATTCCTCTGAAATCTGAATGCCATGATGAGTAAAATAGGGAAATAAAAACAGTTACTAAACAATACGTTAGCCTAATGATAGTTGTCATCTACTTGTATGGAGCCAGCACAGTGAAACAGTGAGAGCAAGCAGAAGAGAGCCAAAGGAGACTGAGGTGACACCTCCCTTTTCAGTAACCCATGCTGCTGAAATTTGACCAGACATCTTGCAGGGCTAACCCCTGGGTGTGCTAGCCAACCTATACAGACAGTAAGGTAGTAGCTTTCCTTTCATTTTTGATGTTTTTAAGCACATGTATGTGTTAGAAATGCTAATATATACTACAAACAAACACACAGCCACATCCTGCAATGCAGAAAACCCAAAGGGGATCATGTGCTAAAAGCACCGTAACAGCAAAGCAGGTAGGAATGTAACTGTGCCTGTACTTTGCAAAGAAGTCAAGAGGAGAACGAGTAAAAGCAGCAGATTAAAGAAAGGCCATTTTCCCCACTTTAACAAAGCACTTGCTACCTGTCCAGAACATACTTTTGTCCTCCTAAAGATTTAAATTCCTGGCTTGCTTTTTCACCAGACAGAAATGGTTCCATTTGAATTGACCACTGCAGGAAAATGACTGCTGCTCGTACCCCTTCACACAGCCATCACACAGGTTGTCATTCCCACCAAAACAAGCCATGCATTCATCACCTGACTGACTCTTCCCAGCCACTTCAAAACCTCTGGGTAAAAGCCAAGCTGTCCCACCCCTCTCCAGGACTGTGAAGCTGGGCTCCCTGCTCTTGGTCACTTCCATGAAATACAAGTGCACTACAAAAGGAAAATCCTAATGGGGGAGGAAGTGAAAAAAAAAAAAAAAAAAAAAAAAAAAAAAAAAAGGTGAGAGAATATCCCCTGGGCCTCAACTGACTAAACAACTTTTTAGTTTATTTCCTCATTATTCCATAACATCTTGCTCCTTAAATACTACAGCATGCTATTTGGAAGTAACAATTCAGAGTTTGTGACCAGGAACTGCAGTAGAGGACACAGCACAAACTTTACTGAGGAAATTAATATGAATCTGTTCAGCCAACACCTTCGGCTTTTACCTGCAGGAGTCAGAAACAGACCAGCAACTGTCATTTCAGCACAAAGCTCACACTTTGTTTCTCTGGGTATTGCCATTACAGAACACGCATCATAAAAAAGCAGCTTGTGCCTTGTCAGGGAAATAGACTGCAAGCCCTATGACTCAGTAGGTGCAGGCACAGCAAAGCCATTCTGTGCCACCTGAATCTTCTCCAGGAAAGAGAGGGCTTTAATTTCCCTTTTTCAGTTTTAGTTATGAAGACTCATCACATGCATCACTGCTGACAGTGATCCCTGAACACCCTGTCCACCACTTGCATAGTAATCATCAAACTAAACTGGGGAGTTACTGGAAGTTACAGAGAGTCTCCTTGCTCTAATGATTCTCAGGGTACACCAGCAAAGTGCGTAAAGGTTATTTACACCTGGGCACTAGCACAGCCCTAGTGTGCAGTGCACACAGAGGGCTGCCAAGCCCTGAATTTGTCTCTGAAGCTGACAAGTCTCCTGTCACTTGTTCCCTGCTCTCTAAGGGTTAGCATTTCCTTCTCTAACACTGCAATCTTCTCAACAAAATGAAGGCCAGCTCTGCTGAAGATGAATTACCATGCCGTGCTTTAATCTACAAGATTCCCTCACTGATACACATCAGCTGTCAGTCTAGATGTCTTTGTGCATCTCTCATACACAGCACAAGGCACAGGAAGTTCGAACTGAATCAAGACACAGCTTCAGCCACAGCATTTGGAGCTCCCCACCTCCCTTCCACTTCTCTGCTGTCACTTACGCATTGACAAAGAGCAAGACTCCAGCTGAGATATGGAGTAAGAGGAGCAATGTACTCAATCTTCTACCTCCTGCCTGCACTTCCTGAAGTTTACTGTCTCCAACAAGACATCTCCACAGCTCAGGGCACAGGGTTTAAACACGGATGTTACTAGTGTCATCCAAATGTCCAGTCTCTTGAAAAGAGAAGGAAGGTTGGGCTTGTTTGGTATTTAAGTCTACAAATCAGCAAAGTAAGGGTAGTGGGTTACAAATACCCAACTGACACAGGCTGGGGCAGGAGAAACTCCTACCATAACTGGCTCAGCCTCCTCCACTCCACATGTTTGAGGTTTCTACTCTTTCAGGGAACAATGCCAGTGAAGGAAAGCTCCTGTGGACAGACTAGCTACGTATTTTATTGACTGGCAAAGGCAGCTTACGGAGTTCCTGCCCTATAGTTATGTCTTAACAAATATTTGTGCACCATACTGGAAGCCAGACTGCTGTACTGGACAATAAGCAAGGCTGACAGACGATTCACTTTTTTCTGTTCACACTGACTCTGTATTTTAGAGAAAGCTCATCCAATGCTTAGGTGTGGCAGTGGGTTACAAATACCTGACCTACCAGACCAGGGGAGGGGGAGAAGAAATACAGCCCATTAAAGCTGTTCGTGTTCCCAGACTGACATTCCTGCATTTTATAACACGTCATCAGACAGCTCAAACACACACATCAACAGCTCCACTGGCTGGGTAGTGCACAACATAATTCCACTCCTCCTGAAGCGTATCTTATTTGAAAATTTAACAGGTCGTTTCTTCCCAGCTTCCAAAATCCCAGACTTTTACAACAGCTGACAAAACGTACAGAGGGCAAATCTTCGGTCACACATCAGGGGAAGGGCACCTTCCTGACAGCTCACATGCCTGACACTAGATCTTCTAACTAGACTCCCAAATTATTACAAGCAGTTGAACACAAACAAACTTCCACTGTCTTGCTCACCTGATCAAAAACTGCTCTGAAGAAAATACACTTTACAATTACCCAAGGTTAAATCACTAATAACAGTCTTCACAGAACATGACCTAGATATGTCGAACATGATCAGAGAGATATATCTCAAGACATCTTTTAGTTAAGAGTGCCAGGCTTATTTAAATCCCCTTTATCTGTTCACACCTTGGCTTTTGTTCTATCTCCCTCCATTTCTGTAAGCAGAGAGTGAAGCTGTTAAATTTGAGAATCTTTTAAAGTTATGTACATCTCTTCTTTACCACGTCTATCTCATGTATCCACCAAAACATTAATCATCACAATCACCATTAATAAAACCCACAGAATGCTGTAAGAAGTGAGCGATGCCATTCACTTTTACGAGCAGACACCCGAATGCATCAGACTGCACAGATGATCAAAAGCCAGCTTTTAGCATTCCAACAAATTGGAAATTCAGATGTATTTGTTAATACTTATTTATTTGTGTTGCAGCTCTTACCACAAAATGAAAAGCAGAAGATTTGCTGCAATAAGCCACAAGTATTTCGCCATTTGAAATTTTCTTTTACAAGCTATTCTTTAAATTAAATGGTTTTAAGTGAATCTATAATTACTAATTCATAAGACAAATAGTGAAACTAATGAACCTCATTTTTAATCAAATTTATACCTGTCCAAGCAGTAGAGCATAAAGAACAAAATACTGCTGTTTAAAATCCTGTGGAGGTATAGTTCTCTTTTCATAATACGTATTTTATAAAGGCAAGTGGGTTTAATATTAAAATTCACTCATTCTTATTAGTCTTTTACTTAATTCAGTTTCCTACCTGGAGTTCACTGCTGTGGCTGTGACAGGGATGCCAGAAGACAAAGGATTTGGGGAAGAGCTGGTGGCAAATTCTGCTTACCTTACTATGCACATCATCCTGTTTAAGCTCAGCAGAATATCCAAACAACAAGTAAGGAACACACAGAAAATACAGAAGTAAAAAAAAAAAAAAATCCAGAAAACTCCAGTACCACACAGAATGAGTATCTCTTGAAAAAACCCTCTGTACACACCTGAGATCTCCACATTTCTCTGTACCCACCCTCAAACTTTCACAAACATCCCAGTCCACTGCAGATCACAAACACCTTGCCATTCCCTCACTCACATCATACCACAGTTTGTGTGTCCCCCAAAGAATTGCTGTCTCTCATTTCCATCTCCTTCCCACACCAGTTTCTACAACCATGCCCCATCCTGTCCCTCTAATTCCGTGTTATCTATGTCAGTATTTCCAGTCTCTATCGACAACACAGCTCCATGAACAGCATTTTCCCTCTTTTCCCTCCTATCTCTTAAGGCTGCTGTATTTCAGAACTGTCAGCCAATCACATTAACTAGTTTCAGTTAAATCTAGTATCAGATCAATTGTGGAAGAGAGTATCTAATTTCTCTTCCCTATCACTGGACACCAAAACCATCCCACTTTCCTCACACGCAAGCTGCTCTACAGTTACTGCAACTTCTTCAAAAGAATATTCAATATATTTTGCTTTCATTACTTGCACTCATACATTTAAAAAGTCATTAAAATTATATTCCTAATGACTACCAAATCTTCAGCTACTATAAAGCATTCCTGAAAGAACACAGAATCATAGAATCATAGAATCAGTCAGGGTTGGAAGGGACCAGAAGGATCAGCTAGTTCCAACCCCCCTGCCATGGGCAGGGACACCCTACACTAGATCACGCTGGCCAGAGACTCATCCAGCCTGGTCTTAAACACCTCCAGGGACGGGGCCTCAACCACCTCCCTGGATAACCCATTCCAGGGCTTCACCACTCTCATGGTAAAGAACTTCTTCCTCACATCTAGCCTGAATCTCCCCATTTCCAGCTTCATTCCGTTCCCCCTAGTCCTATCACTACCTGAGATCCTGAGAAGTCCCTCCCCAGCCTTCCTGTAGGCCCCCTTCAGATACTGGAAGGCCACAATGAAGTCCCCTCGGAGCCTTCTCTTCTCCAGACTGAACAGCCCCAACTCCAGCCCCAACATACTGAAGATATTGGTCAAATAATATTCCCACTCCACAGCTGCTTGCTGTATTGCCTTTAAAAGCTGTAATTCCCTATTTATGAGTGTTATCCTGGAACAACTATGATCTCTCCGCGGTTGCTAGTGAAAACTAAGCATCATCACTGCCCTTTCACTTTCAAATGTAAACCATGTTCAGAAAGCAGTTTAAACACTCATTAAATATAAAATCTTTGTGCTACAGAAGTCCAGACAGGACTTCATCATCAACTGAATTGGTTGCTAAATCATGCAGCTCCAATTTCATGACAGAAAAACGAAAGTCCCAAGAAACCTATCATTAGAATCAAGGTGGGGAAATAATCAATAAGACAATTTAGTGTAGCTAGATTAAAGGAAATGATCTACTGTGTGAATTTAAAAAAAAAAAAGAAAAAAAAAAAAAGCCAACAAACACTCATAAAACCCAAAACCCATGAATTATAAGCTTGTGGTCTTGTTAAACAGGAGAACTGCAAATACACAGGTATGTGGAGACACAGGCTCAATTCTGACAAATCACTAGGTATGGATAAAAAGCCGGTGTGCGCACAGAGTAAGAAATAGGCTGTTTTCTCTGCAGTCATACGCACAAAGCATGGAAACCTTTAGAACTTTCCACTATTTAGCTTGGTGCTGACCCAAAACTACAGAAACTTCTGTTATTTCAGTTCTGGAAACAACCTCCCCAAAAGCCTTATTTTCATTGTACATGTCTCACGTTGGCATTTGCTGTGCTTCAGTTGTTCCACCATTTAAACTGAGGAAATGAAACCAAATACTGAAAACTATTAGAGAAACAAAAGAACAACCAGTGTCCAAAAAAAGAAACAACTAGAAAAAAAAACCCACCCAGGTGTATTATACAAGAATTACATGAGGCATTTTCTGTTTCCCATCATGTATTGTCATGACATCCAAACAAATGGTCAGCTCTTAGTAGTGCTTTGCTCTAACCAGAACCAGACACAACATATAACAAGAGGATAGATGCCATTGAACCTATTCCCACTGCACTGATTTCCACTGTACTGTGTTCTGTTTTCTTACATCACCAAAAAAGCCCCGAACCACCCCCGCCCTGGGTAAATCAGCATCATTAAGACTGTGAGTGTGCCAAGCTACTTCTTGGTCCCACTCTACATATTCTAGTCAGTGTTATTAGTACTGGCTTTCAACAGTTCTCAGACTCATCAACCAAATGGAAATGAGGCAGGGGAATAATGGCTTCACTTTGAAGCTTCTGAGATCAAAGCCACATACCTGGATTCATGCAACTACCCTACTACAGCTTCTCCGGCTTTGTCAGAGACAACAGCTAATAGTTTCCTTTCTGGAGTATTTTTTGACTATATACTCAGAACAAAAGCTATTAACAGTCAATCTTCATAACCCCTGCTTGTTTTAGGAGCCTTCTTTTATCACAATAGTCCCAAAAGCAGAATCTACAGCATATCCACAATACCTGCTCAACTCTTGTACTGGGTTTTGCATGGGAAGGGTTTTATACAGGAGTGGCTTCTATGAGAAGCTGCCAGAAGTTTCCCCACGTCCAACAGAGACAATGCCAGCCAGCTTCAAGATGAACCCACCACTAAGCCAAGGCCAAACCCACCAGAGACAGTGATAGCACCTATGGGATAACGTATTTAAAAAGGCAGGGGGGAAAATATCCAAGCAACTTCAGCCAGAGAAAGGAGTGGAATATATGAGAGACAAAAACCCTGCAGACACCAAGGGCAGGGAATAAAGAGGGGCAGGAGGTGTTCCAGATGCCAGAGAAGAGATTTCCATGCTACCTGTGGTTCACCAAGACCATGGTGAGGCAGACTGTCCCCCTGCAACCCATGCAGGTCCACAGTGAAACAGGTGGATACACCCAAAGGAGGCCATAACCCCATGGGAACATATACATGCTGCAGCAGGCTCCAGGCAGGACCTGTGTACCCAAGGAGAGAGGATCCCATGCTGGAGCAGGAGAAGAAGGGGAGGAGTTCTTCCCCTGAGAAACAAGCGGCAGAGACAGCACTTAATGAGCTGACCAGAACCATTTCCCTGTCCACATGTGCTGCACTGGTGGAGAGTAGGCATAGAAGTTGGGAGTGACGCTGAATTCAGGAAGAATAGAGGGGTGGGGGGAAGGTGCTTTGAGATTTGGGTGTACTTCTCATTATCCTACTTTGATTTCACAGAATCAACCAGGTTGGAAGAGACCTCCAAGATCATCAAGTCCAACCAATCACCCAACCCTATCTAATCAACTAGACCATGGCACTAAGTGCCTCATCTGGTCCTTTCTTAAACACCTCCAAGGATGTTGACCCCACCACTTCCCTGGGCAGCCCATTCCTATGGGCAGTCACTCTTTCTGTGAAGAGCTTCTTTCTAAGATCAAGCCTAAACTTCCCCCTGCACAGCTTGAAACTGTGTCCTCTTGTTCTGTCATAGGTTGCATGCAAGAAGAGACCAACCTCCACCTGGCTACAACCACCCTTCAGGTAGCTGTAGGCGGCAATAAGGTCTCCCCTGAGCCTCCTTTTCTCCAGGCTAAACAACCCCAGCTCCCTCAGCCACTCCTCATAGAGCTTGTGCTGCAGACCCTTCACCAGCTTTCTTGCCCTTCTCTGGACACATTCAGGCAACTCAGCATCTTTCTTGAATTGAGGGGCAAGAACTGGACACAGTACTCAAGGTGTGGTCTAACCAGTGCTGAGTACAGGAGAAGAATCTCCATGTCTTAGGCTGGTGTTTCCCAGCATTATTTGGCATTTGTTGCAACATGACCTCCCAGTTAGAGCACAAGTCCACTCATCAGAGGCACCAAGCACCAGAGTTGCCAACTAGGCCAGGCACACACAGTAGTATCCAGTTTCCTGAAGAAGAGGGAAGCATTTGGGCAGAGGAGCACATAAGACAGCACTGGAACTGCTGCATTTCTAACAGGAAGAGAGAAGAGAGGCAGAAAGGCAGGGCAAGGAGACAGCCAAGACCATTGACAGGGAAGGCAGTGGGATTGGAGAACACAGAGGAATGCTGTGGGTGCAAGAGAAATGGTAAATAAAATCTGGAAAACCATGTGATTATTTCAGCCAGGATTTTAACATTAGAAAAATTAACTACACTTGAATGAGGTTCAAAGTACTTCACAGTGTAATGCCTGAGCTACTTGGAAGTGGCTGAAGGGGAGCAGGGAAGAGAAGAGTTAGCTAGCTTGCAGCAACAACCATTTTACCCATTAGGAGATGAACATCAACATTTGGGGTCCTTGTCTTGCAGTCCGGAACAGCAGAAAATTCCACAATGGCTAAAAGAAGAGTTATACAGATAGTTTTGGATGTTGGGGTGGGGTAGAAGGCTGCTCTATGGAGAGGAAAAAAAATAACAAAAGTGCTTTGCCACTTTAGAGATTAAAATTGTAAACAATAGCCCATGAAAGACGTGAGGAGCAAAGACAGGGTACTTAAAGCAGCCTTCCCCATCCCTCATTCTGACACACGCAGCCTCACCTCTCCCTTCCCAGGTCCCAGTGCTCTCTCCTCACTGCCATACCTCAAAACATACCAAGTAGTTTCTCCTTCCTCTTCCACACTGCTGTGACATCAGCAGGAGAAACAACCACAGCAGCCAGAGCCTAAGCAGCCTCACTGCCAGGAGGAACAGGGGGAAGCTGGCCAAGGCTGAGGCCACACAGCCTGCTGAGCTGCTTGTTGGGAAGGGCATGCACAGCTTCAGGAAGCTGCAGCACCCTCACTGCACAGGGAGCCTTCAGGAGAGCATTTTAGCTGAAGGTGCTCAACAGCTTTTTCAGGCATGTGCAAACAGACACTTGCAGGCCCATAATCACTCACTTCCAGGCAGATCTTCTCAAACACAGCATGAGGTACAACCTACACCCACCAAATGCCCTGCCAAACCCAAGTTCTACTTCCAAAGCAAAAAAGGTATCAGGACATGCAATTTTTAAAACGTCTAACACGGACAAAATGTTGCTGTGGTTTTACCTTAACATGTTCAACAAGAGATGAGACAGGCTGAATTTTTTGAGGGAAGTTTCAGCCGATAGTAAGAAATCTAGCCTGGGAACAAGGAGTCTGAAGGGTTAATGCCTGAGAAAGTGGGGTGGAGTAGGAAGGTTCCCCCCCACACACAAAACCGGTCACAGAAAGCTACAGGCAACTAACAAGAGCTTTACAGTGGGAAGGAAAAAGCAACAGCCATGGCTACAAACTCCCCATATAATTATAGCCTGCCTCTTCTCCTGCCTCCCAGAAGAAGCTGTGCTTGCTCAGTCCAATCCTAATTTGGGGAAGTAACTGACTTCAAACAGCAATTAGTCTGCCAGGCACCACCTTTCACAACACTGCCCTGAAAAACATCTGCATAACATTTTCAGTGTGTTCCTACACCAGGTCTTCCACATGCTGATCCTGCACAGCACAACCACAGCAGGTATCTACCTACCACCACGATGGAGAACATTGCCAGAGCTTCTATGTCAAAGATGACACAGAGGATCAATTGGAGAACTTGTCTATAGAAAAAGGAAACAGTGCATTTGGAAAAACCCTGTGTATGTGAACAGATATGACACTGCTCCCCCAGATCTGCATTCCTCAGACACATTGATTATTTATCCACATGCTGACATGGGTTTTCCTCCACACTTGCTCCCTCAACCTTTGCACACAAGGAGAAAGAAAAGTGATACTTTCAGCAATGTGACTACTAGCACGTCATGCTGTATCCACTGGCCAAAGTCCACTCTGAAAAGTTCAGAACACGAAGCTGCCATGGGCAGAATGGATTCCCAGGGTGGCAAGAAGCATCTTGAAGACAGTCTAGCCAGGCTCTTGCAAGCACATCCCAGAGCAGAGAATGGGTGTGGCAGTATATCCTGGTCACAGACCAGGAGTTGTGACAGTTAGCACGCTCTAGTTAGAGACCCACAAAAATAACCATTTCCTACCAGTTATAATTCAAATCAGGCCACCAACATCTTCACTGATCTTAAACCTTATCACAAATTTGACAGGAACCTGGTATTCCCAGGTCACATCAGAGTAACACTTAATACAGCACTGCTCTAACAGAGAAGAGCAGCAACCAGAAAATGTGAAGACTGTTTTGCTTTTACTCAGATTATAAGAATGGAAAATGTACAAAAATGGTGAACATATCCCAGGTGATCCCAGACCTCACAGTAAGACCAGCCATCACCACTCCATTGGGTGGCAGAAACAAGCAATAAATCCTCAGTTCCTTATGACAACATAAACAATAGTACAAGACTCATCTCCTAACAACACTGGTCATGCTCATAGTAACTACACAAAGTACTGTGATTGCTGCCGCTTAAGGATGTAGAGAACTTAATTGGTCAGAATGGTCCTCAGCTTCCACAAGAGAACATGCACAGGCATGAGCTCTAGACAACCTGTGTTTGTTATGTGCTGTGTGAAGTTCTCACACAGCAGAAACGTCACACTACCTGCAACAATGTTTTTACTCGACTTACACACCTGTAACCAACTTGCAACGGCCTGGCACAAGTTTTTCCCAAATTTAAAATGAAAAGTTCCAAGGAAAAAGGGAACACCTGTCAATCCCAAAGATACAGCTCATACAGGATATTTCTCACACAGTTTGTAACTGCTGCAAGTGATTCTCAGTACCAACTGAAACACAAGTAACAGAACCCTCTGCAGCTTCTGAAGCCCGTTTTCAAATTGAAAGCACATTTACCACAGGCCAGCGAGGTAGGTATCATTAGCTGTGTTTTGCACATGGGAAAGCACGATCTGGCGTGGTTGACTTCACTCTTGGCCAGAAGAGTGATTCCTGACCAAACCAGGATTACAACAGGAGTTTCCCACTTCCAGCCTTACACTACAGCTAACTCACTTTTGGTTTACCCACCACGCACACTTTTATTTTTCAGAGGGAGATGTAACAACATGATAACCACATCATCACATCTCCGCCTGGACAGGAGCATCCGGGAGTGCTTTAGCAGCATCCCTGGGCTAGAGATGAGGGGCAGCAGCTGGGACCCCCGCAAAGATGCTAAGCTCCTGGCTACTTCTCCCACCAAAACATGCAGCAGGCATTAGAGAAACCGACCTGAGGTGTCACAAGTCGGGCTGCGGCACCTCACGAGGCCTCCCCATCTGGCAGAGCTGCAGCTCCCCCACCCCAGCCCCGGCTCACCTTCCCCGGCAGGTTCCTACACCTCCTCCCGCTGCTGGAAGCTGATGCTGGCGTAGGCGCTCAGGTCGTCGCTGGCATGGCCGCTCCCACGGGGCTGTCCCGGGGACTTCGCTGGCTGCTTCCCGCCGGCCTCGGCGGGCGGGTGGAGATGGCGGTGGCGGCGGTGGCTGAAGTCTTTCACCAGGTCCAGGTCAATATAGTTGAGACCGTTCTCTAGTGCGGGCTGCTCCCGGCGGGCCGCCTCCCCCGCGGCGGGCCGCAGCCAGACGTTCTCGAAGGAGGCCGAACTGTGTCGCTTCACCTCCTCGGCTCCCCCGCACCGCCGCACGGCAAAGCAGTCCCGGTCCCCCCGCCGCCGCCGGCTCCCGGTCCACGGGCGGAGCTCGGCGTGGACGAGAAGGTTTCGGAACTGTGCCGGCGGCGTCCACCCTGAGGGTCGGCCCGCACCACCTTAGCGCTCTGGTTGCGGCCGGGGCTGAGACTGACGCGGGTGAAGGCGCTACCCGCGCCGGGGCCCCCCAACAGGGAGGAGCGCGGCGGGGCCGCCGATAGTTCGGCCGGCGGCCGCAAAATCTCCGGGGAGGCCACCGCCGTAGTCGCGGCCACCGGCGGGGCTTGTCGGCATAGCCGAGCAGGACGGCGGGCGAGCAGAGAGAAGCGCCGCCGGCACAGTCCGGGCAGGAGCCCGCGGCCGCCCCAGCTGCATCGCCACGTAGTCCCGCGAACTGGGGGCCGCACTTCGGCCGGGCCGTGTCGCGGAGCCGGCGGCCCGCGGGGGGCCCAGCTCCATGTTCATGTACTCCTCGGCGGCCTCGCTGCCCAGCCCCAGGGCGGCCGAGGGAAAGGCCGGCTTCTCGCCAGTAATGAACTCTATATTGATGTACTCGCCGGGGCTCTTGGGCTCCGGGGGCAAGAGGAGCGGGGGCTGCTCCCGGGCCCGGGGCAGCGTGCTGGCCTTGGGGCCGCCCAACGACAGCCGCGTCGGTCGTGCCAACCGGCCCTTGGTCTGCACAGCCGTATCCACCCTGCGCGGGGGTGCGACTGGGGCAGGGGGCCAACCTCGGAGCCACCACCACTGCCACCACCACCACCCAGGCTGTCACTGCTGGTCGACGAGGACGAGTCCTCGGCAGCATAAAGAAGGCGGCTGGATCCGAGTGCCATGCGGGGCTGGGGGCTGCCTTCCTCGCCAGCCATCACTGGCCCTCCACCGCCCCGCCGGTGCACGTGCTTGAAGGAGCGTGGCAGTGAGAAGTAGGAATAGATGGGTTTGTGGTGGGCTGTGGTGGTCTCCTCGACGCTTGGCTGTCCTGCACTCCCAAAGTAACAGTCAGGTGGGGTGCTGGTGGTGGAACCGCTGGCTGGGGACATGTTTATGTAGTCGCTGCTGCTGCATGGGAGCTTCCCTTCATTGCTCTCTACTGAGAGTTTGGGGTGGTGGCCAGCACCATTTGTCCAGATCTTGCCATAGCCTGCTGAGCCACTATCAGGTGAATAGCTGCCACTGGGGGACATCATCATGTAGCCATTAGAGTCCACCGTGGCTGGAGGGTGGCGGCCTCCCCTACCCGGGTTGATGATCTGCTGTGGGGCCGACACACTCTTAGGGCTCATGGGCATGTAGTCACCACCCTTGGGGGCTCCCCACCAGTGGGCACAGGGGCAACGCCAGGTGACATGGGCATGTAGCCATCATCCGTGTGTGGTGCAGAGTTGGTTCGATGATGACCACTGTCCAGGTGGTGCATCTCCAGACACTCCTCTGGGTAGGAGTGTGTGGGCACAAAAGCCGAGTGCCGGTAGGGGGGAGACGGTTGCTGCCACAGGGGTAAGAAGGCAACATCTCTGTGTACTCCTCAATGGAGGCCACTGAAGACTGTGAGGGTGTCTTCTGGTGGGAGATGGTGGGCGAAGTGCCTGCAGAGTGAGTCCTCTTCCTGAATGCCTTCTCCAGATCAGTCACCTCCTCGCCACCACCTCGAGGGCAGCATGGTGTACTAGGGTAGCGGGGCTGCTGCTGTGGGTGGCAGGTGCGTGGGATAAAGTGGCCATTGGGGGCAGCAAGGCTGCTGCATGAGGAGGTGGCCTTCCCCCCATGCAAATATAGTTGAGCTCTTCATCACCCCTAGCTGGTGGGGTGTGTCCCAATGAATCTGGAGTCACACTGCGAAAAGAGCTACGAAAGTCACATGGGCTGGAACCGTACTCATCAGAAGAAATAAATCCACCATCACTAGGGGAGCCAGAAACTGATGCACTGGACCTTCGTGGAAACAGGCAATCGGAGGTGGAACCATGGCCACTTGTGCTGCTGGAGGACAGACTAACTGGGCTGGTGGCTGAAGGAGAACAGCGTGAGGAGGGCATAGGGATGGACCGGCTGTGGTTGAGTGGAGGATGAAGCCTCGAGTTTCCCCGGTGCCTATGTGAATGGGTCCGGTTGGCACTGGGACTTACTGGGCTACCATCCACAGAGGCAGGCCTCGACATTGTGCCTTCCCCATCGCTCGATGCTCGCACCCGAAACGAGCTAGGTTTCCCACCCGTTCCTCCACCCCCAGCAGGAGAGGTGGCAGTGACACTCTCAGTTCTGGACCGGCGGCTGAGCCCCACTTGGCTGGGTGGAGGGTTGTTGACATGGTGCCTGCTGCGAAGGGGCACAGAGATGGGGTTCGAACAGTTTGAGGAGGACTGGCTCTTGCTGCGGGGCCGAAACTCCTCACTCATGGCTCGCATAGCCTCCAGGATGGTTTCATGCATGTTCTGTGCCACCACAGAGTCATCCACCTGCATCCAGAACTCACCAGGCCCAGTGACGGCTGAGCGTCCCACCTCAATAAAGAAGAAGTTCTCGGAGTGACCACAGCGTCGGATATTGAGCAGCTGCAGCACCACAGCAGCCGCATCTGAATTCAGCTTCACAAAGCTGATGGTCTTGTTAGTCAGGCACAGGCGGTAGATGCCAATCAGGTTCTTTGTCTGGCCTAGGCCCTTAGGCTTCAAAATTACTTGCCAAACTTCCTTAAAAGCTGGGCCAGGGGCTACCTCACCATAGGTGTCCTCACCTGCTTCCCCCAGCCCAGAGTTGCTGCTTCCAAAGGTGACATCACTGTGGTGGTGGTGGTGATGGTGATGGAAGTGGTGGTGGCCCTTGGCCCTGTTGTGCAACTGCAGCAAAGCTTGGTACCAGCTCTCCTGTTCAGGCTCACTGTCAGCTGCAATGGCAAAGTGCTCGTCCTTGGTGTAGAGGGCCACCAGGTGCTTGTTCTTGGAGTCAGCGCGTTTGTTGATGTTAAAACAGCTTTCCAGTGGGATGGAGCGCTTGGGGGCCCCTGACTTGTGTCTCCATTTCTTCTCATTCTCGTAATACTCCAGCCGGGCGGGTCCAGACTCGCTGGCTGCCCTCAGCACGAAAAAGCGTTTGTGCATGCTCTTGGGTTTGCGTAAGTAACCCACCTTTCTGACATCCGAGAAGAAGCCCTCGTTATTATCCGTAGGGCTGGCCATGGTGAGGCGGTGGAGCTGTTACTGCAGCCAGCAGTCCGAGAGACCCCAACGCAGCCAAGCCAGCCGGAAAAGACAAGCACCTAAAATAAAATTCATGCAACAATTACAAAAGGAAAGAAAAAAAAAAAAAACCAGCAGCAAAATAGCTCAGGATCCGTTTGAATGCGGGACGGGGGAGGGCCAGAAGCAGGGTGAAAGCAGCTGTTCAGAGGCAGCTTCCAGCACCGAATCAGAGTTTGCTTTGCTGTTTATGCCCAAATCACCCTTAGATGGGAAAGCACGTCCTTAAACAGTCCAGTTCCGATCAGTCCAGACCAAAGTCCCGTCCCGAGAGCAGCCGCCGCAAAAGTAAATCGCATCTTCCTTCTTTCCCTCCGGGGCGAGGCTTGCCGGGCCGGGACCGGGACTGGGGGTTCCTCCCTCCCCGTCCCGAGTTCGCCTCGGCGAGAAGCGATTCCTGCTTCTTGATTAAATATCCTCGTGGGGGCGGAGGTTGTTTTGCAAAGTCCAGGGTTTGCACCCAAAACCACACGCTGCTTTCTCCCCTTTCCTCAAAAAAGAGAATCTCAAAAAAAGCCGCCCGTAATACGACCCCCCTCCCGTCCCCAAATATCAGCGCCGGGCTTGCTGCTGCTGCTCCCACTCGGCCGTGCGGAAGAGGCTGGCGACCCCATTCAGTCCCATCTCGTTAGGCGGAGAAAGTGCCGTCTCCCGACATGGCACAACCCAACAGCGGTGGAGGGGAGGGCAGCGGAGGGGAGCGGAGGCAACCCGAGGGCCGGAGGAACATCCTCTCCTCCTCCTCCTCTTCATTCCAGGCGGCAGCGCCTCGGCGGCCGGCGGCGCGGCCCCCTCCCGTGCCCCAGCTCGGCAGGGCAGCGCCGACTCCCTCTCCGCCGGCTTCTTCACGGAGTTTCCCAGCGCCCCACAACCGAAACAGGCGGCGGGGGCCGCGCTCTCTACTCCAGCCCCCTCCGCCCGACGCCGCTCCGGTTCGCTCCAAGGAGAACAACACGTGACGGCGCCAGAGCGTGGACCATACCCGGAGCTGCCGCCGGGCTCCCGGCCAGCCCAGCGCAGCAGCCCCGAGCCCGCCCCACTGCTCCCCGCCCTCCCTCAGCGCGGCCGTGGGGGCCACCACCGCCGGGCCTAGCCCCGCCGCAGCGCACCGCCCGCCAGGGGACGCAGGGCTATTGGTGGTGCCGCCTGTCTATCACGACGGTGGGGGGCGGTGCCCGGCTGGGCCCGAATAGCGAGGCGTCGCAGCCGCCATTGAGCGGCGCCTTGTTTGGTACTGCCGCTGGCAGCCGCTGCGTGGCCCGGCAGGCAGCTTTCTCCCGTCCGTTCGCCCGCAGCCCTTTTTATCGGCCCTGTGCGGCGGGGCAGGCCCTGGTGTGGAGGAGCCGCCGCCATTAACCGCTGTTCCTCCCTGAGAAACTCCTCTCTCACGGCTCCGGCCGCTGGGAGCCGAGGGGATCGGTGTGCCGTCCCCTCCTTTCCCTGACCGGTCGGGACTCATTTAGCCCCGCCGAAACCGCTTCCGGCTGAGACGTGGCCCGAAGCGGCGCGTCCCGGGTGAGGAGCGCGGGCTCTGCAGGGCCTTCATGGCGGGCGGTGGGTCATGGTTCCCGGGAGGGTCCTTCCCGCCTGGTGCCATGCAGTTCACCGTGTTTCCCGAAACACGATATGCTGGATTACACGGAATATTCAACACGGTCGGGTGTTCCGCGGGGCGCAGCGTACCGTGCGCGGAACTTCAACCTTCCCGGGAGAAAACGGGACAAGTGTGGGGAGCCAAGGCTGCATGTACGTTGCTCAATGCTGCCATCTCCAGGACAGCTCCAAACAAGCCCAGGTGGTCTCGCGCATTTAGGAGAGCGAGTTGCTCCCAGGTTTTAACTTCTGGGGTGTTCTGTTTATTCTCTAGCCCCACTTTCTCTTGTCTCTAGCTCTTCTTTCCAACGCAGGGAGCTGCTCAGATCCTTGTCCAGTTGGGTTTAATATCGCCACAGATACAGATCTCACAGCCTGCCTGGACAGCCTGCTCCAGTTTTTGACCACCATTGCAGTATGAAAGCTTTTTCTTGCATTTAAACACAATTCCCAGGACTTCGGCTTCTGCCCACTCCCCTTTCTACGGAGACAAGAGCCTCTGGCCTTCGGTCCCTCCAAGAACATCCATGCAGCGGTGTTCTGGCCCTTATTCCAAGGTTGATCCGATTGCGTATTTTATTTGCTTAAGCTCATTTGTAGTATTTACTTTTCTATCTTCAACAGTAAGGATGAAACTGGTGTAACCCCTCTTCCAGAAACAGTGCAGTTGATTCTAGTTAAATCATTACTTAAGTAAACAAGTTGTTTGATTTCTCAAAGTAATGGCAGTAGTATGATTACAGTACACATGCAAAACAAAACAGATCTTACATCACTGACTTCGGCTCCATCTGAGGCAAAGCAAAACCACATATGGAATAACTAATTAGAATCTCCAAACGTATTTGTTAACAGCTTTATTCCACTTTAGTTCACTAACAAAACCCAGAGAAGTCTTAAGTCACCATTTCCACATCTCACTAGGCTGTTTTTGATAGCGAGTTTTCCATTTCATGTGAAAAATGTTTTCACTGGTATCAGCATTTAGACACAGCACATACATGAAATTAAATAGTTCTATAGCACATGAAATTAAATAGTTCTAGTGATCAGCTTTGACTTTAAAACTCACACTATTAATTCATATAGATCATTGGTTTGTCTGGTGTTGGGTGGTTTGGTTTTGTTGTTTTTTCCTGCCTCCCTTATGTGCCTTCATTTGTCTCTGTTTAAAGAAGCCAGAAAAGCAAGCAGTATTTCTCTGTTTTCCACCAGGGACTCTCGACATCCTCCTGCAGCACCACTAAACCAAGAGGAGCAAAGCAATGCTTTTTGGGGAATTCCCAGGCTACACTGATCAACTTTCAGTTCTACAGCTACTACTTTTAGACTCTGATATGTCCAGAAAAGGTTTTGACACTTCACAGACACGTTTTTTCCCCCTTCTTTAATTCTGTCTCCTTCACTACAGACAATTGCCCAGAGCATGACTTTCAAAAGGGAAGTTACAGAATCTTTTATCCAATCTCTAATAACTTTTGTCTGAGCATGGTTTAAAGCAATGGTCTCAGGCAGGTTTGACTGAGGAGGGAGTTAAGTCCACAGGGTTTGGTTTTATTTTGACTGTTGTGGCAAAGTCCACAGAGGTATGAAAATGAAAGCCAAATGGCAGGGTTTGGCTGTACTTACTGATTGATAGCAAGTTGTGGCCTTGCTCAGTGTTAGCTTTATTTCATCTTTTAACTGTCACCGTGTTGAACCATGAATGACATGCATGTTAGTGGTATTTAGCAATCACAGAAATAAAGATGCTGATCCCATGGGTGAAAGCCTTCTGAGGTTCATTTTGCTGGAGAGGAGTACACAGACCCAGGCTGTGCTGACCCATCTGCTACTACCACATGCCATTGGAGGGTTAATTGTGCTTTGGGGTTCACGAGGCCAGAAACTGCATATAAAGTGTGCAGCATAGTCAGAAATCCTTCCTTGAGCTGCAAGGACACTGCCTTCTCTGCTTTTTGACTCGGGGGTGATTACTTCCAGGCAGGATGTGCTGCTGGTGTGTGATCATTACTGATTTCTCAGGAATGAGGGAGTGAAAACAGGGCAACAGAGCAAAAGAGTAAGCAATGGCTTCTAGAGAAAAATGAGTAGTATTGCATCTTTTCATAGAGTTTAGAGTTGAGCTTATCTAAAGACCTGACTTACATCCAGCGATAGTGGATAAAGTTTAGTAATTATCAACCTTGGAAAACATGGACTCATTTCACAGGTTCTAGATGTATTTCAGGGTTTCTTGAGCTTTCCTTTGTGTGATAGGATCAAGCTGGCCTGCTGATCATAAATGGAACAGACTTCTTTAGTCTCTGCTCTGGTCCCTGGTTTTCTAGATGCTCTAGTAACTAATTCGAGTGCAGGTGATTAACTGCAGTTTTTCAGAGACTCCTATTCAAACTTTAAAATCTGTGCATGTTAATTACTATGCTTTATGGGTTTTTTTTGTCCCAGTTCCCTAAGAAATTTACTTCTGTTTGGAAAGGATTTGCAGTGTATCAAACACAGAATATATGGTGAGTGAGCATGCCTGCGAGTTCATACATCTTATGCAAAGGTAGGCAGGGAAAGGATTTAAATCCTATTTTCACATTATTCAATTTTCTTCCTCCTTTTAGCACTCAAAATTTCCATGGCTGATCTCATACAATCCAGAAACACAGCTCAATGGAACTCCATCAATAGAACTGTTGGAGGATTTAGTAATGGTCATAGAACCTGCTCTGCCACCCTCAAAGTGAAGAAATTTTTTCTGTTTACATGGAATCTCACAGGTTCCAGTGTGTGTCCATTGTTTCTTGTCCTGTCACTGGACACCAATGGGAACAGTCTGGCTCCATGCTCCTGATGCTCACATATTCATAAGTATTAAGGAGATTCTGCCCCACACCAATCTCTCCAGGCTAAACAGACCTCTCAGCCTTTTCCTTTGTAATGTAGATGGTCCAGTCCCTTAATCACCTTAATGGCTATCTGGATGACTCTCTCACACTCAGAGAACTTTGCCCTTACTATACAGTCCAGAAAAAGAGGGTCTATGAGAACCCTGTTTTCATGTCTCCATATGCAGATGCACATGTTGGTGTTCACACTGAAAGTAAAGCAGGCAGCTGCCTTTCATCCAAGACATGAAACCAGCTCTGGAGAACAGGGTCTCAGAGTGGGTAGCATCTGAAGTTTTTTCTCTGATATAGACAAGAAGAAACATTTCACAATTGATGGGATTTATACAGAGTGAAAGAAGCCAGAAGAGCCCAGTATGGAGAAATATGGGGAATTCAGGATTATAAAATGGGGGGAAGTGATAAATAGGTTGATTATATTTGATTTTCAGCCTTCCCTTCATGTAACCACAGCATAATCAAAAGATGTGCTGCTCAGTCCAGTGCAGACAGGCAGGGCTGCACTTTCCACTTCATATCCTCTGTTTGAAGAAAGCCGAAGATAAAGGTCTAAAACTCCAAGGCTGAGTTGCAGAACTTAAAGCTGAGATTTCATCATTCTATACATTTTTTTTTCCATGAGAAACTCCCTGCAGGAATCCTATCTTGGTTTTCCTTTTCTCTGCGGGCTCTTACTTCAAGGACCAGATTTCAAGTAAATATAGAACACTTCCACTTATTTTCTCACTCAAGACCTCAACATTTGCACCAATTAGATTTATCTGCTGTTTAGATCACTTCCGTATTTGTTGTTTCATGCTACAAGTATTTACTATTTCATGTCACAAGGACAAAACTAGTGTAAATACTGTGAAGTAAAATACTTGCGTTTATTCAGTCTATCTTGCACCCTATCATTTCCCTGTCAGCATTCACAGAGCTGCCTCCAGACAGTCCTTCTGTGTCCATTTGCAGCTCCTCTGTTTTATTTCTCAGACAGAAATCTTTAAAGATAGAAAATTTTCCAATCTGAATATTTTTACCTAAAAGAAAACCTGAACATATTACTGAGGATATGTTGATTTCTGCAGATGACAATTCCTTTACTTCTTCCCCCTGTCAAAGGATTAAACTATAAACATGACTATAATTTCTAGACTGACTTGCCTGTTTCTTCTGCTTTTTCTAAACACAGCACCTAGGAGACAAGAACAAATGAATGAATGAATTTTGCATTTCAGAGGGGGACAGGATACCTCTTGAGCTTTTTAAGCCTTTAAAAATTATTTAGCAGTAATGACAGATGCAAGACTGACATCTCCACACAATAAAACCCCCGTTTTATCCATGCTATCAGCAAGGCTCCAATTATTGCATGATTCTATAGCTATGCAGTTTTTCACTGAATTAATTCCTTCCTATAGAACAGTGATTAATAATCTCAGCTTCTGTTGTTTAAAACAGATGTTTCTGGCCACACAAAGATCAACTTAAATACATGAACAGAGAATAAATATCTTCTTGAGTCTGCAGAACAACCTGAAAACATTTAATTGAGAGGTCTGCTTCCCCTCAGTCATCTAAAAGGGTTGTCAAGTCTGGAATTGAAAGATAAGCTAAGATGTTGCCCTCAGTAATTATTTCTATAGGGAGAATTCCAGCAGAAGCATCAAACTTTTGTCTTAACCTCCAGTCCAAAGCTGTCCATGTGGTGGGAAAAGTAATAAAAATATCCCAGAGGAATTTGTTCTCATTATGAAACTTTCATATTTAACTAACTGCAAACATCTTCTTTTAACTTTGATTAAGCTGCTTTAGAATACTCACTTTCTTCTGTTACACAAGAGTGCTGTAGCAAACCTGGAATAAACCATAGGTCCAGCTCCTCAGTATATATGCGCTTCAAGTTTCGTGTCCACATGCTGCAGTAGAGCATAGCATCAACCAGCCATGGTCTTGTTCTAGTTTGAGTAGGAATCACTCTCACTACTTTTATTTCCTGATAGAACTCTAAAAGTCAGGTATGAAAAGGTATTATCTATGCCCTCCATGTCAGCTGGACCTAGTAACCAGGTTGATGCTGTCATCAGTCACTTCAGAATGAGAACAAACCCTCAACAGGTGCCCTGTTCATGAGGATTAGAGCTGGTGAATTGGATTGCAATGCCTTCCTCTGCCATCAGTTTGTAGATTTGCACAGAGCTTCTTGCCCCAACAGAGAAGCAACACAACATAGATGCCTACCCTATGGTCTGTAAACCCTGTATTTATGACTGCTGCACATGAGACCTCAAAGAGAAAGTGTACCTCTATAAAATAGGTATATGCTTTGAAGTCTTATGACTTGCAGGTGAAATCTGTTTAGAAGTGCAAAACTTTCACCAAAAAGTAGAGGCCTGTCATGGGAACTGGAGAACTGCAGTTGGCTCTATGCAAGCAGCCTAACATAGCAAAGACTGGTTTTTAATTTGCGATAGCAGTTTTCCCCCAAAGCTGTATTCTTCAGAAATGAAGTGACCAACTCCTGCATGAACTCTTCAGAGAAGACAGAACTACCAAAACTTGTTGGTTTGAAACTACTCACCCAGATGAAATCAGAAGAATCACAAACACAGGCATAAATGTTAGAATGATTTAACTGCTTTCCCACAGCAACAGTTAGTGCAAACAAAGGATAGAATACAAAAATAACATAGAAGACTGTGAAGTCCACCATGGAAAAGCCTGATGCATTCCTATGCATCACCTTGTGAGCAGAGCTGATCAGAGCACTGAGTTCTGTGGTTTCAGTAGCTGAGAACTGGGATACCCTTCTAATAGCTGGAATTCTAACAGTTTATGTGGCTTTGCAGGTCATTTATGGGCCACATAACGGTCTTGCACTGTAGAAGCACACAACTCCCACTGAAGTCACCTCACCGGGAAAAGGGTCAGATATTACAGTATCACAGTATCACAGTATTACCAAGGTTGGAAGAGACCTCGAAGATCATCAAGTCCAACCTGTAACCACAAACCTCACGACTAGACCATGGCACCAAGTGCCACATCCAGTCCCCTCTTGAACGCCTCCAGGGATGGCGACTCAACCACCTCCCCGGGCAGCCCATTCCAATGACGAATCACTCTCTCGGTGAAGAACTTTCTCCTCACCTTGAGCCTAAACCTCCCCTGTTGCAGCTTGAGACTGTGTCCCCTTGTTCTGGTGCTGGTTGCTAGGGAGAAGAGGCCAACCCCTTCCTGGCCACAACCACCTTTCAGGTAGTTGTAGAGAGCAATGAGGTCGCCCCTGAGCCTCCTCTTCTCCAGGCTAAGCAACCCCAGCTCCCTCAGCCTCTCCTCATAGGGCCTGTGCTCAAGGCCTCTCACCAGCCTTGTTGCCCTTCTCTGGACACGTTCAAGTGTCTCAATGTCCTTCTTAAACTGAGGGGCCCAGAACTGGACACAGTACTCAAGGTGTGGCCTAACCAAAGCAGAGTACAGGGGCACAATGACCTCCCTGCTCTTGCTGGCCACACTATTCCTAATGCAGGCCAGGATGCGGTTGGCCTTCTTGGCCACCTGGGCACAGTGATGGCTCATGTTCAGGTTGAGTCATTATTCAACCTAAGAACCAAGCCACCTCTTCAGCATACTTGTTTTACTCAGTGCATGAGCCGGACTATGCACAATGAAGATGGCAAAGGACACAAGCCCAATGGCCAGCTCCTGGCTAAATCCCTTTCCTCTTGTTGCATGAAGTAATTTCAGTGGAATCAGCCCTGAGTTTGATTCTACACAGGTGCAATATCCACTAGTGCTCAGCAGCCCTTGACATTAATACTGGCAGTCTGTTGAGTAAGCACCATGTAAGGGAGCAAGTCAGGAGCATATCTTCTGAATAAATACAACACTGCATCTATGTCATTATTTCAAGTTTACAACAACAACCCATAAACACTAAACTCATAGAAACTGCATTCCAATTCTAACACAAAAATCCTCTGCAGAATGATTTCACAATTTCACAAGCAAAGACTGCAGAATCATGTAAGCAATGGGACAATTTGGGTTTGCATATATAATTGTAACTTTGTCATCTCCAGACCTTTATGAAAATGTCAGGGTTTTTTGGTAAGAGATTTTAATCCTTAAAAAATTTCTGACCATGCTTAGTTTCAGCCCAATGGGTCTACAAAAGTCAGAAAGGTGGTTTTTCTCACTCTCCTGGAGTGGGAAGAATAGAATAGAATAGAATAGAATAGAATAGAATAGAATAGAATAGAATAGAACAGAACCAGGTTGGAAAAGACCTTTGAGATCATCAAGTCTAACCTATCACCCAACTCCATCTTATCAACTAAACCATGGCACCAAGTGCCTCATCCAGTCTCCTCCTAAGCACCTCCAGTGACGGTGACTCCACCACCTCCCTGGGCAGCCTATTCAAATAGCCAGTAACTCTGTGAAGAACTTCTTCCTAACATCCAGCCTAAACCACCCCTGGCACAGCTTGAGACTGTGTCCTCTGGTTCTGTTGGTGGTTGCCTGGGAGAAGAAACCAATCCCCACCGAAGATCTTGCACCAGTGCACAAGCAGATGACTTTCATCATAACAGTGCCACATTAAATAGCTTTAATCTTCACAGTATCACAGTATATTAGAGGTTGGAAGGCACCTCAAGAGATCATTGGATCCAACTACCCTGCCAAAGCAGGATCACTTAGGGTAGTCCACACAGGAATGCATCCAAGTGGGTTTTGAAAGTCTCCAGAGAAAGAGACTCCACAACTTCCCTGGGCAGCTGTTCCATTGCTCCATCATCCTCACTGTAAAGAAGTTTCTCCTTATGTTGAGGTGAAATCTTCTATGTTCAAGTTTGAACCTGTTGTTTCTTGTCTTATTACTGTGCACCACCGAGAAGACCTTGTCCTTCTTCCACTTGACACCCACCCCTCAGATATTTATATACATTGATAAGATCCCCTTTCAGTCTTCTCTTCTCAAGACTAATCTTGCCAGAAAAAAGAAAAACCTGAAATAATAATCTGCGATGTGGCTAATCTGTATACACAAAGCTAATGATCCAACCTGACCCCAGTGGGGAATGCCACTTTCTAATCATTGAGAATGCAAATGGTGAAGGCCCTTGAGAAGCAGAGCTTGCTGTGGTCACCTTGCTGATTTGCCATCAGAGCTTGCATAATGTAGTGGCGACAGCCATTAACTTGCATATGGCTTTGTATATGTCAAAGCAGACCAGCATAATCTAAAGGTGAATCCAATAATGTTATGTTGAATTGCAGCCCAAAAAAAGCCCATAAAAGCCTATGATTAAGGGTCAGCACATATGGCTTCTGATCTGATGTCAGCTGCTAACCTTTCTCTGACCTCATCCCCTGCAGACTAACTGACTGTTCCTGAGGATATTTTACAGTGCCATCTTGCTGACTCTCACTGTGCAATGAGAAATTCCATGTAGTTTCACCTTTGCTAATTTCAGACCCTCTTCAGTGCACCTGGAAAACAAACATTTTAATTTCCTAAGCCTGCACTAAATTGTCATCTCACATTGGGAGGATGTGAACGGGAATTGAAGAAAAACTGATTTTTTCCTCTCAAAATAGCAATTCCATCCATTAGCCAGTGTGATCTCTGGAGTTTGCTTGCTTTTCATAACAGCATCAGTGACAAAAATGTATGCCTCCTTAGTGTAGCTTTGTGAAATAAACAGCAGAAAAATTTGCTTATGCTAGATAGGAAATCATTCACACCGCAGGAGATTTCCCACTTTACTGGCTTGCATTGTTCGCCCGTTTATTCATCTCCCTGTATTTGGCAGGTTAGTGCCCCATTTCTGTGATAAGCTGAGGCTTCTCTATGCTTTTCAGTAGGGCTGCTCAAATCTGCCTGAAAATACGGACAGAATGTGTGGAGAGGCTGTATCCTTCTGCTGACAAAAAAAAAATAAATCTCCACTTGGCTTCCCTTTTGCATCAGGAAACAATCTGTTCATTAGAAACAGTTCACAAGATGAAATATTTCTCTAAGCTCCTTTCCAACTGATTCTCGTTACAGAACAAACAAAATCCACCATTTACAGAAGTGAAAAGTGGCTAATTACACCAGGTACACCCAGTTATTATAGCACTTCCAAATGTACAAAAGGAAGGAAATGAATGGTCTGCGAATACCCACAGGCAACAGCACACCTCTTTCAGATAAATTAGCAAGTTTATCAGCACAATGAATGCCCAAATGTACCACAAGGATTTATTTAATAGCAGGAAAGTTACTTGGAGAGTCTGATACCTGAATTCATAGAATGGGTTTCAGTTGGAAGTGACCTCTAAAGGTCATCTAGTCCAACCCCCTGCAGTCAGCAGGGACATCCTCAACTAGATCAGGTTGCCCAGAACCCTGTCAAGCCTCACCCTGAATATTTCCAGGGATGGGGCCTCGATTACAGAATCACAGAATCACCAAGGCTGGAAGAGACCTCAAAGATCATCAAGTCCAACCCATCACCACAGACCACATGACTAAACCATGGCACCAAGTGCCACATCCAATCCCCTCTTGAACACCTCCAGGGATAGTGATTCCACCACCTCCCTGGGCAACCCATTCCAGTGTTCCACTACCCTCATGGTAAAGAATTTGTTCCTAACATCTAATCTAAATCTACTCTTCTCTCATTTGAAACCATTGCCCCTCATCCTATCACTACAGGCCTTTGTAAACAGTCTCTCTCCTCAGCAAAAAAACAACCTTGGAATTGTTGGCAACACAGCTGGGCTTTGGAGAATGATGTGCTATAGGCTGACGCACATGAAAAAAAGAATCACATGAATTCAAATCATTTGCTGGCCTTCATATGTATTTTTTTCATCTATATTTGTAAATGTTACCCAATACTTGAGTTATTATATGCATTACAATACATAACAGAAAAGATAACTGGTGAAGTTCTAAAAGAAGTATCAGCAATTTCCACTTATTTCACCCTCTCCCCCTATCAATTAGGGAAAGTGAGGCCTGATTATGGAAATCAGCAGCTGTTTTAGCTCCTTAATACATATAAATAACACACCAAACAGCTGTGGAGCCTTCTGGGGTTACTGTTCTAATGAAGTACTATCACAGTTCAAGCTTGTTCCACCATTTCAACTCTAGGTAACAGCAGTAAATCTAATCAGCTGCATGCTGCATCACTGTTTTGATTTGGATTAAATTAATGAGGCGGGAATTATAGAGGAACAGAATAGAATAAGAACAGAATAGAAAAAGAACAAGAATAGAATAGAATAGAATAGAATAGAATAGAATAGAATAGAATAGAAGAATAGAACAGAACAGAATTAACCAGGTTGGAAAAGACCTTTGAGATCATCAAGTCCAGCCCATCACCCAACACCATCTAATCAAATAAACCATGGCACCAAGTGCCTCATCCAACCTCTTCTTAAACACTTCCAGTGACGGTGACTCCACCACCTCCCTGGGCAGCCCATTCCAATGACCAATCACTCTATTGTCCCGGAAACCCTACCCCAAAATTACGTAGAAAACTGATTAAATTTATTTACAGGTTCCATTTGGTCGTGAATTCTACCAGGATGCTTATGGGCAACTTCAGTAAAATTTAGAGAATTCAAAAAATGGAAAAGGCTAAGCCACAAAATAGATTTACCCAACTTATAAAAGGGAGGCAAGCCAGGACCTTAGGGAAAGGCAAAGAGAATGACTGTTGTACTCACCAGGACGAAGCAGGAATTTGGAGATAGTTTCCAGGTCTCTCTTCTGTGGCAAGCTCCAGAACTGCAGGTTCATAATCCAATGTGTGGATAACACAGCAAAAATCCAAAGGAAAAGGGACCTGCCAAAATCAAAGTGTCCTTAGACACAGCTACCACGAGGCAGAATATGTGTATCAGCACTGTTTGCGCAGTGCAAGAGAAGTCGCACTGCCATCCTGTCCCAACCAACAGCCGCAGTTTTACAGCTCGCAGGGTCACTCCAAGCAGTAGGCAGGGAGTAGGACCCTAGGGTAGACAGGTCCGGGGAGAAGCCAGGTCTGAGTGCTGACCACTCCAATTTAGTCACAAACCCAGAGTGAGCGCAGTGAGTCCAAAATGAGTGCCAAAACTGACCCTAAAATGAGAGCCCAGACCGCTTTCTGGTCACTCTATTTAAGATTTCCCCAGACAATGTGTCCAGTGCCAATATATACTGGGCGCAAAGAACCCAGCTAATCACAGCTCCAAATCCCAGCACGGGCTTCTCCCACGTGAGGGGCTTCAGCTCCTGAGGGGAAGAATGGAGTCTTTTTACCTGTCCCCCAGGGGGAGGGGACAGCAATTTTGCACCTTTGTCTTCCCCCATTTAACATCCGCTGATGGAGATGAGAGAAGGGGGTTTAGAGCACCCCATAACAATCACTGAGCAACAGACATGACCCATTGGGATATAGCTGAAACCACTACGCATTTGGAGCTATACCCTAAGTAGCAGGAGCTGCAAGGCTCGAACAGGGATAAGGCCTGTTGTCTGCATCATGGACATTTCAAAGTATCATGCAAATAAGTATCAAGCAAATAATAAAAAAAATAGAGTTCAGGAACTTAGTTACTCATGTGACTAAGCACAGCTTTCACAAACATGTTGGGTCCTTGCTTGCAAAACCTTACGACCACTTTGTATTATTGTCAGCCAACAAGGAAAGCTTCATGATCACCTGAAATCCACCTGGTTCACAAAACAGGCCTTGTAATACCTCCACCACCACTCCACAACAGAGTACATTTAGTCCCATCTAGTGGGACTAGACTAAGTGTCCCCCAGCCTGTCTAAATCTCATTAGCAAAACCTGTCCTGTTGACAAGCAATCAGGGCTTTTCATCCAGGGCAGAGAGAAGGTGGGGACATTCACTGGCTGTCATGCTGTCCCCAACTCCTGTCCATCCCAGTAACACCAGCCTTCTACAAGCACCAGTAGTGATGTGCGCACAAAGCACAGGCTCCCCACGCAGGCGCTGCTTTGCACAGCACCGGTCACATTCTGGTTGTGTGAAACTTCCATCTTTTTCCCCCCATTACAAGTCCCCACAGCCCAGATTGAGAGTAGACCCAGCTGTCCTTTATAATTACATTTTAATGACTTAGGATGGCTGTTTGCATTTTGGCAACTTGTTTAATAGTGATGACATTTAAATTGTCACAACTAAGCTTCAAAGTTATCAATTTATTAGATGATCAGGAAACTTCACACCTATGGTGGTGTAGGCTTTTGGCTGCAAACTCAGTAATCCATCAGCACATTGATTGATGTTATTGAGGTTGTTTCATACGGATATGCTGTAGTTAATTCAGCCCTGCAAGGGATTAACTCGCACCAATTACAAAGGTTCTGTTTGCCTGTTTATTATTACTTTAGATTGACAGATGCTCTAAAAACACACATACTGTGTTTTGTCTTCTGTTGCTTTCCTAATTTCGGTATATTGACTTTTTCTGTGTATGCATCCATTTATTTCTCCTCCTTCTGCAAATGAACCTGGGATTTGTAGAATCACACACAATTCCTTCAGAGAACCACACCAACACAAGCACTAAAATACTATGTAGATTATATACTGGGTAGATTATTTTGCTAAATATTTCAATACTCCTCCCTCAATGGTGCATTGAAACAGGGGTGCTACTTCTGATACAAATGTCAGTCATGAATAACAGAAAAATGAACCTAGATTGACTTTCGGACTATTGGGCTCAATCATACTGGCAGCTCCCTGGCATGTTCCCTACATACTGCTTGTCTACCCCTTTCCCTCCCGGCTTCCATTTCCAACCCAATGGTTTCAAGCCTCAGTAAAGTCTCCTCCCCATCCCTCTGACCTGTCCAGAGAAGAACCACAGGCAGGCAAGGCTGTGTGAGCTTGCTCACAAACCCACCAACACATGGATCCCAGCGGCTGAGGAGGCACAGATAAAATTGACCTGCACTGGACAAGCCTGTGAGACACACTTAGTCTCTTTCACCACGTCTCCAATATCTGCACTCAGCTCTGCATACCTTTGGCCATTCCCTTTACATGGTTTGGAGCAGCTGTCCTCACCAAAAGACTGACTACAAGTGACAGCTGTAGAAGCTGTAGGCCAGAAGCAGCAGATGAGCCTGAAACTGATCACCTGATTCCAAAGTTCCCAGGGGAGGCCAGTGTGCAGGTAAAATTGTCACACATAAATTTTTCAGGGAAATCAACAAACGCATGCTCATATGTGGTTGGTCATCAACGTGGACATGCCAGTCATTACTGAGGAATGCTCCAGGAGCAGGAGGGGGACTACTGCTCACTGCTGAGTCCCCAGTGTCACAAACGCCCCTGGTAAAAGGCACCATGCGGAGGCAAGCTCACATCTTGTGAGCTCCCACCTACCTCAGGGACTTGGCCTGGCACAGGGTCTGCCACATAATCCTTCCTCAGAGAGAACTGGCTTTACTACACTAATAAGAGAGAAAACTCTCATGAATGTACTTCTCTTTACATTTTTTACTGGCTGGTATTACCTTCAAGCAAGCAATCATTAAGTAAACAGATCTCAAAGAACAGTCATTTCAAGTACAGATTTCTTCCACTAAATTCCCTAGAGTTCCCATTCTGTAGTCCTTGGGCAAAATCCAGCATGAATTTATCTCAAGAATAGGCCAATGCTCATTAATCAAGCAAAGGCCTGGCTGAAATCTTCACAAGTGGCTGCACAGAATGAAGAATGACTTTGTTGTAACTGATCTAGGTACTCTGCAATGCCAAAAAGCTGCCCAAGACCATTATTTTGCACATGGAAACCAGCAAAGAGAATGAGGAATGTAATCGAAAAATGTATTTCTCAAGCTCATTGAATACAGATCAAAATTAAAACACAGAATGAATGATGGAAATAAACTCGGCAGGTAGCAAAAAGAGATAATATTTGGCTGCTGAAACAGGCTCTCACAAGTCTTTAAGGAGAGGAAGAAGAGGTCCCCGAGGCAATCCCCATGGGAATTCTTTGACTTTGGGAAGTGGGAAGGTTCCTCTCACTAATGGCTGAAAAACTTGCCCTTCTGCCTAGAAAGCTGGAAGATCCCCAGAAACCTGAACAAGTCCTAGAAAGTTTGCATAAACACCTATGCAGATAACTGAGCACTGTCTTTATGTCCTTGTTGGTGCTCATTCCAAGCTGATCCAAGTCCTCTGCCCCAACCTCTGCTTTGGTCCAGAGGTGGTCTTTGAAGTTGGAGGTTCCTGCTGTGGAGAAGTCTGGTGGGAGAGGACAGCCCAAGGCTGTGTGACTTGTTCTAGCTGGGAGCTGTACTGCACATGGAGAGGAGGAGGATGTGAATCTTGCCAGCTCCAGCCCCACCCAGCCCTTGGAAAAAGCTCCATCTGATCCCAAGCACCTAGCCTTGTGATCCTGTTTGGAGAAGAATAGGAAGCTCTCAGCGGAGGACTGACAGGCAATCATCTTCAGCAGAGTGGAAAATAAACCAGAATAGCAGGACAGTAACCCACAGCAGCTGTTTGCACAGTGACTTGCAGTGTGACAGACCACTGGCCAGCCTCACCTGCCTGTCACTAGAAGTAGTCACAAGAGTTCAACCTGGAGGCATCTCCCATGGCTGGTTTCTCCAGAACTGAAGGAGGTGCCACTGACAAGCAGTACAACTCTATACAGTTTTGAATTACTATCTTTAGATTCACTGCCTCAAACACCCTGTTTGGCTCCTTCCTACCACAGAACAATTTCTGTGAAGGGCACCCAATCCAATGGTACCTGAGCAACAGGCAGAGGAGGTCCAGTCAGGTTCAGCCAAGAGCCCAAACCCCAGGGCAGCCAATAGTGATGAGGCAGATTCGAGGATTCTGGGAAGCCAGGACTGGACATGGTATCAGGCTGGCTCACACAAGCCCTCCACCCAAGCCCATCCTAGCCAGGGCATGACTGTGGTGGAGATGGAAACCAGCACTGTTCAGCCTCCTTCAGGGAGCTGACCGTCACAGAATCAAAGAGTGTTAGGAGTTGGAAGGGCCTCAAAATACATCTAGTCCAACCCCACTGCCAGAGTGGGATCACCTAGAGTAGGTCACACAGGAATGCATTTGAATCCCAAGGGCAGGAGTGTGGGCAGGGGACCCAGGTGTGGCTGCTGAGGACAATTCAGGCCTATCAATGTCCACTGAGCCATGATGAATGCCTTCCTTAGGCTTAGTTCTGTTCAAAAGTATTTAGTATCGTAAAAATGGCATTAGAAAGCCCCCTGAGTTAAAACCACCATAAACCAAACCCAAATAACTAACTCCTATTTCAGTATTATGACTCTGACACACTGTGTCTGCTCGCTGCTTCTGGGATTCAAACTCTCAAGGGAAATACAGCTTTTGACACTATACCAAAACACAACCAAAAAGACTAAACTGTGTAAAATTTTAAGATAAGTTTTCCACTCACATTAGCCCCTCTTCCAAATGCTTCCCCATCCATGGCCCTGCCCCTCAGCCTCTCTGCATGGACATGAGCTAAGCAGGTGAGCACCATAGGTCACAGAACCAAGACTAGTATAAAAAGACAAAAACACGCAGAGCTTGCATTCTACTCATATATCCATGAGAAAACACACAGCAAGAGAAGAATTCCAAAAGAGGAGACTTACAAAAGAGGGGTTTAATGTGATTTCTGGAGAAATTTCTTTACTACCTTCTCTACAAGGAGCACCAGACAAAGCCCTCCAGTATTGCCTCTGGATTAGTCAGACTTACGAGAGCTGGGAACCTGGGCATATGACAAACCAACCTTGCACCACATATTGCTTCTGCTGACCTGGCCTCCTGCAGGCCAAAAGAGTACACCAGGCTACTGATACATCCTTGTGATAAAGCAGTTAAAATTTCATAAAACATTGTCTCAAGCCTTGTGTTTCCATTAAGGAAAGCATTACGTGGCTGCCTTATAGAACTGGGAAATAATCACAAACTTCTCACAGCTACAGTGCAAACAGAAATCCCCTGCCAGCAGCAGTATGCACAGTACTGTCATGATCTGTATGAACTGTGGATGATGAGATGTAAATTGTGCTGCCACTGAAAAAAAGAGCTGCATTTAGCTGAGTATTTTCTGCCTATAGCATTATTTTGGTTAATAACTTTCAGACTGGTTTAGTAATGATTATTTAACATTCCTGTGGTCAAGTAAAACGAAGATAAATGTTTGCATAGACCTGTTTTAAAATCAAGTTTAGCTGACAGCAGGTTACTCTCTTGATATTCCATGATAGATAACGCTTTACATTATAATTTGTTCTCAGCAGTGATCTCAAATTATATTCTTGGACTTCTATACCTTTTTTAGAAGCCCTTCAGCTGTGTAGAGGGATTGCCTGGTACTGTCCTCTCAGTGTATTTCACACATTTCCTTAGCTTTTTGGTCTCTCTCTTCTGGTCATATATAAGAACTCAGGCTTTTGAGAATGAAAACATTTTGGTTTACCTGAAGTATCTCAATGTGATATGGCAGTATCTGGATAAGCAGTGGGCGACTCAAAGATCAAAGGCCCCTTTGGCCCCTGTTATAAAACCTGTTTGATGTTAGTCCAATTTTTCCAGCCCTTCCACCAGATGTTTCTTCTATCCCTTCCAGCAGACTATGGGGACAGATCAAGAACCTCCAGGATATGTCCATTTTCTCTCTATCAGCTGGAGAGAAAGCATCTCCATTTTTTCACTCCATTTGTCCATAAAATCAGTGTTGTTGATGCTGGCAGCTGAAGAACAGCCTACTTGTAAGCACCATCAAACACTAACAGTCCAGAAGAATCACAGCTCCTTTGCTAGAACTATGCTTTGACATTCTCCTTACATTTGTAAGCTAGTCCTAACTAGTTTCTTTAACATAAACAGTGGTTCAAATATGCTGCTATCAGATTCCCAGCATTAATTAAAAACATATCCTTCAGATATGGGTTTAATTTGCATCTGCACATTCCATAGCTGGCTGCTGCTTCCCAACTAGTCCATGCTGAGAAGCCTCAGTATCAATTTCAGAAAAATGAATATACTGAGACCTGCTCTACCGCTCCTAAGCCCGTGTAAATCTTGTGCCACTACACAAAGACCTCAAAGTCACTTTGTCATTGTGGGTCAGCACATGACTAAGTGGTCTGTTTACACTGATAATAGCCGTATGATAAATATTTGCATGGATTATATAGCTAGCAGGAAGGCGTAAGCAGTGCTGACCACATGCGTCACTCCTGTGCCAAGCACACATGGGCTATGGAAATGATGGTTTTGTTTAGTTCTTCCTGATTTTTCTTTACAAGTGTTGAATTCTCTTTCTGACCAGGCCAGCCATAACTAGATAACAGAACATATACTGTTAATGGTTGCTTAAATGGCAAGAGATATTCTCTTTCATAAGCCAGCCCTTCAACCAAGCAGAATCATTGTTCTTGCTCCAGAACACCTTTCATGCGGAGAAAAGCTGGGTAATCACACATGGGATGTATATGAGCAAGTGATAGACTGAAAATGCTTCTTTTAACAAAATAACAGCGTTGATAAGCTTCCTCGTTAGCTGAAATGCTGGAATGCAGGAAGGGGGAGAGGAGTTGGCAGACAGCCTCTGCATAGATAAGGAATAACAGGATTTTTCTCACAAGGATGAAGAAATCAACTTCATCAACTTTTGATTTTTTTCCCCATAAAATAGTTGCAGTTTGTGAATAGCACTTCTCATTTAATTCATTTTTAATGATAAGGAAAACAAACATTCAGACAAAGTGGTGGAAAAAAATCCAGGAGGTAAATGGTGGCATAAAAGCAGCAGGTGTTTTATTTTGTTGTGCTGGTTTGGCTTTCTAACTGGTTATGCAAGTATTACATAATCCAGAAGATCTAGGTATTTGGGGGTTTTGTAGCAAAGTCTGTTTAGAACAAGGGAAAAAAAGCACCACAGTTTAAGAACTTAATGGGTATCAAATCACACACTCGTGTAAAAGAAAGAGAAGCACAAGCTCAGGATTTGTACATCCAGTAGTAAGTTCAGGAGCTGCACTCAGACAATAGATACCACATCTTTAAGAATTGGAGACTGTAGATATGATTGCAAGAAAGCTGAGCATGCTATGACAGAAAATAGTGCTAATTATAGAAAACCTGGGGTATGATAGAAAAATCTATCAGTCTAGGCATTTGGAACTCCCACTTCCTGTGATTTATGTGAATTATGATGATTAGTGTTGAGGCAACAGATCTAAATGTGCCAGAACTAAGGAGCTTAAGATAACGTGTCTAAGTGGTGGCACACACCAATTCTGCCCTCCTCTTTTGGCTTCTATTCCCTTTTGGAAGGGAAGACTGCTAAAGTTGCTTATTTTGGCAAACTCTGCTCCTTTAACTTCATCTCCACCCTATTTCTAGGAATTCAGGCCCTTTTGTGCCTGCCAGTCTGTCGAGCTCTGTGCTGGTTTTGGAAAAGCAGAATACAATTTTCTTATAAATTCAATGACATACTTGTACTAGTTGCCAAAATGTTCTGAGACCTAAAGTGCCACATAAATGACAGCAAGACAGGGCTATCGACGCATACCTTTGGCAACGGAATTTCTGTGATTCACTTCTCACCACATATTTGTACTATCAGCCTGCCAGCATTTCTAGGATAACCTATTATTTTAAGTACTTATAATTTGCTCAATGTATTCCCTAGTGAATTATTAATAACAAAGCTCAGTCAAAATAGCTGTATCAAATTTGGGGAGTAATACTTTAAACACCGGTGACTAGTCATCTCTGCAAGTAAAATAAATGTGTTCAACTAATTGCCTTTAATGCTTGGAAAAAAAATTGTAAAGTGGTTGAACTATTAAGCTTACAAAACTTGTTACTCTTTTGCATGTGCAACGAGGTATTTTCAAAGAGAGACCAATTTTGCATTTTAAAGGTAAGTAGCACCAGTAACCCATACTTTCACAGACATTATTAGAATAAGCACAGTTCAAAGCCTCCCAAATGAGAAGCTGGGCACCCTTTATCACCTGCAGCCATAATTCACGAGAACTAACTCGCGAAGGGGCTTCCTTAGAAGCTACTGTGCCTTGCTCCTGTTCTAACACACCCTTATCTTCGCTAATTTATATTTACCTCAGTACACACCCACACGCACTCCCAGGCCCGCCTGCTGCACAGATAACGCTAACGAGAGGCACTCGTCTTCTCCCAAGCCACTGCCTCAACGCCGGGGCGGAACCCATCGGACGGAAAAGCGCACGACTAACGAGTGTCCCCGTGGCGGCCAACTACCGCTCCAGGGCCATACTGCTTCCTGGACCCGGCCATTCCGCCTTAGTTCTAACACCATCACCCCATCACAGAGGATCCGGGGATAACGCTATCCTCTGCACACCTTCCCACCTTTCCGTCAGCAGGCACCACGCGCTGGCCGCTTGCCCGCGCATGCGCGACGGCCGCGCGCGCTGGGTGGGGCGGGTCTCGAACCCGTTGAGTGACGGCTGGGTCACGTGCTGTTGCGCCGGGGGTGTTGCTGCGCGCGCCGGACAGCGTGAGTGCCGCGGCGGGGAGGGGCGCGCGCGCTGCTGCTGGTAGGGCGGGGTGGGGGGTGGCGGCGGCGGCGAGTGAGCGGCCAGGCAGGAGGAGGAGGAGGAGGAGGAGGAGGAAGAGGAAGGCTCCGCCTGCCGGGCGTGGCCCTGTTTCCTCTCTCCGTCGCGTTTTGCGCTCTCCTGCCTGGGTGGGCTTGGGGTCTGGTCCGAGGGGTTGTGCTCCCTGCTCCTGCTAGGGGCGGGAGGAGAGTCGCGCAAGTGGGGGTGGAGGGGGGTTGATGCCGTGCGAGCGGGCCGTGTGGGGAAGGCGGCCCGGTACACCGGAGGATGGGCCATGGGGGTCGCTTGGCTGTGGAAGGCCACTCAGAGCTGTCGGCGCTGCAGGGTTAGGTCCTTGTGCGTTGTACTCTGCCAGCCTTGTCTCCGCCGCTGGAAGCGGAGTGTGTGGGAACGGAGCGAGTTTCAGAAATGGCAGAGGTCCTCGGTACCGCTCACCTGGGGAGCCCTCTGCCTTACCCTGTGTGTTAGTGGCAGTTCGCTCTTGCTAGTGCTGTTGACGCGGTGGAAAGGAGCGGTGCCTGCGAGAGTGAGGACGGCGGGGCTGGGGATGGCAGGACTCTCCCGCACCTCCCATTTTATTGGTAAACGCCAGTAAACTCGTTTTAAGTGCAGTGACTCCTCCGTCTTTACAGTCGAGTGAATTTAGCGTGCTTTGACATTTACTCTCATTTCCTTGCAGCAGTATTTTTTCAATGTAACTTATCTGCTGATTCAAAACTGAAAAGAAGTCATAGTCTTGAGACCAGGCCGTATCGCTATCTTTCCTCGTTGAAATGGTTAAAAATACGCTATGCCAAACATCCTCGTGCATGTGAATCAAAGGAGAAACAATGACAAGTATCTTAACTGTGGTAAACTTTATTGTGTTTGTGTGAATACCAACTTTATCCAAGTAGTTAAAGTCTTTGTAAAGTAAGGGTATGTGAGTTGGTTTAATTTCCTGAGATGCAATTCTTGCAGCTGCATGCCAGGTTCTTCAGATAAAGGAGGAAACCCTTCTGATGTCATTACCCAGTTTTAGGATTGTACAAGTGTAAATATTGCAATCAAATAAAAAAACCCTGACCTTGGACTATAATTGTAGTTAAAATGAGGCCTCATCTGAAGTTCAGGGTTGTTCTGTTGTAATTCTATTTTTTTAAAACTGTGACATCCTCTCACCTTCACCAGTGACAAAACTATATTAATGGCTAATTTACTTTTCTAACTTGAGTTTCATGTAGGTGCATCCTTGTGTTTTGAGAGGTAGTTACTAATTACTGTTATGGGATGGGCATAGTAAGGTTTATCCAATCTTTCCGTGTCCCTTTGTTGCACAAAACTGGAATGGCCATTATCTTCTCTCAGAATGTTATAATTAATTAACCACAGAGGGTCATCAAGAGTGGATGCTTCAATGCTCTAGTCAACCTAATAAGGCAATTTTAATTTAACTACTCAAATGCTCATATGTTCATACATAAGATGTGAAAGCCAGGTATGAGGTTTGGTCTGGTCTTTTGCACTCTCTTTTCCAAAAGCTGTCTCATTTATTTTTGGTGTGATATGTCCCAATATATTCTGAGCATGTATTGTTCAATTGTATATATTTTATTACAAGCCTCAATTGTTTCACTTTTCAGAACACCATTTTCAGTATTAAGTTGAAGTTGTTAGCTTCAAAACTTGTTCTGTTAAGGGTTTTCTTCAGTAGCACTCAAGATTAAAGAACTGTAACACGTTTTCAGCTTTCATGCTGAAAAGGTAGAGGAATTTCCTTATTCTCACAGAAAACTTCAAAGGACATTTAAAATAGAATGTGGCATGTTAAGAAAAAATGAAAGGTTTGGTGATGTAGCCTTTTATGGAGTAATTTGCTGTTGATATTTAGCTTTGTTTTGATTACTTTCAGCAAGGTAGTTACTGACTGAAGTAGCTATAAAGCGTTTGTATTACAAATGTAGGACTTCTCTTACCAAATTCTAAAATGTTCTGGTGTTCAGTGTAACGTTCAGTATTCCTGTGTGACTGAAAGCACCTTATGCCCATTAAAGGCACCTCTGATTAGTCCAGAAGTCATTCTTTATACAGTAATTCTTTAACTCCGTCAGAGCCTTGCTTTTTGTTATGAACTGCCTAATTAACGATACTTTGTAGAGTTTGTAACTGACAGCTCGAGCTCTGACTTGCAGACATACAAAATACAAAACAAAGGGATTCATTAGGTTTCAGATCTTTGAGTTTCTTCTGTTATTGTTTTTGATTTTTTTTCCCTGTTATACCTTCCTTTTGCCTCCTTCCAAATTTTGGGGGCAGCAGTGAAAGGGCTTACAGTTTGCTTTTGCTTCCTTTGTGGGCCCCTTCTTTTTCCCTGAAAACAGTAGCTCTGTCCATTTTGGGGGTAGCAAGTGTGCAGGGAGGTTCTTCAACTCCTTATTGCAGCTATAAGAAAGGGCAGTACAGCATTTCGTGTTAACTGGCATGTACTAAAATATTTACTTAATGACATGATTTTTCAGTAATATGAAGTCATAATATTTTATGGTTGCCAAGTGAGCAGGGTGGGGTTGGCACAGTCAAAATCGGTTTAAATGCTCTGCGCTTGGTCAGTACGAACGTGTGGTTCATACATTTATCTTGAGTAGGTGACAAAAATGTGGACACGTGGCAGCTGAGAAGCATGGCAAATGTCTGTTTCGAGCCTGCTCTGGAAATTTGTCCATCTTGAAGTGGGTGGCATGTGTTCAAAAAAGCAAAGGGAATAAGTGCTTCGTTGTCTCAAGCCTCCTTAGGCTTGTGAACGGAGTGGAGGCTGAGGAAGAATGCTGCAGCAGTTGAAAGCTCTGTATGTTGAGTGAGGGGCATTCCAAAAGGCTCTGAAATAACTGCTATTTTCTTTCTTGTGTCTTTTTCCTTTATCATCAAATGCCAGAGTGTCTTGGCTGATGTTTTCAATTGTTCTCGATAATGGGACTGATTTATAATACATGGTAGTACTGTAACTATGGTGTGAAGTGTTCCCAGGTATATTACTTGACTGTGGTACAGACCTGTGCTTTGTGAGGGTTTCTTTTCTTAGTTGTGTGCATGCTATAAGTATTTAAAATGGAAAATGAAGAGTATCAGTAGGAGAGTGGAAACTTTAGCAGAACTGGTATTTGGCAATTTGAACAATGTGGTATGGCAAGATTTTAGGGTTTCCACATAGATTGCATTTAAATGATGTTGACTTTGAAATCTTTTTTTTTTCAACTGTTTTGTGGTGGAAAACCCGTGGCTGTGGCAGTGGTACGAGAAAAGTCAGAGGTTGGGGCAGATGCATCCTAGAACAATTTGAGCATATTGGACTACCTGGAGTCAGAGCATGCAGAGTGAAGGAAGAATGACAGTGATAAAATTTGGATTGTCTCAGTACTTTTATTTTTTTTTAATGTTGACCTTAAGGTCAGAGGCTGACAATGGTAATTATCACCCGCAACCATTAATTTACATTTCAAAATGTCTCTGTTCATTTGCTCTTTGTAGTGACTACAGCTGTGTTCTGGATAGTTCAATTGTGAGTGTTAGAAACTGGTTTGTAGAGGCACCAGTGTGGTTAGCTTTACATTCAAAGTCTGTTTCTACTCAGTTTGGGGCTGAGGTCAGAGGCTGGGGTCAGAGTGGCTGGAGAGCGGCCAGGTAGAGAGGGACCTGGGGGTACTGGTTGATGGGAGGCTGAACATGAGCCTGCAGTGTGCCCAGGCAGCCAAGAGGGCCAATGGCATCCTGGCCTGTATCAAGAACAGCGTGGCCAGCAGGAGCAGGGAGGTCGTTCTGCCCCTGTACTCAGCACTGGTTAGGCCTCACCTTGAGTACTGTGTCCAGTTCTGGGCCCCTCAGTTTAGGAAGGATGTTGACTTGCTGGAACGTGTCCAGAGAAGGGCAACAAAGCTGGTGAAGGGTTTGGAGCACAAGCCCTATGAGGAGAGGTTGAGGGAGCTGGGGTTGCTTAGCCTGGACATGAGGAGACTCAGGGGTGACCTTATTGCTCTCTACAACTACCTGAAGGGAGGTTGTAGCCAGGCAGAGGTTGGTCTCTTCTCCCAGGCAGCCGGTACCAGAACAAGAGGACACAGTCTCAGGCTGTGCCAGGGCAGGTTTAGACTGGATGTTAGGAAGAAGTTCTATACAGAGAGAGTGATTGCCCATTGGAATGGGCTGCCCGTGGAGGTGGTGGAGTCACCAGGAGGAGACTTGATGGGGTGCTTGGTGCCGTGGTTTGGTTGTTTCGGTGGGTTGGATTGGTTGATGGGTTGGACGCGATGATCTTAAAGGTCTCTTCCAACCTGGTTTATTCTATTGTATTCTATTTGGAGCAAGACTTGAATGTTTCGTAGCACCTCTGAGATTAGACCATGGGAAAGAATACAAATAATTTCATGTAGCAAACATGTAGCAAATATTTTTTCTTGTGTTCTGTTCTACTGTAGTTGTTTTGAGTATGCTACCAGGACTGTTTGTCTTCTCTTAAAGTGGTGTGAAAAGCACAAAGGCAGTTTAAAGAAATTTGGAGACTGGAATAACTTAGGTCCAGGAAGTGGCATTAATTAATTATATGTGTGAACTGACATGGAAGTACATGCTTCTCTCACATCTAAGCAGAGGAGATGGGCTGAACCCTGCATGATCTTCATTGTGCAGGTTTCATAGTTGCTTTGTAGTTAGTGGGTAATATCACTTGGAGGGGATTTCCATTCTTCTCCATGCGATGCAACCCAATCAACTTAGTTATGGTGCTCTGAATACCTGAAGAGGAGTGTTCAGTGAAGTGCTTGCAGGTGTGCCAGTGTTCTGTAAAATGTGGAATTTAGTAAAACCTGATAGAGATGACATGGAATGTTGAAATTCTCATCTTGAGCTGCTGTCCTTTTCTCCTTAAAAAACTGTCATTCCTTCTGCTGTCCTCCCAAAGGATCAGATTGTTGCTTATGTAATAAAAATGTTTCTAGAAGAAGCATTTGATGTGATAAATGAGGAAATAATTCACGCTGTGCTTAGTTTCTCAACACTGCATCCTTCCTCCTCTCTTTACATGCTGGCACAGGTCAGCTTGATGCCCTTTCTCTGTCCTAGAGACCCTGTTACTACCTAGATCTGGAACTTCTGTAGTCCTTTTTAACCCTCCATTTTATCTGGCATGAGTAGGGCAGAGAACATTTTGTTGAAACTGTCTGGAAATTTTCTGTTCTGTTCATGGATGACTTCCAACAGCCTGTTTTATTTTTGGTGGTGGTGTTTGTTGGTTTAGTTTGATTTGTTTGTTTGCTGTTGTCATTGCATGTTTTTAAACTAATCTTCAAATTCTTGAGAGAGAAATAATCATTTTCAGGCTTACACTAGGGAGCACTTAGCTGAGTCTCAAAATTGTAACTTTTAATTTTCTTTCTCATCATATATTGAATGTTTGTAAAATCTGGGGGGAAAAGTTGTGGAAAAGAAATTGTAGCAAAGATGCAAAGCCTGAAACCCAAGACTCCAGAGAAGGGTTTTTAAGTGGTTTCCTTCCTGACAGTTTAGTAATTCTGAGTGTATCTCAGGATATTAATGAAAAATGTCTAAGACACCCAGGAATCTTACAGATGAAGTCAAGCCTATCCAGGGAGATGAGAGAGGGCATAGACTCCTTTTTATCAAAACACTTGTCTGGATTATCTGTATAAATCCCTTTTATTTGTGTCTTACACTAGGTTAAAAATGGTGATGATTTTATCCCTCCGACTTCCCAGCTGAATTTTAGTTCTGTTTAAAAAAAAAAAAAAAAAATTGGCTGCTTAGCTATAAGACCCTGTTTAAAGAGAAAAATGCAGTGGATGAGCCCCAAACCACCCCAGGATATGTACAGTAATGCAGATATCTGTTTTTCTTTCAGAATTTCCAAACGTGTGTGATTTTGAATGCAAACAGGGACTGGAAACGGCGATAAGCTTTCCATTTCTTCAGATAAGAAGCAGCAATGCAGCAGAGACAGGGAAGAGTTAACGCCGGGCTGCTCTTGCTGCTTTATCAAATTTCTCAAATTGGACTCCAGAACATTCCTTCTGTCACCCTTGGGGTGCTCATACTGAACGTTTTCCTCTTCCTGAACCCTCTGAAACCTCTCTCTGAGGTGTGCATCAGTGTCAATGAAGGATTCCACAAACGGGACTGGCAACGCTTGTTGCTTTCTCCTGTTCACCATGCAGATGACTGGCACTTATATTATAACATGGTTTCCATGCTGTGGAAGGGGATCATGCTGGAAAGAAAGCTTGGGAGCACATGGTTTGCCTACATAGTTGTGGTATTTTCAGTGCTGGTTGGAGTTGTGTATATGGTGCTGGAGTTCATGCTTGTGAAGATCGTGGATGATCCTTCGTACGAATTCAATTGTGCCGTAGGATTTTCAGGTAATGCACACATTTGGTCCAGTTTACATATGTGAAATAAGTATTTATAGCTGTTAGATAACAATATTTGAATGCAGAAAATGGATAGGTGTGCGTCCATACCCATGTATGTGGCTGTTATGTCAGCAAATATATCCTATTCTTAACTTAAAGCATACGCTCAGGGTACAAGCATCATGTAGTTTGGTTTATGGGTTTGTGACCAGCTGTCTTTACCTGAGGAAAAATAGGGTCATCCCAGTAGAATTATGTTTTCCTGTATGTTCCAAGCAGTCTATAACTTAATAAAGCTTAGTATTGATTCTGTTCTTACTGGGAATGAGAAAAGTACAGTGACTGTTTCAAGAATTTAGGATGAAAATTCTTTTTATCTGGGAATATGATCCTACCATACAACTGGGTAGTGTGGACATTGACTGTGAGGTGGGTTTTTTTTCTTTCCCAGATCACTTTTTTCTCCAGCTTGTTACTTAGCCAGCCAGCGATTTACCAGTTCCCTTGCTTCAGACCAACAGAAGAGAAGGCGAGTTTAATGATGTAATTTTCTAGGAGAAGCAGGTTTATGCTTTCTCATGCTGTACAGCAGAAGGCACCAAGCTGCTGAGCAGTGATGCTGGTGATGGGGTACCTTCCTTCCACGAGGAGTCTCATGGCAGCCCTACTGCAGTATTGGCTGGAGCAGAGAGTGAAAGAGTGGGACTAAGCCTGTAATTTACTCAGCCGCTTGCGGAGAGGACGGAAAGTTGAGCTTTTTGTCCACGTAGGGACCACCTAGCTGGATTTTCACTTACATGGTCCCTAAGACATGGATTTCCCATCTGCCAGGAAGTATTGCAACTTATTCTTGTGCCACTTCTGCAGCATCTCTTGAGTACTCAGAGCTTAGAAATGTGGAACTGCAGCCTGTGTGCACCTGACCAGTATTTGGGCAGCAAATTTAAGTAGCTCTGTCAGAGCTAGTGTCTGCAGATCTTTCTAAACCTTCAACATTCTCCACATAGCTGTCAGTGGAGGCCATTTCTCTTCAGCTGGAGCAAGTGGCAGGTAAGTGGAACAGCTGAAGAGAATTTGAGTATTTTCCTGATAGCTTTCTGTAAGGTCCAATATGTCATTGTGACCCACTCACTTGAACAGGTTTTAAGAGTTTTAGGATGCCTGGATTTTATTTATTTTTATTTTTTTTTAATTGTCCTTTGTTCCTGTAGATGGAACTTGACAACACACCAGTCAGGCAGTTCCAGCAGACACTTGAACCTTGACAAAAAAGCCATACTAAAAACCCCTGAAGCTATGCAGATGGGGTTATGGTGAGCTAGGGGTCGTTTGGATGGAGGTGGCTCCTGAATTACAGTGCTGGTATTGACTGTTAGTAAATGTATAGTTTCTGAACAAGATGTTTCAGCAGCAGCAAATAGCATGTGTGTGCATGCATACACACATTCCTGTGTATATTTGGTTCTACAATAACAGTATATACATACAGGAACTTAGCTGTCTGGTTTTCTGTGGTTTAGAAGGGGAGGAAAACCTTTTTAATGTTTTTATTTAGTAGTTCTTCATCGGTGTCCACCTTTGCTGTTTCTTCTGTGTCAAATCTTATACTTCTAGATTTTTCAGAGTTTGTTGTGTTTTTGGTTTTTTTTCAGTTAACTCTGAACTTGCTTTTGAGAGGAACTTTGTCAAAAACTCATTTAAATCAGTAAATATGTGAACTTATATCTGCTGTTGCTTGTATGGTAAAACAGTTGCAGTCACTTACAAATTATTTTTTAATTGAATCTAAAGGTGTTGCCTCTAAATTTTTCAGAAACAAGTGATTCTGGAGGTACATGTGAGATGATTTTCTGTTAATTCAGAAATTTTGGGACTTCAGCTGAGCTTCATATGTATCTGTGTGCCTTGGTTTCAGTAATGGCTTTTCTCGACTCATGGAACTGCTTTTGCATTTAATTATTTTGTCATCTAGAACCTCCATGTAAAAGTTACGTTTCTAGTGTTTCAACCACCTGAATAGCTACAGTGAGGAGGAATATTAAAAACAACTTAGACTTGGCTGTCACACAAGTATCACCAAGAAAACTGCTTAGACTGTTCTGACATGTAAGAGGTGCTGTGAAACTGCTCAGTACTTCAGTTTCAGTAAAGTTGTTTGCAGTTCATAATTTTGGCACAAGTGCTTCCCTCTTTGCCTGATTTCTTCCTGTTTGCAGGAGTCTTGTTTGCTTTGAAAGTTCTCAACAATTACTACAACCCAGGAAGAGTCAGCAGTGTTCTTGGCTTCCGGATACCTAGTAAATATGCTTGTTGGGTGGAGCTGGTGGCTATTCATTTGATCTCCCCAGGGTAAGTGCATTTAATATCTTAAGAGAAGACATCTGGCCTATCTGAAGTAGTGTGAGATGTGTTATGAAGCAAGTGTAGTGCTAGCTAATATCTAGAGCATTGGGGCTACGATTAAATGCTGAGTCTATAGTCTGTGGTAAGCCTACTGCATCAGGTAGAGTTAAAACATGAGTGTAGTGCTTGGCTGCTGTTGCTTTTCAATTACATTACCACAGAAATGTCTTTGGGGTAGAAAGCTTAAAGGAGGTCCAGAAATGACAAAAACCTTTTCATGATATTATAGAAGCTTAGATTGCTGCCTGTTTTAAAGAACCTCTGTATTGTGACATGCAGTTTTCATAGTCAAGGCAGTTTCATGGCACATAAATTGTAATAGGGGCTGTACAAAACAAGCAGCAGTCTCCAGAAATTCATGTCCCTGAACACAATGTGTTTAATTAGTAACTGCCAACTGCCTTAGAATGAACTGTAACTGTTCTAGCTCTTGGAGCACTGCTCTTACATCTTCCTCTGCCTGCTCAGGGCTTGTTAAAATAGTTGAAGTGTGATTAAATAGCGACCCTTTTGTAGATTGAGTTGCATAATTGAGGTTTGAGTAAGTTAAGAGGTCAGTAATTGAGGCAAAATTTTATCTGGTCAGGAAGACATGCAATGAACTTGGACCCACCTTAGTGGAATGATGTGTCAGAATCACCTAAGAATGGGATTCAAAATAATGAGGCTATCAAAAACCTTGATTTGTGTGCTGAGAGGGTTTACAGCTTTACTGGCATCTGTTTTCTTTCAATGCTTTTGGTATGGGGAAAATTTAAAAGACATAGCATCTTTCTAACCTTGCCTTCTCTAGAGTGAGGATATTGAGATATGAAGGCTTTGTGTGGCACTTCTTGGGATGGTTTCTTTGGAAGAAGCAGCGTGTCAGAAGTTACTCTGTGTTTAATCTCTGTGCTTCTTCCTCTCCGTGGTTGTGGAGTCACCTGTTCCTTTTCATGGAATTGCTTCAGCTCTATTCACTACTGAAGGAAAATCCTATATTTGAGTCATTTTCAAACTGACATAAGTATTTATCAGGTGGACAAAGACAACACTTTGGGGTTGGAAGCTGGACATCACATTTTTTTTTTCCAAACTGCTTTTTCAGAAAGTTAGGTGTAACAGCCTAACTGAAAAAAGAACAGTTTTTACCCAGAAAAATACCCATTCCAGTTAAGGCACTGCCGTTCTTGCAGTGTAAAAGTTTCTTTTTAGATTCAGTTGGCAATGCAGGTTGCACTACCACTGATACTATAAATTTTTTTTATTCTATCCAGGATTATTTCCTGTGTATAAAAAGAAGAAAAGAGGAGTAACCTCAGGTTCCTGACTTAGGCAAGAAGAGTCGAATTCATAATGCAGTGACAGGAGCCTCGGTAGTATGTACTCGGACAAGGCTTTCTCACACCACTTTTGTGCTCTTTGTAAACTGTTTAACTTTCCAGCCCAAAATTGTAGCATCTGGTTCTAAATTTTGTATGTAATTCTGCCTTGTGAAAGCACTTGTAGTTTGGCCACTGACTCTAATATCTGCAAATAAAGCTCAGACAGCCTCATAGGCAAGAAATCCATTCTACACATTTTTTAAAAGGCAATTACTGCAAATGAACATCAGCTGTAAAATACATGGAACCTCAGAGTGACACTGAATTATTATTCAGGATTAGTTGTTAGCATGTATTTAAGCTGGAAACAGGAGTATCCACTTTGGACTAAGATATGTGCATAGAAAAAAACAATTGACATGTAACATCTGAGTGGTAACATCAGAAAAACAAATGTGCTTGTATATAAACATGCCTATATAATTATACTTGCCATGATAGAGTCTAATGCACTTTTACAGATCAATGATGTTTACTATAAACTCTGATTGCCCTTTGGAGGCCTCTAGCAGCCTCTCATTTCTCTTACAAAGCAGAGACAGACGTGGGAGGAAAAGGGCTCTGAATCCAGCAAGATCTGGGGTGGGGGCATATCTTGCTCATCTGGTAGAGACCCTGCAGGTTCTCCCGCCAGTCTGTTCTGCCACCTGAATGATTTTACTTCTCTTGCTGTGGCTTATCTCCATTATTCCTTTTTCTGTGGATGGAAAATATGGAGATTGTATTCATTCCTTAGCATGGGCAGCAAGATGCTATTGTTGGTCATGCTCAATTTTCTGACAGCATATGGTGAAAATCTGATGTGATTTATCAGTTGTGCTCATTGTCTGCTTGTCAGTGACAGTATATGTGTGAAACAATAGATCTACTTATTTTTAATTTAAAAAAACCTGTTGAAAGATTTTTCATTAGAAGTTGCAGCTCCTTGTTTATAACTTAAAATCAATCAGTCAATAGTGTTTAGGCATCTGGCACACTGTGCAACAGACATAAAGTAGAAAATATGCCCCTAAAGGCTTTAAAGTTAGAGAAGGTTTTGGTTATTCATAGTGTTGCTAATATTCATACAGCTTCACTGTACTGCAGGTATATACTTCGGGGATTTTTGGAACAGTCTTGTGCTTGGTAACCTAAGATGAGCATAACTTTTGTTTAAAACACTGCCAGGAATAGAGGGGAACCGGTCTCATGTTGATTGCTGGAGCACATCACCTTGAAGTGTTTAGTGCTTGCTGTGTACAGCCTTTTTCCAGGTCAGATGTGTTTTACTGATTTGGAAAAAATCTGACCCAGAAAAATCTGTTTGGAAAATGAATTCCTTAGAGATACTTGATTTTGGTAGCCATCTCTTAACCTCTTAATTTTCACATCAGGGTTTCTCTGTTACTCTTAAAAGACTTACTGATTTCGTACGGGAGAGAACGCCAGCTCTACAGTGCAGAAGTTTCTGGTTAAGTAGGTGGGAAAAAGTCGGTTGCGATTTGATCTTTATCTCCCTCTAGTGACAGCCGCTGTGTGCTTTCACCAGCGATGCCGAGCGCTTGTGATGTCATGAGTGCACATGCTGTCATCTGTCCGACTCTGCATTTCTGAAGAGAATGTAAAAAACGTGATGCTTAAATCTATTTGTACATTAAACAAGTCTAATCTCTGCTTTTACAAAGGTAAAAAAGCTCAGTCTTTGGACAACCAGTATAAATCCATAGTTATTTGTAATTTGGTATATATCAGCACATGTTAAAATCTTCTCTTGCAACTGTGAATGGTTCTGTAGGTCCTACCTAGACATTTCAGTGCAGTTCCATGGATTTACTTCTTTATAGTTTAAAACTAGTTTCCTTCCTCAGTAGGTCTTTTACTGCATTTAAGCTAATGTCATTAAGTCCTCAAGCAAGCAACTAAAATGGCCTCTCCAAGTAGTTTCCAGCTTCTTCAGGATGCAGGTGAAGTACTTTCTATAACTGTATATACCTACCAATTTTCAGGTCGTTGTGAAGAAGGAAACCTTGGCACTGTCCTTGCAAGCAGGTCAATTCCCGTGCTTGGTCTTATTTAGGACTTTCTTGGTTACAACAAATTCTGCACTCACCCCTCTGGATCCTCAGAACAAAAATTTTCCTTTCATCACTGACAAGATTCCCTTTTTGTAGGACTTCTTTTGCTGGGCATCTGGCGGGGATTCTTGTTGGACTGATGTACACTATGGGACCTCTGAGAAAGGTCATGAAAGCCTGTGCAGGTGTGTAACTGCTCCATTGATAGTCTGCCTAAGAGACACTTTGAATTTAGGGCATTTCAGCAAGTTTTTAGGCAGGCTCAGCAGTCTCCATTCTTGGATGTTTTCAAGACAAGATGACATAAAGCTCTCAGTGACCTGGCCTGACCTCCTAGCCATGCTCTTAGTGAAGCTGGGCTAGGGACCTTCAGAGCACACTTCCACACAGAATTATTCTGGGATTCTATTTGTGTTTCATAAAACACTCAGGAAGGAAGAGTACTGTTGTGTTTTATAAAGACAGACACTGATTATTTTATTCAAAAAGTACATGCTTTACTTTTAGGTGGTTTTCCTTCATTTACTGACCCAGCCAGGCCTAGGGACTACTATTACTCAGGTAAGTTTCTCTCATCCACTTACTTAAAAACATGTTCCAGCTTTAAAAACAATTTTTGCTAATGGTGGAAAACTTACAGAGGAGCTAGTTAAGTGGTAGCATATATAATATGCTCTGCACATGTCTGCTTGCTAAATATATTAGTTCTCTGGCCATTCAATCCTTTTTTAGGGCACAATGTGGATGTATTCTATACAAGAGGCTTTAAACCTCAAATTAAGGTCATGACTTCATAAAAAGCTGCCCTGGGGAGATGTCCTCCCTTTTGTGGGAGGCATAGCTGGAAGAAATTGTCACCTGAAAGCAGCCCTTTGAGCCTGGGTAAATGTGCTCTTATGTGGCAAAGCCACCTGTTGTGTTCTGGCATGGGGTTTTTTTGCCTCCTCTTCCTTTGAACACCTTTTGTACCTCAAGTAATTCCTACACAGAAAGCCCACTCCTTAGCAGAAGGCATGTAGGCTGTCTTCCCAGGCAGTAGATGGGACAGCTGGAGTACTGGCACACCTTGAACGTGGCATGTTGGATTCACTTTTCATGCGGATGTGGAGTCGGTTCTGTTGTGGATACATGGGAAATAATAGGTGGAGGCTTTTTCTAGGTGGGCAGAAGAGAAGCAGCGGTGAGAATGATGGTGTATTGATCAAAGCTAAGGGATGTATAGCCTGGTGCCTTGCCTCGTGCAATGATTTATACTCTTACCCAAGCATCTGCTCTGAGAACAGGATAAATAGATAGTGATAACTCCCTCAGACACTTGCTCCTCTACATTGCCTTGTGGCTTAAAGGTGTTTCTAGCAGGAAGTGTTACGGAGGAGTTCAGTCTTTAACATCCTGGGATAGATTCTTCTTCCATGGCTCTCAAAAGCTTTTTGACTTGGCATGAACTCTTTAACACCTACAGCATCACAGGAAGAGGATTTCACAGTTTCTTCCTGGTGTAGAACCTGTCATTTGTGTTTGTTTGGAACCTGATGGCTGCTAATTTCATTTGCATATGAATTCTTCTCTGAGGAGGGAAACTTAAGCCTTCATCTTCATATTGTTTTCCTATTCTTCATGTTGTTAAGTCCTCTATTCACCAGCTTCATCTTTTTTCTCTGATTGAAAAGTTGTAGCCTACATAGTTGCTTCTATGAAAACTACTTTGTTTTATCATTCTTGCTGTTATCTGATGTTTTGCCATGCAGAGTTTTATTTGGTTTAGTCTTTCATCAACGTGATGTGGGCACTCTGAGCCACAGTGAACCAGTAATTGTGCTGCTTTTATCCTCAGTGACAGATTTGTCTTCTGTGATCTGCCTTCCCTTTTATGATTACCTGCAGTAACTCCCACAAATGAGATTACTGAATATTTTTGAGGCCTAACCAAAAGATCTTAACTTGCTGTTTTCTTACCAACAGCAGCAAGGATTGTGGTAACTTAAAAGTGTATTCACCCAGGATTTCCATTGTTTCAGTTCTCAGGTCACTTGATCTATAGGCCAATAAAGAAATAAAATTAATACTGTGAAATGAAATAAGATGTGAGCATAGACAGTGCAGTAAGAGTTATCTGTGCATGACTGGCAGCCTCAGCCCAGCTGAAGATACTTACCCAGTTAAACAGGAACTCTTCACGCAAAGCCCAGGTGTGCAGCTGGCATTGCTCTGTGTCCTGTGCTTAGGTACTGCATTGTTCAGTGGGGTAGGTGGAGACTAAGGATTTATGTTGGGAAAAGTGCCTCAATGGCTAATGAAGGTAAGAATTTGTACTCAACGCTTCAACTTCCTCCTCTATTGTAGCCACTGCACAAACACCAGCTCCCTTGGAGCCTGCCTGGGTATAGAAGACCACTGTTGTGGAAGAGGAGCAGGTTATCAGTAGCCCTTTATTTTCCAGCTCTTCTTAAGCAGGGAAAAGGGAGATTTCATATATTATACATTTCATCTAGCTTGATGGGGGACTGTGCAGTACATACTCTGTTAGCAATGAGAAATTATGGGATTTTGGCATGGTTGGGCAGTCCCTGACATAGCTGTGCTGTTACTTTGAGTTGTTTGGTTTTTTTTTTTTTTGCACAAAAAGGAGATACAGGAGAAGGTTAAGCTATATTATCCTGTCTAAAAAGCTTGGCTTTAGATGACACTTTTTTTTTTTTTTTCTACATTACTTTTTCTAAACTGACTTACACCTGCAGTGAAAAATGTCTTCATGTTAATTTCCTGTGTATATACTTTGGTTTTCATCCTATTTGCAGAAGTCTGTGGAAGATTTAGCCTTTTTGCTTGGGGTGTTACGTATGGAATAACTTTGGCCATGGATGAATTAAGAAACTTCTCCCTAGTGTCATAGACTGATGATGCAGATCTTGATCGATTTCTCACTCTGTCTGCTTTTAAATACCAATTTAAACAGAATAACAGTGGAAAAATATGAGCAGAAAAGATTTGATAAATCCATAAAAGCAAATGGCTTCGGAAGAAAAGCAGATTTTCAGTGCAGTTTTAACACTTTTAGTATTTAACACTTGACTTAGGATTTCTTTAAATGAAGTTCCGGAATAAAGCATTAACACATTTGTTGTAATTGAACACCTTGAACAGGTTGATGTAACCCAGCTGCTTCTCGTAAAACAAAACGTTTTTCTGGGCTTTCTGAGCACTCACAACTCGATGTCAAGGTAAAACATCAAACATACCAAAAGCCACAGTACTAGAGCACAATTAAAATAAACCAGCCTTTATCTTTCATCAGATAATTCCGTGCTCTTAGTACCAGACTTTTTGTTGTCATCATGCATGCAGTTTGGAAGGCACCAGAAAACAAATATATAGCTGAGGGAATGTTCACTCAGATGGGGAGAGGAACAAAGGAATACAGGAATCTTGCATCTGGAGTGTGTGTCTGTGTAACAGCTACATTATGTCCTGCAGCCAGCTTCCTTTTCCCTGGAATGATGTCTCTTAAATGCTGCCAGTGTGACTTAAAAGCTTTTAAAGTTTGTTAAAAATATGACTAATACATACAGAGAGTTTAGTGCAGATGGGTGAATACTGTCTCCATGGCCATTGTGTGTCCCAAAACCAAAACATTTGCAGGTGGACACAATTACATTTTTCCTTCTGTGTGCATGTGTAGATACACCTGTGTGCTCAGGTGTGTGTGTGTACAATACATGTAGGTGTTTGTGTAATGCAGAGGACTATGTGCTCCTTCCTGTTCAGAACACTGCCTTTTTTACTGTGTGAGTCTTAAGATACAGTATCAATATTGTTATTTGTCATCAGGTTCTGGATCTTAGGATTTTTTTCTTTTAACACAAACATTTTTTGAAAGACATTGTTTCTGTGTCCTTAAAACTGGTCACTGAAACCCCCAAGAAGGTTAGAAGTGGAGTCTGCATACCTGAGCTAACACAACTGTCACTGTTGATAATCTGAAGCTAAAAGTAAACGGCATGCTGTAGTTTCGTAGAAGAGAAGTTCTAATTATTTCATTTTGGTAAGCTTCAGGACATTTTTCTGTCAGTTGCATGAAACCAGCAACATTTCTGTGCTTTGGTCCTCCAAAATCTCTAGTCCAGCTGTCTGGAAATGAAAATACCACCCAGAGCTGTGTATTTTGCAGATGCACAAATGGAATAGAAAAACAAGACTTCCCTCTTATTTTTTCCCCTAGTTTAGATGTTCTGTGTTCAGGCAACATCAGACTGTGTCAAAAATAAGAATCAATTTTTTTAGCCAAGTCTTCCCCCTCTCCCCCTTTTAAATCTCTTGTGCATGGGTGGAGGATGCTTTGTACTTGGTTTTGAGTGGCACTGCAAATGGTCAGAAGTCCTTGGTTGTCAGCTGCACTGGCTGCACACAGGGGTTGTGACAGCAGCTGAGATTCCAGGTATGGTGGGTTTCCCAGGGCAGCTGTAGCTGTGCAGTAGCACAATGTGAGCTCTATGCATCAGTGCAGAAATCTGCAGGAATCTTTCTGTGTGTTCTCCAGATCCAGACATGATCTGAATTTATGCTGACGTTGGCATGTATTGTTTGTGGATACTGGGGGAAGGGACAAACTTCCCTGTTTGCTTGTTGCCATGCTGGTGACATTAATAAGGTCCCCAAGCATTTACAATTAAGAAGTAAAAGGTCTTTCCATTTCTCTGTGCAACTTATTCTGTAACAATTAGAACTCTCTGAGATGTTGGAGCCATCTGTTCTGGGTTTCTCTCTCTGAGTGTCATAGTCTGGCTGTGATTTAGAAGAGGATTCCTAGTTTGTATAAGTAGTGCAATCCTAGTTAACTTTTTTCTTTCCCACATCAGAGTAATGTGTAGAAGAAAGGCTAGCATGGAGACAATATCTGGTCTCTCACTCTCCTAAGCAGCAGCAGTGTATTTCCCTGCTTTTGTGTTCCTGTCATAGAGTACTCTGGCTATGGAGGTTACCAGTACGGAACACCAGGCAACTATTACGATTACACCGGGGGGCTCACTGAAGAGGAGCAGCTCGAGAGGGCAGTGCTGAACAGTCTCCATGAGAGAGGTGGGGATTTCACTGTATTTTGTATTTGAAGTGATGATTCATGTTTTTCCTATTTTGACATATCTTTGGGAACAGGTGAAAGGTTCACGGTAGAGTTTTCAGAGTGCAGCATGAGGGTGTGGTGTCATTCTGTGTGTAACTGCATTTATTCATGACTGCTGGCTCTTGGATTAACTTGCAGCTACCATAGTAAAAGAAATGCTTTTGTAATGGAGAATGCCAGTACCAGAAAAGTCTTGCAGTACTCTAAAAAGTACTAGTTTGGGTGCAGTTTACTCTCTGTGCAGTTGTCTCTAGTGGAGCTGCTATGTGCAGTTTAGGTCTGAAATGGCTGCCAGCTAAGGGTGGGAGCTGTCGGGAGTCTGGTGGGGATCAGCACAGAGGGGCTGTAACACTAAAGGCAGAACTGAAAGCTCATTTTGCCAGCACTCATACTGAGGGCATTTAAATAGTTGAACAGTCTGGAGTGAGCTGTGTCAAGTAGGGAATCACAGAAAATGTGAACTGCCAGGTTAATACTGGCAAGATGCTTGGGTGGTGTTCTGGGGGTTGGTTTGGTTTGGTTTCCTGTCAGCTGGGTAATTCTGGGTTTATTTTTAATTTCAGTGTCTTTAAGAGCAGTCATGACTGTCCTGAAGCCATCAGAGCTGGAAACGTTCAGTTTCCTTTGCTAGGACACTTTGGATGACAAAATATTTGTTCCTTTTCCTTATGTTGCAGAACAAAATGACAGTTTTTCATTGTCTTGTAGGTTCTGCTGGAGCAACGCATCGTAACGAGCGGCGGCCCTACGGCTTTTGGTTCCCCCTGAGCAGCATTCAGAGGAGGAGATCCGAAGGCAAAGGCTTCATAGGTTTGAGAGATGTTGACATGGCAGAGGCTGATGTGAAATGCAAAGTGTTCTTCAGAGTCACCAAAATATTTGTAGATTTATATTTGTAATATGCAGATTTATTGTAATAGTTTTCCAGGTTTTTTACTACTGTTTGCAAAGCCACAGAAAACTTTGAGTTTGGGCTCAGAATTGGAACTTTTATAGAAAGTGAGATCCAAATTAAGCTGTGATCTTCAGCAGCCTCCATATTGATGCACCTTAACTATGGGAGAAGACTGGTTTGATCAAACTGCCTTTATCTCTCAGGTTCTTCTGCTAGCTTCAGGAATCCCATGGTGGTTTGGCTGCCGGTGTTCTCAGAAGCTTTTCTTGACCCATCACAGACGAAAACATTCCTGGGTTTATACCATCGGGAATGTATGCAGTTCTTCCTTACAAACTTGTCTCTCAGTACAGTCATCTGTCATGACCAATTGCTTTGGGGCTTGGCATGTGAAAGGTCACTTGACAAGATCACTCTCATGACAGCAACTAGATCCTAGGAGTCTAGATGTGAGCCTTTTATTATCCTTACACGCTGCGGCTTTCCTTTCCCCAAGGAGTTATTTCAGGCACCCACTGTGCTGCAGCCTTCTGTAAGCTTGTATATGATGTAATAGTTTGTAACTACTTATTTCCTAAAGCCTTTCTTAATATTTATGTTTTAAATACAATGCTTCTATTGAGAGTTTAAATAATTAGTTCTGAGCTTTGTGGAAGGGGAGGTGGAGATGCCAGAGAGAGAATGTACTTATTTAGTACCTTGAGCTTTTCCAAAGCATCTCTTGCCCTTTAAAGAAGACCTGGAATTTATACCCTGAACATGTTGTTCATACAGCTCTGGAAATTCAGTTGTTTCTCCTTAAATGGCAGATACTCTGGGCTCACCTTTGTGTGTTCACTAAAAAGGGTCAAAAAGCTGCACACAGTTTGTGCATTTCTCTTGGTGGGTAATAACTAGATATAAATAAGGAGAGAGTAGCACTGGTTCCTCAGACTAATCATTTAATGCTCTGGTCAAGTTTCAGTGTAACTCAGTTTAATTATATAAAACCACTGGATTAGGTATTAGTTAAAAAATATCACCCCCAGTTAGTTTAAAGACACTTGGGTTTGTAAAGTGAGGGTAAAAATGTTTGTTATTATTTACAAAAATTTGTACTAATAACTGTGTGACTGTTTGGACTTTTTTATATACAAAACTGAAATAAATGTTTTTACCTTGTGAAGAGGTTATTAAATTTATGAATATGAAATATGAATTATGAAAATATGAAATTTTATTATCAAATTATTAATAACCTATGAATCAACAACTTCTATACATGTTCTAGTGCACGTTCGTGAAATACATTCCATAAATGGCTTAGTATTATGATCAGAACTTAATTAAACTATCTACAGACTCGCTCTGTGTTTTATATAACTAGGGGTGCAGTTCCGCCGCTTGGCCACTAGATGGCGACTCGGCGGAACGCGGGCGGCTTTGGCTAATATAAAACACGGTATTGCAATCTTTGTGTGCGTCAGCGATGACTCTGCCACACGCGGATGCTTTGAATTGAGTGCTAGTGGGTGGAAAGCACGTAGAAGATATTCTGTAGCTGTTGTTTGTAGCAAGGTGGGGGTCCGGCTGGCTGCTGCCGCTGGACTGGTTCCTGATCGCGTTCGGTCCGTGGGGGCGGCCCTGGGAGTCGGCCCGCACCGCAGGGCGAGGCGACGATTGCCGATAGGCGGGCTCAGAGGTTCCCGGTCGGACAATAGCCATGGCGTCAGCCTCGTGGCAAACGGCCTTAGGGTAGTGTGGCTTCTCCGTTCCTGGGCTTAAAGGAACAGCGCGACGCTTGAGATAGTCCCTTCTCCCCGACAACTGGGCAGATCTTACCCTCGGGGCTGGTTCAGTCCTCCGGTAGCACGATGGGCTCCCCTGGAGATATGACTGGCTATTAGCGACGCTGGCTTCTCAGGCTCAGCGAAGGTCCTCCTCTGGGCTGATCCTCACGATCAAAGTGCTTCTCACGATGCAGAGGCTTCAGTATGCGTGCATGTGTGACAGAAGCTAAAAACAAGCTCAAAGGCAGAGGCGGTGGCTCGATGGCTGCCCTCCCGAGCAAGTACAGAGGCAAAGTGAAGAGGAGGCAACTCGTTTACCAACAGGGGTAATATTTATAGATTCCTCGAGGCTGGGTTTGACCAATGGGCACTCTGATAGACAACTGGCTTCAGCCTATAGAAAGCATGAAGCTGGAATTATGCCCATACTTGATAGTGGTCCTCCTCCTAAAGGAGGGGAGACCTATCCACATGCTGGGGGCCAGATCTAGTATCTGGGCAGAATGTGCCTTCACCACAACCTGTAGAGCTCTCTTTGCATTGCAGTAATTAAGAAGCTGTATGTTTCATGTTCCAGAGCTGCCACTGTGTTGTTAAAGATGTGCACTTCTCTGCTCAACCTCATTGCTTCCAACCTTGTATCACCAGCAAAGGAGAACAATCAGAGGGCCCAACCAGACTAGGGAGTTTCCCAGTGGCATCTCTGACCTGGGCCCAGGGAGACTGCAGGCTTCCCTGTGGGATGGATCCTGTTGGCACATGGGGCCCTCTTCTTCCCTTAGAATGGAATCACCTACAATTCCTCTTCTTAAGACCAGTAGTCCTAATGTGTGGGGCTGGCTGAGTCACCCCAAGCAACCCCCTGGATGGACCTTCATCTACTGCCTCTGTAGCCTAGCCCTCCAGTTCCAGAGCCCCAGACTTGTTGTGTAAGGGCAGCTGGGAAGGGCATTTGCTGGCCTCCCTGAGCAGGGACCTGTTTCCACGTCCCTTGTCTTTTAGGTCTCTTCCTATTGCCTAGTGGCAGGAGCAGGGGAGATCATCTGCTTATTGATGAACCTCCTTCTGCTGCCTTTGCCTCAGGGGTTGGCTCCACCAGTCTATTTTTGTTTCACACTCCCTAATAATCCTCAACCTTTCCAACTTCTCTTTCAGCTCTGCTACCTGGCAGAGCAGATCATTCCTCCTGGCAATGTTTTTTACCTCTGTGGTCACCATGCTGGGCCTTGTTCTGGGACAGGACCAGTTACAGTCAGCTGAGCTTGCCTCTGATGTAAGCTGCAGATGAATTCCTGACAGATGCTGTGTTGCACTTTCTCTCCTCAGGGACAAAAATGAAGGGCAACCTGCAGAGCTGAGTATTCTCTGCTGTATACTTCCTCACACTGTTAGTGCATGTCAAGTTCTACCTAAAATAAGGTTCTTTACGAAAAAGCCATTTTGCTTAGCACATTCCAGCACCTGAGGTTTGATCCCTTTGCTGCAGGAGCTGTGGTTTCTTGTGAATTTTCCATACTTCCTCTAAAGGAGGAAGCATCAAAAAGCATGGAAGAAATTCTGTTCCCTGCATGAATCCTGATCGGCAGACTTGGTAATAGGCACATTCTTGAAATGTAACAATTCAGTGACCTAACATCAGCACTAATAACTGGGGTGCTTTAAAACCTGGGGAGACTTGATACTTTTATTGGTTTTGTTCAGTTTTCTCTGTTGCTGTTAATACCCTGCTGCTGAGGGTAAAATTAACATCTCTGTTGGTCTGTGCTAGACCCAATGCAGGTCCTGAATGCAGTAGTCTAAGTAGTTTGGACTGTAAGGACTAGTGCAAGGCCACTGCTTTTTGGACTGCTCTTATCTTGAGCAGTTCCATCTATTCCTTTTCACACCCAATTTCCTAATGGGGTCCCCTATGAATAATTGCCCAGTTGTTTTCCTGCATCTAGTCACTGGACAAATGCCTGCAGAACTAAAGCCTATGCTGCTTGCTCCTCGGGGCTGTCTTGTTTGCTTCATAGTACCAAGCAATTTATCTGCAATTTCATTTTGAAGTAGAACAACATTTCTGACAAATGACTTGGATTCAGCTAAGTGTGAGAGTTGAATGTGGACACCTAGAAAATACTGAACCTGTCAGTAGCTTAAAAATATATCTCCTATATAGTGTGTTCCTGTAGAACATAGTGAAGTGTGACTGGTAGAGGTGCAAAAGCTGCATCAGGAGAACAGAAAACCACAACTGAGTTACATGATGGTTTAAAACTAATCAAAAGACCAAGAGTATAGAATGCCATGGGGTGGCTTTGGATTGTCAGGGCTTTGTGTTGATTCTCAGATGTTTTTAAGACTCTACTGTTTGTTCAAGGTAAGTAAACACAGATTTCAAAATCCCATTTTATTCCATCTTGTCTTCAGCCTGCCTTTAGTCTGCAAGTAAGAGTGCGTAAGGAAAACCTTTGTGATTTATCACAGTGCAGACAGTACCAAAAGCCCCCAGCAAAGCAGCTGCCCTGCTCCAGAGAGATTCCAACCATTCTTGCACTGGAGAAGCTGGTGAGTACTGTCAGGAGGAGCTCATAAAGGAGACCTCACCAGTGCTGCCACTGAACATCAGCTGAGGCTACTGCCCCACTGTGGGTTCAGCTGTGGGGCACACCTTAAGGAAGAGGTGGCTGATGCATAGTGCTTCTCTACCTGCTGCTTGCTTCTTGCAGGGCTAAGCACTGAAGATACTCAGCATCTTGGGGAGTTAAGATGTTTGTTCCCATCTGACTGGCAAATGTGATGGCCATCTACAAGAAGGGCTGGAAAAGAGGACCTGGGGAGCTACAGACCTGTCAGTCTGACCTCAGTACCAGGGAAGGTCATAGAGAAGGTCACCTTGAGTGCCATTATGCAGTACAGTGCAAGGCAACCAGCTGATCAGGTCCAGTCAGTGGGTTCATAAAGGGCAGGTCCTGTTTGACAAGTCTGATCTAGGACAAGGTGACCCACTTAGTGGATGAGGGAAAGGCTGTGAATGCTTCTGGACTTCAAGAAAGCCTTTGACTGCCTCCCACAGCATCCTCCTGGAGAAACTGGCTGCACGTGGCTTGGATAGGTGGATGCTTTGCTGGATGAACCACGGCTGGATGGCTGGGCCCAAAGAGTGGCAGTGACTGGAGTTAAACCCAGCTGCCAGCTGGTCACAAGTAGTGTACCCCAGGGCTCGGTGCTGGGGCCAGTTCTCCTTAATGTCTTGATCAGTGGTCTGGACTAGGACATTGAGGCACCCTCAGTAAGTCTGCAGATTATACCAAATTGGCAGGGATTGTTGATCTGCTTGAGTGTAGCAAGGGATCTGGACAGGCTGGATTGACGGACCAAGGTCAGTTATATGGAGTTTAACAAAGCCAGGTGCTGCACTTGGGTTCACAACCTCATGAAATGCTGCAGGCTTGGGGCAGAGTGGCTGGAAAGCTGCCCAGCAGAAGAGGACCTGGGGGTGCTGGTTGACAGCTGGCTGAACATGATCTAGCAGTGTGCCCAGGTGGCCATATAGACCAACAGCATCCTGGCCTGTATCAGCAATAGTGTGGCCAGCATGACCAGGGAAGTGGTCAGTCCCTGTACTCAGCACTGGTAAGGCAGCATCTTGAACACTGTGTTTGGTTATGAGTTCCTCACTACAAAAAAAGACATTGAGGTGCTGGAGTGTGTCCAGAGAAGGGAAGCAAAGTGGGCCTGGAGAACAAGTCTTGTGAGGAGGGGCTGAGGGAACCAGGATTACTTAGTCTGAAGAAGAGGAGGCTGTGGAGAGACCTTACTAAGGGAGACCTTATTTCAGCTACCTAAAAGGAGTTTGTACTGAGGTGGGAGGATCAGTCTTTGCTCCCTAGTATCAGGTGACAGAACAAGAGGAAATAGCTTCAAATTGTGCCAGGGATTTAGATTGTGCCTGGTTGAGATTGGGTATTAGGAAAAAAATTTTTACTGAAAGTGGTCAGGCATTGGAATAGGCTGCCCAGGGAGGTGGTGGAGTCACTGTCCCTGGAGGTGTTCAAAAAACATATAGCCATGGCACTTTGAGACATACTTCAATGGCCATAGTTGTTAAAGGTCATGGGCTGTACTCAACGATCTTAGAGGCCTTTTCAACCAAAATGATCTATTGGTTTTTGCTTTACATGCCCATAGTACTCCTGAGGGCTTCTAGAGGGAGATCTCTCCGAACTGTGACTCTTGGATGTGTATCTCTGTTTCTGTGAAAACCCTTTTGCTAAGACAACTTTCAGTGAACACAAATTGAAAGGAAAAGTGCTGGGTAAAACCAAACCAAACCCTTTTATTCCATCCTAATAAAATGTAGCCTGAGTAGTAACTGGAGCATTTGTGGACCTTGTGCACACAACGACTTCTCCATTTGCAATCTCTCTTTTGAGTAGTTTCCCCACAATTCAAATAGACATTTAACTGTCCTGGGTTTATAGCTGAACAAAGGTATGAATGTGGAACTATCAAAAGGTGACTAGGGCTTTAGCTTATCAACAATTTAACAGTCAATGCTTTGAAAAATAAAGAGCATCTTCAGAGCTGTGGCTACATAATTATCTTGAACGTGAGGGTTCTGGTTTTGGTGATGTATTTACAGAAGTAGTAAGAACTGAACAAAATTCCTTAGCCTCAAATTTAGACAATTGTCTTACCAGGTCTTATATTCATCACTCAAGTTCATCTATTTTATCACCACACTGCTATTTCTTTCCAATTAATAGTAGAAACTGATTTATTTTCTTCAGCTACTTGAACTGGAGCTTAATACTTTAACTGCTCTTAGAAATGAATTGTGACTACAAATAGAGCTTTTAAGGATCCATTATCTCGGCTAACCTTATTTCCTTACCTAATCTGCTGTTAAATGGATTTGCAACTCTTTGTTGCTGATGAAAGCCCAATTAACAGGTCTTTGGCAGTCTGGTTCAATACTGCAACAGTAAAAGACTTTGTTCTTCATTGTTTTTGCCATGGGGTTTTTAACAATTACATTTCCCTTTCCCTCAAACAACACAGGGTAAGTTTTTACCTTGGGAAATTCAGCTGCAGGGCTGTAAGGCCTTTGTATATTTGTGCATCTGTATCTCAAAGGATAAATATGTATGGGATGCTGTATAAATGTACCTACTCTTCCTGCTGTATGTGTCATTTTGAACAGGGAATCCTTCATGGTGCCCATAGGTGTGGTTTCCTTGGCATTCCCAACCCTCCAAGCTCACTTCATTACCTGCACGTGAAGGCAGTGGAGTCCAATGTGACAGTCCTGTTGTCTTAAGTCATTTACACTGGATTTAATACCTGTATATGTGTGCACAGTGATGGGTGAAGCTCAGTATACTTTAGTTGTCAGTCCTGTACCTCCATTCAAACCAGAGGAGCAGTGCTGCACAGTTCCAAGTATGTTCAATGATCTTTAAACCTGTAACATGTTCATCCTTAGACAAGTCTAGTTTTGGCTGTCCACTTCCGTTTCAATAGCTAGCCGTGCTTCAAGCATACCTGGCACCTACTGATCTTTTTCTCTGCTCTTGGCCTTCTTTGAGAGTTCCTGACCTGGGGGCTGATGCAAACTGCAGCTCGGGCAGCACGGTAGTTAGCCAGAAGCTGTATTCATTAGCAAAAAACTGGCACGTCCCCCGCTGGCCCTGGCATTCGATGAATGGAGCTGATCTGAAGTCTTCTAGGCAGCTTCCAGGTGACATTAGGGACTGTCCACCACCCTGATCACCAGACCCAGTGTGCTGGAAAGAACAGTGAAAGAATTTGGTAACTGTGTGAAAAAATACAAAAATAGCTTTCATCTGTCTCCTGCTGACTATATTTGCTTTTAAACTGTGCTATTTTTTGGTGATCTTAGGCTGGAGTGAGCTTAATGTGCTGAAGAAAGTCTTTATGTGCTCTGCAACGAGTTGATCTTAGAAGTCTAGAGCCAGCTCACTCGCCTTTCTGGTACTTAAAAGAAAAGGGTAATCCAGGTCAGCTCTAACCGTTGCTGTTATCTAAACTGCTGCAAATGGAACTGGAGGGTAGCATTATAAAGACCTGGGCTTATTTCTGAGATGTGTGTCTTTGTACATGAAAATCCTGTTGCCTATTGAAGACAAGCAAGCAAAGTCTTTGTAATTGAGAAATGTGTCGCTTAGGCTGCGACTTCAGCCTGTAAAGCTAGAGCCAAATTCTGCAGTTTGGAACTAACCCTCATCTCATTTCTTGTTGTGGATTTAAATCCCTTTTAAGTGCCTGCCAGGCACTGGACAGTTTGCTTCGTAGAGCTAGAAGTCTTTCAACCTTTAAAACACCTCAGCTGTATGAAAGAAACTTAGATATATGATTGTGTGCCCAGACTTACCATCAGAAAGGAATATCCTATCCAGAGGCTTCTCCAGTTGATGGGGCAGGGAGGAATGGACTGGTCCTGGCTGTGCACTGCCACTGCCTGTGCTGGAGCCTCACAGACAGCACACCTGCTGATGTAGGGTTCAATCTCCTCTCCTGAGAGCGGTGTCACGGGCAAAGGGGCAGCGCTGGCCAGCCAGTAGGACTTGTCGTTCCGGCTGGCATAGTAACAGACTTGGTTGATATTGCAGTAAGCAAAGGGCATGGTATTGAACACGGGCAGACAAGAGCCTGCCAAGCCTGGAAATAACCACAAACAAGGAGAGTCATTCCACTTCTTTCCTGGTAAACTGAGAAGAGGATTTGGTGTTCTGGCCCTAAAACTTAACAGGAGTTTTGTAATTCACCAATCTCAAACTCCTAGGTTCTTGACCTAAAGCAACTTCTACTGTCAACAGAATCTTTTTCTACCAAGAGGTATCTTCCTTTGACCAATGATACTTAATTGTCTCACAACAGTATTCAGGTATGTAGATTGTCATCATGGCAAACAGTTACAACAAAAATTTCTTAGCTGTGCCAATGCTGAGAAACCAACCAGGCAGGAGGTGGTGGCTGGTTTAAGAGGAGATGAGCTGCTCACATGCTCATGAGCAGTGAGAAGCTGAATACTAACACTGATAAATAGAGGATTGTGGTACAGTACAGCAAGCTGCTGCTAGCAGGGTGCTGAGCTGAAGTCTCAGTAGCTGTTCTAGTGTGTTCCAGAAAGGTTTCACAGCCTCTCAAAGTGAAATGGGAAGATGGAGGGATTTTGCAGAGCCAGGTCTGTGCAGCTGTCATCAGGCAGACAGCAGTGGGAATTAGGCAGTGACTAGAGCACACTGCAGAGGTAAAGTTCCTTTGCCAGAACTGAATTCAGAACAAGCCCATGATAATTTTAGTTAAAAAGAATCATTGCAGGTAAGTTTTGCCTTGAACTTTGTGTGATGTATTAGTTCTGTAATACCCCCAAGCGCTAATGCCCTCCTTAAAGAGTAGGACTGGTAAAACTTTTAAGCATTTTTCTTTGTCTCTTAATTGAAAGCATCAAAATATTAAACCACAGAAATTTTGCTAGTGCCTGATAGTAATTTGACTAAGTTTTTGACTACCTATTTTAATTTTTTAATGGACAAGTTGCATGCTGAAGGAACAAACAATATTATACAAGAGCTCTCTGTGCTTTGAAGTGGTTTGCATTGAAGAATTTTAAAATGTGATGTAGTCTTCCCCCTTCAACAAAAAGGGGAATGGAAAAAATAAGTGTACATTGAGAATAAGATACATGGAAATTAAGTGGTGAGTTAATTGACTTCTAATAAGGGATATGGACGTGCTGGAAGGTGTCCAGAGAAGGGCCACAAGGATGATCAGAGGGCTGGAGCACCTCTCCTATGAGGACAGACTGAAGGAGTTGGGGCTGTTCAGTCTGGAGAAGAGAAGGCTCTGAGGTGACCTAATTGTGGCCTTCCAGTATCTGAAGGGGACCTACAAGAAAGCTGGGGAGGGACTTCTCAGGCTATCAGGTAGTGATAGGACTAGGGGGAATGGAATGAAGCTGCAGGTGGGGAGATTCAGGCTAGATGTGAGGAAGAAGTTCTTCCCCATGAGAGTGGTGAAGCCCTGGAATGGGTTGTCCAGGGAGGTGGTTGAGGCCCCATCCCTGGAGGTGTTTAAGAGCAGGCTTGACGAGGCTCTGGCCAGCCTGTTCTAGTGTGGGGTGTCCCTGCCCATGGCAGGGGGTTGGAACTAGATGATCCTTGTGGTCCCTTCCAACCCTGACTGATACTATGATCTTTCTATACAGAGGACAGGTTTGTTTATCAGTGATTATGGTGTTCTATTGTCGTGATAGTGATGTTCTATTCCACTCATAATAAAGGATCTGGATTTTCCTTACTCAGAAAATGTCTGTGAAAAGAACACTCTGGTCACAGGGAACAGGGACTTCATTTTCTCTTGAGTCTTATTTTCACTGCTTTTATGAGGCATTCTGTTACCAGCTGGCACTGGCAAACACACAATGGTGAAAACATGTCAAAATGACACTGCTGTACTAAAAATGTTATCTTTTTATTCCTTTTTGTAAACACTTTTTTTTTCAATCCAGCTTATTAGGTCCTTGATCTTTCCTCCCAGGAGACTTCTCTGCCTCTTGTGGAACAAGTGAAAAAGGATCAGGATATACCTTTTGTGCAAATTGCCACTAATCAGTTTCTGAGGCTGAACATCAGGCAGCTTATTTAGCGAGATAATTTTAAACAGAATTGTAGAAGGAATTATGTGAGGCGCCAAAAAGAGCTGTCTTTAGGAGAAACTGGGCTCTGTCTCTTCCAAAACCACACTTTCTGAGTCTTAAAGCAGACAATTCTGCTGTACATGCAATGCGTGGTTTTATGTGTAAAGCATATTTGCACTACCTGGCTGTATCCACCTGAGCTACCCAGCTCTTCTCCTAAGCTGTCTCTGCAGTAAAAAGGAGCAGATCCTCCAGGGAGTTATTTCAGAGCAGCCAGATGAAATTCCTGGTCTAGGAAATCTCCTCAGTGAGCTCAAAGACAGCCCAAAATGACTAGTGACGATGAGTGAGATATACCACTTGTCTCTCCAACGTCTCCTTGTAGTTACTTGGAGGTAGAAATACTTTTTAAAATTAATTTTAAATGGGTCACATAACAGGACAGCATAACCAAGCTCATTATAATCAGTGCCAATCAGTTTTGAGCCTCTAGAAATCAGGTAGTTGCTGGTGCTATGGTGTGCTTGACTTGACTTGCCTTTCACTGTACAGACCACACTGTATCAGACCTTAACTGGAGAGCAGTTGTGTACTATAATACATACCAAGATCTTGATTATGAGCTTTCTCTTGTCCTTCCAGGTACAGCAGACTGTAGCCGGCCCATAATTTGGGCATCCCCTGTGGACAGAGTGGTTCTCTGTCTGACTGACTGTGAAGGACAAGCAAGAAGCCACTTGCAGATCTAATATGGGGGCCTGGTGGTCCTGGGATACCGGTCTGGCCAGGTGGACCTTAGACACAGGAGAAAAGGTAACAGAAATTTACTCATTTGAGCACATAGTGAGTGGGGACTTTTATCTTTCACTGTATTTAAGTGTTCAGTAAGGGGTTCCTGACAACTTCACAGGTTGTCAAGGGCAATAGTGACACCAGTAGACTCATGTTATCCTTCTACTGGGAGAGAAATTTTAACTAGGTTGCCAGTGAACCCTTGACAGTTGACTTTTGTACCATGACTCTGTCCTGTGCTGTTTGGATTAAGTGAACCAAGGTGGGCAATAATTTCCCACTCCCTAGGATGACTTGTCCAGGCTGAACTGGAATACCTGCAGTAACAGTCCATGTCCTTTCTTCAACTGTATTAAACAATTAATTTATTAAGCAGCAGTCACAGTTAAAATACACTTCTAATTACTCACAGACAGAGCTCTATTAGCCCAGACTCAGAAAGGCAGACCTAGTGATATATGGTGTTTCTGCATGTGTGCTAATTGCCTTTCTATTTAATAATGGATGCTAAGATAAATTTTCTTTTTATTAGTCTGCTTATGTGTTATAAAATCATTCACAAATGTCATTATCAGTGCTTGAACTGAGAGGGGGAAAGAAATGTCATTGTATCTCAGGCTAAAGGTGGATGTATCCATGTGTGATGGGGTGAGCAGAGAGAAAACTTAAGTCTCCACATCGTCTTGCACATCTCCTATCCAAAAGTCACTGCATCCCTACCTTGTGGTCCTGTGTATCCTTGCTCTCCTCTGTTCCCTTGGTCACCTGGTGGTCCAGGTACCCCTGGTAAGCCATCCTGGCCTGGCAGGCCACATGACCCTTCTTCCCCTTTTTGTCCTAGATAAGGGAAAGTACCATACTTTAAACGCAGCCATGTGAAATACAGAGGTTACAGGTTGTCCAAACGGCACACCAGTCAGCAGGGCTGCCACCACCTAAAAATGATGCTGCAGGGCAGAGAGGGACAGAACTGCTTCTGCTGGGAATGTCTTCACAACTTAGTCACTTTGAGACAGAGTAGTAGCTCAGAGACGTGACTTCAGCAACAGCAGCTGCTGATGTGGTGTTGGGTCCTCTACAGAACTTGTGTGATTTACAGCTGAAATCAAAGCACTATCAGACATTATTGTGAGAAGCCTCTTGCAGAATTGCCACAAGTATCTGCACCATATAAGGAGCTGTAATTCATCCTAGGGTGGGCCTTCATCTTTCAGAACCCAATTCAGCAAAGTCTTCAACCGTAGTGATGCAGCTACTGGAGCACTTGCAGACCTGGACTGCACCCAGTGGGGAAGAGGAAGGCCATGCTCTGGTTCCTGATGGCCATAGCAAAGTAACACTGACACCGACCCCTTTAAGTTTGTTACCTAAATGGCTAAAACAGACATCCAAGCTTTCCGAAGACAAGCTTACCTTGGGGTCCAGGGTGGCCTATTGGCCCTGGTAATCCTGCAGAGCCACCCTCTCCTCTTTGCCCTGCCTCCCCAGGAGGCCCTGGGATTGCAGGGCAGGAATCATCTGTTTTTCCTGGTTCACCAGGATCACCTGGAATGTGTAAAAGGGAAGTAAATGAGATTGAAGATTGGTTAATAACCTCCATGTGACAAATCAGTGTAACTGCTGGCTGGTTTTGCTAGTCAAGTGTATAATCGAGAATTCAAGATTCTAGAATATTTAGAGTTTCACTGCTTTTGATTTTACTCTTGGTCTTTTAGCATAGCAAGTATGTGCTAGCTAGTGTATGCAAGCTGATGTGTTTCAAATAGTTGGTGTACAGTTTTTGTCTTGATGTGCCCCAGACTGATTTGGGTTAAAGCCTAAAGTGTACCCAACATCAGTGCAAACACCTTGGCACCTGTCAAGGTGTGGAGTACTTTGCCTGCTCTGTGGCTGCAGACCCATCAATAAGCAGCTTAACTCCCAACACCCATTTAAAATAAAATGTGTCCATTCTTTATTTTTTTATTACAATCATGTACCGAAGCTACTGGGAGCTATTGGCTATTTGTAGTTTCAGACAAAATCAGAATGGGATCAAGTTTAGTCACACTAAGAGTCCAGTGTTTGTAACAATCCCATGGTAGGATTCAAGCTTTTCATAAGTTTTTGATTGGAAAACAACCAAAACCTCAACTGGTAAATTTGAAACAAGTGTGTTTCACAAGTAGAATCGACATGACAGCATGAGACTTCTCATACAGGATGCTCATGAGCTTAGTCTGCTTGGCTGTGCTCCCTGCGTGACAAAACACGCAGCCCTGTGGTTGCAGCTCTATCTACTGCTCCTAATGACCAAGCCCAGAATGCTTTCCAGTAAGAATATCCATACAGAAAGAAGCCCACATGAAAAGTCCACAATTTACCTGTGAAACCTGAAGGATGTGAAGAACGGAAAGCAGATCGTGACCATTGTGGGACAGGCAGGAGCAAGTTTTAGGCATGTAAAATAAAGGACGGAATGAGAAGGGAAATCTTACTTGAGGCAACATCAGAAACAGACACAGCTCAGACAATTGCACACAACTCAAAGGAGAAATCAGTTGTTTTTCTTTCAGAAACTGTTAAATTGTATGTATGCAGTTAGATTATGTATAGATCACAGTAACAATTGAGTGACAAGGAGCAAGAGGTTCACAACTACCTGTGGGACCTCTGGGACCAGGTCTTCCTTGAAAACCTTGGTCTCCGTGTTCTCCGGTAGCACCAGGTGGACCCTGTGGGCCGTGGATTCCCATGGGACCTGGAAAGAAAACAGTTGTGTGCTTACATGTGATTCCATTCCAAGGTGGACTCATAAATAAGATGAAGTCTGGCTGCTTGAGTAACAAAAAATGCTTGAGGCAGCTCAGCTCTGTTTCTCAGGTAGAAATGCAGATTTTCTTCTTCTCTCCTTGGTCTTGAACTGAATTCAATGTATGACTTTTCTTTTTGTAGAGACTGGAAGGGATTGGTGTAGACAGAACTTGTACAGTGTGTGGGATAAACAGAGCATCTAGATGGTTGTTTTCAAACAAAAGGATCTTTTTAAAGCCCAAAGCTGTTGACAGGTGGCAGGTGTGAGACTGTGTTCAAATACTTCTGTATCTCCCATAGCTTCTCAAGACCCCTGCAGAGAAGGCAAGGTCTGCTTTACCTGGTAGATCCAAAATGTACTCCCTCATTTTCAGGTTGGCAGGGGAGCCTTCCAGCAAGTTGCTGGAAGCAGAATATGTGAATCTGACTCTGCTTTGACCTTCTGCATTTATTTGTAGGTAACAGAGAACAACTATGAAATGTACAGAACACCCCTTTTGGTCTGGCTCTGTTTGCAGGCTCAGATGCACAGGCCCAGGCACGTTAATTACAAACACCTTGGATCATACATACCTTTTGGGCCTTCTCGTCCTTGCTTCCCTGGAAGACCTCTGGCTCCTTGCTGTCCTCGCTGCCCAGGCTTACCTGGTGCCCCTGGGAAACCAGTATCACCAGGATCTCCTCGCACAAAGATAGTCTCTCCAGGAGGTCCAGGGTTCCCAGGATGACCTGTTGTAAAGGAACTTTATTCTTAATATATACACAAAGCATAAACTTCATGTAAGGGTTCAGAACAACTTGAAAGAGCTCCATCTGAAGACCAGAAATGCCTGGATCCCTGGCAGCCCCTGCTTGTAACAGAAGTGGTGTCTATGGAGATGCTTACAAAAGAGTTGGCACCTCGAGCTTTCCCAGGGCTGGAATTGAACTGGAAAGCTTTTTGTGGGTTTATCAACAGCAGCTTTTATCTGGACCAGAAACTTTCTTGCTAGAAAGAGAGGTCAGCAATCTTATTTCTGTTTGCTTCTGTGGGAATGGAGTTGTCTTGTAGCAGCAGGCCTTGTACAGATTTCCCATAGAAGCCAGAAACTTAACCTGGAGATCTTTTTTCATCCTTGCTCTGGTGATCTATCCAGTGTTCACCAAGGTACTGGCTGGTTTCTTTGTTCCCCATGCACTTCATACCATATTGCAGTGACTCCTAGCAGCCTCAATTTTGGTGTTGTGGGGTTGTTTGTTTTTTTACATTATCAAAATTGGTAATTTTTGCTTCAGTACCTCTGATTCCATCCAAACCAGGTGGTCCTTGATCACCAGGAGGACCAGGAGAAGCACTATCAGGACATCTTCCCATAGGTCCCATGGGTCCAGCTGGTCCTCTTCTACCTAAGGGATGACATTTTCCAAAAAACCCTCAAACACTAAAACAAAGCAAAACAAACAAAACCCAGGATTTATTTCTTCAGATTACAGAACTAAGTTACTAAATGAGTGCTGCCACACAAAGTCATGGAGGTAACCTGTGAGTCCCACTTGTACCCTGAGCACAGCAGTGATTAGGTTAGTGCATATATCTTGTAAAAGCAGTAAGGTTTATCTTTTTCAAATGTTTACTTCCGTCTATAAAATCTACTTAAACTCAAGACTGCATCCTCACGTGCTGGCAGGCTGCCACAAACACCTGCCTTCTCCCAAATTTCAACAGGGGGAGAAATGTTAAAAATGTCAGATGAATGGGGCCTATGAAATCATCCTGTCTGGAACAGGAGAAGGTCCTGAGTCTGTCCAAGTTCATAATTTTCTATTCTCATTCGCTCCTCTCCTGTAACATAATAAACAAGAGATGCTGGGCTCTCTGTTGCAGCATGTAACATCAGCATTTTACTGTAGCAGATGTTTTTAAGCACGGAAGCTTATGAGTATATATTAACGTTCATAATAACCAGGGGAAGCTTCATTTCACTTCTGTAAGGCAGCACTAAGGAGAAAACCCCTCTTACCTGGGAATCCTGGGAATCCCTGTTCTCCAGGGGGCCTGGAATTGAAATACCAGGCCATCCAGGTTCACCTCTGTCTCCTTTTGGTCCAAGTTCTCCTGAGTATCCTGGAGGCCCTGTTTCACTTTGACCTTTATAGGAAAACAATCATGTACATAAAGCATGCAGTGAGTACAAATACAGATGTGCAGAATGGAAATACCACCTGCAGATGTTCCTCCTTGCACGGGTTTGCCTAGTGCTGTTTTTCTGGTTCTCTTGAAAGCTGGATAGAGTTTTGTTGAATCTGGCCCTAATTCATCTATTTTAAAGAAAGTAATCTCTGCTTTAATGCTCTTCTTCAGGGGTTGTCTTATGCAGTGTTGTTATCTGTAACTTGAAATATTAACTGATGGCATGGTCCTAAATGTAATATTCTATCAGCATAAACTTGTAATCTCCAGATGGATGGAGAGATGGTGTTTTTAAATAGTGCTTCAAAAGCACCTTTGAAAGTTGCAAATGGATCAGCATGAGTGAAATCCAAATTCCTCTTTAAGTTTGTGGCACAACTCCCATTGATGTTAATGGGTTTGGGATTTCAAAGTCTCCTTTTAATTTGTTAGTTTCATCTTTTACATATAGAAAACCTGGAGACTTGGCTGTCCTTTTGAGTCATCTGCACTAAACACTTTCATTTCATAAACAGGATCCAAGAAAACTTAGGTGAGTAATGGCAGTCAGAAAGTTTTCTCCTCTTGTAACTGCAGGTGTGTCACCAGGCATACTTTGAAAGTTTATGTCTGAGCCTAAATGATACCTTCTGGCAAGGCAAATGTCAAAATGCCACACATCAGTTCCTGCACGTTCAGTCATTTAAGATTTTCTGTTCCCTTCTTTACCTGGAGCTCCTGCAGAACCTTTTCGACCTTTTAGTCCATCCAAGCCATCCAGTCCAGGCAGTCCAGGAAGACCTGAGGAATATTACAGGCGTGATAGGGTGCCACAATAATCCCTTAAAGTCACAATTAGACATTATGCCATTTCCCTTCTGACAAAACATTCTGGATTGAGAGCGGGTATTTGCTGAAGCTGATTCTTATTGGCAACAGAACATGAGATCACACTGCCCCTGAGTGCAGTCTTTTTGGAAAGGAAAATGTGAAAAATCTGAAAACAGACATGATAATAGTTTTGACATCAGAGCAATTGGCAAAACGTATCCTTGACATTGGAATAGGCTGCCCCCGTGGGGAGGTGGTTTGGATGTGGTGCTCGGGGATATGGTTTAGGGATGAACTTGGTAGAGCAGGGTTAATGGTTGGACTTGGTGATCCCAGGGGTCTTTTTCAACCTGAATGATTCTATGATTTAATCCTTTAGTTATTTTTATACTACAGTTAGCAGCCGGAGCTCAGTATGGGACTAATGTACTCTCTCACAAACCTCGTGTCTGTGGCCAGATTATTGCTGCTACCTTTGATTAGTTTGCAGCGTTAGCAGTGTTATCGCTATGTGACCAGGCAACTGGGATGCAGGCACTACCTGAAATAACTGTAAAGCTGTTACTTCTTTACAGCTTCTGTTCCAATTTTAAGCCCAACTTAATCTAGCTCTGCTAGAAAGGAGTGAAGTTTTCACCCAGCTTCTTTTCGAGGTCCTGCAGGTTTCACAGAAAACTGTGCTTTCTTGCATCACTCTCTTACAAAAGTCTTTAAAGTGACAGCACAAAAGTCTTTGAAGACAACAGATCTATAGTTGAGAGCTGTGCTGACATGGGTAGCACAGAGCAGCTTTGTCCCTAGTGATGTTCTCTAGGTGGCCAGATCACAGGCTGAGTGTTCATGGTACTCAGTTATAACTTTTGCTTTATAATCTGTGCTTTTTGGCAAATTGCTTGAACACCACAAGTAAGAACAGATGGCATTTTTTTATCTGTTTCCTACTGGACTAATCTGAGATGCTGTTTGTCATTTGTAGTGGAAGGTAAAGCATCTCCCTGCCGTTAGCAGCGTGTACTTTCCTAAGCTGTGTATAGCTGAGATGTACACATCAACTGCAGCCATCAGTCTGTCACCTGGTGATAGGAGCAGACCTGGCAAAACCAGTGGGTTGTTTGGTAACAGGTTCCAAGGAGATTTCAAACTGATGAATTCACTTGGGATGCTTCTTGCTCCAGAGAGGGACAAATTGGAGTGGAAACAGATCACAAGAAGGTGAACCATACTGTCAGTGCCCGCTATGTCTCTCTTCCAACGAGACCTGGACAGGCTGGAGAGCTGGGTGGGGAGAAATCCAATAAGGACAAGTGCAGAGCCTTGCATTTGGGAAAGAACAGTCCCATGGACCAGTATAGGCTGGGGGCTGATCTGCTGGAGAGCAGCATAGGGGAAAGGGACCCGAGGGTCCTGGCAGACAGAAGGATAACCATGAGCCAGCAATGTGCCCTTGTGGCCAAGAAGGCAAATGGCATCCTGAGGTGTATTAGGAGTGTGGTTTAGTAGGTCGAGAGGCATTCTCCTCTCCCTCTACTCTGCCTGGTTACGCTCCATCTGGAATATTGTGTCCAGTTCTGGGCCCCTCAGTTCAAGGACAGGGAACTCCTTGAAAGAGTCCTGTGCAGAGCCACAAAGATGAAGTGGAACATTTTCCTTATGAGGAAAGGCTGAGGGAGCTGGGTCTCTTTAGCTTGGAGGAGACTGAGGGGTGATCTCATTCATGTTTATAAATATGTGAAGGGCAGTGTTGGGAGGACGGAGCCAGACTCTGCTCAGTCATGTCCAGTGACACGACAAGGGGAGATGGGTGCAAGCTGGAGCAGTGGAGTCTACAGGAACATAAAGAAAAACTTTTTCACTGTGAGGGTGCCAGAGCCCTGGTGCAGGCTGCCCAGAGAGGTTGTCAAGTCTCCTTCTCTGCAGACATTCAAGACCTGCTTGGATTTATTCCATTGTGACCTGCTCTAGGTGGTTCTGCTCTGGCACAGGGGTTAGACCGGATGATCTTCTGAGGTCCCTTCCAACCCCTAACATTCTGTGATTCTACCTTTGCTGCTTGTCTCTGCCTAATTTCCTTCCCCACTAGGGAAGGTCCTCTCCCTGACATGTAGGATTTCCTGTCCAGCTGCAGTGTTGTTGTGTTTTGGTTTGTTTGCTTGTTTTCCAAGTCTGAGCTATTTTTCTGTCTGTCTCATATTCTCCATCTAGCTACTTCCTGATACAGAAGATGTGCTGGATCCCAGCATGTCCTGCAGCACACAAATCACCATATATCCAGAGTGTGAATCACAGGAACAGCAACACAAATGCCCTTCATCATGTGCTTAACCTGCCAAATTTAAAGGTCCTTAGTTCAAAGATGGGCCATCTGAGAATGAAAAAATAGAAGGGCACTGGAGTTATCTAACACACTCTAAAAATTATAATCCCACAACTTTGTTCTCAGAAACTGATGAATTATTTCAGTTAAATTGTAACAAAGGAGTGAAAAGAAAGGAAAAAAGAAATGAAACACTTCTCTGGAAAAACTTTAAATCCAGCAGATTGTTTGAAAAACCTGCAAGGCATTGATAATGTACTCCCCCATGTAATCCCTTTTCTAATATGGGATATTAATAATCCAACCTGTAATATCTTCTATGCCCTTAATTAACTGCTCCTTGACTTTTCATGACACTCCTGGTTTCAGCCCTGCTTTCTGCAGCCTGCTTGTGCTTCAGGCACATTCCCATGTTCACATTTATTGCATGCAAACCCGGGGAATTTAACAGTGGCATTTTACAATGGTTATGACCTCCTAACTATTTTTGGCACTGAGGTCACCATTTAAAACTTTTTGATCTCCAGCTTACTCAGTCAAGATTGATGGCCTGGTTTACTTGCTTTCCAGGGAATTTCAGACACCTTTGCCAACAATCCATTATAATATCAGCACTTGTAATTCTAGAGCATTGGCTTGCTATAGCCCCATATTTCTAGGTACAGCTGAATTGGCTGACCTGTGTATGAACCACTGTTTCTGTATTTTACAGCCCAGTTCAGCATCTACTCACACTAGTAATTCTGCTGATGTCCTTAATATTACTTGCTTCATCGAGGATTACTCACAAGTAAGGCTTGCCAGACTAAGCCTTTGACTGACAAATGTTTAAAAAAAGAAAAAAAAAGACATTTATTGTAAATGAGAAGCAATGGGACTAACAAGGCCCTGTACTAAGCTATGAACAGCCAATTAACCATCTGACTTCTAATACTAGCAACAATATTTACTGAAAATAGTGTTAAGATAAATATTCTCCAATTGAATTGGAGTACAAATTCCATTTAGTTTTCATTCCTGGGTATAATGTCAAAGGTGTTACTGTTCTTTTCAACTACAGTGGCAATAGCAGGCAACTTGGTCTCTAGGGAAATGCCACTTGAACTGAACTGTTCCCTCTGCAGCACCAGTGTTAGTCTGTTTCCTGGGCAGGACTTAGGATAACTTCTACACAACACAGAAGAGAAGTGTCTTGCCACTCAAGACAAGAAGGAAAGAGTCACAGAATGGTTTAGGTTAGAAAGGACTTTAAAGATCATCTAGTTCCAACTCCCCTGCCACAGGGAAGGACACCTCCTATTAGACCAGGTTGCTCAAGTCCATCTGGCACTAAGTTTTCAGTAGAAGGCTGGTTTGCAGCTTTTTTATTGTTGTTGTTGTTGTTGTTTGTTTGTGGGGTGTTGGTTGGTTGTGGTTTTTTTTTGGTTTGGGTTTTTTTTTGACCCCTCTCAATTTAGACATTCCTGTCACTGCAGATCTCTAGTACAGCAGATACTGTTTGCAACAACAAAATGATCTGCCCTGGGTTCAGCCCTATCCTCTCTATGCAGCAGGAAGAAACCGGTCATGAGAGTTCAAATGAGCACACCTTATTTACTGCAAGCAATCACACATGGCTTCCAGTTTTCATTTAAATTCTTGGTAGTTTGTAATAAACCTTCTCAATCTTTCCTTGAGCTGAGTTTAGAAAAGTGAATCTGTTGTCCTCTCTAACCATTTATTACAGCCCTAGATGTTACTTTACTGTGATTTCTGTATATAGGGTGTTACTACTGTTCTTCCTGTCCAGGAGCTGGTGATGAAGCACACTATAAAAGAGGATGTGAAGGGCATGGGTGATGACCTTCCTTCACAAAGTATGAATTTCACTTATAATTTCAATATATCATTCTGAGCAGTGAAAGTTACTAATGTTCTCCCACAAAATCAACTGTATATATGAACTGCTGTTCAATCCAAACATAGCAGTCAGTGTGAGAAGTGGGAATTAGTATTTGGAGAAATGTTTCTCTGTTAAATCTACCAAAAATCAGGTTCAGGAGAAAACAACAAACAACAAAACACAACCCAAGATATCACAATTTGTTAAAGCATCACAGCCTGCAGCAGTCTGCTGGGTTTTGTAGAGGAACAGTGGCACTCCATGGTGAAAAGGCAGAACACAGCACAACTGAAAAACATTTGAATTACTGCAAACTCCTTCTTCCATTCTCAGCTTCTATCGGTTATGTAAGCTGAGCCTGGATCTCTTTTTACCTTCTCCTGTACTCATTCTACACTCTAGCCCAGTTGTCTGAGGTAACATTTATGTGACTTTTCAAAGGTGATGTGAACTGACTTGATTTAGTTTAAGAGAACACAGAATCAGAATGATGCTCACAGACCATCAAAGGGTGTTTATGTCTGGTGCTGCTTTGTTACCAGTAGAGCTGCACTGTTACTGTTTACCTTTTCTGCCTTGGGGTCCAGCTAATCCTTGCAATCCTGGAGCTCCCAAAATCCCATGTTTCCCTTTTTCTCCAGGTTCTCCTGGCAATCCTTGAGGACCTGTAGCTCCTGAATGGGGGCAGGGAGGGAAACCAAACAATTTGTGAATGATGACATGATCTAGTTGTTTGATGGGTTGGATGCGACGATCTTGAAGGTCTCTTCCAACCTGGTTTATTGTATTGTATTGTGAATATACAAATCCATTAAACTGTTGATATTTGTTTTCATGCTATGCAGCACACTGTGTTGACCAGAGGTACCTGAAAGTGCATGGGAATGTGTGAAGAACTGATGTATCTGGCTAGCTGAGACCCTGGGCAGACTACTGCTGCTGCCTGTAAGTGTTGAAATGGCTTTCAATACACACCTTTATACGATCTCCAATTTCTCTATCATCCCCCTCAGCTGTATTTTCCTGTTTGGTATCTCTTCTGAGCTGTAACATAGTACTGTTTATTAACCATTGGCGTTACCTGGAAATCCAGGTATTCCGGGGTATCCAGGGTCACCCTTGGATCCTGGTTTTCCAGGTTGTCCTTGGATACCTGCTGAGCCCTTTTCTCCTGGGAATCCACAGGGTCCTTAAAAGAAGAAGAATAAACAAATAAAGATTAGATTTCTTTAAGTTGCCCATTCTACATCTCATGATAAGTTTAAAAATACAAAAGCTCAGTAAGAGTTTTCTTGACTAGAAAAATAATTCTATTCAAATACTGTGTCTCCCTGATGTATTTATGAGCAATGAATGATGCTGATCTCTCTGGTGATAGCTTGACAGAGCAGAAATGGCTAGCAAGGTGTGGCCAAGCCAGCTTTTATCCTGGTCAGTATTAGTATGTTCAGCAGTGTTGCACTAGAACACAGTAGCCTCTGCCTCCTATGTTCATACTAGCTGTGTTGCACATGGTGATGCTTCTCCAGTCCCTGGGTTTATAAATATAGGAAATATCACTCAATATGCAGAGGAAGCAGAGATCTTTCTCTGCTAGTAACACTAAGAGAAAATAAGTTCTTATGCCCAATATTTTCTTCACTCAGAGGTACCTGGTAATCCTGGATCTCCAGGAGGTCCTTTGCAACCGTGTGCACCAAGCAGAGGAGTTGGGTCACCTCTCCTGCCTGTTGAGATACAATGACTTCTACTTCATACAAGTCTTCCTTTTCATCCACAAAACCAAAGAAATTTTGTTAGATCAGATAATTTACTCATAGGTATTAACAGCTATAGAAGGGACTAACACAGAATGAAAAATGCTTTGGCACATGCAAATTATCTGACAGATCAGCTTGTCCTGAGTACTATCTTTATTTCAGCATGACTCCTGTCAAGATTTGTTACCTTTAGACCCTTTTGGGCCAGTCAGTCCTGGATTTCCAGGGATTCCAGGCAAGCCAAGGTCACCCTGATTTTTTAAAAACAAAATAAAAATGTTTGAGATACGACATGTGTTGCAGGAATGATCTACAAGAGCATTTGGTTCCCTTACACTGGTAAATGGAGCAACAATCAATATGAATAGCAAAACCACACTTAACCTCATCAGAAAATCAAAGCCTGCTGTCTTTGTTGCATGTCTAACAGTGACCACTAACACTTCCAAGAAACTGTAGATTAAGCTTGCTAGTAATTCTGAATTTCTGCTTTTATAGTTTGTGCTGACTCTTGGCTCAAACAGCTTCAATTCCCCACAGATGGCTTGAATAATTTGATTTAAAAGTTTCCATAAAAATGTACCAAATATTGTTGTATATTACCCAAAATTTACTATAAACAGTAACCAGAAATATGTTGTGATGAAACAGTAAAAAATGTAAAGATTTCTCCATTTTTCCTTATGAGTAATGACCTACAATCAGCAATATAGATTACCTCCTCAAAGCAATGATGTAAAAGACAAGGCAAGCAAAGATATGACTCTTTACCAAAAAAACCCCACAACTATTATTTATGCTTCATGTAATTTCACTGGCTACTTAGCATATAGCCACTTCAGAATTTTACCCTACATCCATATATATTTGTGGAGGGTTGTGTATTTGGTTTTGAGCAATATTGCTTGCCAGGGCTCTGTTTGGTGCAAGCTGTTGGTATGGGCACAGAATAATTGTTTTGTCTGGTTCCTTGGCTTGGCTGCTCCGCACAGCATGTATGAAGAAGCAGCTATGTACTGATTTCCTGCCTGTGTTGCTGCTGTGTTATGATCTCTGCAGCAATTTGTCAATCTGATTCCAGGAATGATGCTGAAGACTTGATTGTGCATTCTTTTTTTGTCCCCCCCATAATTAGTGCCTGAACTTCCACCATGTGGCAATCACAGCTGCAGCACAGAGGCTCTCTGTGGACTCTGATTGCAGTTCCTGATAAAATGTCATCAAAGCTTTGAAGAGTTGCATTAAGGAATTTCCTTATTGCTATTACACTGACAGTCTTCTCAGTAGGAACATCTAGTGGCTAAGTACAATAGAAATTTCCTTCATCATATTCATCAGAGTCAGAAGATAACTGCTAAACCCCTCCACTTAGTTTACCTGGTCACCTGGTTGTCCTTGAAAGCCTCCAATTCCTCTAAAGCCTTTTGGTCCTGGGAAGCCCTGGAATCCAGGAAACCCCATCACTCCAGTGTCACCGTGGTCACCTGGCAATCCTGGCACACCATTCTTCCCTGGAAACCCTGGGGTGCCTCTGAAACCAGTGCTGCCTTTTTCACCTGAAGGTCATTGCAGAACAAGATAATGATCAATACAGTCAAGCCATTATTTGATACTTACTAAGAATACAGCTATGCTCTCACACTTCACGTATTGCCTTAGTATTAGTCCAGAAAACATAGCCTGATAGTTTAAGAATCTATAAACATAATGGGGTGGCTGGAAGTTACTGCAGCTGTGAAAAATCTGTCAGATGAATGTGTGTGTATTTAGGGTTTTATTTTATACACTTACCTCTTTCACCTCTAAGTCCATTCTCACCAGGAAACCCCAGTTCCCCCTTCTGTCCTTTCTCAAGACGAATGTTCACACAGCCACTGTCTCCTGGAGGCCCTCTTTCACCTTCAAACACACGGAATGTAAGTAAACCCTCATTGAGTGACACGTCCTGAAAGTTAATGTTAGTGAAGACCTCCCTAACAGAGAAAGCCTTGAAATACTAATGAAGTTCTCAGTTGTTTCAGCAGCTGCTCAAATTTATTGTCCCTCCCTTGGTTTTTCTGTTAGTTCAGTAGTAACCCAGGTGATGCTAAATCAGAGTTACTCCCTGCTTGTCTGGAACATGTAAGGTAGCAATTGTGTTATGCACTCCACAGTGCACTGTCTGTGAGACTGCACGTTGGAGGTAGTTTTCTTTCCTACATTCATATTTAGAGAGGTGATTACCTGTATGTTTTACATAGGTTGAAGCACACAGACAATATGATAGAACGCTTGCAAAATCTAAAGTTTCAGATGTGTACAACTCAGAATCCAAGGTTTAAGTGATCTTGCCCTATTTTAGTCATAAATAAACCTACTGATCTGAATGGAATGATTTTTTTCTTCAGTTATTTTTCATTGTGCATTTGTAAGAGAACTGGATGTAGTACCTCTGAAACCAGAAGTGAGCATACCCTTTTAACAAGTAGTAAATGTATTCCTAATACAGCAGTTACAAAACACTGCAATAACAGAATTACAGAGTGAAAGGGATTTTTACAAACCTTTTAATCCCATGTCCCCACATTCTCCACTAGGCCCAGGTGGACCCATTTGTCCTTCTTCACCTTTTACACCAGGGATTCCCATTTGGCCTTGTGTTCCTGGGAGTCCTGGGAATCCTTGGGGTCCTTGAATTCCTTTGCTTCCTGGTAATATAAAATGCTTTATTTACATATTCAGACTGCTATGCTGTTATTGTCATATTCTAAGGAACAGTATAAAGCAAAAGGCAGAGCTCAGAGCGGTTCACAGAAATGATCCAAAGGCTGGAACCCCTCAGCTGTGAGGACAGGCTGAATGAGATGAGTTTGTTCAGCTTGAAGAAGGCTCCAGGGACATCTTAGTGTAGCCTTTTGGTAATTAAAGGGGCCTCTCAGAAAGATGGGGACAGACTTCTTAGCAGGACAGGATGGTTTTAAACTAAAACTGGGGACATTTAGATAATCTAAGGAAGAAATCTTTTATGTAGAGGGTGGTGAGACACTGGCCCAGGTCGTCCAGAGAGGTGACAGATGTCCCATGCCTGGAAACATTCTAGGTCCGGTTGGACAGGCTCTGAGCACGGGCTCACTGCATGGTAGTTGGACTAGATGACCTTTAAAGGTCTTTTCCAATCAGTCCATGATTCTATTGTTACTGTCTCTACTCCGCTGCAGTCTCATTCTTGAAGCTGAGAAGGAAGGAAACTGCAAAGTACTTTTGAGCTTTAACAGCAGTAGAAACAGCTCCCTCCACAAATAAATGTATAGATGAGGTGGCTTGCAGGATGTTTAATATACCTCTTTGTCCTGGGAAACCAAGTAGTCCTCTATTGCCTGGGAGTCCTGTAAGTCCTTGGGAGCCTGGAGGACCTGGGGGACCTTGTAAGCCAGGAGAGCCTTTGAGACCTTTGATTCCAGGTGGCCCAGGTAGGCCCCTATCTCCTCTCTGACCTTTAAAGCCTGGTAAGCCTGCAGAAACAAGAGGTTTGATTTACATTTGCAAATGTAGTGAAAGAGTTCAGCAGCTGTAGAAATTGATAGATTTTGAGTATCATAAATTGGAGTATCATCAAATGTGGCAAAAGAACTTGGAAGCTTTGCTACCATGCTGGAGTTCTGGTCTTCCTGCATTCTTCACTTGGATTATTTATTTTCTTGCATTTCTTTAGTGAGAGACATAGCAGTAGCAGCACTCTGTGAAAAATCCCTAAGTCAAATACTTTTTATACATGTCTCCTAGCTTTCTCTAAATAACACTTCCAGTTAAGAATAAAGAAGGTGAAAGTATCCCAGTAATGACAGTTACTCAGGACAAGAGTAAGAGAACTTTGCTGTTTATTACTTGACAATGATCACACTGATGTGGACAGTTCAAGAACAGTATGGGAAGGGAAGCTGGGAAGCATCTGGGATGCACACTCTCCATTCCTTAAAACGTGCAAAATATAATGTGTTACACCCCCAGTAAGGAGCAGCCACCCTCTGGCAACTTGTTATGCCAGCCACAAACCCATGTGATTAAATCTGATAGAAAAGATGTGCAAAGCTCAGAGCTGTGGGGCAACTGGATGGATGTTGTGTACCTTGAGATCCTGGCAGGCCCATGACACCTCTGAGTCCTGGTGGCCCAGGTAAGCCTGTGTCACATGGTGGACCAGGGAATCCTGGACAGCCTGGTGCTCCTGTATCACCTTCTGGGCCTCTGAAGCCTTTGGGACCAGGAAATCCTGGGGTACCAGGCTGTCCTGGAAGCAAAAACCATTGGAAAATAGTTTATTTGCATTATTCAGCATCCCTCAGACCTCCTAACTGTAATATTTTCATTTACACATTCAGTTATTTGTAATATCTTACTTATCCTCTAAGTTTTTGCACAGTTTGTGAAACCTGATGCTTTTCTGCCCTTTAGAATTGGCTGTTGTGGACAGCTTCTTTCTTTAAGGAATAAATCTGGATTCAACTCTTGCCTACATGCTTTTTGTGCCATAGTCATCCTCACTAGTTTCTGATGTGTGGGAGCAGAACAGCAGGAGCTCAGTGGCCTGCACCAGCTATGCAGCACTGGGGTCAGTTCTATAGGTGTTCACTGCACAGGGGATGTGTGTGTCTGCTTAGGGCTGGGCAAAAGGAAGAAATGTAAAGGAGCTTAGCAATATCTGCTGTGAAGTAGCACGTAAGTGGCACCACGGAGGCACACACAGCAACCAGCACAACTCCCCTGCAGAAATGGGATATTGAGGATTATATTATGTAACTCTGGGAAAAGAAATCCACCCCTCTCCCTGAGTGTTCTCCCCCTTTTTGCCAGACTTTTCAGTTCTGAGTAATCAGTCCAAGTTAGGGACTCTTCATAGCAGTACAAGAAGCCCTAAACATAGATGGCCACAGTGCAGCAAGTACCAGCAGGAAGAACAGGAAGCTGTGTTGTTACTCCATGTACATTCCTCTTCCTGCAGGGCAGATGCCCACAGTGGATGATCAACATTAACTGTCAAAATGTGAATGTAAAAATAGGGCATACTCTTCAGTCACCACTACGGATCCAGGTAAGAGAGCGACTGATCTGAGTCTGCACTGACTTTGCTCTAAACACATGGAAAAGCTTCATGAAAACGGGCTCATACCTTGAAACCCCGGAACGCCTGGATCACCCCTTGCTCCTTGTGCACCAGGGGGTCCTGGCAGTCCCCTCTTGCCTGGGATTCCTGGAGGACCATATGTGGTATCACCTGGAACACCTTTCTGACCATCTATGCCAGGTGGACCTGGAGGACCATGTTTACCATCAATTATAGAGCCTCTTTCACCTTCATCACCAGGATCACCAGTTTCACCTCGAAAGCCTGTTGAGAGGATTTTAAAATTCAAATAGGGCACAATTTGGAAGTTGTTTCATTGCTTTTGTCCTTTCTTTTTTCCAAAACTGTGGAATACTGTAATGTAAACTTAGCCAGAATTAAATTATCACTTTGCAAAGGAAAAGCAGCATCCTATATTACATTTCATCAGACATTAAGAGTGAGTGCAGCAGGTCTCCTGGAGTAAGAAAAGCACAATTCACCTTCTGGGCCAGGGATTCCTGCTCCTGACCTGCCTTGATGGCCTTTTTGCCCATCAAAGCCATTTGGTCCAGGATGACCAGGGAGTCCTTTTAAACCCTTTGGTCCTGGAGAGAGAAAGAAAACATGTAAAAAACTGTCAGAGCTTTCAAATGTGTGATCCAAGGAAACCATATTGTGTCTTTATAATAACAACAAGTGGATTTCACCTCCTTTTAACATTTTGAGCAAACACCACCACAGAATCAATAAGGCTGGGAAAGACCTCAAAGATCAAGTCCAACCTGTCATGCAAGACCTCATGACTACTACATGACCACAGTCAAAGTCATAACTAAATGATGGTTGCTTTTTTTCTATGTGGACTTGTTCCCAAATCCATGAACAGCAGACTGCAAATCATCAGCATAAATCAGATAAAAATATTCATCTCTTACAATATTTTAATGTTACAGGACATCCATGATATGAACCTAGTGAATGCCAGGTGTCAGCTCCAGTTTTTGTATGCTTCTGTGATAGATGCTGCTTCTGAAATGCTGTTAATCCTGTTTTTGCATCTCTATATAAATTCCAGCTGCCACCCACAATTTTGATGCCAGGGAGCTGCATAATACTATACTGAACAGCTTGAAAATCCAGCATCTCCCTTCGTTCTGACGAGGAGTTCTTGGAGGATCAAAAATGCTTTGGAGGTGACCACAAGGAATGTTCTGCCAGTTCCTGGATGTTTTTCTTTGATTTCAAATTAAGTTGAACAAGTTATAGTAATTACTTTGAATAATAATTAATTAGGGCTCAACTGCGGCTTGCCATAAGCAATATAGTTTTAGAAAATACAGACTTGCAGCATATTTTTGCCTCACACCTTTTCTTGTCCTCTATCCAGGTGTACATATCCTATGTCTGACCCAGCTCCAACCATCTATGTCACAGACTCTTCCATGCATTTTAATTGAGTCATTCATTTAGTCATTGCTCTGGAGGCAGTCTGCACACCATTTGATGGTGCTAACTGTACTGTTAGCCCTTGATTCTTTCAAATGATTCTGTTCCTGGGTATTTGCAGTTTTACACTTTGAGATCTGTATCTGTTGGAAAACTAGCATAGTCTATCTTTTCAGAATAGTTTCTTTTTTAATTATCAACTTCAATTAAACATTCTGTTTAAGAAGGGTCACTCAGGGAACTGCTTGAAAGAGCTCAGTGCAGAGCCACAAAGATGATGGAGTGGAACATCTCACTTATGAGGAAAGGCTGAGGGAGCTGGGTCTCTTTAGCTTGGAGGAGAGGGGACTGAGAGTTGACCTTGTTAATGAAGGGTGAGAACAGAGCCAGGCTCTTCTCAGTGATGTCCAATGGACAAGGGGCAATGGGTGCAAGCAGGAGCAGATGAGGTTCCACGTGAACATAAGGAAGACTTTTTCACTGGGTGGGGTGTGTGTGACAAAACACTGGAACAGGCTGCTCAGAAAGGTTGTGGGGTCTCCTCTGGAGATATTCAAAACCCACCTGGACACATTCCTGTGTTACCTACTCCAGGTGATTCTGCTCTGGCAGGGGGTGGACTTGATGATCTTGTAAGGTCCCTTCTAAACCCTAATGTACTGTGATTCTCCCATTTACGAACATACCTTGAACACCTTTAAGTCCTGGGGGACCTGGAATTCCAGGGTATGGTGAAGTAATGCAGACTGTGTCACCTGAAGCAAGAGGGATAAAGAAACTAGCCTTTTGAGCACTGTGAGTATTTACTGTAATATTTCTGTAGAATTAACCAATTGGATGTGCAAGAGTAAAAGAGAAAGGACTGTTGATGCATGTTATTTACATATTATTTAAGGTTTGATAAGGGATCTTAAAATATATTTTTCTTGACACTTATTTCTAGAGAATATTGATAATGATTTGAATTGCTGTCATACAGCTGTATGCTCTAAAGACAGATTTATTTTAGTTTTTGCTTTCCACAGAAATTTGTCCCTGCAATAGCCTCTGGTGCAAGAAAGAAATCGCATTTTCATCTCAATCCCATGTACATTTCTGGTTCATACACACTGTTATCAGTGTGGATATTTCTATTTCAGTAAGGATATTTTACAACCAAAAAGCAGACCAAGCCTTAAGCAGGAGTTGCATTACCCTGCTCCTTCAGCAGAAAAGTATTTCCTTGTAAATCCTTATACTCAGGGCTAGTCTTCATCCCAGAAAGTAATTCCTCTGATAATCTGCAAGTGGCATTTTGCAGGTTTAAGGCACCTGGCAATTGGCATTTTCATCAGCGTCTGCTGCTAAAAGCTGATAGTATGGTCCCTTTCCCTAGCCATAGTTCACATGACCACTGAGCTTGCAAAAATGATTTTCACTGTAAATGACTAACACTATAAATACATATGAAAGTTCAATGGATGCTAGGAAATGTGCATTTTTTTTTCACTTGGCTTTTAATGTAAACATGCAGAGTTACCTTTCTGGCCCTTTGGACCAGGTGGCCCAACATTGCCCGTATCACCAACATCTCCAGGGCTACCTCTGAGTCCTGGAGGGCCAGGAAACCCCAAGCCAGGCAATCCTGTCTGTCCTTTTACCCCAGGAAGTCCTGGGACTCCAGGAAATCCTTTGTCACCCGGCAGTGGTACTCCTGAATCACCCTAAAAGAAAGAAATCATATGAAATAAGAAGACCTAATGTCTTTTTTCCCTTACATTATCAAGAGAATATTAGAGAATTATCTGCAGAAACCACTCCTCCACAATTGACTATATGGATGGTATTAGTAGTTTTAAGTCTTGAAAGACATTAGGAAAAAGGGATATAGTTTTGTGGAGTTATTTTTTCTTTCTAATCCCGTAATACTGGTACACAGTAAATACCCTGGTTGTAGCCAGGAGGGGGTTGGTCTCTTTTCCCAGGCAACCAGAACAAGAGGACACAGTCTCAAGCTGTGCCAGAAGTTTAGGCTCAAGGTGAGGAGAAAGTTATTCACCGAGAGAGTCATTCGCCATTGGAATGGGCTGTCCAGGGAGGTGGTGGAGTCACCATCCCTGGAGGTGTTCAAGAGGGGATTGGATGTGGCACTTGGTGCCATGGTCTAGTCATGAGGTCTGTGGTGACAGGTTGGACTTGATGGTCTTTGAGGTCTCTTCCAACCCTGGTGATTCTGTGATACAGAATTTCAGGAATACAAAAAAAAAAAAAGCCAGTAATACTTCCAATTTTTATTTTTTTTTGGTGTCTAAAAGCTACACTTATTGATCTAGGCTAACATGAAGTGAGGAAAGTGATTAATGTGCTAGGAATTTGGAATGAATTGGTACTTCCATCACTACAGAGCTAGTAATTTCTTGTTATCTGAGATGAAAAAATACAACTATCTGAAAGTCAAACGTTACCTCATTTCCTTTTTCCCCAGGTAATCCTAGTTCCCCATCTCTGCCATCATTACCCCTTTGGCCTGGAAATCCTGGAGCCCCAGCAGGACCTCTTTCTCCTTTTATTCCTTAAAACAATTAAAAAGAAAAAAAAAGAGAAAGTGTAATATTTCCAGTAAGTTCTGAGGGGTTTGTTCCTGCTCAGGTAACTGCTGGGTAACCATTCATAACAGCTGTAGGATCACTTTTAGTCCTTGAATTCCCATTTCCTTAGTGAGGTATTCTAGGCTTAGGGAGGCAATATGTAGTTGGACACCTCCTGGAACAATTTGGTCTCTGTAAAAGACATGTTTACAGGCACCACAAGAACATGGCTTTTGTTCAACCTGGTTGCAGTGCAGGAAGGATATAGCAATGCATTATGGTGCAGAGTATTTGCACTGATATTCCCCAAAGGTACAATACTATTTCTTCATGCATTCACAGTAATTGTGTCCTGCTTGGTCTTTGCTCAACAGAACCTGATTACCAATCACATGAGATAAAAAGGTGGGTTTTTGCATTAATAACAACCTGTTAAAACTGGTTTGTGGCACAACCATAGAGTACAATCCACAGAACACTGTGCTGATCTTGTGCCTAAGAAGAAAATGAATGAGGTGGTACCAAGAAAGCAGTTTGGATGTACAGGCTTCAGTAACTTACTGAACTAATGACTTTATTAAACACCAGATGAAGATAGTTTTTCTTCTGTTATTGCCTAGACATTGTACAGGAAACAAAATCGCTAAGGATAAAAATGTGTGTTTACCTTTTATTCTAACTCTTCCTGGATCACCCTTCTCTCCTTTTTCACCATGTTGTCCAGCAGAACCAGGTATCCCCTTACCATTACCAAAAAAAGAAACCACAAACCATTAATAAAAAGTTGTCAGTTATCTCCATCAAGGAATCAGTGTGGGAATTGAGGAGGGAATTAAATAACTAGGTCTTGTTCTTGTATTGTTTCCAAAACCCACACCAGTTAGAGTAACATGCCCAATAGAAATGCTTCTCTCTCTTGATCTCTATGAAGAGGCATGTGAATGCCACTTGCCTTTTGCAGCTTGACTCTCCCAAATGCACAGACACACCAACAAGAAATTCCAACACTAGACAAACTTGGTCTGTGGCTGTATATGGCTGCAAATGCAGGAATATGAAGATCTAAATGATTCACAAACTCTTCCCACTGCAGACTTTGCCCTACAATTCCCTGAGGCTCTGCAGGAAAGGATCTCTGGAGCACAGTGGATGGGGCTGTCCTCCCAGAAGGGAATGTGGTGGCAAAGGTAAGTAATACTTTTTTATTCTTTTGAGTGAAAGCCCATAAAAAATGTAATCTATGTCCAGTTAGATACTTGGTATTGTCAGAAGAGTTTATGACTTGACAGGTGTAGAGGGGAAAAGAAGTACTTTTCTGTATTTTTATTGCTGACTTGTGCTCTCAGCTCTCCAAGCAGAGTGTGGTTTGCATTTCATCACTGGTGAGATTCTGATCTTGCAACAGGATGCAGGGGTGAATACATGGAATTTCCACTGAACTGAATATATGGAACTAAATACATGGAATTTCCATTGAACTGAAAGGCCAATAAGGCTGGAAAAACTGGAGTATTATTTAGCCAGTCTCCTCTGTTATTCAGTATCTTTCATTAAGAAACAGGTGGGGAAAACACAACTCACAAAGTGACTGTAAATGGTGACATTTGTAAAACAGAAATTCTGAGAAATGTGGTGTGTCTGAAACAAGCAGTGACTACTTGTGAAAATATCTAGATCTGCAAGTTGTCAGTCACCAGTTATTAGTGTTTGAAAAGCAAAATGAGATATGTGGTAAGCAAATAGCAAGAAAATGGAAGAAATCTATCTATGAAATCCGCTAGAGCAAAGCACTTCTCTATCAAAGTGAATTATTTCTTTCCAAACTGATGACTTTGTCCTTGTTTCTCATTTAAGTGGGACCAGAGCTGTTCAATCTCTTCATCAATGATCTAGACTGTGAGACTGAGTACACCCTTAGCAAGTTTGCAAATGGCACAAAGCTAAGTGGTGTGGCTGGTAAGTCTGAGGGGGCTGGAGAGAGGTGGGCTGAGGAGAATGTCATGAAGTTCAATAAGGCTAAGTGTAAGGTCCTGCACCTAGCATGGGGCAGCCCTCAATATTAATGCAGGCTGGGGGATGATGAAATTGAGAGCAGCCCTGCAGAAAAGTGCTAGAAAAGCCCTGCAGAAAAGTACTTTGTCCAAGTAGTGACTGAAATGGGGAGATTCTAAAGTAATATGGAACAGCAAAGGGACAAACACTAACAAAGCAACACCTTTCATATCTGTGGGAGTGAAAGACTACATTATTTTCAGATAATCTCATAATCTACATTAATTATATCAAATAAATTAAGCTTTTCAATTAGCTTAACCAAAAAAAAAAAAAAAAAAAAAAAAAAAAAAAGAAAATAAAAAGCCTGAAAAAAATCCTGGGCTCCTTTTTCTTCAGACTGTGCCCTTCCCCAAGTGATCCACAAAATCCACCTTGACCTGCAGACATCATGCAGCTGACATCATGCCTTGATAGGGTTTTGCTGGAAATGCTTTCCTTTGAAGTAACTGGAAAATCAGCTTCACTGGAGCAATTTGTGTATGCTTTCAAGACAAACAATGGATATTCAAAACTAAAAGAAAAACAAGTCAAAGCAAATAAAAATGAACATTCACCAGCTTTCCTAGGCCTCCTGACACCCCACAAAAACAGCATGGGATTCTGTCAGTGTCCAACTCTGACAACTGGTGCAAGGGAGATCAGATAGAAACTGATAAAATGATCCTCCAACAAGATTATAATAAACAAAAGTAGATAAAACCTGCAGGTAACTTTCCAGGGCAGTTCCTCTACTGTGTAAGTGGTAACCTGATGTTATTTATTTACTGAACCTCATGAAAACTACTCACAGGGTGCCCTGGAGATCCCATTGCACCAGGTAAGCCTGGATCACCCTTTTCTCCGTGTCTTCCAGGGTATCCCATTTGTCCTTTCTTTCCTGGAGTACCTGGAGGTCCTTGCACACCACGGGGACCAGGAGGACCAGCAGTACATGAGCAGAGGCCTTGATTTCCTACACCAATAGGTCAAAATTACATTGGAACAGCTGCATAGTTAATTCTAAAAGAATAACACTGCTCTTCTGCCTTGTGCACAGACCATTTTATCTCATGATGGCCTTTAAAGGAGGGAAGCACATCAGGTTTTTTTATAGTGCTGAGTAACTGCTGCACTGACATGATTAGTTAGAAGTCCCAATGCCAACAGACCACTTCACAGTCTGATGGGTCTTTATCCTCTACGTTATCATAAAGTTCTTATCAAGTTAGGTCTGACTGATGTGGCAAAGATCTCATATGTGAATTGCTGGCCTCCAGGCACACTTACCCTTTTCTCCCTTTGCACCTTTTCTTCCTGGAAGGCCTAACTGACCCTTTGCTCCAGGTCCTCCAGGGATCCCTCTCTCAGTACAGATTACACCTTTGAAAAAATAAATTGTACAGCTAGCATGGATCAGGTTGCCAGTTTCCTCAGCTTAGGTCATGTGTTCTCCACTCACTTTTCTTGTTATCCTCACATGAAAAGCCCAAGATCTCATTAAATGCTTTACAAGTAGATCATACTACAGAAGACAGTCTGGCTAGAGTTCATGTTGACACATGATTTTTGCATTGCCACCGCTTCCTCCTTTTTCCACTTCAGAACTTTGACTCTTGTTTCTTTACTAAAGGATGCTGATTTGGGTTTTCTTCCCAGTTTGGTGTTTTAACTTTAGATGGCATGTTTTAGGGGCATTTTGATACATGTTACTCTGTGGGGTTAAAACATCCAGAAAACTATGACAATCTTGACATCTCACTGATCAACAACTAGTAGGAAAAATATGTTTTATATAGCATTTAAAAAGTTTTATGTATCTGTTGAAATATATTTTTCACCTCTAATTTTTTGTGGGACTAACAAAAGCAATGAATCTATAAATATGCAGAATAATAGTCTCAATGTATAAATGCTGCTGAACCTACTGGGTAGTCCAGGTAAGCCTTGTCTTCCTGGCTGTCCTGGTAAGCCTGGTGGTCCAGGATATCCAGGTCTTCCTGGGATTGATTCACCTGTTCCAGGGAAACCAGGGTCACCTGGAAAAAGGTCCTGGTGCCCCACTCACTCCTGGTCCTGGGTAAAGCATAGTAACAATTACTACAACATATCAAGGAGGAAAAATACAGACCATTCAGAACTGTCTGCTTCTATGCAAAAGCTTACATCTAAATCTGCCAGGTAGACTTCTTCAAGTGCTTCTTTTCCTCCTCCCTGTTAAAATTCCAGAATCTCAGTTAATTCCTTACACAGAGGTCATCCTCATCACCTTCCTTCCCACATTTTGAGATGGAGAATAGCAATACCAGGTTGGAAGAGACCTTCAAGATCAGTCCAACCCATCAAACAATCCAACCCACCCAACAATTACCCCATCAAGTCTTCTCCAACATATCAACGGGCAGGATTCCAATGGGCAATCACTCTCTCCAGAACTTCTTCCTAACATCAGCCTAAAAGCCTGAGACTGTGTCCTCTTGTTCTGGTGCTGGATCTGAAGAGGCCAACCTCTGCCTGGCTACAACCTCTTCAGGTAGTTGTAGAGAGCAATGTCACCCCTCAGTCTCCTCTTCTCCAGGCTAAGCAACCCCAGCTCCCTCAGCCTTTCCTCATCTTGTGTTAAATCTGCCCTTCTCTTTCCAGCAGTCAACATCCTTCCTAAACTGAGGGGCCCAGAAAAGTAAGTTCCTACAGGGGCTTCTTCTTCAACTGTTCCTGATGCCAGGATTCTTCTTGGCTCCTGGGCACACTGCAGGCTCATGTTCAGCCTACAATCAACCAGTAAATCTATCTGACCCCAGCCTGTAGCACTGCCTGGGGTTGTTGAGATCTCTTGGATGTGTTAAATCTCATGCCATTGGACTCTGCCCATCTGTTACACAAGCCCTCCAGCAAATCAAAGTCATCTCCAAATTTCTGATGATGGATCAATGCCCTCATCAGATCTTCAATAAAGATTTTGAGATGGAGTGACAGGCCGCCAGCTGGATGTGGTGAACTTTCCAGCCAGTTCCTAACCCAACACTCTAGATACAAGCATACCATAGATTACAGTGTGTGGTAGTATTCTGCTCTGGTAAGTATTCCTTTTCTGGTAAGTCCTAATGTTCTGTTTGGACCATTTTTGGCCACCAAGTGCTGAACTAATACTTTTATTGAACTCTCTGTAAAGCTGAAATCCTTGCTGTATTGGAGACACATCAAGAAAGAACAAAGAACACTTTTCTTTTAGAGGCTTCTTTTCCTACTCTATGTAGTTCACCTTTTATCCCCTACTTCTCTTACTTGTTCCGTCATCTCCTGGTCTTCCTAGCAGGCCTGCAGGACCGACTGGTCCAACTGACCCCATGTCACCAGCAGGACCCGGAAATCCAGGATCTCCTTGTGGACCTACACAGAATTATAAAAACACATGAATTGAACACCTTATGACACTGACAGCTTAAATCTAAATTAAATTGCAACCAAAACTGTCATTTGGGAGCTACACAAAGGTAAAATACAATAACTTCTGTTGTCTTTATGAAACATTTCTAAATGTGAGACAATCTGATTTTAAGGTGGGAGGATTCAGTTACTTTTCCACGGATTCCTTCCATTTTGTGGGCACAGTTTTAACTCTTCATCACTCCACAGCAGTATCTTTGTGCCACATGTTTCAGAAGTCGAGACATATTTGTCAAAAGTAAGTAGCATTTTAAATAAATGCACATCTCATGTTACAAATATTTGGCAGTACAATTGGGTAGGTCATTTTGGGATCACTCTAGTTTAAATTATCCAGATTTTAAAGAATGTGTTTTCCAAATTGCTATATTGAATATATTTTACAACTGCATTTACCAGCCAGTGGAAAACAAATTCAGTTGAGTTTTGGATGAAGCCCTTATCTAATCTTGAGGCCCCTATCTTGAACACTGGAACAGGTTGTTGGAAATTGAGACCCCATCCCTGGACATATTCAAGGTGAGGCTTGACAGGGCTCTGGGCAACCTGATCTAGTAGAAGATGCCCCTGCTCACTGCAGAGGCGTTTGGACCAGATGACCTTTGGAGGTCTCTTCCAACCCAAACCATTCTATGATTCTAATGGGGCAGTTCTGCTGAGCTGGGTTTGTGTTACAACTTAGTTCTGCATTCACAATCAGCATTTGCAGCACTAGAAATACAATTCGTGAGAAGTTCTCTGTTAAAATCTTAGTGTGTGAGATGTTAAAACAAATCTCTTCCAAGCAGCTGGCCTGGCTGTTGCCCACTGCCTTCTGCTAAGAAATAGGAACTAGCACACATCTTTTCACAGATTAGATAGTAAAGATAGGGATGAAGGGAGCTGGGATATAAAACCACAGCCTGAGGTTTTGGTAGAAAGGTAGTAAGTTTGCCAGGTACTCTGTTGGGAGTACTAGTTACAGGAGTACCAGTTCACCCTGCCATGTGACAGGAAGCCAAACTGCAGTCTAAAAGCTGTTTTGTGGCCATTTTGAAAACAGGAATTCAAAATTACCTGGAGAAGGTTGGTTTTCTTATCCATTATCTAGCACAGGTTTACTTTTCATAGTTGTTTCCTAAATAGGTTTAGGCTAAATACCTAGGGGTAGTCCTGCAGATCTAGCTGGGACTATATGCGTAAGGGTCTTGCATGTTTGATGTAGTTCCAGTAAGATCAGTGACACACACACAGAATGTGGCCACTAGGAATATACTTCAGGATCTTTTCCTAATTCCTTGTGATCACTCTCAAGCACCTTGGCAAAACAGGTCCTGCACACTTTATACAGCATAAAGACTAGTTAAATCTGACTATAACCTTTTATAGGAAGCAGTGGAGTTCCAACAGCTCCAGGAGGACCTGGGGGTCCTTTTTCTCCTGGATCACCCTGTAAGAGTACAACAATAATTTTTACTGCCACATACAGCATGCAGTGTGCTAGCATGTACCTGAAAACTTCAACAATGATGGGGTATGTAAGGACGTGACACACATCACCTGGGATATTCCATTTTGACACTTTATAGCATTTAAAATCAAACAAAAATACTTAAAATGGTCAGTATCTTTCCAGATACCATGACTAAGCAGTGTATCTATTTGACTCTTCAGAACTTGTGGCTGCCGCATTTGGTTTCGTTCATTTATTGTAAAAGATGAATTAATTACAGTAAATCTGTACCCATTTAATTGAGATGTTTTAACAGCCAAACTGCAATCATTTGCCTTAAAATCCTGTAACAGGCTTGAAAATTACTCCTATGATGACACATAAGCATTAAGAGGTTTCATAGTCTGACATATTATTGATGGTAAGAGATATTCAAAGCTCTTATAAGAAGTTTAAAACATCTGCATCATAGAAACATGAAAGTGACTACTAATGGCATGGAAAATCATTTTTGCTTGGAAGATTTCTAAATTAGCTTGGATTTTGATATGTGACATTGCAAGTGAAGTGGACTTCAGGGAAGTCTCTTGTGTGGCAAATTCTATTAGATTTTTTGCTTTGTAGATTAGGAATCAGGCCTGTTCTGTGTGGCAAATGGCAGCTGAGAAGACAAGAATGTGCCTGTGGGAACAGCATAGTGAGGTTGTGCCTGGGATGGGAGTTCAGGGCTTTTTAGGACACAGACAAGAAGAACTAGGACTGCAAAACTGGATACCTGCACTTTTCAGGAATAATCAGATTTATCCAACTGTTTCCCAAACAAAACTACAGCATCTGTGCAATGATTCCAAATTTTGTGTAACTGTATAACTTAAATTGATATTCTTTTAAGCTGATTCTACCTGATTCATCTTCATTTGCTCCAAGTGTTAGCAATTGTAGTTTCCACTTCCTGAATCATTGACACAGGCATTCAAACTTCACTTTAGCATAAGTTACCAACAATTAATTATTTTTTGCTTACTGTTTGTAGTGTTAACTGATGGCTTCTCAAGCTGTGGGCTAATCAATGCAGACTGAGGAACACACTGTGCTGTCTATACCATCTCTTGACTCCAGTTTATTAATGATGCCCCCAACGGAAATATCAGGGCAAGTACTTTTTAACAACAAAACACTTAAGGTTTGACTCTGCTTTTGGGAAGTAATGGGCTATAATGATTTTTCTGTTTAAATAAGAGATGTTATTTTTCTGGCTAATTATGATCTGAAGAATCCCACATTGTTGTGAAGCTGATAATAAGCAAACAGTAGAAAAAATGAACATCCATGAGCTGTTTCCCCCACCAAGCATGAAATCTTGGCTGAAGAAGCTGATCTAGCACTCTTCTGGCAAGCCTAACTTTGAAACAAGTAAGTGTGTGACTAAACCAGGTGTTTTCTTTCATGTACTTTTACTTATTTACTCCATGTGTTTGTCATTTCTCATTTGTAAACCTGCTTCCTGAAAACCTGTTTATTGCTTCTTGTCAGCTGTGTCTTTAGCAGTATACTTCTTATGGCAAGCTTGATCCAGCCACAGTTTAATTCCTTTTGTCATCACAGATTTTGTAGAGTGTGTTCCCACGTTAGCCTTCAATTTATATCGGAGATGACTCTGGCTCAAATCTCTTGAGGGTCATTCCTCTGATTTCAGAGGTGCAACTCCTGATGTTTTAACAAAAGTTACTGGTTTATGTGCAGCTTTCCACAAACGTTATTTCAGAGGGAAATAAACACTTGACTTTTGTATTTCAGACTATTTATAGCCAAGTTCATTAGTGTCACCAATAGAGAACTATTGGCAATTGTAATTAATCAATTCCTATGTCAAGCAAAATGGAATTCCCACTCTGATATGCACCAAGCAGGAATGTTTTCTTACGTTGTTATTTACTACCATGGTGTTGAGTAACTATGATTATCATGACAACAGTAAATCTGACTATAGAAAAGGTCTGACAAGCAGGTACATTTGGGAGGCCTCATTAATGCTTACACAGCATGTATATATCTATGTATGTGTGCACATGTGCATCCAGGGGATGTTCTGGGTTTTTTCACCTGTATGCCTGGATAGCCAGGTTGTCCAGGAAAACCAGCAAATCCTGTTTCCCCCTAGAAAAGATCACATAAATATAATTTAATTAATCTGTTAAAATATTACTAGAATTGAACACAAGCCAGTAAGGCAGTCAGGCAATAGGGTTATGTTGTAACAACATCAGCAGTTTGTTTCAGAAAAGTCACTGAGTTTGAACAAGAGATGATATGTTTCACAGAATCTCTTCTGCTACAAACCCCACAACAGGTTACTTTAGTGATCAGGAAATTCAGGTTTGCCGGGGCACAGAAGTAGCTGAATTACATCCCAGCAGACTCATCTGTGTAATACAGCTGAAACTGGCTTACTGCCTGCTGAATTACCTTCTTAAATGACTACTGCAGGGAAAGCAGCTACATATCAGCTTCCCCTCTCCTTTTATGATTGGTAATATGCTCCTCCATCCTGTATTCAAACTCTTCAGGTCAGCAGTGGTAAAGTACAAAGTAAAGAGCAGTTGTGCGGATAAAACAGCTACCTGGAACATAACTCAGGATGCAAATACCTGCACTTTAGTGCAATTTATGAACAGTAGGATCATTACCTCAACTTGATTTGAAATGAGCCAGAAGAGGAGACAAGAAAAGGCAAGATGGGGATCTACATTTGTACATCTATTGTTCTTCACTCCAGTAAAATGCTGTCATTCGTAACTAACATTTCATTGAATCATTTGGAAGAGACCTTTAACACCATGAGTCCAACCATTATGCAGCCATTATTTAGCAGATTTAAATGCAAAACTGGAACTTCTTCAGCCAGAAGGATGAACAAAGCATGCATCTGACAAAATTTCACAAGCAATGTCACCATGTCAAACAAAGTTAACATGCTGTGGAACTTTTCCATCATGCTATGTGCACGTCCCACATGCACGGCTCTTCCTCCTGCTTGCAACTCAGACTGCATTAGCCAATTTCAGCTGAATTTCATAGCGGCAGAAATATGAAGACAAAGAATTGACACAACTTTTGTGGCAACAGGTAGCAGGAGAGAAAGCAAGGAATGTAATGTGAGCTATCAAGTATGTGAAAATTCCAAATCTGCACAAATCCACACAAAAGCCAGTCTCACTGACCCCATGTTTCAGGGAGCTGCTTGCACTTCTCATCTTCTTACCTTCATTCCAGGAAAGCCAGCAGGTCCATAAGAGCCAGGATTACCCTGATAAAAGCAAGTAGATTGTGAGCTAAGCCAGTAAATGCTTATTGAAAATTACACCTATTCAGAATTGCTGAGCACTTAATGTTCCTTAGATAAGTACTGTTCAGGGTATTTTTCAGTAATACTATTATTCAGAATTGCTGAGCAGTTAATATTCCTTAGAAAATAATTACTTGGGATGTTTCTCAAAAACTTGGCAAAGTTTTTGCAAATACTTTGTATGAGATGGGCATGAATTTGAACTACAGACCAAACTTAACCAGATAGGTATTCACTTCACTCATATATCATACTGCACCAAGCACAGCAGTGTACATATTGCTTCATGTGAGCACTGTTATGGAAATCAAGCACAAGCTGCTCTAAAGAGCTCCCATCAGCCCATATGGAATATACTAGAATTACTATGTTAGTATTGTGCTACTCCAGAGAAGCTTTGTGCAGATCTAAATATTTAGCGTGGCACTCTACAGATTTACTTTCTTTCCAAGGTCAGAAAGTCTGCATTGAACTTGTGTCTGAGACGGGGTGAGTCCCAGGGCAGGATTCTTAAATGCTCTTAAATACAGAAAGTATGACAGATTAGTTAAAAAAAAAATAAATCCTTAAAATAGTTATTGGAAATGCAAACTCAAGCTGACAAATAGATTATGAGCATAATTATAGTGAATTTTGTAAGTAATTTGTTCTGCAACTTCCTTACCCGCAATCCAGGGAATCCAGGAATGCCTTTTTCACCCTTTTCCCCTCTCCCAAGTGTACCCTGAAGCATTCAAAATACTTTGTTTAAACAAGTTACTCAGTGAAGTTTACCATAAATTTTAGTGCATATTTATTAAATTATGCATACATTAGGTTATAATACATCTTGTTTCGTTTGCTAGGCTCAGTCACTGGGGCTTAATTCATACAGCACCACTAGTGATGTCCATGTAGCTTCAGTTACTCAAAGAAACTGCTCTGGTCTCTTCTCCAAGCTTAATGTGTTCTCAGCAGTTTAACGTTTCTGCAAAGCTCTGGGCGTCTTTTGGGCTGCATTAGTCAATTTCTCAGTTCCTGCTTATAAATAAAAAGTATACAATGATCTATGTGGACAGCTAGTACTGAGCAGGCACAGAAAGCCAATCTTTTTCAAAGTAAATCTGATGTAAAAAGACCAGATTTGTCTCCTTTTCCAGTGCTAAGTAACAGTAGTCCTTTTACAATGGAAGATGAATTTCTGATAAAGTGCTAGGCTCAGAAATGTGATGATCAGTCTTCTCATTTCTTCTACCTACAAATCTAAATAAGTATTTGACATAAAGTAGGCTCATTTTTTTGTCCCAAGTTAGATTCTGGTTCTGGTAGTTTTCTGCCAGTGTATTTTCCTCCTGCACATCTATCAGCAATAAAGACTCCAGAATCCTTTTAATGGCTGCTTCTGCTCGGCATTCAGGAACTCTTTACTGGAACACCAACATTTCAATTAATCATGCTGACAGAAAGAAAAGAAATCTAGAATAGATGGCAAACAGCAGCTTTTTCTCAGGTGGATCTGCCTTCACTACTCTCAATGGTACCTTTAACGTGAAGTTAGTTTTTCCCTCACATATGCAGGGAACGTACATCATGCCTATTATGAACACATACAGATAGCCTCCATTTCTCTCTTTCAGAAAATAAAATCTGTGCTTCTGTTTTCTTCACTGTTTCAGCCAGTTACATGTCAGTAGCCCAGCTGGAAACAAGACTGGCCTTTCACTGCCAGGTAACATTCCACAGATATGTATAAAACTGACCCAGAAAGGTTTTAAAATATTTCTGCTTTCACACTGATTTAGGTGATGATTAAATCTCACAACACAAATGCTGTTAGTTCTTCCACCACCTTGTGCTTTAAAATATTAATCTAACCACTGAAGGACTTTGCCAGCACCATGAGAAAAAAAAAAAATAAAACAATCACATTACTTACTTTGGGTCCACGTGGCCCTCTGTGTCCTGACACCCCAGGTAGTCCTTTTTGGCCCTACATATCCAAGGAAATTTTTTGCGCATATTAATATGCAGGACATGCTTGGTGCTGTTTAAGTCCTGTTTTGAATGACAACTGTTAACAAGTATTGTCTTAAGCAATGAGTCTGTTCCTCCAGCTGTACTGAGCAGAAGAAAAACAAGGAAACCAGTTATGTACTGATTTTTTACTTCTCTTAACACTGTCAAAGCAGATTAATGATTGTGGAGTGGTAGTGGTTTTTTGTTTGCTGCTTAATGTAGTTTGCTGCAAGTATACACATGCATAAGTGTACACTTGTGTGCATTGCCCCATGAGATGCGTGACTGGCTACGTGGCCATGATCATATCACCGCAGAAGGGTTAGAACTGGTAGTTCAAAACATTACATTGGAGAAATCTCAAAGAGAATAACTGCTAAAGATCTGAAAATGGGAAGAGTTTGTGAAGAGCTATGAGACATTGGATAGCAGAGTAACAAATGTGCCCTGAAAGGTCGGAAATAAGATTTACTAATGAAAAAAAGTGAAGAAAACAAAAGCAAGGGCAGCATTTCCTTTCCGCATTAAGATACTCCTCCCTTGAGGACATGAGCTAAATGGGCTCTCTTCTGAAGAAAGAATGCCTTTAGGAAGAGTGTTGGACAACAGGATTTCTGCTGAAGCTGAGTGTTTATTACAGAAAGATTCATCTTGTGTAATTTCTGCAAAAATTACATGACAGGATGGTGCTTGTCAAGTTTAGCACAGTTAAATATGAAGAAAAATTAACACCTTTTCTCCTTTAAACAGCTGAGCTCCTGGAGGTCCAACTAACAGTGGTGTCCCAGGTGGCCCAGGAAGTCCAACATCGCCCTGTGGAAGCCAAAGGAACAGCAGAGAGACCTTTTATTCTATGCAGCCTTTCAGTGCGACTCAGCTGTCTTCCCGTTGTACTACAGCACTACACATTCCTGTACTTACTGAACATGTATTCATACCTGCAGATAATCAGAGGTTTGTACTGATATCTCTAAGTCCCTCTATCACCTTCTTATACCCTTTCCTTGGCATCTGCTGGTCATAGTAAGAGATGAGATTTCGTGACTGATGGGGTTCAGGCAGTTACTGGAGGATGCTGTTTGATTTAGGCAGCGTCTGTACAGAAGGTATTGCGGTGTAGATGTTCACTAACCTATTAATTGTTGCCTTTCAAAACCTCCAGGATGTGCCTGATTCCTGCAGGCAGTTCACTGAGGACTGCACAGATTTATCAATGCCTTATATGACTTCTCCTTCTATTCTAATATGACTAGTGGGAGCACACAGCCACAAATGAATGGGTTCCAGGGGCCTCAACAAGAATCTATTTATACTTCTAATTCTATAGCACAGTAATACAATTGTATTTAAATATATTGGAGGGTTTTTAATAGTATTTGTTTCCTTACCGGCTCCCCCTTCTGTCCATCCACTCCAATACCTGGATTTCCCTAATTGACAAAAAACATTTGAAGGTAATCAGAAAATGATGATAAGAGAATTTAATCAAGTAAGTATTTTTTTCTTTTTTTTGGTAACAAAAACCCATAAGGAGCATTTAAAATCTTTGTATAAATCATTATTTGACCAACAACTTAAAGTCATTGCCTACCTGTTCACCTGGCAAGCCAGGGTAACCTGGAATACCCTTTAAAAAAGAATAGACAAGTTAGTATGTCTGATACAGAGCTTTGCTTTGATGGTTACCTCCTGTTGCCAGCATCACCTAGAGGCAGAATTTCCTTTTGGGATGCGCCTTTCCCAAAGTGCAATGTACTTCACCTGGCCACTTTGTTCAAGAGGCATGAAATCTCTCACTACCCACTTCCCCATCCCCACAAGGTGGCCTTGGGGGAATAAGGAGAGACCACTCACAGCATTCTGTTGTGACCACAGACTGCCAGGATGAAATGCATTCACACAGGCATGAGAAGGAGCAACATATGCTCCAATTCCTGTACTTACAAACTCAAAAGGCAACACAAAAATAACTCTTTTTATCATCTGCCTCAAAAGAAATATTTCTAGACTTTGATTTACATTAAGGCAAGTTCTGGAATTGGTAGACAAGGATTTACACATATCCTGCAAATGGAAGCCTGTGTGACTGTGATGATCTTACAGGCAAGCCTGGTTGGCCTGGGTATCCGGATGGGCCCCTTGTACCTCTTGACCCTCTAGGTCCCTGGAAAAGACAGAAAAAGTCTATCTGCATAAAGATCTTCAGCATACCCTTTTCTCTCAAAAATAGTCCCTAAAAAATTCCAGCATCACTTGGACTCAAGTCTACTGGCCACTGCATTCTGTCCACAGCCTGAAGCTCACACCATGGCTGAAATCTGACTGTCACCAGAGCAGCTCAGTACCAGTATCCTGAATTTCACGGAAGAAGCAGTCTGCAAACAGTGAGTACCAGAGTGACAACTGTTCAGTGCACAGCTAATGTAAATGGGTATGTTCTGTTTCAGCCAGCAGCAATTGGTCATGAGGACAGGCTATAGGACTCAGTGTTTCTAAGACTTTATTCTGGAATTTTGCAATTTGAGACAGGCAGGGAGAAACCTCAGTAATTCTTTCCCAGGAAGGAAAATCTGAGATATCTTCAAGAGAGAAAGCATGTATAGAACCTACTGACTGTACTTACAGGCATGCCAGGGAAGCCAGGATCACCTCTGTCTCCCTGAAATCACAATCATTTAGAAATTAATGATCACAAGCTTTGTTGTGTGTATTTTCTAATGTGACAGCTATTAAGGTCACAATCTATCTGGTCCAGTTGCAAATTTGCTGTGGTGGGTTTTTTTAAATTGTTAAGCTTTATTAAAGTGAAGAGTTATGAGAACAATTACATTTGCTATGATTGTTTTCCTACATGCCACTTTTTTTCACTATAAGATACTTACTGGAGGTCCTTTTCCAAAATATGATACATACACTGAATTTCCCTTTTCTCCTTTTTGTCCTGGATTTCCCTTGAAAGAAAAAACAAACACTATTTTAAAACATGATCCACTTACTGATATCCTGCATCTCCATGGAGATTGAATGATCCACATCATGGCACAAGGATTTTGCAGTTCTTTTATCTAACAAGAACTTTAAAAGTAATATTGTCTTCTGTATGCCTTCTGTTTTTAAGAACTAAGTTCCTGTAGTTGCTGTGGAGTCCTTTATAAAACTTTGCCTTTCTTGGCACCCTCAAAAATCTCAGTCTGATATAGCAGGAATGGATGATATGTACATATCTAAAGAGCAGATCTATTAAGACATCATTTCTGAAGTTTTCTCATGTGAAGTCCAAGTCTACTGGATATAATTTAACTCAGCCACTTAACTATTGATTTTAATAAAATGGGATACTGTTTTTCATGAAATTTAACCACTTTAAAACTGTACTGGTTTCCTGATGTTACACACTGGCTGTGCAAATCCTAAAATCAGAATGAAAGAAGGGAAGTATTCATCCCTGGCCCACTCCAATAAAAAGGAAGATTACAGCTGTTTGCAGCTGGATACAGCTCCAGTAGGTCTGGATGCAGATTACAGATCAAACAGCTAGGAACACATTAAATACACCAAAAGTTATATTTGTCTTTGGTTATTTTGCATGTGATCTCTTGTGAAATAAACCATTTTTATCAGATTCAGTTTGTTACCTTCTACATGACTTAGGTAAGTGCATACTAATAAATGTAAGATTCTCCAAGGTAACAGAAGTAAAGCTGATGAATATTTACATAGCATTAAATAAAACTATATGGAACAAGGTTATAAATAACACAAAATGTTAGCTGCAATATATAATCAGCTGTAAGAAACTGCTTTGCAAAGAGGCAGTCTGCATGGAGTGGTTGGAATAGCATTCTTGTCCACAAGAAAATATGGTTACTATGCCTTGCTTTTCTGGGTGGCTAATTTAATTTCCAGTGGAATTTTAGTGTGCATATCTAAGGCTACAGGCCTCTTGTGTCTCCCATTCTCTGTAGGTGGCAAATACTTTTCTAGGCTTGCCAGCGAGCGTGCTCCTGGAATTGGGAGTATTTATGCTGTAATTTGTCCCATGTCTCACTTTTCCCTTTATGTCATTTGACTAATTATAAAAGGCAAAACCTCTTATTTTGAAAACCATAATAAGTATGAAAATAAGGTAAAATTAGAGTTTGAGTGGAGGTCATTTTACCGTTTGGAGGGGTTATAGGTTAATATGAGGGGGTATACCAAATTAGGTTATTATCAAGTTTTGTATTAGGTTGTGTATTTCATAGCATTTGTTACTGAAATTGTAGTTTTTTCCTAGTTGCTATATTTCCAATAACTTCACACTGGCACCCACTGCATACTGTGGCTGAATCAGCATCTTATGTAGCTTCTGCTAAACATGTTTGACTTATCATGCAAATTACAGTTGTTTTTATGGTTTTCTTTGAAAAGTGTCAGGGAGGCTGTAATACCAACTAACCAGCAATTAATCATTCAGAACTAAAACTTGTTTCCATGAACAGTCAAAGACCAGGGACTAGATCTGCTCAGCAAAATGTCTTTGGAGTTACAGTAATTTATATCCCCTACTGGCATGAATCTGCATTTTATCTTTATTTGAAGAGAACTGCTAGCACAACCATTTAAACAATCTAAAAATGCTTTCCATGTTAACAGCAAAAGTAAATTATATTGAAGTGCTAATTTTAGACTGACATGATCTCTCCATATACAGACAAACACCCAGGCAGGATGAGGTATGCACAGAGCAGCCATGTGGGAAAAGTGGCACAAGAAACCAAGAGCATGATGTTGGAAGAGATCTACTAATACACTTGTGTGATCAAACACTAAAAATCTTCAGATGTTACGGGATTCAGACTTGTTGAAGCTTCCACTTACTGCCAATTCTGCTAAGGTATGTCCATCCCTACTATTAAAGCTTTCAAGACATTTCAAGTATTGATTAATGGTGTGATGGTTTCAAACTACTGCTTCTTAGTTGTACTTCCATGAAATGGTATTAGCATAGGTGTGGTTATGTACGGGGTAACAAAGTGGAGTCTAGCTCTTAGGGGAGACATGTACACTTCAAGAGTATCTCACATTCAAGCTTAATCTGCCAAAGCACCAGATGTCCTTCACTCCCCTCAACATTAGTAAGCATGCCTGGAAATTCATTGTGCATTGTACAGCCATAGTCTAAAACTCCTTTAATTTGTAGAGCTGTTAGCTGGAATGGGAAATGTACATACAGAGTATTCACAGATAGCAGGGATGCCTTTCACTTACATAAGGACCTCTTGGTCCAACGTAACCATTTTCGCCTGGAAATCCCAGATCTCCTCTTGAGCCATTACAGCCATCTGGACCACGTTTGCCCCTGGGTCCTTCACTTCCTGGTAACCCCTGAAAGACAGTTTGATATTTATTAGAGATGCACCATGATAACTAGAGAATTACTTTTTTTTTTTTAATTAGCAGAAACAGCAGACTTAGAAACAAATCTCTTGGATCTAAAACAAAGGACATCTCACAGTGGTCCCAAGATTCATCCTTTTTGCATTAGAAATGGTTTCTATTGTGACCAGTAGATTATTTTTTTTTTTGGTATAACAAACTGTATTTTATATCTCTTTCTTTGATGCACAGCAAATATAATAGGGACAGAACTGCTTGAGAGAGCAAGACTGAGCTCTCACTTCAGTAAAAAAGTAACATGCTATCTTCACAGAGAAAGCAGCCTCTAACTAGAGTCTTTCTTGTGGCTGTAAACAGCTGAAGAAATTCACAGAAGTCATCTCAAGAAGGCTCATCATGAACCAAAGAAGAACAAGACACAGCTTGACTCAAGCATGAAGTAATCTCAGAGATCCTGACCATACATGCAAGAACTGAGGGTGTGATTCTCTAACCTAGCAAGAACTAACACCAGATATGGTTTATCTCTACTGCCCATTAGACCCTGGGCAACAGAAACAGTGACTCTTCCCACAGAATTAAAAACTTTTGTAAGGAACAAATGGTAATTTTGACCCAAAATTGGTTTTCTTGGAGGGTTCTGAAAAAATTATCAGGCAAGTATCCTGGCTATTTGCCTGAAAAGTTTTTCCACTTTTACCTTCCTTATTTTTAAGGTTCTTCATCCCAGTTTGTGGACACTGGTTTTTAATTAACATTTTTCATAAAAAGAATATACATTTCTTGGGAGAGCACCCTTTCTGTGCTACATTTTGGCCTTGTACAGACACTCTGGCAGCAGTTCCACTGCCAAGTGTGGACAGCTGACAAGCAGATGCAAAGACACCCACTCAGTTTTTGCTTCTGTTTTCGCTACCAAAATTCAACATTTTAACTTTGAGCCATATGAAACTGATAACAGCAGAGGACTTCAGTTCTAATAAACAGCATTTTTCAAAACACTGTATCTAAGAGATACTACCTTTTACCACACCCATTTCCACACTGAAGAAGACACTCAGAAAAATATAAAATCACTCTCTTCCAAAGATATATTTAGAACACACTTTCCTTCTTCAGTCCCAATTTATATTAAAACTACTGGACTCAATGGTTGATTTTTCAGTGCTTTTTTTTTTTTTTCCTGCAAAAGAACTACAGGCAAAAATCAGAATATTTCAACAGTAAACAAGTCATCATTTGAGATCCTTTCAGAGGTGTTAAGAACACAGCAAGCAGATTACAACTTGACATAGAGCCTGTGAAAATAAATTCATTGTTTTTAATCCTAGCACTGACATGGGCTAGTCTGATCTTCACTGCCCCACTCCTGCATGAAAATGATGTACTTGCCTCACAGGAATCTTGTGGAATTTATCAGTACTAAATCCAGCTGAAGTTAACCTGGCTATCTTAACCTTCTGCAAAACATGTAGCTCTGCAAGTCGCATGACACCAAAAGGTACAAAGTCAAACAATTTATTTACTCTATTATTCTGCTAGAGGGTTTGCTATGACTTTACAGAACCTCTAAGTTTTATGGAGTAATATTAATTCAATACGTACAGGAACACCATCTAAGCCAGGAAATCCTGGGACTCCAGTTGGACCCTAAAAAGACAAAGCAAAGCTGCTGAGGTCATTAACTCTTAAGTAGAATGAAAAACAAGAATATGTGATACTGTCTAGCAAGAAACAAGAAACAGTCTTGTTTGTAATATGAATCAAAAGCTGTAATATCTGAAAAATGTTTCATGGGCTTGTCTTAGCAGGAGACTAGAACCAACAGTCACCCATGTAACAACAGACGGTACAGCAAAAGACAACGGTCTGACTCTCATACCATTAATTCTCTGAAGGTTATGAAGTTACAGAGACAAGTTGCCTCTAACTTATAAAATAAACACTTTTTGATCATCTAGGTTCTGTTTTCCTTGCTAATATTTATCATTGCATACTTCATAGACCTAAAAGAGCTGTCTGTGGTGTTTCCTACCTTATCACCTTTTTCTCCAGCTGGCCCAGGCTGCCCATTCTCACCTCTCTGTCCTTTTTCCCCTGGTAGACCAGCTGGTCCTGTAGATCCCAAGGACCCAATTGGACCTTGAGCTCCCAGATCACCAGGCTGACCCTGAAAGAGTGCAAAGAAGTGAGTGTAAACTTTGCAGCAGGAGATGACTGTATGGATAAAACACAGCTCACAATGTATACACGCTCATGATTCAAACCAGTCTGCTGTACAGCCTGCAGATTTGTTCTATGCACCAAACGCTATAAGAACACAACCTGCAAATTTAACAACTTGCTCAAAGTGTTAATTTCTTTTCACCAACACCAGGTCTCCAGCACCACCTCTGAGATGCCTGGGATAAACTGCAAGCCCTCCTGGCTCTATCAGCATTAAGTATCATCCTCTGCAAGCATATGATTCCACTGAACATCCCATTTTTACCACCAGAGAAGTGATCACTCATTTTAGACAAAGGAACTTTGTGCACAGTTAGAAAAAAATGGAGATTACCTTCTTTAAGTCACAGTATATGGTCATTATCTGCATTCTTTTTCTATCTCACATCTGCACTTATTTAATGTCTTATTTTAAACTTCTGATGTTTCCTGCAGGGGGTGGGGATATCTGTTATTAGCCACCACATTTATTGGAAGTATAAATTGTAATAGATTGTGTTAAAATGGTTTGGGAGGTTGCAGAAATTTATCTCTATATAGCTCTGAGGATCTGCACCTTCAGTACCATACAGACCAGCTCCGTGGATTTCTGCTAACTTTCCCAACGTAATATATATTCAGAAGTAAAAGTACTTCCTGTGCCAACTGTTTTTTTTCAGTCCATAGCATTGCTTGTAGAGTTGTTTTGGATTTGTCGCAGTTTTTGTTCTGTGCTGCTAAACAACTATTAAATGATAGATTCAAAGTGCTGAATGAGGCAAGCTTTCTAATCAGACTTCACATGTGACCTGTCTGCACTTTCACCCTACAAAATCTACGTATTTACAGGTCTTTATTTCTCTTACTAATCTTTTTCATTCTGCATCATTATCTTTGTTTAGCTACAACTTGTTTTGTTTCTAAACTGAAAAGTGTTTTGCTTTCTTTTTAGAATTTGTCAATTAATCAGTCCACTATATCACACTATTAAAAAGAAAGCAAAATGGAGCCCCATGTGTTCCCAAGAAAAGCAGATGGCTCTAAGACCACTTGAGGGCAGTAAAGGATATTTTGGTACAACCTCATTTACAGAACTGAGAGACCAGCCATTTATTTCTATAAATGGATTGAAAGAAAATAAATTGACAGAAATCGAAGGTGATTGGAAGAAGATAGGTTCACTTTAGGAGTCAAACTGTGTTGAAGCAACAGAATTTAATTGCTTGGTTTTCAGTGTAAACATTTCAACAGCCTCAATCTGGGTTAAATCTTATCTTGTGAACTACAAGCAAAGACCTAAACATATTTTAATGTATTCCCTATTTGCCTTTTAAAATACCTTGGTAAAATCAGTGTGATTTGACAGTTGGATGTGAAGAAAAGTGCAGTATGCATCAGCCAATCAAATCAGCAAAGAAACAGAGGAATGAGGTGACTTACTACCTTCTTTGAACAGAAACTACTCTAGGCTTACGCTGTACTGGAAGCAGAATTGGATCACCACTGGTCCTGAGGACAGGAAAAGAATCCCTACACTTATAGGTAAGGACGACCTGGAAAAGTATCCTCCTACAACTCATGTTCCACTTGTCTTTAGTGGCTCTTCTCAGTTAAACCTTGATCCTGCTTCCAGTGAAGCCAGGGCAGAATCAGCATGTTGTCTCCAGCAACACATAGAATTTTCTTGATACCATAATTTGAGCAATGCAAAATATTATGCAAATTAAGGGCTACTAATATTAAACCCTGCTGATTCTGCATCCCTGTTAACAATGAATGGACAGTGCAGGATTCTGGGTGTTTAACTGCAGTATTTGCTTGCATGAACAGTTGCAGCCTGTCTATTGGCAACGCCTGGCACATCTCTATTGTAAAACTGAATTTGTTTATTGAAGTGCTTTTAAATCAGCTTTTGCACCTTTAAAATAATAAATAAGGAGAACACAACCATTTTAATTAAAGAATAATTCTGAATATAAGGAAAGTGAAATGAATGAGACTAATAAAATACAGAGACTAGTACAATACAACTGTTTCAACCATTCACTCTTCTGGAAGCAGTGTGGGGTTTTTAGTACACTTAGTGAACTATTACCATGCTAAATGCAGCATTCAGCAGCACAAAAAAGCCACACAAGATATTTCTCAGTAATTTTCTAATGCCTCTGCCTTGTTTCTGCAGCGATTTTAAAATTTTGAGTTCCTAGTGATATGCTGTGCACTTCAGAGCTGAACGAGTATTTTCAAATCATGTTGTCTTTCCGATAGTTGAAGAAACTTGATTTTCATGGTACTCAGAAGCTGAGACACTATGATTTCTATGCTGGTTATCCATCATAACTAACCAAGAAACACTTCCAGGACATGTAGTCCTTTAGGTTGATAAAAAGTCTTCATTGGATGCTACCCTGTGAATTTAATTGACTCCATGGTTTATGTCTTCAGTAGGAGGTGGTGAAGTCATCAAGCAGAGTGACTGAATCCAGAATCCACAATAGGTTTGGCAGCTGATCCAACTCCAGCATGCCATGTGAAGCTGGTGGATTGTCTCTCTTTCTTTCAGCTCAAAGACTGATAATGACTGGGAGCTTTGTTTAAGACCAAACTGATACCATGTCATAACATCTATTATCACATCTATTATTTGTGCCCATCCAATGTGACTACCGCAGCACTACAGTCTCAGGACAGCTGTACAAATAAAGAGGATGAAGGTAGTCATGCTCATGTGGAAATGACAAATTAGCTCAGTTAAAATGACCAGAATATTATGCCTGCTCTGCCATCTGATGCCAATAAATTCCTTTAGGATTTCAATGCCTTGCTAATTGTCTAGGTCAGGGACTACCCATGCCAAGACTATGGTCTGTTATTTTAGCATATCCTGAGCTTGACCTGCAGTAAGCAACTGACTTCTGACAAAACAAGACTGTATTTTTTTTAATTAAGTATGCTTCCTAGGACTATGGCTGCAAATACTTGAGAATCATGCTGCAAAGCACTTTATGCTGTCTGAGAAAGGCAACAGCTACAGTTATTTGCAATAACCTTTTTTGGTTGCCCTAAACACCAAAGAGCACTTGTTTCTTGGAGTACCCTAAGCACTTGATTATCTGAAAGCAAAATCTTTTAAAGGAGTCTTAACTGAAAATCAAAAACACTGGTTCATGCTATTACAGTGAATTCTGTCTTGCTTCTTGTTACCAGTGAAGTCAGAAGAAGTCCAGTTACTGCCTTCAGTTAGAACAGTCCCTATGTTACAGGATATGTGAAGAGTGTAGGCAAATAACAAAGTGCCCTTTTTCATCTCGCAGTTGGTGCTGGCTTGCAACCAGTCTTCCTCATTTTACCAGGACAGAGAGAGGGAGGAAGGCAGAGTGGTTCGGGGGTGAGAAGAGTGCACACAGAGGCATTTGCAGATGTTTTCTTTTGCAAAATGCTTAGTGAGGTGGGAGCATCTGCTATTCCTCTAAGCTCCACCCATGTCCTCTCCCCTTCTGGAAGAGCAAAGCCACAGCTTCCAGAGCTTGTAGGGGTGTCCATTCTAGGACATTTCCACTCCTCCATTCTGTGTAGGACTGAAAGCAACACCATTTTCACTGTAAGTTAAAGGCTCCAAAATAAACTTTCTAAATGTTGACTTTATCAAGATGAGATCAGTCTGAGAAAGTACACAAACTGGCATTAAATCCACTCTCTTGTCCTTAATTGAGGACATTTTTCTGTGGCTGTACACTCAACAGTGAGTGAGGGTCAGACTAATATATGGCATGTACTTTATTCTCCCTTTGATCAGAAACAACAGATCACATGACTTTTCAATATTAGATATCTTGGGGTTTATGATGCAGTAGCACCTCAGTGCTTGACCTTTCTCAGCATCTGTATCTTGTTGCAAATGACTGGTAAATTTTGTGCTGTTTTATCATATTATACAGTGATCCAACATGATACAGCTTAGTGTTCACTCTGGTACTCCACTGAAGCACAAGAAATCATAGTGAAGTGTTGAAAACATTTTTCACCATATACTTTGTTTTGTGTTTTAACCCTGTGAAACCATGGAAAGAAAAGGGATGCAACAAGCCAGTGGGTGTCACTGTTGTGTTAAACACTGAATATGAGAGAGTTTGGCACCAAAACTCCAAGACAGACTGCTAATGGTTCAGAGAGTGGTTTAGACCACAAATAATTAACACCAGATTAGTTCATAAAATACAACTAACTTTAGCTCTGATTTGTTTTCTTGAAACAAGTCACTGATTGGCAATTTTTGCTTCATTCAAATCTATGAAAAAGAATGATTTTGTAGAGGTTTTGTCTTGTCTAACGTGAAAAAGCTCGCCAACCCGCAGCAAATGCTGGGGTTAGTATGGTGAGACAGGGGAACCAAAAGTATCAGGGAAAGAAAATGCTCAAGAACAAAAGGAAGGCTAGCTTTACCAGATCAAAACTTTGGAAACATGTCTAATATGAAAAAAACATCTTATTTATAGGTACTTTAGCTGGATCTGCTATATGAAGAACACCCTCAAAGAACCCTTACTGTAAAGAGAATGGAGTGATCATGTTTCACATTCCAGTAAGCAGGATCCATAACCTATCAGTTCAAATCCCAACTTCTGGAGCCAGAGCACAGCCTACTGCTCTGCACAGTAATTAAAAAAAAAAAAAAAAAAGTCTGGTCTCCTTCAGGTGTGGATTTAGGATCTCATTTCTCTGTGTTTGTTTTTCTGTGATTCTCATGATAAGTAGGTGAAACACAATAGAAATACTACAGAAATAGATAACTGGTTTCAAGAACCTTCTATTTTAAAAGTGTATCACAGCTAAAATACTGGGGGAAATGATCAATAAGTATGAGACAAATGATAGGAGAGACCTGGGTTTCCCCAGATGCATGTATACTGCATGTGCATTCTACTAAGCACATGTATTTGAGAGCAAATAGATAGCTTTTACCTATTCATTTCCTGAGCTTGGAAATTCAAATAGAAGCACTGGAGACTTCATGGGAATGACAGATTGCTGTTGCATACTGACATGCAAAAGGTGTGATTTAATAAATGCCTGTCCCCAAAACCAGAGGGATTTTGCAGTTTCCCAGTTAGTGTATCTTAAATATGTTAACACTGTGCTGTAAATCAGACTCACTTAACCCACATGATCTGTGAGGGAGATGCAACTACCCACAAGATCTACGAGGGAGATATTACACAAGAAGTGATGCCAGGAGACAGACCTAAAGTATGAAATTCACCATTCGTACCCTGCTACACAGAGATATACCCCAGCTGACTTTCTAACTTATCTCTGACAATCCCCAGGCTTAGTGTCTCTCATGAATGCCTACTCCTCACACCACATATGCCAGAAAAAGTGAGATCTTCCTCTTAGATTTCTGTTTGCTAGGTTCAGTCCTACACTAGTATGAAAAGAGGCCACTTCATCTGCAAATGGATGAATGTTGGTCTTGCTGAGTTATATTTATATATCAGTCACTTTGCTCCAGGCATTTCACATGATCTCATGGAAGCTAGATCAGGTTGGGTCATGAATAGATGCTTGCTTTCTAAATCTACTTAACTCTATAAACAAAGCCAAAGGAATTGAATGGGATCAAACTCTGGGGTCAGCACAGGACAGGTTTACAATCAGGCAGTGCTAACCACAAACATTTTAACTAACTTCTCAGGGCAGCCAGTATTTTTGAGGTCACTGATAGAACACTGTGGAGGTTAGCAAGGAAACTATTTCCCAAATTAAAGAAAGAGGAAGAAAAGGAGGAAAGTTTTCATTACCAGTTTGGCTTCTCAGAAGAAAATTTAAATCATGGACTTTGTACAAGACCAAAGATGAAGAGGGAGAAAAAAAAAATTGCTGTTTGCATCTAATTAAAATATTGACTGCTTTTGTCTACTGGAAGACCATACATCTTGACTCAGAAAGAAGAGGCTAGAGAAAGTCTCAATTGTTGCAGGATAGCACAAAAAAATCATATACACAGTGCTTGCATATAAACACATATATACACTGGAAGTGTATGTACTTGCACTAATGACTTGCTCTCATCTATCTTTTCTATAAATGAATACATATATTAGCACACAGTATGCACAAAGAAATTTAACACCATGATTTAATGGTGTCCTATGGAAGAAAGAATCTTTGAGTTGTGACACAAAATCAAGAGATTAATAGGAGAATGTAAAACTAATTCCATCAAGGCTGTAATGCCAGTTAAACAGAAGTTGAATTTTCATTGTGATGTGGAAAACTACAATGATCTCGAGCTGGGATACACTACTAGCAGCAGTGACTAGAGTGTTTATTCAGACAGTGATTTCTTGCTAATGAGTAGTAGTGCAAACATGTTGATAGCACAGAATTATTGAAAGTTGAGAGGAATAACAACCGACATGTACACAAGCTCTTCTAAACACAGTAGAGCAACCAGTGCGTAAGTATACAGCTATTTACTTCCACTCTTCCCCCAGCTCACCTAATTTCAATACACTGATTATGGCCTAGGCCATTTCCTTTTCTTACCACCAAGGTCATCTTTTCTCTGGCTAAGGCCTCAATTGCCTTTTCCACTGACAATGAAGGCTTTCTATGATGACATGTAAAAGATTTTCAAATGGGCAACTGTAAGGCAAAGTCCTAATTCCCACGGCGTTCAGTCAGATGCACAGTGTTCTTATGCTATCCTGGTAACCACAGCTTTAACTAATCACAATTCCACTGTACTTCATAAAATGGAGGGAAAGGAAGGGCATTATGCTAGAATGCCAAGGACAGCAGGGCAAGATTTGAGGTCCTAACTTCTTATGGAAACTTCAAAGCTTACTACAGTCATGCCAACCATTCAACTCCTAAACTTAAATATATTTAGGAGGTTAATTTTAGGTGTGTATTCTAATTTTTTTTTACTCTTTTAGTGGAGAGCTACAGCTTTGTCATACAGAAGTTACAATCTTTTTAGTTTTACAAAATGTGAAGAAACTTCACTTGTCATTGTTAATTGCCAATAAACAAAGCTGATTTCCATCAGCTCTAAGGCTTTTGTTCTACTTTAATTGTTATAGATAGACTCTAAATCTGCTCCAAACCCAGAAATAACATTTATTCACTTTAATAGCTACATTTCCAGTGAGCAATGCTTCCACTGAAACACTAAGAAGGAAGGTAACATTCAAAACTTAGTGAAGTGGCAACATCATCAAATACCTGTGAGTGTTTGATATGTCAATAAAAATCCCTAAATTAAACTAGCAAAAATATTTTTCTCGAAGTCTGCTGACAAAGTGAAACCCTTATCAGATGGGCACACCTTTAAAACTACAACTGCTGTTTTATCAGCAGATGGATATCCTGACTGCTCTAAAAATCCCCTTCTCTTTAGTGTGTGGAGAAGGATGTAGGGAGATGACCAGTAACAATGTGCAAAGCAAACCACTTAGGTTCTTATTCAGCTGTTAAACTACCATTTGTAAGTTGAATTGTATGACATCTTCCTAGCTAAGTCCACATTACGATTCAGTGGGCATCCCTCCTAAGGATAGTAATTCCTCTGCATTCCACCAGGTGTCTTAGAAATAATGCCTTTTGCTAAAGAGCATCTCCTCCAGTGCATTTCTTAGGGGAGGTAAAAGTTAATAGAAAAATTCCTCTGAAACTGGAACTCCATTTGTAAGAATTCAGCCAACAACAAAGATTCAGAGTAACATAGGAATGGTCATGTTCAAGTTAGTTTAATGAAGGATTTGGTTGCAGTTCTTGGAAGAGTTTGAATAAAACATTTAATCAATTCACTCTGGGTCTGACCCAGTGTGTTTCTAACACAGATGATACCTTAGCAGTCCAACAATGCCCTTGTTCCCCTGTAAGTCTTAGATTCCATGTTCAGTGGAAGATGATGAAAGGAATACCCTACATCTGACTGCCTGTGGTAAGAGACTGAAAAAGAAACAAAATAAAAAATAGGTGGCCTGGTCTATGTGCATCAATGTAATTCAGTACGTATGATGTAGCTCACTCAGATGCTGGCTTTCTCACTCAGCCTCTGCAAACCCACATTTGTACTGTTGCCTTTATCTCTGCTTCTTTACAGGGAAGGATTATTTCATAAACTGTACACTTCTGAAATGTTAGACTTGCATACTAGCTAGAGGCTTTCAATGATCATGTGTTTCTTGCACTTTAAAGAAAGAACTGAGGAGGACACAAAACTCTGAGCACCCAGCCTAGGAGCAGAATTCAGACAACAAAAGCAGATAAAGCAGATGTTTTGCATTCTAGGAAGCTAACAGTAAGATAAACAATTTTTTTATTTTGCAATGGGTTGTCTCCACAGAAGCTAGGAAAGCCAAGTCAGTGTGTCAGAGTTTAAAGGCAGAACACAGCAAAGTTTAGAAATCAATGGGATTGTAGGATGGGGGAAAAAAGATTAAGTAATCCTATAGAAAATAGTTCAGCACCATACATCAGTGTAGAAAGTGTTTGCCCATATATACCTTAAGTGGTGTTTAGTTATGCCACATGTAATGTAGGGTCTGCTGAGTGCTTTTATTTCTTGCATACTGATTAATAGAAATAATTGCATGAAATATAAACCCATATTACAGTGGAGAGACTTTATCCATCAGTGTGCATGTACTTCAGAGCTGTTTCAGAAAATAGTACAATTCTCAGACTTACATTTGCAAAATGACCTTGAATTTGGTTTTAGACATTTATTACACTTCTCTTTGGCACTTAGGTTCAAGACCTTGGAAGTATTTAGAGAGCTAACTGCAAATGCATGAATCATGGTTCAGTTTACCTGTGGTGGGAAGGAGAGCTTAGGAAAGGCCTGTAACAACCACTATATTTACCACTGACTGACTATGGGCATGTGATTCAGAACCTCCAGGCTACTGACAAAGAACCAGAACCAGGGAATTTTCCTCTAGTGTCAAAGTCAGTTGTTTTCAAATGGCACTTCAGATCAGGTTTTTGGTATCCAAAACTGCAGAGCTGCTGGTCAAAATACTTTTCCTGGGGTGCCCTTTTGCTAACAGTGTCATAGAGATGATGTGTCCCAGGTACCTATCATAAAAATCCTACAGCATGGGGGACTTTGGTACAGATATAATCTTAGATGATTAGGATAGGATCCAAGGACATCAGGGCAGTGATCATGACACAGCAAAGCATGCAGCTAACTGCAGCAGCACAGAAGGAAAATGTGTGTCTTGCTCCTGCTGTGACTCAGGTTGTGCATAGGTGGGGCATACAGCTCTTCTACAAACCAGTTCACCATGCTGAATGTTTCTAACCCTGAGCTTTAACATTGCACTTTGACATAGAACAAATTCTGTCACTAACTGACAATTTTTCAGCTGTTCACTAGTCAGGACAATTATTTCACTAAGTCCTTTCTTCACACAATGTTTAAATTGCTTGCTATCACTACATAGATATCAATACCTAAGATGATAAATGAGTCATCATAGAATGGTTTGGGTTGGAAGAGACGCCTAAAGGTCATCTAGTCTGACTACTCCCTGCAGTAAGCAGGGACATCCTCAACTAGATCAGGTTGCCCAGAGCCCTGTAGAGCCATCACTGGACTGTATTTCATTTAAGAAGGAGCAACATGCAATTAGCAATTTTCATGTATAATATGGAGATCCCTCGGCCTGATTCAACATTTTATTACTACTACAAAGAAAAGACAATTCAGGGTGATTTTTTCTAGTTAGTGCACTAAGCTGGTAAATAAAAAGCCTGCATGCTATTCTAGAATCACCTAGCACAAATAAGAAACACCTAAGTTTTCATAAAACTAATAAATGGCATAGACACTCTCTTTCAACCCACCCCTGAAGAGAAAACAAGCATAGATTTCTAAACTTTTAATATGACCTTTCTGTAGCTCAAAGAACCATTAACACAAAAATGTGCCACTACAAACACAATCCACATGCAAACTTGTTTACAATCTTAACTCCCTTTGATGACAGCTGTACTCCACGCCAGCGAGAGAATTATGGAGTTTACTATAGTCAGACTTACTTATGTCTGAATATTAATATACTGATCTATACCAATCATACTGATTTTAAAGAAAACCCATGTGCATAAAATGAACAGTATTTACAACAGCAATTATGCTCAGTTCTAATCATTACTTACTCTTGATCCTTTTTCTGGAAAGCACTGACAAAGTGAACACTCCTGTCCCCCACATGGCTCAAGGTGTGCATATCCTCCCTGGGGAATGAAAAGGTATGGATCTATCAATACACAGCAGACAGCAATCACTTCATCAGATGTTTCTAGCTAACAACATGAGCCAATTAGATAAATTTCAAGGCAAGAGATTTGGCTACCCTTGCATACACCCACAAGGCAATTTCCCTCTGATGAAGCAACTTGCCACAGCAGCAAGCATCAGAATGTTGTGCAGCTCTTCAGCTTGGCACACATTAACCTTTCCAAATACTTGTTTAACAGAATGCACACATCAACACTATATTTAAAACCCTTCTAACTTGCTTGGATCTCTCATCAGCACAGATATACTGCCAAAGTAGACACACAGTTGCTGTAAAAGGTGAAACACATTACCTGCAAGTTATGTTAAGTGTGGCCAGCAGGAGCAGGGAGGTCATTCTGCCCCTGTACACTGCACTGGTTAGGCCGCACCTTGAGTACTGTGTCCAGTTCTGGGCCCCTCAGTTTAGGAAGGATGTTGACTTGCTGGAACGTGTCCAGAGAAGGGCAACAAGGTTGGTGAGGGGTTTGGAACACAAGCCCTATGAAGAGAGGCTGAGGGAGCTGGGGTTGCTTAGCCTGGAGGAGACTGAGGGGTGACCTTATTGCTGTCTACAACTACCTGAAGGGAGGTTGTAGCCAGGCAGAGGTTGGTCTCTTCTCCCAGGCAGCCAGCACCAGAACAAGAGGACACAGTCTCAAGCTGCACCAGGGCAGGTTTAGACTGGACATTAGGAGGAAGTTCTATACAGAGAGAGTGATTCCCCATTGGAATGGGCTGCCCAGGGAGGTGGTGGGGTCACCTTCCTTGAAGGTGTTCAGGAGGAGATTTGTTGGGGTGCTTGGTGACATGATCTAGTTGTTTGATGGGTTGGATGCGATGATCTTGAAGGTCTCTTCCAACCTGGTTTATTGTATTATTGTATTGTATTGTTAAGCATTACAGCTGAATACAACTAACGAAATAGCTACAAGCAGAAAAAAAATCTTAAGCATCAGAATTTGTAATCATGTGAAATTTGTAACTCACCACACTAGGATAGGATTTTTTTTTAACTACACTTAAATTAAAAAGGCGAAACAGTGATAAAACCTTGCATTTGTCTATTAAATGACAAAAGAAGTATGTGCAGGGTGCAATTATGCATTGCCTGCTATTAAAGTACTTATTTCTTGCATCAAAGTTTTCTGTCCTTCTCCTCTTGATGGCAAAGTTACTACTCTATTTCATTAAAATGTAATAAAGAAAAAAAGTGTATTTGAGGATAAACTAAACCACAACAAAATGCAAATTCAGTAGATTTCTTGTGTTGTAAGGGAACATGATTTTATTAGTCTCTCCTCTTTCCCCAAGTGTAATATTAAGCTTGTACCTACTATACATACTATATGCATTTATAAACTCACTTATATGGCTGGTGACATTTTTTTCAGCAAAATTGTGTAAATGATCAAAGTTGTTACGAAAAGAATGGCAAGGACTTAAGCGATTTAAGAACAATTTAAGCAAACAAGTAAAACGTGATGCAGGAAAATGTGCTCAGTGTGGGTTTCATTTTTATCAAGGTCAGCATTGTTTTGTCACCGGTTTTAACAATTAACAGAACACAACAGGTTCATACCTTGGTTTTTCAAGGAGAAAACACTGCCAAACAGTAGATAAGGAGGAAAATTCTGTTCTTTCTAGCTAAAATATTTTCAGAGCATCTGATACTCCCGAAGTTCAGAACAAGAGGGTGTGATGGTCTCTCACAGGCTGTTTCTCTTTAGTACACTGGGTTTCCCATGGAATTACCAATCTATTCCATACTCATCCCTCACCCAGTTATAAAAAACTTGTCTCTGCTGGAATGTCAGTGGAATGCTGGTGTCCACTAACACCTAAGCTATTACTCTTTGTTCCAAATAAACACATTAATTTTAAAACATATTTCAGTTTTCAACAGTTCAACTAAAAAGGGATGGAGAAAAAAACAACCAACAAAGAGCTTTTAAATATTTGAAAGAAACAAAGAGGACAGACTTGAAGTTTTGGTGAGGGCGATGCAAAGATAATGGTAACATGGAGAACAGTACAGAGAGGAAGATAAAAGTAAATATTGACTGTATGATATGTGAAATTTTGCCTTAGGATAGATGGGAATGTAGAAGGTGGGAAGCTGAAGATCAAGGCTTTGGAAGGTAATCTGGTCTATGCTGTAATGCAGAGCCGCTGGAAGAATTTCGCAAGGAAGGAGACACTCTCAATGCAAAAGGATGCATTTTTATGTGCACCTTTACAAAAGCACTTCAAGACACCAAAGGTAGAATCTAGAAGAACCCAAAAGAGAAAACTGCTAGTAGTTAAGCTGAGCAACATGAACAGAAAGTTAGAACTGAAAGAAACATCACTGGCTTTGTACAGAACTGCAGATGATTTAGGTGTACATGAGTGTCACTCGTTTGAACTGTAACATCCTGTCCTTAGCCTGTCATAAGGAAATACCACTGTCACTTACCCCATTAGCTTCTTGGGCTGAAAACACAACCATCAGCCACCTGATGGAAAAGAAGGATAAAGCTAAATTAAAACTAAACTTCCAAGATCCAACCTGCACAAAAATGTCGTCTCTTAAGTGTGTACACATGAGTAAATCCTGTTTGGGGTAATTATATTTCTAAGGGGTATGCACCATCACAACCTGGTCAGCATGTGCCATAATTATTTGTCTTTTTTTATTTGTGAGACTGAGTACAAACAGGAATGAATAAGACTCTGTAAAAATTCTTGAAACTTCCTCCTTGTAACCTGTTTTCAATCCCACAATTAAGGATGGCCAGAGATGAATCATTCTAGGCAGATTTCTGCACTTCCATGGACATCATGGCATGAAAACCGTGCAGAGATGGAGGTGGTCTACCCCAAAATGATGTAGCTGCTGCTGTTTGATTTTGCTCAGAGAGTGTGAGGAAGCAGGGAGCAAAGTAGCATTCAACAGCCACACAATTCCAGAGCAGCTACTGAGGAAGCCCATTGCTAGTGATGGATTACAAACGTGAGCTCATGTCTTTTGTTATTTCTACATAAAAAAGAAAGAAAGAAGGAAAAAAAGGATAAAAAAGGTAGCTTAAAATTTCTGCAGCAATACAAAAAAAACCCCACATTACTATTGATATCAACATTATAATAACAATATAATTATTAATGAGAATAAAGATGGTCATTACATGAAGTGATAAATTAGATACTGTCATTGACAGGGCTCTGAGCAACCTGATCAAGTTGGGGATGTCCCTGCTTACTGCAGGGGTGGTTGAATTAGATAACTTTTAAAGTTCTCTTCCAACCCAATGCATTCTATGATTCTGTAACCACTGTCTATTATTCTCCAGGCTGCAGTGAAGCTTGTAGCAAAACTACCCCAACCCTGCAAATATTTAGACATTTATTAAATATCCCAAAGTCCTGTGAAGATCAACTTTTTTTTTTTTTTGGCAAGTCATTCACAAACCACACAGAAAAAAGGAAAGAAGCATTGGAGGGATGTCTGGGTTAGCAGGCTGATATGTTGGGGAACATCCAAATAACAAGCAGTCTGGGTTCGCACAAACCAAATAAACTTAAAAAAGACACTGGAGGAAAATCAGGCACATTAGCACAACAGAAGAGTGCCAGGTTCAAGTAAGGTACATTTGCTGGGACATGAGTTTTCCATCAGTTTTTAGAGATTCCCTCACTATCAGAAAGACCTTCTATGTATTTCAGATGGCCCAGCAAACCATTTCACATTCCTGAAAAGAAGGGTGCAAAACATTTTATAAAGAAGGTGGACTGGTATTTCCTGGAATATAGGATTTTTTTTTTTTCCTGGAGATGGACTCACTGATCCCCTTCACCAGTCTAACAATTCCAGGCCACAGTGATTCTGATTTCCCCTATGGATCACATCTCTCTAGAAAGAAATCCTGACACAGTTGCTAGCAGGTATTTCCATTAGAGTTTCTAGAAATTTTCTTCATGCCTTTCAGTAATTATTCATCATCTGCAAAATTATCCTGGGATAGGCATTCAGCTTTGAGATGGTCATTGCTTTTTTATTTTCTCAAAGTATGTTCATCACTAGGAATACCTTTCCTTTTAAAACAGACACAGAATTACAGTCTCGGTTTCCTATTATTGAAATAGTTGAATACCTGCAATGTTAAATGGTAAAGAAATTATAAACCAGCAATCCAAATCAAATACAAACAATTAATACATAGGCTCATCAAATGTATGACGGGCTAAAATTATTTAACTGCTGACTTATTACTGTTGATAGCTAGGAATATATATCCAGTGACTAGCTAAAAAATGTAGTGATCTGTGAAACTCACCAGGCAGCTGTGATAAGCCACTTAATCCGTTCAAATGAATCCTTTGTTAATGCCATTCACGCTGCTCTAGGATCTGTACATGCAGCACTTTTTCTTTCATTTATTTTTTTGGGAGGGTGTGGGGGGGTAAACCAGCAGTTCTTCTCTTTCTTCCTGTTCGGATGGTCTATGAACACTGTCCCATACTGCTGTTTTTTTGCCTTCTGAACCTATTTATATTGAAATACACACATCTGATGTACAAACAGGAATAATTACCAGATAACCAAAATAAGCTCTACCTATATTCATGGAGAAACAGCAGTCATTTTATTCGTAAAGGAACAGGTTTTGACCAAACACTTTAAAACCTCAGGTCACAAAATTCTCAAAAGCCAGATAGGGGGAAATCTGGCACTGTAATATAACCCAGGTGGTTAGTTTCTAGACAAGGACCAAGAAGGAAGACAATTTCATTTTTGAGGACTCAGATAAAATAAGACCACAGGACACAAGCCAGAGTTGTAGGCAGACACAGCTATGGCATGACCCAGCGAGTACATACTGCTCAGCAGACGTTGTTCTGGTGGCACTCAGATAAGACTGGAAGAGGACTTTGTTTTAAATGCCTTGTCTTTCTGTTGTCTGGCCCTTGCTAGCACTTTCCCCTGTTTACTTTGACCTTCCTGTCTTCTTGCTTTGAAATGTCCACAAAGGGTTTTTTCATCACTTAAACACTGACTGAGTACCTTTTTATTACAGCAGTATTTCATTCATTAGATGCTGTGCATGTATTCATTTCTCTCTCCTAACGGTGGTTTGCCAGCTTTCTTCTTCTTCCAATGTTTTTTTGGCCTAGTATGCAAGAGCTGTCCTTTTCAGTACTATCTGCTTTACACATTGAGTCATACTGCTCATTCTGCATTTAAACTTGCACCACTCCTGAGGACCTCTCTTCCACTGCTATCTCACTTGCTCTGACCTTGTCTCAGGAACCCGTTTTCACTTTAGTGTAAATGAATCTCTGCTACCCTCTAATACCAGTTCTTTCAGTGTTAAATTGCAGTGGCGCATTTAGGTACTTAGAATTTATAGGTACTTGCCACTTATAAACACTGTAGACCCCATTTTTGTCCCTATTATTTTGTATTTAAAAATTGTAATACTATTACAGTCCACAGGCTTACAAACCTGACAAATAAAATGTATCAGTTTAGTGGTTTTATCTGAAGATATTATTTCCCCTACATGGTCACCATCAATCTGGCTTGAATCCTCCCTATAGGTTCAGAACCAAGGTGATAACATCTGTGATGATGTACAAGATCTTTGGTACTGAACACACTGCTCTGCTCTTCCAGAGGGGTGTTCTTGCTGCTAGTACCAAACCTTTGGGAAAAGCAGCCCCAATTCTAGCTTTCACAGTGGATCAGGAGGGGTTAACAGTAACAACCGGCTCTACTCTTACGACTCTAAGATAAGCTGTTTTACAGAGCTCTATGGTTAGCTTTATGTTCATGAAAGGTTTTAGATTTGTGTCTTATGACCAGTCCTCAACAGATTTATATATGCATATTATATTGTTGTATATTTTTTCTTTTTCTGTATTGCTTAATGACACTTGTAATGCAGGATTTCCTGTAGAGCACTCAAGACCACTGCAGATAGAGCAAGATCACTGTGGCTGGCCTGGCCAACACACTAGTTCATGCAACTTCAGAACATCACTTTATCTGGCGAGATGTTACCTTTAACGTGCAGTACCTTTGTCATTAACATAATTGTGATAAACTTTGCATATTACCAAACACTTTATAAATCACACTTCCATTCAAAAAAGGTTTCTACCATGCCGAACTATGTGGAACACCAAGGGAGAACCCCCTCTCACCGATTTCTGTTCCTGCCGTGGGCAGCACTTTGTCCCTTCTGGGACTTCGTGGTCTCCGCTGTCCCATTAAGAAACACTCGAACCGGGGGTTAGCGCCGCCGAAAAACCCTGCCTCCAGAGCGCCCCAGGCAGCGGCGGGACGGCGCTGAGGAGAGCCACAGCTGCCGCCAGCCTGCCCCGGTACCGCCTCACCCTGTGCTGCCACCTCCCATCTCGCTCCTGCCCCGGGTTAACCGATCCTGTCTCCCCGCCGGGCCGCTCCGGGCGGGTCCAGGCCGTGGCGGTGCCCGGGCAGGCGCACCGGTCCCGCCGCGCAACCCCGAGGCTCTGGGCAGCGTCCAACACCTGCGTTCTCACAGCTGCGCGGGACGGGGATAGCCCCGTACCCCCGAGGCACCTCCCGTCGTCCCGTGACAGGACTGGCTCCGCAGCGAGCGGCGCAGCCCCGGCCCGCACCGAGTCCGGGCGGGACGGGCGCAGGAACTCGTCACGAGCGCAGGTGCCGCCGTCCGGGGCTGCCCCTCCGCGGCGCTCACCTCAAGTCCCAGGCGGGAAAGTGCCCTGCTCCTCACTCACTCCATGCCCGCTGAGGACGGAAGAACTCTGACTACCAACGGTGCCCCAGGCAGGAGACACAGAGGTGAAAGGAAAGCGGAGGAGAGAGGAGGAGAGGGGTGGCCCAGCCGGCCCCGCCCATGTCCCCACCCCAGGGCGCTGGGATCGCCGAGGCGGGTGCGAAGCAACAGCCCCCAGGCCAAAAGCTGCGGGCGGGCGGGGGCAGAGTCCGAGCGGCCTAGGCCGAGTTTCGCGGGACGCCGCGCAGCCAGCGCCCAGCGCGGGGATGGCCAGTGGGGTCTGCCCTGGCCGCCCAGTGCTGCTGCAGCTGCTGCTGCTCGCCCTGCTCTGGCCGGGCCGTGCCACAGCAGCGGAGGTGAGTGAGTTGGCGATGGAGGGTCCCAGCGTGGCTGAGATGAGTGCGGGGTGGAGGGGCTGATGCGGGGGACGGTGGTGCGGCGTCCCGTTGCCTCACTTGGGACAGAGGGAGGCTTATCCCCTCGGCCCTCTAATCAGTCTCACTGCATTTCGGCGTTGCCAGGTTCTGAGAAAGAAATGGTGAACTTAAGGTATTTGAAATTACGAGGCTCAGCCGCGCCACGTACATCGCAGCCGGGCACGGTGAGGTATATCCCGCCCAACTGTGTGGTACCGTTACCTCGCGCTGCTGACGGGCGGGAACGAGGGAAGGTGGGGAGGGCGCCGCACAGGGCGCATCCTCATCGCCCGCCTCAGGTGCGAAGGAGAAGCATCGCTGGGATGGAGGCTCAGCCCCGACAGCGGCTTGGAGGCCTGACCGGCGGCTGCGCGTCTCTTCGCGGGAGGTGGCGGGTTTGGGCAGCAAGGGCTGTGCTGTGCTGGGTGCGGATGGTCTCTGAGGTGAACACTTACGAGCAGCACTTCTCGTCTGGACCATCTGTGCTGCTCTTGTTACAAACTCACCTCACACTTTGTGATTCAGGCTTAGTGATCGAGTGTGTATCACCTCGTCTTTGCCATCCATCTCTTCTCTCTCCAAATATAATACTTAGACTGTACATTCCCAGCTGGGAGAACAGTCAGCTGTGAGGGTAGTAGTGTCAGTGTTTCTCTCAACACCTGAGTTTTGATAGGCATCAAACATAGCAAACAGACAGTTTCAGTAAATTAGAGCTCTGCTTCTCCCTTAAACAGTGTTTATCTCTCTTTGCACTTGCGAATAAAGCTCTAACCAGTACATCAAAATCCTTTATTGCCAATCAAGGCATTTTGCAGTCCAGCTTTGTAAGGAAAAATCATTACTGATCATTACTCTTGCTAAAATAGACCCCCATTCTGCTGTGTTGGTCTGAAACAGAGAATAAGTAAGAATATTTCATCTAAAATGGTGTCCCTCTTTCACTTGCACCTTAGAATAGAATAGAATTAACCAGGTTGGAAAAGACCTTTGAGATCATCAAGTCCAACCCCTCAGTAAAGTGTCAACATAAAGTAAACAGCATAAGCACTTCGCTAAACAATTTCTTTCATAGCATTTCAGCTTGCAGTCAGGCTTAGTCACTTAATAAAGATCTAATTGTTTTATTTGTGATAGAATTAGAATACCTTTTAGCTCTTATATAGAACAGAGGTACCAGAGGTACCAGATCGTTTTGCAAAGTGCGCATTTTCTGCAGAGTTGTTTCAAGTTCTGCCTAGAGCTGATCCTTACTCTAAAGGAAGATTTAGAATGTGAATAAACTCAAGACCTGTATGTCCTACCCGTCTTCGTGTTCTTTATTCCACTCCTAGTCTGCTAGTACCTCCCATCCTTTGCCCTTGCTGCTCCATGGACATGGATATAATGGTACATGCTCCTGAGTGGCTCTTAAGGGCAGGCTGTGCACCAGGAGCTCCTCCCTTCCAGCACACACACATACATGCACACTTTTTCTGAGCCTCTGTCAAGGCTACATTGATCTTGCCATCCTATTTCATGTTTTTATCTATAGAGAAAGGGAAAATGAAGTGTATCAACAAGGAGACCCATACATATGGCACAGCAAAGTACTCCCAACACTTTTTAGCCATTTCAGTAGGTGCCCAGATTGTTTGCCAGCTTTGCAGTCTCCTGTACCCTAGTTTATGAGTAGCCTTTCTGCTTAAGGTAGATCCTGAAGCTCTGAGATACCAGTTTTCTAGAATGTTGTCACTGTTGTGACAAACCTGACAGAATGCATCAGTTTAGTGTTTTTATCTGAAGATACTATTTCCCCTACATGGTCACCATCAAGACAGGACTGGGCATGGCAAGAGGTGCCTTTGACAGGAATCTTGCTGTTCAAGCAAAGTTCGAAGACAGTGTTTGAATTCAGTGGTCCTCTGAAAAATCAGTGCGTCTCAAATGTGCACTGACACTAGTTCAATATAGATTTGCAACAGATCACTAAGATTCAGATGTCCTCAGTTCTTGAAAATGCTGTGTTTTTCAAAAGAGAAAATAACCAAATTTTCTAGATGATGGAGGAAATAAATACCTTTTTAAAAGCAATTTTATCTAAACTCCTAATATTAGCATCCAATGTTAACTGATGTGAAATGATTGGTGAATAAATCATTGCATCCTGGCTGCACTGTCCATTGTGAAAAAAACAGGCATTGTTTGTGTTTTTAAATCATGCCACATTTTCATAAGAAAATAAATTGACTTTTGATGACCAAGCAATATTCTTGCTATGTGTGTAAATTAAGCAATGTTCCAGCATAAAAAAAAATTAATTATATGTCTCTTAATAACCCATTAAGTCATTTATTCCTAAAAACAAGACAGGAAAGTTTCAGTTTGTGCCTGCTGCTATTTATACAGTAGATTTTGGTCCTCACAGCTCTTCACAGAGCCCAGACTTTCCTGCCCTGAGGACGCTGAACTTTCTGGCACCTGCTAGGGAGTATTATTATCTGCATTCTTGGCCACTGGCATGCTCTAATCACCTCTTCTGAAAACTCAGCAGAAGTACCATCTTCCCATGTCAAAGGCTTTTCAACTTGCTTGATGTAGTCCTTCAAGTACTCCTGTTGTAGTTCTTTGCATGTTCCTACTCTTTGTTTGAATACTTCAGAAGAAGAATAAAAATTATCAGTACATTTCTTCAGGCAACAAGATCTTATTCCCCATTTCTATTTTTTCCCTCTCTCTGAAAAAAAAAAAAAAAAAAAAGGTTTGCTCACTGTTTAGTTGTTTTGTTGTTGTTGTTTTTTTTAACAGTGCCTGGAGCTGATACTCTCTGGATGCATGTGTACATTCCAGTTAACTCTCTTGAGTGTGTTCTGTCTTTTGATACCATCCATGTACTTCTTGTATGTTTTGAAATTAAACACTGCTCTAAAAACATTCTTTAAAATTTGACACTAATAGGAAAGTTATTCAGGCCATGTTCATTAGTACTGAATTGATACTGGTTCAAAGTGGCATTAATATTTGTATGATGGCATCATGTAAGCATGTGTTCAAAACAAGGTAAAAGAGGCTTTCTACCTGAGCAAGGTTACTTGATTGTAAGGCATCTGCAGCTCATGTTACTACCATTTTTTATAGTACAAGTGAGTATTTTATTAGCTCACAGGGTAAGGGTTCTGTAGGCTGTATTTGCTTCAGTCATTATTCTGTATTTTTTCATGCGCTGCTGGCAAAGAAGGTGAGATAACACTGTGACTACAAGGCTTGAGAAGACCTTTTCTGCATCCCCTTTATCACTTGGATTGTTGTCTGTGACAAGTGAAATACAAGTGTTCATATTTCTCTGTAATTTTTTTACAAACATTAGAATGCACATGCCAATACTTACAAACTAGTCTTCATGCAATGTTCTTTTCCTAATTATATGCAAACTATATATAGGATGACCATGTGGCTAAGTTGGTAGCACGTAAGACTCTTACTGGGAAGTTTGTGAGTTCAAGCCTGCAGTGGGCAGGAGAGTTCTCTCTGGGCAGCAATGCCCTCCCTCCTCAAGCGGGGATTGGACTTGGTGCCATGGTCTAGTCATGGGGTCTGTGGTGACAGGTTGGACTGGATGATCTTCGAGGTCTCTTCCAACCTTGGTGATACTGTGAAATATATTGCTGCTACAAATAGGTCTTAATATATGGTTCTGTGTGGAAAACAACTGTTCTAGCTCAGCTGTGGGCATCTCTTAAGTCTGCTAAGAATGGGATGCAGGCCAAATCAATGTGTTTAACTGTGAATCAAAATGCTGGAAGGACAAAGGGTGACAATGAGAATTTTCCTTTTGTGCAGGCCCTTAGAAGTGCACAGGTTCTGTGTGGCACAAGGCAGCTGAGAAGGAAAGATGTGCACCTGAATGTACAAAAGAGTTCACTGATTGTGTTAGGAAAACAAGTTCTTTGTGCAGTGCTTGCTTTGATGTGGTTAACTTGATCCCAGCTCTGGAGATAGTGGGGGTGTCACTGATGATTGTGCCCAACTTATACCAGACTCTTCTGGTCCTGATTGCCTCTCTAATTAGGTGTCATTCATCCATCATCTCCATAGAGAAAGAGTCTAGTGTCAGAGCACTGCAGAGCAAAGCTTTTCCTGCTGGGTAAAGAGAGTGAGCTTAAAGTGGCAGCATTGCCCTCATATTTGTGCATCCAAATTTGTGGAGTTCTGTTGTGTTATACCCCAGGGGCTTGCTCTGGTGGCCAGGAAATGCTGCATGTGCTTGTGTTTGCTGCACCATACAACTGAAAGGAGATGAACATGTGAAAACTGAACTGTTAACACGTGATCTACAGCCTTTTCCTAGCAAACCTATAGGGTACATATACATTGAAACAAAATTCTGTAGTTCAGGTTATTTTGCTGACTGAACAATATCATTACTAAAGCAGGCAGGCAAGCACTGTTTCTTTCTTCATTGCTTTGTATTTCATATAACTATAACCATTTTATTTTGAGATCTGTTCAGATCCCTTCTGCAGTAGCTGGAAATGATTTATCATAACATGTCTTGAAATAAAATACTTTGCTACTAAGTGCAGCTAGTATGGGATGTCCGGTCATCTGTTTTACTGTCACATTCTCACCCTACCACCTAACAATGTAATACTAGAAGCTCAGTATGCTGGCATGGATTACAGGAGCCTGGAAGGAAGGTGAAATACAAAAAGGCTTTTTCTTCTTAACTGTTTACAGCCCCAGTCCCTTGTGAATGCACTGAAGTTTTGACACAACTAGTGAATTTTTAGTTCTATTTTCATTGTCCTTTTTTTGGTTGTTTTTTTTTTTTAACTTAGCAGTTTTGTGACAGGGTAAAAGGCTTACAAGTTGACAGGTATTCATTGGGCCTGGTTCAGTGAAGGCTTTAAAACTAGGGGTTTATGCTGCATTTTTCCCCAGATTATTTTGGAGCAAGCTGCAAGAAAAAGTAACCTTTTTTTCTTTTGATCTGTGAAATCACAGAGCCTTTCAAAAAAGGAAAACCCAAAGCATGTGCAGTAAGCTTTATCTGAGCAAGCTGCTGTTGCTTTCATTGCTATTTGCAGCACTTAACAGAATTTTACAAATGCACAGGCCTGAGGAGACAATTCTAGTGAATACCAATTCCACGCTCAACAGCTGGGGAGAAACAGAAATGGTGTGATGTATTACAAACCATATTATGGTAGGTAAGCAAAAATTCCCTAGTTAAATGGTGTGCATGCCTTGTTATTAGATGGCTCTTTTTGCTCTTTTAAGATGACCTTCTCTTAGGAAGGAACAGCACAGATGAATAAGCTGATTAAACACCCTGTAGAGTCTGCTACACAAAAAAAACCCGTGTCCTGAACTGCTTAATCTGTTTTTTCTTGTGGAAAGGAGCAATATTTGTTTCTTTTGTCCCTGTGTCCTGTTCAAGGTCAAGAGAAGAAACCCACAGAGATGGGCTTTACGCATCTGCCTCTGGAGATTATACCCCTCTGAAAATATGGTGAACAGTTTGTCCCAGTTTCTGAAAGTCCTTATCACAGGGACTTCCTCCCTAGTGAGATTATTTGTAGAGTAAGATTTTGGTCATTATAAATGTAAGTATTAAAGTCTTTTGTGGTTTCACAGAAGAAAGTAAACCATCATTCTCTGTATTTAAAGGGGGGTAATTATGTGCCTTTTCTTTACAGACCAAAAGGAATTAACTCCCCCTGCAAAAAAAGCAGAGATTTAAATGAGAACCTCAACTTAGTTTTCCAAAGTTGTGTCCAATGTGCCAGCTTTACATACATGGATACTGAGTAATACTAGGCAGCTTCCACAACACAGGCCTTAGTGGTCGTCACTGCAGAGCTCTCAAACAATCTGAGCTTGTGAAAACTCAAGGTGGTGGTGTTTTTTCCCCCAAACTAGATCATTTTACCTGTTTTATCCTAACACTGTGATGATAACGTGCAGGCCCAGTGGAGATTGCTAAGCCCTACCATTCTCACACTCCCCATTTCTTTACTGTCACTGAGCTGAAGAGCAGGGAGAGGTTCTGTATGATTAATTGCACTGTGCTTGGACAAGAATAATGGTTGGTACCATGAAAGCTGCATGTGGAACTAGGAACAGAATGGCAGAATGGTGTGCTTTCCTAAGAACAGTATCAACATCTCTGTTAAGGCAGTTGCTTAATTCCACACAGGCAGGCTTGTTCACAGCAAAAAAAATACACTATATGATAAATATATTACCAAAAAAAAAGAATGGCAGGATGTTTTATAGGTCTGGTTTTGGTTTTTAGTTGTTTGATTATTTTTTTCTATACTTTTTTTCCCACAAGGACATAATTTATTCCATTTAAACACAGGCAAGAGATACCAGAAGCTCTGTGAAAATTTTGTTTCCATCTTAAGGTTTGTGTTACTGGATTTTGCAATTGTGATAAAAATTGCTAGTTATAATGAAGCCATTTGGCTGACACTACGAAATTATTATGTATTTATCATATTTATCATATAAAGCTCTCTTTAAACAGGTTTTTGCTTTTTACTGTGTCCAATTCTGGGCCCCTCAGTTTAAGAAAGATGTTGACTTGCTGTAATGTGTCCAGAGAAGGGCAACAAAGCTGGGGAGGGGTTTGGAGCACAAGCCCTATGAGGAGAGGCTGAGGGAGCTGGGATTGCTTAGCCTGGAGAAGAGGAGGCTCAGGGGAGACCTTATTGCTGTCTACAACTACCTGAAGAGAGGTTGTAGCCAGGTGGGGGTTGGTCTCTTCTCCCAGGCAATCAGCACCAGAACAAGAGGACAGAGTCTCAAGCTGTGCCAGGGGAGGTTTAGGCTGGATGTTAGGAAGAAGTTCTTCATAGAAAGAGTGATTGCCCATTGGAATGGGCTGCCCAGGGAGGTGGTGGAGTCACCATCCCCGGAGGTGTTTAGGAAGAGACTGGATGGGGTGCTTAGTGCCATGGTTTAGTTGATTAGATAGTGTTGGACGTGATGATCTCAAAGGTCTCTTCCAACCTGGTTAATTCTATTCTATTCTATTCTATTCTATTCTATTCTATTCTATTCTATTCTATTCTATTTTTTTAAAAACTGCAGAGGTTTTCAAAACTGTTTCAGTCTCTGAAGAGAGAAAAGGTTTTCAAACATTCTGTTGACATAACAGAAAATTGTTTGTATGTTCACTTGCAGCAGCTTCTTCAGTTATTTCCATAGTTGGTTTGCAAACACCATTATAAATACATCTTTATATTACTTAATAGGACAAATACCTTCCAAAAGAACTCCTGACAGTTTAAGGATAGAAAGTAAGGCAATTCTTACCCAGATCAGGTAGACACACTGTGTGTTCACATGTAACCACAAATTGCAGATCTCCAGGTTAAACATAATGCTCTGTTTCTCTAAAGTGTTGCAAAGGTTTTTTACTGTGGTTGTAAATGCTTGGAACTTCTTTTCCGCACCTCACACTGGAAGCAGCACATAACCAGTCATACAGGGCTTGTGTCAGCAAGGAGGAATAATGTTCCAGCAGTTATTCCCTGAGCAAAGTTCCCATTAAAAGCATTTAATGGAGCTTGTTCAACAACTGCACTGTCTGTGCATAACAGTTTTTTCCAGGTTGTCCTTTGAGATCCCATCTCCCTATTATTGACCAAGTTGTTTATCGGTTAAAGTTGCAGATGTATTGCCAGGTGATAGGTGTTCAAGTGGTAGGCAGGATGCTGTGAATTCTGATAGCACACGTGACTTTTACTAAGTTTTCTGAGGTAGGAATGTCTGGCTGCCCTCCAGTTCACAAGCGACTACACAATGTTGTCAGGGTTTGGGAACTGACATACTTTCCTTCATCTCATCATCTCCTATTTCGACTCTATGTTGTCTATACTTATTGAAGGCTTAATAATTTGGTTTTGTTGTACTGGCCCAGCAGTCGCTAAAAAAAACACAAAGTTCTTCGTGGTCTTTGATAGTTTCAATGAATTCATGTTTGATGCTTAGAATGCATGAAAAACTTTTGGTATACAGATTGTGAGACTGGTATTTTGTTTTGATAGCTATATTTTGGACTGAGAGGACTTCATTCTTCAATACCTTGTATGCCGCACTGTGATTTACAGTTGTGCAACATGAGGACGATGCTGCCAAGGTCACGTATCTACTAACCATGGTTAGATAGAATTACTGACTCTGCTAGTCCAGCTCAATATCCCAACAGAGGTGCATCTGACTGGGAAAAAAGGTTTGCCTTATATAGCCTGTTACACAGTGGGGACTTACTTTATACAGTTCTGCTCCGAGGTCCTCTGCCTGAGCAGGTTAGAACGCATCACACAATCATAGAATGGTGAGGGTCGGAAGGAACCTTTGAGATCATCTAGTTCCAGCCCCCTTGCTGTGGGCAGGGACACCTCCTGCTAGACCAGGTTGCTCAAGGCCCCATCTAACCTAGCTTTGAGCACTTACTGTGTTGGAGCCTCCACAACTTCACTGGGCAACCTGTTCCAGTGCCTCTCCACTCATGGCAAAGAATTTCTTCCTAATGGCTAAACTAAATCTGGATTCTTCCAGTTTGAAGCCATTAAGCCCAGTCGTGTCACTACCTACCTTTGTAAAAGAGCCCTTTCCAGCTGTCCTATAGGCCCCCTTCACATGCTGGAAGACTGCTCTGCAGTCTCCTCAGAGCCTTCTCTTCTCCACGCTGAAAAACCTCCACTCTCTCCATTTGTCTTCATAGGAGAGATGCTCCAGCCCTTTGATCATCTTTGCAGCCCTCCTCTGGGCCCTCTCTAATAGTTCACTAGGCTCAAAACCAAAGCTAGAAGCTTTACCTAGTGTCCTTCAGAAGGTGCAGCACTCCACACCTCTGTGCAGCCTGTCTATCCCAACACAGGTCTGTAGGGCAGATAGATGTTAAAGCAAAGCCTTCCACTTACTGCACTTCTATGAGATGTACAGAAAACATGTCATAGAGGACAGCAGAAAAGCAGGCCCTTTGTGGTTTTAAGCACTATGTTAACATCAACTACTTGAGCAATATTATTCCGTGTGCTCAGCTGCAGTTTCTAGATGCAGCTGGAATGTGTGAAGTGATTGCTCTGCACTGAGACAGCACAGGAAGAATTCTGAAATCTCAGTGTGTCAGCACCCCTTGGAAAGTCACGGTCAGGACTCTTAAAGGAGCCGGCTCACTGGTACGCAACTCCTAATAAACACTGGCGCATCGGAGAGATACAGAAAACTGGAAATTAGCTGAAAAAAAGTTGACATTAACTTTCACTTGAGAAGGACTGCGATGACCTGTGTAGCTGTAGGCTGCTCAGGTTACCATTAATGAGCAAAAAGATGGAAAAGGGGAAAAATAGAAAAAACAGTCTTATGGGAAAACAGATCTTGTCCAGCAAGTCCTGGTACACATTTTGATGGAGTTGTAATTTAGTAATCTGGGAAGTTAGAAGACAGAGGGTAGGTGGGATGTTAATCAAGTTCAAAGGAAAAATCAGATATATATACTTAAGAATAAACCTGATCATCTGTTAGAACCACCAGTGAAGGACAGTGACAGCTTTACCACCCACTTGAGAGAAGACACCTGGATTAGTTCTACTGCTCAGAGTAATTAATGGATATCACTTGCACTGTTTTTAATTAATCTTAAAATTATTTACATTTCACAGTCATCTTTCATTTATATTAATCAGGATTTACCTCTGGAATCAGTGGAGTTCACTCAGTGTGTTAAAGACCCATCAGGCCAAAAATGTGAATTCCAGCCCCACTGCAGACTGATCACTGTATTCCTACAGAATACATTTCATTTCAGCTCCACTGGCATACAAATGTCTTTAGTATTCATTCTGTGTAGTCTTGATGTAGTCTTCATCTGAAACACTTAAGGAACCTGGTGCCTGTGGCCTGCAGCAGCACTCTTTGCTGCCTCTCTGTCCTAGGTGCAATGTCCTTAATACGAATGTGTATTTTGAAATCAGAGCTGACCTACTCTGAATTCTCTGGTTCTGTAAAAGCAAACAAGTACTCTGACTGTTCTGTCATAGTATCAATCAGGATTGGAAGGGACCACAAGCCATTCCAAAAAGAGATCAATGGAGAAACACTGGCTTATCACCCTCACTGGCTCTCATTCTGTCTGTTCCCCATTCTTCCTGTGTTTAAACCATTCCCAGTATGATTGTGTTGCTCCACAAATGGAAAGGACTCAGAGCATGTGTTGTTGATAGAAACACCTATGATTTTTGACTTTTTCATTACATTAACATTTGGTAATGTCCTTTGTCATATCCAGGCTTGATAACATTCCATAAACACATTCTCTGACATCTTCCTTATGACTCCAGCTTTATATATGTGACAACATAGTCTGTAGTCTGCTATTTCTTCCTTTGTCATTTCTTCAAGAGATTCAGTGAAGGCCAGGCCTGGAGTGATTTTTATGCAGGTGTTTAAGTTAGTCTCTGAACTAGGAGCAGGAACACATAGTGCTACTATCAACCAAAGCACTTTTGAAAGGAACTTCTCTGCAGAATACTCCAAGAAGGTGTCAAGTTTTTGGGTTTTTTGAGTCATGCAATTATCTGCTTTTATCCTTTGGCCTAGATTTTTAGATGAAAAATTTTGCAATGTCTACTGTATCTAAATACTTGAAATAAATGTAAGTCATTATTATAGAAGTCACAAACCTGAAAAACATGCAGTAACCATGCCTTGTTAATGCATTTTCTTGTGAAGATGTTATTGTGAGGATAAACCATTAATAACTAATATTCAGTTTCCTTATAACCCGGAACTAGACTATTGCTTTGTTATGGTCCTTTGATAAAGGAGCTGCAGGCATCTTGCAAGGGTGTGGAAACCTTCAATAGTGTGAATGAACAACAACTTTTTGGTTCAGAGCTCCTATAGAGAAGGCATAATCTAATCTTATGTAAAATTATATGCCAAAACATTTAGTGTTATCCAGCTGACTGTGTAATGTAAAATCATCTTCAGCCTTTTCAGTTTCATTTAAAGTGATATGCCTACACAAAGAGACCTGAAGTGATCTGAAAGCTTACTAATGGCAAATTAAACCCATTTGAAGCATTCTGGCACCTTGGAGAGTAAAGGCTCTTTCTTTGTAGTTTAATAACCTTGATTAGTTGTGTAGCATTATAAGTTTCTAGATCTGCATGCATTTATCTTCACATTGGATTATTTTTTATTGTAAGTTTAAAAATTGCTCTTGTGTCTATATGTGTCTTCTTACAGTGAAAAAGTCATTCAGCGTGAGTTTCAAAAGCAATGGAGAGAGTTTGAGTGTAAAAAGGACAATAAATGCATCTCTGTGAAACACATGGCTTCAATAACCTCAGTGGTGTTTTAATATGTATATTACTTGTGTTAACAAAGGATTATGTTTTTTTCTCCTCCACTCCACTGAAATAGGGTATGTCTACACAAGTTTAGAAAACTCCTTTGCAGAGTTATCCCAGCCAGGTTAGGCTAGCTCAGGTACTGAGTGCAGGACAGTAGAAGCAGGAACAGAGCACAGAGGGTTAAGTGTTGTCAGGTCACCCCTTTGCAGCTCACCTGAGCCCTGCTACTAGCACAACCTAGAGCATGAGTGAGCTAATTTAGTCATTCTGTTTGTCCAGTTATATACTCAATGTCCTTGTTTGAGCTGCTTGGTTTTTCACTTGTGTGAGCAATAAAAACCTGAATATCTCTTCATACTTGATTAAATCATTGAGTTTTCCCAAACTGTAGCTGCTCCCAGATAGCCTTGTCTTGTCGGCAGAGGTCACAGACATCACAGACTCAGAGATGTTTGGATGCTTTGAACTCTGGGCTCACATGAAGACAGAAACATGTTGATAGCAGCTACAGGACAGGACTTGCTGCAGGAATAGAGACATCCCTGTATGTCTCCATTCCTGCCATCCAACCATCCAGCTTGTCTCAGAAAACCTCCAGAATTAAGAAACAACAAAGCTGAGAGTCCTTTGTAATTGTATTAGGTACTAGGAGCCAGGGTCAGGAGGTGAGCACAGTCACAGGTCAAAATGAAATTAATATCACTGTAATCTAAACCAGTCTCAGTGTTTGTGTATGCTTCTATAATTATAAAGTTTTTTAAAGAATAGGCAAAATTTAGGTCTGCTAGTCCACTTTGCACTGATATTATACCCTTGGTGGTGTTAGGCGTGGCTTCTTGTCCTTTATCCCATGATAAAATTAAATGGCTGCCCTTATCTGTCTTGAAAGACAGTGCAGAGGAATCATGAGCTCTTTTCCTCTGTTGAGAATTACCACTCCTCAAGAACACCGTCTTTTCAGTTGTATTGCCTGTGAAATAATTACATTATTAAAACCCCTGAGATCACGTTTGTCCCTCACCAAACAACATGAGAAAAATATTTGTTTTATAATAGTCATCTTTTTTGTTTGTTTGTTTTTGTTGTAGAGCTGTGTATGTAAAGGTAAAAGTTCCTGTTTCTGCGATGGCATGAAAGGTAGTAAGGTAAGAACAAAGACATTTTTCGATTGTTAAGATTAGTTTATGCCTGGAAGTTGTTAATACATCAGCTGAGTTGAGGCAGTGAGTAAGTTTATTATGTGGTAATAGTCAACAGGTGCTACAGAGAATTCTAAAAGAAATCCTTTACCTTACAAAATTATGTTAAAATAACTCTGGGGACACTGTTTAACTCAGAAGACTTTTTTCCATTTGTATTTTTTAATGCATTAGTTCAGCATCACAGGATGTTTGAGCACCACCAGCAGAAGCACTGGCTGAAGCACTAAATCCCTGTCAGACCCCTAACAAGTGCCCCACAGATACCATTATTGTGACAGCATCTCTCCTGTCACAGCTTTCAAAATGCCACCAAGAGTGTCATGTTCAGTGCTCCCCTCTTTCTATCTCTGGACCTTACCCATCTCACCCTTGTCCTGTTCCTGAACGAAAGCTGCATGCACTGGGATCAGACAGACAAATCTGCGGCCCAAGACAGGGCTTGCCAGCAGTGAGGGAATAGCATTGAATCCATCAAAAGAACTGAGCTGCAGCTCTGCCTCTTGCCAACCTGAGCCTTGGCAGAGCCTTGCAGTGGCTTTTAGACAAACCTGAATTACACAAATACCAAAAATTCTTTCAGACTCCTGCTTGTAGCTGGAAAAACAACTGGTTCACCAATGAAAGGGGCATTATAAATAAAGGCATGGTTTAGTTCAAGCTAACTATGGACACAGGGGCTGCTGTACTAAACCTCATCAAGAGATCGCAGGTATCTGTGGTTAGTCCCACTGATCAGTGCATCTGGCTGGTAAAGAATTACACTTTCCTCCTGTGCTTTCATTACCAAGAAAAAATGTCACATTGCACCACAGTAAACCTGGAGTGACAGGACAAAGAGCAATGGCTTTAAACTCAAGAAGGGCATATTTAGATTGGCTATCAGGAAGTTCTTCACTATGAGGGTGGTCAAACACAGGAACATGTTGCCCAGGGAGGTGGTTGAGGCCCCTTCCCTGGAGATATTCAGTGTAAGACTCAAAGAGGCCCTGAGCAGCCTGATGTATTTGGGGATGTCCCTGCTGACTGGAGGGAGGTCAGACTAAATGACCTTTGGAGGTCCCTTACAGCCTGGACCATTCTGTGATTCTATGAAACACTGCTGGACTTGGGTTTAGGAAACTATTTCGAATTTGGAGAAAAGTTCTCTTAAATACATTCGTTATTAAAACACGTTACTGTAAGTGCAAATGGAGAATACTTAGAAGCTTTAGTAAAACCTCTGGGCCTGGAGAGCACCCCATGGCTTGCTTCAACGAGGGGCAGCAAGCTCAGTGGAGGTAGGTCGACAACTGTTTTGATTTCACCTTGTGCATTAGTACCGTACTCCCTCCGGTGGCAAGTTGTGGTACAACTGCAGCCTTTTGTTCCTTTCTTGGGACTCCGGTGGATTAAATAAACAATCTGATATTAAAAACTGTGCCTGTTTATGATCCAGATTACACAGAAACTTCATAATGCAATTTCCATTTTGATTTGCGATAAAATATTCTGGGGTTATATTCTATCTACGTATTTTATTAACATTATTATAATTCAGAAGCTATTTAAAAACTGGTGAGTTTGTGGAAATTTAAGGGATGAGAATTACTGAAAAAATAAGACAAGGTAGTTTGGCTTCCCTAGGACTTCTTCTGGGTCCTCTCTTGTATACTGAATAATAAGATACCAAAACTTCTGCGCAGCAGCACTTAAAATGTTTTTTTTTCTGTACGTCTCCTGTGATAAAGCAATAGGAAAACTGACTCTGAGAGAGTCAATAACCCTCTTCTCTCATGTATTTTCAATCTAAAAGGTCTTGAACAGGCAGCTCTTAACTGATGTCGAGCTAAGCACTCTAAATTGCTGTTATCTGAAGAGCTCAAACACACTTTCTGTGAGTTTGTAGGCTTGAAGCACTTTAATCAAGATAAGGCTTGCATCTTCATTATGATTAATTGAAAACTGAAAATGGATATTGTAAGAGCTTAATTTTCTTAATGTTTACAGGGTGAAAAAGGCTTTCCTGGTGTTCCAGGTCCACCTGGTCATCACGGCTTTCCTGGTCCAGAAGGGCCTCCAGGGCCACAGGGCCCAAAGGTAGGAGTGTGTGACAGACACAGAGAAACTGCTGTGCTTACCTGTGAAGTGAGCTATGACTTGGTAAAGAATTCTGTTCTAAAAAAACAAAACCACAGCAGAACCTGTTTCAGAATCTTCTGTTGGTGAGGGATATTGTGTGGTCACCAGCTGCAATTGTCATTTGTGACTGAGTTGAAGTAGCTGATACGAGTATGTCCCTTTCAACCCAAAGCATTCTGTGACTCCATCATATATCCCCTGTACCACTGAAAAGGAGGGCAAAATTCCACCATTTATGCAAGTTGCATCAAATGTTTGTTTGCTTTAATGCCTGCAAATCACTGATTGATTTATATAGCTTTGTGTGCACGTTTTGGTAGTAAAAATATTGCATGTCCTTTTGAGATAGGTGTGCTTTTCCTGAGTTACATTGAAATACCTTGTTTCCCGTTTGTGATGTAGGGTTCTCCTGGGCTTACTGGCTTAGCTGGACCCAAAGGTACACGAGTAAGTATTTACATTGTAAACAAACTTATATGTGTTAAAAGTCAGCTTGGTTCAACAATTTGTGAAACTTACAACATTATGTATGACTTGAAAGTCTCTAACAGTGATGACATGGTGTCTGTATATGCATTAGCTGTGTTTTAGAGCTTTTTCCTTCTTTGCTACACCTTATGGACAAGATTCATGTATGTATTTAGTACTGGGATATGCTATCAGAAAATAAGACTAGAATTCCATGAAGAGTTTATTTGGGGTGTGTTCTGTTTCTGTGCATAAGCTACCATTATACATGCAGTCAGAAGGTTAAGGAAATAATGATCTTTAGATAGAAACATACTTGCAATCATCCCCTTTATGAATGTGATCACGAGAAAAACTAAATCATGAGCTTTTGTTTAATAGTTGTACTCTTATTTCTCTGTTTTTATATCACAGGGAGTCCCAGGAATACCTGGATTTTCAGGTCCCCCAGGCCTTCCAGTAAGTAAAATCAAAACTGGTTTAACCATTTCTACACTCTTCGGTACACAGTTATCCTCAGCTCCATGTGCTCACTCTAGTCTCTACATCAGTGCTGCCTCTGTCAGTTAACCTAGAGATAAAAATCTCCATGTCAGCAGTTATTACTGCTTGTAATGATTTAAGAACACATTGTAATGTGTCAAGTCTTGTGAAACACTGCTCCAACACAAACTCTTTCAGCATTGCTGTAGGCATTGTGACTGTGCAAAACCAAAGCTTGAGTCAATGTTACACTTCTTTGCAGGGGGAACCGGGAAGTGTTGGTCCTCCTGGGCGCTTAGGAGTTCCAGGATGCAATGGCACAAAGGTACAAACCAACCCGAGTGTTACAGAGATTGTGTTTGGCTATGCTTGGCAATGGACAAAAAGCATTCTGAATTTTTCCCGTTACGAATCAAAGCTGTTGTGTTTTCATTCGTGACTTTAGCAACCAGGAAAAATTTTAAGGCCAGAGGAAGGAAAAATGTTGCTTTATTGTGTAAGAGAGGTACTTAAATAACACCTCTTCTTTGCTGAAAAGTTACAAATGATGTTTTATACTTTGACAGTCAACAATTGCATTAAATTCAAAAGGCCTAGTCAGTTGTGTCCTATGTGTCCTTCTGTTGAAATGGGTTATGGAAGCAACAGATAATTCATTTTATTTCACTGCAAGTATCCAGCTTGCAGCTGACAATTCTTAAGTCCTGAAAGCAATTAAAAGGAGTAACATTAAGTTACAGATTTACTTGTTTTCCTTTTCTCTATGAGCAAATGATTCCGGTATTCAGAAGGAAGGACTCAGAAGAATGCCTACTAGAAAAAATCATACATTACTGGTGAAACAGTGACCTGACCTTCCAAGTGCCTGGGTTAGTCAGTGAGGCTGTGCCTCTTCCAGCAAATATGGTGGTTAATGCAGCTGATGGTTTTAGTATGATAACATAAGGAACTTCTTTTGTAATCACATTTGCTAAATTTAGTCTAACTAGTAAACAATCATATGCATTAACAGTCTTTGTTTCTGCTTTCAGGGTGATCAAGGATTTCCAGGCCCTCCTGGCAGAAGAGGTGCTCCAGGTGTCCCAGTAGGTATCTGTGAAATTCATTCTTATATGCATTTATTTCTGCAATTTATAGCCATGCACTGAAAGATTGTAGAGCCTCATGTTAGCTGGTACTGACCACACCTCAAATATTTTATTAATAGGAAAACTGTGTGGTAAAGAAACAAAAGTTAAAAGTGGTACTTTACCATCTTCAGTTAATGAGTGCATGCAGTTTCATTGTCTGATCTTAGCTCTTCAGTGTCTGAAGGGATACTTGGGAAAATTCAGCACTCACCTCTCTAAAGGTGTTCAATATATATTTAATAGATTGCAGTTTCAGTTCATGCCTAAAGATCTTTGGAGATGTGGCCTAATAAAGTCAGTAAGAAGCAGGAATTAAAAACAAAATTTCTGGATGCAGTGATTTAATTCTAGTATTTCTTTTATATCTGTAAAATCATGCTTTTAAAAAGCAGCTTCTTGGCATTTTGAAAAGGAATGCTGTCAATCAAGTTACAGTGGATCAAATCTAGTAACTTCTGAATATATTATTTACTTAACCAGTTCTCCTGACTTTATTTATTTATTTGTTAAGATCAGGGTTCAAAACTGTTTTGTCTCCACAGCTTGTGGAGTTGTAACTCTGAGATGAGACTAGTTGTTAACAATATGCCCTTTCTTCTTGAATTGAAGTCTAGCCCAGAAAACATGTACCTGGCTGTACACTATGACCATGAAAATAAATCACTTAGAGGCACTGTTCCTTTCACCATGGTCTCTTTCTTTTTCCTGTTTTAGTAATATGATTGTTCTTCTCCCTAGGGTATTGCTGGCATCAAAGGAGAGAAGGTCAGTTATTTACAACATGTTATGTGAAATAGGTATTGGTGAACAACCATTTGTGTGTATGTTCAGTGCTGGAAGAGTTCTTTAAGTTTCCAGTCATGGGAAACAGAAGGTTTACTTTCTAGAAGAAGCAACCACAAACTTTGGTGCTTCATCTGTACTGACGGCATTCATCTCAGGTTACAAAACAGTATTCAATTTATTTTTCCCTTTAACTACTGTTGTTGAATGTAGTGAATTTAACCCTTTTGAGTATGCAGAACTAAGTTCATCCTCCAAACATATGGAAATCTGCAGATGCACTGAAGAGTTTTTGAAAGGGATCAAAAGTACCAAAAAGAAATTGTAGGTCAGGACTGTGGGTGGGTAACGTAGGTATGTGTGAAGTGAAGACTGCTCCTAACAGAGAACTGGAATGCTTGAGAAAATATATGTTCTGCTTAATAAAATCTTTTTTAGAGTCATCCATAGTGAACAGTTGCCATAATTTACAAGTATCATGTTGCTTATTTCCCTACAAACTTGCTTATAAGGTTTGATCCACTACAGACTTCTACAGTAGAGCTTTAAATCTTCCTTTTTACCTAATTGTTTAGGGGTGCCCTGCAGATGGATATAGCCAAGGGTATGGTGCAAAAGGTGACCCTGGATTGCCAGGAATGCCTGGACTTCAGGTAATGTGGACGTAATTTAGATTGTGAGATAGCTAGATAGGAAGATAAAGTATCTATATAAAACCCGTTATATATGTGTGTATATAAAAGTTATTTATATATATGTATAGTTGTAGTGTATTTTGTATTTCATATAGACACAATATTTTTTACAATGGTATCACTAATTTCTAAACCAAAAAATAATTCTGTATCTTAAATATATTAAGACACTTGAAAGTTGTATAATACGATTAATATAATACATTGAAAGTCTTGTGACATTACAAAATGTAGTACACCAAGACAACAGTAATTAACTGTGCCATCAGAACCAATAGTGTCTATTAGGTGTTAACAAAGTGAGACAGGGAAGTCTCAAACAGTGCTTTAGAAATGGAGAAAAACTGGTATTAGAATTAGGGGCTTACCCCTACATATAGACTAGCCTAAACAGTTCAGTTACAAAGGATCTCGAAAGACCATCTCCTCAACGGCAAAAATCTGTCCTGAATAAGACAGAGTAGTTAGACAAGCTCAGCTTCTAGAGTACTAGCAAAGGATGTTAATAGGAGAAGGCAGAGCAGACATTCCTTTTGACTGTTGCAATAAACATAGGACATTAAAAGGAAAATAAAATTTTAAAACTTCCCATTTATTTGGATATTGAAGCTTTGAAGTTTAGAATGTATTGCATAGAATATTAGAAATATTAAAGGGCCAGCGGTAGGACTATGGATTATGAGGATGTCCACAGTTAAAGAGGATATACAATGTCACTTGAGCAGTTTAGTTATAGAATAGGTATGTTTTCTCATGTTTCAAAATATATGCCAACCAAGCAACAGTGAGGAGGAATTATACTTCTGTGTTATGCTGAAACAAGGAAAGGAAATTCAGAGATGCTGCTGCTCCTCTGTCCTCATTTTGCTGAGCACAGTATCATGGTATGCTCACAACCTTGCCAGATACTTATTTCTGTTTCTTCATTAACACACAGGGTCCCCAGGGTGCTCAAGGATATCCTGGGGAACGTGGACCACAAGGCCCTCCAGGATCTTCAGTGAGTATGAACTTATGTCTCACTTGTTACTTTAACCTTTGGTTTTCCTCAAGCCTATGGAATTACACAAATAAGTATTTGACTCCCACAGATTTGTTTGAGGTCTAGAGACATGTATATTTGATTTAGTTTTTCATTTTTTTAGATTATTTTTGTCTGTGATAATTTCTGTGTTTTCAGATGCATCCCTGTAGGCATAGATCTCAACTTTCAAATAATTACCCAGAAATTCACTTTAAGTACTAATGTGTATAACTAGGAAATGTATATGTTTGCAACTAGATTGTATAGACATTCTGTTACCCACTCACATCAAATTGTGCTTGTAAAGGTGGAAGAAAGAATAGTGGCATCACTCACATGAAAATTGGGTGCCTTAAAACAGCTATAGTCGTGCTGAAGAGTGTAAATTTTTTTTAAGTCAAGGAATCATTCTTTTTATTTTTTGTAGGGCATGCCAGGCAAAGCAGGACCTCCTGGACCTAAGGTAGTCTCAGATTGGTAATAAAAATGAAAAATTCCTATTATTAACTCCCTTTGTAGGTGTTTTTAAAATAAAAAATAACATTTGGGAATTACTTTTTTTTTTTTTTTTTTTTTTTTTTTAACAGGGTCTTATGGGACTGAAAGTCATAGGAAGCAAAGGAAGAAAGGTAACTATGAAATGCTTAAAGAATTTTTTTACAAGCTGTGTTCTCTGCTTCTTCTGATACACTGTGGTAAAGTGTTTGGGGAAGTAAGTACTGTGAAATGCAAATGTTCAGTATATACATGGAAGTCATATACTGGAAAAACAAAACATGGCAATTCATATCTAAGGACAAACTGTTTTCACATAAGAGTAAAGGATATAAACTTCCTGATGAAAGCGTGGAAACCTAAGAGGAGTCAGTAGTTAATATTTACTAATATGTAGCATTAAAATAATTTGTATATCATTTGCACAGTGTTCCTAAATGCTGATGGAAGCATGTAAACATTGTTAAATACATAGCATCTGTAGACTCTTACGGCCAGCGTCTTCTCAGCGTCAGCCTTTTGATACTAGAAATCCATCAAGACTGAGTAAAACCAGGATGACTCATCAATGTTCTCACTTTGTATTCCATATAGTTGACATTAAGCTAGAAGTGACTAGAAACAGATGTTGTCAGCCTGCAGTTGGAGAAGCAGGGTAGTCAATCTAAATGTCCTTACAGGACACTTTCAGAACTTGGGGCACCTCAGTTATGCTAACACTCAGCCATGAGCTGGAACAGTGCTATTGGATGGTGGGGTTGGTTTTAATTTTGCCATTGCTAGCATGAATGTGCTAGAAGTGCCCTGGGAAGACATGTGTAAATAGCATTGATAATTTATTAGTAATAGCTCAGGTGACTGTGGAGCATTTTGCTTCCATAGGAAAGACTAATGCATTTTTTTGCTGTTGTACTGCAAATGCATGCAAAAGCGTTCCATGAGCTTAAAATCACTAGAAATTACAGATTGGATTTGCTGAGCTTCACAGGAAAGTTCACATTGAGAACTTTCCCTCCTCTATAAGATCCTTAATGAGAGAGTGTGATGCAGCATTAATGCTTTTGGTTAAGAACACATGAGAGTTAATCTTGTCTGTCAGCATTATGTCACAATCATCTGTAATGCAGTCAGCAGTTATGAGGCTATCACCAAAGACAGTTCATGTACTTTATTGATTGACTTCATCGTATCAAGAGAAAAATTATAAACAAGGAGATACTTCCAATTCAGAGTTAAAATGGTCCTGTAACTTTAAAACAAATTTTAAGCTAATTCTAAATCCTGTAGCAGAAATCGGCATGTGCATTTTTACTTTCCTCATCTAGAAGAAGATTGTCGTAGTCTTAAGTCTTCCATGTGCCTTTTTATTGGAAGATAAATAGCAAGCACAGCAAAATGTTAACTGCATTAATATCTGAGTGTAATGAAAGAAACATTTTCATCATGTCAGAAGTATAGCAATAGTAATTTGAAATAATAAAAACACACTGCTTATATTTGCTCTATTTCTCTTTTTCCTTTCAAGGGTGACACCGGGTTAACTGGCCCCCGGGGCCCCAGGAACCGTTATTGTGACATTGAGTGGACCAGACAACATGACGGTAGTAAAATTGTTAAACATCACGTTCAGATAACCCATCCTACCAAGTTTTACTTTGAAAGGACTTTTTCATCTTCATTGTTCAGATAACATTTCCCTTTACCCATCCTAACGTTTTTCAGGCTTGCTTAGTTAGATACTAAGCTCTTCTTAGAGAGTGTCTGTACAGCTCAGACAAGGCCTGTGTACTCACAGCACATTTGCACAGTGACAGTGGAATGCTAAGTGGTTACTAGCAACCCACCTGCTGTGAAGCTCTGACTGCATGAGAAGTAAACCACTTCTAGCTTGTTCTAGAAAATCAACGTGGATTTTCTGAGTGGCTGTCACAGACACAACTGTGTTGATCTCTGGGCCTTATCACTGAAAATAGCAGGACTCTTTGTGGGTTACAACCTATTAATGTACATTTAATTGTTTATTTTCCCATTGTTTTTACCGGAACAAGAGTAATCATGGAAAATACTGGTGAAACTGTGAGTACTGGAGAGAGAAAATACTCTGATTCGGCTTTCATTTTAGGTGTTGCTTTGTGAATTAAAATCCTTAAATTTTGTCCTTATATACACACAGTTATGTGTCTTCACATATTAACAGATCAGGTCTTCAACCTGTTCTTGACTCTGCTTTCCTTGTTTAATTTGCAGCTAATCCATGGAGTTACAAGAGCTCTCACTCCACTATGTGCTAAAATAAAAAGCGAATTTTGCATCAAGCATGTGTTGAGGAGGGGAGACAAAGGTTCAGCTTTTAGGCACAGCAGCTCTTCCCTGTTGAAATCAAATACAAACTGCCTGGAGCACTTCCCCCTCACAGCTGTGGCAGTTTATGAAGGGGAATGGCATTTTTTCACAGGCATTGGACTTTAAGGTTTAAAAACCATTCAAAACTCTTTACAAAAATAGTTTGTACATGAGTCTAACCAGGTGGTAATTAGACAGACCATAAACTTTGCCTTTACAATGAATTTAGGTTGTGACCAAAGCCATAATCATACTATGCAGGAGGGTAACCTATCTTGAACTAACAGAGACAAGGATCGTGTTGGCAGCTGCTGCATCTACCTGTTGGAGGCAGATGTAGCACCAGTACAGCAGACAAGGTTTATTTGTGGTGTTGTTTTTTTTCCTTTTCTTTCTTTCTTGCAATTTTTGTTGCCATTTCTGGGGATATTTCCTCCAGTCCCCATGTGTGCAATCAGAGGTATGATGTTTTGAGCTCACTGTGTTCAGAAGTACATGTGGTTTATTTTTCAAACATCATGGAGTGAGGCAGGAGCACTGATGTGAAATTTGTCTCTTGGTTATTTAAGAAAAGACATCTCAGTTTAAAGAATCTTGCTGGTGAAATAAGGATTTTCTATTTGTAGAACTTCAGTGTTATGATAAGCACAGAAAAATCTAAGAGACCACATTAAACATTTGTTTTCTGCATAACAGGACTTGAAAGGAGAGAAAGGAGAAAAAGGATCAAGAGGACTTCCAGGGCCAATGGGGTTTACAGTAAGTGGTCAGAAGTAAATCCCTTAAATCCAGATGGTCAGGCAACATCACCTAGTAAATGCTTCTCTTTGGAGTAGCATTTACAGTAGTATATGCTAGCAAATACAGTAGTATTTACACTACTTATTCCAACCTTGAATGAATAGAACTAGTGACTAGAATACAATGCCTATTAATAGATCCCTTGTTATTAGAGAAAACAAAATGATGAAAGATATTTTTAATTTAGAAAATATGAGTCGCAATCTGTGTATCTTGAGGGTGGTTTTGTTACAGGGGCCGATTGGTGATTCTCAAAGTGAGAAGGGGGACCGAGGAGAACCTGGAACACCGGTATGTGCAAATCACAGAATCACAGAATGTTAGAGTTTGGAAGGGACCATCCCCTCTGCCAAAAGCAGCATTACATAGGGTAGTCCACACAGGAATGCATCCAGGCAGGTTTTGCGAGTCTCCAGAGAAGGAAACTCCACAACCTTTCCCAGCAGCCTGTTCCATTGCTTCATCACCCTCACTGTAAAGAATTTTCTCCTCATGTTGAGGTGAAACCTTCCATGTTCAACTTTGTATCCATTGTTCCCTGTCTTATTACTGTTCACCACCAAAAAGAGATTGACACCCACCCCTCAGATAGTTACAGACATTGATCAGATCCTCACTCAGTCTTCTCAAGATTAAACAGCCTCAGGTCTCTCAGTCTCTCTTCATAGGGGAGATGCTCAAGTGCCCTAATCATCCTCATGGCTCCCCATTGGACTCTCTCCAGTAGATCACTCCTCTCTGTTGAACTGGGGAGCCCAAAACTTGCCACAGTATTCCAGGTGTGGTCTCACCAGGGCAGAATAGAGGGAGAGAAGAACCTCCCTGGACCTGCTGGACACACTTTCTTGATGCACCCCAGGATACCATTTACCCTCTTGGCCACAAGGGCACAGAATTTATTTCTTATGCTTTTTGAATACAGTGATCCCTTTTTTGATCTTTTCAATCTTGTTAATTTTCTTTTGTGTTTTTCCTGTGTAGGGAAAACCTGGAAAAGAAGGTGCCCCAGGTCCTCCTGGCTTACCAGTAAGGAAGGAAACCTTCTAAACATTTTCTGAGAAATAGTCAGCTGTTTATCACAGCTTTTTTCCCATTGCAGAATGTGTTTGAAAATACTGATCTGCACACATTGAAACATTTCCTCTCACACAGATGGCCTTGGGACATACCATGGCCTCAACAGGTTTATTCAGGAGAGAGTCTAACTTCATAGATGTTGTCTCTTCTGTGTAAAACAAAAAGGCCTGTTGCTTCCTGCTCTCTAATGAGTTTGCAACACACTCCCAAGTTATGCAAAATTAATTCCACTGAATTTAATTCTGGTCATGCAAAAGAGTTATACTTTCACTTCAGCTTAAATCAAGAGGCAAAATGAATAAATTTTAGTCACTAGAATCAAAGACATTCGTTTACAAAGGAAAATTGTCAAAGTCACAAGTGCCTTGGCCTGAAACAAGATGACTGATAAATGTTAACAATGTTATAGTTTCGTCTTATAATTCTTAAAATATGCTGGTTTATAACCAAAGTATTTGATTTGTATACTAATTTAAAAACTGAAGTCATTGAAATGTATTTGGTATTCAATTGCTTTCATACCATTTTTTTTTTATATTTCCTTGACTTCTACTTACTGGGGTCACAATGACCTTAGAAATATCAACATTCTTGTCAAAATAGCAGACCATCATGCAGACAGACCAAGTTCTGGGGAGGTAGCTGCTGAATGTGAAAGCTTGCATTGTGTTCAGTTTCTCACCTTTCAGAGACAGTAGTTTTCAGAGGGAAAACAAACCAGAGCATCCTATCTTTGTGCTATCCAGAACAGCTCCACCTTGGGGTTGGTGGAGAGTGCTGTTAGCAAAGCAGGTCTGGATGAGGGACCTACAGTACTTCCCACAGGCATGGAACTGCACCTCAAACTGAGTCTTTCCCTGAGCATTCTTCCCTTGTGAAAGCTACGTTCACCTTGCCGTTGCCATGGAAGATTAAACCTTTCTATTTTAGATGTTACTGATGATGGTGCTAAAAGATCAACCCTCATTAAATTGTGTCCTGTCACCTGCAGGGGCAGAAGGGTGACCAGGGCAAACCGGGAATGGCTGGCAGGCAAGGAGCTAAGGTGGGTTTGTTGTTAACATTCTAGGGGTGAGGATAAGGTATGTTTTGGGGCTGTTATATCTTTTTATTTACCACTGTGTATACAGTATGTTTTACTTCACCTAACATGATAAATAATGATATGATGGGATAGGGAATGGATATGCTGAAATCATGTGTTTGAACTGATGTCCTTCTGTGCCTTCTGATGTGTTCCTGTACTTCTTGGTATACGTGGCTGAATAGCTGTGTGAGGGACAGAAATGGAGGTGGTAAAGGACTGGTCTGAAATGTTATAAGCAATGTACTGAAGTAGTAGTGGGCACCAAATGTCATGTCATGTGTTGTTTTTAATAAACCTATCTCTGTCATCAAGGGGCTGAAAGGAAACGCTGGTCCACCTGGAGATTGTGGTCGGGTAAGTGTGAATTATCTTCATCATATCATTTTTCTGAAGAATAAGAATAAGCCAAACTGATTGTATGAGGCAATAATGGGTGTCCCATGATGTTCTAATCAAGGCAAGGCTTTCTCAAAGGTCTGGTGTTGCTGTGAGTCTTGCAGAGATGGCACCTTCATTCCTGTGGAGCTGAATACACAATCAGGTCCTGATAAATCTCACTGAGTTCCAGCAATTTCACCTGTCATTTGTAGAAATGTTGGAATGTCATAATGTTAAGACTTTAATAAATGTATAAATTGAGTTCTCTGGGTGCTTGAGGAAGTGACCTGAAATCAATTCAAGGTGAACTACTGTGCTTCTCTCTTCATTCTTACTATTCTTCCTTTTCTTACCATCTTTCTCTTAAGACGGAGTATTATGACATTGTGGTTGGTGAAAAAGGAGATGTAGGCCCCCCTGGACTTCCAGGACCAAAAGGTCACCGTGGCATGCCTGGTGAGTGGGACATAAAAACTAGAATCTTTTAGCAAAAGCTGCCTGCTCAAAGGAATCATCAGCACATTATTTGTACATGCCATAGATGGACTGTGGAGGCTGTAAGTCTCCTGGTAATGGTCCTGCACTTTTTTTTCTCCTTTTATTTTGTAAGTGCAGAAGCCTAAAGTTTGCAGTCAGTATTAAAGAGTAGTGACTTTGCAGAATATGCAGTGGTTTCAACTCCAGTTCTATGTATGTTGCTTTTGCAGGGCCAGAGGGTCCTCGTGGAATTGCTGGTAGACCAGGTATGTGAAATCATCCAGCACCAACAATAAAATGCATTGTTCTTCTTGCCCATTATACTCAATCAGCTTTCTAGAATCTTCACTTCAGATGACATTAAACATATTTGTAAGTGGTAAAAAGCTGTCACCCTATCAAGTACTTTGCTGTGAAACTCCGTTTCTTCTTTAACTTCATGTTTGTATCTTTTGTTCTGTGGTTAGGTGTGTCGAGACCTGGTGTGAGAGGTCCCCCAGGATTTCCTGGGCCAAAAGGAACTAAAGGAGAGAAAGGACAAACTGGAGTTTGTATTGTGGGCCCTCCAGGACTACCTGGTGTTACTGGCAGACCTGGTTCTGTTGGATTACCAGGTCCTCCAGGAGAACCAGGTGACGTTCCAGTATTGTATATATCATGAACAAGAACAAATTCAGTCATCTCAATATCTAATGTACAAGATTATTTAAATACTTTACTTACAGAGTATATTTTGAGTAATATGGTTGAACATAATTTATCTTTGGAAATTCTCTTAGGATATTCATGAAAACATATAGTGAAGGTCTCTACTCCATTGTCAAAGGGGTACTGTGGGGAAGATACAATTAATGCCTAATATAAAGATTTCTCACCTTTTTATGTAACTGTGGCCATAAAAGTCTGTTACATAAACCCAGGAAAGACTAATGAAAGAAATATCTGTTCTTAAAAGCAATTCTAACAAAATGTGTAATGACTCTGTGAAACTTAATTCAGAAGGGGCTAATCTGAAAACCAGAGAAATTACCTACATGCCTTCAGAGGTCATAGTGATCCTTAGAGAAGGTCTGAAATTGTACAAACATGAAAACAAAGAAATAGCAGTTTATAAAATTTATTAAATAGTAATAGCATCATATGGTCTGGTCCAAACCAGCTTCTCTTATCCAGTGCCATTGTAGTGCTTCTCTTTAGCACACAGGACACAGTCTCAGGCTGCTCCAGGGCAGGTTTAGGCTGGATGTTAGGAAGAAGTTCTATACAGAGAGAGTGATTGCCCATTGGAATGGGCTGCCCGGGGCAGTGGTGGAGTCACCTTCATTGGAGGTGTTCAGGAGGAGACTTGATGGGGTGCTTGGTGCCATGGTTTAGTTGTTTAGGTGGGTTGCATTGGTTGATGGGTTGGACGCGATGATCTTGAAGGTCTCTTCCAACCTGGTTTATTGTATTATTATTTACTGTGTCCTTGAAAAATCTAACTATACCCCAAATATATTACCGTAGGAAGAGCAGAGATTGAGATTGACCTTGGTATTGCCATATTTATCCTCAAGTACTTTCAGATACAAGTGTTTTGAATTTGTCCAGACTATTCTCTTTTAAATGGATCAGAGAATATCTCCACTTAGAAGGGACCTCTGAGGATCAGAATAGTATCTCCAGCTCATAGCCTTGAAACTTTTCTCATAGAAACTAGTGAAATGTCTGAATAATCAGCCGATGTAATGGTGTCATGCTCTTTTCATTTGCAGGTAGAGTAATATTTAGAACAGGCCCACCAGGACTTCCTGGAGAGCCAGGGTGTGTGGGACCTCCAGGACTTCCAGGAGATGTTGGCATGAAAGGTCAGTTTCAGAAAACTGTTGCTCAGTAGTAGATGGTACAATCCAGTAACCTTCACGGATCCTCATGAAAAGGATCCTTTCTGGATACTCCTGAAGATACTCCTGAAAAAATTCAGAAGGTTTCAACTGAATCTTCCTGCATTTTCCATTATATGTTATCAGTTCTGACTGTCTGGCCACAGGTACTTCTGTACTGTGCTGAAAGTGATCTTCCAACAAAATTAAGGCCATCATTCTACCTCTGTCTGGCCAAAAAGCTCTACAATGAACATGTTAATTAAGTTTGGGAATGGTTTGCTGCAAAGCAACTAATGAACTGGTTTTGTTCCAGGTGATGAAGCTTACGTGTGTACTGATTGCACCTACATTCCAGGAATACCTGGCTTTCCTGGTTCTCCTGGGCCACATGGTCAGGATGGTGTGCCTGGTAAGTTGTCTTCTTGTTTCACACAGTGCAGTAGGAAATGCCAGTGATTTTGCTTCCTGCGTGAGGATCAGGTGTGTGCATGCCTGCAGCATGCAGTCTTTGAAGTAGTCTGAGGTTGTGGTGAGTGTGAGATCATGATACAGCTCCATCTACTGATAGGAGCACAAGCTCTAGAAGAGGGGAAGTCAGAATGCTGATAGGTGCAGGTGCAGCCTGAAGCCAGGTCAGTCTGTGGTGAAGCAGTCAATGTAAGAGGCCAAAACATTCAATGCTGGGTGTGGTTATCAGATTTTGTCAAAATTCATGTCTTTGTTTGCATTTTTCTTTACAAGATATGCTGCTTCTTTTGCAGGTAGAGAAGGAACAACAGGCCCAAAAGGTTCTCCAGGTTCTCCAGGAGCACCAGGCTTTCCAGGAGCTCAAGTAAGACTTTGGGTTTTCAGGTTATTTTTCAGATCGCATGAGCCTCATGGCTGATGTTACATGCAGTGTCATGCTGAGTGACCTCAACAGTTTTCTTTCTGTAGTAATGAATGTGTCTGCATGGGAAGCCTGGGTAGAGGCTGTAATGTATGGTTGGCCTAGCTTGCTCAGCACAGCAAGAAGTTCAGCCCAAGCAGTGAAGCAGATAAATACCTCTGTGATTAACCTGTGCTGCATTTCATGATGGCTGGACTGCTTCTTCTGCCTGGTATTGGTAGTTTATAGTTAACTTCTGTTCATCTACAGAATTCTATAATCATGGCAGTGTTTCTAAAGCATATAGAGAGTTTTGTGTGCTGTGATCATTGTCAGACTTCTTATTTCTCTTGTTTCCAGCATACTCAGGACTTGCCAAAGTCCTAGCTGTGCAGAGGAACTTGCTTCTCATAATAGCCTCTTTAGGCATTCAGAGGACATTGCCTCTTAGGGGACAAGATGAAGAAGGAAAGCTGACATCTGCCACCATAGACATACTATTTGGTTGTTCCATCTAATTCCTGTAGCACTAATTATTAATAGGAAATTACATTTGGTGCTGCCCAATAAAAAATGTCACACAAAAGTCATTATGGTGGTTACTGTAGAGATGCAGAATTAATCTGCTAACAGGCTTTTCCAGAAGGCCGCCAAGATCACTAGAGTCCAGTGTGCTTTCAGCTTGTACTAGTTTTGACTGGGATAGAGTACCCACTTTACACCCTGTGGGGGAAAGAAAGGAAGGGAGAACTTCCTTTCAAACAGAGTCAACTGTAGCAGTTATAGTGTCCCTGGGAAGATAATTCCATGTGGAAGAGAAATCTCTAATTGGATTTTATGGTTCTTTCATGTCCTTCTTTTTGTGCCATCGGAGCACAACCAGGTGGCTGACACTGATCCATTAAATGGTCCTGTGTTACTCCTGCTTGTATTACACGAATGGAAATGGACACAACGTGTGCCAGGGGAGGTTTAGGTTGGATATTAGGAAATGCTTTTTCACTCAAAAGCTTATCAAACATTGGAATGGTCTGCCCAGGGCAGTGGTGGAGTCACCGTCCCTGGGGCTATTCAAGTGGCATGTGGACCTGTCACTTCGGGACATGGTTTAGTGTTGACCCTTCAGTATTGGGCCAAAGATTGGACTGGATGATCTTGAAGGTCTCTTCCAGACAAATGGAAGATTCTGTGATATTGTGATAATCAGGGCCAAGAGGAATAAAGTCAAGGTGGTGGGGGAAAGGCCAATAAAAAAACCCTGTTCATTGAAGTGTGCTTTTACAGTGAATAGAGCTGTGAATAAAGAGAACTACTTTCAGGTATTTAATTGGGAAAAAATAGGAAAGCTTGAAAACAGTTGACATAGATTGTTCTATTCCAGGGACCTCCAGGTTTTAGAGGAGAGCAAGGATATAAAGGAGCAAAAGGTGAACCAGGATATGTGTATCCAGAAGGGCCAAAAGGTGAGCGAGGAGATCCAGGGGCCAGGGGAGACAGAGGAAGAAAAGGTTCAAGTGGATTTCTGGGAAGACCTGGCTCTAAAGGATCCAAGGGCTCTAAAGGTGAAGAGGTATGTATGCACTGTTTGCATTAATAGAGAATTATTGAAAACCTGACACTATTCTATCGTGTACAACTGTCTGTTTATAACCATTGATACTAAAAATCCATGTTCATTTAATCACAAGTAAATCAGAGGACAAAATTCCTTTTAACTTAACAGAGCTACTCTGTTACTAAAGTAATGTAAGAATTATATTCAGTCATATAACTGGGCCTTTTGTTACTGAAGTTGGTGTGGAAGGCAAGTAATGCTTAGTGTACACCCGTGTATAATCATTAATAGGGACTGGCTGGTTCAAAAGGAGATAGAGGACTACCTGGATTGCCTGGCAGTCTTGGTCTTCCTGGAGAGATGGGGCTCCCTGGACTGCCAGGATATGGACCACAAGGAATAAGAGGTTTCAAAGGCTCTAAAGGAATTCCTGGTCCACCTGGATTACCTGGAGAAGCTGGTTTGTAACTTCCTGTTTGACCATATTTTACCTATATTAAAGAGCACTCAACTGGAAATGATAGCAGAAGTTATAGGATCATAAAATAATTGCAGGGAGTCCAAAATCCTGGTCAGAGAAGAGTCAGCTATGAGATTACACCAAGCTACTCAAGGCATTATGCAGCTGGGCCTTGAAAACCTCCAAGGACAAAGACTGCTCATCACCTCTGGGCAACCAGTTCCACTGTCTGACTGTCCTTACCGGGGGGGGTGGGGTGGGGGTGGGATTTAAATGTCTTTAAATATCCAGTCACCATCATTAATGTGAGCTCAGTCATTGGGTGAAATTCAGGACAATCATTTTTGAGAGCCAAGAACATAGCAGTGTATGCATTTAGAGGTATGCGTAGTGCCGAAGGACTCAAAGTTGGCCAGCAGATACAGTCAAAGATTCTTGAAGAGAATCTCTCTGGAACAAAGTTGCAAATGAAGCATTTCTCAATTGATCATTTTCCTGCTGACTTTGTGCTTCCTTTTCTGGCTCTCTGATAGACTGCAGGAGGACTGAGAAGCAGACTGCAGGTGGCCTTGTTGTCAATCAAATTGTTGGGCTTTACAAAGTCAGGACCTGAAGGCTTTCCAAGCCTGCTGGAATTTTGGAAATATGGGAACTGTAGAATTTTGCATTTTTAACTGAGGACATTGGTCACTAATATTTCTCAATGCTTAAGATTGCCCATTGCCAAGCTATAAGCCTTTGTAATCTTTGATTATGTGTTTGCTGAAGGTCTGAAAGGAGAGACCAGTAGGATAACTCCATTACCTGCACTGCCAGGACCTCAAGGACCAGATGGTTTACCTGGACCCGCAGGAGTGCCAGGTGAGTACATCTGCACTAAATACAGTAAAAATCAGAGGTAAGATAAATTGGGATTTTAATCCCAGCTGTGGGTTACTCTGCTTTTTGTGGTACAAAAGCTATGGAATTTGCAGTCACTTTCCCTTTCAAGAGTGAGTTTCAAGAGTCCCTTTCAAGGGTTGAGTGAATGTGAACAGAAAGGGCATATATCCTAAATTATGCTGGGTCTGCTGCAACCATCAAGAAGGAACAAAATTAGGTTAAAGCATTCTTAATCTTCCTGAAGCTCTTAACCTTTCTCATGCTTTGTAGGAGCACAGTTAAAAAAGTAAATTAATTATAAAGTGCCTTTTTCACTTGACTGTTACTAACCTTTGTTCTAAATACTAAGAAATTGAGTTTCTTCTTTTGGGTGCATTTTGGGCTTGGGTTCTAGGTGGGGTGTGGGTTTTTTTTTGTTAATCATGCTTAAAGCTGCTCTTAATAAGTGTAAGAAAATTTCTTGGCATCTTTATGATAGCTTCAGTTCTTCTGTTACTTCTCTTCCAAGCCTCACCCCTATAATATGTGTTTTGTATCTTCTGAACTAGTGGAAGATTTCTGTCTGCATGTAGTTGTTCCTAGAAGTCTGGAATTTGGGCAGATTGTTTAACAACTTAAAGACTCATGCCTGCTTTGTTGCTGTGAAGACAAATTGCATTTTAACTGTGAAAATCTAGTGTGGAGGAGAAATAGTGCCAAGACCTAACATAATCTGCATCAGTGTCCTAATCCATAAGGATAAACTATAAATACTCTGTTTCAAATTGATGTTCTGTGGTAAGATAGATTCCAGTTTACTTATTTCCTTTGTACAGGTCAGGTTGGAGCAAGAGGTCAGCCAGGCGATTCAGGACATCCAGGGCCTATGGGTGACACAGGCTTTCCAGGGCTTGGCTTTCCTGGAAACCCAGGACCAAAAGGTAAAGTACACCTTTGATCTGCTTAAAAATATATATATATAAAAATAAAGTGGAAACACACTATTCCACATTAAAAAAATCAAGTTAAAAAAAATAAAATCACTGAATATTGATCAGACAGGCAAGTTTTTTTAGCACTCTTGTGGTAATAGTGTCTGAGACTCAGAACTGCCCACACACAAATCCCCATTTGTAAAATCAGGTACTAACCATAGTATCTGTACTGCTATTGAATTCCTTTTGCAGGAGATAAAGGACTACCAGGAGGCAGAGGCTCACCAGGTTGTGAAGGAAAGACTGGAGATCCAGGCCGAGCTGGAAACCTGGGACAACCAGGAGAAAAGGTTTGGTTAGAAATACAGCATTGACTTCTCCATAGTTCTCATTCGTCAAATGTGATGCTGAGCAAATAAATTAAGAAGTGTAAGGAATATAGGAGCTCCTGTATGTCCTGAGCAGTGCTGCACAAACCGTGACATTACATTTTTAATATAAAAAGCCAGGCATTTGAATTCATATACAAGATTCTAGAGCTCCATGTATTTGGGATGTTTTGATACTTCAGTTTTCAGAGCACAAGGAGGATATTGCATTGCTTACAGTAAAAAAAAAATAAAATATTAAGGCCACAGCTACTAGAAAGATGGCTTTTGAGAAATTGCAAGAGCATATAATTGGTGGAGGTCAGTACAAGCAAGTATGCATTCAATTTAAGTGAGTGCTCTGAACTGAAAGATAAAGGACGCAGGTTGGAGGTAATACTTCATCCACTCTGGCAGATGAGCAGAGGATAATCTACTGATGGCATATGTAAATGTAGGGGCCTCGGCTGCTCTGTAATTAGGAGTCAAATTTGAACAAAATAGTAACACCTAAATGATTTGGAAAAGTGGCAGTTCTTTTTTTTTGTGTGCTCATGTATCACTCTTTTATGGGCTTGGCATGACAGAGTGGATTTGGAGCTGTGGATTATATTTTGTCCTAATTATTATTTAATCTATGTTTGCCACAGAACAGCTGGATGTGGAGTGGCCTTTCTGGTCCAAGTACATCATCAGTGGCTGGTATAATCTCTGCTCCGCTGACCTGCTTCATGAACATACTGCTTTGCTGGTAGTCAAAGCTAGTACTGAAAGCAGCCAGCAGTTCAGTCAGCCAGAAAAAAAAAAAAGTAATTCAGACTTTGCATTTGGGGAACAGGTTTGGGACACTTGTAATAAAACAAATCTTCATGGAAAACAATGTCCAGAACAATGTTTTTTATAAACCCAGTTACTTTGAGTATTCTGAGACACATTTGGGAGCTGACCTTGATTATTTCAATAAATGTTTTGATAAAAATATGACTGTAGTATAGAAATACAGGAAAAGTTACAATTGCATGAACTTCAACCAGATTTTCATACAGTATACAGTATACAGTATTACCAAGGTTGGAAGAGACCTTGAAGATCATTGAGTCCAACCTGTAACCACAAACCTCACGACTAGACCATGGCACCAAGTGCCACATCCAGTCCCCTCTTGAACGCCTCCAGGGACGGCGACTAAACCACCTCCCGGGCAGCCCATTCCAATGACGAATCACTCTCTCAGTGAAGAACTTTCTCCTCACCTCGAGCCTAAACTTCCCCTGGTGCAGCTTGAGACTGTGTCCCCTTGTTCTGGTGCTGGTTGCTAGGGAGAAGAGGCCAACCCCTTCCTGGCTACAACCACCCTTCAGGTAGTTGTAGAGAGCAATGAGGTCGCCCCTGAGCCTCCTCTTCTCCAGGCTAAACAGCCCCAGCTCCCTCAGCCTCTCCTCACAGGGCTTGTGCTCAAGGCCTCTCACCAGCCTTGTTGCCCTTCTCTGGACACGTTCAAGTGTTTCGGTGTCCTTCTTAAACTGAGGGGCCCAGAACTGGACACAGTACTCAAGGTGTGGCCTAACCAAAGCAGAGTACAGGGGCACAATGACTTCCCTGCTCCTGCTGGCCATACTATTCCTAATGCAGGCCAGGATGCGGTTGGCCCTCTTGGCTGCCTGGGCACACTGCAGGCTCATGTTCAGCCTCCCATCAACCAGCACCCCCAGGTCCCTCTCTGCCTGGCCACTCTCCAGCCACTCTGACCCCAGCCTGTAGCGCTGCATGGGGTTGTTGTGGCCAATGTGCAGAACCCAGCACTTGGATGTGTTAAATCTCATGCCATTGGACTCTGCCCATCTGTCCAGCCTGTCAAGGTCCCTCTGCAAAGCCTCTCTGCCCTCCAGCCGATCAACTGCCCCCAGCTTGGTGTCGTCCGCAAATTTACTGATGATGGACTCAATGCCCTCATCCAGATCATCAATAAAGATGTTAAAGAGCATGGGGCCCAGCACTGATCCTTGGGGCACACCACTAGTGACAGGCCGCCAGCTGGATGTGGTACCATTCACCACCACTCTCTGGGCTCGGCCCTCCAGCCAGTTCCTAACCCAACGCAGTGTGCTCCTGTCCAAGCCATGGGCTGCCAGCTTGGCCAGGAGTTTGCTGTGGGGGACTGTGTCAAAGGCCTTGCTGAGGTCCAGGTAGACCACATCCACATGTACGGCTCCAAAGCTTTTCACCCCTGCAGCAAACATCACAATGAAGTAATGACCAAATGGAGGGAAGGGTCTTGCATTGCTCAGTAGCAATTTCTCATGTAGGAGGCAGAGCTCAAAAGTTGTCCAGACAAATTGCTCCTCTGGTGTGAAACCTGCAGCTGGTCAATAAGGAATATCCATTAGCCTACTGAAGTGGAACTATTAAAAATTATAACATGAAACGTACCTTAATAAAAGAAGTTAATGGATCACATAGTGAAGAAAATAATTTGCCAGATTTGCTAAGAGCAGTGGATTGTTTACATTTCTCTCTGTGTTGTAGGGTGACCCCGGTGTGGTTATTCCTGGAGAGCAAGGTAGAAAGGGTCCACCAGGAGGTCATGGCATTCCTGGTTCAAGAGGCGATACTGGATTTCCAGGACTTCCAGGCATACCAGGGCATGCTGGACGTGATGGTGATGATGGCCTAAGAGGTACTGTTGTCAAACAAAGTCAAGGAGCACAGCAAGTTATTTTAAAGACAGGAAAGCCAAGTCAATGCTCACTCAAAGCCTGACTCTTCTGCTTAAATCATTGTGAATCTAGTCTCTTTTCTTTTAGGAGATCGTGGCTCACCTGGAGTTCCTGGAGACCCAGGTTTTCCAGGGAAACCTGCTGAATGTCTTATTGGCCTGCCAGGTTTGCCAGGTGTCCAGGGAGCTACAGGTCCACCAGGTAGGACTGTCTGAATCAAATGTGCCATTTGGCTGGGTGGGTCTGGGATTCATTTCTGCCTTCCAATGGCTTGAGAGAGCTGATGTTGTTTCCAGTATGTGAGAAAATGGGAGGCAGTTTAGAGGATGGACTTGCTGCAGATAAGAGGAAACATCTCATGGATTAAAATTCAGATTCCATTGTATAGTATAAAGAATAATCACAAATGGCTCACATTCCACAGGAAAAAGGATATTTCAGGCACATCTCCTATATGAGGCCAAACTTAGATTCTTTGGTGCAATGACAACTGATAAAGAAACAAAACAGAGAAAGAGCTCAGCTAGGTTGAAAGTCAGTTTAGGGTCTCAACAGTATCGTCATGTACTGTAGATGATTTTTCTTCTGAAAGAATCATAGAATCAATAAGGTTGGAAAAGACCTCAAAGATCATCAAGTCCAACCTGTCACCCAAGACCTCATGACTACTAAAACATGACACCAAGTGCCACATCTGTTCCCCTCTTGAACACCTCTAGGGATGGTGACTCCACCACATCCCTGGGCAGCCCATTCCAATGGCTAACAATTCTCTCTGTGAAGAACTTTCTCCTCACCTTGAGCCAAAATTTCCCATGGCACAGTTTGAGACTGTGTCCTCTTGTCTGGTGCTGATTGCCTGGGAGAAGAGACCAACCCCTCCTGGCTACAACCTCCCTTCAGGTAGTTGTAGACAACAGTAAGGTCTCCCTGAACCTCCTCGAGGTTAAACAATCCCAGCTCCCTCAGCCTCTCCTCACAGGGCTTGTGCTCAAGGCCTCTCACCAGCCTCGTACTTGGGTACCCATAGAATTGTCTAACCTTGTCTAATTTTATTTTCTTTGAAAAAGCTAACCCACAACTCTCTTAAGATTTCCTGCATGTGTATGTTGTCATACAGGTCTAACGTTTAGCCCTCAGACAAGCAGAGTTTCATGCTTGGAATGGCAAGATAGAGATGAAGGTTTGTTTTCCAGACAGATGCAATGTACTATGATGTCATGCATTTTTCATAGGGGGAAGAGGTTCACCAGGTTCAAAAGGAAAATTGGGTCCTCCTGGCTTAAGTATCCCAGGAGTCTATGGAGAGCCTGGGGAACCCGGATTAATAGGTCTTCAGGGAAATACAGGATTGCCTGGTCCCAAGGGACAGTCTGGAAGGCCAGGAATCTCTGGTGTGCCAGGTAAGGATTCCCCAAATACATGTTTTTATGTAGAAATTAAGTCAGTCTTTGCAACAAGATGTTAGTCATGCTTCTCCAAACTGAAGATGCTGAAATATTTCCTATCATCAGCTTTCATGTATCATTGAGATCTGAATGGGAAACAAATAAATCACCAGTTTCTAAATTATAACTATAACGACTCAGTTCTGAATTTTTGAAGTCTTCTGAGAACAGAGGGCTACCTCATGTTGCTTTCTGTACAGTAATGTGCCTGCAGTAGGATATGAAATAGCTAGCATTCAAAGCAACTTCCCAGCATAAGAGAAGTGTAAAGTGTTCAATTGTTACATCCTTGTTGAAACAGTCAGCTTAATACTATCTTCTTTTGCTTAAAAAGCAAGTTTACCTCTTGAGTCTGACAGTGAAGACAGATTAAACTCTGTCACATTAACCAGAGGTCACTTAAGTAAATTGGTAATCTCTGGAAGGTTTGCTTTTTAATTTATTTTTATTTGTAGAATAAATTAGTTAGCTAATGCTTCTGACCTCTAATAAAAAATTTCCCTTACTATTAAATCCTTCACTATCCTGTGGGAAGTAGATGGTCCATGCCTTTTTATATACACAACCTATAAATCTGATGACAAACAGGTAGCGATTGACTTCTGATGTCATTTGAGGGAAGCTGTCACCTCTGAGCTGGCCTTCAGCTCCTGAGCCAGAAACAAAAGTCTTTTCCATACATCCCATGGCAGATCTTCCATCCCTGTGTGAATTGGATATCCAAGATGCATTATCCTCACTATCAGTTATTTAATTAATTGCTAGAGGCTGTTGCAGCTACTAATATAATAAATCTAAGTGGTTTGGGGGTTACTCTGTGTGCAAGTGCTGTTCGTATGTTTAAAAACTGGGAAACTAACTTAATGTGTTACAGAAACAGACTGAAAAAATAAACACTTACCTGACAGGCACATATGTAATTTCCTGAAGTATTTTTCTGTATCACTGATCAAACACTAACAAGTATGTTCCTGTTGCTTCAATTCCACAGGCCAAAGGGGAGAACCAGGTGTGATGGGCCTGTTAGGAATTCCTGGTCCTCCTGGCATGATTGGACAACCAGGCAGCCAGGGTCTCAGAGGCAAGCAGCCATAACATCTGCTTTCATTATTGCTTAAAATATAGGGACTGCCATGCTGACAGAGTCTTGTGATCCATTTCTTTGAGTCTTGGCAAATCCCTGACTTCTCTATATTTGCAGTCTACAGGCTGAATGGTAACATGATTTTATTTCACTTATTTTTCTTAGCAGTTTTGGATTGCCACCTTTTCTGTTCCATTGGTATTTGTGAAAGTGGCTGATGATTTGCTAAAAGGAGCAGAGAGCTTTTTTGCTCTAGTTTTTTTTCATGTTCTAAATATTATTATATCTTCAACAGATAGAAGATTATATCTTTATTCAGTGTAACAAATGTCTCTTGCCACAGTCTGTGCTGATAGATGTTTTATTGATGACTGGAGTAAGAAGCTAGTTTAGGTTGCTGATTTGGAATGTATATTTGCATGTGTAGTTGCCCTTGAGGACAGGGCTTTCATTGCTTGCTTCACGCTCTCATCTAGTCAGGTTTCTTGAGGAAATTTCCCTACATGTTCTTGTAGGTTCTTCTGGCTTCCCAGGACTAAAGGGAAGAAAAGGGTTTCTTGGAGCAAAAGGTGAACCAGGTGATAAAGGTTTTCCTGGACCATCTGAGACCTTGGTTGGTATTGGGAATAAAGGAGAACGAGGCTTAAAAGGTATACATTCATAGTTCTGTCCTGCAAAACCAGTCATCTCCATGGCAGTTCCAGTGAACTCTCAAACAAGGAAGAAAATTACTCTACCTCTGAGAGAATTCACATGGCTTTGAAGTGGTTACTGATGAACACTGTAACTACCTTTTGGTTTTGGAATAACTTGGTATTAAACTGGGTATTTCCATTTAAACAAGTCTATATTCCTTAAAAAACTTTTATTATAATGTTAAACCCAGAGCAAATGTCACTAGTACTGTAAGGCTTATACCTATATGCTCTATGTTCATGGTTTTACAGATTTGTAGCCTGTGAGCATAGAAATGGGTACAATTGCCAACCAAATGCTGGACTGCAAAGAAATTGAGTCAAAATATTTTTTAAAATGAACCTTTGTTTTAGGAGTTCAAGGAAGAATGGGTCCAAGAGGAGAAAAAGGAGATGCTGGGATGCAAGGTCCCCCAGGTCGTGATGGGGCTGAAGGAATACCTGGTCTGCCAGGTATGGAACATATGTATTGAAAGTTACTGTTTCATGTGGAGGGTAGAGATAACATCACCTCAGCTTGGCTCCAGCAGCAGCACTGCCTTCTCTATATTAGCTCTGAAGCTTTTCTGTGAATTCTGGAACTGAGCAATTTCAAAAGCTGCTCTTTGAAAGTCACAGCAGCTACCACCACATGATTCTTTGTTTCCTTCCACATATAGACCATTGTTTGGGGTTATAAATAGAAAACCATATTAAATCCTTTAAAATCTAAAAGCTGGCTGAGGCCAGTGAATAAAAACTGGTATCTATAAAAGTGAAGTTTGAATTTCCGATATCATTAGAGAAGAAGTAAGAATTGTGAAATACAAACATTACAATCCTGCACAAAAAGATTTCAGAAGCTTTTTTTATGTCAGATTTATTTTATTTCCCTTTTCAAAACCTTCAAAGTTTAGTTTATATTGTGAAAGGTACCAGATCTTAAGGGGAAAAGCAGACATGAAAACCCTGCATAATTGCAAACCTGCCTAAGCTACTTCACAAAGTTTTTCCCTGGCATCGCTTCATACACAATGATACTTGTGGACCCTTCAGTGAGATAATGCATCTGTTTTTACAATTGATGCTAATAAAACACCTTCACTTCTCTGTACTGTTGTTTTGATTCTTTGAGATAACTTCTTTGTAGAAAGGAATTTGAGACTATCATTAGCTACGTAAAACCAATTAGAAATATTTTTAAGCTTGGAATCAAAATAGCTCTTCTCATGATGACAATTACTCATGCTATGGCATTGTAACATCACTGCTGTAGTCTGTCATTAACATCCTTTGTAGGCACTGCAGTGTAACCATCACAGGAAAACTACAAATGCTCCACTGCTCCCTATCTTTTAAAGGAAGACCTCATCTGCCTAGATGTTCAGGCATTGCTCTTGCACTGGAGTTTAGACATCTGGACATTCTATGTGTAACTAGATCTTGTAGTCATTAAACTGAATGCTCATTTAGAGACACTGAGCTAAAGATAAGTGAGTGGGGGTGGGAAAGTGCTGTATAAGAAAAAAATGGTCATACTAGTCATGACAAATGGTAATAACCAACTAATGATGTGATCATGACATGGCCAGAAAGCAGACTGAACTCAGGAGGACAATGAAAGGAGAGTCCAGTGTGTAAATACACATTCACAATCCTGATCAGAATTTCCAACAGTGTATTTCAGTTTCTGCCCCAAGTGCTGTGGTTACAAATCCTCAACACATAAAATGCTTGTTATTTTCTTGACTTGCTGACAACAATAATGCCAGTTTTATCTGTGTCAAGGGCACAGGTATTTGTAAAATGGCAAGATACCAGACAAGGTGTGCAGCAGAGAATTCTTCATTCTTGACAGCTCTGCCAGCCAGTGTCTAAAGTAAACGTGAAGATGACACTTCTCTGTCTTGCAGGTGCCAAAGGATTTATGGGTCTTCCAGGGATTCCTGGACGACAAGGACTCCCAGGTGCACCAGGAAGCCAAGGGGACATGGGAATTCCAGGTCATTTTCTGTCAAGTCCTATAGAAGCCTTTGCAGAGATCTGAGAAATTACTGTAAGGATACCACACAGTGCTTAGCCTGGGATTTGTTCTATGCAGTACCTGTAGACTTCTCACCACCCCAGCATCTGCTTGCAGAATGCAGTTCTCCCGTCCTCCTGAGTGAAATACAACTTCTTTAATTTACATCCCATTACACACAAGGACCTCTTTGTAATGGGCTTAGAAATAAAATCACTACCTGTGTAAATGAACGAAGAATAAAGTTCTGAATATACAAGCAGTAGCTCACAAAACACAGGTTGTGGTATGCAATTATGATCCTTCTAAGAGTGGTAGCAGTGTCTGTACTTTTCCAGGTCCAAAAGGACAGAAAGGATCTCCAGGCTTTCCAGGACCACCAGGTGACCCTGGTTCACCAGGATACAGTGGCTTTCCAGGTGACAAAGGAGATCCTGGGTACCCGTCAGCTGGGCCTCCAGGAGAACCTGGTCCAAAGGTATGAAGGCAATGGGAACACTGTCACACTGGGCAATAACCAGAGCCTCTGACTATAGAAACAGAACTATGTGTAAGCAAGAGCTGCACAGGTTGTAGATGATTTGTTAGTGATAAGAAACAGGAAAATTCTATTGTGTCATTACCCAGGAATTTTTGTGTTCATTGTATTTCATTTTTCTCTTGGTGCAAGAATTTCTTATTTGTGGAGAGGAAGCCTCTTGAAAATTTTGGTTCTGTAAAAGCTACTAATCCATTAAAAACAAGGATATGCACATAAGAAGTCAGGTGGAGGAATACCTGTACAGTACAAAGTACAGACAAAAAAAATGTAATCATAGTAAAAGCAGAAGTTTTGTGATCTAAAATTGTGCTGTTGAGTTTTGATAGCCTTGTGATATCATTACACAAAATGAATGTGTTTTTTTTCTTAGCAATATGTATTACTTTCAGTATGTGTTATGTTCAGCAGTATGTGTTGCTAACTGAAAACCAGTATCTTTTAAGGTAGGTCTGTTTGATACAATTTTACTCCACATGTTCCAGTTGTGGACAACTGTGAGTCTTTTTACATATGAGATTATCTGATACATGGTTGAGGCTGTTAGCTCTTTCTGTATTAGCTGGGTAGCCATAATGAGATGACTGGGGTTCAAGTCAGTAGGAACTCAAGGAAAAATACACATTTCAGTGTTTACTATATGTAAGGAATGTATATTTGGACCAGAAGAGGACCTGCTAGAATAAAATTGAATGGAAGCCTATGGGCATCGAAATACTGAAGTTGGTTTGTACGGATCCAGGAAAGATTTGTTTTGTTCTTCCTTTAGCTATGATCAGTGGTATGGTGAGAAGACTTCATATTAGGCTACTTTGATTTTTGTCTGAAAATTATCAGAAACTATGATTACACTTAACCTTTTAACTGACATCTAATTTTTGTTATTGTTTACATATGGAATGGAATGTGGTTTATGTAATGTGATTCTTCACCTGTTTGTGTGCAACTGCTGTTTCTCAGGGAGATCCAGGCCCTCCAGGAATTGTGGGCAGCAAAGGAGAAAAAGGATCCCAAGGTCATCCAGGGCACAGAGGAGTACCAGGACCACATGGGATGAGAGGAGAAACTGGAAATGCAGGAATACCAGGTATGTGTTGTTATGGAGGGGTGATGAGATGTTGACATGCTTCTAGAAGAAAATTTGCCCCACGGGGTGGTACCTTTGTATCTGACTGCTGTAAGCCTAAACACCTCCTGCATAGTCTGTGCAGCCAGGCTGGCTTACCTCAGCCAGAGGTTTTTCACAGCTGTGTGAAGCAGAAAGGATAACGAAGTTCTCAGGCTGAGTGTGGATCTAGAAATAATACCTTTTCTCCTCTTCTGAACTCATTCTTATACAGGGATGCTTGGACTTCCTGGAGATATGGGCGCCAAAGGACAACAGGGCCACCCAGGACGGCAGGGCATTCCAGGCCCTTCTGGTATGGTATAGAGCATTTCTCCCAAATCCCTGCCCCTGGTTTGTTGTTTTCTTTGTAATAAGGCAGTTTGTGCTTTTGCTTTTCTGAGCTTTTTAGTATTTAGCTGATACAATTTTAGTCTCTGTTTGTGTTAGTTCCAGCCTTTGTTTACCTTCTCTGGTTCCAGCTAAGGTCTTTGACAGCCTGGTTTCAATGTTATCACCTTAGCTGAGGGGACAGGTTTTCATTTTATTTCTCTATTGTATAGCTTTTTGCCAACATTTTTTTAACTATTTTTTTCATCCAGAGGTCTCAAGACGTGTTATCCACACAGTTGTAAGACTTGTTCTATCTCATGAAAGAAAGTAATAAACTAAGATATAGCTAGATGAGAAGAAAGGAAATGAATTAGTGTGGAAAGAGGGAACAGAGATGTAGTTTGTTAAAGCAACAGAAAAGATCAAACCCTTCAAAATATGCCTAAGGGTGTGTGTGTAAATGCACAGCAACAGAGAGGTATGCAATGCAGATGTTTTTAAAGTGAGTGCCAGTCACTGTCCTGAAACAGAGCACTGAGTGCTCTTGTATTCAGAGATTCTCACTAAAATGATGTTGTGGCCTTGTAGACTTCAGTGAACTTGCACTGACATATCAGAAGAGTTAGAAAAGATCAGAAACTATTCCCTATTTAGAGAAGCTTTGAACTTGTCATATAACCAGGGAGAGAAAACATACTGCTTGTATGGATTTCCCACCAGTGTGGGTTAAATCAAAGCAGGGTCCTAAAATATCTTTGAGAATAGTGGGGTTGTTATATTCATTGAAGTCCAGTGAGCTCCATAGCAATTATATGCTGCTCTTTAGCCATGTTCATATACCAACACAGTTTCTTCCACTTTGAAGCAGCTGAATTAAGTAAATTTTAATAAAGGGGACTCATATCTTCTCTTGTTGAAATAAAAATAATAGCAGTGAAAATGATGTTGTGGTCTGTTGTAATTCACAGGTGCTGCTGGAGCCCCTGGGAAAACTGGACTTGTTGGTGAAAGAGGTAATCAAGGTCGGGATGGCATGCCTGGTCCCCCAGGAGGAAAGGGAGAACCAGGTAACACCAGCGAAAGAATTTCATTCTGTTTTATAGCTGGGTTCTCTTTCCCTAGTTAAACTGACAAGGTTTATTTGGGAAGCATTTGTAAGGAGCTTCTCTGGAGCCAAAGAGAAGTTTAGAAGTAGGTTTTTCACTTTTACATGATTCACGAGTTTTTCTATGCCATTGTTGTACATGCTATCGACAACTCCAATGCATATGTCACTGTTATGCATGTGATTTGTCATAACATCACCTAAAAGCATTTATGTCTGCAAAAGCCAAAGTACTGATTTTAACAGTTCTTGTATATTTGATCTCTAAAAGAGATGTAAAGAACCAAAATCCTTTCAAAGGAGTCTCCTCTCTTACATGGAAATAAGAGAAAAAGAATTACAGTGCTTACTTCCAGGAATAGTGGAAAGTTTCCATGGTCTGGCTCTTGGGTTGTAAAACCTTCCCTTTAAATGTCACTTCAGATGTCATCAACATCCACAGATAGATGTAATCCTCCACTGAATTCTGACAGGAAGGGTTTTCATATTTTACAGTGAAAATGTTTCTTTGCATCTTAGGATAAAGAGAATACTGAAAAGATATTTGTAGCATTTAGTCAGGGGTTTTCATATTCAGTTTGCTGTAATCACTGTTACAGTGTCTGCTTTTTTAGGTATTTGTATTTCTTCTTCATTCTTCTTAGTAATTAACAAATGCAGATCTTCTTTCTGTTTTTTTCCTTCCTCTGAAAAAAACAAAGCTTATTATTGTCAAATGTACCTTAAATAAGATGGACTAATACAAATTCCTACCAGAAAGGAAAACATACCAATTTAATTTGGATTTCTGGATGGAACAAATGGAAGTAACAATAAATTATATTTGACATATAACTAAAAGCTATGTTTTGATTCAGTGAATTCTGGAGAAACCTGTGAAATATTAGATGACTATGATGTTTTCTACCAATTTTTGAGGACTTTGGGTATAACATGACCTAAAATCTTCTAGGAGCACCAGGGAGAGGAATCCCTGGCCTTCGAGGCGTTCCTGGTCGTAAAGGTGAGTTGTCTTTTCAGAAAGCAAAAGCAGAGCTCTGTTTTTAAAGATCAGAGTCATCATCTTCATCTTGAAGTCACCTCCTGATTTTTGGATGCTTGAAATGGCCCAAAGAATGTCAGAGGAAATCAAGAGACCTTCTGTGCTCTTGAGCAGTGGTTTGATGCTACATATTAAATGCCACGAGTTCTTGCTGGTGAAGTGAAGGGTATTGTGCAAGGGAAATAGAGGAGCTAACTTCTGTGTCTTTGCAAAGGTGATGTGCACATCTGAAAGCTATCAAAATTGTACTTTATTACTTAATTTGATTACCAGAGTGTGTTCTAACCACAACAGCTGCTTCTGAATACTAAGCTGCAGTGATTGCATTTTCGTTTTGTTCATCTGCTCTTTTATACTGCTGAACAACTGACTGAGGGGACTCCCCATTTTTTACGGTTGGCATTGTATTTCTAGTAGAAATGCATTGATTTGCTTAGAAAAACCCAAAACAATTCTCTCTTCATATCCTCCATATATTCATATTGATCCATATTGATTCCTTCAGCTACAGTTTAATTTATAAGGATTTGCCATGTCTGGTGTTCAAAGCAGCATTTTCTTCTCTTCCATGTCAAGAAATCTTCCCTGCTCTGATCTTTCTACCTTCCTCTCAAGTTTATTTCTAGTGGTGTGTCCACAGCCTTGCAGTGAGTCATATCTCCTCACAACTGTTGTGCTTTCCAGTAGCATGGTAGTTTTGAGGACTTCTGCATACTGAAAACAAAGGCTGAATTCCATCTTTGCAGTATAGTAAATGCCTATATTCTGTGCAGTCACACCATCTTGCCATCCTGACAGCTCTCCCCAAGTGTCATACTCCTACTTTACAGGAATCAAAGGGAACATGGGACTGCCTGGTTTTCCTGGGCCGCTGGGTATGAAAGGTCATCAGGGTGATCAAGGACCGATTGGACCTCCTGGCTTAGTGGGGTTACCTGGATTTCAAGGTGCAACAGGCATGGCAATTACTGGCCCGAAAGGGAACAGAGGTGTTGCTGGTGCAGATGGAAGACCAGGTGTGTTGTTACAACTCCTTTATCTGAAATGACATACTGATAATTGAAAGTAGAATTCAGTCTGTCCAGAACTCAGGGTTGGAAGGGCTCTTCCCCCACAAGAGCTTCATAGTTAAATGGGTAATTCCTTTACCCTTTAATGCAAGGTTACCACTGCAAGCACTGTGGTGGTCTGTGCAATGTGATGCAAATGAAAATAACACTAAGTTTTGCAGTCCATTGGACTGCATTGTCTTCTTTCTTCCCATGAGGTCTCTAGGGTAGCTGAGATGCAACATTAAACATAGGAGATAGCATAAGTCTGTAGATATGGCACTAAGGAACACAGTTTACTGGTGACCTAGCAGGACTGGGTTGGACTTGGATACCTTATAGCTCTTTTCCCACCCAAATGATTCTATCATTACAGGCAAAACTACAACTCGAGGATACTCAAAAATTGTAGTGCTATAGAACTGCAAGAACTCAGTTATGATCTCAGATTAAATTAGCAGGCTAGGAAGAATGAGTTGATTATTTTAAAATGGGTCTGTTCCGCTGGAAATCACTGTGGGGGTAAACATGAATCGCACTACGAAGTGCTGAGTGTTGTGCTGCATTGCATGTAATGCATGTGAAATGTTGTCGGCACTAATCTGTACTCATTCTGCTGTTTCTGTACAGGTGCTCCTGGTTTTCCAGGGCCTCCTGGTGTTTCCATTCCCAGCATAAAAGGAAGCAAAGGTGACAGAGGGGCAGATGGCATACCAGGGCCAACAGGCCCGGCTGGTGACATTGGTCCTCCTGGTCCAAAAGTCAGTGAAAGCAGTATCACTTGTTTCTTACCCCATTGTTTATTTCCTCTCATGATGAAAATGCCAGGACAACTTAAGCCCAACAAACAACAAACCAAAACACACAAAACCCCCTCCCATCCTCCCCAAAACACCCTTGTAATAGAGGAAAGGTATTAAAATGAATGATTGTGGGCTTAAATGTACCAAAGAGAAATTACTGGGAATTTCTAGCATGCCATTTTCTTGGCCATTCTATATTACAGAATAATCGTAATGATACCACTGTTTCTAACAATTCACAAATGAAGCACATGCTTCTAGTTGTTGCTTGTTCTGTGAATGTAATTCTGAACAAAATAAACTGTACTTGATAGTGTAGAGATCCTGCTTCCTGTTTGTTACTGGTGTCATCTGATTTGCAGGGAATAGAAGGTCGATCAGGTTATCCTGGTGCTAGAGGACACCCTGGATTTCTTGGATTCCCAGGTGTAAAAGGTATTTATTACATACACCTCTGTATGCCAAATACCATCATTTACATGTTGTGTTATAGTAGTATTTAAAATCTGTTTGATTTAGACATTTTTCTAGAGTTTTAAATCTGATAGAGGTCTGCATTACTCCAGTGTTCTGACTTTTCAATTGCATGATTTACAGTGACACAAAATTGTCATTAGCTGTTGAACCTACTGGTTTGTGTTCCATCCTAATTATTGTGCATTCTAAATTTGTCCTGATCTGAAAAGTCACCATACAGACAGTAATTATACTTTCTTAAGCATAAAAGCTCTCATTTTAGGGCATGGTCAGTGAAATCTCCTGGTCTGGTAATGATAAAAATACATTCCTTTAACTTGTTTGTATTTCCAGCAGAGAGGTGGATGGCAATCTGAATGTAACCTCATCATTTGCACAGTGAAAAATATTTTTTGAGTGTCAAACTCCTCCCAACAGCCATGAGCATAACTGACAGTAGGCTGTGTTACTCTTTGGGAAAGCTGCATGGCCATGCAAGACTCTTAAATAAACCTCTGAAACTCCAACAGTTGTAAATCAGATAGACATATTTTCAATCTTTTTTAGGAGAAAAGGGTAATCAAGGACCCCCTGGACCACAAGGTGCAGAAGGGCCACAGGGACCAAAGGGCCAGCATGGTAACCAACCTTTTCATTCTAATACCAGCTGACTTTGATTGATTGGTTTGGTTTGTAGTTTGCTTTCTTTAAATATAAAGCAATAGCTCTTCATTGTGTTTTTGCTGCTAGGTCCACCTGGAGTCCCTGGGAGAATATTCTCTCTTCCAGGACGCAAAGGTCCTCCTGGATTGCCAGGAATCCCAGGAACACCAGGTGATCAAGGAATTCAGGGGATTCCTGGACTACAAGGTGGCTTATATTTTTATCTCTGTACACATTTGTGTGTGCTGCTAAGTGAAATGTGTCGGTTTGATGGGAAAACATGCTTCTGCACAGAAAACTGCAATGTCTTTAAAAATACCTCTCTGTAGTCAGAATAGCTTTTTGTGCCTTGTTAATGAGCTTGTGTTTATAACTGTCACAGTCAGTGAGGGAGTTTCTCCCTCAACCAAAGCCTAGGCAAAATGATGGAATGAAAGGAAACGTGATCCAAACATTCAACATTTTCATACAAACAGAACCATCTCAGGATGTCATTTGGGGAGGAGGATGGAAATTACCACATGTAATAGAAGTATCATAGAATCATAGAATCAGTCAGGGTTGGAAGGGACCACAAGGATCATCTAGTTCCAACCCCTGCCATGGGCAGGGACACCCTACACTAGATCACGCTGGCCAGAGCCTCGTCCAGCCTGGTCTTAAACACCTCCAGGGACTGGGCCTCAACCACCTCCCTGGACAACCCATTCCAGGGCTTCACCACTCTCATGGTAAAGAACTTCCTCCTCACATCCAGCCTGAATCTCCCCATTTCCAGCTTCATTCCATTCCCCCTAGTCCTATCACCACCTGAGATCCTGAGAAGTCCCTCCCCAGCCTTCCTGTAGGCCCCCTTCAGATACTGGAAAGCCACAATGAGGTCACCTTGGAGCCTTCTCCTCTCCAGACTGAACAGCCCCAACTCCCTCAGTCTGTCCTCACAGGAGAGGTGCTCCAGCCCTCTGATCATCCTCGTGGCCCTTTTCTGGACACGCTCCAGCACGTCCACATCTCTGTAATATGGGCTCCAGAACTGGACGCAGTACTCCAGGTGGGGTCTCACCAGAGCTGAGTAGAGGGGGAGAAGCACCTCCCTTGACCTGCTGGTCACACTTCTCCTGATGCAGCCCAGGATCTGATTGGCTTTCCGGGCTGCAAGCGCACATTGAGAGCTCATGTCGAGCTTTCGTCCACCAGCACCCCCAAGTCTCTCTCCTCGGGGCTGCTCTCCAGCCAGTCACTGCCCAGTACTCCACATGTGTTCATGATAGGAAATACGGTGACAGTAACTCTACAGACAAGTCTCAAAACTCAAATTCATGCTCATGATCTTACTTTAACACAGCTACATTTACATGTGGGCTTTATTCACTAACGGTTATTAACATCTCAAATGATTACTGATGTATGATTCTCTTTTCTTCCTGATTACAATTTAGGACCTAAAGGAGTAAAGGGTCTACCAGGAAGTTTTGGTCACCCAGGTCGACCAGGACTGCCTGGTCCAAAAGGAGACAGGGGATTTCCAGGACAAAGAGGTAGAGGAAAGCAGACATCTCTGCTTGACTGCTCCTACTGAATTTGCAGATAAAGCGCATTTTTGTTCAATCACCAGAAAATGTTTTTAATTTACAACTTCTTTGGTAAAAATGGTTGTGCTTTTTCAAAATGCCTCACTAGTCCATAAGACTATGCAATGTAAAGCTGCCTGAGCTATGTGTGAAGGAGTGAAACACATCTCGCAACAAATACAGCTGGTTTGCAAACTGTATCTTATTGATTATTTGTTTTTCTCTAGTTTTCAAGTGGTTCCACTAATTTAAATGAAGTAAATTTTCAAATACAATGGTAATATTTACAGCAATGTTTCTTTACCCTCCACAGGACACCCTGGACTGATTGGATTTCCAGGTCTGCAGGGGTTACCTGGATCACCAGGTACTGTCACTACTGGTCCAACACGAAGAGGTTTTATCTTTACCCGGCACAGTCAGTCAACAAAGATTCCTTCCTGCCCATATGGGACTTCGCAGATCTACATTGGCTATTCGCTGCTTTTTGTGCAAGGCAATGAACGAGCACATGGACAAGACCTTGGTACTGTTCTGCTAAAAACTTCCAGATCATTTCCTTTAGAGGCCAGTAGCTCTGAGTTGTTGTGAAATCAAGCCCACAGCAAGTGTCTGAGATGAACAACAGTTCCAACCATCAGCCTCCAGAGTGCTCTGCTGCTCTCAGACAAGTTCAGAGTTGTGACCTTTCTTTCCTGCACTCTTCTATCTCCTTTTTGCTATTCCTACACTGTTTTGAGGAGAAATTCAGTTATTTATGGACAGATGTCTAGTGTAAATGTTCACAGCATGGGCTAGCTGTAAACACAGGATCTGAGAGAGAATCTTGCATTCTTTGAGACCAAATGGGATGCTTTAGGGTGTCATTTAAAAACAACACCAAAAGTTTTCACTTAAGCAGCTGAATCCCTGCCACTGTCTCAAGGACCAATATCGCTCAAGAAGGTGTTTTTATTTTAACAGATTTTACTCTTGGCACTTATTTTTTTATACGTATTTTTGTATATACCATCAATATTTTGCTCTGGGATAATTCCACTGTACAGACACTTACCTCTATATAGGCACCAATTCCTTTAATTGTCACTATAGTAGAAGGGATGCCATCATGTCTCTCCTGCTTACTGCCCTAACTGTAATCTCCTATAATCTGTCACAATAACGATAATCTGTCACAAACCTTTCCTCTTTTGTCTTTTAGGAACAGCTGGTAGCTGCTTGCAGAGATTCACCACCATGCCATTCTTGTTCTGTAGCACCAACGATGTCTGTAGCTTTGCTTCTCGCAATGACTATTCATACTGGCTGTCAGCTGCAGCAGTAATTTCAGCAGACATGGCACCCATTTCTGGCAGGGCACTAGAGCCCCACATAAGCAGGTAAGAGTATAAGAATTTGCCCCTTCTGGTTGGAACCACAAATATATCATACTTGTGTTTTTTTTAAGGGCAAATCTCAGGCAAAGACCTGCCCGTGTCAGCCAGTACAAGCACTGGTTTTAACTACTTGCTTTTTAATTACTCCCCTGAATATGTCAGATATTCAGTAATACTCTTAAGCAAAATTAGATTAAAGCTAGAGTCCCACTACACTGTTTGATCTGTGTGGCTGATATGAGAAGACAGCACACGATCGTACTGCCTGCAGTGAGATTTTGTTAAGAACCTATCGTTGTGCCTATCAGAGGCAGGCTAAAATCAAATAAAGGCAGCTCCATTAGTTGGAATACAGTACAAATCAAGTTCTACCTTCAGTTCTGTGCAGTACATTTACTGTAGTTGGTAAAGAACATTGAAGTTGGGGCTAAAGGTTCTCTGCTATGAAACACCCTTGTGCAAATGTGGTCCTGGCTAGCTGCTTTAGAACAGCTGAAAAGGATAAAGAGCATCTTAAGGGGAAATGCTCTAAAAGCATGAAAGACAAAGTAGGAAAATCAAAGACAGGGAGGCAAGCTTTGTACTCTGTCTTCCAGCCTGCTCTACCCAGATGTTGCAGTGTAGCTCAACTTCATAGTTTCATTTAGGAAATAAAGATGACTTTTTCTGATCTTAGCAAACTACACAACTTGGAGCTAAACCTTAACAACGCAAAGTATTGATCACATGGAGAAGGTAAAATTTAGCTTGTTAATTCAGTAAAGGCACAACTGGGAAGCTCAAATATTCTGGGACTAATTCTCATACCAATTTTGGTCTGGTGTTTCTAGCAGACAATGCAAAGCATTTGAGCAGCAAGGTGTTTGGTTACCTTCAATTTACTTACCTCCTCATTAAGCAGAGAAAACCTTTGTGAATTGTAGCATTTATAGTAGCCCTGCCATTCAGTAGCTACTATCCTAGAAAGTACAATTTTTGTCTTCTTTCACGTTTTCCCTCAGATCTGCAGGGACTTCATGCATGTTTATTCTTACAGGTGTGTTGTCTGTGAAGGAGCTGCAATGGTCATAGCAGTTCACAGCCAGTCAACTGTAGTTCCTCCATGTCCAGATGGCTGGATATCTCTCTGGAAGGGCTTTTCTTTTGTTATGGTAAGGGTATAGAGACTTGAATGTTAGGTCCTCTTACTTTCACTGCTCATAACTAATTTGTTTCTTAATAACTGTTAAATTCTTCTCTTCCCTTGCCAGGAAGAAGGCACTAAGTCTGTCAACTCTTACTCAGTGCCAGAAGCATTAGAAACACTGTTACGATCTCTCCTCAAAAATAGGTGGCAGGAGGAAAAGGGGAAAAGATGAAAAGAGAGCAATAGGATTTTAGTCTGACAAAAATAACTGCATACTCTCACTTTCCTGTGTCATACTAGGTCCTAGGAAAGAGGTTTGGGGAATGGAGTAGTTAAACTGGTCCTGAACACAGATGCAGAGAAGTCACTGACCTCCTTCCATGCCAAGCAGTTCTTTTATCAGTCGGGTTTGTAAAACTTCACAGAAAGCTAAATTCCAAACAAAGGCAGAGCACTGTCAACAAACACTGCCTCAGCAATTGTGATGCCATAAGGAGATATGAGTGAACAAAGTTCTTAATCTGACTGCAAGCTGAGAACTGATTATGGGAATGAGGGTGGATCTATACCAGGGGATTTGGTCTTTGTATCCATGCCTGTGGATGTCATAAGGATGCCAGCAAATAAGGGATAAAACAAAAGTAAAACTCTTGCTTTTCTACACAATGTAAAGTCCTTTCAGGTCTTGTGTGAAATTTCTTCTCTTTCCTGGGATTCAGCCCTAAGTGGTGATGATTAATAATAATAATCTTTGAGAAGAATGAGAGCTTTTTTGCAGTATCTGGTTAAAATCTGTTGCTTGCTTCCAACATCATCAAATGTAAATGGTATTTTCTAGCTGATTTTCTACTGTCATAAATTACTTTAGAGCTATTTCTAGAAGCATTTACCAACGTCAGAGGAGGAAAATGCCATCTTTGCTCACACACACAATAGGGAATTTGGCTTATTGATAACTGAGTTGCTGTAGTTCTCAACTGGCCAGAATCCAGCCACTTTCTAGTCTCTGTGTTTGGTATAGTTTTATGCCTGTTCAAGGTGCAGAAAAAGGGACTGAAATGCCATAAAGGTGCTTGACCTTTTATAAGGCTTCATTGTAAGTTTGATAAAATGAATCTGCCTTAATTTTGTTTTCTCCAAGGTATACCACAGAGCATGGGGTATGTCCTAGAAAAGAAACTTAATTTTTTTTTGCCTGCATTTTACTAAAAGCTGATGGACAAGTTCTGATAAAACATGTGTTGATGGTTACAGTACACAAGTGCTGGCTCAGAAGCTTCTGGCCAAGCACTGGCATCTCCTGGGTCTTGTTTGGAGGAATTTCGAGCCATCCCATTCATAGAGTGCCATGGCAGGGGGACTTGCAACTACTACACAAATTCCTACAGCTTCTGGTTGGCATCACTTAATCCAAGGAGAATGTTCAGGTAAAGTGGACTTCCCTGTGCCCATGCATATCACACCACACTGCAACCACCTGAGGAGACAGTAACTGCCTGTGTAATTGGGGGTCTCCCACAGCAATTTCTCTTGGCTCAGGCATCTACTTTGTTAGGATTAGGGTCATTCTCTAGTAGCAAGATGGCTTCAGTGAGCCAGGTCTTGCTGTCACAATCACAGAACGTTGGGAATTGGAATGGCCCCTGAAAGATCATCTAGTCCAACCCCCCTGCCAGAGTAGGATCACCTACAGCAGGTCATACAGGAATGTGTCCAGGCAGATTTTGACTGTCTCCAGAGAAGGAGACACCAAAACCTCTCGGGGCAGTCTGTTCCTTGTCCTGTTATTTGGTATATCTGAGCAGAGCCTGGCTCCATCCTCCTAACACTCACCTTTCACATATTTATAAATATTAATGAGGTAAACTCTCAGTCTCCTCCTCTCCAAGTTAAAGAGACCCAGCTCCTTTAGCCATTCCTCATAATGGAGATGTTCCACTCCCTTGTCAGTTAGTCCATATCCAAAGTTTCATTGTCTCTCCTTGTTCTTTCTTTCAGGAGACCTCTGTCACAGACATTGAAAGCAGGAGAACTAGAAAACATCATCAGCCGTTGCCAGGTCTGCATGAAGAGACCAGTCTAAACAGCAGCTGCTCTAGATGGGATGTGGAACTCTGCTTCTGTTACAAAGAATTGCCTGTCACTGAGGACCTCTAATTTATTAAAGTCCAACTGCACCTGGAAAGCAACTAACTGGCCAGGGCAGCACTGTGGTGAGGTAGGGCAACAGTTTGACTTTTGTCTGTGGCAGATCACAGAGCACTTTGTTGGAGAGAGCTTGCAGTGGCAGTCTGCAGGGCTTCTGCTGGACTATGTCCTGTCTAAGCTGTGTTTTTGTGATAAAACTACAGCACCACCAGATCTTTCATGACAGCTGTTAATGCTGCCTTGTCACGTGCTTTTCAAACGGCAAGACAAACCAAATGTGCTGGTGTCAGCTCACCTATGTTCAGTGTCCAAAGTGGGTGTAATGTAAAATGAACACTGGCACTTAGGAGAAATAGGGTTCAGTAAGAAACACTCTCAGTGCACTTTTAAATATATAATGACTCATTTGGGGTTGTTTTGTTTTGGTTTCCTTGTCTAATAAACAAGTATCTCCCAGCTTACCTCACCCTTCCTCTGGCTGGCCAACAGGAATACAACCATTGTAGCAATAATAATGGTTCTTGACTAGCCAGGAGGGAGTGAGCCCATGCCTCAGGCAGCCAGCACGGTGGTGACAACAAGCTAGCCATGTTCTCTACAGCCACCCTGGCAATAAAGGCTGGCTCACACCAAGTGCTGGACAGTGTGCAGTAGATCCCATGGCTTTTCACACAGACCATGAGGTCTTTCACAGTCTTCACAAGCTGACAGCTTTGGGCCTCATGCTTTTGTCTCTACTGAGGAACAACCATGTACCAGATCAGAATTTGGGATTTTGGTGGAGTTAACAATTACTGTATTGCTCCAGGGATTATCAGGCATGATCAGGTTGGGTTTTTGGGTTGTTTTGGGGGTGGGTTTTTTTTTTGTTTGTTTGTTTTGTTTATTTGTTTGGTTGTTGGTTTGTTGGGGCTTTTTATTTTAATCAGGTTTGGTTTATTTTAATAAATAACATTTATTTTAACATTCCATATTTAAATATTCATCACAAATTATATTCTGTATTTAAGTATTTATCACACATTTCCCCAAATGATACCATTTATTCCATCCAGTAAATCTAAAAAAACAAACCCTAGATGTTTAAAATGTACCATCTAAGCACTGATATATACAAGAGAATCCAACTGTAAATGAACAGAAATACTTGAAAAGCACTTTCATTTACTCATATAACTTACATCAAATTGTAGCTCTCAGATGTTTGTTTTAAATATTTATAACATTGCACTTGCAAGGCTATTTAAAATTGTTAAGTTAACATTTCAGATGTTAATACTTGCACAATCTATCCAAATTCCAGTATTTAGTATTCTAGAAGAAGTCTACTTCACCTGAATAGTTCAGTGAATGCACCATTTCCAATGTAGGGTCCAGCACTTCATTGGCATAACTAAGATTTCCCATTTAGACCTTTTTTTTAAGCCAGTGACATTTCATATTGTTCCTGTTAAAATACTTTGCATCATGTCTGTCTAACTGAATTTTCAGTGTTATCCTAACTGAGAAAAGTTTCCTCTGTGTTTGAGGCTGGTATCTTCTGATGAGCCAACATGAAGTTACCATTTACATGACCTGAATGGGTATTGTAAAGTTCTGGTTTGCTTGAACAGCCACAGCACTTCTGTTAACAAGGTGTAATTGTGAATTTGTGGAGGTTTATGAAGAATCTCTATGCAGATGCACTACTGATAAGAAGGTATTGATGTCAAGTTAATATTTAGTCTTCCATTTGAACAAGGTTTGGGGTTGAAGGTGTTTGCCTTAATCGCATATTAGATTTTTCCATAAACTCTGAAGTTTGCTTTAAATACAGAGAAAATCCACACACATTGCTTGTTCAGTTGTTGGGGTTTGGGTGGTTTTCTTTAATTAAGGCTCATGACGGTCACACAAAGGCATTGTAGAGGGTACTTAACGGATGACTGGGGGGCCCTCATGTAAAATGTGCTAATGAAATGCAGAATGTAAGTACCTGAGGTTAAAGTCTGCTGGAAATGGTCAGTGGAGGACTGTGTAAGGAGAAGGGAAATGATTGTTGTTTTAAAGCTCAAAGGTAAGTTAGAAAGAGTTGTTATGTCTCACAGCAAAGAACTGGAAGTCATGCCTTGTACCTAGTTCTGGATTCCACTGCTCACTTCTTGTGTGGCCTTCAACAAATTGTTAAAGAAAGATTTTCATAAATAGCTTTAGATTTTGAGTGATCAGACTCAAGTCTTTCTTTCAAAAGCATGAAACACAACTGCAGGGACATGTGTTTATCCAGCCCAGCTTAACACAAGCTGGACACTGAAAATCAAAGAAAAGCTTGGAAAAAAAGCTGATGTCTCTCCAGGTGCAGGTCATTTTTTTTCCCTACTGCTAATGGTTGTTGTGAGGATTAGTTAACTCCTGTCTGTAAATGCTTTGAGAGCCTTAACTGGGCAGTACTGATGAGGTGCAAGGTATTAATATATTGTACTGAAAGAATGGAAATATGTGAAATCAGAAATAATGAGCAAACAATGTGGGGGGGAGAAGGGGAGAGCAAACCTTCTGCTAAATACAGCCAAATAAAAACTATTTTGACTAAAGAAAAGACCCATTGCACTTGGCTTTTTTGTCCTTTCCAGTGATGTTTCCCACTACCTATACGCAGTGTAATGGGATTAAGACAGTAAGTGGAGTTTGCCTTCAGAAAGATGCTCACTCTCTCCACTTGGACTACACCAGAAGCCTATCACTGTTGTAGATATCCATGCTGGACATCTGTGTGTTCTCCCTAGACCTACCTCTACATGAGATACTGTGGAAGGCTCATGACAGACAACAGTTTCAATCTGGAACAGCTCAGCCATGTTCCTTTCTGCTGCATTTGCTCATGTTTTCAGATGGAAGAAAGGACCAGCCCCCATGTAGTTTGGCTGGTGTTTCCTCCGCCAGAAGACAGTACCCAGAGGTGTTCTGCAAGTGCACACGGATAAACAAGCAGATCCTGGACAGCAGAAAGAGAAGGGCAGACGAGTGTGAAAATTATATGCAGGATAATGGGAGTTGGACCATACTTTGAGTGAGCTTCAAGAATCAGTTCTTAGACTTCTAAGAATTTTTTTATTTTTGTAAAGACTAAATCCCTATTGAGAGTTTGGAATCTTAGAGTTTGGAGAAGTAATAAAACTGAGGAGAATGGTAAAACTCTTGCACAGACTGATGAGGATTGCCGGGTATGATAGGCCGAGGCCCACAGTTTATGTTGCAAGAAGGCCAAATGCAAAATTGTGCATCTAAAAGCAAGTGATGGCTAATTCTCACTGTTACACAACTTTTGTCTCGTAAGAGCTCATATTTCAAACTGCCTGTCCCTGTAAAACAGTGCTGTTAGTACTGTAAGGAACTGAATTAGCAAATTGCACCCTTGGATCAGTGTATACTTCAGTCCTGGCATAGCTACCCCACTGACCTCCAGAATATAACTGTGACCATAAATCAAATGTAGGGAAAGCTCAGAGGCTACTTTTCTGTCTTTTAAAAAAATACTTGGTATATATAATTTTTTATTTTTCTGTATGGAAATGGAAAAGGCACAATTGTACCACGATGAAACAGCTCCTCTTCAGGAGCCATACTGTGAGCAAGAACTGGTTTCAGGAGGGGTCACCTAATGGAAGTGTTCACAGACAGGAAGACATGGTGCTCTGTCAGTCCCCATCAACATGCAAGAGTAGTTTAGGGATGGCTGTCTACTACTTTTGCTGACAAATTGTAAGTAACACTAATGGAGTAGTGACTGACACAGAAAAGACACTGTTTAACAAGACAGGTTTTGTGAAGTTGACCAACCAGTAAGGTGTGGAGCTTAACTAGCAGCTGGGTTTCGAAATGTGCAGTTGCTTGTGAGTGGTAGCCAGGCAACCACCTGTCTTACAGAAAACCTGCCCTGAAGTGGCTGGCCATTTGCTCTTGCACGTGACGGTGGCAGGCCAGGTTCATCACACACCCAGCCAGATTTTCCACCCACTTACATAATTAGATCTTCCTGTTTCCATATTACAATGGTATGTTAATCCACCAAAGCACAAAGATGGAAGTAGGGTGCAAGTGCTCCACAGGAAGCTCTGCTGCCCAATGTTTAAGAGATGGCATGAAGGAGGGGTTCTATTGGGAGTGGTTCAAGTGGGAGAGCACTGCTGGCAGCAGTGGGAGCTATGCAGATGCTGGGCAGAGGGCTCTGGCTCCGCTGGCACCTTGGTGAGCACTGCACACTGTGCTAAAGCAAGCAGCTTGCCCTCCATGCAGACAATACAGGAATAGAGCCCTAGAAAATAGTTTGTGTACTCATGAATGAGGAAAAAGTAGACAGTTTTCCATAAAAACGTTTTATAAGCTGCAGAAGACCCAGCAGTGTGCCCGGGTGACCAAGGCAGCCAACAGCATCCTGGCTCTAGTGTGACAACCTGGAGCAGAGCAGGGGTTTAAATTGGACATTAGAAAAATCTTCCCTGAAAGGGTTGTCAGGCCCTGGAACAGACTGTCCAGGGCAGTGCTGAACTCGCCCTTCCTGAAGGGGTTTAAAAGCCGCGCAGATATGGTGCTGAGGGTCATGGTTTAGTGGTGACCTGGCAGTGCTGGTTAATGGTTGGACTGGATGCTCTTAAATGTCATTTCGCAACTCTCTGATGAGAAGCGTCGGCTGTAAGATAAGCGGAGGTTCTCTCTCCTGACTCGTGTGCTGCCGAACACCGCTTCCTCTGCTCTGTAGGACCCAGCGAGCCTCAAGCACCTACTGGCCCAACTCGAATCCGAGCCCACAACGTATTGACCTTGCACAGCAATTTGGAACGTTCTCAAGCCGCGCCTGCGCGCCGCTTGCCCTCACTAAAAATGGATGCCCTGCGGCCCCCCACTCTCCCCCGACCACGTGAGGCGCCACGAAGAGGCGCTTCCGCCCGCTCTAGTCACGTGAGGCGTGGCCCCCGGCCCGGCAGCCCCTACGGGAGCTCGATGGGGACACGGCGGCCGGTTTTTGCGTCTCACCTGAGGAACGAGGCCGGGGCGCGTCGCGCCGCTTAACGCCCGCGGCTGCCAGCGCCGGGGTCATAACGAGGCAGGAGCGGAACGGCCCGGCTAGGGTAGGACTCGCCGGCTGCATTCCCGTCACTCTGGGTGAGTACGAGCTGCCTGGGCCTGGCGGCTACATCTCCCGATTGTACTGGGCTTGGCCTGGCCGTGGGGCGACCCGGTGAGGGAACAGGACTGGGAGAAGATAGGGTGGCGGAGAGGGAACGGTGACACCGCCGTTCATCCCCACAACCTGAGGCCCCTTCTCAACTTGGCACACCCCCCGTTCAACCTGACACCACCTCCCCGCCCCTCCGAGCCTGAGCCCCTCCAAGCCTGAGCTGCCCCACCATCCTCCCCGCCCCGTCCCCAGCCTGTGTTGCCTTCCCCCGGTCCTGTCCCGTGTTGTCGTCCCTGCTGTGGTACAGGGATTCCCCACCCGCTCTCTTTCCTCTGTTTAACGCACTTACTGCTGTTACAACGCCAGAAATTTTGGGGCGTTTCAGAGAAGTCATTGTCGGACTTGGTCCTAAAGTATGTCGGTTTCTTTCTGTTTAAAAAAAAAAAAAAAAAAAAAAAAGTGTTTTGTTTTGCCTTAAAGTTTCCTACAGCATTATTTACATGCAGTAGATATTTTGTTATTCCTGTCATCCTGGTAGTAAGGACAGGGATGATGTATTTTAAAATTCATCTACATACCTGTCCCTTGCAGAACAGCTTTCAACGTTCAGCCCACACCTTGCTCTGCTGTCCCTCAAATCGTTCCGTTAGTGCTTCTTTACTTGATAGCCTCTGCCCCCAAATGCTTCAGCAAAAGATATTCTGACAGTTTCAGGACTCTTTGGGTCCTATAATACGTCTCCTTAAGTCCTCCTCTTTCCCTTTTACCTGTTAGAAGATCCGTAGGCACTGGCTGAAGCAGCTCTTGGTAGTGGATGTCAACATGAACAGACTAACTGTAAAATGTGCCCAGCAGGAACAAACAATAGCACAGCTGGAGAAGTCACAGTCAGCTCAGTGTAGGATGGAGAACATGCTCTGCTCTTTGTTCTGGCATATCTTTGCTGTTATCAGGGCTTAGCTTCAGCCAGCTCAGGTTAACTGGGCCATCTACCCTGGGCTCAGCATTCCTGGGTGCAGCACAGGTATGGCCAGTGTCTGGTTATTGCCAGAATGATGAGAAAAAGTTGGGTTGTATAGTTGTATACCTTGCTTTCTCCTCAGGTCTTTCGCTGATGCTGTTACTTAGGAGGGGGGAGGAGATACCCCTCTGTCTTTCTGAGCATGTATAAGTCAGCTTTCTCAACTTCTCTGGATCTTCTCATCCCTTTCTCTCATTAAATACCACTGATGCTCATTAGTGTTTCAGCTGCTCTCTGTCATTTATTTATCCTGTGTTTGTGACTGTATCTTTATTGTCTCATCGTTCCCAGATTTCTATTTTTATTCCTCTTTAGAGCTACTCAGTTCTGTAAATATCAATATCAAAGTTCTCCTTCTCCCTGATTTATTATTGATGTCTTCTGTAAAATGCTCTGTGTAACAAGACCGTTGCAGAAAACACAACTTTGATTTCTGTTCTCTTGAAATAGTTGGGGCTTGCTCACAAGCTCTGCTTAATTATTTTTAGTTCACCATTTCTGAAATCTCACTGTTTCTTGTTTTCCTGTTCTCTTGTAAAAGGGGGTAAAAATTGAAATCACTTTGACAGCAAACACAACTCTCAGTGACACAAAGTAGATGAAAAGTAGTTGAGTGGGAAATGTTGAGGCACTGTATCTGTAGGTCCTTAGCAAGTACAGCTAAACCCACACAGTGCTGTTTAGTCTATGAATAATTTATGAAGTGACTGTTACAATGCTGCCCTTTTTTTGCATGTATGTTTCATCTGACAGATGGAAAGCAGTTGTCTCAACAAAAGCCATGCCAGAGCCTAGGGAAGCTGGGGTATAAACCCTGCTGTGGTGTAGTGGATATTTAAAAGTTAGAGCTGTAGAGGTATTGCAAAATTAGAACGTGACCAAGCAGTGACACTCCTTTTGTCAAGCCTCATGAGCAATCTCTCACCTTTAAGTTCCTGTTAAAATTCAGTCTCTTTATTGACATTATGGATTTTGCTCCTGTTGGTTTGGAAGGGCTTTACCGATCGTAAGCTGTGTTTTGACATGAAAGCACCTTTTGTCAAGTGGAGATGTCAGGAGGCTGTGTACTGTACTTGTGTCCCTATCTGATCTGGCCAGGGTCTTGCAAGAGGGACAAAACTAGTTTGCAAAACCTAAGGGCAGGAACAAAATAAATAAAAAACATCTTGAGTGTAGAAGTGACAGAGCTGCTCAAGTACCCCTTGGACTCCTATGAAGTGCTTATTTCTGGTGGAATGGGTTTTTCCTGTTCCTTTTACTTGAGGCATACAAGCAGTGAGAACTAATACTGGTGGATTAAACCCACATCGCTTCCAGTATTGCCTTTATAACTCATTTTTAAGTCCTCATAGAACAGTGACCACCTTGCCTTTGCCCTGACCCCCAGTTCCCCTGCTGTGAAACTCTGAGATTAATGAAACTTTTTCATTTGATCTCTGGTGATAGGAAGTCCTGAAAATAGCACTGAGGATCCCAGAGTGTCTTGCCCAGTGGATCACATCTTGACTGTACTAAACATGTGCATTAATATAGTGTTACACAGTCCAAACCCTTCCATGTGCTTCTGTCTGAAGGTTACTGCTAGTTGGGGGTTTTGTTGATGGGAGTATTGGTTCTGTATGGTGGTGGAGGAATGGCTTGGGGTCCATCTCACCTGCCCCATGGATAGTCTGCACTGAGGTGTTCTGATAACAGAATTCTGCCTGTTCAGATTCCGAGTGCACACAACCAGCAGTGGACGCAGCCTTGCTGCCAAAAATAGTAAAGGAATGCAGCTGCAATTACAGTGGCAAAGCCTGTCTTTGGCCAGGAGAGATTTCTTCAGTTAGGGAATTACTCAAGCAATGCAACTAAAGGTTTCTGGCTAGAGTAAGCTCTGTTTCCCATGGGCAGATATGCCAGGAAAACTGTACTTACATAATATATGTTTATTTACATCACAGTCTGAGCCACCAGCAAGGTCCACTAACCGCTGCCCAGATGAACAGCCTCTCTCATCTGTTCCTATTCCTTTTCTAGCTCCTAATTTGCATCAGCAGCTCTTTTACAGCCCACTTTCAAGTGCTGCTCTAGGAGGTTGTTTTTTTGTCTAACGATCAGCTGAACCTCAAAACCCTATTATTTTGGTCTTTGCCTTCTGTAGCACTCCCAACAGTTACCATGTCAGTAAGTTTGTCACTGCCACCTTTCTGGGAAATTCTGCCCCCTGCTGCTTCATATGAAATTCCCTTCCTTTTCCAGGAAAGTGTGTGTTTAAAGTATTGGCAGAGCCTTCTCAGTGTAAATAAAAGTCTTGTTTTCTCTCTGACCACTTCATACCTCTTCTGCAAAGTAAGATTTTTATTGACGGAGAAATTCAGAAGTGAGAAGTTCACAGAACCGTCTGTGCAGGGAATGGGTTAGGAACACGTGGGGGTTTCAGGCTGGTCTGAGAGGCCTTGATGAGGAACTTTGTCCTTGTAAGACGAAGTGAGGTCTGACTGAGCGACAGGAAGCAGAGGGCTGCTGCCCAAGTTGAGCCTTTTCTGTCCCTCCCTTACTTGAATGTACAGTTTTGTAAGACTTCATCCACTATGTGTAAAATCAGTACATAGAATCCATGTAAATACAGATCAACAGTTCAGATTTCTCACCAGTCCTGAAGGGGCTTCCTGGCAATCCTACTGATTCTTTTTTGTTTCTTTGGGTTTCTTTTTCTGCCAGCCAGGGCAGAAATAGTATATGATGTGCAGAATTTGTGGTTTTCTGTCACAGCTCCATTTGTGGACCCTCAGTGTGGCTTTGAGCGTTGCCTGCAGCATTGCTTTGTTCTTCTGTCATTGCCCTCGTACCTATGCTTGCCATGAATGTTATTGTATAGCTTGTGTCTCTAAATAAGTCAGTTGAGTTGGGATCATCCATGGCTTCTCTAGTAACCAGATCAAAGAATTTCCTTGACACACCTTCCACTGGTTTCCAGTGTTGCTGTTACAGCTGCTGGTTTTCCTTTGGCAGAATGAGCGGGGCTGCATTCCCGTCGCCGGCTGCCGAGATGGCTGAGATCAACCGCCTGCAGTACGAGATGGAGTACACCGAGGGCATCAGCCAGCGCATGAGGGTCCCAGAGAAACTCAAAGTAGCTCCTCCAAACGCTGACCTGGATAAAGATGTCCAGGAAGGATTGCCAAATGCCAGTGTGACTATGCAGGTTCCTGAGCGGATTGTAGTGGCAGGTGTGTCTGCGTTGCAATAGGAGACAAACAGTTCCCCAAGTTTGTGGTTGGACAAAATTATATATTGAGAGATTTTTAAGAGGAAAAAGCTGTAAAACCCTTTTTCCCTTTCAAACCATTGCTGCTTATCAGCTTTGACTTGGGAAGTTCCTTAAACTCTGGAAAGGTTTCTTGGGTAGTTTTGGTATCACTTGTAATGAAGACAGTTAATGGATGAACTACAAACAGAAAGTTTAATTGCTGACTTTTCATCTTACTAAACAATTTCTAGAGGGGAAAAAAACAGGCAAATGTTCATTGATTTACTCCTGATTTTTCTTATTTAACTATAAGCTGATGTATCTATCACAAGTTTTGAGGGTGTACTATGTATTAGCTATGCAATACATAGTATTGCATAAACAGAATGTAACTAAACAGAATGTAAGTTGTGTTAAGGATCTGTCTGTTACTGGGTGGACTGTAAATGGTCACGGGTTTTACAGTGGCAGACCTGGACGTGTTGCAGACTGTCCCATTTGCAACATATGTGATGTGTGTGCTATGCTTTGACAGTGACATCTGCACATCCACCTTCAACAGGACTGTATCTAGAGATGAAAACTGCTCACTTGCAGTAATAGGTGATGCTACTCAGATTTACTCAAGATCGTTGTTCTCACAGAGGCTGCTTAAATAAGCATCAATTAATATGGTCTTTATGAGAACTGTAACCATAGTTTTTAACATCCAGATCCTATTAAAGAAAGGTGTACTTAATTATTGGGCAAATAACTTCTGTGGTGTCCTTTTGAGTTTTAGCATTGGCCCTCTTGGGCCTCAGAACAACTTGCTTTCAACTGACAACTGATGTTCTTGCAGGTAATAGTGAAGACATTCCATTTCCCAGACCTTCAGACCTTGACATCCTTCAGTCTACTCCATTCAAACCACTGGCATTGAAAACTCCTCCCCGTGTTATTTCTCTTAGTGATCGACCGCTAGATTTTTTGGACCTAGAAAAACCTCCTCAGCAGACACCTCAAACTGAAGAGGCTAGTACTTATTTTGTTTTTTCCCTTAGTTAAGAAGTGAAGTGAACAGTGATGTCTCCACTGTGGTACAGATCTACTTCATGCTAACATGAGCTGGGAAAGTACAAAATCATCCTGATTAGCACTGTAGTGGGTCTAATAATTTCTTTGATGTTCCACGTTTAATTGGCAGATGGCAAGGGGCGTTGTTCCTGCATAAAAATGAAGTCATCAGTAGAGCTACTCTAAATACTTTCAGATAAATATCCTCTAGATTGAAGAGAGAGCTGCAAGGTGGTTCTTTCTATTTGCAGGTTATCAGAAAACAAAAAGATTCTTTTAACATATTATAGTTAACCTTTGGAATTCGTGGCCAGATGTTGTCACACCCTTTAGACATAGTCTCAAGCTGTGCAAGGGGAAGTTTAGGCTTGATCTTAGAAAGAAGTTCTTCACAGAAAGAGGGATTGCCCATTGGAATGGGCTGCCCAGGGAGGTGGTGGGGTCAGTGTCCCTGGAGGTCTTTAAGAAAAGATCAGATGAGGCACTTAGTGCCATGGTCTAGTTGATTAGATAGAGTTGGGTGATCAGTTGGACTTGATCTTGGAGGTCTCTGAGATTTACTGAGCTCTTGCTGTGAAACCCCCTTCAAAGAAGAGTGTAACACAGGCCCCCAGGTGGGTGATGGAATTGATATCTTAGCAACTGGAAAAGATTTCTGAAGCCACGTAGACTGATAAAGTATAGTGGAACTGTGTTTTCCTCTGGTGGTAGGAAGTAATGTTAAACAGAATATTGTTTTCTTACCTATTCAAAACCCTGGTGGTTCATGGTTTGGCCTCAGATCTCATGGACAGATCACAACAGGACTGCAGTAAGTTTGGACCTTGGTTTTGTGTACCAGCATCAGATCCTGTTACTGGGTTTTTTTTTTGGTCCTAATCACCGTGAAACCTATGAAAATATGCTGTAGTACCTGAAGGCAGATCTAACTTAGAGATCTCCAGTGGAAATTACTACACGTTTCATGGAATTCTCTGCCTTTTATCTCTCTTTTTCTCTCCTTTCACACAGGTTCGCTCAGTGGGGAGACTGAAGAGAGAGCGTTCCATGAGCGAGAACGCCACGCGACAGAATGGCCAGCTGGCCCGCAATGACTCTCTGTGAGTAGAGCAGCAGGGTGCAGGGACACAGCCATGCTTCTCTTACACATTTCCTCTCTTCCCTAGCTCCTTGTTAGCTGGCTTTTCCAGCTAGCATTTTGTATGTTGTGGGAAGTAAAGAATTTCAGATATTGTAAGGACAGGATTTTGCTTCATTTCTGTGCTTTTTGTTTAGACAGGTTGACTCATTTCTGGAGGATTTTCTTGCAGGGGGTGGGTGGGAGTGTTTGTGGCCTTACCAGTTATCATGAGTTGTTACTACAGGAGATTTTCAGTTTCTGAGCTGCTACAGTACTTTGTTTTAATCCCTGAATTTTCAGGACATTGAATTCTTTCTGCATCAAAATGTTCCTGTTTCTCTCACTCTGAGTATTATGATGATTTTCATTCACAGAAGAAGGAATATGTGCATTTCCACATAATCATTAGAATAAGTAATTTTCCTTAATTATTGGCATCTGAGTGTAGATCTTTAATATTTTTTGAGATCAAAATGACAAGTTGCATTTACAAGTGGAAATGGCATCTGTTGTTACCATCTGAGGTAGCAGTTCTCTTGGTCTGTATATTTAAATTAGCTATGACAGTCTTATTTTGAGTGGCAGCATCTTTCCACCTGTCAGTAACTGGTTTTGCAGTGTAACCATTAATACTCCTATATAAAAGATTCCCAATAGATTCTACCATAAAGAATCCTTTCCCTTTTCTAAAGGGGCTTAGGTTTAAGACCTAAAAGATGGGATTCATCTGTCTCAATGTAGACCGTGCACTACTGTGCACACTGTTACTGAATCACCATAAACTCAATTTTCAGTAACTAGAGGAAAATAAGGGCATGACCTACTTAGGGTCTGTCTATTTTTAGTCTGAAATAGATCAAGTGGATTATGTCCTAGAAATGTCTGTTTTCTTCTGTTTACAGTAGGGACACTAGGAGGTACTCTGTGTAATACAGAGCTGTCTGTCTGTTACTTAGTTTCCACCAGTTTTGGACAATGTACTCTGATGCATGCTCCAGATGTTACAGTTGTCCTCTTTCTCCACATCTTCATGGAAATAACTGTTGCATATCTTCTTCATCAGACTTTGGTTCATCAAGTTTAGGGATGGCAGATGTCTAGGTTCTCAGGTCTGTCAAGTCACATATATTAACTGAGCTGGCAAAACTGGATTTCCATCTTTTAAGCCTCTTATTAGCTTCTTGAATCTAAAGTTTCTTGAATCTGAAAACCACAAATCTGTAAAACTCGCCCCTGTGCTTTGCTGTTTCTCAGGGATAGAATATAGAATTACTGTTTGTAAATACTCTGAATATTATTTGCAGTCAGTTTGTAAGTCCACTGCCAGTCCTTCAGAGGCTTAGCAATACACTACACACCTTGAGTCCTGTACATTTAGAAAGGATGTGATCAGTGAACGTGTGATTGGCAGATTGGGTGACTCAGTTTAACATTTACAAAAGCCCAGACATTGACACATCTGGAGATGAATTTTCCTCTCTTGATGCCCATGTTAGTACCTGCATAATTGTCTGTCATCAAACTTTTGATACTAAGCAGTTTCCATGTAGACTGTATTTTAGGAAAATGACGTTAACTTCAGATTGATCCAGGAGCTCTTCTCTTCTGTTGGTACGAAAAAATCCAGCTAGCTAGCTGCTCTGGAGCCTGCTGCCTCTGTGCTCTCCACTGCCCATGTCATTCTTCACTGCACATTCCACACTTGCTGACCTGCAGATAACCCATTTTTGTAGAATTTCATTCGTCTGTCCTCCCAAGCACTTTCTTATGACAGAAGTTTATGCTCTGCCTAAAATGGCAATCATCTGCTTTGAAATCATTGAGGTTCCTAGAAATTGCTTCTTTTCTGTTGCAATTGCTGCTTCTGACTTCAGTCTGATCCAAAAAAAATCACTCTGGACGTGCAGTGACAGTTGCATTGATGCTGAGTCAGACATTCCTCCCTCATCCTGGTTTTGCAAGTGTAGAATGTGAATCTGCCCCTGGGTGACTCTCAAGAGAATGTTCTGTCAGCTCAGATTACACCACTATCATGTTGTATAGCTCACACAAATGCAGGAAAGCCAAGCCCTTTGTACCTGGTGAAAAAGGTATCTCTGGACTCTCATTTCCTCACTGTTTAGGCCCACGGGACATAGACTGTAAACTGTTCTTAAAAAAAAATAATATAATTTGTAAGTTTCACAGAATCACAGAATACATCTGGTTGGAAAAGACCTCCAAGATCATCCAGTCCAACCTTTGACACAGTACTAAAGGATCAGCACTAAACCATATTCCTAAGTGCAAGGTCCCCACACTGCTTAAAGACCTTGAGAGATGGTGACTCCACCTCTGCCCTGGGCTAACCATTCCAATGTTTGAGACCCTTTCCATGAAGAAATACTTCCTAATATCCAGCCTGAACCTCCTCTGGTGCAGCTTGAAACTGTTTCCTCTAGTCCTGTTGCTTGACACCAAGGAGAAGAGGCTGCCTCCTTCTCGCTCCAGCTTCCCTTCATGTAGCCAGAGAGAGCACGGAAATATAAACCACAAGTACAAACAAAAGTGACACAGTTTTCACTGTGGTAGCTACTTAAGAGAAGCTGCCCATGTGGAAGTGTTACTGTATGGCTGAAAATAGGCAACAAAAGCAAGCACCTGCTTGGTGTGAATTCTGCTAGCTCAGATGGTGCTGAATGTCACCTAAATCTACTTCCATCAGAGCTTCATTGCAAATTTGGTGCATGTCTTGTGAGTTTAGCTTCCTTGTTTAGACCATTTAGGTCAATAAATGTATTCCTGGACTTAAGTATTGTTTTCTATAGGAATTAAATATTTTCTTTTCAATGCTTATTGCTCTTACCTCCTTGATTCAACTTCCCAATAGACAGGTTAGTCCACTCTGATGCTGTGATGAGAGCTCCATTGAAGAAGCACACGGAGCACTGCTTTTTAATCCTTTCTTTTCTGAACAGGACTATAATACTTAAGATTTAATTTAGGACACTGATGTCCTTCTTGGACAACATATTCAGATTATACTGTGCAAAATTCCAGTGCTTGACCTACAAAAAGTACAAAATGAAATGTTCTGGAATAGGCTGTGAGAATGAAAATCAAAAGTTGGCTGGGGTCCCTCTCACAGTGTTCTCTACATGGTACAAATAGTTGTTTGTTTTCTGTTGTCTCTCTTCTTGTCATCCAGTTGCACACAAAGTCTGAGAATTTATCAGGAGTTGGGCTTCACTAAAGACATTAATTGTCCAAAAAAACCCCCAATTCTCTAAAAAACCTGAGACTGACAAACAGGCACCTTGTACAGTAAGGATGTGTAGCAGTAATGACAGCTCTCTGCATTATAATCCCTCTACTTACAAGAATGCTTACTGAAGAGATTACAATTATTATTCAAGGTGGCACAGATCAGATACAGATACTGTCCCAAGAAATAAAATGCCACGGTTCAAGTCGCCTCTTTCGACTCAAGATTGCACGTAAGCCTGAATGTTACCTGGTATATGAAAATCAGGAGTGTGTTTAATCATCCATGTCTCTGCAATACTAATTTTCTGACTAAGCATCTGTAGTTTCGAATAGAAAACTGGAAACAGCCTTTGCTACACTGAATATCTAGTTTCTAATTGTGCTTCAGGGTTTCTCAAACTTGGCCAAATCATTTCCCCCTGTCAAGAACAGAGGGAAAAACACCTGATGGCAAAGAAAAGGGACAACTTCAACTAAGAACTGATTCATAAAGAAAAAATGGCATTTCAAAATAGCTTTAGTGTGCTTGTTTCTTCTTTGGCTGGTTCTGAATAGCTGGAGAAACAGCTTTTTGTTGGCCACTGCCAGGCCATTCTGAGTGCAAGGATTCCAGTTCTGCATAGGAAGCCAACAAACCATCAAGAGCACATGAAAAACGGGCCAGCATTTAATGTTTGGGTTTTTTCTGCTCCAGTATTTCCCTTAGAAAATGGAATCTCTCTGGAGAATTCACTTTCACAGTTTGAGAAATTCTGTTATTTGTGCCAGTCTGGGGAAAAGGTGATGGGTGTGCAGATCTTTAACGAGAATACAGTCTGTCTGTGTGGCTGAATTTAGAGTAACCTTAATCTGTTAAATCTGTTAAAAGTTAAATCTGTTTATCTCTCCTCTGATACCTTCCAAACTGGAAGAGAAATATCTGAAATAAACCATGTGTAAATCACAAATGCTTTGGGGAGGTTTAGGAGACATCAGTGCTAAGCTAAAAACTCTGTATAGAGTAGAATGTTATTGTGCTCTTTCGCAGTCATTTCTGTAATTCCGTGTTTGTTTTGGTTCCAAACACTGGAACTGACTGATGTTTCTTGCAGTTGCCTTTAAATTTTGTTCATGTGCTCATCAAAATACTGTCCTGATCTTTACTAACAGTTCAAAGAAAAAAATTGGTTGAAGAGGCTGTCTGTGAGATTCTCCTTACTGAAAAAGGCTCATGTTCTGAGAGGAAATTCTGTGGGAGTTGTTCATGTCAATGCTTGCAAAAACCCCTTAGTCATTGATGTCAGTGAGGCTTGAATACTGACTTGAACAGGTACAGGTTTAGCTGGACAAGGACCTTCTGAAACTAACTTTTTAACAGATCTAAAGTGTGTGCTTGGTTTATTACATATATTTGTTTCTGAAGAACATGTATAAACATAGTTCATGATCCCTGCGTGACTAGAACTTGGGAGCGTTGCCGTAGAGTGGTGGGAGAAGGGTAAACCAAAAGCAAGCAATAAGCATTTTGGAACGGGGGTCTATCTGCAAAGCTTTTTTTTTTTTTTTTAATTCAAAATCTGACTGTAGTATTTCTCTCTCCATTTACTGTGCTTGTATAAACAGTGTGACACCATCACTGCAACAGGCTCGTGTCTGTCCTCCCAATATGTCACCTGAAGATGGGATTAATCTTTACTCTGCTCGTGGCATTTTGTCGTTTATCCAGTCTTCCACTCGTAGGGCTTACCAGCAGGTCTTGGATGTGCTGGATGAAAACCGCAGGTGATTGGTTGTCACTGACTCTGCCAGCTTTTGCTGATTGTTTTTTTGGTTTGGTTTGGTTTTTTGTTTGGTTGGTTTGGGTTTTTTTTTTTCCCCTTTTTCTTCTTTTTTTTTTAGCGGAGTTCGGTTTCTGCTTACCAAATTATGAGATGAAATGGTTTGCTTTTGCTTTCCTTTTGCTTTCACTCTTCATAAGCAATTTAATTGTCCAAAATTCACATTTCAAAATGCTTCTGTTTCAGTCAAATACAGTGTTGTTTTGGTTTACTTTCCAATAAGAATCAAAATGGGAAGCATTAGTCTGTGACTGTCAGTTTTCTGCAATTAATCCTTCACCCTAAGCCTGCAGATTTATTAGCCTTGTCTTCTGCTTTCTGTTGGTGAGTGATGGTGCAAATCAATAAGATTGGGTTGATGGTGTCATGGGGTAAAACAAACATTAAGAAACAAAGTACAACATTTTGCTAAGCATTGTAGACACTGCCTTTGATAACATGGCAAGACCTGAGGATGTTCCAGTTCATACTGGGAATAGTTATCTCTGGATGATAGGGGACTGATGGTGACCATGCTGCTGGATGCTGACAGGAAGAAAGGCAATGGGTACAGAGAGGCTGGCTGCTCCTCTGTTAATGCTGTCTCTGTTTTTATGGATGAGCTGGTGCTTTGAGTGGCAGTGAGCCAAAACCAGTCTAGGGGCAGTCATCATGTAGTATTTCCATTCTCTTCTGTAGAGTTTGGTCCACTTGACATCCTTGGACTGTTTGGATTTGGCACTTCAAAGAACAGCACATTTAACACTACAGACATATTGATGAAGAGTAATAATAGCAAGTTTAATGTACCAAAAAGCAATTTCCATGTCAATAGCATGCTAGCTAGAGGTTCAGGTATGAATTCCACACAGTCTCCAGTGCAGAGCTAGCCAAAACCTCACCAAGAGGTTCCGTTAGAGGACATGACTAGCAAGAACATCAGAAGGAGAACTGGTCCTTCCTCCTGCAGCTCATCAGTGTGGCCTGTGTTAGGAAGTTCTTTGAAACTTGTCATCTGTCTCTGATTGCTGACAGCCCAGCATCACTCTCAGTATTTTGTAGTGTGGGTAAATTATTTGCTTTCCAGTTGTTTGGTAACAAAAGTTGACTATCAAGCCAATCTTATTGTGAATGTCTGTTTGCCATCACTTCCCAACCTGGCACCGCCTGCAGCCCACCATGTTTGCTGACCTAACAGTACATGGATGTCCACATTAACATCCCTGAAGTGTAGGGAGCTCCAGTCTTACTGGCCTTTGTTTTTAAAGACAGCAATACCTTTTTTTTCTTGTCAGTATTAAAAGTTAGGTGGAATTACAAGTTCATTTTGTTTTACAAAGTTAAAGCTCCTCATAAAGAGGAATTCTGGGATCTATGAGTAACAGCACTTGTGAATACTGTGCCAAGAGTCCTTGTTGAAACAGCCTGAAATCCCAGCCCTTTCCCCAGTCTGCAGTGGTTTATTCCTGGCTGCCATTAGGCATGTCCTTGACCATGTTTTCTTGGATTCTGGCAGGGACACACACATGCAGACATACACCTTCAACTTGCTTCAGCTGTCATAAAATTCCTAGGGTTCTAGACACTTCAAAAGCTGCACCACTCTTCCTGGTTTGGGTTAATTTTTTGAGATGTTCTTACTAATCTTCCTAGAAGAAATGGAAAACCTGTTTCCAGACACCCCTCAACAAGTAGGTGCAAAAGTACCGAACCCTTCAGTAAGGTGCAAGTGTATTCCTTGTGGCTGGGTGTTGAGACAGCCACCATTACTCCACAGCTGGCGTAGGAATGTGAAATTTGGATGATCCACTTGCATGGTTGCAAAATACTGTTGACTGTAAATTGCTCCAAATCTGCACTTTCTTCTTTTGCTCTGTGTAATGTGCTCTCTATCTCAAAACCTTCTCTATTCTAACATTGTATGCTTAATACTGGATGAAGTCTTTTAAAATGAACAATGTCTTACTATCTGTTGCTGTAAATATTTGTAACTTGGTTCATGACTGGCTTTTTTATTTTTTTGTTTATTTTGATCTCAAATATTTTCCTGTCTACTAAAACTGCTAACAGTAGGTGCTGGTTTGCTGCTGCAGGTAATGAATTATGCCTCATTTAGCCAGCGCTGCTTGCACATTAGGTTATGTAATGGACAACACTTTAATGGTCACTGTTGACACTCTCTGTTTACTCTTGCATTTCCTTCAGCTTGGACAAGAACAATAGGTCAGTTTTTGTTTTCCTAGTTCTAGCCACTTCTCTGTTTCAATTTGTGTTGAGCGACTACAGGGGCTGTATCTAGTGTCTTGGAATTGCTGACCTTTTTTGGTCTAGGCAACAAAAAAACAAACAAAACCTCCAAACTTGGCATTTAAGGAGACTTAAGTGATGTCTTGAATGCAGAAAAAAAGGCAGTTTCACACCTGAACAGAGTTGCATTGAAATCTGTATGTTACCTGAACTTCATCTCTTGAGTCAATTCCTCTTTACATAGGAAAAGAAAATAAGGAACTGTATTACTAGTTCCTTTCTTCAGCACAGCCCTTTCTAAAAAGCCCCCACCCTTCTTAAACATCAAACTTCACCCACATCATCATATCCTGAGGTGCTATGAGATTACTTTTTGTATTGAGCAAGTGAGTGATAATTTCCATGGTAGAATTAAAGCAGGATGTGACCACAGGCCATCAGAGAGGGCCACACATGACTTCAGACTGGGATAAGATTGGGATAAAATAGTTAAGAAAAATAAATGTATCTGAAAAGTGAAGCAGCCTGGGAAAAGCAGCAACCTGTTGCTTTATTGAAGTGACCAGGTAAAGCATGGAAACAAGTTTCATCCAGTCACTGGTTCCTTGATGCACCAGTCCTTTCTGTGCTGTAGAAGCTGAGCTTCTTACCCAGGTAATGTTCAGAACCTGCCTGTAAAATCCTAGAGCCCATTCCTGCGGCCTTTCTGAGATTTCCAGAGGTGTCTTAAAGTAGACCGGGGTGCTCATAGCTGCTGCTTCTGCCTGACAAAGAGCACCTGCTGGCCTCGGGCCCCTGTGCACATGCACAGACTCCACAGAAGCCAACCCAGGTACCTAGATTGTCCACACAAAGTAGTTTTCCTCCCCAGACTACGTGTCTAATTGCATTACCACTGTGGTATTTCTGTTGCATGCTGCACTCTTGAGCAGCAGAAGACAGACCAGACTCCATTGGTCTGTGTCTTATTGGCTGTTATTAAGTTGTATTACTGCACATTCCCTTCATGTTTCAGGCTGCCACTGTATTTGCAGTGAAATAATGAAGTGTTGAGTATTCCTGTCCTCCAGTTATGGCTGCTTCTGATCATGAGTTAATGTTTGGGATGGAATTGACAGAAATAGACAGCAAATTGAAATTTTAATGTGCTTTTGCTTAGGGTTTTTTTAAGGCAACCATGTATTTAACAGCCTGACTCTATCATACTTGTGCATTCTGTATTTACCAAAAAACTTGCTGCAGACTTTTGAGGTAAGCTGATCTCAGTTGTGAGGCCACTGTGATCTATGTAATGATTTTTTTGTTACTGTTGATTTAAAAAACCCAACAACAACAAAACCACACCACAAAAGCCAAAACCAAACAAGTAAGTAAAAAGTATGGGAGAGGCAGGGGAATGTCTGGTGATCCTTTTGGGTCCACCTGTAAAGAAATAAAATGTGAAATGCAAACAAAAGGAAGAAATCACATGCAGTCTGGCTGTGCTGGGAAGAAGGATTGAGAACTTTAAGTCAGGTTCCTGATCTGCACAGATCCAGGTGCTCTGGATCTAACCTGTTGTAGTTGTTGGTTGCCACCAGGCCTGCGTCTCTCCTTGGGAAGAGCAGTGTGAGTTGGCACCGAGTCATTCTACTAGATCCTGATCCTTTTTAATGAAACTAGTAGTTGTTATGTTTTTGCATGGTTATTCCTTATTTTCAGCCATCCCACAGTGTTCTCCCAGCCACCCCAGTACCAAGCCTCTGCCTCCGACATGTACCTACTTGAAAGATCTTCAAACCCATATAGCTTGGAGTGTAGGGTTAAATGCACCGACACAGGTACCTCTTGTTGGCATTTGGAGCATGGATGGAACTACAAGGGTTCAGGCTCTTGAACAGTTTGTTACACAGCATGGATGTGTAACACTCTCTCATTGCCAGAAGCACTGAAAACACACAGTACTGCTTCTAGCAGGAGATACTGCTGGTATCCACATGACCTGGAACACAGGAACTTCTTACTCCAAATCAATGGACATTATATAGTTGCAGCAACTCAAAAAGCTGTACTTTTCATTCCTCTCTGCCTAGAAGGTAAAGAAAGAGCAACAGTTACAGGGATGTTCACACTACCTGCTTGAAACATAGTCACGTCTTCCTGGAGAGATACCCTTCTCTTCAGACTATGGATGGTCCTTAGGTTGCTGGCCCAGGGTTTCTGAGTTACAGTAGCTTAGATGACTAAAGAGAAGACAAATCTGTCTTTTCCCTGGAGGGAGGAGAGAATGGTTAAAAATACTTCTAGAAGTATTCATAGATGCATTTTGGTTTTTTTCCCATTATTGTGAGGTTTGGAGTTTTAGGGAGATTATTCTTTTTTTGCCTGAATTTTCTAGTGGTTATTTTGTGAGGTGGTTAACCTCTGCCCAAAGCGATGCTCCAACTATTTGTCTTCCATAAATGAAGGTGTTTAATCCACAATTTGCCTACATGTTTCAGCTGCATAAACATTCAGTGTTCAAGTGGTTGAAGTTGAATGAGAGAACTATGAAAATGCAAATTGCAACAGAATAACTATGTATTATATTGTATGCAAACATTATACAAGTGGCAGTGTTTTGATGTTCCTTTGTTCTCTGTGGCTTACCTCTTCTCTCTGTTTGTCATTTCCTGTTTCTATCTTGTGCTTCCTACATCCAAACCCGGCTGTAGGCCAGTGTTACGTGGTGGGTCAGCTGCTACCACTTCCTCTAACCCTCATCATGACAACACCAGGTAAAGAGTGGTTTTTTGTTAGTCATGATCCACTAAATTACATTCTAAAATTCACAGTTCTGCTTCCCTCTTATTTTCAAACACAATGCTCATTTCTATCCTCCCTCTCAGCTCCTGAGATATTTCAAGACTTTTATTCCTTGCTTATCCAAGTCACCTGCAAAGACCTCTCTTGTCTGATAGACACAACGTGCTGCAAAATTCTGACTCCATGTGTGAGGAGAGCTCCTAAATTACATTAGCAATACACTTAAAATATTTTCTGTTTAGTAGTGAGATGCATGGTTTTATTACTAGAAAATGTGGCCTTGCATCACCATATTTTTCCAGGTGTTCTCAGTGGTTGTTAGTTGTAGCTGAGTGTCTTTTCACTGCCTGTATATTGGCAGACTTGACATAATTTCAGTGGAGCTGATCAAGACTGATACATAGTCTCATGGTCAGGATGAAAGGTAAAACATAGTCCTTCCCCCATCTGTTGCTCCCATTTGCCAGTGCACTCTTGAGTGTTGATGAAAATAGCTGTTACATTTGTGCTGAAGCAGACAGGATTCAGGCAGGTGATTCTTCTCTATCAGACGAATTCACCTCTTGTAACAGCTGAAGAGATTCTCTCAAGGGGTTTCTTGCTGGTACACCCCTTGGCAGGGGGGTTGGAACTTAGATGATCCTTGTGGTCCCTTCCAACCCTGACTGATACTATGACACTATGATTTAATTCCTGGAATGACTGGGAAGTTGGCAGAGCAGCAGTGACACACTCTGACTTGATATCAAATGAGTGTGGCCAGCTCTCTGAGATGGTGGGCCTCTGCTGGGAAACCAGGAGATGGGGAAGGACAACAGTGCTGTGGAGCTGATGGCATTGTCCTATTTTTTAATACTTTTTTTGGCATCTACTACAAAGATGAAAATGGCTACAGAAGACAACCCTTCTCAGAAATATCTTGGGTTTTCAGATGACCTGTAGTACTGAGGAAGGCTTGATTATTATTTTTTAAATTTTTACATTTTTTCTTTGTGTGTCTGCAAAGCTTTGGACTATTTTTTATTTAATAGTAGAAACATTCAGATTGGTTTATAATTAACTTTTCCAATAACTGAGTTAGCAATGCGAGCTTCACAGCACTGAGGAAGTAAAAGCCCAGCGGTTTCAGTCCTTCTGATATTGCCCAAACTGAAAAAAACTACAAGTAGTAAATGGCATAAATTACAGTTAAGTGAATGTTTGGGCTCTCCTTAGAATAAAAAAAAATCAGTAATAGCCTTAATGAGAAAATCTTTTTCCAACAAAAGGGATTGCCAAAACTTTGTGGGTTGTGTCCCATACTGTGGGTTTAAAGCAGCAATGACTGTGGGCAGGCATTGCTTACTGACTGTTCCTTTACTAAAAGTTGTTTCATGCTGCTCTCACCTGGAAGAGGTTTTCCCCTTCCTGCATACCTTTCAACCCAAAACCACAGAGCAAATGTAGTTAACTGCCTCTGTTTTACAGTGTCACTCAAGGATCTCATTGTTTCTATGTCCAGACTAACATAACTTTCATCTAGAAAAAGCAATTCTTGTTTAGAAACAATATATTCTGGAGTACAGGGGAACTTCTCTTGAGCCATCTGTTGGGGGTAGGAATCCTGCCTGAGCTGAGAACACTCTGTAGAAGTGATGAAGAACTGGCAGCACAGAAGTAGTGTCAACACCTGAGTGTGTTCTGCAGGCTTCAGAGTTCTACTTGTATGCGCCTCAGAAAAGCTGACCATTAAGTGTCATCCTTGTAGGTGTATTTCATTGTGCTGTTTGCAGCAGTTGTTCATGTGCTTGAATGGAAACTGAGGGTTTGATATAGGAAGTGAGAAAGTCACATGGAGGTTGCAGCATCAGGGACTGCTTTTACCTGTTAGTTGTTGGAAAAGAATCTCCTTAAGGGGTCTCATATGCTGTGTAGATTTTCTGCCATTTCCCAACTGATGATAATTGTGCCACAATTAATTGACTTGCCCTGGAGTTAGAATAATGCTTCCTCTGAATTGCTGCATTGAGAGAACTGAGAGGTACTCAGAGAACTAAGTTTCTAATGCACACAGAGTTCAGCAAGCAGTGACTTGGTGCTGAACTACTTATTTTCAAGGTTCTCTGCCTAAAATACTGAGATTAATGATCCCAGTACTGTTAATGTTGCTAGGTGTCCTTCGGGACACTAAGTAGGTACCAAATGCAAGACACCTGAGGCTTTCCCTGCCTCCCTTTAGTTATTTATAATCTGTTGCAAATTTGGCCTTTTAGCTCAGGCAATTTTCAGGTTTCGTTAAACGGCTAAATATCTGGAACAGTCTTTTGAGGGACCAAATGACAGCAAGAAGTCTGTCTACATGGAAAATCTTCTGAAATATTTAAATGTGTAGAGCAATAAACCATATTCAGTCAAGCACTTGCTCAGCCCACTTAATATGTGTTGGTGCTCAATTCGGTTAAACAGACAACTGATGAAACAGACAACTCTCAAAAAGCTAGGCAAACAGGTTGTAATTCTTTCCATCACCACCAAAAAGTGCATCTACCAGAATGTTGATAGAATGTGGTACTTGCTGGTCTTGGTGTGGAGAAGACAGCTAAGCCATCTCCCTTGTTTGATAGATATGGTCTTTCCAACCTGGATACAACGCTGGAGGGAACACCAGATGACATGACAGTTGTAGATGCTGCTTCCTTAAGACGACAGGTATGTAAAGCAGGGCTGCTGACAGCATCAAGAAACAGCTCTAGTGGTAAAATGGGGGAAGAGGTTTTCCTTGGGGCTGCAGAGGTGTCCACAATGGGTGTGGTGAGGGACTGATCCTCTCTGCACCCCTGCTGGATTTATCCTCATGTGTCCTGGACTATTCTGGAAATCCAGAGAGCTGACTGTTTCTGCACTTGCTTGTTAGGGGATAGCAGGGTCTGATTGCTAGCAATGGAAAATAGCCCAATTTATCTTTTAAGTGTTTAAAATCCATCTGCCTGAGATACCTATTTATTTTTGTTATCTTATTTTACTCTTCAGAAGCTTCTGGAGTCTGGCAATTCTCAGCAGGGTATTAAAAGCCTCTGTTTATTTTTAGATAATCAAACTTAATCGCCGTCTGCAGCTTCTGGAAGAAGAAAACAAAGAGCGTGCTAAAAGGGAAATGGTCATGTATTCCATCACCGTAGCTTTCTGGCTGCTCAACAGCTGGCTTTGGTTTCGGCGCTAGGCACCACACTGGAGAAGATTTCATAGATTCTCCAGGTTCCTCATTTTTGTTTCTGAATTGTACGCTGTTTTATAATTCATACACTGGGAACTGCCACCGCCGAGGAAGGCTGCAGCAGGGGGATACCCTGTGCTCAGTCAAACCCTGTGCAGTAGGTTCGCATCGCCAGCACTCGCAGTATCCTCCTTTGCATGCTTCAGTGTCAGTGCGGCTCGGCCGACACCACGTTGGCTTCATGCAGCGTAAGGACTGTGGCCCGCAGGAATAACCACTGGGACATTTCGTGGTGTTGGGATGAGAAAGGACAGAATGGGCTTGGTAAAAGTGTAAAAGCCGAAGAAAATAAAGCGTAGATCTTATTGTTCTGTTGTTAGATGCAATTAATCGTGATTGCAGAAGTTATCCTTTACTCTGAGTAGTTTGAGGCGTGCCATGTCTGAGGAGTGTGTTCTGTTTCATGAGTGTGTTCCTTCTTTGAGTACATGTCCAAGTCATAATAAAAGGAATTCTTTGCTAATGTGCAGCTTGTATTACACACCTCTGGACATTTTGGTTGTTTTGTTTTTAGCTTTAACTTTGCAGGTGTTTTTCTATAAAATACATTTTTAAGCAAGTCAGTCTGTGAGTGGTGAAAAGAGTCTGGGGTACCAGGTACTGATGCAGTGTATTTAATAAAACTGTTAAAAAAAGGAAAAAAAACCCACAAACCATTGTTTAATATTATTTTAAGAAAATCTGAGGGTTCATCTGAGCTATCAGCTTTTGCAGTATGTCATGGTGAACTAACTTGAAGGCAGCATGTGGTACCTGACAGCCTGCTACAGGCTCCTATCCCGTCTCTATTTGGCACTGGGTGTATGTTGTGCGGGACACTGGCACAAGAAATGAGCCTGGTGTGAGTTCAGGGACCTGATCCACCATGTTTTTTGGTAGTTGGAGTTTGAAGGAGAACTGAGCCATGCACACTGCTGCCCAGGGGGGGCCTTGGCCTCTGTGCTTATTGGCTGCTTCCTGGTGTGAACAGCTGCAGCAGTCACAATCCCTTCCCTAGGGGTGTTTCAAACAACTGATTGTGTGGGATGTGAGGTGATGTGCAATGAACCAAAGCAGTGCCCCAACAGGGACTTTGCCTAGACCAGCCAGACCCAGACTGCTGTGCACTACCAGTCACAGAGGGCAAAGAGATGGTACCAACAGCTGTGGAAGAGGATGTAGGGCCTCCTTGGATGTTATCCTTGGCTCACTCTGCAGCAACCAAGCCTATGGAACAGTATTTGGGCTACCTCTGTGCAGACTTCATCAGCTGGGATGGTCACTGGGGTGCTGCAGGCCTGGAGAGTGCAGCTCAGGGCTGGTGATGGAGCAGTGCCTGATAAGGGTGGGTTGTCCAGAGCATATCATCAGAGAAGCCCTGAGGATCTGATGTGTGCTGCAAGTGCCTCATCAAGGAATTCTACTCATGCATCTCGTGCCGTTCAGTGAAATCAAGCGTTCCACCCCACTGCTGTGTGGTCTTGGCACTACTGTTGATGGGCACTGTGCTTGGATGATTTGTCAAGTGTTTTTAAGCCCCATTTACTATCTGATATGACTCCATTGGCTGCTTGGGGCTTTGCTATGCACATTTTGCTATCAGCAATATTGAGAAGTGTGATCCTTTTGTCTTTTAGTGAAAGGCAACACGAAGGCAAGGGCCAGCCCTGCACGTCTGTTTTATTTTTATGGATTTTATACCACAGTCTTTAATCTGAAGGTATGTATGAACTGTACTGTATGAACTAGGATGAGGCAAACGAGGGTTTGAGCCACGAGAGAATTGTACAAAGAGTTGTATAGTGAAAAATAAAGCTCAAGGGAACAAAACCAGACTTTGTCTTGCCAGTGCAACTGAAACCCAAGGAGGACGTTTTACAAACATCCCAGGCTATGCGTCGTGGGGGCAGGTTTTCTCAGTCTCAATGGTCAGCACGTTCTGCCTGAGCAGGGCTGCGGACCCCGAGCAGAGGCGGGGCAGTTGCCTGGCTAGACCGCGGCAGGAGATGCTTTCCCAGCTCCCCCATCTCGCCGAAGGACCCGACACTGGAGGCTTTGGGCCCGCCCCACGGGTGATGCTGCAACCAGAGGAGCTACGAGCTCAGCCTTGAAATGCGGCTCTGTTCGAGGCGCTCGGGGCCCTTCACCCAGCCCGGCCTGACAGGCGCGGATCGAAGCCGCCGCTCCTCCCTCCTGCTCCGACGTGGGACGCGGAGTCTCGGTACCGCTACTCCCACACTCCCATCACCGACGGTGGCAGCGGAGCCAGGTGAGGCCGGGGGAGAAAGGAGGACGCTCTGATGGTGTCCATGCCGCTTCCTTCTCTCCCGGCATACAGCGCGCTGGTTTCCACCGCCGGTCTGCCTGGCTTTGTCCCCGGCCGGGAACGCTTCCGCCCGGAACTAGAGGGAAGGGGTCCTGTTTCCGGGAAGAGCCGAGCCGGGACGGATCGTTCTCCGCCCGCACCCGCCAATATGGCTGCTCGGTTGCTCCTGCCGGCGGCGCGCTGGCTGGTGGCCGGGGCTGGGACCGGGCGGGCCGGGATCAGCACCGCGCCCACCTGCAACAAGAAGCGGTGGCTTCGCGCCTACCTGGAGCAGCAGCGACTGGAGGAGCCACCACGGCGGCGGTGAGAGCGGGCCCGGCCCTGCCTGTCCTGTTCGGCTTGGCTGGGCGGAGAGGGTGGGAGGCAGTAGGGGTGGCTCGGGGAAGGAAGTGCAGCAGGCTGAGAAACAGACGAAATCCCAACGCCCAGGCAGCATCTCCTTCCGATTTGGAGCAGAGTGGTTTTAGCTCCGTGTGCCATCGTGGTCCCGAGTTGGAGTGTGCAGGGCTCGTCCTGGGCAGGAAAACGGCGATGGGCGAACCGACCATGTTTGATACTGAGACTTACACAAACGGGCTTTGATAGTCAGAATCATTTCCGTTTTCGTTTCCTTACGCTTGTCTGAAAGGTGTGATTCTTACAGCACGGGTCATTTCTCGTTCCGTTACCGGATTTGTTTCCTTTTCTATCTCCGTAGGTCAGAGAAGCCAAACTGGGATTATCATGCCGAGATACAAGCTTTTTGCCACCGCCTACACGAGAATTTTTCGTTGGATCTTCTCAAGACAGCCTTTGTTAACTCCTGTTACATTGAAAGTGAGGAGGCGAGGCGCCGACAGCTAGGGCTGGACAAGGAAGCAGTTGCTCTTCACCTCCAGGATAACAGTAAACTTGGCGAACAGGGGATGGCTTTTTCACGCTCTTATCTGATGCAGTGCTTTGAAGCTGCCTACCCAGATCTGCCTGCAGCAGGAACAGGAGCACTTGTTGATTTTCTTACCAGTCAGGAACTAGTTTCTTATGTGGCTCAAAACTTGTCCATACAGGACCTGACACTCTGCAGAGACTTTCCTGCCCCACCAGATGTGCTACAGAGGACATTTTTTGCTGTGATAGGAGCTCTGCTCGACAGCAGTGGACCTGAGAAAACAGGGATCTTTGTCAGGGTGAGTCATTCCCTGTCAGTTATCTTTGTACTAACAATAGCCTTTAAAAGCCTCAGGCATCACAGGGAAAAAGGCAAACCCAGATATTTTGTCTTGTATCTTGATCCAAGGAAGTGGGCAGAAGATCAACAATAGCGATAACAGTGACATCTCTCGGGTGGTGGCTGAGGGGAGTTCAGTGTGTTCTGCAGTGGGTTTAGGGGTTTTGGTAGGGTTTTTTGTTTTGTTGGTTTGTTTTTGTTTGCTTTTTTTCCCCTTAAAGATGCAGAGCACTGCTTAAGCACAGTGAATCATTTATTTCTGGCTTGTCAAGGTGATGTTTCAGTATTTGCTGACACTTGCTGAAGGAAGGTGTTATATTCTGTGCACTGCACTATGAAATAATGAAATCATTCTCTGTAAGGTCAGGCATCTCTTCAATTTTAAAACATTTTACAAAAAGCAGGGGCTGAGCCCAGGGGTGTTGTGTGTAAGAAATGCAGAAAGATGCTGAGGTGCTGAAGTGAATCCAGAGAAGAGCAAGAAAGCTTATTGAAGGTCTAGAAAACAAGTCCTTTGAGAGGTGACTGAGGGAACTGGGATTGTTTAGCATGGAGAAAAGGAAGCTGAGGGGAGATCTCCTTGGTCTCTACAACTACCTGAAAGGAGTTTGGGGTAAGGTGGGGGTCAGTCTCTTCTCCCAAGAAGCAAGTGACATAATGAGAGGAAATAGCCTCAAGTTGTGCCAGGGAAGGTTTAGGCTGGATATTAGGAACAATTTCTTCGCTGAAAGGGTTGTTGAGCCCTGGGACAGGCTGTCGAGGACAGTGATGAAGTCCCCATCCCTAGAGGAATTTAAAAGCTACGTAGTGTGGCATTGAGGACATGGTTTAGTGATGACCTTCCATGTTGGATTAATGGTTGTATTCAAGGATCTTAAAAGGGCCTTTCCAGCCAAAGTGATTCTATTGATTTCTATGTGGGAATGCTGGCACCTAGAGATACTTCATACAAAGAGCTTAAATTCAAATGCAGTGTAACAAGTTTGAGCAGGTCCTCTCCTTCAAGTTGTCCTTTTCACTTAGAGAAACATCACTAATTTAGCAGTGAGGAAATGTCTGTTAAATTTCCTGATGACAGCAGCCCATTGAGAGGTGTCTGTAGGACCAGCAGCAGGTGTGAGGCAGGAAGGCAGCCTGGCTGGGTGAAAGTCCTGTGGGTCTGCGTGCTCCCTTCAGCCTGTTCACAGAATTCCCCTGATGCACAGCTTCCCTACTCAGAAGCATCAGATTTGTGACCTTCACACTCAGAGATGTATGCCAGTGCTGCTCTAACTCCTCTTAGGCAGATGCTGATCCTGTGTTGTGTCTGGGTGGCTGACACATCCTGTCAGTAGCTATATTTGGCCCAGAGCTGTCAAACTCAGCAGCACTAGTCACTTGTGCCCAGCCATGAGGGAGTACTGAGGTGGTTTAATTATTCATCTCTCAATTCATTGTCAGCTGCATTAATACCTCTTCGTGTTGTATTGTTGCCTGGAGACACCAGAAGCTGGAGCCTTTGCTACCTTTCCCATTAATTGTAACTTTTAAATACCTTTGTTTAGGATTTTTTTATTCCCCAACTGATTGGAAAAGACCTGTTTGAGATCTGGGAAGTGATAAATCCTATGGGCTTACTTGTGGAAGAACTGAGCAAGAGGAATATCTCTGCTCCAGAACCAAGAATTACCAGACAGCTGGGAGTCACCACAGTTACGCCACTGTACTTCGTTGGGTTGTACTGGTTAGTACCCTGTTAATCTGGAGTGAAATGGATTTCAGCTGTGGAAGAGGGGAGGAGGGAAGATGGTCTTTTACTTTTCTACTTGTGCTCTATGGTCACATTATTACAGAAAAGAAACCTTAGTGTGGGTTCCATATAAAATCAGCCCTTTGAGCACTGGCCAGGGCTTGCTGCAGTGATACATAATGAGACACCAACAGTCTCTGACTGAAGGGCTTTGAAGCATAAACTGAATGCATGAGGAGCCTGGGTATGTTTTGGGTGAGCTGACAGATAGACCCTGATAGCAGCATAAGTGAACAATTTTGGAAGCACCACAGCTGTATCCAGGGCTTAGGGGAGGGTAAGGAAACACAGACATCATAGCAGGTGGGACTGGAGAGAGACTTGGTTTACATTCCAGAGAAACTTCTCAGTTTTCAAGTCACGGGCACTGTAAAGTATGCAAGAGTGCCTGGTCCAGACAAGACTTAGGCAGTGCCAATCATCCCTGGTGTGCTTGTCTCAGATGTAGCCAGCACTTGCCCTGGTCTCTTGTCCAAGGATAATTATCACTCCTCCTGGCAAGCAGGACTTTCTCCCACCAAAACACATATTGTTGTGTCTTGGCTGTGTGAGCTGCAGGTAAATGTGTAAAGCCTGCCATAGATTGTTCTTGTATATCATACTTTGCATTGTATGTCTTCTAAGATTTGTTACCTTAAATAAAAGAAAGGAACTCTGATTATTTTTCTTCTGGAATCTCTCTGTCCCCTCACAAACTGTTCCTGTTCCGTGCTCACAGATGTTGATTTGACAGAGCTTCATAACACAGCTTCTCTATGGGCCTTGTGAAGGAGTTTGAAAAATGCCTACCAGGGGAAGAGAAAAGGCAGGAGCATTTCACTGCTTTGTTTAAACTGTCCAGAGTAACAACTTTGCATGTTTTTAACAGAGCTAACAAGAATCAGTGATGTGCTAGGAATTGAAATGCAGGGAGTTGTGCCCTTCCAGGAAATGGGTGCATTTCTGATTGGAGTTCCCATTGTTGAATGTACAATCACTTAGCATTGCAGGAAAGACCAGCGGAAATGTTTATACATCTGTGTGCATATGGAAAGTACTTTCAGTATTCACAGACATCAGGGCAAAAAGCAATCTGGCAGCCCTTGTTTGTGATATGCTGTAGTGCTCAGGAATCTATGATGAAAATGGTTTTGTTTTTTTTTTCCCCCTTCCCCAAGTGATAAGAAGATCATAGCTGAAGGTCCTGGTGAAACGTTGCTTGCTGCAGAGGAAGAGGCAGCCCGTGTGGCACTGCGGAAGCTCTATGGGTACACAGAGAACAGGAGACCCTGGGATTACTCAAAACCCAAACCAGCGCTGGCAGCAGCAAAGGCCATCACCAGTAACTAGATGATAGAAGACTTTTCTGTTTTCTCTCCAAAACTACTGGCTTAAATACTGGATGTATTTAGGAAAACAAAATTCTGGTTTTGGTTTTCTGGTCTTCGGTGCTTGAAAGTTTCAAATCAAATATAGTATTAAAATAAAGTCTTTTCTTTTGTACCAAGTTTAATTTATGTTCATTTTCCTAAACATACCATTAAGTACCCTAGTGCTGAATGTGTACCTTGTGGATGAGTTGTTTTTTCCATACATCACAGGAGGTTGTTTGGAATGTGGCTTAATGATGTGTGACAAAACCTCTCTGTACAGAGAAAGTTGTCATGGGTGCCTCCTTGGAGATGTATGTGAGGCTATTTCTATCAAGAGAGTTGAATTACATGTGCAGTGTGGGTTCTTGGATTGCTTCTGGATTCATTTGTTTTTATCACAGAATCATAAAAGTTGGAAAAGACCTCTAGGATCGAGTCCAGCCACTAACCCTGACCTTGTGAAAGCATCAGGCGTGCTGTCCATGATAATGACTGTGTTGGCGATCCACTTGAAGCAAAAAGAAGCGCTGCCTGCACACCTGTAGCTCTTCTGATGTAACTCCAGGTAAATGGAAATTCAGTTGGGAATAACTCGTGTAGTACCTGCCTCACGTTCCCATTAACTGTTCCAGAAGCTGCGTATGTGTTGTAGGAGACGAGATGTGTGAGGACTATGACTCTTTAGGAATGACTGCCCTTCAGTTGAGAGTTTAAGAATGAGCTGGGCCCTCCAAGGAAGGAGGTGAACATGGGAGAGTGGTTAACAATGAGTTTCTGCCCTATCCTGGTTGCAAAGAGACACAACAAGTAAATGTGTCTTCACTGATAAGGCAAAAAAATCCAGAGGTGGCTGTTCAGGCAGATCTGATATGGCTGGTGGTAAGGTGTATGCATTGCTCTCTGCCCCCTGGCATGAGTCTGTGTGAAGGACTCTTGGCTGCAAAAGGTCCCAGGCTGGAGCTACAGCTGTTGGGTGGATCCATGGTGCAGCACTGGGCACGAGAATAGGCTCTAGCTCTGCTCTGCTTGCTGGAAACAGGCACAAGTGTGTTCAAGCAAAGGATTAGCAGCTGGTGACTCTGTGTCTCCAGAGTTGGCTGTGACCTGTATCTTTGTGCATAAAATGCTTGCGCAGCTGGATAGCTGCAGAAAGGCTTTTCTTCTGCAGTCCAGCATGGGAGATGATGTGTGAAAGCTCAGCTATACAAAGGAGAGCAGAAAGATCAGTCTGGCATAAAGTGTGTGTACAACTGCCTGGCCGGAATTCTGCACTCTACACAAGCAATCTTACTGCTTACATAAGCAAAGCCAATAAGGTCACTGTATTCCAGGGGAATAACAGCAAGGTCTGAAAAGAGGATAGAAATTGGTCATGCTATTTTTAGTTGCTAGATGAGGTATTTCTCTTACCTTTACCTATTTTAAAAGGTCAAGAGTGAAGGTGAGTATTTATATCCAAAGTTTGATATCCCTGCTGATTTCTATATCAGTATTAATGTATTGGAGAGATGAAAAAGCAGTTTTGTGGCACTTTACCTTAAAAGAATATTTAAAACCTGCATATGGGCCTAAGTCCCAGGAGAAGGGGATTACTGAATAGTGTGCTGGAAAAAAACTGAGTAATGCAAGATAAATCAATTTATTGTGTAGTACTTATATGGAATGCCTTGAGCTCCAACAGAAAGACAGTTTGGGGACATGGAAAGAAAGGACCAGATTTTTATAGAAGTGTGAGTGGAAAAGGAGGCTTTATAAGAAAACATGCCCTGTTTTCAAGCTTCCAGAGGTCAGAAAAGCATTTTGTATGGTACCTGTGCTTTAATTTCTGGCACTCAAGCATATATTTAAGGACTTATCATTGTATCAGTGGGATCATTACATACTTAAGATCAAGAACTTTTTTTTTTTTTCCTTCTTTTTTCTGAGTCAGCCATCAGCAATAACAAAGTGATATTAAAAGATTGGGTAGACTGACAGAAAGCTATGAAGTCCAGTGAAAACAGCTTTTCTTCAACCAGAATAATTGTTTGTTCTAGTTTTCACAAGGTCATGTGGTGACAGGATGAGAGGTAATGGCTTCAAACTTGAAGAAGTTCAATTTAGATAAGACATTAGGAAGAAATTCCTCACCAAGAGGGTGGTGAGGCACTGGAACATATTGCCCAGAGCAGTTACGGAGGCAACCCTGGAAACATTCAAAGCTAGGTTGAGGCCTTGAGTAACCTGGTCTAGGAGTAGATATCTCTGCCCATGGCAGGGCCATTGGAACTAGATGATCTTTAAGGTCCCTTCCAACCCAAAGTGTTCTGTGATTCTAAGTTTCTGTGATTTCTGTTACTGTATCTGCATTTATCCTTGCTTTAACTCACTCAAACTTTTCTCGTAATCAAGATTTCTTTTAAGTGAAAATTACAATTAGTAAGCCAGAACACTGTATTTTTGCACTAATGTAAAATACAATTGTTGTGGGTACTAAGAGCTGCATACCGTACTAGAAGCTAATCCTTTTTTCAGCTTTACCTTCTTGATCTTTTTATTAATTCACATAAATGCTAATGTGCTCAGACATAGATGTAAGTAAAATTATTAAATAAATGGACTACCAGTCCTTAATTCTTAAAAGCAACACCAGGTTTTGGTCTAGACTTGGTTTTGTTCCAGGTGTTGGGTAAACTCATTGTGTGGATACTCTTGGGTTACTCTGTTTCTGCTGGCTAGATCCTTTGTCTTTGTCTAGAAAGTGTTTTAAAAGTGATTTTTATCTTGAGAAAGGTAAGAAAAATTCTGCATTGGTCCCAGCTAAGTAGTTAGAGAAAGAATTCTTGATATGCTTTCAGGCACTTCTATTGAGTTACTTCTGTCTGTGGTATGTGCTTTAGCTCCCATGTCTTGAGCTGTTCAGTAATATCACAGAACACTCATCTGCAGCTGCTTCTGGTTGCCATAACCATGCATTTTGCTGTCATTTTCTCTTAAAGAAAGAAGTCCAGGAACAATTCTGGTCTTAATTGTTGCTGTAATTTAAAGTCAGGAGATGGAAATGCCACGACATTACAGTTATCTCCGTGTTAATTGAGAGTTGTAAATTGCTGGTGAACAGATACAGCTTTTACTGAAGATTCTGACACCAAACTGTTTGGGGTTTTATGATAAATCAAACATTTAAATGAGCTGCTCTGGTGTGGTGCTGCTATAAAAAGCCATGAAGAATTCCAAACATCAAATGCTTTGTTGTCACTCTGCTTTGCAGGGCAGAGCACAAGGGATGATGCAGCACAACAACATTAGCAGAGCCCTGTTTCTTTTGTACTTAATGCTACTGAGTGCTATGGTAAACCTTAAACAAGCTGTAAACCATTTAGTTTCTCTTACAGCTGAGCTTTGGAGTTTGGTGTTACGAGGTGCATTTAGTGTAGAGAAGCAAACATGGAAAGACAGATTGTTTTTTATCTTTTTAATTTGATCCCCCTCATCTAATAGCACTGGTTTGGGGTGTTTGCCATTTCAGCTTGTCTAAGAAATTTTTGACCAGTTAGGAAGATGAAATGGTCACCAGTGGGTCAGTAAATAGCCACAGTCATAGTGCAAAGTTCCACAGCTGACCTGTGAGACAGAACCAGAGCACTGAAGGCTATAGGTGATCCTCTATGTCACAGAGCATGCTGCAATGCAGCTCCTCATGGTGCACCTGAAATCTGGGACTAGCCTAGATGCACATAACCACAGTTTCACTTCAAGATCCTTGGCATTGTGTATTTTGCTCCCAGCTGCTGGGAACCTTCAGTGACTCGGTGTCCTGTTAACTTCAGGAATGATGTAAAAATGAGATTGCTGGTAATTTCCACGTGTCAGTCTGTGTGCCACATGGACAGGAGGCAGGCTGCCCAAGTTCCTAGAAACCTCGACTAGCAGCAAAGATGCTGATTGTTCCCAGGTTTCAGAGGCAAGTGACATATTTAATGTTTCATTTATTGGAAAGATTCTTGTTGAACTTGTCAGTTTTTAATTAGTTGTTTCAACTGCCTACTGTGAGCTTGGCTGTAAGATGAAGTGTTTAGGAGCTGATTGTGGATCAGATTGAATTGGGTTTATCTCATTAACTCATGAGAGACAAACCCAGGCAATTTAAAAATAACAACAGTTTTTCTTGATTGGAGTACTATACTCATCACTTCCAAGTAACCAAAACCATCAGGGCCTAGATAAATAAAAGTATGATGAAAATGGGAATAAACTTTTCCTCTGGAGCCCTTACTGCACAAGGGATTTCTTGCAGTGACAGAATCTATCACTGAATCCTCTCTTACCAGATTCTGTCTGAACCCTGCAATGAATGCTTTTCAAACATGATTTTTATTTTTTGAAGCATAATACTACATCCCCCTGACATGAAGATGGAGCTGGCTGTAGAGAGGACTCGGGGCAGTTGTGGCCATTAACCAGCAGTGCTGAGGGGCTCTAGCAAAGAAAGTAAACAGACAGAACTTAGGAGCAAAGCTGAAACTGGGCCATACTCTGAAAATTCACTGTTGGGTGCTCAGCTGATAACAGCATGAACTAGAATTAAACCCTTTGTCAGGTAGGTTGTACGGTGATCTCTGTCAACAATGGAAAGAGTAGGAATGCAAAACAAGAGCTTACCCTGGCAAATGCCTGGGTCAGTAACAAGGGAAACTTTTCATTAGTTACTATGAAACTTCCTGATGTGCTGAAATGGTTTTACTTTGCAATTATTACACTCAACCTTAAGTTACCTCTGAGTTACCAAGGTTGTGGTTGTCACCTTGAGCCAAATGCAGCAGCTGGTGGCTAATCGGCACAACTGGGTGCCCACTGCCTCTATCTCTCCCCTACATGTGTCACCATTTCAGCTGGGTACTTATCTGTGGGCACAATGTATACACAGAGAGGGAAAAATAAGCTGGAGGGTAGTTCTGGCATCAGAGTCATGTTTATAAGGTGGTTTTGAATACACTCAACCTAAAAAACTGGAAAGCTGAGCCTCAAGTTGTAAATTACTGAGCTCTGAAACAAGGCTGCTCAAAGCGGAGCAGGCTGCAAACCCCCTGTGTGTCCATAAAGTGGAGCTTGGCAATCTGGGAAAGTCAGGGTGGACTTGGAGAGCTCTAAGGAAATTATACCAACTGTCCCAAATTCTAACCATTACAAGAGACTTAGTTAAAAGTCACTGAGCTAGTATCTTTTGTCATGCTTTTGTTTCCATATTTGTGATGATTTATTAACTGTCAGGTTCCTTTTCCCTGCCAGTTTTCCTCATCTGTGGCAGTCTGGAAGAATGTGGTTTAGTGTTTTTAATTTTGTTAAATCTCTTACACATCAAAGGCTGTACTTCCCTTGTTCCTGTGTTTATGTCAGCAAGACACTGCTTTTTAATGACTGGGGTATTGCTCTGAGCAGGCACTATCCCCATTTTTTCACTCGCTGTGCTGTTTCAGAGGATGTATTCATTCTCTTCCATCAACTCCCTTGTCCACAAACAAAACTGGAAAAACAAACTAAACCAAGGTTTTGCTGCAAGGTCAGGCTGCAATCATGTTCTGAACACTTTCTCTTTTCCTGATGCCAAAACACACTATGTGAAATATTACTATGCCCACCACACCTTAATTGTTAATTTCTTTCTCTTTTCTCAGGTTTGGAATTTAAAAAAATAAATAATTAATATTTACTGCTCACATGCTTAAATATATTATTCCTGTCATGCCATGGGAAAAAAAAATATCTCCTTTTTCATGTCAATCAAGTAATTTTGTTTAAGTCACATGCTGATGAGCATTTCTCTTTTTCCTCTTGGTTAAGAAACAGTTTTTCCAATTGGCAAGTACTTAAAAAAATCTGCATTCTCCATTGAACTTCATGTTATTTCTCAGAGGCATGCCTGTGTCATTGCCACTTTAACCAGAGGATGCATTCTGGAAAGACATCTCAGGTTTTCTGCAAGCTGTTTTTATCTCCAGCTATTGCTGGCAGTGTTGAAACCAGTTGATGCAAGGCAAGGAGTTGCGGCGCTCTTGCGGTGCAGCAAAGTATCTGAGGCCTCAGTGTCTGGGGATTCACTTCTTCAATTAATGCTTCTGAACAATTTGAGGGTTTGTCCTTTTACTTCCAAGCTAAATGATGTGGAAAGTACCAAAGTATTACCAGTTTCAGCTGTATTTTTCCCATGGATGGACTGAGATTAGTCTTCTCCTGCAGAAACCCTCCCTTAAGGTGATATTGGCAGCTACCAGGGATTATCTGTATCTGTTCACCGCAACCGCACCAGCCTGTGCTGCATACTCCAGAGGATTTTTTGTTTGTTCTGTGTCTTGTTAGTGCTTTTACTTTTAACCTGTTAATACCACCAGCCAGCAAGCCCTTCTCTTTGCAGCTTGGACAAGACACATTCTCAAGGATTCATGGAAAATGCCTTGATGGCAGTGCCTCATAATTTAAAATGCCACTAACGAGAAACCTTAAATTTGAAGCACCAGGGTTCCTTTTGTAGTCCACTTCTAAAATATTTTCTCTCAGGAACAGTGCCTGAAGAACTTTATTTTCCCCATAATCACATTACAGAGCTCATTTTGGTTATTCCTCTGTTTGAAAGTCTGACCCCTGAAAGCTACATATCCCGGATTTCCCTATTTTGTTGTGTCCATTTCCCTATTTTGTTGTGTCCATCTCCATTGCTTTACTCCAAGATACTGTCCTTCTCCATCTCACTTGAAAGCCAATGGATGTTTCCATGATTTTTGGTTCTGGTACTCATTGCATTAATTGGTTTGTTCAGTGGAGTGTAGAAAACTATTTATCAGGCAAAATTCAGACACTACTATACTGGAGTCATTGATTTTCCATCTCAGTGTTTCAGGTAATGGAATGTAGGCAAGTATTTCATGGCCTGTCTTGGCACCCTGGACTCAGCCACTTTTTCCTTCCTTTTTCAATTTCTCCATCCTTTATGTCTCCAGGTTGAATTAGAGAATTAGAAAGTTTGGGCTCAATTTCCTGTGTGTAGATTTCAGTTGTGAGTGCTCCTCCAGGATTACCATGAGCACTGAAGGATGCCTGCTCAGAACAGTTAATTGTGCTCTAGTGTTCCCCAAATCAGCCTACAAGTGATGTTTATCGAAAGAATTAAAATTTTATGGAAGGAGAATATGTGGATTGTGTGAAGTGAAGTCAAATAAAGGAACACTGGCTGAAAATACTCCTCCTGTCTATTTGAATGTCATTTCCTTCACTGAAGATGTCTGTCAAATTTCTGTCATTCTTTTTGCCAAATCTAAGGCAGTCCTAAGACAGCACTAACCAATAGCAGTCTCTACAAATTAGACTGACAAATCAATAATTTAGTTTCATTAGCAGAAGGCCTCTCCACTCCCATGGGAGTTTTACACAAAAGAGGCAGGAGATGCCTGTCATCCAGTGGGAAAGGTACTGAAGAACTGAACTTGAAAATACTCTGGGCTTTAACTACAAATCTCTTTCACAGGGCAAGAAATATGCTATATAAACTTCAATGTGACTATTGAGTTGTTCCAGTTCAGATAGCTGGGAGAGCATTTCCTAGTGGAGTACTTTATGTAGCCAAATGTTGATGGGTTTATATATCTGTTTAGATTTTGTATCTCCCTCTTCTTATTTAGAACTAAAAGTTAAAATCCTTCCACCATCAACGTCTGTCTTTTGGTTCTTTATGTCTTTATCTCCTCTTCTTTTATTCACAGGAGTTCCACAACCACTCTCTTCTACCTGTAGGTGCTGGGCTGCCCCATGCATTGCTGACATCCCCATGGGCTGCTCCAGCACAGGCAAAATACAGTACAGCTTAATGTTGTTTTTCTATTGCTGTTTATAGAATCAGCTATGAATATCCTTCCCTTTCAGCTTAAAGGGTTGCACTCTCCTCTGAAAGGATACAGGAGACAGTTATTTTACAGAGTCTTGTGATTTGGGTTACAGTTTGGGTTACAGCATTATTCAACTACAGGATCTTAGCAAACAATGATAAACCAATCCCCATCAAAAACACTAACAGAAACATTGGTACATACCCTAAAAATAAAGGTCCTGTGAAGATAAACTTAAAAAGAAAAGCCCATCACCTCATGTACAAGATATTCCTCTGACACATTTTACCTTCACTGCAGCTGTCTATTGCCATGTCCTTTCCAGTGCCTTGTTGATGATTACAAACTGGAACATGATCTTGTACACTTCAGGCATGACGGAAATTCAAGAAGTGGGTCAAATAAAGAAGCAGGGTTGAAATAGTGATAGCTTTCAACATCACTGACCAAGCTAGAAAGCAGAATTGTAATGCCTCATCAGCTATCCAAATTCCTCAGTAAAAAGGGAAAATTCCTGTAACTTTGGAGCAAGTCAATCTGCTGACATGCACTTCAGATCTGAAAACCTCCTGTTGAACTAGTCTGGATGGCACCATGAGCTGGGACAATGCTGTGCTCAAATCCTCCTCTGAAACCAGTAAGATCTGTTCTTCACTGAGGATGAAGTCCAGTCAGGAAACCTCATCCCTTCCCACTGAAAAACTTGAAGGAGATTCCACTAAACTACACAGTGACTGATATAATTCAGACAAAAAGAACCATATTCTTAACAACACTAACTTTAGGATGCCCCTGGTTCCATTCATTTAAATTCAGATTTTCCACTCAAACAGTTTTGAAGAGTGGCTGCAAGAAACTCATCTAAATTATCATTTACAGAGATATCTTCAAGCTTAGAACATCATACTAAGAGGAAAGATGAGAGAGTTGTTAACTACTGCTGATGAGGATCTGCTGGGTTACCTTTGGAAAGGCATTCTGTACCTGTACGGTTCTCTTCTTAAAACTTGTCTGGTGTGTTGATATGGACAGGAAAATTCTAGTTTACTTTGCAGCACAAGTAGTGTCTTGCTCTTAACGACTGGCTCCTGGCTCTGCACAGCTTCAGCATCTCTCACCTGGAAACCATAAAAGCTCTATCAGTAGAGTAGATGTGCCATAAACTAAATTGAGAGTAGAGTCTAAAGGAGAATTGCCTTTTCTGTCTGTATTTTTTGGTCTCTGATACTTCCTGCTCTTCTGCTAGCTTTTGGGTTTGTGTCTCAACTCATACCTTCAACCTCCTTCACGTCAACTCCAGAGCCAGCACTTCTGCTTTGGATCTCAGGATTTTGTGTCTGTGCTGGCTGAAAATCACTTCACTCTATGTCACTTAAACTGAATGTCACACTAATGAAACATGGGATTTAAAAAATAAAGACCACTGACATGCATTACAGAAGCCAAGCTGCTGTGACTGTGCTTTTCTCTCTACTGTGAGGTCCATTGTCTATAAAATGGTGGTTATGGGTAAAGGTTGGGCTGTCAGTCATTCATGTTTCTTGATGTGTTAGTGCCAGTGGTGGGAAATCTCAAATAGAAATGGCATTTCAAATAAAAACAATTTTGTATTTTGATCATATTTGTCTGACCATTTCCCACAGTTACATTTTCTAGATCTAAATAACTCACAACAACCCATACTGGCTTCTATGATGTTACTATAACTTTCACTTGTTCTTGTATCTTAGTAACCTTTCAACTCATCAACAAAAAACTAGTGCTTAAACAGGCCCAGGCCCACACACACTAATCCATGCTCTTTAACAGAGCATTTCAGTGAACACTTTCACCAGCTACACTTCACTGTGTTCTCTCAGCATTCTCAGAACACCCTTCATACACAAATATTGCAGCAGATCCAAATATTCACCGCAGATCTGATATACCTAATCCCAGGATTCATTCCATGAGCGCATCAGCAGTGAAGCAAGATGGATTTAATAGCACATTAGCCCTTCAGCATGATAATTTTCATGTCACTCAGCCTGCTGGTTAATTGCTTTAAAATGTATATTATTGACCCCAATCCCAGTGGCAAATGGAGAATGCCTTATTCATCTCCCAAATGTACATTCTTAGACTGTTTCTTTTGGTCTTGACAATAAGTCCTCTAGATGCTGTGCTTGTGTAATATAATTTATACCCCATTAGCCCATACTAGGGCTTACTGAAGCAATGTCTTTCAGATACTATTACCCATGACTAAGCCAACTTTTAGGTTCTGTTTTTTATGTAAAGAGAAATGCTGCAAGCGTAAGAACTCATTGTTTTACCTCTAGTTAGGAAATTAATGTTAAAGCTAAAAGCTGTATCAAGTGCAATAGGGATTAAGCGCTTTGAGGATAAACAACTGCCCCCTGTATTTCCAACCAAAACCACCCAAACATCTGGTCACTAGGAGGCATGAATAGACTAAAATTTGAACAGAAATGGAGAGACAATACAGGGTAGAGAAACAGAAAAAATATGTCAGGAAAATAAAGGTGAGAAGTAAAGCTGCAGAGTTTTTATTTCTCTTATCTTGGTGCTAGCCATGAATAACATCAGAACTCTTTCTTCCTGTAACAATTACAGCCTGCTTTACTGTAATATGAAATTCATGTGACTCCTACTGAACTGTGATGGATTTGAGCAGTACTAACACTGGGAGCTCAGTCCCACAGTTTAATGACAGCAACTACTTCAGTAACAACAGTATTGTTTTTATTAACAACTGCTCCTATGTGAAGTTGGCTGTTCTTGCTTCAGTTACAAAGCACCTTTGACTCTCATTGAAACAAAACCCAGTCCTGTGTAGTAGTTCTCCACTGTAGCAGGTGTTGTGGCTGATCATTGCTCTCTGAAGTATTTTCCAGAAAAACAAAACAAATCAAAACCAAAATAAACCAAAGTTATTTTTTAACCTTTAAACCCTTTTCTTTCCCCTAAATTTAGGTCATCTACTTTAGGTCATTTAGATCATTGGCAAATCTCCAAGGCTGGCATGTTGCATAGAAGCCAAAAACAAATGAACCCTTCTGAATAACAAGAATAAGAGTGTTTCAGGGAAAAGTGCACAATTTGGTCCTTGTAAAACTAGAAATATTCAGTGTTTACTTTTAAGCATTCATGATGATTTAATGATTCACTGGTGTTTATTTTTCGCTATGAACAGCTCCTACCATCCACCCACGGCTCCTGCCATGGAGATCACTGCGTTACACTCTGGGTTTAAAACTTTGGGCAGCTTGATTGGCTCATGCAAATCCGCACACCCAGAGCATTCAGAGGAGGAATGTTCAGTCACTGATACTGAACCCCTCGTCCTAGATTTTTTAAACTAAACTATGAGGAAAACACAGATCAGATATTGCTCCTGCAAAAGCTAGAGCTAACGTTATGTGCTGACGTCAGAGCTGAAAAACTTGATCCTAAATATGCTGAATTGGGATTCATTGAACCTTAACAGATTTTAATCACATGTGTTGCCAGGCAGTTTTCCAAATTAAATCACCAAATTATAAAGTACATATTTTTTTATATATATCCATTTTATGCACTGTTGAAAAATACTCCTTTAGGCCTTTGCAAGGCACAAGCACGTATTTGTAGATCAGTAGCAGATTTGACTTCAAGCCAGACCCAAGGATTCCTCAAGGATATCATCAGATTTGTGTGACTGCTGGCTCTGTTCTCTTTCTTTTCATAAGGAAAGTGCCCAGTTGGGCACCAACATCCAAATTCCCAAGGGGAAACTGCCCTTTTCAAAAAGGAGAGACACACAACATTTTCCCTCACAAGTCCTGCTGCCTTGTGTAAGCTGCTCTGGCTGTTCTCGCCAGCTGGCCCCTTGTGTGTCATCACAGCCACTGGCCTGTCTACCAGCAGTCATGCCAGGGACCCCCAGATGCCCCTCACGGGAATGCTTCACATCTGAGCAGGCTTTGAGCCTCCCCCAGGACTACCTTCACAGAACCATTGAATCACAGCATCATTTAGGTTGGAAAGTATGTTTAAGCACACAGAATCCAACCATTAACCCAGCATGCTAGGCCACTATTAAATCATGGCACTCAGCAGCACATCTATGCTGGCTCATATTCATCCTGATGTTAACCAGCACCTCCAGGAACTTTTCCTTCCTACCACTCTCTCCCAAGCCATTGTACATTTGGCTTGTGGTGGCCCAAGCGCAGGACCTGTTACTTGCCTCAGCCACTGCTTTCCCGAGCCTCCATGATGAAACACTCAGACTTTGGGAAGATGAGGGATGTTCACACAGCCATTCAGAGAAAGGCAGCTCAGAGGAGGGCAGTTTGGAGGCCACGGGGAGCGCTGGGGCAGGGCCGAGGCCGGCGTTCGCTGCTTGACGGCATAGACCCCTCTTCCTGCCGTCCTGAGCCCACCTCTCAGCGCGGCCTGAGACCCTCAAAGGCCGCGCCCCGAGTACACCCCGGGGGAAGCAGCCTCTCCTCCCCGAGGCACGGCGAGCCGGCAATTTTCTTGAGGGCTTTCCATTAGCACTCTCGCCCTCCGCCCCGGAGCCCTCCCGCTGGGTGATGGCAACTGACATGGCCCAGCCCGAGGCACCGCCCCGCAGGCCGGGGTTGTGGCGGAGGGGAGTGCGTCCTCCCACCTGACAGGGGGCGCTGCAGTCGGCGGGCTGTTCGGCCTCGCCGCTGAGCCGCCATCTCCGTCTCTGATCTCATAAAGGTGTCGCGCAGGTTCCGCCCGGGTTCGTCATTCAGCCGCCCCGGGCCTGCCGCTGGCCTCCTCTGCGCCGCGGGACCCTCCCCGTCCTCTCCCGCCGTGCCGCCGGCCGGCGTAAGCGGTGACTGCGCTCCCTCCCCGGCTGGCGCCGGCTGCCCTCCCCGCCCCTTCCTCCCCCCGCCCTCCCCGCCCCGGCCCCCTCTCTCGCCGGCCGGGCCCCGGAGCGCCGCTGTCGGGGTGTGAGCGGGGCCCGGCGCCGTGTTGGGCCGTCCCCTCGCCGGCGGGGCCATGGCCGCCAGCGCCAAGCGGAAGCAGGAGGAGAAGCACCTGAAGCTGCTGCGGGAGATGAGCAGCCTCCCGCCCAACCGCAAGTGCTTCGACTGCGACCAGCGCGGCCCCACCTACACCGACATGACGGTGGGCAGCTTCGTGTGCACCTCCTGCTCCGGCATCCTGTGAGTGTGGGCGGGGGCCCCAGTTCCATCTCTCCAAGCCGGCCCCGCGGCGGAGGGCAGCCCCCGGGGTCGGCGGGTGATCTCTTCTCCAGGCCGTTCCCGGGGGTCGCTTGGATGCGGGGGCGGCGAGGCGAGAACAGCCAGTGCGCGGGATGCAGCGACTTGCCTTCGGTCTGCTGCGCCGGCCAGTCCCCCGCGGGCTTCCCCTTCCTCGGAGCCACGTCGGAGGGGAGCAGTTGGGAGCTATCCCGGGAAGGGGACGGCAGGCGGGGGTAGTATTCGGCAAAATCCCCCATCGGAGCCCTCGGTGCGGGAGATGGCGGTTGCTGACCGGGTGGGTGTGTGCGAGGCCGGGGAGTAAGGCAGCCTTGGCGGCTGGGCAGCCGCAGCAACCCGGTGCTCATCCTGTAGTTGCCCCTAGGGAGGTGTTTTCCTGCACGTAGGGAGTCTAAACGCTTGCCAGCGGGACGCACATGAAGGGTGAGCAGCACCGCCACCCCATTGGAAGTCGTTGAGCGTGTGACAATTAAGGAAGAGTTTGGAGAATACTTTTGAAAGGGCGCACATGGCAGAACAGTTCACTTTTGTCGTAGTCTTGAAGACGTAGGGAGACTAACCCTATTGTGAATACCGAGTTTAACGTTTAAAAATCTTGCTTTAAAGTTAAATAACCAGTCTAGCATTTTGTGTTTCAAATTGTGCTTCATAGTAGTTTTTAAGACAGCTATCTGAGCCCTGGCTTAGAGGATAGACTCTGGCCTTAATAGTTTCATATACTTGATCAGAAAAAGTAATAGAAGGCTTTTTCCTGTTACTACTTACAAACTATATATATAAATCTTGGGAAGGGTTTGGCTCTGATAAAGGGAGCTGTATTTTTCCTGTTCCTCATTCCTGCATGGGCCTTTCTACTACTCCTCCTTCCTTTTCCACCCTTTCTGCTCCAAGATAGTGCATATGAAACAAAGAGTTGAGATCTGTCAGTTCTGAGTTTTGCTTGCAGATACATCTTGCTGCCTTAAATGTTGCTGTTTCCAAGGCTGAATCTGTTTGCTTGTCAGTGTTTCTCTGGCATTGTGCCTATGGAATGGAGCAGAATCAGAGTAGCCCAAGTAAGAAATAGTATGCTAAAGGACACAGATTTGTGCTTGAAGGCGTTTGAGTTCATAAAAGACATTCAGGAGCCTGAACTACTTTCTGTCCCTTTACTAAGAAGGGCTAAGTACCCCACACACGTCTTCCAAGTGAGGTCTGGTGTTTTAGAACAAAATTGGTAATTATACTGAGATTCAGAACAAAGCAAACATGTAAGTTTTGTTGATGAATTTGCATGGAACAAACTGCCTTTTATACTATTAGCGAATTAGTCTGAGGGTATTTCTTCCTTTCTGCTTTGTGTAAACTTTTGAACAGGCTTGATGTGAATACAGAAGATACACTTGGGTTTTGGGACTGAAAAGAGACTCTGGTTTTTGACATACACATGCTACTTAATCAGCCAGCTATGGCTATTGTTTGTTCTGTTAGCAAACTGTTATTTGTGCTGGCATGTGAAACTATTTTAAGCTACTGCACAGAGCTGATTTAATGGTTGCACATGTTCTTACTGGTTAAACTGACAGCATGATAAAAGCACTCCATAAGAATATTTTCCTTTATTTTTCAGGCTCTTTGACCTTAATAGACAAATACATTGAGTGCTGCTGATATGTTTAGCATGGGTTCAGCAGGATTTGTTGTGTGGGCTGGAAAGTATGGACTGGTTCAAAGTCTGTGGTCCAGTTTACAGTAACCAAAAGGATATATGTGCAGTGAAATGGCTTGTAAGCAGGGGACAGCTGTCACTTGTTATTTGCCATCATTTGGATGTTACCATGCTTAAAGGAGGAAGACTTTTTCTGAAGAAAAGCTTTTCATGCATTGGTCTTCTAATAAAATGCAAATCGTTCATTTGCATTCTAAATATGCAGTGTTTTTGTGTGGCTATAAAAAAGAAACAGTTTTAGTTGTTAGAGCTAGTAACACCTACACTTAAAGCTGGAGTAAAGGACTGTTAAGAAGCCTTAAAGCTTTCTTCTAAAATAATTTTGAGCTCATTCTTTCATGTCAGCTTGGAAATACTTTCATAAATTGTGAGTGTATGATCCTATGTATTGGTTCATACCTCGGAACCTAGCCAGTGGGATATGTTTGTTAGTGATGACATGTGGTGTAGACATAGGTCATGTCTGTTTCACAACTAGAAACTGTCACTTCTGTCAGAACAGTGCTTCATGCAACTTGTTTTATTTCCAAGAGCTTTTCACTGTAGAATTCCATGCTGGAGGGAAATGCTTTGGGAAGAAACCACATAATGGAAAAGAAAGTGTAGAAGTGCTGCTGCTACTGTAGTTCGTAATGGCTGCTTGCATTCTACCTCATAATACTTGCTTTACTGTAAAGCTTTAATAATCTTATTACTTCATCTTGTTTGTATACTATGTGATTGACTTGCATTGCTGCTTAGTTTAATTTTTTCTAATCTGATACAGGAAGTGTTCCAGGAGTCAACTAGTCCAGTTTTGTCAAGTACAAAGTGCCCAGTGCAAGGTTAAAATACTTAGTACATTAACAAGTCATCTTCATAAAGGTTTCTTAGTTAATTAGAAGTGGTTCCTAACATGAGTATTATCTTAGGCTTGCTGTTATAAGTACAGTTAGCTCTAAATTTTAAAAATCTGAAGTGTAACATAGTTTTGTTGTGAGTTTTCTGTGGTGTTTATTCATTGTCCTGTCAAGGACAGTCAGTCAAAGCCAAACCTTCTTTCTGGATCCATCCTTGATTTCTTCTGAAGAGGTCCATGTTCATAAAATTGTAGAACCATTAAGGGTTGGAAAAGACCTTTGAGATCGAGTCCAACCGTAACACAACTACCATAACTATTAAACTGTATCCTCAAGTGCCTCAAGAAAAGAAAGAAAAGCCATCAGATTTGTTAATGGATTTAGATATTACACCTTACCATTTTTGTAACCGTTGCCCAAAATAGTGTGTCTAGAGTGCTTGAGTGCTGCTGTAAAGGAGAACTAGTGACTTTGAAAAGGTCTGTTTCTGACTTCAGTGTTGAAGGTGAGTCATGTCAAGTTAAAAGTATGAATGTCACAGAGGAAGTCCTTTGCTCTGATACCTAGGTTTTAAGTTTTTCTCCTCTGTTTGGGTTTACGAGAGCAAAAGTTCTGCTATGTAAAGTGGTGCAAGCAGGAGAAAGTTTGTGAATAGCAGTGTGGACAGTGGCTTCCTCTGCAAAGTGTGTTCCCTGTATTTAAATTTTCTCCATGTGGAGACAAGCATGCTAGGATCATACAGGTTGTGCCTAATTTAACTTTTTAGCATTTGACAAGAATATAGGATATGTAGAAAGGGAGACACAGTCATTTCTTCTCTGGGAGTGGGAGGCAACGATCTAGAGGAGTGATCTTCTCAGGTCAAGGATTACAGTAAACATCTTGGCGAACAATGGCAGAGAGATTCTTTCAGTTTGACAGAAGTCCCTTGTTTTGAGGGATTATCTTGGTAGCCGTGTTTCTGGGTGTTACTGTGTGTCCTGCTGACAGTGATACCCATCCTTTTGTTTTACCAAAGCCTCCTTGCCTTGTTTCTCTGCTTGGCTGTGCCTATTTGCTTTTGAGTGCTTCTTTACTACTCTTGGTCATTCTGCTCCTAAGTTTTGTGAAGGGACTGTGTTTTCAAGTTTTCATATGGAAAATATTCCTGTTTAAGTGTCCACTTCCACAAGTTTTGTACTAGAGAGAATTTTTACTTAACCTTGACTTTTAATAAAATACCTGCTGATGTGACAATTCAGACTCTTTGCACTCTCTCTCTCTCTCTCACTGCTGCCTTCTTTACTTCCTCCCAACTGCTGAGGAAGTCTCTTTAGATGTTTGCACTTCTTGCTTCTGTCAGGAAGGCGCAACAATGAATGTTTAGAAGATATGATTACAGTGGGGAATGCTGAAGCCCTTTTATGCTATTCCTTAAAATGGGTTCCTGGGGCTGCCTTTTGACTGTTTGTAATATTCCTAGTTGAAATTTTGAGTTCAAAATTTTCCTGGGTGAGGGACTTCTGTACCAGCTATACTGGAGTGTTTGAGGACAGATACCAATAAGAAACTGAAAAACAGCTCTTTGTGCAGTGGTGGTGAATTGTTGTCTCTGTCCCCAAAAGGCATCTTGCAGAAATTAAAATGGTTTAAGTAGTGTAACAGTGAAGGTGATTCTGGTTATGTTGGTGTGACTTACTGATCTTCCTTTTCCTTTGGAGCATGTTTGGAAAATGGTGCTGTGTGTTTGTGTATGCATATGGGTTTTAATTTGTTTCTTTTAATAAAGGTATTTCCTGTATTACTTTGTCATGTTTTCAGTGTCATGACTGGGAAGAAAAAGAAATGTCTATACCACAGCTAATACTATGCAGTTGAGAAAGGATGCTTGCTCTTTCTTAGCAAAAAGTTAAATTAACCTTGATTGCGCTTCTGAATGTACACGTGAGCCTTTTGCTGTTAAAAATAAATGAGCTTGTGAGATGGTGGAGGGTCTCCAGGGAGGTCTACAAGTATCAGGAATGGCTACTACTGCTTATGTTCTCTATTGCTAACAACAATGCCATAGAAATAATAAGGAATGGTGTGATACTGGGTTTTCTAAGGCTTGTTTTCCAGGGACCTGGGGAGGTAGTGTGCTTTGGGATGGCTTGGCATTTGACTTGCCTCATAAACTTCCTACTTCTTAGGGGATCAGATTTTGCTGGCTTAGTCTTGAGATTGTGTTAGAATCTGATACAGGGGAGCATGAAGAGTGTTGAGCAGCCATCTGCCCACTGTGACTATTCCAGCAGAGCCCACCCCTTAATTTTTTTTTCCCCCCATCGTTTTGCAGATGACTTTGCCGACATGTGTTTGAGCTGAATGCGGGAATGGCTGCTCTGCCAACAATCACAAGTTCAGCCATAATTTGATACTAAATTATGTTAGTAACAAATGTTCAGTGCTCATTGACAGTGTTTTGAATGTTTAATGTTTCAATTGCCAGACTTCAGAATCTTGTGTCAGTGACCTTAGGGCTTCCTTTGTTTGAGAATGCCAGTTTAACAATGCTCTCTGAGGAACAGAGGTCTCATGTCCTGCTTGTGTTCTCAGCAGCTGCCCTTGTGGCAGGCTGTCACCAGACACTTGGGCTGAGTTGGTGGAGGATAGTCTCACAGCTGGAAAGTTCTGGTCACAGTGCTGTTCTACAGACATAACCATTGCTGAGTATGAAGAAGGCTGGCAGTGATGGCGTGGGATCTACGTGTGGGATGTTAAGCTGTGGTGTGCTGGATAAGTGCAGATGGCAGAACAGTCTTACTCAGTTGTCTTTCTCAAGAGCCTCTTATGTGACAGCAGTGAACTGGAGTAAGTGCTGAGGTAGCATTTGATTGCTGTCTTCCTCAGTGATTGCTTTCCTTCCTGTAGTAGGGAAAGGAGTAGCTAGTACCACTGCACAGATAAGGGTTGCAAATATTTGTTGAGGGTCAATTTAAAGTTATTCATTATTAATTTGAACTGAGGGACTAGAATCCATTTTGTCCCCTGTTAAATATGGAATACTATGAAGTGTTAGAACTATCCAAGCAAGTGGTAGGTGTATTTTTCCAGTATAAAAAGGTTTGTTAGTTTCTCATAAGGGATAATTGTACTTGGCTGTCTACCAGCAAGCTTCCCCTGTAAGTAGATGAGTTGTTTGTGAATCATTTCGGTCATGTAGCAACCTCTGTAGGTAAGGAAGGGTGTAAAATTTAGAATTTTTGAAGTAAGAATAGCCTTAGTACATAGGCTTGGTTCTCAAGTTCTTCATAAATTTCATGACTGTTCTGTTTCAGGGAGATTCTGGCCATTTCATGGTATAATGTTACTGGAAGTGGCTCAGGCAGGTTAGAAATCATTAAAACAATAGTTTAGCTGTTCTAATGATAGAATTGAAGTACTTTATTTAAGGAAGGTAGTGGATGTGTTTTAGGCTCTGTATGCTGTATAGTGTAAACTATTATCTTGAATTCTTTGGTCCAGTCTGATGACTTATACTGCTTTAACATAAGGAAAGTCTTAGATTTTTCACCCACCCCTTGCTGTCTTAAGCATAAATACTTAGAATCGTAGAATCAGACAGGTTGGAAGAGACCTCCAAGATCATCCAGTCCAGCCTATCACCCAACCCTTTCCAATCAACTAGACCATGGCACTAAGTGCTTCATCCAGTCTTTTCTTGAAGATCTCCAGGGATGGTGGCTCCACCACCTCCCTGGGCAGCCCATTCCAATGGCAAATCAGTCTCTCTGTGAAGAACTTCTTCCAAATATCCAGCCTGGCACAACTTGAGACTGTGTCCTCTCATTTTGTTGCTGGTTGCCCGGGAGAACAGACCGACCCCCACCTGGCTACAACCTCCCTTCAGGTAGTTGTAGAGAGCAATGAGGTCTCTCCTGAGCCTGCTCTTCTCTAGGCTAAACAACCCCAGCTTTCTCAGCTTCTTCTTGTAGGGCTTGTGCTTGAGACCCCTCACCAGTTTCATTGCCCTTCTCTGGACATGTTCCAGTACCTCAACTTCTCTCTTGAATTGAGTGGCCCAGAACTGGACACAGTACTCAAGGCGTGGCCTGACCAGTGCTGAGTACAGGGGAAGAATGACCTCCCTTGTCCTGCTCGTCACACCATTCCTAATACAGGCCAGGATGCCATTGGCTCTCCTGGCCACCTGGGCACGTTGCTGGCTCATGCTCAGCCTACTATCTACCAGCGCTCCCAGGTCCCTTTCTGCCTGACTGCTCTTCAGCCACTCTGTCCCTAGCCTATAGCACTGCTTGGGGTTGTTGTGGCCAAGGTGTAGAACCCTGCACTTAGCCTTGTTAAATCTCATCAGCCCCTGCCCACCCATCCAGCTTCTCAAGGCCGATCTGCAGAGCCCTCCTACCTTCCAACAGATCGACACCTGCACTGACCTTGGTGTCATCTGCAAACTTACTGATGATGGACTCAGTTTCCCTGTCCAGATCATCAATAAAGATATTGAACAGGATGGGGCCCAGCACTGATCTCTGGGGTACACCACTAGTGACTGGCCACCAACTGGATGTGGCACCATTCACAACCACTCTCTGGCCCTGGCCCTCCAGCTTGTTCTTGACCCATTTCAGAGTGAATCTGTCCAAGACACGAGCTGCCAGCTTTGCCCAGAGTTTGTTGTGGCAGATGGTGTCAAAGGCTTTGACTATACTTGTATGTATAGTACTGCAGCTTGATGGCTAACTTGGCATTTATGGCTAAGTCATGTCCAGGATTTCCAGTCTTCCTGGACCATTAGTGTGGGGCTCTACTCTCTCATCATGCCAGACATCTGACACTTCTGCCTTGTAGTCAGACCCATAGGAGTAGGGCATGTCTTCTTCCTTCAACAGGAGGGTGTGAAAGAGAGAAGAATCTGCTTTATCATGGCTATCATTGTCTAAGTTGGGGAACTTTCAAACCTGAACCTTAAAATCAGTCTTTGGTAGACAGGCACATAGGAAGTCTCTGATTAGACTCTGCTTTAATTCCACTTAATACTGCTGCTTAACACAGCTGAAGACCCATGTTTACTGATGTAAGTGCTTTGAGGAGCCCTAGTAGTGTATCAGTGCAGAGTAGCTACTGTTTAAGTAACTTGTGCAGTGTCTTTGGTGCAAATATGGGTATAAGATAGCAGTTACAGTGCACTGACTGTTAAAATTTTGTTTCCAGCAGAAGCCAATGTGAAAGTTCAGGTATGCTACCTGTGCTGAAAAACATGTATTAGCAAATCACTCTTGCTTTTAAAATAGTCATTAAATAGTTCATAAGTGCTTAGCTGTGCATCTTCCTTAGTAGGAGGAGAGCAAATTGAACAGACTAAGGCAGACAAAACCGCTTTCATCGTACAGAAGCAAGGCACAGGGATTGGAACAAGTGCATATGAAAGGCCAGGTGTATGTTGACATGGTATCTATGCTGTCACTTAACACATGATTCTAGTGTCACTTAGTGAAATTTGATTACTTGCGTAGAGGGTTTTTAAAAAAAGGTGTTTAAAAAAGCCACAAAAATCAAACAAAACCCAAACAACCAAGTATAAAACTAACATCAGCTCTAAAACAATGGATTTTAGCTGCACACAACTCGTGGATTTTTTAAAGTTGCATCATCTTAAAATGAATATTAACTTTAAAAGTCTTAGATAATAGTATACAGTGTTCTAATAAGCTTATTTGTGATAAGATGTGGGTTTTATTTACAACTAGATGAAAGATGTTCAATTGTTAATGTCAGTTTATCATTTTGAGACAGGAAGTTAATTTGCTGGTGGTTGAGTTACATGAACTAAACTGTCTTGCAACATCATTCACTAACGTTGATAAAACTTCTGCATTCCTGTTGAGGTGCTGAACCATGGAGTAATTAAAGATGCTTGGGTTTGGGAACATTTGTTTAAGCAAATAGTATTGTGTAAAACTAATTCTCATATGCCACTAGGTATGTCTGACTTCTCTTTTAAGGTACTCAGATACATTGCAAACTTTCTTTATTTTTATCCAGATGTTTCAAACAAAGTGTCTTAAATCTAATCTTCAAAATGAAACTTAGGCTAAAATGTTGCTGCTTGGTGTTCTAATCAGTATCCAACTTAACTAAAAATATGGGGATATTCGCACAATCAGAACTGTGTTTTTACAGGTACAGTGCAAGATAAATTTGCAAGCTAAATGCACTTCCCCCATTGTACTTAAACTCAAAATGCTTAAAGTTTAGAAGTTGAGTAGAAGGTAGTAATATATTTTGTCATTGGTTAGTTTGATGTATAACAGTTTAATTTACAGCTAGTATTCTTAGAATAATCACTACTAGTCTTCTGATATTAGATGCCAATGATTATTTTTTGTAGTAGCTATTTTGTTATTCCTAAAAGCAAAAAAGCTATCTTCTATCAATTGATTTGTCAGTGATTTGTGCCCTGTATTACATCCCTTAAAAGTTTTCCCTAACTTCCTTTCTGGAACCTTTCTTCTCATTTACATAACTGCAGAATTGTGTACTTTGATATCACGTAGTTTGTTTAATTTATGTTTTAAGACTGCGTTGCAAAAATCCAATTTGGTTAAGCTGAGCATTGAAGTAACCACCTTGTATCGCCTGCCTTAACATCTCTGGCACGTGTGGGAAGTGGTGTTCCTGCTTCCATTGAGCAAAACGCGGCTCGATTTTAATGGCAAGCGTTTGTGGACAAAAGCAATAGTTAGCATGTATTTAAAGAAAGAACTTGAACAGAAAGAAAGCGTTTTTCAGCAGGTTTTTTCTGTGTGCTTGCGGATTGAGTGAGCAGAGTTTGACACGTCAGGTTTTGGCGGTACCAGGGACTGGAGTTAGCTCTGCTGCAGCAGTCTGGGTAGGGATGTGAGGATGCTGCTGGTCCCCGCCTAAAGGCGAAGCTGCTGAGGTTTTGAGCTGTTTAATTAGAGTGGCTCTCATTTGAGGGTGCAATGAAAACATTTGTCTTTTGGCTTTTGTAGCGTTCAGGTGGAGGAAGACAGAGCCGGCAAAGAGGTGCTGGGAGGTAGTAGGAAATACAAGTTAAATCCAGAGAAAAACCTGGAGAGCATATCTTGAAGAAACCTAGTGACTGGATAAAGTTGTAGCAACCATAGGTTGAAGTGAGGGAGGAGTTGGAATGGAATAACTCTACAACAGATGTGTCCAAGGCTGAGAGATGAAAGAGGCATGGGTGAATGTCGGGGAAGCAGATTTAAAACAAAGTCTAATTGTTTTCATAAATTTGCCTAGAAAGTGTCAGAGTGATTTTGCATGTGCACATCTAAGCATTGGTCTCCTTGAAGCTCAGTTGTGTGAATTTGCATGCTGAGAGTTGACCTTGCACAGCCTTCAGGTGTGTGGAAGTGTCAAAATGAGTGTGCTTTGGAGCTGGCTCCTGAGATTGAAACTGCCTAACTTCTGTTTGTAACGCTACAAGTGATTGTGCGATGACAGATTTCCGGAATACTGACTAAATACTTCTTGATTCTTTTTTTAGACGGGGCTTGAATCCACCCCACAGGGTGAAGTCCATCTCAATGACTACTTTCACACAACAGGAAATAGAATTTCTGCAGAAACACGGGAATGAAGTAAGTATTGCTTGGAGAATATCAAGTGGTTTTGGCACTTTAATATCGACCTTTAACACACTACTTAAGGAAAAAGTAGCAAAAAGTAAGCAGAAGCCTTTTGAAGCCAGCATCATTTGAAATGATGCTTCCAAAGAGCTTGTTTCACGTAGGCAGCTGATCATCATAATGTTATGTGTTATTGCCCAACCAGACCATCTAGATTCACATGTTGAGCAATTTTGAACTGGGTTTTCTTTTGCACAAGGCAGTATGCATCTGTCTTTTTTTTTCTGCCAGCCCAGACCTTGAGACTAGCTGCAGTATTGTTTCCTGAAAGAGTCTACTGTGACAAAGTTGTTGCCTCTGCCTGTATTTTCTCAGAGCAGGCTTCAGAAAGCTTTCTAGTAGTAAGCTCTCTTTCTTTAATGAAAGTATGTTGATGTTGAAGGCTCTTAGAGAGAGGAAGGAAAGGGAGAATGTTTTTCCTCTGAAGTCTGCTATTGTAAGTGGCAATATGTTTAGAGTAGCATGGGGCAATTTTGAAGCTTTGTTCTTTGGAGGAGATGAAAACTGAATATGAGATTCATGTTGGATTGCCTCTATGGGGACACATGGAACATTTGAACCCTGGATGTGGCTGTTGCTGACTTCATTTGAGGGTGTCATTTGTGTTTCAACACTATAATGTACTATGACACTATAATGTACTGTGTAGCACTGAGGATTTGGGAGGCAGCTTTTGGTTCTGTTCTGTATTAGTGTAAATTCTGTTTTGCTTGAATTGGATCCACATTTAGTAGAACTATTGGTTGAAGACCACGCAGTGGCTAATTGACATGTTCTTGTGAACCTTTGTGGGGATAAATTCCATCATTAACTAAAGTGCTGAGAACTAACTTGTCTAAATTTGGCCCATTCATAACCGTTAGGTTGAGGAATGGAAATAAGTAACAATGTTTGGGTTTTTTTTCCTGCCCTGGTAAATGTGTTAGTTGTTGAAATGCCTGTTAGGGGCTGATTCCTCCAGACAAAGCCAGAACACGGTCTGAACTCTGAGACACAATAAAATACTTCTAATGGCTTTGCTGGTTTTTTGGAATTGTTTTTTCATATTAAAGCTGTGTAACATTGTGTATGCACATATAGCATATGTATGCTCAGCATACTGCTGACATTTTGCACAGGAAGCATAATAATCTTTTGTGTGTTAAAATGTAGTATGCTGACGTTGCTTTGCCTAAGATAGGTTGTGAATTCCTGCTTTGCTTTAAACTTTGTAAGTGTAAAGGAAGATGTGTGTGTACTTCCCTCCATACCTGCATCTGTTTTAATTTCAGTTTTTCACTAAATCTGGAAAGACTAGAGAATGTCACCAGTTTGATTTTTTGTTTGTTTGTTTCCCCTTCCTTTGTTTTTTTCACAGATGTGTAGCCTAAAGTGATTCCCTACTCAGCTGACCAGTGTAGTTGTCCTTCCCACTGGAGACCTGACTGGTCTGCCGATCGTAATGGTTTAGTTGATAAATAATTTATTATTGACATAAGCTCCCAGAACTCTGCAGTGCTATGCTACACTTCAAAAGCAAGGGTCTTTGTTTGTAGTACTTATTCCACTCAAGTATTGCAGCGGTTTAAATGAGCTGCCTCATAAATGAAGATGCCCTCCTGAGTTTAGTTTTGGGGTTTTTTGATACTTTGGTACCTTAATTCTAAGGTAACACTAAGTGGGTATTTGTAATTGCAGATGGTAGGCTTAACAGGTGTGCAAATACTGAACAGAAGAGATACTGCTTTAAACACTGTTAGAAGTTTAAACCCTAATTAAACATGTTTTCACTTGTCATGCTGTGTGCTGCAGTAGTTAAAGAAATGCTTTGCTTTCTCTTGCTGTTATTGGACTTTGGAGTACTCCTGCAGATAAGACGAAGTTTTGGGCAGATGAAGGGTAAACTGTCTAATATTTTGGAGTGTGGACGTATAAAGCAAAGTATGGTCACTGAATGACTTAAAAATTTTAACCTTCAGTTGGTTTAGTTCTGCAGCTATATATTAAAAACTCAACTTTTTGCAATCTGGTATGCTTAACATCTATTTTTCTGCAGCTTGTAAAATAATTTAATTCCCTCTTTGTCCTCCCAGTCTTTCTGCAACATGGCCAAGGTCTCTGTGGTAAGCTGTCTTGCTTGGAGATGAAGTACAATAGGGAACTTGTTCTGAATAGAAAAGAAAATGACAAGAAATCTTCCCTGAGATAAGGTAGCTATTAGGGTGGTGAGTTGTTCTTAGAGGAAGTTTTCCACTCTTCTTCAAAAAGTGTTTCTAAGGTCAGTGTATTGTATGAGGATGAGGTTCTCAAAAAATAAAGAACTCCTCTCAGGAGTGTCTTTCTGGTACAGTTAAGTTGAACTTCTTTGGCGATGAGTATGTACTGCTTCATATCCAGTAAAAAAATCTTTATTAGAAGACTTCTATATTTTGGTGTTGCTTATTCATCTGCAGGTGTAAATAATGTCCAGACTCTGGTCTTGCTAATGTTGGAATTAGCTCACTTTCACAGCCAGAATGGAGACATCTTCTGTCTGACTTTGCAGTGCCTTCTGAAGTCCTTTTGAAAGATAAAGTCAATTCTGATTCACTGGGTAGGATTTTTACCCCTTTCATTCTCCTCACTAAGAGCAGTGTGAAGTATTTTCACACTATTTTCATATTGGGAATAATGAGGAGAGGGTGTCATGGAGATGGTCCTGTTTGAATAGTCATCAAATGACTAGCTTTGATTAGGCTGCTGCTTCGGTGTAACAGTAGTAGAAAGTGACCTCACTGTTTGCAGAAAGTGGGGTGGTATTCATCTCATGTTGCCATTGAGGTTGTGAATATTGATTCTGAAGCTGGACAATAGTATTAGGAGGCAGTGTGGTTACAGAGTTTTTTTTCTACTACACATGTGAAAACTGCCAGGCACTTCACAACCTTTCCAGATAGTCTGTTCTAATGTGCATGGGTGGAAGAACATGGTTTGGGTGGTCATGTATTTGGAAAATGTGGGGCAACTCTGGGGACAAAGGCTATGTGTATCCGGGATGCGATATGAACTCTGTCTGGGTGTGCTCAGGTGCTTGGGATTAGTTGAAGAGTGCTTGGGTTTTATTTGTGCTGGTCTTTCTGACTCTTTGATTAGCACCTGGGCAGGTACCAGTTTTCCACAGAGCTCTTGAACTGGTAGCAGTGTATGGCTGCTGCAGAGCTGATGTTTGGCCTAAACGAAGTGCCCTGCAATCTTCTTTGCTCTGGAATGTGGCCTAGAAACCCTGGAGTGGAAAGAGCAGAACTAAGCTGGAGCTGATGAGTCCTGACAGCATGAGCTGTGCAGTCAGGTGTCCTTGTAGTTGTGTCCCTGGTTCTGCTAATACGATCTAGAGATAGGTGAGCTGATTGTGTGCAGAGCGGTCTCTGTTAGGATTTAGCAGCTGGAACTCTGACCTTGTGAAAGCAGCTATATCTTTTGGACCCAAACTGCCTTTGAAATCAGTATACTGGCAGCATAAAATTCTTTTAACCTACAGAGATTAATGAATAATATTGACATCGTAAGTGCTGAATTACTGAACAAAGCTGTAACTTGCTTACATAAGGGAACAGTTTCCAAATCTTTCTTCCTGTGGTGAGTGTTATGTTTTGGAACATAGCTTTGTTGTGTGGTAATCTGTAGTTCTTTGCACTGTCAGCATTACATTTGGTGCATAACTGAGGATATCTTACTAGGGGGAGGGAGAGAAGAAATCTAATTTGGCATATGCTAAAATCCTGAAAGGTAATACCTCATTAGAGCTTTTTAAATGAGACCGGTGTGCAGTCTTCCTATGTAGTGGTATATCTGGGGCTAAATAAGAGTGCCATAGATCTGGTAGTATGCCTTTTCCTAGCATCTACCAGAGGTACTTGTCATGTTACAGCTTTTCCTTGCCATGCTGCCCTCAGTGCATACAAGGTCAGGTGACTTCTTGAGCAAAATCTTAATTTTGCTGTCCTCACTGAATTTTTATGATGCAAACTTGCATGACTCTGCTAACAGGAGTTTCTGGAGTCTGGTGGCTCTGTGTTGTGTAAGCAGAAGGCTTCTGTCTTTCCCATATCCGCCTTCCCACACTGGAGATGTGTATCAGTGAAATAGTTATGCCATGGTGAGGAGTTGTTTGGTAGCTGAAACGTATGGCAATGGAAGAGAAATCTCATAATTGCTTAGGCTTTCTGCAAAATTTGATGGATACTGCTGTTTTTCTTCCTTTATTGGAAATTTCTGAGTATGCCTATTCTTCCCCACCTTCCCAACTCTGTTAAAAAAATAAAATACACAGAAGCCCCAAACAAAACAAACAAGAAGCACCCCAGAAGCCAACACTTGTGGAAAACAGGTAAGTTTCTGCTGTTCTTAGCCGTTAAAGCCCTGCCTGGAACTCCTGAAAGCATAGGATGCTATTAGGAGACTGGATTTTAGACCAGAAGCCTTTCTGGTCAACTCGTTGTGGAGTACCAGGTGTGCACAGTGACTGGGATGAATTCTTTGGTCCTTTCTGCCAAAGCTGATAACAAGGGTCATTACTTAAACTGTAGGACTACGATTGTAGTGTGTTTGGGAAACAAGATAGGCAGATGCAGTTCTAGGAAAGTTTCTTCCTCAAATAGAGTAGCTGCTGAATGCAGATGGAGGGAAACCAATGATATGAAGAGAAATAGAGGTGAAGATGTTATTATAACATGGAATACGCACTTGGCCCAATTTCCTCTCTGTGTTATATTTAAGTTGTGGCAACTCGCAGCTTCTGCCTTTCTACCTCATGGGTTTTTATCTAGGTCAGGGTGAGTAGGTTGAAGCTGGTTGTGATTCTCTTTCCCTCTTGGCTTCACATTGTACTTACTGATCTAATTCTGAACTTCCAGTATTTAGTTGCCAAATGCCTAATGACATCCCTTGCAGGACTGGAGCTTGTTGGCAGAGAACAAGTGCTGTTCTACCCAAACCAGTTGAAAAAAGGATTCACATGAGCTTTTAAACTTCACGAAGATAACTGCTGGATTTTGTTTTCCACTTATTGTTACCTGACAAAAGAGGACTTTGCTTTCTTGTGGTTCTTGCAGCTCCCACAGTGTAGTAGAGACCAGCCAAACTTCAGTGTCTTGCTTCTGTCAACCCTTCAATGAAAGCAGGCTGGCAAAAGCTGCATATGCTTGATCATTCTGACTTCAGTGCTGTCTCTATGTTTTAGTGTAATTGTGGTTTTGATGCTGTTCCCCCCTGCTTTGTGTTACATTGGTGAACCAGTGGGACATGGGGGTAATTATACTTTTCAGGGACAGTGGACAATGACTATGGATTGTTGGATGTGTTCCACTGTTTCTAGGGGCTTCTACATAACTTGAATGTTTACTCTTGGCTCCAGCTTGCCTGACCCTTCTCCGAACAGAGCATTTTGTTTAATAGAGCTTGGTTATCAAAAGGAAGAGTAGAACAAGGACTTTGGTGAGTGAACATAGCTTTTGAGCAGAGGGTTATTTGTGCAGAAAGGACAATACTAATATCAAATGGCTGAACAAGAGTATCCCCAAGAAGGATTTCAGAAAGACACAGAAATTTTAGGCTGGATACCTTAGGAGCAATATTGTTTAACTTTGTGGCAAGTTGGGATTCCTTCTTACTGTGCGTCTGTAACTGCAAAGGAAGGAGTGATTTTGCTGAAATGGAGCTTAAGATAAATCATGAAACTTGAACAGTAGCATTTTCTAAGTCAGCTCTGCAGTCTGATCTGTGTGGATTAGTTAGAGGTGTTTTTGAAATGCAGGCTCTTTGGAATGTCAGATCATGTTTTTCAAAGCATATATTCTGAATTTTTGCTGCTCCTGAAAATCACTTCCTCTTCTTCTCAAATAGCACGTTTGTATTGGAAAACTAAGAATAAAATTTCATGTTTAGTAGACCAACTGGTTGCTTAAAGTTCAGTTTCATGCACGTTTATATGCCCTTGACTTCCTTTTTGCACTTGTTCCTCTATGTCCTGCTAGTAATTAGCTGGCCGAGAGTCAGCATGCATAGTGAATGAGATGGGTGGAACACAGCACTGAAGCTTGTGTTGAAATGTGCAGCTGAAGTTGCTCATCTGATTTTTCTACATTTCCACTATTTTTTTGTCACGATCTTTTAGTATCTCAAGTGCTGTCAAATTCAGATAGTTGAATTTAAAAGGTGTGATTAGCGAGGAGTAGTCTGGGTACTGAAGATGTAAATGCAGATCAATCATTCCTTGCCATAACTCAACTTAGGGCTTAAATTTCCTTCATCTTTATCATGAGTGACTTTTAAACAGCTTTGAAATAAAAAAATGTGACTACCTGGTTAGTAAAATACTCACATTTCTCACAGTGAGCTTTTATTTGCGTAAGATTCAGTACTTTTAGCAACTTACTTTAAGACTATGGAAAGATAACTGTTTCTAAATGTGAGTTCTGTCCTTGACAATTCTGTAAGTTAATTCCAGTTTGGATTTTGTCCTATGGTATTTCACAGCACACTGCCATTGGCTTTGTTGTAGATAGCTGAAAATTGTGTATTATGGCTTGCTGGAAGCATAATCAATGCAGTATTGTGGGTCCCTGTCAAGTCAGATGATGGTAACAGAAGTATAGCTAGAAAGGGCATACAGGTCACAAGCAGACAAGGACAGACAAGGGGCCTTTGATTGTGTTCTGAATGCTTGCTTGGAACGGCTGCTGATGTTCAAAGCATTGTGTGATACTTCATACAGAAGCAGAGGAAACTCTGCCTTTTAGCTGTTCTTGTGTGATTATTAGAGCTTTATGAAATTAGGCTGTCTAAAGGACTTGCCTGTATTTAAGACTTGTAAGAAATTGTACTTTCTCTGAGAGCTCTTTAGGTAAAGGAAGATGGCATTTGCGCATCTGGCGTAGCAAAGTAAATGTTTTAACTTGTGTTTGTACAGCCACTTGCCGTTGAACTGACACAATGAGAACTTGCTGAAGCCTGTGTGACTGTTTGGGTTCTTGAGCTTAATGCTGTGTGGTGGTTTGTGCTGCCCATTAGTAATGTTGCTCTCTGTGCAACCAGTAATGAGAAGCAATAAAGAGTCCCTGGCAGGTTTAATGAAATAAATTATAATAGTGACTTAAGGCACTGTTCAGTTATTACTGCTTTTGTGTTTAGGTATTTAGAAGAAATTAGTTGCCGCAGGAAATACTTTTGGAAGCCTGTTTTCTGAAGTTTTGCAAAAATTGCAATACAATGCAGGAATTGATGCTTTGCATCATTTGAAACCAACAATGTGTTGGTCCTCCTTCCTACCTACTTGCATATTCATGGAGCTCTTATCGACTGTGGCTGGTAAATGATCTAAAGTCACGCAGGACCTCGTTTTTTGCTTTCTCCTAGAAATTGTTTGTACTGCCCAGGAAGGCTTGAGACTGATGTGGAATTGTTTGTTCTTTTTCCCCCTCATTTGGAATTCTTAAATACTTTGGGGTAAAGGTGAAACGGCAGACTGGGAAGGAGAAAGGTGAAAAACTGGATTGTGGTTTGACTGTTGTGAGTTGATTCCAGTACAGGTTTCAGTGGTACTATTGACATGGTAATTGTGATGAGTTTCTTTGATGTGACTTGGGTGGTAGGAGGAGGGGAAGTAATGTAATGGCCTGATGTGGGTGGGGAGGAGGACTTTTCCTTCCTTCAATAGCACATCTTGGGCTGGGTGCAAGCTGATCATCACAATACAGCCCTCAGTGTTACTCTTCTTGGTGCAGGGTCACGTAGGGGCTGTTCTAACACTTGTGTTTCTGCTTGTCTGAAATTGGGCACAGTGTACTCACCAATCCAAAGTAAGGAGAAACTACTGCTGGCCCACCTCCAGCTATCCAATGCAGACGTTCAAAGCTATACCCATACATGTTCTGACTTTATACATTTTGTCAGCAAAACACAGTGCTTAGGTGCAAGATTGTTACCACTAAAACAGTGCTTCATGCTATTGGCATTTGTTTTAGAACAGACTGTTTGGACCAAGTTTGTATCTTCTGACTCTGAAGAGGTTATAAAAAAATACCTTCAGTTTCATTCCATCTAGTACCATATTACAAATAATGACTGTTAAAATATACAACTCAAATCACTCCATTGAGCTTAACCCTTTTGTGAAGTACAATTGTTGATTGAATGCTGACTAGCTGAGTTTATTTGAAGTAGAAACTAGTGACCTGATCTTTAAATCAGTATTTAAATCACTATTTGGAGCTATCCTTTGATCATTACATCTGTTTCATATTGTCCCTGTCCAGTAGATGACAATAAGGACTGGAGCATTGGACAAGCAATCAACTGAAAAAAATACTGGAGAGATTAAGTATGAAATACGTAATTGTGCTTGCTATCTAATCTCTAGCCCTGAACAATGTTTGAAATCACCTGAAGATTTATCACATTTGACAGCTAGTGCTTCCAAAGATGCTAAGTTGCTTTTGGTGAAGTTAGCTGGTCAGGTAAAGAACTACTTTTCTGGGGACAGGTATGTAGTGGGAGTAAAACAGCTTTCCCCTTGATTTGTCAGAAAGAGCTTGTGCAGCTCTTAATTGTTAGAGCAATGTGCTTCCTCTGAAATTTCTGAGACTGTGCTGAAAACCTGACACTGTGGGAAGAGAGGGCAGCATTTGTGGGAGGCCTGTAAGGGAGATGGTCAGATTTGTCTCAGGGTGTGAGAAGGACATTATTACAAAGCTTTTGGCTCCCCTTCTGTAAAAAACTGTTTTGAAATGGCAGAGTCTACTGTTAGAGAGTAGCAATTGTTTGGTATATGATTTGGGTGTGTACCCAGGTTTCTTGCAGAGCAGTCCTAAGTGCTTGAAGAACATGTTTGAAGTGTGACAGCTCCTGTGGCTTGTTCAGTTTTGCAAAGTCACCTTTCTTAGTCACAGATTGAAGCTGGACATACTGAAAATATTGCAAGTGCTTCAACTTTCATGCTCAGTACAATTGGAAAGTTTGAACAGAGCAAGAATACTTTTCCCCCGTTCTCACCCCTTCACTCAAATGAAATGTGTATGATTCCATAGCAGCTGCATCATGGTAAGGAAGACTCTTTTTAAGAAGTTCTTATACTCAGGATTTGTAAATGCTAAACTTGAGTTCCTCTAAAAAACAGCCTCTGGGTTTATGGCACATGAAATCTGTTTAAACCCTGAAAAAAAGGTAAGGGAATGTGTGGAATTAGGGGAAGGAGAAGAACCTTAGAGATCACGAGTAGAAGTTAGGTGCTTTGGCCCTTTTTGAGTGCAAACCACAAATATTTTGTAAAGAGCAGTGCTTGATGGTGAAATTGGATGCTGGAATTGGCTTGCCCTGCTGCGACAGAATGGCCTTACAACTTTAAGGTACTTAGAGTAGTACATGGTGCACCAAGCAGTTGTTAAAGCAGCTCAGCCTGGAATAAAAAGCTTGCAGCCACAAACTTTGTAATGGTTTAGTGTATTACAATTGTAAATTTAGATGTTTCCAATTAGAATGTTTCGACTGATGAACCTGTGCTGTCTTTTTTTCATAAGGTGTGCAAACAGATTTGGCTAGGCCTATTTGATGACAGATCATCAGCAATTCCAGACTTCAGGGATCCACAGAAAGTAAAGGAATTTCTACAGGAAAAATATGAAAAGAAAAGATGGTAAGATAGCTTTACAGTTATAAAGATTGCTTCCATGATAAGAAGTGAAGATGGGCTCTTCTCATGTTCTTGGATGTGCTTTCCTTGTGTGCTCCTTGGGCTGGGTTGCACAACTCTGAAAAGTGATTTCTGGATTTTGTTCAGAGCTCCTACAGGAAACAGAGACGACCAACTATGTATAAAGAAGTTTCTCAGTGTGTAATTCATATTGCTGAAACAAAAAATTACTTGAGGGGGTGTCAAGAAAGGGATTTGCAGGCCTGTATTAGGAGGTAGACGACATGTGGTTTGTGTTAAATAAGTGCTATAAAAAACTGATGACTTGGAATTCTAGTCTATTTTTTAAAATATCTGGCATATTTAAGTAATGTGTATTCTGCAGACTGCTGACAGAATTTGTGGCAGGGTCAGTGGTTAAAATAGCGAAGCTGAGATCTCCAGTTCTCACACTTAACTCTTAGGAATGCTAAGCTGTTAAACTTGTCAAAACCATTGCTCTATTTGAACACAGGTATGTTCCTCCAGAGCAAGCAAAGGTGGTGGCATCAGTCCATGCATCCATATCTGGGTCTTCTGCTAGTAGTACAAGCAGCACACCTGAGATGAAGCCTCTCAAATCTCTCTTGGGAGAAGCTGCACCCACACTGCACTTAAACAAGGGCACACCTAGCCAAGTGAGTAGTGACAGAGTTGCAGAGGGCAGAACTCTGCAGCAGGGTTTTCCTCTTCAGCGGCACAAGAATTCTTGCAGTAGCAACCACTGCCTGACAGTATGATCACTAAACCAGTGTTATCTTGTGTATTTTGTTGAAGCATGCTGGTGTTTGCCGATCAGATTTCAAAACAAGCTTGTTTCTATTGAACATAGAGGTGTTTTTTTCCTTAGTGCTTTTCAGCAAGCAGCATTTTCCAGTGTGGTTGAGTTCAGCTGTATTTGCTTAAATGTCTCTGAGGTTCGAACCCGATGTGAAATTTTTTTGGTGGTGTGATGTTTTTTATTTGAAACAGTGAAATACTGATTAGTAATGAACCTGGATTGAAAGCATGTGTTCATTACTTGCTGTGCCTCCTGTAATTGTCTCATCAGGTGCCATTCAGGAAGGGTCCATATGGTGTTCTGTAAAGCCAAACAATACTACAGACTTATTCTCTGGAGGAAGCAGGTTTTAGCTAACCTGTAGAATACAGACAGCTCTGGACTGCACCTCTTAAGACTCAGAGTAGAAATTGGCAGAGTGCAGCCTTGCCTTGAAGTTGCAAAATTTTTCTCTCCCCTTAATGAATTTTAAACATGTTTTCAGAATGCAGTGAAATTAAGTTTTATTGCATATATTGGTACAGTATTTTCAGCTTTAAATACCTAATTTTGAAGTTCCTTATGTTTTATTGTTGTATTTCCTTTTAATCCATGGAAATCTGCTGCAAAGTTCCTTTAAAAGCCACCATAGTACCATAAACAGATTGTCCTGCTCATATTGCAGCAGGAGGGTCCAGGCTGTATGCAGCATCATGACACTGAGGAATAAATGGCTTGTTAAATGTGTTTAGTCTGTCCTTCTAGTATTTTTGCAACAGTCAGTTTGGTAAAACACTTTTGTATTAGCTAATTGAAATGTTGTTTGTAGTCTCCTGTTGTAGTTCGATCTCAAGGACAGCAGCAACAGGAAAAGAAACAATTTGACCTCCTCAGTGACCTTGGCTCAGATATCTTTGCTGCTGCTCCTCCTCAGTCACCTGCTACAGCAAATTTTGCTAATTTTGCACACTTTAACAGTCATACAGGTAAGTATTCTGAGCAATGTGTCCTTGTTAATTATATAAAATGTAGCTTTTTGTTTTCTGTGGCTTCAGACTAAACTTCACAAGGTACATGTAATTTTCTGCCTTGAGAATGTTGCATTGTTCAAGATTTCCTTTTGGTTTTTATAAGGATAGGTTGAAGACACAAAGGCAGATAATACTTTTTGAAGTGGGAGCTGCTATAGCTGTTTTCTATGATATATATGATTAGATGCTGCCTACTTCAAATTCTTTGGGTAGAGTGAGAGGATGAGTAACAGAAGCTGATATCAGACCTTCAATTTTCTCACTGAAAATTATTAGGAAGAGCATTTATGGAAAGAAAGCAGATACAGAAACTTCAAGGGAGTTCAAATGCATTGATGAACTGTCAGTTGGTTAAAAGAAAAGCAAAGGCTTTCTCAGTTTAAAGAATGATCTTTTCCTTTGTGTGTATGTTTATAAGAAATCTGCATGCTACCCACATTGGTAGTACTCTAGTTTGAGGAAGAATAGACATGATTTGAGCACATATATTGACTGAGGATGAGGGCAGACCTTAAATTCTTCAATGATGACTTAAGTAAAATATCCTGAGCCTCCGAGTTTTCAGTGGAAGATCTTGAGCCATAGAAATCTATCCTAAAGATCAAGTTGATTCTGTAGTCACTGAAGTATGTTGTTGCTAACTTGCATTGTAATTGTGGGGAAGTACTTTTGCCTGCCCTGTCTGAATGGGCTTTTCATCATTTTTTTGAGAGACTGATGATGCTAAGCCAATGGGAGTAAGAGAGATTTCTTGCTGAAACTGCTCTGAATTTGTTGACAGCTGAGAAGAAACATGATGGAGGGGATGAATGGAACAAACTATCAAGGCTTCCTCAAAGTTACCTTTCAGTAAAAAATTGTGAAATAATTGGCTGAGTTCAGTTACACAAGACAAGAATTGCCTTTGCAGAGTGTTTTGTAAAATACTTACAGGATTTCAGTTTAATCACCTTTTGGGAGGCATATTTAACTGGGATAACTTGTACTGTCTGGCCAGTGCTGTATAGTGTTACTGAAGAAGCTGTGGACAGTAAATTCTTTTTAATGGCTTTTCTTTACAGACTTGTTGCTGAAGTATTCTGTATTTATATACACTTAATTACTCTTCAAGTTTCAGGAGATGAAAATTCTCTTAAATCAGTATTTCAATACTGTGTTCTAAAGCTAGGCAAAATTCCACTGCATCTCTGCTGGGTAGTTACTAAAAAGCAGTATGAGCACTCCAGAATATATACAGTGTTACAGAAGAGCCTCTTAATTGCTTATGGAATTAAGACTGAAAATCAAAATCTAGAGGAATACTCAGATGTGACTAGTTGGATGTTTCAGTGATTAATCATTGTGATCTCCATGACTCTGTAAATTCTAGAACCCAAAACATTTTCAAGTGTGGTAAATTGGTTCCTAAAAGACACAACTGTGTTTCTGAGCATACAATAGCTGAATGTGTATTGCAGGCTGCTTTGTCAAGGTGTTTGCTGGGGTAAAAGATTTCTAAGGCTTGTTCTGTGTGTAGTAACCACAGGGCAGTGTTAAGTGAAAATTGTAACAGACTTTGTGGAATGCAGGCAGGGTTGATCAATGTCCCAGCTTGGGCAAAAGCAAGTTTTCAGTACTCATTTAAGGAGCTGTATAAACATGTAATTCTTGTTATCATTTTACTGCAGCAGATGATGGAAGAATGTTTGCTTAGCCCAGGACCACTTTATCCAAGTTTAGGGTGTTCCTGTTTTAGGGCTTGGTTTTAGCTGTGCCTCCAGGGGATGGCCTCTTCTCTTTCCCTTCATATACACAATGATTAACTAAAGAAATGACTGGAAAGTGACAGCAAATTGAAGTCTTCCAGTAAAAGTGACTGTGCAACCACAACAGTATCTGTAACCTCATGCCAACTAAGTTGGCTCAGGACACTGCATGTTGAAGTGGACACATGCTTACCTTACACTTACCATCTGTATTTAATTTACCAAGTTCTGTGGCTTCTGCAGAATGCGATTGTGAAGACGATAGATCACTGTGCTCTACCTGCAGTTTGCAGACTGGAAACAGTGACAGAAAAGACGAATCTTTGGCATGTGTAAACTAACAGAATAGATCTGCACAAATAGTTATAAACGTGTGTAGTGACACGGCACAGCTCCATCATGGGCAGCAAGGGAGAAGAGGCCTTACCCAAAAGAAATAAACCAGTGTGACATAGTTATTGTCCTGAAGAGAATTGCTATCAGTTTTGTAACAATATATGTGGACTTCCTGTTTTGTTTTGCAATGTTTCAATCCCTTTATTCCACACCGTATACTGCAGACCTCACAGAGGAAACGATGCAAAGGTTGGGGGGTAGCTTGTGTTGCCATGACCAGTATTGGCATACCTGAACTGGCTTTAGGCAGCTGGCTTTATACTGCCTTACTGATCTGCTTCACAACAGCAGCTGTAAACCTGCGCAAAGCGGCAATCCACTGCAGCTCCTTAACCATTAGGGTCATTCTGGGGTTTCTCTGTGGAGAACTGAATTTTGGAGTTGACAGTGCATCCCTGAAAATATGATCTGCATGTTCTTTCAGGTACAGGAAAGTACAAGTCTTGGTCTTCATGTTTGTGCCAGTCTTGCATAGGTTCAAACTTTACCATGAAAAGCAAGATACATCTGAATGCTCTGCAGAAGAGTTTCAGCATGGGCCCACTTGCAAACCATACCTTGTGTCAGGTGATGCAATGAAATTGTAACAAGTGGCCTGTAAGATAGTAGATCACAGTTCTTAATCTTGCCTGAAAAGGCTAGATCATTTAAGATTCTTGATTATAGTGTTATGTTTGTGAGTGGTTGAAATGAAAAATATTACCTCAGTTCTGGGAGTGACTTTATGTACTTAATGCTGTGTGGTCAGCTAAGCATTGGTCTCCAAGTAGCCCCCGTCCAACCAAAGCATTAGGGTAAAAGCATCGCTTTCATTTTGAAACCAGATGCAATTTAATTGTAAGTCTGTGCCACTTAGAGCTACTGGTTTAAAACAAAACAAAAAAACCCCAAACCAACAAACAATAGCAACCAAAAAAAAAACAACCACCAAAACAACAGAAAAAAACCCACAACCCCCCAACAATAAACAAACCCTCCCACCCACCCAAAATACAAAGGAAACCCAACCAAACTGTGAAATTTGAAGCTGAAGTCTGTAGGGGGCTGTTTGAACCAGTACAGATGGTATAACAACAAGTTATAATCCTTGTTTATAACAGCTGTTTGAAACTAGATGGGTGCTTAACTTTTATTTGCTCCTATAGTATGGCACAAAAGGGAGGCAAAAGCTGACATTGTCTTTGAAATTGCCTTGGATTTTATTTTGTGGATACACCCTAGGATGCTATCTTCTTGACATTGGTATTGCTTTCCATATTTCTGTACTCTGATCTAGCTTACGAAGAATGGAGTTTTCCAGTGAAAGTAATTTTATAAATCTAGTCAAAACTATTCAAGTGGTGTCAGACTAACCCGAGCCAAGGAAGATTCACCTTCTGTATCAGGAATTCAAATTGTCAGTATTACAAGAATAGTTTCTAATTTTTTTTATTCCCAAAGAAATGTTTGGTTAATCCACAGATTCTAGTTTTGGAAGCAAGTATTTAGAATGACGCCTGGTTTGGGTTCTACAGGTGTACATCTGGCATTGTGTATGTTCTGGCCGGTTTTCCCTGACTAGCCACCACTGCAGACACTTTAGGGTCAGCTCATGCAGTTGTGAGGAGGCCAGAGGTAGTGTTAACTGGTACAGCTCTGCGCAGGCTACATGTGGAAGCTTGTTCTAAGACAACTTTCAGTTGTAGAATGTCATGTTGTGATTATTTTCTTTATTTATTTTATTTTTCATGTTTAATGACAAGATAGGGGATAACCCTTGGAGGCTGTCACAACCATGGATTCAGTTGCTACATCTGTTTTTGTGTTGACTTCCCATATCATTAACATGTTTTGTTCCTTTGCGATTTACAGCGCAGAACTCTGCAAACGCAGGTTTTGCAAACTTTGATGCATTTGAACGGTCTAGTGGCTCAAGTAATTTTGGAGGTTTCCCCACAGCAAGTCAGTCTTCTTTTCAGCCCCAAAATACAGGTAGAACTCGTAGCACTTTTGATTAATACGTAATTGAAATAATCCTTACCTTTGTGTTGGAAGGTACTTGAGTTCATTTCTTGCATCTGCCTGCTTTATTGCAACTGTGCTTTCTGAAGCTCTGGGGAAACTCAAAATTAATTCCTTCCGCTTGGTGTTGATTTTCTTTTTCCTAATGCTGCTCAGAAGTCTGATTTATGGCACTATGTGTTAGCTCTACACCTGAAATAACTGACTAGAGTAAATGAGACTGCTTTCGATAAACAATGAATTGACTCAATTCGGTAAGAGAAATGCTTCAGTAAACCCAAAAGCGCATTGCTGTACCAAAACCAAAGTGTCTGCGCATAGGTGTGACGTATGCACACACTTCAGTGTGTTTGACTTCATGTGTAGAGCCTATTGCTAAGATTTATTTTGCTTTCCTTTAATTTGATCATGCTTTAGAACTTCTGCTTGAGCTTACACTTGCTGTTTGTTCTTTGGCTGACTGACTTTCTTTTCCTTTTGTTTTTTTTTCTTTTTTTTCTTTTGAGTGTGGTGTCGTTTTAAACTTTTTTCCAAATTTTCTTTCTCCCTTCTTATGTTAACTTTAACCCCCACACAATTTCTGGCTGTCCAGCGTTCAGAACGCTTTCATCTAGCTGCAGTTTTGGTGAATTTACTTCAGCTTTTCCTCTCCAGGCTGTACACAGTAAGTTCCACGCAGTGGAAAACTCGGCTTGCTTCATCTTGTGCCATTGTAGTATAGCATTCTCATGCCTGCCCTTGCGTGTGTGTTAACTTCCTGGTGATGCTGTCAAGACAGTTGTGTGTTCTGTAGTGTGAGTGGAATCCTCAACCAACTGCTACAGAAAGTGATACACTTAATGGAACAACTTATTTAAATTTGAGTCTGTGACCTGCCTAGGTTAAATTGTCTGGACACTGAAGAGATGGAAGCTCATGGTTCCATGTTTGAACTGAAGTTCTCTTGTGTGGACCTAAGTCACATCTTTAAAATAGATTTTTATGTATTTCTGATGTCACTGAAGGCTTGATATAAAAAGACCTTTGTTACAGCTTCCCCCTTCTCCTCTTTCCTGACTGGATGTAGTCTGAGAAGAGAGAAACAACCTATCAGTAAACCTTGGCTTGAAAGTGTACTGTTTTGGACTTCTAGACAGCTTTTTTTTTTTGCTTAGAATGCTGACTGACATCTGAAATGGTGAAACATTATACCGTCCAGTAAATGCAAATTCATTAGACATGTGTGACAGGAAAGTATTCTGTATTTTCAGTATAACAGATTCCAACAAATACCTGCTTTTCTAGCAAAACATGATTGTAATTGACAGCTAAGAAACGATATGTAGTTTTCCAGATGGAAGTATGACTGTAACTTAAGCTGTTGAAGTTTGGGGTTTTGGGGGGGGGGGGGGGCGGTTCTTTCCCTTTACTGGCAGACTGAAAAATACTGAGGGGAGGGAGAGTAAAAATGACAATAACCCAGTGTAACTTCGAATGAAATGGGAAAGGGTTTTAAACATGTGGGGTGGGGTAGAGGAATGCTGCCTCATGAAGAGGTGGGCTTACTGTGCCAGTTGGAAGGAGTTCCTCTAGGTTTGGAGTGTTAATTCTGTTCAACTTCATTTGTTACAGGTGGAAGTGCTGGATCGGTCAATGCTAACTTTGCTCACTTTGATAACTTCCCCAAGTCCTTCAGTGCTGACTTTGGGGCCTTCAATGCTTCTCAGAGCAACACAACAGCCACTGCAGCTAGTAAAGCTGCAGCGAATAAGCCCAACCTCCAGCCAGCTGACAAATATGCAGCTCTTGCTAACTTAGATAATATCTTCAGTGCAGGGCAAGGTATTAACCTTTATTCTTTAACATGTTTGTTCTCCATGTGTGTACTCACCACAGGCATGGCTGTGTTGTTAAACAGTGACTGTATTTCAAAATGTCCTTTCTCCAAGTTATCAGTGGAATTTCACCTCTGTGTACCCTTAATGTGTAAGGTGTAAGTTTTAAGACTAATACCATTCTTAATGGATGTCATCAGTAGACTGCTTTTTGGAAATTTACTCCCTTTCAAGATACTAATAACTCTCATTGGAGATATCTAAATAATTATTACTGCAGCAATGAAAATGCAAGTTTTGTATTGGTGCTGAAACCTACAGTGAAGGCTCTTGGATGGAGAGCAATAGTTGTTGCAGAGAGCTGCCAGAGCAGCTTTCTTGCTTCTCAGCCACAAAGGTTTGACTGGCTTGCCTTTTTTTCCCTTTTATAACTTGTAGTAGTAATACTTCATGTTTAGTTGACTTTAAGGAGAGAAAAATAGTTAGGGAATAAACTTTTTTCCTTCTCACATGATGTAGAAAAGCTTCTGTTGGTTTGTAATGTACAACTTTGTTCTGAAATGGATTATTTGAGAGTTTGAGTGTCACATTTTCCACGGAAGCCACAGCATCTTTGGAGCTTCAGAATATTTGTATAAGCATGACACTTTCCTAAGAGCTAATGGTTTGTTAAACATATTTTGCTGTATGTCTTAGTGCATGTTTAATTCTCAAGTCTGAGACTTGAGGGCTGGAGCACCTCTGCTGAGAGGGTTAGGGTTGTTCTGCCTGGAGAGGAAAAGGATCTAGGGAAACCTTAGAGCAGCTTTCCAGCATTTGAAACAGGGCTATAGGGAAACTGGAGAGGGACTTGTTAAAAAAGGCTTGTAGTAACAGGACGAGGGGTAATCACTTCAGGATAGAAAAAGCTAGCTTCCAATTAGACATTAGGAGGAAACTCATCATGAGGGTGGTGAGTCACTGGAACAGGCTGCCCAGAGAAGTTGTGGAAGGTCCAGCCCCGGAAATGCTGAAAGGCAGGTTGCATGGTGCCTTGATCAAGCTGGTCTAGTAGGAGGTATCCTTGCCTGTGGCAGGTTGAAACTAGATTAACTTCAAGATCCCTTTCAAACTGAACTGTTCCGTGATTCTTTGATTCTATGACTTAAGCTGCTCATGAGCTTTGGTTTATTTTGTACCCCACCAATACTGAGAACTAAATCAATCTTGATTGTTTTTAATCTTGTTTCTAGGTGGTAGTGAGCAAGGAAGTGGCTTCAGCACAGCTGTGTCAGCATCAGCAGGGCCTGCGTTGTCAGCCCCGAATCAGTCAAGTCCACCTTCAGACAAGTATGCAGCTCTAGCAGAGCTAGACAGCGTGTTCAGCTGCACAGCAACCTCTAGTAACGCCTATACTGCCACCAGTAACGTCAGCAGGTACTTGTTAGGAGTAGCTGCATTTGACAGTGTGCAGAAAAGTAGCTTGGAGGTGTTTCTCACATCTGGTTTTATTTCTCTAACTGGGATAGCATTACATGAATTTAGAGGTACTACTGCAACCACATCCTTTGTTTTAAATAATAGCAATACCCTCCGGTGGGGTGTTATAATATAAAATTAAGAGTACTTTGTTAGCAGAGTGTTCTCTGCCTCTTTTTACTCATTACATGCTAAACCTGTTAGGTGGTAATGCTTTCCTGTACAGGATGCTTGTCCGCACCCTGAAATTCATAGCATCGTCCCTGGCAAATGAAACTTACTCAGATATTTATAATGTACACAGTGCCAGCCACTTCTTTTTTCCGGTCATTAAAACATGCCAAACACCTGCTATAGCTCTGCTTGGTACTGCAAGTGCCCCTAAAACTACTGCTTTGCAACCTTTGTGCTGATGGTCTCTGTTCAGTGTTCTTTCTCCCATTGTTGGTGGAGATGACTTCTCATTGCTCAGCACTAGTTGTGGTCTCTGACCCTAGCATCAGTGACTTGGTTCCTGGCACTAATGAATTATATTGCAGTTTGCAGACTGCACATAAACATTACTCTCCCGTTCTACATGCCAGCAGTAACTGTAAGTTGTATTTACTTGTGAAACAAACAATTCACTGAATGTGTCAATTATTTTCAGCAATGCTTTTGGAACAGTACCCGTGGCTGCTACTGCACAGACACAGCCTGCATCTTCGAGTGTGCCTGCTCCCTTTGGAGGTAGATAAGTGTTACTAACACCTTGTTGTGGACTGTAAGCAGACATCTTACTCATATTTAGTTGATAGTGCTGCACTTCAGTAGTGGTGTTGAAGTGGCTGAGGGATGCCTAAAACGTGCTGTTGTGATACATTTTTAAGCATTTTATTATCAATTCCTAGTAGTCTTAGATTCCATGAAGTCTTAGATATTGATGTGTCTCTGTGTAAAAGCTGCATAAACTTAATGTGAGTCAAGCTGTTTTAAAAATACTTCATTAAATAAAATGTCTTTAATCTTTCAGCAACACCTTCCACAAATCCATTTGTAGCTGCCCCTGTTGCCCCAGTGGCACATCCAACAAATCCATTCCAGACCAATAGCCGAGGAGCAACAGGTTAGATTCTCAAACATGTAGTGGTTTGTTCCTATTTTTTGAGGCTTGCATTGATTCTTTTCTTCATAGCTCTGTCATTTCTTCCTTAAAGATTTTCTGTATTACTTGGTTCTAGTCTCTTTGACATGTTATTTGTCTGTTCACTGTAGAGAGCAGTATTTATGGATAGGCTTTAGAAATCAACTTTGGGGTTTTATTTGGGTTTTTTGAGAAGTGATGTTTTATATTGGGCTGAGGATATTATTTTCCTGTTCTGGTTCAATCCTAGGACTTCAAATGATGGCCATGAAAAATGCTAATGCTGCCTAAGCTGTTTGTAGTCTTTGTATTACCAGTTGGGTACCTTCCAAGACTATAACCTTGGTTTTAAAGCATGCTTCATAGAAAGTTGCTCTGAAATGAGAGATCTTGAAAGCCCTGCTGCTGTGCTGGCATTCTTGTTTTTAGAATTTCTTTATTTCAAAGTCCCCAAAACCCTCAAAACCTAAGAGCTGGAGCTCTTTGCCAGTCTACTTATTCAGTCCATTGGTGGTGTTCTTTATTTTTTTGATTTGGTGGCAGAAAAGAATGCTTAAACAAACATAAGACTGTTGAACTACATTAATTTTCTGGGGGAGGATTCTGTAGAATCAATTTCAGAGACAATCACTTTTTAAAAAGGCAAGCTTGTACTTTTCTTTAAACCCCTGAACATGTATTTAGGTGATTTCTAGATTATGCCAATTTTCCTCTCCAAAGACACTGGTCAATTTTGGCACTTTTAGCCCTTAAATGTAATTGCACAGATTTAAATCCACTGGTGTGTGCATTTTGACAGACTTGTGCTTTGTTCAGAGTTCTGTGCAGACTGAGTTGACAAAGTTAAAACTTTTTGACCAAACTCATGTCCTCCACTAAAATGACTTGTGTTTTCAGTCCCTTTTGAGATACAGTGGATATAAAATTGCTCAGGTATTTAATGCCTCAAATACCTTTTCTAAATTTAATTCTATTCCTAACTGTGTTGTTTTGGATCATTTTTAAGATCTTTAGATAAATTTATGGGGCTTTCCCTTCAGCTGCTGCCCTGTGCTTGCAGAGGTACCAACCCTTGGGCAGAGAGGCTGATGTTAGGTACTACTTTATGGAGAGGATGAATGAGTAAAGATACTATTACACCCCTTTCAGTGTAAAGTGTTAAGATTGTAGCTTATCCTTTAGTATTAAGCTTGCTTTCTGCATGAATTTTGCTGGTTTCTTACCTGGGAGATCTGTTTTGTAGCATTTATTTCTAATGGTTTCTGTAGCATGACAAGCCATAGATTAAGCTATGAACAAGCTGGTACATATATGTGTGTATATTGCTCTGTATAACTGAGACATTGCTGTTGAAGTGTGTAAATGATCTGACGTTGTCTGGTCTCTTTGTGGCTTCCATAAGGCCTCTCAGGAGCAATTCACTCTCACATATTTCCTCAGGCTCACTTTGGTAGGTTGCCACATTTGGTCTCAAATTTCTTGTGGCTAGTTGTTCTTGCTTGTCCAAGCTCATTGATAGCTATCTGGTTCTCTGCACGCAGAATTTCAGCAGGCTTTCCAGCTTTTGAACTGGAGGGGCATGGGCTTTTAGCAACTGGGCCAGGGGAGAGAAGAGCACATACAACCTACAACAACTAAAACAAAACCATTATCAATGTCCTCCATGGTCACAATAAAACACTGACCAGTTGAGTGACTCCTGAAGGTTCTATGAACAGTAGCTTGATGCCTTTTGGGATATCTTAAGTCTCTCCTTATTTCACTGTGCTGTTTGCTGTTTTAGCAAGATTTCCTATCAAATAGCTTCGTTACTGCCTGAGAGCAATGTTGGTACATTAGCTTTTTTTTGTGTACTTAGTCAACAGTTTACTTGTGTGTAAAGTCTTGCCCTTGAATACTCTTGGAGTAATATTTTCAAATTATTAAGATACATCCATTAAATATATTTTAAACAGTTTGACTTGCATACAATCTCCTAATGTTTCAAAAGAAACACTGTCTAATGTTGAAATAGAACAAAATGCCTGGTGTGTGTACGAAACCCCCTCTATGTGCTACTCCTCCTTCCAAGCATTCCTCCCAAAAGACTGAATAATGGTTTTGTTACTACATTTTTACACTTGATGTGCTGCTGTTTATTTGCTGAAGGCATGTGGAATTGCGTGTGAGCTGTGTGATCATTACTTGAAATGTTCAGCAGAGAATCAGATGAAAAGTTCTGGGTGTTTTTATTTGTTGTTGTAAGTCTTCCCTCAACAGTAAGAGCATTTGCAGTAGGAACTTTGTGCAAATACTGTGCATGGTGAGAATTTCCTTTGAAGTGACACTGAGGATGGGATTTGAGCAAGGGGATGCATGTATCCCTTATGGTTTAGTTGTTGACTTTTAACATCCTGTTAATGTGGCCTGAAGCAGGAAGATTCTTCAGTGCTTTTTTCAGAGGGGCAAACCAGAGGGGTTTGTGCTGCCTGAAAGTGCTTGCTTTTGATGTGGACAGACTTCTACCAAAAAAACCTAAACCCTTGGCAAGGCATATGATCACACAGAGAGCATTAAAAAAGTGTTTTCCTTCTCAAAGTATCTGAATGTGCTGCATTTAGTACATTTTAAATCACTCTGTTTCTAAAGTGCCAAAGTAAATTATGCACTTAACTGGTGGTGATCCAAGCTATCAAATAAGCTCAGTGGCTGTAAAAGTTGAACCCAACTTCTTTGTGGTCATTGAAGCATTAGGGACCTTTAAGAAAGTTAAAGTGGCATTATAGTAATCTGTCTCATGAAAAAGAAGTGATTTAAGTAACGGTGTAAACTTTTTTTTTTTTTGCCTGCCAGCAGCAACATTTGGTACTGCATCCATGAGCATGCCTGCAGGATTTGGAACTCCTGCCCCCTACAGTCTTCCTACTAGTTACAGTGGCAACTTCCAGCAGCCCACGTTCCCAGCCCAGGCAGCTTTCCCTCAACAGACTGCTTTCACTCAGCAGCCAAATGGTAGGTCTGTGCATTGCAGATAATCCTGTTCAGAAATGGAAATGTGGAGAGAATGATCTGCCTATGGTTTAGCAATAATGGGCATATATTTCTATGTGAACCTAATAATACTGTTGATGAGGGTTTCCTAGCTCTGGCTATGTGCAATGACATGACTGAATTTTTTACCATAATCTGATCCTGAAATTGCAGGTATTGCTAGGCTTAAAGGAGTTAAACGCAAGAGAGATTGGTTGTCTTAACTTTTCAGAGTGTCTGCAACACTCTTAGAGTACAGGCAACAGAAAATTGGAAAGTGCTTCCCCCAAAATTTAAATTATAACATTGACTGTAGTGTGTATGTAGCAACTGGGAGTGGATTACCTCCCAGCAGTTGAAGTCAAATACAAAGATTAGTTGTTGTAGTGGGTTGAGGCAGCCCCCTCCCCACCACGGGCAAAATGATGACCCTGACAAAACAGATTGCAGAAGTGATGGAAAAGTTTAAATAGAAAAAGGTGAAGGTGCACAAAGGAACCAGAAACAGTGAAAGAAGAAACCCCAAAACACCCCCGGATGAACCCCATCCCCACCTGAGGGTGGGCCCAAAGACCCCCAGGGCTTGTTCTTCCCCCCCCACTGCTAGGCTAGTCTCAGCTGGCCAGGCCTGAGACCGCCCATCCTCCTAGGCCCAAGGCCGGGAGACGTCTCCCCCAGTTACTGGGTGCTGGCGAGGAAGAAAGAGAAAGAGGCGGACCCCACGCAAGATCTTATAGCGGTGCAGGGGGTGTGGTAGGAGATACACGGTTTTCCTGTGTCCACCCACTGGGCTGGACTTCTGGACACAGGAAGTGTGCCATGCAGGATAAGGGCACCCAGCCCAAATCACCACAGTTGTATAGTTTCACACTTAGATTTCTGACAGTGTTAAAGTGGGATCATTGTGCTGATGGTGCAGGCCAAGCTTCTACTTGTGTGGGAGCTGCAGCAAAGAACTTCAAAGACAGGTTACTAGTATTAATATTTTTCATTTATCTTTCCCTGGAGCAGGTTTTGCTGCATTTGGCCAGGCAAAGCCTGTAGTAACTCCTTTTGGACAAGTTGCAGCTGTTGGAGTACCTAGTAACCCTTTTATGGTAAGTGAGTTCTTGCATGATAGTAACTTCTGTCTGAAGTATAATCTTTAGCACTTCACTTAGACACGGATTTTATTATTATGGGGGTGTTGTTTGCTTCAAATAGGGGATAGCAGCATGTGAACCTCCTAAATACAAGCTGGTGTTACGATGACAGTATTTGTAAGCTGTTCAAATCAAACCAGAGATACTTGTATACTAATCTCTGGCATCAGTGTAATTTCAGAGACTGTCAAAGAAAATGAAAGCTGCAACATAAACCACAAATATCCTAATATGTTGCTTTCTTCTTTCTATATTCTCCATTTATGACTTACATTAAGGAAAATGGTCTTGAATGCTTATTTTCTTTCTTTTCTTTCCCCCAGGCTGGTGCACCAACAGGACAATTTCCAACAGGAAGCTCATCAACCAATCCTTTCTTATAGCCTTATAGACACTTTATCCAAAAGAACTCTTACGTGGTCACATAACATCTCTGCGCCTCTTGCACTGTTGTCTTGTTTCACTGATATTAGCTTTAAACACAAGAGAAGTCTTTAAGAAGTAAAAATAAAAGCCTGCATTGTGTACCTTTAAAAAAGAAAAAAAAAGAAGAAAAAAAATTTAAACCCCTTCCCCATAAAATACACAAACCCTAAGAAAGTCAACCTCCCACCAGGTAATAACGTGCAAACCAGAGGGCTGTGGTAACATCCTTGAACCTGTGAGCTGGCAGGTGAAGAGTAGCGGTATCATGTATATTGAAATTGGCTAATAAGTTATTGCAGATACCACATTCATTATGCTGCAGTACTGTACATATTTTTCTTAGAAAATAGCTATTTGTGCATATCAGTATTTGTAACTTTAACACATTGTTATGTGAAAAAATGTTACTGGGAAATAGATCAGCCACTTTAAGGTGCTGTTGTATCTCTTGGAAGGAGCGAACTGCATCATTTTAACCGTTGACATTGGAAGTCACAAAGTTCAGCTGAAGGTTTGTTCATTTCTCAAAACGTTTTCCTTTCCTAAGAGCTCTTCTATTTATACATGCCTAAATCTCTAATGTTAGAGGGATACCTGTCTGCATAATAAAGCTGATCATGTTTTGCTACAGTTTGCAGGTGAAAAAAAAAATAAATATTAGCAGAAACAATTGTGTAGCATTATTTCTGTGGAGCAGCATCTTGTTGGGTTGCAATGTGCATACTGAGAGTCTTGTACACAGATGAGGCCTCAAAGGCATATGCTGTGAGTGAAGCTTTACATTTCCATGTGCCTCACCAGGATGTGTTTTTGTCCTTGAGATGGAGCTGGCTATCCTAGCTGAAGTGGCTTGTTGAACAGGGAGATGTTCCGTGAGCCAGGAATAGTGTGACTCAGCTGCTGGATAATGGAGGATGCTGGAAACAGTGAGGAGGAAGTTCCCTGAGAAGAGGTTAGCTGCAGGAGACAGTTTTTTGGGTAGTGGTTTTTTTTATTTACTGGAATGTTTCCTGCTATGCTAGAATGGGATTTGTAAAGGTGTGTGGGAGAGAAGTCTGGCTTGTCTAGTCTGGTAGCAAGGAGGTTCAAGAAAAATATAACTGCATCAGAGTAGTTGGTGATGGTGTTCAACTGGCTTAACTTCAAGTATAATACTGAAACAAAACAAATAATGTAAAGATACTGTGAATGCGTAAACTCTCAGCCTAAAGCTTTCTGACCAGCTGGAGAACACCATTTTAACAGCTTTCAGGATAACAGAGTAAATGATCACGTTGACTTTTTTGAGAAAAGGATGTCAAAGCCCATGAGGCAAAGGTGGAAGTTCTCGAAGGTAAGACCTTTCCCTTTTACCTGCCTGAGTGCTGGAGCCTGTTGTTCCTCTTGGAGCTCAGCAGTTAAAACTGCCTGTGAAAACACTTACGTGCCAGTGCTTTTGACTGTTGCCTGCCAGTGCTGGGAGGTGTCATGACATCTGTATCTTACCCTTGGGGTGTGTGGGGTGACTTTGGTTTTTTTTTGGGGGGTTTTTTTGGTTTTTTTTTGGTTTTTTTTTTTTTTTTTTTTTTTTTTTTTTTGCTTTGGACATCCCAAAGCAGGGGACAGGTGGCTTATACAAGCTGCTTACAGCAGGATTCCTCACTTAACTCTGTCCTGTTGGTGTATGTAAAGTTAATCCAGACTCAAAGTCTGTTTTTTCCCTTCTTATGGAGACTGCTGGCTGGAGTCTGGTGTATAGTTTAATTCTCAGGGTTCTCTGAAAAGTCCCCTGAAGAAATCCCTAGCCAGAAAGGGTTGCCAGGATGTTGGCACCCTTGATCTCACCACTGTTTTATCATGGTATAAATGAACAGCGCTTGTCTGTGACTGACCTTGCCTAGTTTGGAATAGTAACACAAATGCAGTAGAGAGGGGAACTGCAAGGGTTCAGAAGGGTCTGTAGAACACTTAAACCTGCTTATTACATTCAACTGCACCAAATCAGCCCAATGTCTACTCAGTGAGATGGGAATGGGAATAGTCCTGTGTTCTTCTAGACTGATTCTTTGGGCTGTGGCTGTGCTGTATAGCACTGTGGTTATCCACTTCGGAATGTACTGAAGTAGTGTCTTTGGGGAAAAAAGGTTTATTGCTCTTTGTTAACTTGCTTTGAAAACACCTGTAACAATTTCCAGTTGGAAAAAGTCTTCCAAAGGCTTCTGTGCCAAGCTTTCCAATGCACCATCTTGCTGCTGTGGGACATCTGCTTCTTTAGATCTCCTGGGAATGTTTGGATGTTTCCTCTGTGGCTAAATGGCCTTTAAATGAAACTGCGCAAGTGAAAGTTCAAAGGCTGTGTTCTCTAAGTTGTTCTGCTGTGAGGTTCAGGTATCTGTATGGACTTCTGCTTGCTGTGCATTAGTAGAGGTTTGGGTACTACATCACTAGACATGCTGAAATAGATTATTTGAGGATTGTTTGGTGTTAAAGTACTAGAGGGGGAAAAAAATGGGGGGAAAAAGGGGAAATCCCTTCTTGCAGCAGGCTCCTGCTGGCCGGGTGCGCCTCTGACAAGTCCTGCCTGATGAGCATGATGCTTCTCCATGTGCATTGTTCAGGTGACACAGTGTCAGCAGTGCTTCTTGCAGCCACTTTGTCTCTGTTGTTACTGATGGGTGATTTCACCATCCATGCTGACATTTCTGCATTTACTGGAGATCACAGTGTATGCACTTCGGATCAGGAAAATGCCAGCTATGACTGTGAAGTAGCTGCTGTAAATGAGAAACTGGGAAGAGGAGGAGGAGTTAGTCAAACTGCCTTTGCTGTTAGCTGATAACCTAAGGGTTGTCCCTCCACTGCTGCGTTCCCTGTCACCCACACCCCAAAACAGTCCCATTTTGGAAGGATTCAAGAAGTCCTGTTGGTTGACTTCATCCTTTAGGAAGCTTGCAGTAATAAGAGGAGGGGAGAAAATACTCTGCTGGGTGCTTCCCCTCCCCAGAGGGGAGAGCTGCCCTGCCCTTTTCTGGTCTTCTCTGGAAAGATGGAAGCTAGTGACTTGGAACTTCTTCAGGACCTAAGTTTAAATTTAGAAATGTAATGGGGAATTATGAGATTGCTTCATTTTCAGAACTAAAGTACTGTAGGGGTGCATCTGTTGACAAATGTAACTCAGAATCACCTTAGGAGTTGACTTGGAGCTTGTCTTTCAGCTTGTTTCCCTGCTTCTGCTTTGGCAATAAACTTGTGAATAGTAAGTATTTAAATGAAAAATGCTTGAGCAGAAAGTGGTGGTCTTCTGCTCTGTGAAAGTAGTAGTAAAATAATTGCAAAGATCCCAGATTGGAAGTACAGGACAAGTAGGCTGTAGTAGCTAATGCCAGCTCACTGTAAAAGAACCTGGTTTTCCAGTGAGTTGCTGTCCCAGGCCAGAACATCACCTGATATACTCCCAAAGGCTGGTCTTGGAGGAGTGGTGGGGAACTGAGAGCAGCATGAGTGATACAGCTTACCTGGGTGCTGACAGCCAGTCCCAGCCCTTTTGGATCTACCACAACCACAGTTAAGATGGTCTGAATCACCAGTGCAATAAAGCTGTTGAAACCAAACACCAGGGCATAGCGTTCCATGCTCAGGGTGACGGCAATCTGGAACCTGAGAGTGAACCAGCAGGTGAACTAAACTCTGGAGAGCATGACCTTCACAGTTTACTTGGGGGGAAGTTTGTAAAAACAGTTTAATGGTGCACAGGGGATTCTTCAGTTGCAGCTGTTAACCTATAACAGCTTCACCTTGGCAGAAATCCTTTGTTTCTCTGGTTTTGCATCCTACTTTCTAAGAGTAGATACTTCTGCTAAATTAAGACTGTGCATTTGGTCATTTAAAGAATCCTTCCACATATACATCACTCAATAGCTAAGAGCACTTTTTAACTTGGTCACTTGTGATAGGTCATAATTCCAAACACAATTTTACATGAACTAAAAATAATGCGCTGCTGTTGTGACCCTACTTAAATCTTCTTTCTAGGGGAACTTCCATTCAAAGTAGTAAATTTAAACACATGACATTGGTATTTAAATAAGTTTAGTGTTATACTTACGTGGCTATTGTTATGAGCAACATATAGCATGCCTTAAACACAAGGTAACCAGCATAACATGCCCAGATGTTCTCAGTGAAGTGCATGAGAAAGAGAGCTCCAGCATCCATTGCAGAGAAAAACCCCAGAGCCAGCTCTCCAGAAAGGTCCCAGTTTAATTTGATGTATCCAACTGCCATGGATGTTGCCGAGCCTAATTAAAAAGAGTAATTAAACCTTGGAAACATTATCATCCTTCTAGAGCCATTGCATTACCGTGTTGATGGATGGAAAAACTTAAACCTTTGTATTGAAGACTGTTTTTGGAAAAACCTGCTGGTCAAGTTGTACAGTAGAATCATAGCATTGTTAGGGTTGGAAGGGACCTCAAGGACCATCTAGTTCCAATCACCCTGCCCTGGGCAGGGACACCTTACACTAGATCAGGTTGCTCAGAGCCACATACATTGCCCAGGGACTGTTTGATGTTACATATTGGTGACTGTTGCTGCTGGCTTTGGTCCTCACAGGAGATAAACCAAAAGGCACTGAAGACATTACTGGAGAATGCCATAAGCACAGATTGGGTTAAAGTAGTTGCCAGTGATCTTTCACTCACCCAAAAATGTAGCTATTGCTTCCACAGCCCCGTTGTACACTGCTGAGCTGTGAGAGGGGGCTTTGGCGTCCCACAGCACTTGGATGTAGTTCACAACCTGGTTAAAGCCAGCGGTAGCTAGGGCCCACCACAGGGACCAGAACAGAAGTTTCCTGGAGCTGTAGCAATCCCTCAGGTCCTGGCCCAGCTGCACCAGTACTGTCAGCATGTGGTTCTGGGGATTAGCCTTTTCAGCTGGTTTCTTGGGTAGTGGTCTCTCAGCAGACACAGTGGAGCTTTTGTCCTCCTGGCAGTTTGATGGCCTATGGGAGTCAAGTGTGGTGCCTGCTTTATGTGGCCCTTGAATTTCTGGGCTGTCTTTTCTGTGGAAGAACATGCTCTTCTGGGGCATGGGGAGGAAGAAGGAACACACAAAGGCCAAGGACACAGAAGCCAAAGTAATGGCATTAAGGTGGAAGTAGGAAACATGTGCCAAGGAAACCAGCAGCTGTCCCAGCGTGGCAGCAATGGTGGCTGCAGCGAGGGTGACACTTCGGCAGTAGCTTGTGGCTTTCTGATAGTGGTCGGTACTGATGACGCTGTAGATGTAGGCATAGTAGGCGACCTCGGCGGCTGTTACCAAGCCATAGAAGAACTCCACCAGCTGCATGGCCACCACTCCCTGTGCAAAGAGGAGCAGGAGCCAGGTGACAATGAAGCTGACGCCTTGGAGGAGGAGGACAGGCTTGTAGCGCACATAATCTGTCATCAGGAAGACCGGGACAAGGAGTGCGAGGTACGAGTATGTCCAGACTGGGAAAATCTTGCTGGTCACCTAGGAGAGAATAAAGAGGAAATGTAAAACAAAAGCCAAGAAAACTCCAACAACAGAACAAACCAACCAACTCCAAACTTTCAAAATGTTGGTTTTGAAGCTTTGTGCTGATGGTGAGTTTGGCTGACAGGGCCATTATCTGTACTGCATTTACCTTTTGAGTTAAGCATTCTTGCTGAAATCACAAGGCATCCAATTTTGCGTTCTCCATTTCATATAGAAAAGGAAAATTATTCTTTCTGCTTTAAATGAAATAGGGGAGAAACCCCAACAACCCACACCATGGATATCTTTCATTGCAAGAAACACTGGGTTCACACTGTGCATTAACATTTGCTGCTGTGCATCAGGAATGGCAGTTCCTTATGTTAGCTGTCTGTGGGTGTACCAAGATTGTGTTTTCCAGTTATGCTCTTAGTTCCATAATTCAGGCAATTGTTAACTTTTTTCCCTTAGGGAAGGCACAAAGCAGCTAGTGCTGAACACAGGAGCAGAGCAAGGAAAGGCAGTGCATGCTTTTGTCAAAAAAAAAAAAAGCCTGGTTTTGGATGTTGAGCCTGACCTTCCCAGGTCAATGACTGCATAAACCAGCCCCGTAAGGTCAGTAACAATATGCCAAGTGACGGGAAGTTCGCTTGGTGCTTTTATGGCCTGCAATCACGGTGTCACTAACCAATTCCACCATTGGTGTAAAAAAGACTTAGTGTTGCCCTGCCTCTTGGGTTCTGGGTGGAGAGGAACTGACTGACCTGATTTTGCTGAAAATGCCACTTACTGAAACAACCATCAGTGTTTCGGAAGACCTTAGAACATAGGGACTTGAGTACTGACAGTCTGCAAAAGAGGAAACTCTGTTTTCCAGAAGCGTCTTAAATACAAATCTAGATAAAATAGACTTATAACTGGCCATCTCCCCTTCAGTTATTGCTGTAACACAATGCTTTAAGCATTTTAATTATTACTTAATAGTTACATACCTCTTCGAGTGTTAGGTTTTTGTCTGGCCCTGTCAGATAAGGAGTGAGAAAAGCTTCTGATGGCCTCATGGTGGAGAAAAATCCATTTGCACAGATGATCAGTGTGGGATAAATCCAGCTGCGGCCTTCAGTTCCCTTCCAGCAATCCATAGTCTACCTAAAATCAAAGGTAATTAAGAAATGAGGACAACAGGAGTTCTGTGAAGATGCTCTTCAGAGCTGATAGAAAGTTTTAACTAATCCTCCTTCAGCTAGTGTTGCTTTCACTGAACCAGATGCTGATGGCAGGTGCAGCTTGTAAATGAACAACTCAGATCGCGGTGCACTGGTGGTGGCGGCAAACTTCTGCCTCAGCATTGTCTGTTAAAGATTGTTTTTAATTATGTGCTTGGAGTTGTGACTCTATTGCAGTGCAGGAATAAGTTCCATCCCAGTCTCCTTTCAGAATAAATGAGCAGGCAAACTGTTATTAAAGCTCAATTTTGGCATGCTGAAAGAGACACTTTCCTGTTTATTAGCAGCCTGAGAGACTAGTGGGATGGTGGAGAAACTCTGCTCGTGGTATTTGCTTTGACTCAGAAAAGAGGAATTTTGACTTCGCTTGTGTAAGTGATGATCAAAAGGAACAGAATGAGACTTCTTTTTTCCTAGCGGTTGGCAGCAGAAAGCGGTCTAAAGAGACTTTGGGGGTTTAAGCTTATTTTGCTACTTTCATATTGGTCAATTCTACCATTCCTGGAAAACAGTGAAGCAATGTTCTGAAATAGAAAGAAAGCACAGCTCTTATGTATTCTTAATCCAGATGTTACAAGAAGTTTCTCTTAAATTGTTGGCTTCTTTTTTACAGCAGGCATTCTTTAAAAGAGCTTCTGCTTGTGCTGTGAGGTTGTATGTATTACAGCTTAGCATAAATAGCATGTTTTTGAGGCAGGCTTTCTGTGACCTCAGAGAAATGTTGCCCTAACCTTGAAACTTTGTTTTAAATTATTGTCTCTGGTTATTATCTTCCAATTACAACTCATTTTATGTCCAGTATAGCCTATGTTACACTCAGCTCTAGATCTGCTTGAAAAATATTCTAATATATGTTTGCAAAATAAAAATATCAGACCCTGTACATCAATCTTGCCTTGCTTCTAAATGCACCAAGCCAGCCCACTCCTGAGTGACTCTAAAGGCAACAGGCTACCTGCCAAAGTTTGTAGTTGTGCACTTGCTGTGGTTCATCTGCAGTTTCTTTCTGGGATGACTTTGTCTTGTGGAAGAGAAGCCAGAAACTCTGTTAGGACTGGAACTAGTAAGAAATTTTCATGTCTTCATTTCCTAAAAGTTCTTTCTAAACTTGATAATTTAATTTAAACAGACTTTAAATAATTGATCACAGCTTTCTGCTGTGCAATTTTTCAATGAGGTATGCAGGGAGTGCAAAGGAAAGCTTCTCCTTTACAGGTTTTATCAGCCAACAGAATTCCAACTTTAAGATAAAGCCTTTAAGACTTGCAGTAGCTAATGATTAATAAAACCTGGCATGGCAAGGATGTAATCACTTGATTGAATTTTTGTTTTAATGAATGCCTTTCAAAGCTCTGTCTCCCACTCATAAATAAGGCACAGCCCCCGATTTGCAGTCTGGGCTGACACTGGTCCTCTCCTTCATACAGCACAGTGGCCTCTGGTATCATGGGGCTCTTACTCTTCTGACTTTGCATATGCAGGGAAGTGGGACATGGGGTACCTCCCATTACTAGCCAAAAATTACACCTGTATAAAACCAATCTGTCACTTAAGGGCAAACAAACCAGATTATATGCTTTTAAGATTAAGAAAAAATAATAAAAATGCTGCTGTGTTAAATTCTTTCCTTTTTGTGAATAATTCTTACTTTTAGGCTGGATTCCCATGGTCTTCCAGGGTTTGTCAGAAGATGGAGCTGACCTTGAGGCCTGTTGGTGGGGTATGTGTTGACACTTGGGGGAGATGGCCCTATGTGCTACCTGTAGCATCTTCCTGAGCTGGGCAGAGCCTGGCCTTGTACTACAGGTATGGAAGGTTCTCACACACCTTCATGTGTGAGGTGTAGTCAGGAAAGTGCTCAGGGAAGCCAAGCTTGCCTCTGCATTTCATCCTTTTTTGCCTGTGGCTTCTGAGAGAAAAGGGACATAGGAAGGTGCTGCTGGGTAGGTCCATAGGCCTGCTGAGGGGTGGCTGCTGAGGAACACTTCTCAGGGAACCTGCATAGTGCATGGCTAATTCCTGCTTGCTTTGAATTCAAAGATACAATTTGTGTGTGGCCTTGTTGGCCAGGCCAAGCCTTACTGGCTTGCTGGGCTGTTCCCACTCGTGTCAGAGGGGGTTGTAGCTATTGGGACCAATGTGCTGATTTCTGGAGTTCCATAGGTACATGGAATCCTTTAGTGTGCTGGGAAAAAGATAAACAGTTAATGCTAAAATCTCCAAGGAGAGATGGATTTGTTCAGTTTCCTTTCCCTGCAGAACCAGAGCCTTGCTTTTTATTTGCCAAGTCTCCCCTGTCTCCTCTCCAGCTTTTACAGCTGCACTGGTGTCCTGTTTTGAGTTAGAACAGAACTAACTCTGTTCAGTGATTACCTCTGTTCTGCTTGAAGCCAGTTCACAACAGAGAATGCCCACAAAGTGCACAGGAGTAACAACAAGGCCTAGAAGATGGGTTTATTTGACCAAATCCTACTGGTTGCCCTGTGACATGAATCAAACTGCTCTTCTTCTGGCTGCTCTTGCCTCTGGGCAGTTTCTCTAGTTAGAATATGTGACACTGTATGGAAAGCATACACTGTACAGCTGAGATCTTCTGTCTCCACAGGAAAAGTATTATCTGTAAAGGCTGAGTGTTGTCTATTTTTTCATTAGTTAGATGTTTTATTGGAAGCCAGAAGGAAACAGCAGTATGGAAATAACTTTAACAGATGGATATAATTTATATCAAATTAGGCATTCACTATGCAAAATATTTTTTCATCTCTTTTTCATGTTCTGGACTAACAGTTCTTTGTGCTGCACTAAATTTGCTGTAGGACTTGATGTTTCTTGGTTAATTTCAAGATGCTGACCCTGCCAAATCCTTGGCCAAGATCAGTGGACCTCCCTCACTTGGCACTCAAAAGCACAGAGTGGTAGCTTTTTTTCCAGTTATACATATTTCTGGGTATTCCTGTTAATCTGGAATTTTCCTGTGTGGAATCTTGCAAAATTCCTCCATGCTGCATTTCTCTGGTTTTAGTCCATATTACTCAATCCCTTCCCTTTCTGCCCTTCCCCCTCACACTGAGACAGGAAGACACTCAGTCCTGAATTTAATTGTACTGAAGCACAAAGAAAGAAACAGAGCTCTGCCATTTAGTTTTGCCTCTAAGTTCTTACCTCTTGTGCTGAGGCTGCTGTGCAGTTGGTACGGTGTTTTTGTGGCAGTTTTCAAATATGAGTCAAGCAAGTGCTGTGGATTAGCAGCACTTTATAGTCAACCTGCTGAGAAAGGTTGTGCAAGTCCTGCTTCTCTGTGCCACCACTTCTTATGTGGGCTTTTACTTCAGATGGGAGAAGCCCATCCCCTTTGATAAGAACAGGTATACTGCTGCAAACACAATTCCTTCTTCTCTAGTTAAGAGCACGATATGTTCTGGGAGTAGACCTTTCACCCACGTGCACAGCAGCACTTGCATGGGTTGCAGACAAGAGTTGGAATGTGCACAGCAGGGTGAACTCTGATCCTTGCCACTGTGGACACCAAGGTGGTTGCTCTGTTCCTGTGTATCAATAACTGCAATTAAGTCATTTACAGGTATTTAAATAATCAAAAGCAACTTAATCTTTCCCTCTTAGCCCAGCACTATTATAGTGAATTCCTGGCTGGCAGAGGCTGTTATCAAGTGCTGTAATCATCCATTATTGCTGTTCAGGCTGTGGTGTGTGCACCTTGCATTGCCATTCCCCAATTTGAGGAGGGCCTGGCCAGGTTGGTCCATCTGCCTGTTGACTACAGTCCCATCATACAGCTGGCTGCAGCCTGCTCTTTTGATGTGTGCTTAGCACAGCTTGGGTGCTCTCGGCAAGATATTGCCATTTTCTTTTTGCATTGGCTTGTGATTAGCATGCCAGTGTATCTGATCAAGAAAATCCCAGCTATGACTCTGAAGTAGCTGCCTGAAATTAAAAACTGGGAAGGGGAGAGAGAAAGGCGGAAGAACTAAACAAAAGCATGTCAGGGAAGCGCTGCTGCTTCTGGGGGTGTCAGGCATTTATTTTGTTTGCCTGTGGTTTGGCACAATTTATGTTCAAGATTTGTGCTGAGATTAAGCAACCCCTTAGCTTTTCCAGCAAAGAGCAGGTCTTTGAGGAAGGAAGAGCTGCCCCTTGCTTCCAATCCTGTGGCATCTTAATGAACGTTGGAGGGGTGGAAGGAGTAGGAAGAAGATTTTTATTATTTTTTTTTCTTTTTCTAATTTAGTGCAAAATGTAGAAGTAGCTTTGTTATACACATGGTCATGAATAATGTAAATGAGTCACACTTGGTCCTTTTTAGGTCTTCCTTGCACATTTCAGTGCTGTCACCGCACTGGCTTCAGTAGATACACCTTGACTTTGTATCAGTGTTTCAAACAACAACAGTGAGACTGTTTACGATGTGCTACATGCTACTGCTCTTCATTTCAAAGTCCAGATTTTTAGCATTTAATTCAGTCTTTAATCTTTTAAAGTAACTCTTGCATTCTCTGTGCAGAATATTTAAATAGATTTAGTCTTCTCCAAATCTGTGGGAGTAGAAAGCTGCCCCAGTTGAGAGCCCATCTGGGAAAATGAAAGTCGGGACATGTCAGCTGACTCCATGAGTGAAATTGAGATGGCTGAAGTCAGGGGTGTTTTGTGAGACAAGACATCTCACTCCAATTAAATACCCAGACTATGGGCAAAAAAATCTACTACTGACACTGAAGTACAGATTTGGTTTGGTCCTGAGCTGAAGTTGGAAAGCAAGTGTCTTTTTACTTGAGCTAAAATAACTTCAGTAATCCCAGCTGTGTCTCATGGCCTTGACCTCCCTTTACAGCACTTGGTCATGTTGATTTGGCATCTGAGAAAAACAGCCTGAATTTGGGGGTAAAATGGGTGTTACTCGTTGTTAGTCAACAAAATCTGGTAAGATAGCAGGGCCTGGTTATGTTCTGATGTATCTCCCTTTAAAAGGTCAAAGCCCAGCACCTGTAATCCTAACTGCTGTGCTAAAAGAGAGGAATGATGGCTGACATGAGGGAAGAGGAACGTGTCTGGATTTCTAGAGGAGAAAGAATTAAATTGTTCTTTGGCAAAGCAATTTCTTTCTTGTTGTTAAAACTCTGAAGGTGCATTGGGCAGACAGTCAATAGCGAGTTGATGGCACTGACCTGAGTCTCTATGAATCCACAACTGCTGTAAGAATGGTCTGAGTCACCAGGGCAACAAAGCTGTTGAAGCCAAACATCAGGACATAATGCTCTGCAGTAATCTATGACCTGATGGGAGGCCAGTAGTTACTTCCCACATAGAAAGCTGTTGCTCTGCTTGGTTGATGAAGAGAAGTGATTTGTGCAGACAAGATATCAAGAACAGAGTAAATGGTGCTTCATTTGTCTGCTGCTTTGTTTTTCTACAAGAGTAGCTTGGTCTTCTGTGGGATCTTGTTTGAGTTTGTGTCCAGTATTCTCTTGTATTCCTCCTTTACACCATAGTATCAGTAATTTATTTATATAAATTTATGTTAGGGAAGGCTTCTAAGTGGTTTAAAGCAAAAAATCAACAGGTTAAACTGAACCAGCAGGTTAACCTGTCTATTTTGTCAATACATAAGTAAGGGAAAAGTAACACACAAAAGCCAGGGCTGAGGTGGAAAAAAAATATATATCTGAAGTAAGAATAGAGTTTACTGAGCAAAATCAGATCATCATAGTACAAAATACATAATGACCTTAGCTGAATTGCAGGGAAAAAAGCACAGCACAATGCAGCAGCAAGCAGAAGCAAGTAAGCCGAAAGCCCAAATGAGAATACTCTTTCCCCATCCCTTTGTCCCATGCCATCCCAGCAGAAGAGCCCATACCCAAAACCCCAGAAGCCAAAAGCAGCAAATGGAACAAGAAGCATCTTATGTTGCATTCTGAACTTCAAGCCCCATAATACTTTGCTCCAGCCTGCACTTTAATTTCTGAAGCTGGCATAACTGCAGCCTGGTGTGAGTAACAGCATGAGATTAAACTTAACCCATGACAATGCTCTCTGCCAAATCTTTCCTTGCTTTTCTGCCGTTTGTGGCATGCTATGACATGCACCAGCAGGCTGATCTAGACAGAATGGGCTCTTGAAAGCTGATTGTCAAGGCGTGATTATCTCCATTGCTCACTTTGTGTCCTCCGTTCCTGGAAGCAGGAGAACTGCTTCTATGTTGTTCTCTTTCCATTGCCTTCGGTAATAAAGATCCCCTGTACCTCATCTAATGCCTGCCTAGGTAAGCATTCAGTGCCCTCTTGGTAATTTTTCTTTTGTGGCTGTTTAGAACAAAACTGACATAATTAGACAATAAAGTGTCCTTGTCTTTACCTAAACAGCTATGTCTAGTGATTAGTGACCTCTGAGTAAACGAAGGGATGCCCAAACTGAAGCTAAAGCCTGGTCAGTATTCTGTGCATGATAGCAGCACTGTAAGCCTTGATACTTGTGTTGATATTGTTATAAGGAGCATATAGCATGCTTTGAAGATGGGATAGCTGGCATAGTGTGTCCAGATGTTGGTAATGAAGTGCCTGAGAAAACCAGCATCCATTGCAGAGAAGATCCATAAAGCCAGTTCTGAAATAAGGTCCCAGTTAGCTTTTGTGTGTTGTACTAGGAAAGATATTACCAAGTCTGGAGAAAGAGGGGAAAACCAGGCAGCATCAATCACCAAGTCTTGCCACCCTCACATGCTGAATAATGAAGCAGAGCAGTTCTGGAGTGCTTTGAAGGCATTTCTAATCCCTTCTGAAGCCATGTAGATGACTGGTCATTTTCAAACAATTGCATAAATCAAGTCTCTGCCCTTCCTGTCTTAGTGCTTTATTCCACTCCACAGGATAAATGGCTGGAAGGATCCATTATTTAGTTGTCTGTATCCAGCCTGTATCTCTAGGGAAGGAATTAAGAAGATGGTCTGGAGCTCAAGAGCAACTCTTCCAGTTTCTACCACCTCACTTTATAGCTCAGCTTGTAAACTCTCAAGCTGAACAGTTCAGCTCTGTGTAGCTCATAAAGGATCTGGGCTTCCCAAAAGGGAATTTGTTGAGGTATTGAGTGACTAAATTCAGGGAGATGAGAAAAGATAGGTGCCTTTGGAGGACATGCTACCGTGACACATCTGTTATGAAGGTGCCACCTGACTGTCCATCTCAGGGGCTTGTACGATTATACACATCTACATGGAGAAATGAGCAACTCCATGAGAAAAAGGAATTCATCAAAGGCTAGTGACAGAGGTTAAGTGCTTCTAACCCATGATTCAGTTGGTCTGTTTAGTTGCCTACCTCAGGACAAGTAATTTTTAATCTTAGAAGTCTCTTACCCCACTCAGATTAACCTGAATGCCCAGGTATGATGCAGACGTGTTCGTTTCAATGTTGGATCACAACCCAATGAAACTATGAATATGTGAAAGCCAGCCAAGTCAGGGTGATACCTTTTGAGAGTGTCACTCACGTGGTGTGGGAATCTGGGACAAAAGAGTAACGTCATGAGATCAGTGAGGGCTGCTTATGCAAATCTCTGTATCTTGGAGTGATGAAAATGATTTGGTGTTTTTTCCATCTTGCACAAATATTTCTCTAGAAAAGGATCTTTATGAGAGGATTATATATCTGTGCAAGTGGATGCCTCTGAAGCTGGATGTAAAGTTTGCATGACTTGTACACTCTCTGCATACTGGTAGGATAACTCAGGGTGTTCCAGGCCTCCAGAAAACCAGCATAGCTTCCACGGCTTGGTACGTCAGAGAATGAAGTTTTGATGCTCAAGGACCAGCATAGAAGTTTCCTGGAGCTGTAGCAATCCCTCAGGTCCTGGCCCAGCTGTACCAGTACTCCCACCATGTGGTTCTGGGGCTTGGCCTTTTCATCTGGTTTCTTGAATGCTGGTCTCTCAGCAGATATGGTGGAGCTTTTGTCCTCCTGGCAGCTTGATGGCCAGTGGGAGTAGAGTGTGGTGCCTGCTTTATGTGGCCCTTGAAGAGTTTCTGGGCTATCTTTCCTGTGGAAGAACTCCACCAGCTGCATAGCCACCACTCCCTGTGCCAAGAGGAGCAGGAGCCAGGTGACAATGAAGCTGACACCTTGGAGGAAGAGGACAGGCTTGTAGCGCACATGGTCTGTCATCAGGAAGACTGGGGCAAGGAGTACAAGATAGGAGTATGCCCAGACTGGAAGAATCACAGAATACATCTGGCTGGAAGAGACCTCAAAGATCATCCAGTCCAACTCTTGACCCAGCACTGAAGGGTCAACAGTAAACAATCTCCCTAAGTGCCAGGTCCACACACTGCTGAAACTCCTCCAGGGATAGTGATTCCACTACTGTGCTGGGCAGACCATTCCAATGTTTCAGAACCCTTTCAGTGAAGAAATATTTCTTAATATCCAGCTTAAACCAATCTTGCTGGTCACCTAGTAGAGAAGAGGAAATCTCTGTAGTGGTATTTATTTTAAATGGTTTTGGAGAGGGAAGTTTTTGCTCTGAAGGAACTCATAAAATATATACCCACACTGACGCAGTCTGTGGCTGTTGAGCAGGCAAATGGATCTTAAACCCATTAAATGGATCTTTTATTTATGCTGTAAATTGTAACCTGCCAGAGCTGGTTACAACAGTGATTTGGTTTTGGTTTTATCTTTGTATAAAAGCAGTGTTTAAATTTTTGCTTTTGCTGCTCCATATAAAAGGAAAGGCAGTGTAAAACCATGTCTTCTCTATGGTCAGGTTTTTATCAGGCCCTGTTTAGGGTGTCAGGAAAGGTGCTGATGGTTTCATTGTGTAGAAGAATCCATAGAGGCATAGAAACTGGGTGGGAAGAAGTCAAGGGGTTGCTTTTCTTCTGCTTCCAGCAGTCGATGACCCTTGCAGCACATCTGAGGAGCAATGTGCTTAGAAGGGTGATGGTGCCCAGGCAAGCACAGAGGTGTTGAGTAGTTTGTAGTTTGTGGTTTCTGATGCAAAGAGGTGCTTGTTAGAGGCTGGCAGTTGGAAAATATTTTTATTCATAATTTTGAAGTGAACAGCTTTCTCTGATATTTATCTGCTGCTTCTATCTTTGTAGATAGAGAATGAGTTAGAAGGACTTTAAGTGGGAAACAAATGATGCTGTTATTCAGCCTGCACTGACCAAGCTAATCATGGGGAAAAGCCCTTCTAGACAAAAGTTGCTGATGACTGAGCACTAAGCTTTCTTTGGGCACCATGATTGATTATAAGTTGAATGACAAGTAACTAATCCTGAACTGCTGTGGTTTCTCCTTCCCCTCCCAGATGTGCATGGCTGTACTGCTGCAGAGAGCTGGTAACTCTGGAGCCTAGTAGATAAGAGCTGCTAATAAACACAGACAGGATGTTGAGCCAGATCCTCAGCTGGGATTAGCTGTGTCACAATCCAGTTTGGATACAGACATCCTATTTTCAATCTATGTAGAACGTTTTCAGTCACTGAAGGTAATAATTGACACTAACATAAAATGAAGCAGATTTTTTTGTTGTTGTTCTTATTTCTAACTGAGATTTATGGAATAAATTAAACTTTGCAACTCTGCTGGACAGAGCCCAAAGAGCAGTCAGAAGGGGTGTAACAGCCACACAAAGGAAGCAGACATGAAGTTATGCTCCATACTCTTGTTGGTATAGGTGATGTCAGGAATCTAAACATTTTGGAGCCCCCTGGAGAGGACTTGTTACCAGCTGGCATTTCCATCACCCTGCTTCTGGCTTTCGCCCACTTACCTCTGGAGAATTTTTTTTTTTTTTCTTTGTAAAAGCTGAAGAAAGGTCTCTTTCAAGCAAGACAGAAATGTTCATGTTCCTCTTGACTGCATCACTCCAGATGGGATGGGCACGTGTGATATATGATGTAACAGGCAGCAGGCGTTAGGCATCTTTGCTAGTTTCACACCAGGATAGCACGTTTAACTAAATGGCCTGGTGCACTGAGAAGAGTGCAGAACACAGGGAATTACTGAATTTCATGCACGACTGCTGAAACGACTGACTGTGATTGCCTGTACGGCAGCAGCTGGGCTCTGTGGTGGGAGCCACTAGGGGGCAAGGTGGCCCCAGTAAAGGAGAAAAGTGTGCAGGAGGAGCTGGAGACAAACTCGGGGTACTTGAGGGAAGCAGCATTTCTGTCCCTCCTTCCTCCCCAGGTGTTTGTAGGAAAAGCTGCTGCTGCAAATGTGGAAGGACCAGTTCTGTCCCTGCCCAGGATCATGCTCCTTTAGCCTCCATAACACCTCCTTGCTCTCCTTACAGAGGGTAATCATTAAAGTTTTACAGCACACTAATGCCATATGAATGCTTCCTGTGGTGCTGAGGGGTTCAGAGAAAAGCACCAGGAGAAGTGGGGATAAAGAGCATCTCTAGCGGTATAATGCAGAACATCTGTACAAGTTAGCTCTGCCATTGTGGGTGCAGTAACTTCTGTTTTGAGCTATATACAGTAAAAGTTCAGGTGTGATTAATCACCACATCCCCCCAGTCCCAGCACATACACTGTCTGGTGGTTTCTGGTGGATTTACTCTGAGACACCTGATTCGGGCTGGCAGATCAGTCAGGTGAGGTTTCCCTCCTGACTTAAGAAGCTGTGTGGGGAAAAAAATGGTGAGAAAGGCAGTGGGTTGAGGACTTTTTTTTTGGTGGTGCCCTTGGGGAGAGGAAGGTGAGCCTGGCACCCCAGCCCTTTGCTGCTGCAACCCCTGCTGTTGCACCCTCTGCATTCATAACCACAAACCACTGACAAGGAGACCTGTACCTCTGTGTTTGTGGGAGGGATCTGACTTGTTCCTATTTAGTCACCACTTATGGTGAATTTGTCTCTTATAAATCTAGGGTTTTAACTCTTGGAGAGGTGGTGGGATGCCTTGTTGGTGTTCTGCAGCAAACCAATCCTGTCTCTTCTTTCCCTCTCAATTGTTGGTTAGTGCCAGAGATGCCAGCTCTTCTCCCATGCAGCCTGACCCAGTCCACAGCTCCCCACAGACTGCTTTCTTCTTTCCTCCCTCTTTCCCTTGTCATGAAGTTCATATATAATCATACCTTGTTTGTTGAAGCTCTTTCCTTCTTAATTCCAAGTGAAAGGTCCCCTTTTAGTATTTTGAGCCTCTCTTCTAGCTGTCCGGTGTGTACTGCAGCTACTGGACTGCACTTGGGTTTTGTGCTTTTCCTGTTCTTCTGGTATTTCAGCTTACTCTCAACACCTCCTTTGAAAACATTTCCGGCTGGCTTTCAGCATCCACTTCCAGCACCCTTAAAGGAACAGCCAGATAATCCTTCTCCAAAGGCAGCAGTAAACCAAGAACCAAATTTGGGTGTGGTGCTTGGCTGGCACAAAAGCAATAGAGCTCATCCTTTTCCCAGAGAGTTTTGGATACGTTTGACAGAGTGTGTGGCTTGGAACCCATTTGTGCCTCAAAATGGTCTATATTAAAGATGGAGCCGTTAGCTATGTGTGGGTAATGGCAACTGTGAGGGAGAACACCAGTGTTGCAGGATTTCAGTATTTATCCACTAAATACAGGGGGATTAATAATCTTCTGGCAGACTTAAAAATTAAAATACTTTGCTTCCCCCTGACTGTTGTTTAAGGGCATTTTTCTCAGATCTTTTGCATAGGTGAGTTCTCACAGTCCTGCTGAAGATGGAGATGGTCCTATAGTCACCTTCAGAAGATCCTGCCAGCAGTCACTAACACGTATTCCAGAGCTACTTTGGTTCTGCATGTTTAACTGATCCTATAGGTATAGGGTGAGGCTTCTCCTTTTGAGAGGAGACTCTATACCTTCATTTGATTTTTGTTCTAGATGGCTCTTGCCATCTTCTCATACAGAGAACTTCTGCTGAAGCCAGCAGCATTTTACTCTGGGATTACATTGACTTACTGAAGTAAGAATCAAAATTGGATTTCTCAGCACTGGAAAAAAAAAAAAATCCCTGAATTCTGGTTTTCTTGTAATTCAATAATGAGAATGATTTAAATAACTTCCAGTGATTGATAGTTGTGGGTTTTTCCTGCTTTCAGGTAACTTTCTATCCTCTATCTGTTCTTTCTATGCTTTGCAGTCCATCTTATTTATATCTGAAATCTAATCCTTTTCCATGGATCCGTGTCCAAATGCCAAAGGGATGGCAACAAAACTGTGATGGGCTTATGCAAGTTTTTGGACAGTTTGAGGTCTTTGTCATAAGCCATCTGCAGCAGAGCTTGGGTGCTGGGTTTGGAGAGGACCATGGTCTTCACACTGAATTGGAAAGCAGGCTGGTCAGAAGCCAAAGGTATTTTTGTAGTGTGGTCACCAACATGTTGATGAGACAAGAAATTCTGGGGAGAGAAGGGGAAAGAAAAGCAGTAAGAGAACAAGACTGCAAACCTCTTACCCCGGTACTTCTTCCGCCTCTGGTGCCCTTTGGGCTTGATCCTGCTGTTATGCCTGGTGATTCACAGATTGGCAGCAAGGCAGAGTGCCTCAGTTCTGTGAGGTACAGCTGTGTGAAGTACATCTCCCTCTCTCAAACTGTCTGTTTGGAAGCTGATGTAGGCAGTAACTTTCAGCTGTTTTTTGACACCTGCCTTACTCGGGAGAAGAGACTTTGCAAATCAGACTGGAAGCTTATGCTTATGGAAGAACATGTACTATACTCCCTTAAAGAAATAGTGATAGCAAGGAAAACAGCTGGGGCTGACACTGAAGGTTTTTCTCCCTTGGTGGTTGAATACAGCTGCCACACTGAAAGGCTACAATAGCAGTTATAAGGATTAAGCTGCCTTGGCTTTATCAGAGCCAAGGATATTCAAAGGGCAAGCTCCCTTTCTGATTTATGGATGAGCAGATCTTGATCTCTTCTCGCATACTTCATGCCCCTGGTGTGAACAAGCTGCTGTTTGCAGCCTGAACTCTGTGGTGCGTGGGTGAGGGTTTCCACAGCTCGCCTCTCAGCTGAAAGTCACGTAGGGCTCTCAAGGTGGGGAGACTTTCACGTGCTGGGCTCAAATGCTTTTCATCTGACACATTAAATACTTATGCAAAGTCTGCTTTAGAATATTTAGCTAGAAAATAAATTAATCCAAGGGGTAAGCTAGAGAATATATTCAGCCAAACTAATGTTTCAGGCACTTAGTTTAAATATGAGTGGTTCCTTGCTTAAGGGTATTTTTCACTACCCTGCTACCTACTTGTTGCAAATGTCCTCCTTTTTATCCAGCCACTCTTCTTGTCCGTGTCACTAGAGTGTGTTGCCATTTGCAGGGCACTGGCTGCTGGTAGCAGTTTAGGGTCTGGAACTAACAGCTGTCTCACTAACAATTGGTGGTGCTGCTGTGTGTTTGTGTCAATTCTTTTTCCAACAGAGAACATATTAGTGGTGGCACAAATAGAACCTGGAGCTCTTACTATAATGTCATACTAAGATAGCCTCATCCCTTGACAATGGAGCATGCGGAAGTTTTGTAATGCGTTTATGAAGACTGGTTGAACCTTCTTTACCTGCAGAGCCACACTTTAAGTCCCTGGTTGTACACTGCTAGCTCTGGGCTGGGTTGAAAGGAGTGCTTCCTCCTCTTCATCCCCCATTATTAGAAAGGTAAAGTTCTGTTCTATCTCTTCAGTTTTCTGCAATATAAACCACTGGTTGGATTTTATTCTCTTTAGGGTACAGTGTCATTGTTGAGTTAAATGTAGGTGATGGGTCAACACTTCCACAGTGGAGACTGGCCAGGGAAGTGACAATAGAAGTGACACTTGTTCTCTTGGGAGTGTTCCCAAGACCTTGTCACAGCATCGCAGTGCTGCAGTTTGCTCCATGTCTCTTGCGAAAGCCCATCGAGACTTTGGTACCTTTCCAAACAAAAGTGCTTCAGGTTGTCTGAGGACCAGGTTTGTTGAGCAAGATTTCTCCCATTTACTTTCTGGCTTTGACTGGCACAAGTTTCTCTCCCAGATGAGCTCTGCAAAGCTGTGTGTCTGAGAAGAGGCCAAGTGCTTGCCCAGAAAACAGTCCAGACTGTGAAAGTGTCTGCAAAATTAATTGTTCAAATTGAAGCTGTTTGTGAGCTTTCATCTTTGATTTGTGGGTCTAAGAATGCAGGAAAACTATTTTTTTAATGGTTCAAAACTACCTCTGAACAACAACAAAATCAAAGCAAGTAAGTGGAATAGATGACAAAGTTTCCAGGATTGAGCAGAGAGATGATACATTACGTATGGTCACCCTCTGGACCTCAGAGTATATTTTAGCCCTAACAGCCAAATTTATTTGTTGCCATTTTACCAACTGCAAAATGAAGTCTAAAATTAGCCTGATTCAAAGCAGACTGCAAGCTGGAAAAAGTCTTCCTGTTGCCCGTTACAGCAGGGCAGAAAGGCTTACAGGAGAATAGGTTGTACCTTAATCAGTTCCTTTTGTTTTCCTTACATTTCCTTTCCTGATCATCATCGGAGGAGAGCAGCTGTTGCTCTGTTTGTGGGATTCTCTGGGGATTTTCCTTTTCCCATAGTGGTTGCTGTAGGTCTGCTAGCTGTTGGTGGAGATACTGGGCTCTGGTTCCCTCTGCCTCACAAGCAACGTGCCTGTCAGCTTTTCTAATCATATAGAAGCCATCACTGTTCAAAGGAAGAGCAGTGGTTTGGTATTTCTGGATGATCTTAAAGGTCTCTTCCCAGTCAGTTCTATGATTCTATAAATGATCCTGGCAAAAGAGAAGTGGTTGCACTTCTGTTATGATTACAAAGTTATCATTCACCATCACTTTTAAGATTGTCAGTGTGGTCCACACGTTGGCTTTGAGCTCCTCACTTCTGCAAAATGTGGTTGAGAAACACGTCTGTGTTCTGTGGCTAAGAAGAGCATTTTGCTTGATGCTTCCCTGACACAAGCTATGTGCTATGTGTAAAAATGAAACCAAAGTACCAAATGCTCTAAAAAACCTGTGGCCTGTTTTCTCTCTCTCTCATCAGTGCTGACCATAGATGACTCCCATGACAGCTGAGATCCACACCACCAATGAGCCAGCCGTGGTCCACATGGCAAGTGGTGTCTGGATAGAGTTTGTGCCAGCTCTCACTCTTTTCATTTTTTTCAGTAGAAATTAAAAGAATATTATTTTTAATTCAGACAGTGTTCAGCAAAACAAACACCACCACCGAAAGCAAAACAAAAAGGTGAAAACCAGTCTATTATGAGAAGAGAATGAAAGAATCTGTTAAGCTTCATGTTCAGAATTTGGATGGCACTCCTGTCCTAGGCAGAGGTGTCTAGTATCAATACCCCACTACCAGAAAACCCCAGCATCTCTGGGTTTGCTGCTGGATGATTTGACCTGGTGACTTTGCTATCCAATCTATAATTTTTGTAAGAATGCTATACAATCTCACTGACTATGCCCTCTTAGCTTGTGCTTTAGCCTTTCCTTTACTGCATACATTTTTCACCCCCAGTCAAGCAACAAGAAGGAAATATGTAGATCAAAGATATCTCGTTTACATTGATTGATAATGCTTTTAGTGACTCATGTGGCTCAATGTGCCACATGATTGTCAAAGAGAGGTGAGAGGCAAAACCTGACAGGATTTTAGAGTAACTCTTCCTGTGGTAAAATCACTGAGGTGTGATCCATTGTGCACTTGTCCTATGAGCCTCCCACCAGTGGCAGACTTTGCCCCATTGTTGTGGTCAGACAGCTCGTCTCGGAGACCTACATTTGCACAACTCTGTGTGTAGGAAGCTTCAGCCCAGCATTTCCACTCTAGATTTTTTATTTAGTTCGTTTTGTTGTTTTGTTTTTCCTTTCAGGGTACATCTCATCACAGACACTGTGGGAGAAGTGGAATCAGGCCAGGTAGTGTAGAGTCCTGCTGGAAAAATGCTTGTTGCATTTTGGCAAGTGTACATAACTAGCTGGATGCTTTGTTCGGTGCTAAATCTCTAATAATGTTTGGGAGAGACTTGAAGTAAACATATCATGATGCTAGTGCTTGCTTGAAAGTGAGAATTCTTATACTCAGAATGTCCTGGATTCTTCTAATACCTTGATTTCTTCCCAGTTCAAAAGAGTTTAGATAATAGTCACCGAAAACTTGTAGTGGTTGTTGGTGTGTGATTGTTTGTTTGGGGTTTTTTCCCCCCTTGAAATACTGTTTTGGTTTGTCTCTTTCATGAAGATTTTTTCTTTTCTTTAGATGGTCTAAGTTTTTCTCCGTGTGGTTTTATCTTCCTGTCAGTCTTTTCAAAAGCAGCAGTTACCTTGTGCATATTGTATGCTGAAGCTCTGTCCCTGGTTCCCAGGTCTCTTGGTGCACTAGGTTGTGTACAAACATGAAGAAAGAGAGGACCATTCTCTGATCTGAGGATGGGTAAGTTAGTTACTTGAGGTGAGGATGTTGTAAACCAGTTCATTTCGGAATTGCAGATATCTGTGAAGCCCAGATTGCTTGGCCTACAACACCTTGTGTCTGAGCAGCTTTTCTGGTTCTTGCAGACCAAGCCTGCTTATACAGGAGCCCCTGAATCTGTGAGCAGTCTTGTGTGGCTGGAAACAGCACCATCCTAAGCCATGGGCTAAGGCACCACCTTAGTCATGGGCCTGACCAACTGGGCACTGCTGTGGCTGACTGGAGTTGTCCATGCCAGCAATGAGGTGAGAAAGGCTTTGAAAATGAGGACAAGCAAAATATGCTTTAAGCAGCCAAGGGGAACCTTGCAGAAAGAGAGACAAACTGGCCCTTGCAGGCGTTTCCTTAATGGGAACTAGGGCAAGACTTCCCTGTATTAGGGACCCCAGGGCCTCTTGCAGAAATCACGAAGTGAGAACCACGGTCCAGAAAAGGAGTTCTAAGAGTGTTGGAGGATAAGAAAGGCAGCATCTCAGATCTGTTAGACGGAAGTACCCATGAGAACTGGGATGGTAGGACCCAGGGCTGTGTATTCCTTGGAAATAGAGCAGGACTCTTGGACAGAGATAAATCCAAGACAGCTGCTTTGGGCAGCCTTGGTTTAAATCCTCCCCACAGGAAAGTCCCTACAACATAACGGTAGTGTTGAAAAGATATGGTCATTGCAGCCCAAATCTTGAGAAGCTCTGTCCAAGGCTGCTCTGCCAGCATTCATGACCCAGCCACTCAAGGGTTCACTAGTAGCTATTACAAACAAATGTGTTTGGTATTTGATTGGTAATTCCAAACAGCAGGTGGTACTGGGAATTTTTAAGCTAGTCTGCCAGTAATACATGGCCAAATACCAGTCATTAATCAGGTACTAAGCAGTCCAGAGGGATCAAGTAATCTGTGTGTAAGGTGTGGCTTAGTAAAACTTTTAGTCAGTGAATTCTCTTGGTCAGTTTAAAACTTTACCACTTCACTAGGTGATTCTTTCTTCCTTTTTCCTTTTTAGGGTTTGTTATATTTGTTTTAGGGCAACTTGAAGCAAACGTAGGACATGAGGGAGAAAAATAAAAGGCAGCTTCACATTTTCTGAATTATTATCTTCTAACTTTTAGACAAAACTATCACTGTGTGTCACTTGAATTAATGACTAGCTTCAGCCTGTCTAAAGCTAAATTTCTAATGAAGTTTCTAAGTGCCATATCTTTTGTTCCCACTTCTGTTCTTGTTTACTAATTGTCATGCTGTGGAAAAGGTCACATATATCTGTTTCATAATTGCCAAGGAGTACTATCTGTTTTCCCCTCGATCCGAATTAAACATTTTTAAGTGCAAACACTCATTTGTTAACACTCAGAGGCTCCTTGGTGTTCAGGTTATGGCTTTTGGCCTCAACCACTCTCCTTTTCCAGATCATCTTTGAGATCTGTACATCCCTGAGAAACTCAACCACACCCCAGCCATGGAGACGCACTAACCAACATGCGGTGAGGTGCTTCAGGCTTAGTTCGGTGGGCTTGTGTCTAAAGCTTGCTAACAGCTTTTATTGGTGAAGATTCTGGGGTGCTAGACCCTAATACATCACATGACTTCTTTTTGTAAACAGGTTCCTCTTCATCTGCAAATGACAGTGGTCTCAGTACCTTGCATGAGATACACATTGTGTGTTCTTAAGTGATTCCTTTCCTTCTTTCCCACCTTTGTAAGAGAAAAATGTGTAGCAGAAAAAATATCTCATTTCTTATTTCTTTAATACGCAGAAGAGTATTAGTTAAAATGTTTCTTTTGTTGTGTCTGAAGGCTACTTTAGATTGGAAGTGTGACGGAGCTATGATAAAGTAAATCTGATTCAACCTGAAGATAAACTTGACAGGTTCTTTCTATTTGTTTCTTTTGACTATCTAATGGGTTGATCCTGGCTGGATGCCAGGTGCCCACCAAAGCTGCTCTGTCACTGTCCTCAGCTGGACAGCATTAAAGATATAACAAAAGGCTTGTGGGCTGATATAAGGACAGGGAGGTCATTCATCAGTTACTGTCACAGGCAAAACAGAATTAGCTTGGGGGAAATGCTTTTTTATACAAATCAGAGTAAGATAATGAGAAATAAACCCCAAATCTTAAACCACTTTCTCCCCACCCCTGCCTATTTCCCAGGCTTAACTTCAACTACAGGTTTTACCTTCAGCTTAGAAAGTTTTGCCTTTGCATAGGTGCTTGGCTACCATGAGGAGCTATAGACAGAGTTGAGTTAATGCTGAAAGAACAAGACGACACTCAGCTCCCGCACATATGTTGCAGCAAGGAACCAGCAGCACTAGGCTGGATGCTGGGATGTTCACAGCAGATGCACCAATCCCTTTGTAACCTGCACTTTCGATAGATCAGTCTCATTTCTCTCAGCAGCCATGTAATTAGTTCTTAGTTACATCAAACCAATGTCATCGATAGTGTTTCTGGATCTGTTCCTTCTGAAGGGCAACTTGTAATTAGTGAAAATTGGTTTCTTCCTTCAGACAAGGATTTTTGTCAGTCATGCAAGCACTGAGCTGCATAAAATCACTGTATTGCATCACAGCCTCCAGAGATATTGAGCAAGTCACCTGTGGCACTGTTGTGTTTGGGATTTATGTATTTCATCACTGGGAATTATGCAAATAAATTTGGCCCTGTTCCTTTGAACTGCCTTCTCCTGCCCTTTACTCTGTCAAAGCTTTGCTAAAACCCTGGAAATTACATATGGGAATTTCCCATTTGGTTCTGTTCTTACTGGTTGGTCAGCTGTATTGCTGTAGCACTTAATTTTCAGCAGTCCAGACAAGGGCAGTAATAGGTAGGAAAATATTTCTGTGAGGAGATGCAAATCTATGAAAACCTATCTGTTTCTTGTCTTATTGTAGGGGACAGGTAAAGACATTATAGACAGTGTCTAACATCATGGTAGGTAAAAGATGGTTTTGTTTGGATTTTGAAATCTTCCATGTTTAATATTAAATCCATAAAGAAGTGACTATAAGCCATGCAACTATAAGACAACTACAATCTATCAATCAAATAGCTAATTATTATACACATCCTTCTTCCTGTCTCTCTTCAGAAGTTAATGGAATGTTTTAAGCCTTCCCTCATTTTGGGGCTGCCATCCAAATTGATTTTCAAACCATGTATAGTCCTGATTTCCCCCTGTGCATATGGCTTCTCATCTGCAAGATTTTGAACAAAAACAGATGTAGCTTTATTGGCACAGCCTCACTTGTACCTGGAACTAGAGGATCTGCTTCTGTGTACTCTATGGTGGGGAGAGTGATGGGGCCAGCCACCCTGCAGAAATAATGCCCATTTCTGCACTGGTACAGGGGTGTTCAACAAGATTAACTGAGTGACTTCAGACTTTCAACAGATACTTCGGGGATAAAAGAGAGGAAGCCACTAGCAGGAGACAGCAGCTTGGTGATCAGGGACAGAGAGGCTGTAGCTTTGCAGCTGGTGTCTAAGAACAGTCTGACTACCCAGCTCTTCTCTTTACCATCCTCAAACCATTCAGAACTATTGGTTTCCCAGTATTGCCTAGGAAAAGGCTCACTTTCCCCTCATGTGTTTCCTCTCCTTTCTGACATCTAACCTGGATGTTTCTACAGCACTGGCACCCAGATTGTCTTTGCCTCATATTCTATAGCACGACCAGGACGTGTTTGGCCCCTGAACAACAGGAGGGCAGGTTTAAAAGAGGCTGCAAACTCTGTCTGCCTGTGTATTGCCACTGTCTTGTGGCAACAGAGAGGGAGAACAAGGTTTGTGAGGGGATCTGAGGAGGGACAAACAGGAAGGAGGGAAGCTGAGAAGCTTACAGTGAAGGAAAGTTGGGAAACTAAAAGAAAAAAAGGAGAATTAGACATGACAAAACCTGTCTTGATGGCTTGGGAAGGAACCCAAGTGTAAGCTTATAGCCTGGGAAGGGTCATGTCCAGCTAAGGCTTGAGTATCTCCAAGGATATTCAAACTGGATTCTCCAATTTTCTCCTGGGCAACCTGCTCCAGTGCTTTGCGATGAAGAGAGCTTTTTGATTGTCTGATAAGAATTTCCCTTCTCACAACTTGTGGCTGCTGCTTCTTGTGCTTTGACTGTCCCACTGAAGAGACTCTGGGCACAGCCCCAGCACAGGGAAATAATGGCCTTTCTTGACACAGACACCCCTCACTGACCCTGCTCCATGTGCAACTTTCTAATGACATCAGGATTAGGACACTGAAGGTGATGTCTTGTCCCTGCAGTGACCACCCTCATTCTGTCCATGGACAGACTCAGAGGTGCTGGTAGACAGTGGCCTCATTTTTGTCTTGTGTTGCAGCCCCCAGCCATGCAGGTGCTAAGGGGAACTGGGGCCAAAACTCATTGGGTCAAAGTGGACAACAGTCACCATCTCCTCATCTGCAGGGAATAATCACTACCCTTGAACACACAAACACCTCCCAGCTGTTGTATTTTTTTCCATTCTGTTTCCATGACAGATTTGTGAATATAAAGAATTATAAGATATGGGCATGAGTCGCACCAGAACCTAGCAGGCAACTTTCTCCAGCCTTTTGGATTTATTAAAAAAAAAAAAAAAAGGTGGTTTAAATTACTTTGTGCAAGTAAACTGAAGGTACTTTATACACACTTAGTACAAACAAAAGGATAGTGCTCCTGAAGTTGAGGTCTTTCTCATGGCTTTTGTTCTAAATTGAAATCTTAACCTAATTTCCTAAGTTGAACAAAGCATGAGATGATACTACATTTGGAATACCATGAGGAAGATCTCTGCTGTGACAAGAGGCATGTGACATGGCCTCTGGTGGGAACCAGCAGTGTGATGAAAACTGCCTGACGTCAGAAGTATGGGATGAGCACTAACTGGGTGATGTCACTGCTTTGATAGCCAAACTGCATGTGCTTAAAGAGGAGCAGGCAGGAGTGTCAAAGCTCATGGGAAGGTTTTGTCTGGAGAAGAAACAATGGTAGAATCAGAAGGGAGACTTAAGATGCAGGGCCCCTTTCCATCTAGATAAGAGTACCAGTAATCAAAATTAATCTGTGGTTTGCCTAGGAAGTGGCCCAAGAACAAACAGGGTTGGGTAAAGAAGAAAAGGAATTAAGTGTGAGTTTTTCACATGGGAGAAGTTTGGGTAAAGGAGGTGCAGGGGTGGTGAAAGGTAGGTTCAAGAGAAGGGAAAAACCAGGGAATAAGGTATAAAATGAAGGAGAACAAGAAATGAAGGATCCAGGGACAGAAGTGCAGCTGTCTCCAGGCAGTGATTAAACTGGCCTGTGGGCCCAGGCTCCTGGGAGCAATCACTGTGGACAACCCACCAACCTCTCCATTAGATCTGTGTCTGAAAGGCGGTGCAGGAGCCTTGTACTTCATCAGAAGGGATTAATGTGTAAGGAAAGATAGACTTGTGCCTTAACACTGTGCAGCTGGCAGTGCTGCAGAATGGCAGCTTAGCACTTCAGACTAACTTTTTGGTTTTCTTTACAGTAGTTTAGTCAAAGTATTAATGTATCCACTGTTATAATATTTATAATAAGCAATAGAACTGTAACTCAAAGTTGCTTGAAGTGACAGAATTGTGAAGTGGCACTGCTAATAATAGTGGTGAGTTTACTAGCCAGTTAAGGTACTAGCTTTTTTTAAAGGATGTGCTGCCTAATCAGTGAGTGTTACAATCATCCTCATCAGTTATGTCTCCAAACGAATGGGGCAGAGGTGAACTTAGGGAGTAGGGCAGAAAGAAGACAGAAATCTCTTTTTCATTTTTTATTAAAAGACTTTGTTAGCAATTTCTAAAATTTGTTTGCCTAGTGCTTTTGATGCCTTGATATGAAGCTATGGATAAGAAGATATGGTTACTATCTTGACAATCATAGTAGCTGGAGACTGTCCTAGTGTGGACAGTAAAGTGCAATGAAAGGGTAGAAGTGGCAGAATGCAGGTTGTTCACTCAGTGCCAATTTTTATTAGGCAATTATTTGGTAGAGGCTGAATGAGGTGAACTCCTGCTAAAATAAGCAAATAAACCATCCCAGGTTGTCACTGGGCAGCCAGTTTAAATAGAAAGGAAGTGGTGCTTTGGAGAAGATAGAGACTTGCTTCTTGCCAACATGATGCTTCTTGATACCTCTCAGTCTAGAAATGGTTCTATACGATTCATGTTTAACTACTCCTGTCTTCACGGAAAGGAAGCCAAACTTCCGTCTCAGTCAAGCTTCTGTCATTTCAAGTGTTATTCCAGTCAATTCTTTGGTAGCATTGCGTAATGCTGACAGATAATCCTTAGAGCAGTTCCTAAACAGCTGCACACTGAGGACATTGCTCTTTAGGTATTCCTATGGCATTTAACTTCGAAATGTAAAGCAGTTACAAAAAGCAGCTTACACCAGGGCATGGGAGCCTTATTGCCTCTTTCCCCCATCCCTTTGCCAGTAGCAGTAGCTCTCAGGGGAAGCATCTCCAGGACACTGCAAGGCTGCTGTTAATATCTCGGCCATAAAAGCTTGCCTAAATTCTGACTGTTACATAGAGAAATTAATATAGCTGAATAACAATCTGATCTGGAGTTCAAACTTTTTACATTATGGGGAAGAAATACCAGAAATGTACCTTTGTGAGAGGTACTAAGTCTGTGAGGAGTAGGGGGATATAGTTACGACTGTTTCTGAGCTCTACCTTAAGAGAGGCTCAGGTTACACTGTAACCACACAGAGCTGGTGGCCACAGTCATTTCAGAGAGCTCAATAAACAGCACTGGAAAGCAGCAGCTGCCAGCAGTAGATCAAACAGAATCACAGAATCATATATAAGACTGAGGGGGCACAGTGCCCTTGCAGCACCAGCAGAGCCTTTTTCCAGGGGTTGTTCCCAGACCAGGCGAGGCAGTCTGAAGATTATACGTGTTTCATTTCAGTGTTCAGGACTCACAACACTTCGGTGCAGTTTGTCACGGGAAGGTAACTAGCCACAGCTATTGCTTATGAAGCAGCATTGATTCTTTCTGGACAGAACACATATAGCAGAAAGGGGAGATACCATTTCAGGTTGCTTTTAAGCTAACTCTGTTTTGAATTAAATAGTTTGCATGTGTAACAAACTGGCAGAAGGTGACAGTAGTGACTATATGGTAAAAGAAACTCTAAAGAAACCCTTTTCCATGAGTACCCACCGTTCCTCCTATATCCCCACCCACACTGCAAGCTAGAGCCCAGAGTACAGTGATCTGGAAAGGCTGGTGTTACTTTGTTGGCCAGCCAGAAACAGCACTGTGTGCTTTGGTGTCATTGCACACAGTTATCCAGCTCCTGTCAGTATGCCATTCTGAAATGAGTCTTCCTGGATTAGGCTCACTTCTTCTGCCCCCAGGATGGGCTCATTAAACTAGAGCATAGTAGGGAGGCAGTTTCTGTAGGTAACATTGAGAGTTACCAACATCTGATTTTCCTCATTTCACAACCTACACTCCTACCCCTAAAAACACCTACAGACCCATTACCTCACAGCCCTTTACTTCCTTTTTGGCTGAATCTTCTAACCTAAAAAAAAAAAAAAAAAATTTCCCCGGCGTGCTGTTATCTCCAGTTGTACAGCACCAGGAAGGTGTGCTGGGGACAAACTGGGCACGATGTAATTTGCCGTGGGGAAACCCGCTGATGACAGCGGAACCCGCCCGCATGTGTGTTCCTGTGGCTCCTGCCACCCCTTTATAAGCAGGTGGAGGTGCAGCAATGCTGTCAGAGCACAGCCTGGGCAGGACCACAGCCACTGCGTGCAGAGAGTGGAAATGGCTGGATTTAGCAGCAAGACCTTGGTCCTGGTCTCCTTGCTTGGGCTCCTGGTCGTGCTCCTGTGTGGCACCTCTAAAGGTGAGTGGGTTCCAAAGGTGTCACTCCTGGGACACAGCTCTTGGGCAGGCCATGCTGAACTAACAGCCAGCAGCAATGAAGGTGGAGGCAGAAGGGATTCAGTTCAGCAAAGTGTGCTGGCTATTCCTCCTATTCTGTGGCTGGGGAGTTGGACAGTTGAGAGGGACTGCAAGGAAGGACCACAGGCACCCTCACAGCCTGGTCTATAAAAGGGTTTATTGACTTTGTTGTTTTCCTCTGTTCCAGCACAAAGCAACCAGGACTGCTGCCTATCTTACACCAAAGCGCGTTTGCCTCGGTGGGCCCTGAAGGGTTATACTGAGCAGCTCCCTGGTGAAGTCTGTGACATCCATGCCATCATGTAAGTCACTCCTCAGAAGATCCTCTTTTTTTCTGATCTGCATTAACCTTAGCGTGTCTGTTGAGGCAGAAATGGTGATTTGAACATTGCAAGCATGGATTTTCTTGCTCCTTCAAGATGTTAAAATTAACTGAATCAATTGTATGTGATACCTATAAGTAAGATACACAGCCTTTAGACGATGAGAACTAACAACTCAGGCAGCTGCACCACATACATAGCAAATCTGTTTATGAGCCAAACCTGGTCCATCTCCAGCTTAGAGCCACTCCAGCCAACACAGGATGTTTCCTTGTCAAAATCTCTTGAGACACAGTTCAGCAGCAAGAGTTTTCTTGATTCACAGAGATCAGGGTGATTTACTTGTTTTGGTTGATTGGTTTTCCACACAGTTTGAGCATTCCTAAGCATTCCTCTGTCACCTTAACTTGACAGCAGCTATTTTCTTTAGTCTCCCAAATTATTTCTGGCTTAACAGTTCTAATAAACTGGATGCAACTTTATGGTGCAAAAAATTATCCCTGAGCCTGAAGCAGCTAGTCCATTTAAACTTTATTGGGTGTTTCTCTTTGTTCATGTAGTATCACTTTTGAGCAAATGCATCTTCACAGTGTTTGTCAGCAGGGATTTTCAATGATTTATTGTTCTCTTTATCATTATTCCTTTTCCAGTTTCCACACCAACCGTGGGTTGAAAGCCTGTGTCAATCCTAAGGATGCCTGGGTGAAGAAGCACCTTCTTTTCCTGAGGTAGGAATTTAAAACTCTGAATTCTACTGGGCTGATGAAAACAGAGCATGTATGAATGAGTATCTCTTCAGTGCCACTTCTGATGGCAGCGCTGAGCACACTTGTCATTCCATCTCCTGTCAGACAATGGCTACTCCTTTTTAGAGTCTTCTTCAGGACAGTTGTGTCATGTGTTCCTTTTTCTGCCTGAGCTATTCTCTCTGTCTTGGAGGGAGAAAGAGGTAATCGGTGGCTGAGGTCATTATTGATGCATGTTCTCTCATTCTTTGCACAGCCATAAGCTCAAGAAGATGTCCATGTGATATGGTTTCCAGCAGGGAACTAACACAGATGGGGCTGAAGTACCAGTAGGTTCAACCTCCTGAACATTGTTGTGTGCTCACTCACAACTATCTCTGGCTTCTTTGGAACCATCAAACTTCTTGAGTTGATTCATATTGCATCGCAGGGTTGCTTGAATTTAAGCATTTTGTTACCGTTTCTATTTTTACTGGCAGGCTTGTTTTACTGATATGATGTAAGAGTACTGTTCAGTGAGGACTACTCAAAGCTGTTGTACAGGAGATGAGCTTTATTATCTTTGTGGCACATTATTTTTGTGTAAAGCGGGTTATTTATTCTGTTCATTCTGCTAGTCTTTTGGTGCTATCTTGTACCAAAATGTTTATTTTTAACCATAGTTAACATTATAATACTTCTAGAGCTGTTGTTAAACCAAATCTGCTTGTGGAGAAAAAATAAAATATGCTCATTTTTTAATTGAAAGAGGTGACTTTCCCTTGAAATTAATTCCTTTGCTCATGAGCCTCCAGATGAAACAATTACACCAATGTGTTCACTCTTGTCACAGCCCCTTTCCACCTTGCTCAGGTTCACAGAACCACAGAATCACAGAATGTTAGGGGGTGGAAGGGATCTCGAAAGATAGAGTCCAACCCCCTCTCACAGCAGGATCACCTAGAGTAGGTCACATAGGAACACGTTCAGGCAGGTTTTTAATGTTTCCAGTGAAGGGGACTCCACAACATCTCTGAGCATCCCGTTCCAGTGTTTTTTCACCCTCACAGTGAAAAAGTTTTTCCTTATGTTCTTGTGGAACCTCCTCTGCTCCAGCTTGCACCCATCACCCCTTGTCCTGTCATTGGGCATCACTGAGAATAGCCTAGCTCCATCCTCCTGGAACTCGGCCTTCATGTATTTACAAAGATTAATGAGGTCATCCCTCACTCTCCTCTTCTCCAAACTAAAGAGACCCAGCTCCCTCCCTCAGCCTTTCCTCATAAGGGGATTGTTCCACTGCATTCATCATCTTTGTAGCGCAGTGCTGGACTCCTTCAAGCAGTTCCCTGAAGTGCTTCTTGAGCTGTGGGGCCCAGAACTGGACACAATATTCCAGATGCAGTTGGACTAGATAACCTTTGGAGGTCCCTTCCAGGCCAAACCATTTTATGATTTTCTGTTGTTTAGCAATGTAAGTTGCATTATTTGATGGCCATATAGGGACTTCTCCTTTCCATTTATATAGTTAAAAAAAAAAAAAAAAAAAGAAATCTTGCAAAATGCCAGCAAGCCTTTTTATTACAGCTTGGGTATTATTTAGATAATTGATGTGAAAGCTTTTCTTTCCAAGTCTTAGCACAATCTTATACTGCGTTCCAAATCCCTTGCTCTCACTGTATCTAGGCTGGTCCTCAGCAAATTCTCTGTCTAGGAGAGTATTACTGTTGAATCTTATTTAGGCATATTATTTTTGCTTGTTTTGTTCTTGTTTTTTAAGTTTTATTTTTGGTGCTTCTCAAACTTTGTATATGGAATCATACGGGGAGTCATTCAGTTCCTAGTATTTTTTTTTCTCTCTCTCTCACTCCAGCACAAAGCAACAAAATAACTGGGCAGTGCAAAGGCGGTGAATTTTGTCAAGGACACCAAACCCTTTGCTGATTTAATTTTGCTGTTAAAGTGTAAAACCTGCCACATCTCATCTACTGGGCAAGTACTAACAAGTTGTTGCATGTTGCAATGAACATTTGTTGATGATAGCTCTTAACTGTTGGTCGAGGACTGTGTTTTGTTTCTCATCTCTTGCTTTTCCCACCTTCCATGCAAAGTGGGGTTGTAAAACATGTGCAACTTCAAGAGACAAATGGGTGAAAGCCCTTCTCAGCCTGTGGTACATGTGTTTTCAGTAGACAGCCAAGCTTTCTTGGGTGTGTCTGATGACAATGATGCTTTTCACATTGGTCTTGATGGTTTGTCAGTTATTTTCAATCACCATCAAGCCAACATGTTACCAAACTTCACTTGTGATGAAATGGGATGCATCATTCAGCTGTGGAAGTGGAAGGAAGTGGAGGGAAGGACAGATAGAACAGGGGGTATATAAGGAAGCTGCCCGAGCAGCAAGAGGCCTGGTTAGGAAAGCCAAAGCAGAGTTTGAACTGAATCTAGCCAGGGGGGTTAAAGGGAACACTAAGAATTTCTACAGATATATTAATGCCAAGAAGAAGACTAGGGAAGGTGTGGGCCCCCTCAGAAAGGAAAGTGGTGAATTAGTCACTAGTGATGTGGAAAAGGCTGAGGTACTCAATCACTTCTTTACCTCAGTCTTCACTGCAAGGGCCTCCAGCCACACTCCTGGTGTCATGGCAGACGATGCCAGGGACGGGGAGGAAGAACTGCCCATCATAAGTGAAGCTCAGGTTCGTGATCACCTGAAGAACCTGAAAGTGTTCAAGTCCATGGGACCCGACGGGATACACCCACGGGTGCTGAGAGAACTGGCAGATGAGGTTGCCAAGCCCCTCTCTATTATATTCCAGAAGTCATGGCAGAGTGGGGAAGTCCCCACAGACTGGAAAAGGGGAAACATTACTCCCATTTTCAAAAAGGGCAAGAAGGAGGAACCGGGGAACTACAGGCCAGTCAGTCTCACCTCTGTGCCCGGAAAGATCATGGAGCAGATCCTCCTGGAGGCACTAATGACTCAGAAGAACAGTGAAGAGGTGATTGGGAGTAGTCAGCATGGCTTTGCCAAGGGCAAATCCTGCCTGACAAACCTGGTGGCCTTCTATGATCAGGTGACAGCATTAATAGATGAGGGGCGAGCAACTGATGTCATTTACCTGGACTTGAGCAAAGCCTTTGACACTGTCCCGCACCACCTCCTGGTCTCCAAGCTGGCGACACATGGGTTTGATGGATGGACCACTAGATGGATAAAGAACTGGCTTGATGACCGCACCCAAAGAGTGGCTGTCAACGGGTCCATGTCCCAGTGGAGGCCAGTGACAAGCGGAGTCCCTCAGGGATCAGTCCTGGGACCTGTCTTGTTCAACATCTTTGTGAGTGACATGGACAGTGGCATCGAGTGCACCCTCAGCAAGTTTGCTGATGACACCAAGCTGTGTGGTGCAGTGGACACGCTGGAGGGAAGGGATACCATCCAGAGGGACCTGGACAGGCTGGAGAGGTGGGCCCATGACAACCTCATGAGGTTCAACAAGACCAAGAGCAGGGTCCTGCATCTGGGTCGAGGCAATCCCAGGCACAAATACAGGCTGGGCAGTGTCTGGCTGGAGAGCAGCCCTGAGGAGAGAGACGTGGGGGTGCTGGTGGACGAGAAGCTCAACATGAGCTCTCAATGTGCGCTTGCAGCCCGGAAAGCCAATCAGATCCTGGGCTGCATCAGGAGAAGTGTGACCAGCAGGTCAAGGGAGGTGCTTCTCCCCCTCTACTCAGCTCTGGTGAGACCCCACCTGGAGTACTGTGTCCAGTTCTGGAGCCCATATTACAGGAGAGATGTGGACGTGCTGGAGCGTGTCCAGAGAAGGGCCACGAGGATGAGCAGAGGGCTGCAGCACCTCTCCTATGAGGACAGACTGAAGGAGTTGGGGCTGTTCAGTCTGGAGAAGAGAAGGCTCCGAGGTGACCTCATTGTGGCTTTCCAGTATCTGAAGGGGGCCTACAGGAAGGCTGGGGAGGGACTTCTCAGGCTATCAGGTAGTGATAGGACTAGGGGGAATGGAATGAAGCTGGAAATGGGGAGATTCAGGCTAGATGTGAGGAAGAAGTTCTTCACCATGAGAGTGGTGAAGCCCTGGAATGGGTTGTCCAGGGAGGTGGTTGAGGCCCAGTCCCTGGAGGTGTTTAAGAGCAGGCTGGACGAGGCTCTGGCCAGCGTGATCTAGTGTAGGGTGTCCCTGCCCATGGCAGGGGGTTGGAACTAGATGATCCTTGTGGTCCCTTCCAACCCTGACTGATTCTATGATTCTATGATTCTATCTTTTGCCAAATACAAGTCGCAAAAGTTTTTGTCTTCAGACTAAACACAGTGCATGCTAAGTTAATCAGGAGCTGCGGATGTTAGAACATTTGCTTACAACGTACAACAGGTACAGTGCTGTGGCTGCTGTTATCTATCAAGAATAGTGTATTGCTCATGTAGCTACCACTGTAAGCAAAATCAGGCACTTGTTTAACAGTCTTATAGCTTCCTTCGGTTTATGACATTATCCAAAGATTATGCAATCCAAAATGCATATCCAATGTAAAACACCAGATGAAATTTAGAATACTCTAAGCTTAGAAAGCAAATATGTTGCAGGAAGAGACTAAAATACCGGTTAGGCCACACCTTGAGTATTGTGTCCAGTTCTGGGCCCCTCAAGTTTGGGAAAGATGTTGACTTGCTGGAATGTGTCCAGAGAAGGGCAACAAAGTTGGTGAGGGATTTGGAGCACAGCCCTGTGAGGAGAGGCTGAGGGAGCTGGGATTGCTTAGCCTGGAGAAGAGGAGGCTCAGAGGAAACCTTATTGCTGTCTACAACTACCTGAAGGGAGCTTGTAGCCAGGTGTGGGCTGGTCTCTTCTCCCAGGCAACCAGCACCAGAACAAGAGGACAGTCTGAAGCTGTGCCCGGGGAGCTTTAGGCTGGATGTTAGGAAGAAATTCTTCCCAGAAAGAGAGATTGGCCATTGGAATGGGCTGCCCAGGGAGGTGGTGGAGTCACCATCACTGGAGGTGTTTAAAAAGAGACTGGATAGGTGCTTGATGCCATGGTTTAGTTGATTAGATGGTGTTGGATGATAGGTTGGCCTCGATTGTCTCAAAGGTCTTTTCCAACCTGGTTAATTCTATTTCTATTTCTAATTCTATTTCTACTAGTGTTAATTGTTGTTACTACATTTACAACAGCATTTCTATAGTTTTGCTATTGGACTTGTTATATCCTTAAAATAGAGTAACAATTTTATTTGTAAGCACCTTCATTTACATTTCCAAGTTCCTGAAGTCTTGCTAACTTTAAATTAAAAACAGTATTAATTTCTTTTTACACAATCAAGGAGACAATCAATAGTCAGGGTTGAGACCCCCTGAATAACCAGGTCTGCTGTATATAGTGCCCACACAGAACTGTGCTGGATACACTGACAACATGTGTCCTATACTAGAAGGAGTTAATCTACCATCATAGAAAAGTGAGAAGAGGGATTACACACAGCAGATTTTCCTGGATTAACAGTGTCATCAAAGGGATAAGGAAATCCAAGAAGAAAGAGTTGCCTGTATCTGAAAAGAGGTGAGTCAGGTAAGTGGAGCTGACTCAGTGGTTTGGCTCGGTTGTGTAGGTATCTCTAGGGAAAGTGCTCCTCTGTGTTCCTCACTGGGTGCATCCAGATAACTCAACGCCTGTCATCTTTCTGCTCAGATGATATGACCACACAACACTTGCATAATGACCTGATGCTGTCAGCTTTGCTGTCCTGACTGAATGATACAGACATCTCCTTAACCAAAGAGTCTCCAGCCTTCTGCAGCCTGGACCATGGAAAGGAAGGCTAATGGTACTTCTGAGGTCTTCTCAAACAGGGTAATAGAAAATTATTCACCTTTTTATAGAAAATGTTCTGCCTTTTTTCTTTTCCTCCCTTTTCCATTGATTGTTTGGGGTTTTTTTTAGTTGTCAAGTACACTCATCAACTTGGCAAGATTAGGAGGAAAAGCTCTCCATTAAGAAGTGTACAGCAAGAATAAACTTTTTTTCAGCTGAGTGAAAATTTCACTGAAGCAAGTAAGAATGTATGGAATTTTTCTGACTGCAGGGGATATGTAAGCAGTTTGTTGGAAATGGAAAATGGGAGGAAATATAAAAGAGAACTACTGTTCCTTTCTGGTACTTGCTATCTTGCTGTAGGTAAACACCATGCACATCTGTTCATGTAAGCAGAAACTTGTTGGTGACACACTCTCTAGGCAATAGCAAGTAGTAATTTCTTTGGTTTTGATGAAAACAGCCATGCATGGATGGAAAACAGCCCTTGAGAGAGAGTACTTTGTTTTACAACACACTGTCAGCTCTTTCTCCCAGAGTAACTCATACTAGCAAACTCCCAGATAATGTTCCTTGTACAAGTAATGTAGTTTGAACAACTTTTATGGCTGTATGTCATGATTAGCACAGGAAATAGCAAAAGACAGCAGGAGCTCTAACAATGCACAGAGAAGAGTATGTGTCTGGTCAGGCAAGAAGAATCTAGTTATCTATGCCAGAATAAATCATCTCCTATTAACAATTACCTAAACCCATTTAATTCACCGAAGCAGAAACGAGGAAGTATCAGAGCACAGTCCCTCTGCATCTGACAGACCTGACAATGATGAGAAAGGACAGCATGTGAGAAAGCGCAGCTTGGAAAAACTCCTCGTAGTACAAATCCACTGCACCCACTACTGACATAACAGAAATAGGAAGTGGCTTTCTGCATCTTTCCCTGAACTCAGACTGCTCCTGAGCTGGCCTTTCTGATTCAGTTCAGCACACCACAGACCAGCCTACTTCAGAACAAGTGGGTCATGGTACTATTCTAAATCAGGAAACCTAAACCCTACTCATCTCTGCAAGTAAGAGTGTGTTTGAGCCAGAAATGCTTTCTTCTCGTTATCCTTCTTAGCATGGTATTTTGGCTCAAGAAAAGGGAGATTTCCAGAACATGTGCTGGCAGGAAGGGTCCAGTGTTCTCAAACGGAAGCTCTTCATTGTAATTGTGTTCATTTTGAATCATACTACCCAGTTCTGCTGTCTTCAGCACTCTAGATGAACACTTATCCTTTCACAGGCTTTTGAATATTGACTGGCAATCCTGCCACTCACGCAAACTGCGGGCATAGGCAAAAATGCCCAGGGAGCAGCTGATGTGTATGTTCTCTTTCCAGGCTGACAACACCAATATTTAAGAATCTCTGTACATAAAAGCTGATCTCATCCAGAGACAAAAATTGCTGCAGAACCTGGATGAGTGTCTTGACGTTTAGTTTTATTTCCCTGTGCAGAAATGTTTGAGTGCTCTGCAGTCCATGTACAGGTTCTTGAAACTGACCTTTCATGACTTAGAGCACTCTTCAGATGCAAAATAATATCAGGCAACTATTTTGCCCCAGGCAGCTAAAGAAATTCCTTCTAAAAGTATACAAAAGTTTCCTGTTTCCCAGAACTTGAAGAAGAGTTGAATTTCCGTGTCACATCAAGGTTTAGTAGTATGAACTTCAGCTCAGTCCCTGCTTGACCAGTCCTCAAGTAATTAGCTGTGTTCAAGTCCTTCCCTCAAGTTTTAAACTTGGCTTCTTAAAATCTCCTTAGGTAATCCTGCCTGTGCCAGAACTCAAAGCCTGCTGTGTCAGAAAGACATACTGTTAGTTACTATTTTGCAGTCAGGCCTTCCCCAGGTGGCACTCTGGGCCAGACTTCATCTCAGCATAGTGTTAGCTCTTAGTCCCTCACTCTGGTTGTCAGCAGCTTTTTCCAGTTACTGTATAGGAACGCAGCAAACAAGATATCATGCCAGTGCCTCTTTGGGACAGTCTGGATGGCAGGCACAGCACTGAGAGGCACTGACTTCTGTCCTGACTCCACTGCTCCTGCATCTTCTCCTGACAGAGCTAAGGAGGCAAAAGCTGAGGACTAGTTTGATTTGCCATCTTCCAGTGTCATTATTGCCTCTTAATCCCAGGCAATGACAAGCTGTGAGGTATGAGTGTCCAGATGGAGATTTACAGCAAGAAAGTGAGGAGAGAATGCGCTGCATTGCCAGGCACTGACGTCATGGAGCTCTCCAGCCCTACTACTTCTCTCTCCCCTGTTCAAACTTGGGCTGCTTTTTCCCTTTCTGTGGCTCATGAAAAGCAAAGGGGAGGGAAAGATCATGATATGCAGACCCTTAAAAAAACCAAAAAAACGATTGCTCAAGAATTTTGCAAGGACTGATTCAATTATGTGAATGCAACTCTGAAATACAGAATTTAATTCAGTGAAGCTGTTGAAGTCATGATTGGAGTTATAGTGGAACTGCAGATGCTCCTCATTTATGCTGTAGGAAGTATCAAGCCTTTAAATTTGACTAAAAGCCTAAACTCAGCCTTCTAGTTGGCATTAAGTAATATTGAAAGCATCAGAAAGGCTGCATGAATGTGTGTTTACGAAGAACACAGAAGGTGTTAACACAGGAAGCAGTGTCCATGCCTTGTTCATTGTTTGCATCACTTAAAAGTACAGAAAAATATTTACATTCTGAAGTTATAATCTGGGTGGGTGCACATTATGCCAAACAAATACAAAAAGCTGTTAAGAAACTGGAGACCACCAAGATGAAGTTATTTCTGAAAAGGATTGGTCCAAGTCAGTCAATTCAATTGGGAAGCTGTTCAGATTATTTGTTTTCAATAAAAAAAATTCTTATCTGCCCCAAGGCTTTCCACATACACAAAATTTAAACAAACAAATGGGAACACAAAACCCAAAGACCACTTTGTCTCACAGTCATGCCCCAAAGTACATCTGGAATTGACCATTGTATTTTACTTCCTGGCTTTCAAAAACCAAAGGACCATCTTCAAAGTGAAGCTGTAGGGAGCCATGTGGGTGTTTTAGGACAAGTCACGTATTGTTAAACTCTAACGGGACTGTCTTTTGTTGTCTGAGATGTGGGCCAAATGAAATCGTGTTCACTGCTTCCCCCTATTGATGCTGTACCATCATTTCTGCCTAAAGCAGAAAGGTTTGGTTCCCTTAATCTGTGGCTTTTAATGATTCCATATCTCTTTTCAAATGCATCCCTTTTCTTCAGTCTTTAATGAAATAGGATTTTCATATTCATGTATCTGTCCTGAGTTTGTCTTAATCAGGATTATTAGGTTTTGGGTTGGGTTGGTTTTGGTTATATTTTTTTCCTATTTAATATTTGCCTGTTTTCCTTAATAGTTGCTTCTCTGGTTTCAGAGATTTCAGATGGCTTTCATATATTTGTTATGCTATTAAAGGCCAGCATAGGCTGGGAGGTCTCAGCTCTGCAGACGGGGCTGGCAAAACAGCTCTCCACCCTGGACTCTTCTGCCTTGAGAATGCCAAAAGATGACTTTAGGCAGCTGTGTCAAACATGGCAGCACCTCCTCTAGCCCAGAGGGGAAGATTTTTCAGTCCTTGGCTTTCGCTGTGTCACACGTGCATGCAGGTGATCTTTGGCCATTGCTGCGCCAACAGGTCAAGGCCTAGCTGCAGAGGATGAGGTGGCTGTTGCTGTGCTGCTACCAGCCCGTGTGGAGCCACGGGCCTGGCTCCTCCTGCACTGTTGATGGCAAAGGAGGAGCAAGAGGGGAGACTGCTGCTGGGCATGTGGCCCTGCTAGGCACAAGGGGTGTGTGTGGGTTCTGTAATGGTTTCTTAGTGCCCTGAGCAACCAGAGCAGGAAGAACAGAGTGATCCCACACCCACAGCTGCATGGAGAGGGGTGTTAGCAGGATGGCTGGTAGGGAGAATTCCAGCTAGATGCATCTTATTGCAGATCTAGGCTGTAATTAATCATTATGAAAACAAAGCAGTCTTATCTGCATTGCTGTATGGAGTTTAGAAAGTCAAAAGTGAGGGCAGCTGGCACCAAAAACTGTGCATCCACTATCCAAAGGCCAGTTTAGCAAAAAGTTGCCCCCTCTGTTATTTATTTATTCATTTTGTGGGTTTTCTGAGCAGAACCACACTTTACCCTAAACTTCATCAGGAGACTTAATGACTTTCCAGAAGTAAGCAAGCTGCAGATGACCAGCTCAGGACACGTAGTAACAGATCTTTCAAATTCAATGTTTTTCTTACTGACTTGGCGAAATGCAAATTCATATGAAAATTTTGACTAAGTTGTCCTTTCCCACAGAAAACCAAGGAGCAGCAGAACTCTTTTAATAACTGTTTCCAAGCAGAAAGCAACATGGTTAAACACTTTAATATCAGCTCACTAGAAAGTGTAGAGGGGCCAGAGCCCTGTAGAGATGGGAACTGTATTGTCATTTCCCATAAATGACTGCATGGAGGCCTGACTGAACACCAAAACAAATATTGATAGGTTTTGTAAAACACGTTATCCAGGCTTCTTTTAACACCAAACTACAACAAGTATCTTCAGGACAGATTGTTTGAAAATAGGGCTAATGAAATCAGGCAAAAAATGCTTGTTCATTTCCAGAATGTAAGATGGCTCATATGTAATAATGTTTAGTATTTTTCATCATGTATCACAGTATCACAGTCATTCATCACCCTGCTAACTCTCAGCAATAGCAACCAACCTCCTCCTAGTTCCTGGAGCTGAAACTAGGCCTGCTGTACTCAGTGCTATAAAAGTGGAAGCATTACTGTCTATTGTGCATGTTACAAAATCCTGGACATTTCATTAAGACTTTCTTATAACTTTTCTTCTTTTTTTAAAGCAATTTTTCTGGAATGTATACAAGATGGGGAGCCAAGGACCACATCTATATATCTACTCAATCTTAGACCTGAGTAAATATGATATTATTTCAGATAACAGCATTCTCTGATGTGTTACAGCATGCTCCTATATAGCTCTGCTTGATTGTTTTAAATGTAGTTGAGGTCAGCTATGTACTTATTTTTTTCCACTAAAACACAGAGAAAAGAAGGCTACAAACTCACATCATGAGTGAGGGGTTTGGAACACAAGCCCTATGAGGAGAGGCTGAGGGAGCTGGGGTTGCTTAGCCTGGAGAAGAGGAGACTCAGGGGTGACCTTACTGCTCTCTACAACTACCTGATGGGAGGTTGTAGACAGGCCGAGGTTAGTCTCTTCTCCCAGGCAGCCAGAACAAGAGGACACAGTCTCAGGCTGCGCCAGGGGAGGTTTAGGCTGGATGTTAGGAAGAAGTTTTATACAGAGAGAGTGATTGCCCATTGGAATGGGTTGCCTGGGGAGGTGGTGGAGTCACCATCATTGGAGGTGTTCAGGAGGAGACTTGATGGGGTGCTTGGTGCCATGGTTTAGTTGTTTAGGTGGGTTGGATTGGTTGATAGACCTTCAAGATCATCGCGTCCAACCTCTTCCAACCTGGTCTGGTCTATTCTATTCTGGTCTATTCTATTCTATCATTAGCCTACTATGTTAAATACAGAATCTTGCTTTACAGATGATGATTACTGTCACGCTTTTCTGTTCGGAGGTGAAGCTACTTTTTCCTTATAGAGTCATGATTATCAAGATGCTTGCCCAAAGCTAGCAGGAACATACAGCTCTTGACATTGTGATGTGATGAATGACACTTAACTCTTAGCTCCTGGAATAGAATTGCCAGAGGATGAAATCCACTGGAGTTTTAAGACTCTTTTTTTTTTTTTTTTTCCCAGTTGGGTGCTTGTTTTGTTTTGTTTGTTTGTTTGTTTTTTCTGCACTGCTAAATAACACAGATGCCAGAGCATGGCATGGAAGAAATCTGAAAAGGAAAACCTGCGATTGCAGCTTCATGCAAGGAATGTGTCATACACTCAGTACAAGGACTGCAAGAAAAGCTGGGGGAACAAAGGAGATCACAAGTTCTCTCTTTTCCAGGTCAGAGGCATCTTTAATTATGGGCATTTCGGGGAGGGAGTGATGTTGTGATTGGATGTTTTTACTTCTGCATATTGTGCTGGAGAGCAAAATCTGCACTTCATGATGAATTTCTTGGCTCTTTTCAGTCAGCTCTGCACTGGTCAGAGAGACTGAGTCTGGCCTGGTTATGTTTGCCAGGAATTCCCCCAAACTGCTGGGAGGTACAACTGTTCCCAGACATTGTGTACAAAGGCTCATATACAAGGGTGTGTTTTGGATGGAGAGAAATAATTCTCTTATTTGTCAAATAAGACTCTGTGAACCAGCAGAAACCATAGTTATGTTTAAACAAATCATCCAAATAGACTCCAAGTAAACCAGCTGTTGGGAAAGGCCCAAAATAATTTCACGCCCTTGTCTACTTGTTCTTTATGTTGTGTCAGTTCTGGGGGGACATTATGTGTTCTGCTACATACAGAAATACTTCATGCTGTATTTCTACAAACAGAAATATTGTTTGCTATTACTTTCTGCCATTGCTGTTACATTTGAATATTTATAGTTTGATCTTCAGCTTACATGCAGCACCTTAAATATTTGTTAAATGAGGGAGCTTTTTAAAAACAGTGATTATAAAGACCCCTCAGGGCTTCAAACCCAGAATTGAGCCTGTCCGAAGAAAATAGGTTGAATTATGGAAAGACGATTAAAATTGCTTCCAGGGATTGCATGCTGCATTCTGAAATCCTTAAGTGTTGTAGCTTTATCGTGTCAGCAGATGGCAATGCATAGCTGTTAAAAATTGATGGTCAGTGTGCTCTTGATGGTTACCCTGAAGTTAAAGAAAGGTAGAAGTTTTGTGTAGGTTTGGGCAAAACCCCCAACCTTTACATATTGCTGGATATAAGCTGGGGTCTTTTGAATGACAGTACACATCTGGGTGAATTCTGCAATGGTATTTAACCTTGAAAACAAAGCTCTGTAATGTGGCACATTGCAATTTTTAAAGTTCCTGTTTTGTGTAAGGCCTGCTCTCTGCTGAGATAACTCCTTGATTTTCACAAGCTTTTAAAATAATTTGCTCATCACAGACACTGAAATCACCAAATCCTTGTTTAAATCCCAGTGTAAGTAATGTATTTGCTCTTTGTTGTGCCACATTGGAGCTTATCTATTTGGAAATACTAGAGATAGGCAAATCCCATCAGTGCTGGCTTATTTTCTTCTCTTGAGCAGTTAGAGGTGTATGAGAACTTGGTTTTCAGTTCTGCTTGAGGCTTGTAAATGAAACATGAGTATCAGGTGCTTCTGAAATGCTAATATAATGCAAGAGGTGGGGGGAGTCTTTCTGTTTCCAGAAAGCGTAGCATGCATTTGCACTGCTTGTAAGAGAATATTTTTTCCCATTGTACAGGAGCATAGTCTGAAATTATTGTGCAATTTCACCTTCTTGTCATTTCCAGTGATTGAGGTGAGGGTGTTGTGTAGGCACCCTGCAGAGAAACAAGCTTTTGTTACAGGATCTTGGGGTTTAGATTCTTACAACACTGTGATTTGCAGATTTTTTATCTTAGGGACTGCTGGAGCAGATTTTGCAGAACCAAGGTATATTTTTTTTAATGTTACTCTAGGGACTGAGTACTGCTTCATTTGGTCAAGCAACTCTTGCTGGCTTAGAGTTCTGTGGATGAAGTGGATGAATGCACTTGGCATTGGAAGGATGTAAACAGTCCCGTGATCTGAAACAGAACATAAACCCAGCTTGTTCTCCTCCCTTTTTTTTTCCATAATTGTTAAATATTTTGTTGTTCAGAGCTGCCTGCACAGAGCCCTAAAAATGCCATGAATCAAATTTCCATAAATTTCCATAATTATCTATTCTTGTACACAGATATTTGTATACTGTGTCTGTTTTAAAAAATACAAATAGTTTTGTCATTTACACATCTTGATTGCCTACCCCGCTCCTGTGGCTGAAAATACAACCTGTCTTACTTTAGAGAGCAGAAATTGATGTTTCTCTAACATAAAGCAGATTTTCTGTTTTGCTCTCTGTCCTTCACTGCACCATTGTTATTTCCATTTTGAGCAGTCCCTACTCTTCTGAATGGGTCTCTGAGCTCCTTTTGTTTTCCTTTTGGAGACAGGCAGCTGGGAAAGCTGGGGATCAGAACAAAAGGTTGACGCTCTGGTGATATGTCAGTGATTAAATGGCGTTGCTTGTAAACCATTTCTTTTTCATTCTTACACTTGAGATAAGCTCTAGTGGACCATGCTGTATTTTTATCATCCATTTTCCCCACTGTCAGCAATTGCTGTGGTTTCCCAGGTTATGGTTTTGTTGTGTGTTAGACTGGAGCAGAAGCCAGCTGGTAATAGGTGACAGTTGTTCAAATGCAAACCTTGTTACACAGCAGCCAGCTTATTCAAACCTAAACCAGATTATAGCTTTATTTCAGGTAATTTTCAAAGTATCACAGTAGCCTGACTTTCATTGGCAGTATGTGGAACTGTTTTCATCTGTATTTAATAAACTTCAGTAATTAGCTATAATTTACATGAGACATATTTGCTGCCTGAATAAAGAACCTTAGAAGCGATGTTAGAAAATCAGTGATCTTCTACACAATACTTTAGAAGTTTAGTATGAATAATTCGTTTGTCATCATGGCCAATTCTGTAATGCTTGATTTAGAAAGTAATTAATAACACAATTTATTGCTGAGTAGACATGTGGTTTAAAGAAATAAAAGTGTGGGGGGTGTGTGTGTGTGTTTACATATGCATACCTATGCCTGAATGCTCTTAGTCTAATAAATTGAAGGTGTGCATTTATCTCTGTGTTCTAAACCACAGAAACAAGTCTCATTTCCCTATACGATAACTTTCCATTTCTGTATGTCATTGTCACCCATAACTGTACTTGAAAGGACTACTGTTAGTTCTGGTTGATGCAGAAGGGGGAGCACAGGCATAATTTTTGCTGAATACTTGTGAACTTTTTGTTGTGGTTGTTTGAAATTTATAAAACCTTAAACCTTTCAGGATGTTTTTGGTTGGTTGGTATATGGTTGGTTTTGCACTAATATTTGGTAGATATATGCATGGAAACTTAATATAAGGTAATTAGATATGTATAATTTAGTTGACTGCACTTTAAAAAACCAGTGATACACTTGAAAACACAATCTAAGCAGTTGTAGGTAGTTTGTTATTTTATGTTGGGGGAGTGTTGTAATACTGATGCTTTTCATTGTTTAGCTGTATTTAAACTGCGGGGTAGTTTATGCAGATTTATGAAATACCCAGTACCCCACATACAAATGCATAAAGGTATTAAAAGAGACTTGAAAGCTTCAAATGAAGAGTACAAGCTTGGTCAAACACTCCTGCTTTGTTTTGAGATTCAATATCTGATTTTAGAAATTACTTTGTTCCATAAAATGTGTGTCATGTGTGTGTCTTGGGCATTGGAGTGAAAGGCCATGTGGTATTTATATACCATACTTTATGGGGTATTTTATCATGTGGATTTTAGGTAGGATTGAAAAGTGACCTGTGAGTAATATAAATCATTACACTCAGCTTATTTTCCACATTGTTTCCTTAAAACATTACATTTTAAACCCCCCATGTATTTAGAAAATACATAACAAAATCAACTGTCATAAATTGAACCAAGTAACAATGAGTCCTGGGTTAACACAGCCCACTTGCACCAACAAGCCCTCAGCCCCATGCACAGGCTGGAGGGAAAGTAACACACACAACAAATGGGTTGAGATAAGGAGTTTACTGAGATCATTCACTACACAATTACCTTGGCAAAGCAGAAGCAGCAGCAGAAGCCAGCAGTAAACAGTTCCCCCCACCCTAACTATGCAGCAGCCTGCCCAGTAGAAAAGACCAACACCCCAAACCTGGAAACTGGAATTAGCAGCTAGAACAGGAAGCCTCTCATGTTGCAATCTGAACATCAAACCTCGTATTATTTTGCTCCAGCCAACACTTTCATTTTGAACATGGTATGTGTGGAGGGTTGAAATTAGCCCCCAACTAATATGGAGAAACTCCCCCCAAAATAAATTGCTAGACCAGCTCAGCTTGGGATGGAAGCACATGAAGCTGAATTTACAAGCAAACTAAACTCTAGAAATATGAAATGCAATGAATATGTACAAAATGCACCATATATGTTATCTATCTATAACTGTTGTTTATAAACAACACAGAAGCTCCTCAGACCCTGCTGGATGGGTCCAGGGGACCTGTTCACCTCTTTCCCATCTCCCTCCCTCCTTCTCATTACCTCACACAGTAGTCAAAACAGAGATAGCCCTGGCAAGGCCATGGAAGAGAGAGGGAGAAGTTGCAAGCAGAAGCGACTGAAGAGGAGAAAGAATTGTTTATGCCTCTATATGCCCATTAGCAAGCCAATGAATTACATAGATCTTATTATTTGTCTTTGTGTCCGGTCTTTGCAATCAGGGACTAGGCTAAAGTTCCCCCTTCAAACTGTAACAGCATGACAGCATCATGATATTGAATACCCATCAGCAGATTCAACTCAACCCATGACAAGGACTAACCTACGTTATTGTCTTACATAGTTTCACAGAAATACTTTAAAAAAACCAATGTCAAAATGGCCACAGCACAATTTATAACACCTAAAGTTACCAGCTAGCTTTGTGTTCTAGACCAACTTTCAAAATCATACTTACAGTAATTCTCTTCTCCAAGTTGCTGAGCCTAAATCACATAAGTGTCTACCCCAGCGAAATAAAACAACAGACCTCAAATTCATGCATGTATAAACAACATCAGTTTTAGCATCTCCTACTTCTCCAGCTTCTCTTACTGATTCTGTAAAATGCCTGGTGATCATATGGAGGGCATAGAGGTTCTGGTTTAGAAAGATTTATAACCAGGAAGAAGAAAGATTAATGTAAATCTTTAAAAATGTAGCCAGCACGCTTCTAAACTTATGCCTTCCAACATTGCTCTAAACCTGACTGAACACATGAAGTCATGCATAAATATCTGATTGTTATTTTTTTCTCCATTCACTGCTCTTACTGGGCCAAAGTTTTGGAAAAGTTGCTAAGTCCTAAAGGCTGAACCAAGCCTAACAGTTTTTACCTTACATTTATACACATGCTGCTTTTCTTCTCGTCCTAAATAGAGTAGCATACATCTGAAGCACTCAAACATTAAATAACTGATTATTCACAGAAATCAAAGGTGCCATTATATTTCATCTAACAGTCCTTTCAAGTCTGTAAGAGACATTCAGTTAGTAAAATCCTTAGCCTCTGTATTTTTCTGTACAGCCAGACTTGGTTAACAATGGTAAAATTCATTTTGCTGTAAAGATGCTGAGTGTTTAAATGCATGTTGCTCTAAGTTAAACTTCAGCCTTTTGCAGTCTTAAGACATGGTCTCTTTTCTCTGCTTATGTTGTTGAATACCAGATAGGGTAAGAAAAGTTTCTACTTTTGGGTCTTTCCAGTAACAGTTACTGAGCTGATACTTCTTAAAAAACCCCAGCATTTTATAATACCTACACACTTCCAAAAATACTGGATACTTTCTGTAGCAATCTAATGCTTTCCATAGTGCTTTTGGAATACGGTAAATACTTTCCATTTGGGGAGGGGGGAGAGGGAGGGGAGGAGGGAAGCATTCTAACCTTCTACTTTTACTTAAATTTGAGATTTTCCTGTCCCAATTTTAATCCTATTAATTTCCTCTTATGCCCTTTTTTATTGTGTTTCTTAGTTGGAAAGTAGGCTTGAAAAGAATAAACATCTTGTTGCTTTATGATTAATGCTTGCAATCCAGTGCAATGCTTTTGTTAATTTTCCTTGATTACTCCACTTCTTCCTTTTTTGATGAAATATCATTTGCAAAAGCCAGAAGTGCTTTAACTGCAAAAGAATATCTACTCAGTGCAACGGCTTGGCTTTGCTGGCTTGCTTTTCTTTCAGCAGATGGTCAGATTTTTAAACACTCCATTATCATGGTTTAGAAGACTTCAGAAGAATCTCTTAATCAGCTTCACGTTGTCATTAATTTCCCTGTATTTGGCAATTTTTAATCTCAAACCATTTGCCCATAAAAAGGTGAGCACCCATCGTCATAGCTCCAAAGCTCCTCTGGGACTCACTGGGCAAATACCATTTTAGTATATTACTGCAAAGTATGTTATGTTACATGTGATATGTGAGTAGTGGTATGTTGTAGTTAGTGTACTTCATCAGTAATACCCTGCTATGTGGATACAGTTTAGGCTTCCAAGTTCTACCTGGTACACACTGTGTAGTTGTCAGAAACTCTGTCTTCCTGCATCTTGGGCTGTAAAGGGAAGTTGGTAAGGCAAATGAGAGTTAGGAAAAACTTTGAGACATGCCCAAATACTCAGGCACCCCAAACAGAGCTATCATTGTCCTTGTAAGAACTGGCAGCTCTTCCAAAGGCCTTGATTTTTATTTGATAAAGTCTCCATTTGATTCTGATTTTGATTCTGCATTTGAGTTGGCCTGATTCTTAGCTTAGTATTATGCAGAAAGCTAATAGTAATCTCAGTGTTTAGAATGCCTAAAGCTTTTTTGTGACAAAGTTTTATTTAGCTTTTGATGACATAAGCTCAAATGTCTTAGCTGGTTGTGGGATTTCTTTAAATTGTTTTTGGTTTGGTGGGGAGGTTTGGCTGTTTGGGGTTATTTTTTATAGTAAGGAAAAAAGTCCATGAGACCATGGAGGAGCCTTGTCTTTTCTCTCTGCAAAGCCATCTGGATTTGATTGAAGATACAAGCTTTGAAAATTATCATTCCTGTTCTGTCGCCTGTGTTGTTGGCCACACAGCATATGGCAAGCTGTCAGACCGACCAAATGAGTATGAGTATTTTAGCAAAATTCAAGTCAGTGCAGCAGCACCATTATTTTGAATTGCAGACTGCGACTTGACAGCTATCTGGCAGTCGGGAGGAAAAGAAACCAGTTTAGTTCTTCCCAACTTGGTGTTTGGCTCTTTTTCCTACCCTTGCATTGATTGCGAGGCTCTAATCGTTTGGAAAGGAAAGGTTAATTTCTTGGAAAAAAAAATAAACAATGCCCTGTTGCCTTTGCAACCAGCACATGCCTGCAGGAGCAGTTCCTCTGTTGAGGTAAGAGCCTGTTGCTTCTTACTGAAGTTGTAACTTTTTTGAAGATGCAGGACCTCTCTCCTGAATAGGAGGCACATTATGGCTTTTTTGCTGCTTTTCTATGAAAAAATCCATAATTTATAAATTATTTGGAAAACCAAATTAAAAAATACTGATTTACATCTTAGGTCCATATTGTAGGCACTGAAGCTGTAAGAAGTAGGGAGGAAAAAATAAAAAGTAACCTCGTGGGAGATTTATGACAACAAATCAGATACAGCATTAGTTAGTTCCCCAGTGGTGAGGAAAGGATTTAGCTTGTCGTCAACATTGTCACTGAGTTAGGAAGTGTTTGCTGAGTAAAAAGGCAGGAGGAATAAACAGGGTAGTCATCCAGTCATTATGCTTGATGGAATTTGTCAGCAGGTCAAATCAATGCCTTGTGGTCCCTCCCAATGAGTAAGACCAGTTTTAAGAGCTTTGTGGCAAGAAGATGATCTGAAAAGATCCTGAAAGAAATGTTATCCCTATTAAACATAAGGACAGAATTAATATTTGGGAGCAGCATTTTTTTTTAAACTCTTGCTCTACCAAGGGAGGTTCTGAAGTAAGTAATTTTGGCTGAGATCACTAGGATTTAGGGTCTAGCTGAAAGTCTCCAACTTGACAGTTCATCTCCATTAAATGAGTTAGAGTTTTTAATCTTGCTCCACAAATACTTCTCTTTTAGATTATTTTTGTTTGCATAGAGAGTAGTTCTTCTCTGAAAAGAAAAAGAATTGCCTGTTAAATCCAACTGTTGCCTGAAGATATTAAAGCTGTTATGCGCATGATGGCAACATCCATCTTGTAAAAGTCATAATAAAAAATACTTTTAAAAGAGTACTCATAGTTCTTGTAGCCACTTTACTTTACAGAGAAGGGCAACAAGGCTGGTGAGAGGCCTTGAGCACAAGCCCTATGAGGAGAGGCTGAGGGACCTGGGGTTGTTTAGCCTGGAGAAGAGGAGGCGCAGGGAGACCTCATTGCTCTCTACAACTACCTGAAGGGTGGTTGTGGCCAGGAAGGGGTTGGCCTCTTCTCCCTAGCAACCAGCACCAGAACAAGGGGACACAGTCTCAAGCTGCACCAGGGGAAGTTTAGGCTCGAGGTGAGGAGAAAGTTCTTCACCAAGAGTGATTTGCCATTGGAATGGGCTGCCCGGGGAGGTGGTTGAGTCACTGTCCCTGGAGGTGTTCAAGAGGGGGTTGGACGTGGCACTTGGTGCCATGGTCTAGTCGTGGGGTCTGTGGTGACAGGTTGGACTCGATGATCTTCGAGGTCTCTTCCAACCTTAACAATACTGTGATACTGAAAGGTGCCTGTTTCTCCTCTCAGGCTTTAATTGCTTTACATCTTACCCTTTTTCCAGGGTTTGGTTGCTTTACCTCTTGCCTATCCAGCTGTGACTCTGTGGCTGTTAATTTTTATTTTTATTTATTGTCAATATACATTTAAAAGTGGAAATGTATTTTTATACTTTGAAAAGACACTGGTCTTGATGTTGCGGTAAGCATTAGACTTGTTATGCAAATCGATTGAACACTGAAGTCTCTGCACATTTTGAAGAGATTGCCTTTATAATGTGCACATTTATGTGCTAGATCTTTCACAAGTTTGTTTTTTTTTTTCATTAGAAGGCTATGTTAGGAAATTTTCCAAGTAAATACAAACAGTCAACAGTCACCCCATTCAGTGGCACACTGAAGCTTGTGTTATTACTGTTGGCCAGTACAGCTTGTGCAACAACTCTTACAGTATTTTCTGAAAGTAGGTCACAAAGTTCAAATGGTGGTAATCAAACATGACATGGGGTGGAGGGGGCAGCTAGTATCTTCTCTTGGCTACTGGAGTTATTTATGTGCATTCAGTTACTTTTATTTACTGATTAATAAAAACCTATTTTAAGTGTAGATTATAAGTGTGGTGGTTTAAGATTTGTAAGTGTGGTGGATTTTTATCGTCAACAGAAGATAGAATAATATTCCCCTGAATTAGATAATTTAATTTCAAACAGCCTAAATACTTAGAAAGGAATAGCATGACTCATGAGGAAAACAACTAGTATTTGGGCTGTGTCATTACTATTCCAATCAAAATAGTTTGGGGTGGTTTGCACTTTTTTTTTCTGTGTTATCTACTTTGTTTCTGTCTTCCTGAGACCATGGTCTGGTTAAAAGGTACGTGTTTTGTCACTGGGGATTTGTTTTTCTTTAAAGGGTTAGATGACATGGAACAGTATGATGGATGTTACATCATCCTCTGACCAAACTATAGAATTACTGCATAGCTCTATCTGCAGTTGCAGATTCTCCATGGCCATGGCAGACTGTGCAAAGAATCAGAGAATCTGCTGAGCAACATGCAGTGTGTTTCCAGCAGCATGGGATGGAGCAGGAGCTGCGCTTGTCTCCCAGGAAACTTGCACTTGCAAAACCTATTGACTTAGGAGTTCCTTGTTGCCATTGGTTATTATAAATAAAGAATAAGCTGTGCATAGTATTGCTTATGGCTGATTGAAAGATATGAACTTATTAGGTGATGTTAGACCTGCAAACACTTTCTTTTGCAACACCTGGAATTTCTAGATGATAAACGGTACCAGGATGCCTCCTGATTTTGAGGTCTGTTTAGCACCTTACATTTTAGTTAAAGATTTAAATATAAACAGATTTTTATTGTTAAAGGAGAGAATGCAAACACGGGAAAAAAAAAACCCTACATTTTACTAAAATTGTACATAAATCTGTTTTACAGATTTCAACAGGACAAATGCTGCAACATTTTGGAAACTTTCTGGGCAGGTTTCTTGTCTTCTTCTCATTCACAACTGGATTGGCACAACTTTATGATAAAGGATTTACTGTAAGTGAAGAAAAGGTCTGTGTGGGTATTTTCTGTGAACAACAGAGCGATGACACATTCCATTCATGAGGTTGGTATCTATGAAATAGCCGTGTTGTTCTAGCCCTTAACTCCTCGTAATTAAGCAAAACTGGAGTTTTTCACTGAGCTTGAATTTACATTAAGTAAACTCAGTTCTGATGTTTGCTTTACCTAACCAGATATTTTGTTTATTTGGTTTAGGTTTGTTGGCACGCATTTTGCTCTGTTCTGGTATATGTTCTCCCTGGCATATGCAGCAATCTTTGTCACACATTTTAACTATGGTGAAGAGCTGCAGTCTCTTCTGGGTGCTGTTACTGTCGGTAACTACAATGTGGTGGTTGTGGCAGTATTAACTCCTCGTGCCAATGCTTCACAGACATTTTCAGCTGACAGTATAAAGCGTTTTCTGACTAACTACCATTAACTGCTAGCTGTACCTTTGGATTTTGTACAAATTCTATCCTGCAATGGGTAGACTAATCTACAGATCTCCATGGGTGAGATCTGAGCTAACAAGGGGCACCTTTCTTTCAAATATGAATGTTTTCTTTACTTTGTTCCAAATAAAACTGATAGTTTTCATGCATCATGTGCAAGGCTTTGTCCTGCTGAGAACTGAAGACTTTCTTGATCCAATGGCTGTTCAAGTCAGGATGCTACTTTATATAGAGAACCTATGTATTAAAATACTATATAATCAAACAGTTATTCATTACTGAAAGTCAGCTTTATGCTTTTGCTAAACTGTGGTTTATTGAACTGGCTGGTTATTATTTCTGTTGAAATTATTTCAGATAATTTTGATTCTGTTTGCTTACAGGTGGGGTTTTAAATGTGTGAAGCTTACAGTCACATCTGGTTTTTTAAACCTGTAGTAGTTACTTGTGTTTTGCAACCAGTTCTTGAGAAAAATGGCACTGTTCTGTGTTTGTTTAAGCCCTTGGTCTTGTTCCCTGTGGAAGGGCTACTACTGTCAGTGCTTTGATTTGAGAAAGAAACTGGTCTAAAGAGAGTGTTGAGAAGAGCAGGCAGGAGGCTAACATTTGGGAGCAGGCTGCCAGACTCTTCGTGCCTCACTGAAAAAGGCTGTATGACAGATGGCCATGTCATCATAAATAAAAATATAATATTGTAGTTCAAGGCAGCTTTGAGCATGTTTTCACATTTTCTCCCCAGGCTGCTGCTGAAGAACACAGAGAGCACTGTGTGTAAATCCCCTTAGTCTGCATAGGAGTCAATACTGGGAAATTAACATTTAAAACTTTTAAAATGACAAAACTACATCTGCTGTGCAAACAAATGTTGCTGTCCATTTCATAGAGAAATGCTTTTTGGTTTAGCCAGTAAAGGAAAGGCCTTAGCAATCTATAAAGTGTGGTTTACAGCACTGACCTATTTCATGTGAACTTCCAGCACAGCCTTTTTGTACCTTTGTGCCTCTCCCTGATTGCCTCTTGCCTGGTGACCCATTAAGTCCTCCACACGGATGCTGCTATGCTACTGAGTTCCACCATGGTAGTACCTCTTGGCATTACATGAGAGTGATTGAAGAAGAATGCTTATCCACATTCCACCACTGAAATAAGCAAGGATTACTTCCCATTTGGATGACGTATTAGTTTCCTGCCTGTGGTTACAGATTATCAAGACAACTCTGGTATGGTGCTTATATATGAAGAAGACAAGTATTTAGAGTGATCTTAGATTCTGTTTCATCCATGTAATTTTTATTATGTCAATAATAATGTTTTATGATGTAATTATTATAATGTTCAAGTTTTACCCAGTTTGAAAAGCATGTATTTAATATCTGCTTTTGACCAAAATATTATCAACTTCTCAGTACTAATCTTTTACCTATAATTCACTTTTATCCCTCCATTTTTGGTTATAACCTTTCCATTTCAGAGTAACAAATAAGTGCACAGAACCGACACACCTGACAAAGATCTCTTAAACTTCGCAGTAGTGTCTAAATGCTCCCAGTCTGTTCCTTCCTTTACTCTTGAAACAGATATTTGTTTGACCTTTTGCAACACATAGGAATTAAATTAATTAGACAAATAGGCCACTATTTACATGGTGGGAGGCTGAGCATTGTGGTAGTGTCCATCCTTTCACAGCAGACAAAAATGTAAACTGTTTTATGTGTACTTTACGACCACTAAATTAATGCCTACATTCCTCCTCCTCAATTACCTTGGTGACATTTACTAACTAGATTATAGTCACCAAGTCATCAGTAGAGAAAAGCATGGTGCTGTTTCACAGTTGTCTTAATTCTTTGAAGAGTAAATCCAGTTCCTATTGAAGTCAAAGATTCACTGACTTCAATGGAAGGAAAATTAGGCTCTTAATCAGTAAGGAAGTGTAGTGTCAGTCATACTATGCCAGACCCAAACCATCAAAAGCATATAAATGATCAAAAGTTTCTATGTTTAGCCTGCCCCACTTTATACATAATGAATAACTAGTTGGTGTATGATTTAATCTGAAAATATTTTATTAAGCACAGATAATAACGCAGAAATCCGTGTAATAAAACCACCTCAGAGAAAAAGCTAAGTTAAAATGAGTTATTATAAATATTGCATTTAGAATTCTTATTTTACATACACAACTCCTTAAAAAAAAAGTGGACAATCATAAATTAACAGCTTCCAAGTAACTGGAATTTGGTATGTTTCAAATCAGAAGGCTGTGCTGCAAATCTTCAGCTTTAAGACGTAGGAGGATCTGTTCTCATCTTGTACATGTAATGGATACCACTTTGTGCCAGGGTGTGATTAGGTGGATGGGAAGGAAGAAAGGGTGAGCATGGTCTTAGTGCTGAGAGTCAGTTGTATTTTCATGACTTACATTAAGTGAAAATTATTTTTCAGGAGAGAGATGATAGAATGCAGCTACAGAATTTAGTCTTAACAAGTTTTGTTTTTCAAGGCATTTAGGATCTTTGAGTTCTTGGTCTTAAAACTCATGACAAAGCTGTTGGGAAGGACTTTGCCTCTGCCATCTTCTTCAACCTGGCCCATGATGATATAGTTCAAACCTACAACAGAGAGCACAGAACCCTTATATTACAAGATAAAAATACAGGACATGTTTTGGCAAGTATAGCTCTTTATGGTCTCTACTTGATTGCACTCCGCTACCAATGCCTTCTAATATTTTTTCATTCCTACCTAAAGTATGCAGTTCCTTACCCATCTTTGCCATGCTTGTTTTTTATGTAAGAGTACAGTTATGTCAAGGTGATGCTCCACAGGGCTCTGGGCAATCTGATCTAGTTGAGGACTTCCCTCCTTGCTGCAGAGGGGGTTGCACTAGACAACCTTTAGAGGTCCCTTCCAACCCAAACCATTCTATGGTAAGTAAAACTGCAAAATGCAATATAAACCTGTATAACTAGTTGTTTTTTAATCTTAAGTTCATTATAATATTAGCAGCTGATTATAGAAGCAATTACTAGACTTTTACTGATTTTTGTGATCGTATTTCAAATAGCAGTTTTCAAAAATGTTTTTTATAAGTATACAATGCAGTTAGTTTTGTTTACTTACCTCTTCTGATGAGAGGACACTGCTTACATACAACAATAATCTTGGCACTCATACTCTTGCCTGCTTGCTGAATTGCTAAATTTCCTTCCTTATATACATTGATGAGTGATATTGTTGCATGCAGACTGCCAGCCCGTGTTATTGCTGTGATTACAGTTCCAGTTATTACTAGAAGAAAATACATTTGACATTTTGTTGTTACTTTTTTAGACATAAACTCTGAGACACCATAAAAATTCAGAAACATACTAATCCGTAATAAAGGCACAAACCATGCTGGAAACAGTTACTTAAAACTATGAGTAACACCTGTAGCAGATAACTCACTACTGAAAAAAAATTGGTGGCAGCACATTGAAATATATTTTTCCATCTTTTGCAAGTCCAGTTCTAGGTTTAGCTCACTTCAACAGTACAACTTGATACTACTGTTAATGACTAATTTTCAAACAGTGGAGAAATTGAATTGAAAACATTCTAGCCAAAAGCTGAATTTCCAGCTCTCTGGCATTCTCAAGTAAGTAGCAGGGAATAGCTAATGCCCTAGGAGCTATGTTTTGTTCTGTTTGAGGCCTGATACTGATACAAATTTCCTTATTTCAGCTACATTTAGACTACAGGTTAGGCCATCAAAGACCTCATGGTATGAGAATAAATATCCTGGCTTTTTTTCCCCAAGGATGACTAGATTAATTTGTAGACCATCTTTGTCTGGCAAAAGGGAATGATAAACTGTATTAACAATTCCTTTTCCCCTCAGGTCACCTTTTAAAAATAAGCTCTTCTATCCTAGGATCAATTAGATATTCAGTTATCAAATATGTGTATTTCTTACAAGTTTGCATAATCCACATTTTGGATTAGGCATTTGTAAATTTGCACATTATCTGCCTTTAGTCAGAGCTTTTAATTAAATAGAAATACTCAGATTCAATCAAAAGAGCACCGTGGGCCTGAGTAGCCATAGCGCCTGTTGGTCGGGTTTTAGATCCAGAGATCTCATTCCCTTGAGGGCACTGAATAGTGTTGAGAAAGACTCAGTAGGTACAGGCAAGGCCCCAGCACGTTGCAGTGATTTGTGTTTCTTGGGAACTGCCATGCTTTACTAGTTTATCAGGATATTGCACTTGTTTAGGGGTGAAATTCCAAAACACTGGAGTGAACCACTGCCCTAGGCGCTTGCCCATACTCTCCCACACACCCTGTCACTCTTAACTATCCAGCCTCAGGGCAGACCTCTGGGTGGTACCCTTGGAAAAAGTTTGTGTAACCCTAAACAAGACCTGGGAGACATTCAGGAGACATAACAACAAGATCATGCTGGCTTGGACATCCCAAGGATATTCAGAATCCTCAAAAGCTGAGAAAGCATCCTCCCCTGTCTTGCCCATAGCGTGGGTGAGATCACTAATAAACAACGACACTGCATACAAATACCTGCTCAGCCTCATGACTAGTGGCATCATCATACCATAATTCAACATGATAGTCCTGGTCCATTTCCCAGAGATCACAGACACCACAGGGAGCACATAGTGTAAATAAGAACTTATGTAACACAACTATACAAATAAATGGGCTAACACTGTGAACATGCATGATGTAGCTAATACAGAAAATGCATATGCCAAAGTTTTAATAGGCTTTGGGTGGGTTTGCTTTTATCTCAACCCCTTTGGGCCCCAAAGAAGACTGTCATGGTTTAGACACAGCCAGTAACTGAGCCTTACACAGTTGCTCATACCACCCACAGCCTGCCTGCCTTGGTGAGGTGGGATGGAAAATTAGAAGAAAAAGGCAAAAGCCTTTGGGTTGAGATAAGGAGCACTGAATAGAAAAACAGAGAAAGAGATGAAACAACCATAATAACAATAATAGTAGTAAATAAAGCAAGTCATATAAAAGGCCGCACTGACCACCATGGCTCAACTCATCCACCTGATCCTGCCCCACTGCACCTGCTTACTCCAAATACCCAGCCTTGCTCCACCAACCCTCCCCTTATCTTATGGGCATGATGTGGTACTGAATATCCACTAGCTGGTTCACCTCCCTGTCTTGGCCATGGCTCTTCCTAGCTTCTTGTGAAAAAGTTAATTGTATCCTACTCAAAGTCAGGACAGAAGTCTATAAAATGAATTGTGGAAGTCAGCAGGTTCAGCATGATACAGGTGCTAGCTGGTTACAGACAGAGCAGTAACTGGATCAATACTTTCCTGTAGTAGGTGCTCTTATGCTGTCATTTGCTCTTTGGATGGAGGAAGCACATTTGTTTCAGACATGTGCAGTGCCTATTTCAGAGTATCTCCAAGAACATATTGAGTAAAACACATAAGGTAGTGCAAAAATATAGCCTACATCGTAATGCTAATGTGGAACTACAGCAGATAAAATTCCTATGAGTCTAAAAACCACAGTGCTAATTGAATAATTAAATAGAAACAAACTTTGCTTCCTTACCAAAGTTGCTTGAACAGTAATTGCTTTCCATAGTCCCGCTCCTCTTACACTTTTGCTGGCACAGGGCAACTGTAGGTTTCACAACTTTTTTGAAAAGCAAAAAGTAAATTGAAATAAGATACTTGATAAAAATACAAAGCAGTATGTTTAAAAACAAACAAAACCAGAAGAAATGTTAAGAATCCTGAGGTATACCTTATCTAGATCTGATACTGCAAGGTATGAACACCACAATAGCAATATTCATAGTATCATAGTATCAGTCAGGGTTGGAAGGGACCACAAGGATCATCTAGTTCCAACCCCCTGCCATGGGCAGGGACACCCTGCACTAGATCAGGCTGGTCAAAGCCTCATCCAGCCTGGTCTTAAACATCTCCAGGGATGGGGCCTCAACTACCTCCCTGGACAACCCATTCCAGGGCTTCACCACTGTCATGGGGAAGAACTTCCTCCTTACGTCCAGCCTGAATCTCCCCACCTCCAGCTTCATTCCATTCCCCCTAGTCCTATCACTGCCTGATATCCTGAGAAGTCCCACCCCAGCCTTCCTGTAGGCCCCCTTCAGATACTGGAAGGCCACAATGAGGTCACCTCGGAGCCTTCTCTTCTCCAGACTGAACAGCCCCAACTCCTTCAGTCTGTCCTCATAGGAGAGGACATAGGAGAATATTCCATTTCTTTGCATCACTTCCAACCACCTTCTCATGTATCCAGGCTAGATATATATTCTAGTGGCCTTATAGAATGGGATGTTATGGAAAATTGACATTTGATTGCAGTGTGATCCTAAAAAATGTAACTTACTTAGTGTCGTTGCTTGTTGCCATCCAGCCATTGTAGTACACTTACAGTATCATAACATTATAGTACAGTAACATTTTGGAGGGGGGGGCCTTTATGTGATGGAAGGGACCAAGTTCAAATGTCTGACTTTCCTCAAATTTTTAAACAGCTTAATGACATGTAGTACTGTATAGTTTTATGGATAGCATTTAGAAACACAACACAATGTTTGAAGTATTTATTTAATATTAGGGATTGACATTTCCATCCTAAATGGATTGCTGTCTTTATAAACAAGTGAACACACTTTGTCTTTTGTAATTTCTTGGTCTCTGTGCTTTACTCAACCCCTTCTACTCAATATGTCAGGACACATAATGTGGGATGCAATGTTTTAACTCTCTTATGTCCTCTCAAATAGTTATTTGGGCTTCACCAATGACATCATTGAAAATATAGAGCCAGAACAGACTAAAACCCCTCAAACCCTTATATAATCCTGACTTCCAAGAAAAACTTAGTTATGAAAAATCTGTGATTTTTTTTTACTTTGTTCAGAATAGAACATTTTGCAGAATTTTCATTCAGCCTATACTTTCTGAAACAGAGCTTCTGACTAAACTTCCAATCAGTGATTGATACCTGTTCTTCCTCTTAATTGAATGAATTGATTCTTTTGATAATTTTCCAAGTTTGAGAGTTAACTGAATGACATTTAAAATTATTTAGTCTTCAGTGTTATGCTCATGACTGTTAGAAGATCTACATACCCATTGTATACTCATCCCTATACTATACATAACTGACCAGACATTGAAAGGAGTTCTCTCTTGTATGACTGACAAGTCCTTTTGAATTACTTCTCTTTGTTGTCCTCTTTCAGATGGCTTTGTGGGTTTTTACATTTTCTAACACTGATGCTGTCATAAAAATTGACTTGGAATTAATCAGTGAAGTGCTTTTGCATGTGCACACACAAACAGCACACAGAGCAAAACTCAATAGCAAAACCCTGAACACAAATGGACCGTGAGATATCTAGCAGCCTGGATTAGTTGAGACCAAGTGTTTGAACCAACAAATCCATTGAAAAGTGTTTTACAGTGGAGAAGAGCTGAGTTATTTAAAATTAGCAGTCACACCAGGATGATTTACAGGTCATCAGGATGACTTACAGGTCATATTTATAATGTTTATTTTAATCTCTTTTAAATACCTTTCATTATCGGTATTAAAGCACCACAGCTTCTTGCTTTCCTGTTGACAGGCTATTACTGTCCTGACTTTTGTTGCATTTTAAGCACGAACCAGGTTGTATTGCAAAAATACCATAAGTCTTTTGTGGTCTTTTCTTCCTACAACTGTATCTTAAATCTCTCTCATTCGGGTTACAGAAATTGTATGCTGAAGACATTTGTCCCTTCAATATCTCAGTAACGAGGTAGTTTTGGCAATACCTTCAGAGAAATCCTCTTCCAATCTTTTCTGTCTAGTCTTAAATACAAAAGGAAACTTACTTTTAATGTGACTTATTTCATTATAAGATCCAATCACTGAATTTTTTAAAACAAAAATAATTCTAGGAGAGTGCCATATTGACAGAATCTGAAGAGTGCTCAGGTGGCTTCCATACCATTTTTACTTGATCTTAACTATCTGAAGAAAAAAATGTAGCCAGTTTTTAAAATAATAACTTGCATAGAAGAAAAAGTTCCTTTAAATGAAACTACATCCTGAAATACTTAGACCTTCTCATAGAAAATACTTTTGCTTATACATTCTTCTACTGAATTTCATAGTTAACTGTCAAAAATTAAGAAAAGACAAGAATTCTCTCAGCTGAATAACGTTAAGTCCACTGAGTATTTAAATTTTAATTAATTCCCTCAACATCTGAGTTACTAACAAACTGTAAACCTCTAATTTTAATAGATTTCTATTAATTTTTTTTCTGTAACCCTCTCCTTGTCCTGGAATAATTAATTTTTCTAAGAAATAAAGTAAAGCCAGTACAACTTACTTGAGGTAGGAGGAACGGTTGTGGTAGTAGGCGGAACTGTAGTTGTGGGTAACTTTTTTGGTCTAAATTTATAATGGCCAATAAAACCATCAGCTGTTAAGCTTAAGTCAGACAAAAACTGAATGAGCAACTCATTTTTCTCAGACAGAATAGGCCTGAAATAGGAAAACAAACTATTTTCATTGTTCTGAACGTCAAAGCCAAAACAAACAAACAAAAAACCACACTTAAATTATTGGTTTGAATTGCAGATTGCAGTACCTGCACCTAGACTGATACTGAAATACAAATTTCTTTGCTAACATGTCAGACACTGATGTTTTGAGGATGAAACTCATTCTGATAAATCATCTAAACTTCTTGTTCCTGAAGGTTATGCCACTGTAAGTATCTTTAAATTCTTCCCTGTATCTTCATTGCAGGCTTCACTTCCTTGGAATGGAAGAGGCTAGATCCTCAGTATGTAGCAGGGGTAAGTAAATGTTTGGCTTTTATAAATTTGTTTTTCTTTAATGAACATCATATTATGCATTTGGAATTTCTTGTAAAAATTAATTGTGTTGGACTCTATAATCTCTGAAAAAAACAAAACCAAAACCCCTAAAAATTAAATGCTTGGGGTTATTGTTGTTTGGTTGTGGGCTCAGTTTTTGTCAATGATTACCAAGGCCTTGAGGAGCTGGTGGTTATTTTCTTAGGAGTTGAAATGACATGAACAAGAGTAGTTCATTGTATTAATTTTTATTTCACAAATGGCATAGTACCTTCTGTGACACTAACTGCCTCTGGATGTAGATACAGCGTGACAAGACTTCATGTAAAGAGTACTGTTAGACTACCAGCCGAAGCAGCACTTCTCTTTTCTTCTGAGCTTTCCATAGACCTTATCTCAATTCATTAATAATTACTAACACAATTTTTTTCAAGGAAAATGAGAGGTTTTGGGAAGAGGAAGAAAAATATAGGGGCAAAAAAATCTCAGCAAGGAAAATACAAAGTGTATGTAGTTTTTGTGAAGCGATTGTTGCTTCTTCCCAGCAAGTTTAACAGAGCTCATGAGCAGAGATCTTCAAAACACTTAATCAGGCCTTTAAATGCCTGGGAGCTCAACTGGAGGTACAAAATGTGGTATTTAATTTAAAAAATACTAAAAATATTTCAGAAGCCTAGTAAGATGAGACACAGTGGTAGTGAAGCTCATAATTCAAGAAAGTTACTTACGCTGGTGGACTGTCTCCACAGTACTTCCCAATTCTTTTGGCATCATTGATTTCCCCACCATTAAACACTGCCACATAATCATATCTGCAATAGTTGTCTCTCTCCACATCAAACTTCTCAAACTTTAACTCTATTAGCTGCAGGGAAAGGGAAAGTGTAAATAACTCATTAAGATGTTGAAATGTGAATTTATTAGCACTTCTTATAGTAAGTGACCACTTCATATGAAATACCAGTTGATTTTTTTCCTTTCCATAAAGTGCTTGAAGTCCTTAATCCATTTAACTGTGGAGTGAAACATTTTGGTCTGCATTCTTTCTCTCCAAAAAATAGTTCAACATATGACTCTAATATCCTATGAAACATTTTGTTCTCAAACATATGCAAGCAACTGCTGATAAAATTTTTATCACAGAATGAGAACAGAATAGTAGGTGTTAAGTGTTAAATTGCTTTTAAAATAAGTCTAAACAAGAAAGGGGCTTTTATTGTCATTGTACCATTCAAGATGTGTTAAAGAAAAAGCAAGGGCCAAGTTGGTAAGAGCCACGTCACTGGCTTCATTAAGAGCAGGGTTTGAATCACTATGGTTGCCAATGCTGTGTTTACTTGATGCAGAAAAGGTCAGAAACAAAAATATTAGCAGAGAGAAAACTAGTAAATAGTAAGACTGAAACCAAGAGAAAGTAAGTAGTTAGAGGAATTGCATTTCCATACACAATTTCCATTGATGTCAGGGCTTCACAAGTCATATGTGACAACTAATGTATCTCTGGTAGTTCCAGTACCGATGCTATTACCTTCAGTATGACTTGTATTTTTTGATTTTGCCACTTACAAAAGCACTTGACAAGAAAAGAGAGACGAAGAAAAGTTTACTTCTCTGAAGTCCTGCAATATAATTGTCAGTTGCGTATAGCAAGGAACGAAAACACAGCATAACTGCACCATTGAAACAGAGAAAATATATGCATTTAGGTTGCTTCTTCATATGTAGCACAAGAGTATTTAAATCACCTTCCCATAAATAGCACAAATGAGGTTTGAATGACAACACTGAATTGTGTTGACCGTAAATACGCAAGAGTTCTCTTTAAAGCTCTGTGTGAAACAAAAGATGGTACCAAATCTTTTAAAACTGTAAAAAAAGAAAAAGGACTCATCTGTAGATTGCACACACTATTTGATTTACTGGCATGGTAGAAATGATCTTGTGCTATGTTTATAGTAATGATAACTTATCACCAGCTGATGTCTTAGTTTTGCCTGGATATGCTTCTGCATTATTGAGATCATTGTATTTCCCATAAAGTATGAGTAACAGAGGGATACTTGGTTTCAGAGATGAGTAACAGGCCTGTTTCAAAACACATGATGAAAAAATGCACTTTAAATGGAAGGACTCATCTGAGTAATATGCTTCTGATCAAGAAAGGTGGTACAGAAAGAAGTAATGCAACTGGGAGCAGAAATTATATTTTTTTCACAGCAGGCCACAATAGCTACTTTACTGTTGTTCATAAGTGCATTTCACACTAACAGAGAAGTATTTCATGATAGAATAGAATCTCTTCATCATCACGAGAAGCTCCTCCATCTTCTTTAACAAACGAAGTAATTACTGATTTGTGCTAGAAGCAAAACAGTGCCTTGTTTTATTGCTCAGATGCTTGAGAAAGGAAAACAGAGGACCTAAACTTTGGCAAATGGAAAAGTGAACAGCTTTTCATGTGCACTTGTAGAGAGATGCTTATTCAGTACTTTTTCAATAATTACTTTGTCACTGTCAAAATTCTGCCTCATTTATATGCAGACTACCACTGGTGCACCCCTTCAAAATGACAGATTCAGAAACGTGTAGATTGATGGAACAGGACCCTCAAAAGGCACAGGATATAATGCCCCAATTTTTATGCTTATTTTGCCTTTTGAAAAATCTCCTCTACAAGCTTAGGAAAAGGTTTCAGGATTATATAGAGATATTTAGAAAGATGTGGAGTAATCTGCAGTTTACAGATAAGGTGTTAAAAATCACTACTACCTATCTATAGGATTGTTAAATGACTTGTGTCTAGCAAGCAAGGAATGTGGACTGGAGTACAGGAAAGACTAAGCTTACATACTGCTTCAGCTCAAGGGAGAAAATATCTTGGTAAAAACTGAAAAGTATAAAAGATCTGAAGAATACATTTATCTGTGGCAGCTGTTTTATTTGGAGGTTTATGGGCAGGGGCAGAAGATTAAGAGGAAAATTGTCTTTACATGCAGAATTAAAAAAGCTGGATGTGGTTATAAAATGTAACCTATTAAACATTCTTGGCAACCAAAACATTCCATCACTGTAGACTTCCTGCCAAGATACAGAGCAGATGGCTCAGCAACAACCAGAAAATGTGAAGCTAGGATTGAGATTAGCCCTACAGCATAGGGAACACACTTGTGTTTGCCATGAGGGGCAAACGGTGGCAAATGAGCCCTCTTGGTCTGCTGTCACAACTCTTTAGGTCTTCATGAAATGGTAGCACATGCTTTGATGGCATCTGCCTAATGAAGCAAGTGTGTTAGGAGATGGAGCCTTCAAAATATGAAATAAAACAACTTTTATGAAACGTACATGGAAAATACCTATGCAGGACACATCTGAATATACTCCCTGTACTGTAAGCAGAAGAAAATAATTTCTCCTTTTAATAAATTCAATCATCTTTGCCTGGGTACCTCAACAACAAACTGCAAAAAACATTAAGAATGCTACAGACATTGTTAGACTTAAACCTAACATCGGTTATCATCACGTTTGGTCCTGAGATGATCACCTGCCCTAAGTTCATTTGCATGATGTTTTGTTAATTAACAAAATCTCTTAAAAAAGAGATAAATCTGTTTCAAAAGCCTTGCCAGTCATAGATTCTTTAAAAAGTTTAATTTAGGGGACTGTATTGATGCACAGGACATATAATGTTGAGACAGCACAGGAGTTAGTGGAATAAGCCAGGTAATAGAAGACAGGGAAGTGGGCATTGCTGGAGTGTAGGTGTGCCTGCTCTCCTTGCATGTACCCAGTTTTACCTTTCAGCTGGACAGCATTTTCATTACTTTGGTGCAACACAGGCAGTGTGTTGTGTGAGTAGGCTGTTGATGAGGTGTTAGCCCTAGCAGGCAGTGGAAGCTGGATCATGCTGGTGTGGCAATGGTAGTGCCTTACCTGGTTCCTTGGGGCAACGATATGCCAGGAGCAGGTGACTCCTGCTGGGTAGTCTCGCTCCGGCCAGTTGGGTGTTTGGAAGGACCCTGATGGCTTTTCCAGTCGTCCCCCACAGTACTGAGCCCCTGCAAGTAGAGGGCACCATGATGACCAGAGTGCAGTAGGTATTCAGGTAACTATGTCATGCACTCACTCTATTGCAGGAGCCTCAACAGGGCAGGCATAGCTGGTCTCAGCCAGGTTTGGCCATCTCTGACCTAGCTCCACCACAGGATATGGCTGAACTTTTCTGCTCAGCTGATGGCACCTTTGGGAGAAACAGCCTGCCATGGGGGAGTTGTGCTGGGGCTGATGAGCATCATGATGGAAATGCAGCCTGTGGAGAGCCCACAAGGGAGAGGGTTTTTTCCTCCATATCTCCTACTACTAGTCCCAAATTACAGCACTACAGTAGGTATGTAACCTTATTTATAATGCAGTTATGAACCTTCTTTATAAAATTAACTCTTTCACATCACACTCATTCAATGTATCTGGAAGGACTAATAAATTACTCAGCACCTGCACTGCATATGCCCAGCTACCTGTCTAGTCTGGTATCATGCTAATAGCATAAGCCCTGAAAAGCAGCCACTCAGCAGGGCAATACCACCTCCCTGTAATCTCACAACCTCTTGCATTTCATGCTCTTCCCAAGCACAGGGCAATGATTTCATGTTTAATACATAACAAAATTTTCTTTCATATATTTTTCTAATTGTTTTTAAACCAGTGTAGAAATTGGCAATCCACAATGTCTTCTGGCAAAGCACTCCACCACTTAACAGCTCAGTGAGGAAAATCACCCCCTTTTTTCCTTTGCAGCCACTTACTCATGCAGTTTTTGTATTAGAAGAGACAGTGACTGCGGTCTCCATTTACTTTCTCCACACTGGTCATGACTTTAGAGCCCTCTCCTACACTTCTCTTGACCTTTTTTATTATATCCTGTTCTGAGATGGGAACATCAGAAGGGCACCATCATTGGAGGTGTTCAGGAGGAGACTTGATGGGGTGCTTGGTGCCATGGTTTAGTTGTTTAGGTGGGTTGGATTGGTTGATGGGTTGGATGCAATGATCTTGATGGTCTCTTCCAACCTGGTCTGGTCTATTCTATTCTATTCTATTCTATTCTATTCTATTCTATTCTATTCATGCGGTATTGAAGATATAGATACGTTATGGGGTATGGTGTCATAATTTTTTGTTGTGGCTTGGTCTTTATTCCCTTTCCAAAAAAAAACCCTGTTAGATTTCTTTTTCTTTGGTGCATATTGAACACTGGATTGATGCTTCATTATTGTTTCCATAAACTACCTGTTTTAAAACTAAGATCTCATCTATAAGCAGTAATAGTACATTCAGAGCACACTGCACTGTACATGAAGTTAGGGTCTTTTCTCCTTGTTTGCAACATTTATCTATATTTAATTTCATCTGCCATTTTATTGAGTAGCCAGTGCCATATTGCTACTAGGTGCAGTTCATCCACAGTCCTTACAATAGTTAGCCCTCTTCTTTACTATTTGGATTAACTATGGTGGGTAAACATGAAAACTTGGCTATTTGCTAAGCAAATGAGTATATTGAACAGTGCAACCCCTAATCTCTCTGGCTTCACATCTTAAACTTTCATGTGACTCTCCATGAAGTTGGGCAGTTGTATTTATCTTCAGCATGTATGTAATTGTTAATTACCTCTTTCGTGTGGCTCTGCTGCAGAGAACTTTGCAATGAATCCACTTCCAGCAGTATTAGCATCTGAAGTCATCTGCACCAACATTGTATTGCTGTTGGATACGAGGGCACCTGGTTTCACAGTACCACAGAACCTGCCAATGCGTTGTCCGTTGGCATGGCCGTTGTATATATCCACAAAATCATATCGACACAAGTTGTCACTTTCCAGGTCTAAATATCTAAAAGAAAGGACCACCACTTTCCCTTCTGGGACCTGCAGAGAGAGAGAGCGAGAAGGGAGGGAGGGATGGAGCAATGTATCTTGCAGCGTGACTGGCACCACATACCCATCCAATCCCACTATTTGCATGAGTGTTTTCATATCTACCCCATATCGCCAGGTAAGCCATTTCTTTGTCAACTATACACCAGACAGAGTGGGGTTTAAAATCATATTGGGCAAGTCATAAAAGCAAAGCTCTAGCCATCTCTGTTGCCACAATCTTCTTCCTGACTCAGATATCATCTAGCTAGGCTGCTGTAGTTGATTATATGCCATCACTGCCCAGTTCAGCTTGGCGTGTTTCTCTTTCTTTCTGCAGACAATAACCAATCATGAAGGTGAGATTTATATGGTTTAAAAAAAAATAATCATAGAATCATAGAATCAAAAGGTTGGAAAAGACCTCAAAGATCATCAAGTCCAACCTGTCACCACAGACCTCATGACTACTAAACCATGGCACCAAGTGCCAATCCCTTTTTGAACATCTCCAGGGACAGTGACTCCACCACCTCCCTGGGCAGCCCATTCCAATGGCTAACAACTCTCTCTGTAAAGAACTTTCTCTTCACCTCAAGCCTAAACTTCCCCTGGTGCAGCTTGAGACTGTGTCCTCTTGTTCTGGTGCTGGTTGCCTGGGAGAAGAGACCAACCCCCTCCTGGCTACAACCTCCCTTCAGGTAGTTGTAAACAGCAATAAGGTCTCCCCTGAGCCTCCTCTTCTCCAGGCTAAACAACCCCAGCTCCCTCAGCCTCTCCTCCTAGGGTTTGTGCTCCAAACAGTTTAGGAAGCATTTACTAGGCTAGAGTTGCAGGCTTTTGAGACAATTAGCAGCATACTGAGAAGTGAAAACTATTCTAACAAAGCACTCAGTGCTGTGTAACAGGACACAGAAAAGGGACACGGTATTTTATAGAGGAATCCTTGACTGGCAGAGTGTAATTATCTGCATTCAATTCATAGCCTGGTAGAGTGGTTACCTATTAAAGTAATTGTAGCTGTTCTATATTATTGAGACCCCACTATTATATTCTGCTTTAAATATATAGCATACACTTAATGTATCTGCAGTAAGTTTATATTTAAGCCATATTTATATGGCTTTATTTATTATTTTTTTCCTTCCTTGACAGTGACTCATTTTAAAACATCACTTTGAGATAAACTACAACTGAACTGTTCCTTATATAAAATTTTCAAGTGCTTTAATGTTGTGAATTTCAACAGTTAGAATGCCCTTGTCAGGTATAGATTCTATTTACAAAGGCCTATAGTGACAGGATAAGGGGCAATGCCTTCAAACTAGAAAAGAGTAGATTTAGATTGCATGTTATGAACAGGTTCTAAAGAGCCTGTTACTGTGAAGATGGTGGAGCACTGAAAGAGGTTTCCCAGGGAGGTAGTTGGGGCCCAATCCCTGGAGATATTCAAGGTGAGGCTTGACAGGGCTCTGGGCAACCTGATCTAGTTGAAGATGTCCCTGCTCAGTGCAGAGAGGTTTAGACTGTATGACCTTTAGAGGTCCCTTCCAATCCAAACCATTCTATGATTTTCTGATTCTATGGCTCCAGGAGACATTATAGTGGTCTTCTAGAACTTAAAGGGGGAAAAGGTATATAGAGACTTTTTTATCACAGAATGCAGTGATAGGATGATGCATAATGGTTTCAAACTGAAAGAGCATAGATTTAGATGAAAGGAAGAAGTTCTTTACTGTGAGGGTGGTAAGACACTGGAACAGGTTGCCTGAAGAAGTTATGGATGCCCCCTCCCTAGAAGTGTTCATGGCTAGGTTGGGATGGGGCTTTGAGCAACCTGTTCTAGTGCAAGGTGTGCTTGCCTGTGGCAGGGAGGTTGGAGCTAGATGATCTTTAAGGTCTCTTCCACTTCAAATAATGCTATGATTTTAAGAAATTATTTCATTATAGCTTTTAATCTCTTCAGCTTCTTTTGGTTCAGTCTAGATAAACATGGTCAAAACTGTTCCCCATAGATACAGAGTTTGTGTTACATTTCGTGACAGTTTATAAGAAAATGTGTGGGAACAATTCAGGCGCATGGTCATGAATGTTTAACAAGGAGCCTACTACAGATATTAGTTATCAGAATAATCCTTGCTCATATGTAGCTGAGTTTGGGGAGATAAGACATTTACAGAAATGTGTGAACTGGGGCTTTTTAACCACAGTCACTACATATTGCCATTATAAAATTATGTCACCGCTTACTGAAGTAGTATTTGTCATCACTCACAAAAGTAACAAATTTGTTTCAGCATGTTAAATCAATTAAGAGTTTGTGGTCTGTCAGGACGACATTCAAGAGTGCACAGGATGGTGGTTCCCTATTCTGGCAGCAGCCACTCCATTTTGAGGCTACTGCCAAGGAGTCCCACCCTCAATACAGGCATCTTTGTAAAACCACACTGCTTTCATTCCCACTGTTTCCCCTTTTTAAATGTTGAAAACTAATGTGCCAAAATCTGACAATGTTTATCCTAGGACATTTAAAATATTGCTTCATGAGAAACACAGGGGAGAAAGCAAAGGCCAGCATGACTCAGTATTGTTTACTTTGAACCACGTTTGAGCCTGATGCAGTAGGATGATTGGGTGCCTCAGAGGAGCAATCAGAAGGGATTGTAGCTCTTAAGTGAAAAAAAAAAGAGGGAGGGTGTGCCTTATTTTTCAGTTTAACCCATCCATCTGGTATCTTTCAATAATACTTTAGCTTCTGCCTCTCCTTGTCACACAGAGGATGACTGACCCACACTTGTCCTCAGCTTCCTTTCTTATTTAAACTCTATGAACTTTAGAATCAGACATGATGCTAAACTGATGTGAAGGATGCTTTACTCCTATTGAAGGCTAAAGAAAAGTAGCTCTCCCTAACTTCATTGTTGTGTCTCTTGGTTTCTGGGGAGGATTCCTAAACTGTCATGCTTTTCAAAATCATGTTTTGATGAGGAAAACCCTTTAAATAGCAACTTTCTGAGAAAATATTTTGCCTCATTTGTAAACCTGTATCATAGGTGGACTTAATGTGTTTTGGTATATGTTTAACACTAAAATGCTGATTTTATGTCTTGCCATAGGAGTCCTAGGTAGACTTGAAAAACACATCAGCTACCTGCACACCAAACATATTATTTCTTTCTACTAAGAGGCAACATCAAAATTATTTGTAATTACATCCTCAGAAGAGCCACCGTTCATGCCTAGTCTCTTGCTCCCTAGCTCCATCCTCTCCAGCCACAAACCAAAGATTAAAAAAAACCCAACAAAAACATACTAGCTTGCTCTCCCTGACAAAGGCATTAGCTGTTTCTTTTATGGCAATACAACCATGCATAACGATCTGTTCTCTACTGGAAAGGCAGTTTCACAATTGCATGGGAAAATGAATGCCTAAAACATTGAGATTATTTAAAATATTTCACTCCCACAAGGCAGATCCCCAGCAAGTAAGTAATTTTTTTTCAAATCTTGTTTATTGTCAGCAAACCTGCTGCAACACAACTCCTGAACCTATAAAAACGTAACCTTATGTAACTCTGACAGTCTTCAGTATTATTACTGCACATAAAGTTGTTAAGAATTTTATGGGACCTACACAGTCTGCCAGAAAGACACAGGACAGCAGTCCAGATTCTTAGACTATGTGACACTTTTGTGTGAGGTGATGGCCAAAAAGGATTACAGAGTATTAAGTATATATGGCATATTTTAGATAGCGCTATATACATTACTATAGGAAAGGAAATGGCTGTACAAATTGCTTCTTAGCAAAGACAGCTAAAAGCTGCTGGGTAGTCTGCCAAGGTTGTAATATAACTACAAGCATGTGCTGAACACTTCTTAGAGCTTTTAGAATAGAGAAGCTATTTTCTTTAGCCAGCTGAATAAGTCCCAGTCTCTTGAAATAACAGAACCATAATTGAGTTAGACTCTTCTAGCTTTAGCAAACGAGTTGGAAAGATTTCACCTGATACCTGAATGTTCCATTGCTTTATTTGTATTACCCGGAACATTTACTAAGCCTATTTTCTTTTAAAGAATGAATTAGTTGTCGCTCTGCCTTTCTGTGGATTTCTTCTATGGATTATGAAATCCCGTAGTTGACAGAACAACAGCTTCATGCTTCTTGTGACTCAAACACAAAGTGAACCAACATCTCTTCCATTCTTACAGGCTTGTCAGATGCTGCATTAGAGAATTTTCAGGAAGGTGTTCACAGACCTTGGTTAAAATGGACAGGCAAAAGGTTTTAGCTGTCTTCTAAGATCAGATGCTAAATGAGGAAGCCTAACAGTAACTTTAATGTATTTCCTCACAGTAGTGTAACTAGCTTTCTTACTTGGGTGCTACTATAAGCTACTCTGAGGCTCAGCGGTATCTGGTGAAAGGATTTTGTTGTTTAAATAGAGGCTTAACCAGACCCTTTGGTATACCACTTTCCCCTCTGTCTGATAAATCCTCCTCTTTTTAAAGAGTGTGTAGGCTTAGACTCTCAAGTTTTGTAGTGCTTGCCTTCTTTATGTCTTTCCAGCACATCCAAAAGACAGGATATTCTACACAGTTGATGGGAAAAATCAGCTTGGCTTAGTGACGAATATTGTCTAATGAGGGTTTAATGAGGTGCAGGCACAAGAAAGCCTGGACTACTACAATAGTGCAGTCCTTCTCTGGCTTTGGACAAACTACAGAGAATAGGTATGTGGCAGTTGAAGAGCAGGAGTAAATGGCAGCACAACAACAAAGTGGGGATGTCAGGATCATCATAAAAGACAAGAAGCAAACAAGTTCCTCCCATGGTTAATAAATAAAGCTGGGTTGCAGACACAGCTCTGCCACAGCTTTGTGGTAATGCTCCTCACAATGCACAGGCTAACCTGGATGTCCTCATCTTGTTTGCCACAGCCACATTAGGTGTGCCATGAAACCACTCTGTATGGACTTTTTAAATACAATCAATAGTTCTTTTCTCCCTCTACTCTCAATAAATAACAAAGGGCAGATCCATGGCATGATTTAGTGCTGCCTCCATTTGTAATCCAAATTTTTTAATTGTAAAAAGCTTTATGTTGTTATAATCAAAATTATTATTTCCCTCCAGATTCAATTTTGAATTTTTGAAGATCTAATACTAAGTTATATTGCCAAACTAACTGGAGGGTTTTTTTCCTTTTATTTCATGCATGTGTGTGTGATTCCATGTGCAATATCCACTTGCTCTTCACATTGTAAGGTAGGCAAAGCTTATTGCTGTAATCTGAGCCCCTCAATAGTGAGAAGCCAGTTTATGAGTATACACTGTATTCCACTTAATACTCTTCTGGATGAAATCAGTCCCAGATTAAAGGTAACCTCCAACTTGGCCTTCATAATAATGCAACATGAAGGTGCAGAAAGCAACTGCTGCAGCTTCACAGGTATCCTTCAAAGACAACAATTAAAATTCCATCACTTATTTGGTACAGAGTCACTTTAACCAAACACTGTAAACAGATCAATGTCTCCCACTTTGTCAGCATCTCTATAGCAGCAAACAGACATTTCTCCTGTGACGACCTATCCTACTGCCACCAGATAGGCTGTAATGCAGTCTTTGAACTGAAGTTGTGTTTAGTGATTCTATTACACACACACAAATGTTTTATTTTATGTGTGGGGTTTTTTATTTTGTGGTTTTTTTTTTATCCCTGTAAAGCCCATATTCTAAGCCTGAATGTCATAGGAGGTCTTAATGAACTATGCCTCAAAAAATGGGAGAGGAAATTTGGTGGGAATTTTGGAGGGCTTAACTTGTGCAGAAGTCAGGAAAAGTAGTAATTCATTCAAATGCCTTTCTGTGAGTCTGAATAAGGACACATCCAGCACTAAAGTCCTAGCTGTTTAATAGCATTTGCTGTCCATGAATATGATGTCTGTGCCCTACAGTCTTTATTTCAACATTAAAGTATCAATTCTACCATGTGCATGGTCATTTATAAATGCAAGAATGCTTTCCTACTGCTTTGCCAGCTTTCTGTATGGCATCCTCTAGATGTCCTGGATGGCAGAACACTGCTATTAGGACACTACATGCACATTTGCCTGAGTTTTGGTTGTGTTTGAAACTATTCCTATGTCTTCTTGACAATGAAACTTGCTTTTCATTATCGAAACCCCCAAAGCTTTACTTAATCCATTTGATTTAACTACAGCTTTCTGCAGTGACTGGAAGGGTAGATGTTTACTTGCAGGTGAATTAATTTACAGCAATTGGAGGTGTGCCTAAAGTCAATGAAAATTTGCCTCTGACATTAGGTAAGGCCAGTTCCATTTCAGACACTATTATCATATTACTGCAGCCCTGAAATCCCCACAAAACTGAGCTGCTCTGAGTTACCAAGTTCGTTATGACACATACTTTATCCCATATAGAACACTGGCATTAACAACAAAGAGCTCTTCATTGTTTTCAGCACTAATATTGTTACATTAAAAAATTCTTACTGTGATTTTCCAAGTACATTTGCTGTTTGGAGGGTAGACTCCAGGAAATCCTTCACTCCCAATAAACCCTGACTCTCCAGATACAACTCCTCCACATGCAAATGTAGGCCTGAGAATAATAGGAAAAGTAGTGCTTAGTTGTACAATGTATTTCATTTATTCTTTCTGCAACAGTAAAAAGGCACAGCCTGTCTTATACTTAAAATATATCTCAAATACTTAAACACTGCTAACTTCAAACATATTTACATTATTTCACTATTGACAGAATGTGCAATTTAACAGGCCAGTTTAGGGATAGAGAAAATTAACTGCAACTCTGGGTTCACACATACTGTTATCATTCTGTCTTGATACATCATTGCAAATTGCCGTTATAATAATAAAACAAAAGCCTATTAAGTCATTAGTAATAAATTTTTCCAGTATATATAATTGTACTTAGTACACTAATAAAAATAACTTCTAATTGAGTCCTGTTCTATTTCTCCTTCTGAATTTAGGTATTTTAATCAAGAAAACTGCCTTGAAAGTTTTCTAAAACACACAAACGCAATCCACCATGAGCATAAGTTCTACCGCCCTGGTCTGGTGACAAAACGTACATCCTGATTTTTCAGGTGTGAACCTTTAGTGCTATAAAAGGTTAGCAGCTCCTTGCTACACCCACCCTGGGCTGTGCTGTGGGCACATGCAGGAAGCCCTGAAAACCCCATGTGAAAACCCCACAGCATGACTACTGACAACAGGAAGGTGAGCAAATGCCCTGCTGAGCTTTAGGTATTGGGAATATTATATTATATTATATTATATTATATTATATTATATTATATTATATTATATTATATTATATTATATTATATTATATTATATTATCATCATGTTATATTATGTTATATTATGACATATCATATGTATTATACCATATTGTATATTACTTATAGTATGGTACATCATATGATAACGTTGTATTAAGTCACATGATAACCAGGGACTGCTCTCATAGTGCCCTGTATCCATGTTAAATGCCCCTGTCTGAGCGCCTCTTTGATGCGATCAGGGGCAATACAAAAGACATGGGGTTTGCCTGGGGGCAGTGTGGTTGTTTGGAGGTGAGGACGGTACTGCTCTTGAGGAGAGAAGGGAGGGAGAAAGGGAGGAGAGGCGGCAGCGCAGCGCTGCGCGGGGAAGGCGCGATACCTGTGCGGAGGGGCCGCGGGGCGCGCCGCCGCCAGCAGCAGCAGTAGTAGCAGCGGCAGCAGTGGGCACCGCGGGGCAGCGGGCGGCATCTCCGGGCGACGACGGCAGCAGGGCTGGGTCCACGGAACCACTCCTCCGGCAGCCGCCTGCTCCTGTGTGGTGCGGCGCCGGAGGAGGAGGCAGAGGCTCCCGCGACCCTCCGCCCCAGGGGCAGGGCAGGGTCGGGCCGCCCTCTTTCCCTCCCTCCGTGGGGCGCGGCGCTGTGCGGTCGCGGAGCCGCTGGCGCTGCTGGCTTTTCCTTGCCTCGGGGGCCCTGCCCCGGCTATGCCCAGCCTTGCCCCGGTATGTCCCAGCGGTGCTGCAACCTCCACCGACACCCCGGGCGCCGCGCATTTTGCGCACTTAGGGACTGGGGGCGCGCGCAGCGCCCTCCCGTCAGCGGTAGCGCCCCGAACCCCACAGCCGCTCGCAGCACCCCGCGCTCTGTCCTCAGGTGGCACAGCGGGAGTGTTTGTCCTGACCATGAAAGAACTCAGTGTCACCATTTGTGCAATCGTGTACAGCTTCACCGATGCTTGACAAACAGTAATGCTACTTTAAAATTTCATCTTTATTTAAATTCTAAGGTAAACTTGAAATGCTTGATTTTGTTTACCTGTTGGTACTCCTGACCCATTTTAGTAGCCTTTTCATTCTGCCTGTGAAAGATACTCTTTAAAAGGGCTGTGGCAAAGCTCACAGTAACAAGCTCAATACTTGTGTGTTTGTAGGATTTAGGCCAAAGTTGTTCGAGAAAAGAAATGAGAAGTCAGTATTCTTATTGACTGCAAGACAAATTGACATCTTAATAAATGTTTACAGAAGCCACGTTGCCAGCCCTGTTGGATGATGACACACAGATTATCATGTCAATAAAAGACAGATTGTCTTTTAAGGATTGTTTTAAGAAGCTCCTGCCCCTCTTCTTGCATTGTGTGGTTCTTCCTCTCTACCCCTCTTGCAGAGGGTAAGTCTGTAGTAAAGTGTTCAGGCACAGCCAACTGAAGCAAAGACTGGAGGAACTAAACAGAAATTCTGTTGCATGCAAGGCAGAATATAAATCTAATCTCTTAGTTTATTTATTAAGTACTTAGTATTCCTGTTCTTGCAAAATACAAAGAAGGGCAGTCCCTCTTCCAGGGCTTTAAAGAAGTGCTGTGGATTAGAGGATTAAACAGAAAGGGGATGCTGCAATTTGTCAGGTGTAAGAGCTGTACTCTCCACAGTGCTGTATGAAGAAAGCAGTCAAATAACCATGGATCCATGCTTGCTAAATTTCCAAGATTTGTGTGGGAGAGATGCGGCTCCTGTTGGGATGTCCCAGATTTTTGGAGGCAGTCTGCAATATGGCTGTTAAGAGGTGTCAACAGCCCTCCTGTGTGCACAGAGGCAATGGAAGAGCAGAGGCTGATGTGGGTATGGGTTTTGCAGAGGCCCAGGCTTTGGGCGAGTGCAGCTCTGGTAGCAGGCAGGTGAGAGTGCCTGGCCTGTGGCCCTGAGGATGAGTAAACCTGAATTCCCTTGTGTAGCTTGAGGAAGGAGACAACACATCTGGGCAAGGGTTGAGAAAGGACTGGGACAGGGAACCCAGCCCACAAAAAGGGGGCAGTGGAAACAGAGGAGATCATAAAGTGGTCAGAGCAGAGATGATATTTACAGCTGTATTTTGAACTGATTTGAAATGACAGAAATGGGAAATAGGAAAACTGAAAAAGAGGCACTTCATGATCAGCAAGGAGCTGTTTAGCAGCCAAAATTTTAAGCACTACTTCTAGGTATGCTGGTTTTAGTCTTGAAGGTAAAGTAATGTTAATAAAATCTGCTAGATGTGGAAGTCATTGTATATGACAGAGTTGTGTAATCCTCACACCACAGATACATGGTGTGCTCCTGCTCCTCTTCTCTGAATATCAACATTTTTTAAGTCTAGAGAAGACCCACTATTTAAAAACATGGAAGTATTTCAGGCCTTATACCACTGAAGAGCTGGCATCCATGCAAAACCACCAACAAAACTTGTTAGTTCCAATGGATTACAAGTTCAAAGACTATTTTACATGTGATTGCTGCAGACTTTTAACCTTTTCCAAAGGTAGTTTTAAACTTCTCAACAGTTAACAGGTTCTGCATGACCACCTAAGAATATCTACAGAGCTGTCAGCAAAGAAAGAATTCAGGCCGAATGAGCAAATCAAGGCAGAGAGCAGGCTGCTGGGAAAGCCCCCCCCCCACCTGTACGCAGCATGTGCAGCCTGGCTCTTCCACCTTTGCCACATCAGGAACAACAGCAGCAGCATTCCTTGACACTGGCTATCAGGGAACACACCCTAAATTACAGGCTACAAACAGGGCACTCAATCTAAATTAAACTGTGTTTACCAAATGCAAATGATATTGCTACAGAAAATTCACCCACGAACTAAACCAGACACCTGGCTGTTTTCCATCCTAAAGAAGGAACAGAAAAGTAAAATAGTTGCCCATAAATGAAGGTGTTAGCATTGACATTAACCTTAAGCTAAATTACTATCTCAGGAAGACAAAAATAGAAGTGACCTTTCTTCTTCACCAAGCCCAGTCCCCTACTGTTACAGAGAACTAAATCAAAGAAAGCCTTTCATAAACTGGTGCTACCTCATTTTGAAGTCAGGGAGCTGCTCAGTGGTATCTATTAGAGTCCTTGTCTTTACAGGATAGAACTGTGAAATGCATCGTTAGAAACTGAATGTAGGAAATGAATATAAATTAAGCTATAAAAGTTTTAAGCTCAAAACCAAAAGATGACAGATTTACAGTCTCATGCATTCTTAATTATGCTGCTTTGTGTGTGTATTCTTTGCATAAATGATGCATAGCTTATGTGACAAAAATAGTGTGGAGCTGCACAAGCACAGTCTGTATTAATGTGCACACAAAATGTCTAACTTTTGACAGCTGGCTTTGAACACACATAACTTCTCTTCCTTTTCTACCTTTTCAAAAGCAGAGCAAAAGTCTTTTTTGTTATGTGTCCCTGATGCATGGCATCTACAGACGTGGAATGATGAATCTTTAGTGATAAACTATTTAGGATTTAAACCACAGAGTTGTGCCATAGCAATTATTAACAATGCCCACTCTCCTAGGGTGACATTGTCTCCTGTTGTGGTCTAGCAGAAATGCTTTCCTGGACTGTGTTAGTGATGCTGGTGATCCAAGGGCGAGTACTTCTCCCCATCATTCACTGAAGAAAGATATTTTGTACACAAATCTAATGAGACAATTTTCCTAATGAATGTCTGGAAAGTGTGACCTTGTCTGCCTGAAGATGAGACAACAGCTGAAGTGGAAACTTCTACCTGTAACATAACCTTGGGTAGCAGTCTGTCACTGAGATGTTCTTTGAAAAGCCTGTGAAAATGATTGTGCTAGGAGTGGAGATGGTCCTGCTCTTTCACATGTCCCTCTATGCATCCTTGATGTATTTCCTGTGACAAATATAATAATTATTTTGCTATGCAGCAGCTAGAACAACCTGGTGCTCTGACTATAACTGAGCTCTCCACTTAAAAGCTTGCTTTGTTAATATTTATGCTCCATCTTTCAGACTTCTCACCAAATCTTTTTCTCTGTGGAGTCACCTGTAAAAAATCCCTTATACTATGACAAGACACAAGACATTTAGTGGTCTGTGTTTCTGCACAAGTCCTGTTTGCTGATGCTGCAAAAGGAATTGAATTTAAATGTTAATGCTGTCAACAACAGCTCTTGATTTCATTTGAATCATAGAATTATGGAATGGTTTGCATTGGAAGAAACTTTAAAAGGTCAAATGGAATGAAGCCCCATCCAACTCAAGGTTGACTGTTTCTAGGGAAGGGGCACCTACCACTTCTCTGGGCAACATTTTCCAATGTGTCACCACCCTTGTAAAAAAATTTTCTTCCTTATATCTAGTCTGAATCTACACTCCTGTAGCTTAAGACCATTGCCCTTTGTCTTATCACAACAGGCCCTGTTAAAAAGTCTCTCCCTACCATTGTAATAAGTCCTCTAAATATTGAAAGTCTGCAATAAGGTTGGTCCAGAGACTTCTTTTCTTCAGGCTAAACAATCCAAATTTTCTCATTGTGGTCTTAAGTGCCAAAACCTTGGTATTTTCTGTTCTGAAAGAACTTTGGTATTTCCTGGAATTGCAAGTTGTTCCCTTTCAGAATACCACTAGATAGCATGCAATAAAGAGGACAGACATATCCCTATTTTCTTCATAATCCTACCACCTGATAGGACTCTTACAAACTGATATAACCACCCAGTTCCTAGGATTCCCAAATTTTCTTTGGTCTGCAAGCAAGGATTTGTCCATATTGTGTCTATAACTGAATCTGCTGCTTAACAGAAACAAAAAAATACCACATAATAATTGTCACTGGAAACTTGCAGAACCTCCACCCTTCTCTGAGCTGGAATTCCCACTCTTCTCTTTTTTTTTTTTTTTCCTAAGTCAAGCTTCACCCTCAGTTCATTTACCTAAAGACAATGAGGTTTCTGGCTTTATATAAAAAAAATGGCTGTGATGAGTCATAGACCTCCTCCTCCCTTGCTTTCTTTTTATATGGAGATACCAAGTGTAAATGTTGTATTGACAGTATTAGGAACTTCATAGAATCATAGAATCAACCAGATTGGAAGAGACCTCCAAGATCATCCAGTTTAACCTATCACCCCTATCCAATCACCTAGACCATGGCACTTAATGCTTCATCCAGTCTTTTCTTGAAGATCTCCAGGGATGGCAACTCCAACACCTCCCTGGGCAGCCCATTCCAATGACAAATCACTCTTTCTATGAAGAACTTCCTCCTAATACCCAGCCTGAACCTCCCCTGGTGCAGCTTGAGACTGTGTCCTCCCATTCTGTTGCTGGTTGCCTGGGAGAACAGACCGACCCCACCTGACTACAACCTCCCTTCAGGTAGTTGTAGATGCAATGAGGTTACGCCTGAGCGTTCTCTTCTCCAGGCTAAACAATCCCAGCTCCCTCAGCCTCTCCTATTAGGGATTGTGCTTGAGACCTGTCACCAGTTTTGTTGCCCTTCTCTGGACATGTTCCAGTACCTCAACATCTGTCTTGAATTGAGTGCCCCAGAACTGGACACAGTACTCAAGGTGTGGCCTGACCAGTGCAGGGGAAGAATAACCTCCCTTGTCCTGCTGGGCACACTATTCCTGATACAACCCAGGATGCCATTGGCTCCTTGGGCACACTGCTGGCTCATGTTCAGACTTCTTAGGAACAGAGCTTACTTTCCTTTTTTTTTGTCTCTTTGCTAGCAATAACATATTTAATAGAGTTGCAAAACTTTATAATTGATATTATCATTTAGCAGAGAGACCAGATGTAGTGCATTAATCATAAAAGTGGTAGTTTTTCAATATGGCTTCTCTAAATTACTGTCTGATCCTTTCATTTGTCAGAGATGTAGTAATTGTTAACCAGAGTTGTCTGTATTCCTGTCAGATGCATTGGATACTTGAAACATTCATACTGCTGTGAACAGCTGCTCCGTACATGCTTCATAAAGGATTGTTTCAACGTTTCCAATGAAACGTCCAAGGGACCATTAATCAAAAGCACATACTTACTATGATCGTATCACAAAGCAGGTGAAGAAATTGCTAAAGTACTGATCAAACAAATGGATTCTCAATCAATATTTTAAAGCAAGAACTGTTTGCCTAAGAGTGCATTTTGAACACATCAGTCTAAGGAAAATATTCAGTACATAAAAGGAACAGGAACATAAACCACAGAGTAGAAGGCTATAAAATCAAAAAGACGGAATCCCTGGAGTGCCTGCAGGTACCGGTGAGCCAGGCAGTCCCACAGCTGAATCTTGCAGCAGCAGACAGAGAGGAACAAAGCATTTCAGTTTCTGCAGGACAGCTTCCAATCCCCAGCACAGAGCAGGGCATCATCAAGTATCAGTGAAGGTTGTTCTTATCTAGAGAACTGTAAAACCAAAGACACATCAGCTCCCCAGTCAGTCATTATCCCAGGCTCAATGTAATCTAAATCAGCAAGTATTCGAGTAGGTAATATTATGAAAGGAAATTCCAAAGCAGATTCTCTTCACTTTGGCTGATACAGGAAAGAAACCTGAGACCATTAATTATGTTTGTGCACATGGAAGGAAGTATATAAGAAGTTAGAAAATTATGTCATTAAAATAGAAAAGAAAAACAATATTTTATGTTACTGGTTATAAAATAGAATTACTTTTATGAGAATTGTATCACAAAAAAAAAATCATCCTTGGATCCATTGTCCTCATATAAAGACAAGACTTGCTCGCATCTGGACGTGAACAAGTTTCTTGAGACTTACAGCAAAGTCTGCTTTATAGATTGAGAAATGAAAAGAGCTGGTATTTTGAGCACTCTGCAGCACAGCGGTATCTTCCCCCTCTGAAAACACCACTACCACCAGAGACTTTTAAGTTAAGCCCTGACCTGAATGAAAAATCTTGAGTGAAAGTGTGGAGTCATTGTTGTGTTACATGACACGCTGGGTGGTGCTAACAAACCGGGGATGGTGACAGCCATCTTCCACTTGGCTCCAAGTGACACTGGAGGTGTAATGTAAAGGTGCATGTGACTCCACTCTGAAGTGGGAGGCTGTCAGGCTCTGGAAGTGCCAAAGCAGGGAAAGAAAAGTTGGAAAAGGTATCAAGGCTTTTTTAGGCTTAGAGTGTGCTTTTGGGATGAACACTGGAACCATGAGCAAAGAAGCTGCCTAATTTGTGTGTGTGCTTTAATTTTCTGGTATTCAAGAAAGGGAAAATTTTGCATCCTCTATAAATAAGAAAGTTTGTATTAAGGCAGCCAGCTTCAGTTTCTTGTTTTTTTCTGTTCTGTCTTCTGACTATTGTAGTTGGAAAATAGAGGTATTTTTTTTTTAAGAGCATCAAATGTGTTCCTCTGCCATAATGCCATTGCACAGGTGATACCTGGGACCTGAGACTCAGCTTGCAGTTTCACATGTTGCAATTAACTAACTGTTACTGGCAATAGAGACTGGAAATCAGACATTAGCCCTGTGAGAAAAAATTTAAAGCAAATAATCTCATGGCTTTTCCTATAAGGCTATACATAAAAATGAGAACAGTTTGATTTAATTTCTCTACAGCAAATGTCCTTAGGAAGAAAAGTGTTGTTTTAGTTCAGCCAACTAAAATACTGTTCTCCTACTTCTACGGATAAGAAAATTCACTATCTGCTTCCAAATACCAAAAACTGTTGGGGAGGGGACAATGAAGAATGAACTTTTTACAAATTGTGCAAATGCTATGACAGTCTATGCAACAAGAGATGGCAGAATAAAAGGAAATTACCATCAGATGTAAAGCATGTTGACTTGCTGGAAGGTGTCCAGAGAAGGGCAACGAAGTTGGTGAGGGGTTTGGAACACAAGCCCTATGAGGAAAGGCTGAGGGAGCTGGGGTTGCTTAGCCTGGAGAAGAGAAGAGTGAGGGGTGACCTTATTGCTCTCTACAACTACCTGATGGGAGGTTGTAGACAGGCCGAGGTTGGTCTCTTCTCCCAGGCAGCCAGTACCAGAACAAGAGGACACAGTCTCAGGCTGCGCCAGGGCAGGTTTAGGCTGGATGTTAGGAAGAAGTTCTATACAGAGAGAGTGATTGCCCATTGGAATGGGCTGCCCGTGGAGGTGGTGGAGTCACCTTCACTGGAGGTGTTCAGGAGGAGACTTGATGGGGTGCTTGGTGCCATGGTTTAGTTGTTTAGGTGGGTTGAATTGGTTGATGGGTTGGACGTGATGATCTTGAAGGTCTATTCCAACACGGTGTATTGTATTGTATTGACTTGAAGAAGCCCTCACTTAACTGAGAAGCTCAACAGCTACATCTGAACGATAAAATGAAGAAGTTTAAATCTGAAATACTTTCTTCAAAGATTAAAATCTAGAACAGGGGAATAGCCTTTCTTTGACAGTCCAGTTAGATCAAATCAAGACAGCTGAGGGAGGAAACATCTTGATACAGTCATTCTCAGGTACAACATCATATTGTTGATACAGAAAGTCTTACTGGATTATTCTTGTTATTTATGTTGTGTCTTTGTCTTTATTCAGTCTTTGGAGCATGGAGTCCTTAGCAAGAATGAGAGTTTTGCACCACTGATGTAAATTGTAAATGAACTATTGTCATAGGTGAATCACTTCTGAAGGGAACAGAAGGCCTAATATGCAGACCAGACCCATTTCTTAGGGTGCTCCCTGGCACCTGGGTTAATAATGAAAGGGTACAGCCCTCAGGTTACTATCCATTATTGATATTTCATGCAGACAATTTTGAAGTAGCAACAGGAAGTCCAAGGGCAATGCAGAGAGACTTCAGGGCCTTGGGATGACTGGTTAAAGGATCACGAGCACAAGTCATGTTATCCTTTGTCCCTCCAGTTGCAGGGAGCGATGAGGGAATAAACAGGAGGAGCCAGCAGAACTGCCACCTTGGACTTTCAGTGGGCAGACTTTGGCCTGTTTTGGAAACTGGTCGACAGAGTCCCCTGGGAGGCAGTACTGAAGGGCCAAGGAGTCCGGGAAGGCTGGACATTCTTCAAGAAGGAAGTCTTAAAGGAGCAGGAACAGGATGTCCTCATGTGCTGAAAGACAAGTTGGCAGGAAGAAGGCCAGCCTGGGTGAAAAGAGATTTGGTCACAACTCAGGGAACAAAGGGAGAGCTTATGGTCATTGGAAGAAGGAGCAAGAGAACTACAAAGTTGTGAGGCTATGCTAAAGCCAACTAGAAATTAGTGCGGCTTCAGCCGATAAAGACGAGAAATGCTTCTACAAATAGATTAGCAACAAAAGGAGGACTAAGGAGAATCTCTGTCCTTTATTGGATGCAGGGGGGAACGTAGTGATCAAGAATGAGGAAAAGGCTGAGATGATACTCAATACTTTCTTTCCCTCGGTGTTTAGTAGTAGGACCTGTTCATTGTTGGATATCCAGGCCCTGGAATATAGGGTTGGGGAGCAGAATGGAGCCCTGTAATCCAAAAGGAGATGGTTCAAGACCTTCTGCACCACTTACACCTGCACAAGTGTATGGGGCCAGATGGCATACACCCTATGATACTGAGAGAACTAGCAGAAGTGCTCACCAAGCCATTTCCCATAATTACCATCAGTCCTGGCTAAGCAGGGAGGTCCTAGTGAACTGGAGATTGGCAAATGTGACACCCACCTACAAGGAGGAGGATCTGTGAAGCTACAGGCCTGTCAATCTGACCTCAATGCCACAGAAGGTTATAGAGCAAATCATCTTAAATGCCATTGTGCAACGCATACAGCACAACAAGGTGATGAGCCCAGTGAGCGTGGATTTATGAGATGCAGGTCCTACTTGACAAACCTGATCTCCTTCTACAACAAGGTGACCCATTCAGTGGATGAGGGAAAATTTGTGGATGTTGCCTTTGACACTCTCTCCCACAGCGTCCTTCTGGAGATACTGTTTGCTCATGGCTTAGATGGGTGAATGCTTCACTGGGTAAAAACTGGCTGGATGGCTGAGCCCAAAGAGTGCTGGTGACTGGGGTTAAACCCAGCTGGCAACTCATCACAAATAGTGTTCCCAGGGCTCAGTGTTAGGGCCAGTTCTCTTCAATATCTGTCAGTGATCTGGGTGAGGGAATTCACCCTTAGAATTTCTCAGATGACACTAAGCTGGGAGTGCTGATCTGCTTGAGGGTAGGGACCTGGACAGGCTGGATCAATGGGTTGAAGCCAGTTGTTTGAGATTCAACAAGGCCAAGTGCCAGGTCCTGGACCTGGGTCACAATAACCCCATGCAATACTACAGGTTTGGGGAAGAGTGTCTGGAAATCTGCTTAGTAGAGAAAGACCTGCAGGGTGTTGATCAGCCAGCTGAATATGAGCAGCGTGCCCAGGCGGCCAAGAAGGCCAACAGCATTCTGGTCCTGTATCAGGAATAGTGTGACAGGCAGGACCAGGGAAGTGACTGTCCCCCTGTACTTGGCACTGATGAGCCAACACCTTGAGTACTGGGTTCAGTTTGGGGGTCCTTACTACAAGAAAGACACTGAGGTGCTGCAGTGTGTCCAGAGAAGGACAATGAAGCTTTTGAAGTGAGGTGAGACCTTGTTGTGCTCTCCAGCTCTCTGAAAGGAGGTTGTAGTGAGGTATCGGTCTCTGCCCTAGTACAAGTGATAGGATGAGAGGAAATGGCCTCAAGTTGCACCAGGGGAGGTTCTGCTATTAGAAGAAACTTTTTAACTGGCAGGGTTATCAAACACTGGAATAAGTTCCCCAGGGAGGTTGAATCCCCATCCCTGGTGGTGTTTAAAAGATGCAGAGATGTGGTGCTAAGGCACATGGTTTAGCACTAGACTTGGTAGAGTTAGGTAATGGTTGGACTTGATGATTTTGAAGGTCTTTACAACCAAAACAATTCTATGATTCTATGACTCTAAATTAGGACTGTCCCTGTGCAACAGTAAATTGTACCAGGGCTGGGCAGTTCTGACAAGGAGAATTACAGTCAGTCTCTCTGACCTCTGTCCCATCAGAATACAGGGGTCATGGAATGCAAGACTGAGGCCAGATTATTTCACTGGTGGCTGGAACTCAGCTATCTGCCACATGCATTACAATGGTACGTTTACTCTTTCTAAATGCTGAATTACTGCCCTGGGAGATGCACACTTGCATTCCAGGATGGAGTATGGACTTCAGCCTAATATTTTGTTTTTTAAAACACATCTGGGATCTGTTATGTTGCTGGGTAATGATTTTCACAGAATCATCATTGCTTAATATGTAAAGAAATGTCCCTGCCAGTATCAGTCTCAACATGGCACTGCAGAGTAGCAGAGTGCTTCTTGCTGTGAACAAAATACTATAGGTCATCAAAATGATAAAGCATTAAGGCCAAGAGTTATAAAAAATGCATGGAACCTACATAGAAATTTGAGGAGCCAAGCCCAGGGATTTCCAAAAAGTAGCAGTTTTGTTTACAAACTATATCACAAAAGTAACCTAAACACTGGAAACGTTTCTAATCTTATGTACTTGATAAACAAATCCTTCTGTGGTTTTAGTGTTATGGAAACAACTGTGTGAAACTTCTGTGCAGTTCTAAATCAGCAGCAGTCCTTTAGTACTTTAGGAATCAAAAGCACAGGGCCAGAATCAAAACACTTTATGCTTTTTGTTTTCCAGGAGTTACTTGTTTTAATCTTTTCAAGAGCCTCAGACTATTTTGGTTTTAACAGTCTCTGAGGAAGTTTCCCATATCCACCAAATAAAATAAAGGCTGGGCTGAGTCAGTAATATTGTTATTTAATTCTGGTGCCTCTAAACCATACTTAACTTCAGTTTGGAGCTGGACAGTTGAGTCCAGGCAACTGTTTTGAGAAAATCTCCATGTTCAAGTGCTTCAACTCACTTATTGGAAGGATACTTTGGGGAAAGACATTCTAGATTCTAAGTCTGGTCTTTGATTAAAGTTTCTTTTTAATGCCTGCAGGAAAGGAACCAAGAATGCCTACCTCTACCACAGAATGTTTTCTAGTGAATGTATAGCAGCTCTGAATGAGGAATAGCACCTTTAAATGAGGAATCAGAGAACTTGCAAGGATTAGTAAGTATTTATTTAAATTTCTATTGTTACCTGTTCTGCATTTTAAGAGCTGTACCACTGTAACTCCTCCCTTCAATGAAAAGTATGCCTGGCTTTCACTGTGTATGAAAGACCAATCTGGCTCTGTGTATGCTATTATTCTTTAAGAGGTGCAATACTTTGCCTGAGGTATGCTGAGCCAGTGTTCCCTTTTACTTCCAGATGTACTGCAGTGTACTGAAAATAATTACTCTGCACAATGTGAAATAGTAAGAAATTATTTTCTGTCAACAGGTACAGATGCAGATATATGATGATAGGTGTACAGATTCTTGAAAGGGAGCGAGAGGAACAGCTTTATATGGAGCCCAAGTTATAAATGCAACCAATAGATGATGATCATTATACTGTCTATCTAGGACAACAATTCTGTATTCAGCTTTCCAGCTAAGTTTACAAAGCTCTTGGTTCCTAGGCTCTTAAACTCTGCTGTTATTTCTCTCTGCCTTGACACCACTCCAAATATGCCTAGCATGTTTGCTGGCCTGTCTCTTGGTTATCACCCTGTCATCATTGCAGCTTTTACCCAGGTGAAATTGTGCTTTTATAGATTCCTTAATAATTTTCTGGTATTACTAACCCCAGAGTCTCTTCTTAAGTACCATTATTCAATTATCTGCTTGAAATGAAATGAAATTCAAATACATCTAATTAAACTAAGTGGATTCTAAAACTCAGTGTATCTTCTGAAGCACTTCTATGCCTCTGATCTACTCTGGATTTTTAATTTATGAATTTACAGCTGTAGTATCACTTCTGAATTTTCTGTTATGTGGAAGAAGACTCCAACATAGATTCCCAGGCAAATTCTAATGGAAGACATACACAAAAGGTTATAGCTATCAAAAAATGATCATAAGTCTGATCCAAAGATAAAATGTTTTGAACAGGATATTTGATCATATGACATCCTTACTGTATTCAAATTTGACACATTTTGGCAATTTGACTCCATTTCATAATCTTTCAGGTACTTTGTATTAATATGCAAAACAGGTTAAACATGCCATTCAGATTTGGGCAGTTTAGCGATCCATTCCACTCCTAATCCCAGTTTGTCTCCGAGTTTAATGTTTGAATTCATAGTATCATAGTATCAGTCAGGGTTGGAAGGGACCGCAAGGATCATCTAGTTCCAGACCCCTGCCATGGGCAGGGACAGCCCACACTAGATCACGCTGGCCAGAGCCTCTTCCAGCCTGGTCTTAAACACCTCCAGGGACAGGGCCTCAACCACCTCCCTGGACAACCCATTCCAGGGCTTCACCACTGTCATGGTGAAGAACTTCCTCCTCACGTCCAGCCTGAATCTCCCCACCTTCAGCTTCATTCCATTCCCCCTAGTCCTATCACTGCCTGATATCCTGAGAAGTCCCTCCCCAGCCTTCTTGTAGGCCCCCTTCAGATACTGTAAGGCCACAATAAGGTCTCCTGGGAGCCTTCTCTTCTCCAGACTGAACAACCCCAAGCCTGAATTGCCCCCAAACTATTAATCTATTTGTTAACTCATAGGCCGTATTTAAGTTGTGACTATTCCTAAAAGGGATGAAGTCAGTCTAAACACAATACAAAATGTGAAGGCAAACTCAATAGTTATTAGGAGCAGAGATGTACAAAACACAACTGAAAACAGAAAACCTCTATTATTTGTTAAAAAGCAATTGTTAAGTTTTGTAAAAAACTTCAGCAGACCCAAACAAAACCAACCACCAAACTCTTGTTTCTCAGAAAAAGCAGTCTCTCTATTTTCCTTTTTTCTTTCCTTTTTCTTTTTCTTTTTTTTTTTTTTTTTTTTTTTACTTTTCATATCCAGCTCTTAAGTCCAGAAAAGAGAAATACAGAACTATCAAACCAAACAGGCCTTGTGTCCTCTTCTCTCCAAATTCATATTAGTGTTCTGCCTCACAGCAGTGACCTGACCACCAGCCCCTTTGACTGAAACAGTCCGACTTTGTAAAATATATTTAAATATTCATGGAGCCAGCTGGTGAGAGAAAAAACAATGTTCTAGTTTGGTGGTTCAGTAACCTTCCTAGGGAAGGTGAGGGTATTAGTCCCAGTCCCAGTGAGTGTGTAACTATTTGTACAAAGTAGAACAGTGTCAACAGGAGAAGTGACAAGTCCTGCCCCCCAACAAAATTCCTTGCAGTAATGAAGAAAGCTAAAAAAACCAATAATGCATTCGTCAGAAATCTGCCAGATATAGTTAACAAGAGTTTAAACAAACTCTTAAAATAATTTACACATTATTCCTGAAATAGCAAAGCTCTTGGATGAATAGCTGTTCTTCCACATCTTCGAAAGATGTGGAAAGAAGAAGAACCTTGTTTTCATATTAAGTGAACAGACCTTTTATCCTCCAAAGCAAAACAGCTCTTAAAATAGAAATAATTCAGAGCATATTTTAAGAACTTAGCATCTCATAACATCATACCTCTAGCCTTGCTCCTATTGACATCAATGGAAGGAAAAACAGTATTTATATGTTCCACAAGCAGATCAGTCTCTTGGAGAATACTGCTCTATAATAGTTTGTGTCTGACAGGAATAAAGAACTCTTGAGACCTGCCTGCCAGTTGAATAGTCATGGCTGTATGGGGCTCTGGCAGTAATATTTTTGCAGCATGATTACCAAAGGCATCAAGGGAGCCAAAAATCTTAGGCAGAGATGAGTTTTCATTGGATCAGCTAAAAAGACAGACAATGTTTCAGAGAGCAAAAAAGACAGAAGGAGCAAGCTACACGCAGGCTGAGAAGAACTGCTCTCTGTCTCGATTTGTGAATTAGACAACGTGACACTTCTCTAACATTTCTTCACAGCTCATACAAGTTAGTATTAGAGAACTCACAAAAAAGCATAGATAGTTCCACTGCATTGCTCTGATTTCACTAATGTCTAAACCTTAGAGAGATGTTTTGCATGTAGACACTTAACTGTTACTGACACAAAGATGGGGTCTTACTGTTTGGTGGGATAGTTCTGTATTTATCTTCCAGACTTGTGTGTAAAGTGTCCCCTAAGCCAAAATTCTCCTGATGGTGAGCATACAACAGAAGTAGCTGTATGATGGGACCGATGAGTAGGATAACAGTACAATCTGAACCACTGATTTGCACTTTAAGAAGGTAAGTCCCTTTGACACCTCTTCCACCACTGCATTTGTGAAACCCAGTGCTGAATGGCTGAGAAGCCATGGGTTTTCCAGTAGTGAGTCTCTGCTGAAGTCAGGCATCAGATCCATCAGCCTGGCTTTTATGGCAGTGGTGTTACAACTACTAGCAGAGAAAGGGGACATAGACGTCACTTCTCTTTTTGGCCCCAGGCAACAAGCCATTCAAAGATTTTAGAGAAGCAGCAGCAAGCTAGGATGGGAAGTGTGCTGAGAGCTCTTCATTGTTCACAGCAAAGAGAGATTTTTTTTTATCCAGAGATGGGGAAGTGGTCACCTCTGAGTGCCTCAGCCTGAAGTCCTTGGTGCTGGCATCTTGTTTGTCACCCTGCCTTTCATGTCCTGCAGATCTCTGCTACCTTTTAGTTGGGCTGTCAGGCTCCACGTGCTGGGTTTGGGCAGCTGGACACCAGATGCAAACAATGAAGGGTATAGCACAAACACCGTATCTGGTCCCTCTCTGTTCGCCCTCTCCCAGTTGCACAAGTGGATCATTGCCAAAAACATCTGAAGGCCTGTACTGGGAGACATTGGGCTGCATGTTAAATTTATCCTGGCAAAAAGAGCCACTGTTACTGCAGTGAGCTATTCAAGTCTCATGGAAGCTACTTTCTTAAGCCATCAAATCAAGGAACTTGAAATGGACACTTTTCTTACGGCTTCCAAGCAATGAGTTTCACTTTTCATGTCTCACCTATAGACCTCTATGCTCAGTCTGACAAAAATTGGCATCAGGAATAAGAAATTCATCACATCTAGCTTTAAGGATGGAGTAAAGAAGTCCTAAGAGGTTTAAAGTGAGCCAGCAGTGTGCCCAGGTGTGCCCAGGTGGCCAAGAAGGCCAACCGCATCCTGGCCTGCATTAGGAATGGTGTGGCCAGCAGGAGCAGGGAGGTCATTGTGCCCCTGTACTCTGCTTTGGTTAGGCCGCACCTTGAGTACTGTGTCCAGTTCTGGGCCCCTCAGTTTAAGAAGGACATCGAGACACTTGAATGTGTCCAGAGAAGGGCAACAAGGCTGGTGAGAGGCCTTGAGCACAAGCCCTATGAGGAGAGGCTGAGGGAGCTGGGGTTGTTTAGCCTGCAGAAGAGGAGGCTCAGGGGCGACCTCATTGCTCTCTACAACTACCTGAAGGGTGGTTGTAGCCAGGAAGGGGTTGGCCTCTTCTCCCTAGCAACCAGCACCAGAACAAGGGGACACAGTCTCAAGCTGCAACAGGGGAAGTTTAGGCTGGAGGTGAGGAGAAAGTTCTTCACCAAGAGAGTCATTTGCCATTGGAATGGGCTGCCTGGGGAGGTGGTTGAGTCGCCGTCCCTGGAGGCGTTCAAGAGGGGACTGGATGTGGCACTTGGTGCCATGGTCTAGTCGTGAGGTTTGTGGTTACAGGTTGGACTCAATGATCTTCGAGGTCTCTTCCAACCTTAGTAATACTGTGATACTGTGAAAGCTTTAGTCACCAAACCCAGAGCTGTCTGAAAAATGTTTTTAAAGCTCATCAGTAAATGGTGTAATAATTCATGTAACATTAAGCATAGAGTCATCTCCCTTTTGTTAGTCATATATTTTGCCAATAAAAGTACTCATAAAACAAAACCCTCCCACATCATAGAGTGTGGAAGGTCTTTCAGGCACAATATTGTGTGATACCTGGAAAGAAATTCTTGTCTGCAGAACAATACCATTAAAAACCTTTTTAAAAAATATTTTTTTCAGATAAAGCACTTTCCATGACAATTTTGAAGGAAAGATGCTGTAAAAGCAGAGAAGTTTCTCTCTTGAAACCTGGAGATGGAAGGGACTGAACAGATTTCAACCTCTATACAACTTATGTAAAATCTATGAAAACACAAGCATCTGCCAGCAAGATGTAAGAATCCACCCAATGATATTGTGATGAATACTTGAAAGTTAAGGAGTTAAATCTTCCATAGCTCTGGCAGATGGAGGTAGAATAACTGAGCAGCAAGATCTGCATTGAACCTGGTATATGTAGCTGATAGAACAGATGAGCAAGTTAAAATTGGTGCATGATCTATATTAAGACAAAAGGACATGCACTGTGGATACATTAACCATGAGAACCAGCTTGTGGAGTATCCCAGTATGTCTATCCAGATTCTGAGCTAAAGATATGCAAAACATAGATGATTACAACAAATTTGTAAGTATTAATACGTCTAAAACCATGGCAAGGAGATGCAGAATTACTGAATCTGCTGACATCTTCCCTGTGTTGAAAGGCCTTTTTCTCTAAGAAGAAATCACAAATCAGTCAAAGAAGGACTGCAGCAATTGCAGTGGTCATGAAACTAGATGTAACACATTTTTCCAGGACCACATTCCTGTTGAAATTCAGTGTGAAACTGGCACACAACTATAGCTGGTGCCTTTTGAAAATGCTCCAGTGCCTCTCTATTACCTTACTAAATTCCTTGAGGTCGGGGCACACAATTTACCCAGGGTTACAGAGAACAAATGGAGGCACAATGGCACACATGTATTCTGAATACAGCACATTTTACTTTTGCAGTCTGAAGTATGGAAAAAGTTAATTGCAGACATGACAATATGTACAAAAACGCAGTGAGCAAGTGTACTAGATGCATGTGTTTGTGGAGGAAGCATTTCTCTGTTGCTCATGCTGCTCTGCTGTGTTTATCATAGCAGCTTCCACAAAGCCCAGCCTAGACCATGAAATAGACTTTGGGCTATGGGGATGAGAGCACCTGAACTTTGGAAATGAGTGTAGTGTGTCACTGCCAGCTGTCAAATCATTGTTCAGTCTGGCTGTCACTGGCCAAGTGCTTGCAGATAACAAACTCCTCTCCTGGTCCAGGTCCCTGGTGTGCAGGTACTGCAGATTTAAATCCCTGCAAGTCTGCAGATTGGGTTTGGGTTTCTGATACAAGTTTTCAACCACAATTTACTAACTCTTCAGCACTGCTCCTGACTGTGGGCTGTGACTGCAGTGTGCTAGATTTAACCTGCCCCAGCTGGTTCTGGTGATAGAGGACACAAACTGGGATGATGGGGCCACACAGCAGAAAGCAAGAGGCTAGGATAGGGGAGAATGCCATGAGGCCTAGCATCCCTATATCAATTATTTTTCTTCCTGTAAGTCTCTGGTGTCACACACATTCTGCACAGGCTTAAAACAACTATTTAAATGAGCACTGGTGAGAACATCGCACTGTAATGCCAGCTGGACCAGAGAATTAGTCTGGAATACTACCTGCAGTAGTCCAAGATGAGCAACAGCTTAAAACTATTTTATTTCATTTTATTTAATTTTAAATTTTATACTTTATTTTATTTTTACTTCTATTTTATTTTGTTAACAGCTAGTCCCAAAGCAACTGATACTTCTAAGAGTTGATCTTTGCATGAAAGTAATTTAAGGGCCTGTGGGAATTTTCAAGAAAATACTTTGAGTTAAGGGATAATGTTGGGAAAAGTGTATTTCCCCATTACCCCCTATTCCTTTCATTATGTTTCCATCATAAAATAAAAATCTTTGAATGCACAATTACGAGTGAGGTATGAAACTCAAGACTTAGCATCAGCACACCCTGTAGATGATTGTCCTTCCTGCTTATAAAGGGCCATACAAAACGCCCAGTGTTCAGTGCATGCGGTGGTAACGTGTGTAAGAGGAATTGTAAATATGTCACTGAAACTCATCCTCCTAAATCCTCCAGAAGACTGTTGTAGATGAGAAAACTTTCCAACATGTGAAATCTTTCTGTTCTTACCTTGTCCCCAGAAAGAGTCAGTGTTTACTGCATTAAGTCACTGCTTGCTGCATTAGCTGTAATCTAACGAGAAGCTTCCTGCAGCAAATCCAGGGCTGGAATAGCTTGAACAGATTGTGGCTGTTCTATTATTAGAAACCTGTTATGTTTGACATTGAACATAAAAGATTAGAACATTTTTCACGCTCTTAGTTGAGGACAAATCCCTGCAATTGTTATCAGAAAATATGGTTAGGCCTCCGGAGTCTCATTGATCAGACTTGCAAGTCAGTCATGTTGAGATATGTAAAATCTGTTGGCAAAAAAATGATGACTGATAATCCTAAGAACAAAATCTGATGAAAAAAGATGTTATTACCAAAGCAAATTCTATGGAGTCTAGAATTTCACCCTCAAGGACATTTTGTATGTAGACTTAGCTTGTATAATTTGTGTGAAACACCCAGAAAACTTTTACCTAGAGATGGATTTCATGAGGAAGTCCATTCAGTTTTCAATGGCATGTCAGAATAAACTGATTATTATGTTATTACTGGCTTCAAGTGAATGTTCAGGCAAGACTGCATGATGCTGCATTTTGACCATCCTTCAGGTGGGATGTAGAGTTCTTTACTCTTCTTTAGTGCTAATACAACCACTCCTGTAAGAGAAGAAGAAAAAACTATTGAAAGGCCACATTAGGCAGTTAGTTGTATGTCATCTGTATGACAACTGTACACATAGCTACACAATGTTAACAAGACACAGGCAGGACATTAGTATGGCAGTGGCAGGGGGAGAAATGTCAGTTATACAGCATGGACACTCTTGCTATGTGTTTCACTTCGTTTTTTCTTGGAGTACTTCTACCTATATTTGAGGCAGTTGTTAGGGTTGTCCTGAAGGAGTCAGAGCTAAAGAAATACTGCATCCATCTTCAAATTTGTAAAAAGGAAGTAATGGCCTAGTGAACTGGGGTTAGACAGCATGAAGAAACAAATAGCTGGGGAAACAGTTTTGAAAGAAAGAAACTGGCATAGTAAAGAAATTCAGAAATACTTTGATGACATGCTAGCCGTGCAGCAGGGCTGCTTGCACAGCTTGTGCCAGCACGCGATACAGGGGTCATTGGGCAGCTCACACAGGAGCTCATACTGTAAACCACTTTCCTGTATGTTAAATGAGAAAGGAGCTGACCTGGCTCACTCATATCCTAGCTTTGACAAGGACTGTGCAGATCATCTGACAGCTTCAGGCTCTGGCTTGTGCCTGTGCCCAGAACAAGATTATTCGAAGGATAAATAGTGGACAGAAGAGCACGGCTGTCTCAGAGGTGCTGTGTGACTTTGGCTGCAGACTGGGAGTGAAGTGTTGCTGGCCAAAAAGAGTTTAATGGCCAAAATGGTTTTGAACTTTTTTGGTTTAGGTGTTGAAAATTGTAGCATGGGACATATGTGCATTGTTTGACATTAGCTGGGATTATGGTAGGTAGGCTGTGCAAACATAGACCAGTCTGAAAACTGAATGGCAGAATAAAAAAGCTGTTCACATCCAGTAGGTGACAGGTCAACTGTGGCAGAGTAGACGTGGCATCATGCCAGCCACGTGTGTGCCTTATGACTAACTTGGGCTTTACTGGGGCTGGTCCCACACACTTGTACCAAATTTGTCCTGAGAAATCATCACAGAAAGTTCTGGGCCAAGACAGAGATATTTCTGAACTGATGACTTTGAAGTTCTCAGCCTCGCAGCCTTCCAGGTACTGGAGGATGAAATTCTGCACAAGGGGGTACTTTCAGAAATTTTTTTGACCTGCTGTCTCTTTTGTTTCTTTGCTTGTTTAGCACACACTGGCTTTAAACTGATATGTAACTCTCACAGGTATGTTAATCTGTGTCTGCTATAATATGTATGTGGCAAAGGAAATCGAGCAAATAAACCTATTTTAGTCAAAATGTTGAAGTAAAAAGTCAACACACATACTCTTGCTCTGACTGACTCACTCTTGGTTTAAGTTCCAGGAATGCCTAAGAGGGCAGCGTCATCCCTTCCAAAACAGTTTTCCTTTTCATATGGGATTATATCAGCAAGCAGCTGCCTCTAAGACATTTTTTTTGCCAGACTATCAGGATATTTGTGCCAGCTTCTTCCTTAAAGCATTATATGGATGGAGCATCCCTTCCAAATAAGCCTGGGGGCAGTGGAGATGTCCAGTAGTGAGGGACTCACAAAGGGCAGTGCTTTCATCAGCTGTACAGCATCCAGGAAAAACAGGGCAGGGGGCAAAGGCATCTAGTGAGTATTTCTATGTTCCCCTGTGCGAGCTACAAATGAGAAACACAGCAGCCAGCTACCATGGAAAAAATGTGTCCTTGCTGGAGCCATACAGCTTCCCTTTGGCTTTGCTGCAGGGACATCCCTGCACCCTGGAGTGGTCTGCGTGCTCCTCCTGGTGGCTCTGCTGCCCAGTCTCTGGCCTCACTGCAACTGCCAGACCCACTGCCATGCCAGCTGGCTTCCAAAATTCACTGCAGCCAGTTTTTTTTTATTTTTAAAGAGACACTGTGCCACACTTAATTTAATCTTCACACACACTACTGTGCAGGTCTGTGCATTGACTGGGGCAGAAAAAAATAATCTGAATGAACTGACATTTTTCAATATATGTGAATAATTAATTTTGCCTTGTTTTAATTTCAGGCTGGTGAAATACAGGGGTTCAAACAAATTCTGGGATTTTGGAGCACATGGCTGAGTTTGAAAATTGAGGCTTGTTTTCTTAAAACTGAATAAGACCAAACCTTGTCTAGGAAACTCGGGTTGGTTGACCTCAGTGTCCCCCACAGGTCTCCTGGGCAAAGGCTAAAGTTGCAAAATGTGCTTTGGAACAGCAGGTCTGAATCTCTTTATTCTGAGGTTCAGTTGGCACAGCAGGCAGGCAGGGCTGTAACTGCCGGATTCTCAGGCTGCTTGGACTCATGTGTGAAGGGGCAACCCTGGTGGGATCACTGGGGGCACTATGCTATATATGGACTAGTGCAGCACAGACGAGATGTGCTGCACCACTCAGCATTCCTACTGCATCCTCTGTGCCAGTATTGGAGTGATGTGATAAGGGATTAAGTAGGGTCAGAGGGCTTGTTTACCAGACAGAATTATTCTCCAGCCTGTTTGTGCCTTCTACACAAAATGCAAAGGGAAGAGAATTGAGTCTGGTGCTTGTTTGTGAAGTTAGCTCCTGAGTCACTACTACTATTTTGTTATAGAAGAAGATTTCACTTCAGAGGCTTCATTTACCAGACTGATTTTTGCAGACTGTTTCATTCAAGAGATACTGAGTGACTGAAATCTTTTTTAAAACAAAGAGAGCTTACTGTTGAGTAGCAAGCTTGAAGCCACTCAGATCCAAGACATATATGGCAGTTCTGTCCTGACACTGAGCTAGGAATCATGACACAGACTGAAAATCCTAAGTATTTATTAGCAACTAATTGTATTTTATACTACTGGGTAGACATCAAATACTTTCCACAGAAGACAGGCACTCCAAGCCACAACTGTGTAAAGGTGAGACAGATTCCTTGTGGGTCTTCAGTAACTCTGCTTGGAGAAAGTCACTGTGACTTTGATAAGACAATGTAGTGATTGCTTCACTTTTTAATATTTGTAAGTCCACCAGTTCATTTGCTTTGTGCAAACCTATGTAGCAAACTTGCCAGCAGAAGTCAAACCCGGCAAGTCTTTTCAACTCTGTAAGATTAATTTTTCCGTTTTCTTCCTTTAATAAGTAAAACTGAACACTTCTTGTTGGTAACAGCTGGAGACCTCAACCAAAGTATGTAGAACACTACTTTTTTATAAATATTGCTGTCTGAACACATTTACCATGTAAGTAATTGGGCCCTAAGTTTGAATACAGGAACACAGTCTTCATGTTGCTGAGCTAAACGTGACTTTGTGATCTCAATTATCTAACCTGAATATTGCATTTGAGATTTTCCACTCTCGTATACCCTCAGTTCCCTATGTGTCACTGACATCAGCTAAGCTAATTTTTTAATTGTCCAAATGTAACAAAAAAAAAAAAAAAAAAGGGGAGGGGGGCATCCTTCTGTTGGAGTGGAATACTCAAAGCTGAAAGGAAAGTGGTGTTCTGCACAGAGTATTTGGCTTCTGTGTTTAATCTTTGAGTCTATACAATACAGAAATTAACCAGGTTGGCTAGTGAATGTATTTTATAGTGCTCAGTGAGTCTGATTGCTGTTCCAGACCGGTTTACTCTAAGCTATGGTTTTCTACCACACCACAAAACCGAATTTTGTTATTCTAACTACTGCAGTTGGAAAAGTTGTGGCTTTATTTCATGACTTGGTGCATTTCTAGCTTTTCCATGTGTAATTTACTCTTTGTTTCCTATTAAAACCTTTCAGACAATGGTCTGAAAGGAGGACTCTTCAAAGAGCAAAGGAGGGAATGTGAGTCCTGAATGTTGAGGGGTAGGTCCCTGCCTTTGGGCTGAATGACACAATTTGCTGTGCCAGACTTTTGCTGGCAGCATTTCCCTGGCACTGTCTGCTCATTAGGGCTCTGCTTCTATAGCACACTTAAACACACAGAAAAGTTCATCCCTGTGAATGAACAAAGACAAACATATATTCATATTGAAGTGAAGCATGTGCTTATGAGCTGTGCTAAATTTGGGATTACAAAAGAGTGAGAATGCCTATGTGTACAAAGGTATTAGAGAAGCTATCTCAGGGACCTGCTCATTATTTACAGGATTTCTGAGTGATTCAGATATTGGTTCTTGTTATCCACCCCACTGACATTTCATACTTGTCTTTCCAAGTGCTGCTGAAAAGCTGAGTTTTTGGGACATTACTGTGTGCCAGTGATTGAATTCTGTAGCCCCAGGACTGCGGATGCAGAGAGCTCAGCATATAAAGAGGAAAATGTTAGTGGTTTTCTTCTTGTACAAGTGGCATTGCCCAGTTCCTCAGGACAACGGAGGAGACTGAGAATAGATGCTTTCTAGCAAACAGAGGATTACAGGTGACAAATATGCTCAATATCAGAAATTAAGGAAAATTGTATTTTCGTATTTCATGAGTTGAGAGGAACACAAAAGGATTAGAACCTAGGGGCAGAAGAGACTTAAAGTAGTCTATAAAATTCTTTACTTCCCAGAAAGATTGTGTGATGTTGTTGTAATTTTCCTGCAAAGTATATATTATACACCTAAGGGCTGTGCTCCCTGGCAAGAGAAGTATTTCTAGCTCCCCACTGACAGAAGTGTACTGCCACTCCTGATGAGAAATCTGTCTTGCAATACAAGGCTTTCTGATGCAGAAGAGTGCATCTCTAGTGTCTGCCCCAGAAGCTTTCCTTACCAAAACCAAGATTTAACCTTAGCATTAATTTGCATTTGCTTTTTGTTTTTACCAGTTTTTTATTTTTCAAATGAGTTTCATCTCCACTCATAGATCCTACTCACCATACATTACAATGACAGAATAAAATCTAAAGGGTAAATAAATAAATAAAATAAAATCTAAAGGGTAAAGGTATGTCCCTATCCTCCTCCACAAATAGCAGTTTTAGAGCCTTTTGTCAAAGAAGTGATGGCACAGTAATAAAACCCAGATTACCTTTAGATTTCCAGTTGGTTATCAGAATAACTATGGTGGCATCTCGATTGAAGGCTGAGGCACTGACCTCAGTAGATTACCTACCCTAGCAGTGACTTCTGTTGCTTTCCATTCTGCTCAGTATTTTGCCATCCCCAACGTTCCATCAGTGTGGTGATGTTTGTGTCAGCAGTCAGATCCAGACTCCACTGATAAATTTATGCAAGGTCTAAAATGTCGACAGTAGGACGCAGTTTTCTGAAGCATTTGCAGGACGCAGTCTGTTTGTGTGGTGGATGTTTTTGCTGGGCTTATCAGACACTTTATTACCGTATTTCAAACAGGCTGTACAAACTCTGCAAATAAAAGCTCTCAATGATTTTAGAACTTCTGAAGGAATTCTAGAAACCTCATCTACAATACCCTACAGTTTTCCACTGTGTTCAGCCTTAGCAGTAGCAGATAGTGCCTGCAGTTACATTGGGATACACCATGTCCTGCTGAATTTTGACACAGAAGGCTTAAAGCAGATACTTTATACAATTACAGTACATTGAGAGCTTTCTGGTGCCTGACTTGGACTGAAAACAATATTCTCCCACTTGGAACATTCCCAGTCCGCCAAACAGGAGGTTTTATTTGATGCCAAATAGACCTCTTCATTTTGCAGTCAATATTTTGCTGTGATTCTTGCCACAGTTGTTGCTACCAATTTAATGATTTTTACAGTGAGCACTGTAAGCAGAGCACTGATCTCCTTATACACCCTAATGAATTTTAACATAACAGGGATGCCCACCATTAATTAGCATATACTGGAGAACTAAAAAGGCAATGATGCTGTTTTATTGCTTTAAAACATGAGGCAATAAAATGACAACACTTTTGCTGTGCTATAGTTTTCAGAAATACCAACACCACTATACAAGAAATGGAAGGTCCTGTACTTATGCTAACAACATCTGTGTTAGAAGATAACTACATTCAACACATTTCTGAGCCTACAGATGTACACTGATTTATATGATGAAAAAAAAAACACCTCCTTATAAACACATTTCTGCAAAAATGTACTCAGAATCAACTTTATTTATAGCTCACACCCTTTTTGCTAAAAATGCATAGTCATTACATATACAGTAGTCAGCATCCAAAAGTGTACAAAGAGGAAATTTTCAAACCCTCCCAACAGAACTAAAGAAAATTCACACTTTTTGTTCAGAACCAGACAAAATTCACACTTTTTTGTTCATTGCATGCACAGACCCTTAAATGTGCTATCTCTTACTAAAGCATGCTTTAATCTCTAGCAGACAGAACTGACTCGCTATAAACTGTTTCTCCATACTATTAATTCCTAGCTACGACCACAAATCCTAAGGCGTTCACGTGAAATAGCGAAGCCCTACTTCAGAGCCCTCAATGTTCTGAGCGTGGACCAGGAAACAATTGCCCTGAAAGCAGAAGTCTGCTGGTGGTTTTTCCTTAAAGGGTACTTTGAGCAAAAGCCTGCTTCTTTTGTCTGGGTTGTTAATTTATTACTGAATTCAGTGGAATGAAGCAGCATCTGTCTAAATAAGTTGTGAAAATAACTTAACTTTACTCCATGCCCAGCTCCAAGACACTAAATGTCTTGAATGGAGGTCTGTGTCCTTTAGTGCATGTGACATTTCCTCAGCTTCTTACATCTCATCTGAGAAGGTAATGTCTCAGCTCTAACTTGGGTGTTGATTGTGTATCCTTGACTTGCAGGTGTCTAACAGAAACTAGGGATACGCTTGGATAGGCTGAATTTCTAATGGTAGATGTCTAGACTTAATGAACCCCTCAAACCCTTTGATGTCTGTGTTTTTTCTGTCTCCGCTACTGCTACTCATTAGAAAAGCTCTTAAAAACATTGTCCTCTACTCAATAGTACTGTTTGTATCAGTCCTTTCAAGAAAAGGCAAGAGTGGGTTAGCAGTATGCTTAGGCAGGGCTCCATGGCAAAGGAAGAGTAAACATATGTGATAAGAAGATCCAAGTTCAGTTTTCTCTCAAGAATAGGATTGGACTGATGTTGTTTGTTTTGGGGAATGGGAGGGGAAAAGACAAACTTTGTCTGATCAATATAATTTTATGTTCCCAAGTGATTACACAGGTTTACATAAAAGATTCGTTTATTTAAGGTCTTTTTGTTCTGATAAGAAGTAGGTTGAAGTAGGTTAAAATTCCCATTGGTGACTGAGACATAATCATAATCTTATGGACACTGATGGGAAATCCCGCTCCATTGTTTCATGGTACCTGAAGTACAATCCATGGTTAAAAGAACAACAAGGCCTCATGTCAGCATTACAACTCTCCTCAGTACAAGTTACCAGTGAGAGTTTCTGAAGAATACTTAACTTGTGGATGTTTTCTCTTTCTTCCTGACCCTCAAACATTTAGTCAGCCTGTTTATTACTGCTTAGGTCTTGGAAATTTTGCCATCCACTCCAAAGGACAAACCTCCTAGGAGCATGGCAATGACAAGGGTTTGTCTTAAGAGTTCATGATCTAAAACCATTCATGTTCCTCTTTCTGTGAGATGAAGAGCTATGGGAAAATGTAACATTCTCTCTGCCGGAGTTCAGTAATATTTCTTCTTAGCACCTAGGAAGGTCTTTGCATTTTTAAGTGCTTTACAAACATTAGCTAGTCTTCAGAGCAACCCTGCGAGGTAGGTAAGGTATAGTCTCCCCATCTTACAGATGTGGAAACTGAGACACCGAGGGTCAAATTCAACCCTGGTACAATTCCAGTGTTTTACGTGAGTTAAATTCATTCAAGATGGACAGAGTTTAAACAACTTGCCCAACATTACAGAGCAGATAGTGGCAAAGCAGGGACAAGGACCCAGGAGTGCCTGACTCCTCAGCTTGTTAGCAGCCACTTGGTCATTGTTACTCTCATAGGCAATGAAAAATGGTATAATCTGGGCAATTATTACAGGTATGATTTCCTTCTGTAAGACATGTGGATGGTAATCTACTGAGTTAAGTGCAATAATACTTTATGAATGTGCTACCTCAGAGAGTTTACTTAAACTGGAAGTAAAACTTTCATACTGTCATTTTTTTGCAGGTGCACTGTTGACAAAATCCCAACAGAGCAGCTGGATTCAGCAAATAAATAATAAACACAACACTTGGACAACTAACCAAAACTACCTTTTTAACAAACCCCAATGTGCTTCTACTTATAATTGCTAAATTTCTACAAGTGTGCATGCAGATGAAACCTTTCCCTTTGTTTCCAGATTGCAGCCTCCAGTCTTGATAACAAAGCAGCTGAGAGCTGCACAGGTATCCTGGATGGTGACATTCAAATGAATACACTACAGAAGAAGAAATAGTGCATCACCACAGAATACAGGATAATTGCTGCAGACCAGGCATGCTGATCTGACACGAAGGTAAGCTTGAAGCTTACAGGTTGCTTGGAAGTGCCCAGAAGCTGGGCTTATTGAATACGTGCCAATGAGTAGACTGCAGTTCTAGGCACGTTTTGATTGCAAAGGGGAGCATCTGTACCACCAGTACTCTGGGAACTGGCCCCATCAGCAGTTAGTTCACATTGGCACAGGTATGTCAGACTGAAGATCAGTGCTGGACAAAGATGGTAAGACCCAGAGGCATTTCCAGTCCTTCTCTTGTCCTCTTCCCCACAGACTCTACCAGAGAAGGCCTGAAAAATCTTTTAGGTTTTAAAGATGAGCTGTGGAATTCCCAGTGTAGACCTTATGGCAGATACCCAGGCAATAAAAATGTTATGACAGGTACTTAGGCAAAACATTTTGTTTTCTGGGGGTCCTTATGCATCTAATCTGCAGGTTAGGCTTTGTTTTTAAGCTCTGGACATACTTACAGATGTTCAGCCAGATGTGCTTTCATACCACAAAGAGATCTCACTCCCTTACAAGCCACGTCAATGTTGACATTCACTTCTGCACAAAGTCAAGCACTATAATTATAGATATATTGTTCCAGTTTTAAACAAAGTTTTGTTCTGTCTGTGTTTACAGAGACAGACTACTGGACATGGAAAACAGAGCAATTATCTGCATACATGTCCTTCACTGGGTAAACACAGACACTCAGGCATTTCCCTAGATATTCTCCACACTTATTGTAATTTCTTGATTTGTAGCCACATTTTAAGCAAGCAAACAAACAAACAAACATAAATTAGAACTCTTAAATTCTAATCACATCACCCTGTACCCATTCGCTCCTGATTCACAGAGCCTGCTTACAGTGGCTCAGAGAGCAGTACTTGCAAATAGCATTTACAAATAATTCCACAAAGTGCTCAGGCATGTGCCTCAACATTTTGCCAGTAGAAACTTGTAAATGAAGAAATATTCTTAACATCAGAGCCATGTGCCAAATCTGCAGCACAACTGAGGCTTACAGGCAACAGCAGTCAGAGTCCAGTAAAACTGCAGTTGCTTGCAATCTAACCTTTACACTGTTATCTGTTGTTGAGATATATATATAGATGACCCTGTGTGGCCTAACTGCAAATATCAAATGTATTTTTGTAAGTTACCAACAGCCTTTTTAAACAGTGCCCCTTGAAATGCCCTCTACATTGTGAATGACAAGCACTAACATAATTCATTATACAGTATGCTTTAAAAGCTTTTTTTTTTTTTTTTTCATTTGGCTTTTGCTGTTTCTTTTCTCTCCCTGGCCTTTTTGATTTCTTTCTTACTTTTTAATTGCTAGTTGGATGTGCTAGTGGCATCTCCCTGGCAAACACTTTCTACATAATTAGTTTTGAAACTTGGATGAGTCATTGAGCTCTACTTTGCCTCTATTATTTTAACTTGAATACAGCACATCTCAAAGACTGTGACCTCTTTTTGCAGTTGTCAAAATTCATAGGATGACACTGTTACAGGTCTTGATCCATTTCCTTTCTGAGTTTCCAGTGTTTCTTCACAATCTAGAACACATGTCAAAGCATAACAGTGTTGTGAACCAGCCTCCTCTTCCAGTAGCGCAGATAATTTTCTGCTTTATTGGTGGCTGAATAAAGTAATGCCATATTTACAACAAAAGTTAATAAAAAGATGGGAAGTTTAAAATACTTCATGTAGGTTTAATTTTCTTTTAATGCAGGTTGGCAAATGAAAATAAAACAGTGACAGCCACAAAGAGCCATGCTGGTTTTCATGGCCTATCAGGGGTAACTAAAGAGGCCACAGTTTGAGAATTGCTGTTTCAGAAAGAACTAGCCAGTGTCTGCGAGAGACCACATGTGACCCTACCACAAATTATATACTGTCAGAATTGTGCCTGGAAAAGGGTGTTATTGTTAGGCCATTCTCATAATTCACTAAGAATCTCAAAGCCTCAAACCATTCTAGTTAAAATGGGTTGTGATAAAACCAAGTGTGTGTAGTTTCCTTTTAGCTTATGCTTTTTCAAGGGGAAGTTTTCACACAACTGATATTGGTACAGGACCTATCAATTACTGGTTTCTGTGGTTATTCTAACCTAGATTAAGGATTTAACTGAATCATCTCTAGATATGGTCTTTCCTATATTCACATTATAAACAAAGGGGGCTTTGTCTTACAGAAGACTAGGGGAATGGGCTCAAAATATTTTCTTGGGGTTTGGATGCCATATCCATGAAATTGGGAAAGGCCCAAGCAGAAATCCATTTCAACTGTATGGGCAAAGAGGCCAAGTTAAAGAGCCAACACACTATTGTGCAGTACGATACCAATGTTTCCTAGAGGAAGTATCATCCTTTTTTTTTTTTTTGAAAATGGGGTATACAAGTAGTTTCTCTCCTAAACTTCAAGTTGTAACCCTCTTGTGTAATACTATTGCATATTTGTCACTTGTTCTGTGAGACAAAAATCATAATACACGTTTAAAATTTGCAAGTAATTTACAAAAATGTCTCTGATACATAGAGACTCAATTCAATCTATAGCTAACTGTCATGTGAGAAGGACAACACCTGGGTCAGTGTGAAAAGATCTGGAAAATATCTCATAATTCTTGCCTTTGAACTCCCTCAAAACTTCTGAATGAGGTCTTCAAACTCAGCTGCAGCCACAACTAATCAAAAGAAGAACAGGTGGGGAATGATGAGAAAGTGCCAGTATTTGGTACTCGTAAAGAGAGATTTCAGGTCCAGAACTCAGATTAAGCGGTACCTTATTCTGCAACTAATTTTAGAATGGCAAATGACAGCATTCTAATAAAAGACCAGAGAAACCAGTTCCATGTCATTCTTTAAAAGATCCAGAATGAGACCTCATGCATCAGCTCCTCTCTTTACATCCACAAAACTCCTACCGAGCTTGGCAGGGGCTTATAGAAAGTCTGGCATCTGACTTTGACGCTAAAGGGCCGATTTGAGAGTGATTTACCGGGGAAGATAAAAGGGCCCCTTAGCAACCTCCTTAACACAACAGATGTTCCTGACGTGCTGGGGGAAGAGCTATGCCATTATGCAGTGCCCTTCTCCCCCCTGCCTGCACTCCAAAGTAGTTTGGCCCCTTTCTGGTTCAGTTATTTTACCTATACCTTTATTTTATTTTAGTATCTGGGTGGCTACACCAACCATTCACTGTCTAATTAAAGTGTCTCCATCAGCTGGCAATTTTGTAATAATTCACAGCTATTTTTCCTCTCTCTGCTAAATCTATTGTTCCCTGTTTCAAAAGGCTGTGAGACCTTAAAAACTATAGATAGCTATTGATTGGTTTGCATTTAAAATCCAGTATGTGGCTGCAAAGGCTTGTTAAAGTATCACAGAGGAAGATAAATGCCAGTGCATAATCTGCTAGGAAATTTGACGTAGGAGTTGATTAATCAAGTCTGAGTAATCATTGCACAAGTGTCTTCAGGTGTGTATATATACACACATATATGTAGCTAATAAATATATAGCTAGATATATAAATATATATATGTATATCCAAGAGCTACTGTAAATCTAATTCTTACGGAATTAGTAAGTGGCATTCACAGTCCATGCATTCTTCCTAGTAGCAGAGCTAAATTATTTCAGCTTCTACTCTAAGCAGTAACGTACCAGTAAGTGTTTACTTCCCTTGGTAACTTAGTAGTTTAAAGAGCACAAGCAGTTCCACATGATCATTTTCTCTGGTAACATCCTGAAAAAGGGACCTGGCTCTTCCACAGGTGCATTTCCCAGAGGCTTCACAGCATCTTTCAGGACATGATAGGGCCAGTCTGAGGGTCGCCAGTCTGAGGGTCATCAGCTCGAGGGTCTCCAGCCCAAGGATGAATGGTATGGCGGTTGCTGTCCTGAGGGTTGCCAACCTAGCTAGTCTTGCTTGCAGAGATCTGCAACATTGAGGAACCTCCTGACGACCATGGCCAGGCAGATCGTCAGGAGCAGCATATATCCCACAGTGCCCAGATAAGTGGGAGCAGCCTGGGGTGCCTTGAGGAACTCAGCCAGACCATCCTCCACGTAGTGCATCTGGTCATATATGCTGAGAAAGGTAAAGATGTGGAAAAGTTGATGGCTATGCCCCACGATGTCAAAAAGCCCTGGCTGGATGCGCTCAGGGATTTTGCTGACGTTGAAGAAGGCGGCCACCAGCAGCCAGAAGTAGCGTCGGTAGAAGTAGATGAAGAGAGTGGGGTTGCGGGTGCGAAGGTCAAAGAAGAGGCTCTCCAGCATGATGGGGCAGGCCATGCTCAGTGGCATGGCGAAGACAAAGGTGCGCACAGCAAAGGGGTAGGCACAGCAGGCAGTACGGCTGCGGCAGCAGGCAGCTGTGCAGCCCACGGCCAGCACCAGGGCCACGGGCAGCACCAGGGCACGGAAGGCCGCGATGGGCAGGCTGCAGTCCAGCTGCCAGCCCAGCTGCTGCTGCACATAGTGGCTCATGGCATGGGCATCCAGCAGGCTCAGGCCTGGCAGCAGGTAGTAGGAGTAGGCCACGGTGCTGGCAAAGCCATAGTAGCTGATGGAGGCATAGTCCAAGTAGAAGAAAGTGGCGCGGAGACGCGGGGAGAGGCAGCTGAAGAGGTGGGCCGTGCAGCTCATGGCAAAGGTGAGCAGCACCCCCGAGGCATAGCACCAGAGGGGCAGCAGGGCCGGGTGATGGAAGGGCACATCCCCGGCGCCCCGCAGCAGCAGCCGCCCGAAGCGGTTGAGGAAGAGCAGCAGCGGGATGAAGTGGGTCCAGAAGTTAAGAGTCTCGTTGGTAGGCTGCAGCACCGAGACCAAGCACTCCTGCGCCGAGCAGTGCAGCCGCCGGTAGCCCGAAAGGATGAAGCACTCCACGAAGTCCTCAGGCACCTCGTCCCACCGCAGCAGGGCGGCAGAGCGAGGAGGTGGCAACGCCTCTTCCTTGTCCCTTTCCCCTGCCGGCATGCTGCCGGCTCCGGGCCCCTTGTCCGTCCGCAGCCTGCCGCCCGTCGTCGCGCCCTGCCGCTGCTGCCCGGCCGAGGTACAGCCGCTGCTCCCGCAGCCACCGGCGGAGAAGCCGCGGTGGCTCTGCGCTTCTCCTCCTCCGCCACCGCCCCCGGCAGCATCACTCATTGCAGCAGGGGCAGTGGCAGCGCTACCGCGGCTCCTCCCGCCCTACCGCCCGACATCGCCGTAACTGGAAACCGGCGGTGCATCCAGGGGGAGCGGGGAGAGACTCCTCCGCCGCCCCAGTTAGAGTGTCTCGGGGAGGGAGGTGGTGGACACTCGAGCCGCCGTTAATTATTGATAAGGCCCCAGGGCGGTGCGGCCGGGAGGGCCGATCTAGAGAAAGCCCCGCGGCCGCCCTGGCCGAGCCACCCCGGCAGCGGCCCCGGGGGCAGGCACAGCCGGCACGAGGACGCGCGAGCAGACCTCCTCACGGTGGCGGTTTGCTGTCAAAAGCACAAAGGATGCGTCCGCACCGGCTGTAAGCCGGGCTGCGGAGGCTGCTGCCCAGCCCTGCGCCGCGGCTGCGCCAGCGCGGGTAGCAGGAGAACCGGGAAAGGGCAGGGTGACGCCGCTGGGTCCCCAGCAGGCGGGACAGACCTGAGAGCCCCAGACAGAGGACGTCTGGCAGCTGGGTGCGTTTCTGCCGTGCGTGCTTCAGCGAGGCTGTCTAAGATCTGGTTTCTTTGGTGACATTCTACGCAATGAAGGCAAACATTACCATAGGCTGAACGTTCCCGGCCGGGCTGCAAAGGGTGGGCGTCACCAACACTACAGCACCCGGCTTATTTCCGTGCTTCAGGAAGGTGGCTGGGAGGGAGAGTCAGTAACGGGCTGACAGGAGCTGGTCTGTATTGATGCTTAGGTAAATCCTACATTTAACGGCGGTGCGGTTATGCAAGCAGCAGAGTTACATAATTGGGATATAAAAATACTGGGAAAAGCACCGTGCGGGTGTTACTGTACCGTAACGCATCTGAAGTAAATAGAAGGCAGAGCAGAGAGGTAAGTAACTGTTGCAGGCACAGGTAAGAGCCAGAGTGAGGGATTGCTCTCTGTTGTTTCAAGGAGTTTCCTTTTTGTTTGCTTTCAGATGGTCTTAAACATCTGACAGTTCTGGGTTTTCACATGTACGTATCACATAGTGATAGTCGTGTATATAGGCATAAACCAAGGTCCAGTATAATTAGGACATTCTGCCCAAAGATTTTTAAGTAAAAATCATGCCAATAGCGAATCATGACAACATGAAAAATCTCAACAAGGTAATCAGATAGGTTTTTAAAAATTGGTACCAAAAAAGTAGTCAAAGTATGTGGCAGAAAATGATTTTTTTCAATTGATTTTGCATTACAGTAAAAATATTGATTTTATGGAACTGTCAAAAGTGGGGCAGGCTGGTGACACTGTTTATAATGTTTACAAAAATTACATAGGAATCCTGCTAGGAAAGTAAACACCACGACACAGTGCTGAAAAGCCAAGAAGAGAAGCAAAATATTAAGATAAGAGACTTAATTTTTAGATAATGGGCCTAATATACTCTGAATTTTAGAGGCGGTACTTGGTGGTGTGGAGGGACATACCAATCAGACTCTCCTCGAGGAGTGAGTCTTCAGTCAGCTACTTCAGTCAGTTCACTTCAGGAGTGAGCCAGAAAGCTTTGTAGAACCTGCCTGCCGTGCACTCTGGCTACACCAGGACCAAGCCAGGCACGACTTGCCATGGGCTGTGCAGTTTGTGCCTTAGGGAATTTTGGGATTAGTGAAAATTACTCGGGCTCTAGTAGAGGTGAGGCTTCTCATGGGGCTGCTTTGTACAGAGAGGCCACCGTGGAAACAATCCAGATGTTGGAGTGTTTCCTGCATCACCATAGACATACCTGGTAATGAGGGGACTGTTAGCTAGGACATACTGCATTCCCTGCCCTGCTCACACTGCACGAACAGGTACTCCCAGCAGGGTTCTGGTGATCCTCGTCCCTAAGTAACAGGGTGGTCAGTGTCCTTGCAGGCCTATTGAAGAGGACAAAAGTGACTGTGATCTTTGCCCTCCTTTGTCAAGGTTAGATAAGGACAAGTAGACTGGTTTTAGACCTGCACTAAAGAGCCTATTGGAAAGCCACCAGCAGCTGTTGGAACAGATGGTGTCTGAAGAACAACAGCATCCCCCACTGACTGGGAAGTGCTGGCCTTGCACTGGCAGCAGGGCTCGTTTGACACGTTCTGACTTTCCTGCAACCTCCAGACTTTCAGGGGTGTGGGAGGAATTCAGCCCTTTTGCCTCAGGGACTACTGGGGTATTGCCTGGCTTCCTGGGACATAGGCCAATCGGGACTGTGTTTTTTTGGGGTCAGCCCAGGTTGGGAGGAGCAGGTGGGGTTTATTTGTTGCTTGACAGAGTTCTGGTGGTCACTGAACTGCCTGGGTATTAGTGGAGATCTGTACTAATGCTGCAGAAATTATAACTGTCTGGAAATTTCTCCATATTATTGATGTCTTCCTGTAATATTTAAAGATATCTTACAGTAATATTTAGAAGGATGAGGGCTCTACAGAGCTAAGAATCACCTGAGAGGCTTGTCCATACTGGTTTCTCTGGAGGAAGCACAGGTTCATGGTAGCAATCTAGTTTTGTTTGCTCTGTCCCTGGTGGGGAGCTGTAAACGCTGTGTTACCAATAAATACAAGCAGTATAAAATAAATAAACATTTCCTCTTCATTGCCTCTTCGTGAGGATTCACCTTTGGCTTGTCTGAAGAGCTCTGCTTATGTCACTCGCACATAACATGGGTCGTGCCAGAAAGATCTGAGAGCTTTTAAAGATCATGTTTCACATCATTGCCAAGTGACAGCAATGAAGCTTCAGCAGCCACATTAATGGAACTCATTACTAACAATCTGGTTCTTTTGCTTTTTTAATGACTGTCTTCTCACAGGGAAGAACAGTCTTGGGAGAACAGGTTGGGCTTTCATACAGGCAGACATCTTACACCAAGTTGATTATTCTGTTCCCAAGCCACCTGTGGAGTAGTGTACTGGGAACCCGACAATTTAAAGCACTTATAACCTCACGACAGCTTCTTATTCATATGTAGTCCTTCCAGGTTAGTACTACATGACTATTATGTGGTAGGACAGGGAAAATCACAGCATTTGGAGGTCACAGAGGAGTCCACGAAGAACTCCTCTGCATTTGTCCAGAGTTTATATTTAGAAGGGCATGGTCAGCATATACCAGGGTTTCCTCTAGCAAGTGTAAAATTTTATTCAGGTTTCATCTCCAAATAACCTTTGAGAAGACTCTTAAAACACTGATGAAGTCACTACCTAATGAGGTAAGTGATGGAAGATAATTAATGCTCACTGAAGACTCAAAAGAAAAAGATGTGCTAAAATACATATATTGTTTTATTAATTGTTGAAGTGTTTTCACAAGGTATGTATTTTTTTTTTCCTTAAGTATCAAACCCCTATAAAATATTCTGAATTACTTCAACACTCTTCACTGGAATTATGCATTTGGTTAGGGAAGAAAAACTAATTTTATCTTTTGCACTCTAATGTACTCAGCACACTAGGGAAGCGGTCATACTTAGCCATTGCCTTTCTGAGTGGGTAAAAAAAAAAAGTAACTTAAATCTGCCACTAGAGAGAAAGTTCTCTTGTGAACAAGAAACAGTGGGGTGTGGAAGATTTAAGGTTCTTTTGAAGGCAAACCTTTAGCCTCACCAAATTCAACCCATTCACACTGACAAACATCAATCTTAAGAGCTCTTGCTTGACAGTCCTTTACCGTACAACTCTCTCTCATTTCTTCTTCCTTTCTATATTTTCACCCTCAGGACAGACTTTACTGATTTCTTTCTTAGTAAGAAGTTTTATCTAGTTAAATGTTAAAACATTTAACGTCTTTGTTTGCTCTGGGATTTTTTGGTTGTGGTTTTTTTTCCCTATTGTCAATAGAATCTCTTCAGTAAATCTGATTCTGTTTTGACATCTTCCCTGGAATCCCACTGACCATAAGTGAGGGTAGAACTTGGCTACAATTTAAAAAGAGTAGGGGTTAGATAAACTTCAGCCTCATCTGTCTAATGCAGCTCACACTTAAACTTTCTCTGGAAGAACATCTTAAGAGATGCAGAGACATACACACATGGTCTTTCTGTTCTTTGTGATTTTTTTTTTTTAACCCTTTCTCAAGTGTATATCAATCCTGTGAAAATAACATCTTGCTCTATAATTTTCTAATGCAGCAATTACAATATTTTCTAATAATTTCAGCAGGCACCGTGTCTTGATCTACTACTGAAGAGATTAATTTTCCTTTAGAGATTCTACCCCATTTTATTTTTCGGACTGGGTAAGCAAGAATCCTTGCATCATTTTCTCCTTCTCATGTAACTAATTAAGGACAATTATACTTTGAAAACATAATTCCTTAACACATAAAAAACAATCAGTGATACTTTAATTTTAAAAGCCTCACTTGAAGGTGAGAAAATCTAGTTATAGTAAAGCCAATAACTGTTATGCAATGTTAATTTTAACCTCTTCATTCACCAGGAGCTTCCATTTCTGCCCTTTTTACCTTCAAATTGAGTATTTTCTGGTTCATTCTCTATATGCTTTAAAAAACAGCAGCAAAACCAATCTGAAATCATCTGAAAACTAAACATAGCAAACATGTTTTTCCTAAACATAGGAAAAAATACTGCACATTTTAAGAACATTTTTCTGCATGTTTTTGTCTTTTTAAAAATTCTTGTTCTTGAAAGATTAGGGTTAGAACTTGTTTTCATGGACAGCAGCAACTCTCTATTCACTGTTGTAAAGAACAGCATATTGGGTGTGTGTTTCATATATGTTTTCCATAGAATCCTTATTTACTGGGGGCTCATAGCAAAAGCAGAATACAACTTACCATTTGCACAGGGTCCAGGACTAAACCCTCACTTACACATGTGTATGTTGAGTGAGAGTACTTTCCAGAGCAGTAATTGCTACTCACTGTAAGCAAACTGAACGAGAGACTCTGGGTATGGACAAAAGAAAGGTTGGTTGGTGGTGTACTCATCTTGAACTTCCATGCTTTTAAACAGCTGATAAATTTGCACATCTGGGTTCCAGCCATGTAGGGTAATTGACAAGAAGCTACAGGAGAACTTCCAGAATTAAACCTTCATTTGATAATTGCACAAATGCCTGAAAAAAAACCCACTACAAAGTACTGATTTTTCTCAGCCAGACAGTTGTTACTGGGTGCTCCAAACCCCCCTTCCCCCATCTCCATCACCAGAGGTTTGATGGGGGAATCTAAATTGCCTTCCCCTCCCCCTGGGGGATAGGTAAAAAGTCTCCATTCTTCCCGCCAGGAGATGAAGTCCCTTACATGTATTCACCCGTGGGGGAAAGCCCACAATGGGATTTGAAACTGTGATTGGCTGGGTTCTCCGTGCCCAGTACATATTGGCACTGGACACATTGTCTAGGAAAATCTTAGAGTGACCAGAAAGTGATCTGTGCTCTAATGTTGGGTCCAATTTTTTGATAAGTTTTGGTGTCATTTTGGACTTTCTCTGGATTCGTGGCTAAATTGGAGAGATCAACACTCAGACCTGGCTTCTCCCGGGACCTGCCCACCCTGGGATCCTGCTCCCTGCCTGCTGCTGTACACTCAGCAGCTACACTTCTGATCAGTTCCTGATCTCCCTGCTTCGTGCTCTCAAACATGCTTCCTTTGCTACAGAGCAGGGAACTTCCACAGCACTTTAAATCTTTCCTATTTCCTCACACCCACCTTTGCAAAAAAAGATTGCAGCAGTTCAGCTGTGTTTTGGTCTGGGATGAGAGCAAGGGAGAGATCTCCAAAACTGGGGAAAAAACAGCCATAGAAAGACAAGGGTAATGCACTGCAGCATGTAATTTACTTAATGTAACTTAAGTGTTATTAATTGTTACTATTTTTCCTAGTACATTGCCTAACAATAGCTCTCATTGTAACAGCAGTTAATAAACAGGTCTGCATGCAATGAGGCCTACTGCATTATAATGGAAAATTATCTAGTATTTCCTTTCAAATATTATTATTAGCCTACCCTTTCCGTCATTAACTCTCCACAGATTTTTGCATCTTCCTCTCCTTTTGCACCTTCCCTCTCCTTCTCACCTTCCCTCTCCTCTCCCACCCATTTTAATTTGGTGTAGTTAATTACAAAAGAGCGTAGAGGCTGAGCAGTAAGGAGAGGATTTAAACAATGAGGTGGATTCAATAAAGGGATTGAGGCCAAATGGAGAACAAATTCTCTAAACATTAGTGGCCCCAGAACTCTATCAATCTCATTCTGAAACAGTAAGGTCCTACTTAATCAGTCTCTAAAGCTCCTTGACGAACACTATTCCTGTGGAAGGGTTCCTCTATGGGCAAATTTGGGGCTCAAAAAATTCAACACGGACTGATGAAATTGTCCCCAAATCCTGCAGTCGAGATGTGAGTTTTAGGTCTCCCTTCTTTTTTCCAGGCCAGCAGCAATTCCATGTTAAATCTGTGCAATGCCTTGGGGTGCTCGCAGAAAGCTGTGCAGGCGTTTGCAGAACTGGAGAGCTCCAGAGTGGAAAGGTTAGATCCTACGGTGTCGGCTGTGCTTTAATTGCTTATTGCTGAAGGGAGCTTAACAAACATCTGATACGGCTCGATCCTTAGCTGCTAATCCATTACCAGTAGTTTTCCATGCTATTTTGCAGATGCTGGAACGAAGCTTGAAAGACGAGGAGCAATGCAGTGTTTCTGCCATGCCTCCTTCACCTTTATCATAGCTGTATGAGCCTACCGCTCAGCCCCTCATATAGTTGCCGCGTAAAGCGGAGCGATTATTATTTTGCTATTTTGTGTGACTTAGGAAGTAGAAATCACGTAACGCAGGAACTTTACCGCCAATCGTGCCGAGGGAAGAGACGCCGACACCGGGCTGGCGGGCGCGAAGGCCCTGCCCTCTGCTGGAGCCTGCGCCCGCCTCCGACTGCCCTTGGCAGCACGCTCGACACAGGAGGCCTATGGAGTGGTCCTGCTTTGTACTTTTGACAGCGCTACTGGTCTGGACTATTGATCCGTGCTTCCCGGCTGTGAGGGAGACTTTATTCCCGAGTCTTTGTGAAACTGTAGAATTGCTTCCACTAGCTGCCTACTTAGTCCTATTGCGACAGCCAGCGTCGGGACGTGTACAGTAGCCAGGAAAAGATAGCTACTGGCAGAGCAACACACTGTCGTTGGACTGTGTCCCCCATGCAGCTGGATGCACACCTGCAGCAGGCAAGGTTTCCTGAGGGGTTTGCCCTCCTCTGTAAACTTCTAGTCCTCAGCAGTTGCCCCTGCCCTCTTCACCCTCTCCTTTTGCCTTCCTTTTGCCTTTCTTTTTCCTTTCTGGGAGCTCCCATTTCATCATATGCTAAGAAATGTGGGAGACTCTGTTAGTACAGGCCCTGCACCCTCCTGTTGCTTGCAGGGTTTAGGGAATTGGTGGATTTCAAACTTTAATAAATAAATTTCTTTGCATCTACTGCCTTTTCCTTAAGTATTATCTCAGCATCTTTAATATTATGATGAGAACCTGTAAAAGCATGGGAATGTGAGACTCATTATAAGTGTAATGTGACCTCTGGTTATAATTTCTAGTTAAGAACTGTTCAATAAAGCTGCTTTAGCCATGTGCTCTCAAAATCAATAGCTGAGAATTTGCTGTTGTATCATTTTCACTACTTATTCCTGGGCTTTACTTGATTTCATGTAGCATTTTGACATTGTTCAAAACATTATTGTATTTCATTTTGCTAGGTGTTTCAGAGCAAGCCCTGCCTCCAAATTGTGTGACAATGCACTTGTTTAGTGTCTGTGGCCATGAGCGCAGTGGATGAGAAGAGCTGAGCAGAATGTCTGAAGCACAGGAGTCTACAGCAGAGCAACACAGCGTCTGTCCTGCCCAGACTGGTCCTGGGTGATGGTTTCCCATCTAAAACACATTTTGGGCCCTTGGTATGCACCAAGAGCACTCCAGGTATTTCCACATGCATATCCTGCAGGACATGTACACCATCCACCTCACAGATCTTCCCAGCACCCTCAGAAAAGTCCTGATACTGCTCATCTCACCTCTGCTTACAGTGATGAGGTTAATTGCTGGACAGTCTGAACTGTTCTTAATCTTCACCTGCTAATGTCTTGTAGGAAAACATCTGGTGATTAAAAAGCCTCTCTATGACCTGAATGGCCCTCTGCCTTCCAAAGGGCTCAAGCAGTGTTGGTCATTGCTTCGTGTTTGAATGCCGTTCGAGTTTCTCTATCGGGACCGCGACTCCTTCACATGGGTTTAAATGCTGCTGCCGCCTCAGCGCAGGGCTCAGCACCATGGCCCGTGCCTGCGTTCAGCCTCAGGCCGGCCACTGAGGGACCGAGGGGTTGTCAGGCTTGCCGTAACGCAGCTGGTTGTTAGGCAGATTTGGGATGCCTAGCGCCTTCATTTGGGTTTTCTTCTGCTAGTGTAAGAAGACGCCCCGAGGAGATACAGACGCTACCCGACCTGGTCCCGCCTCTCCGCTGAGCAGACAGTGGCGGGCTCCACCCCGTCCAGGCGGAGGCCGCCCCATCGGTGGCTCGGCCATCGGCTTTCCGCCTTCCGCTCGCGGGCTCGGTGGGATCGGTGCTCGCTTTCTTCCCTCCAGGGCTGAGCGAGAGGGAAGGCAAGATGGCGGACAAGGCGCCCAGCAGCTCGCAGAAGGCCAGTGGGAAGGTGAGGCCGTTTTGCGGGGCGGCTTGCCGGCCTACTCCGCCACCCTGGAGCATGGCCGTCGCCTGTCAGCGCAGCGACGGGGCCCGCAAGTGACGGGGTGGTGAGGCGCGGGCAGCGCGGCCTGCTCTGTCCCTGCTCTGCCCGGGTTGACTGCGGGCCCCTGGAGGGTGTGGGAAGGCGGGAAGGGGGCGGTGCGGCGGGGCTGCGGGCCCCGGACCCCTCGCTGGGCATCCCAACTCCCTGAAACCGCCTTGGGCACATCTCTATCCCCGGCCGGGGGTAGTAGCCTTCTCCTGTCCCCGGCAAAGGGACGCATGGGCGGGCAGTGCGGGAGACCGGACTGTAACTGTAGGCTCGGGTCGTACAGTTTTGGTCGGTCCATCCCCGGTTTCGAATGCAGGCGGTTAGTTAGCCCCAATCTTACTTGTGCCCATGTACGTATTTAATTTCTTTTGAGCTGGGAATGCTAGTTTCCCCGTGGCCTGAAGCCTGCGTGGAGTCACTTTCCAATTTCAGTGTTTGAAGGAAAACCATAATCTAAGATTAAATCTCTTCATTTATTTGCGACGGAATTACAGATTTCACGAAATCGGCGTGGCGTTCCCCGCTCTTTTCGCTGTATCCGGTCTGCTTCCTGTAGTTACTGTTTGTTGGATTTGTAGACCAGAAATCCAGGTAGTGCAGGAGTTGTGGAAAACTTGTCCAAAACTGTGTGCTGAAACCAGTGCCTGGTTGGCTGCGGGAAGTAACAGCACAGAGCTGCCTGCTCTCTAAGCGTCCTCTCCTGCCAAGAGTAGAGAGTAAGAAGTGTTTTGGGGTATGCACATGCAGCTTAACGGTTTGAGGGTTAGTGATTAGTGGCACTTCTTTCACTCGGATTTATGGCAGGTTTTGGGCCAGAAAAGTATATAGATCCTCAGGTTGTGGAATTTGTGTGTGTATATGTGTAAATCAAGTCAAGGGAGAAACCACGTTTTGGTTCAGGAATTTCCAGTGCATATAGCACATCTATATAAGGTATTTTTAATGTATTTTTGTATTCAGCTAATGCAGGACTTACTATTTTTGATGCTAGGAAACTAGCTAAAATGTGAAGGCTGAGAGCCTTTGCTGAGCCAGTTGGTGTTACTAGAGTAGGAGAGTTCTTTTTTTATTTCCTTTTTATGATCTATTTCAAATATTACCAGTAAACTTTTCTTTTTGTGTCACGCTTGGAACTGCCAATAAGAGCTGGACAGGAAACTTCAGTAGGTCTTACTTTATGGAGAGTGGCTTCCAGGGAATATGACATTTTGAGATTTCAAGTAATATTAGATGGAGACTAATAATTTAGATGGAGACTAATACTGATTACTGTGACTGGTACAAAAACCAACCAAGATGTGAGCCATTTATTTTCAATTACATCATAGACATTTTTGTTTTATTATTACTATTTCTGTACTGATGATGATCTGTTTTTTTCAAACATATGATAATTAATTTGTAAGAATTGTTTTCTGTCCTAGATTTCAGTTCTGCAGAGGTATATGCAGACATCTGACTGTTCATACTGTCATCTATCCCATTGAAATCAGTGGGACTACTAGAGAACGTAAGGTTAAATGTGCATTAGTCTGTTGAGCCCTGCTGAGGAGGTCCTGTATCTTACCATCTTCATGCAGTTCCCTCTCAACCTTTAATTTCCCATTGCTCATGGGATGTGTTTCCAGTAGCCTTTTTCCATTATAGATCTTGTTTTGTGTTGTCAATTTTTATTTTCTATACCAAAGAAATGAGTGATAGTATGTACCTGGATCTGTGAGCACGTTTTTTGCTGCAAAATGAAGTTTTCCTGCAACCTCAACTTCCTTTGGGAATACTGAGATGTGTTTTGCCATTTCATGAGTGCTTGTAATATATGTGTTCATAGAGATAGTTTTTAGACGTCTGCAGAAACGAGTATGACATAATGCTACTGAAGTTTGTAATATCTTTATTTTTCTTAATTTTTTGTGCACAGATAAAAATGTGCAGATTTGGTTGAGCCGCTATGAAAATATTCATTCAGTGGCAATACCAAGATGTGCTTTTGTTGCTTTCTAGTCTACCTCCTGGGAAGACAGAGTAACTTTCTATTTACTGTGTTCTGTGGAGAGCTGTGGCCTAGCAGTTGAAGGCTTTAATGCTTGTAGTGAGACACAGATTCTCCTCTTCAGAACTTAACAGTATTTGTTCTTCAGCTTTAGTGCTCAAGTACTGATTTTGAACATCTAGCCAGTTATTTCGTTTCACAGTGTAAAATCAAGCTTATTTCAGTTAGGCATTATCTGTTTGGTTTACTGTTTGAAAATCGTTGCTGGAACCGTCACAGTTCCAGGAGAACCCATTGTCTGTGTCTCTGTGGTGGTAGTCAACTCTCAACTTCTGCATAAATTTGATAGTCTTGGATGTGGAATGTGTTGCCAAAGCATCATCTATTCCTTTGTCACTTTGAGATTAGGATAGCAAGAGAGATGCTTGAAATTTCCAGAAAGATAGATAGGAAAGAAGGATGAAATCAAGGAAGAGAAAATAGAGATTCCCTGAGACTGCACAGCCGGTCAGTGTGGGATATGATTCTGAAATGGCAGGTATTAATTATGTTCACTTGTCTTTGTGATTTAATGAAATATTAGCTGCTCAATGACTCTACCATTTTCTTATTTTATTTTATGAGAATAGTGATCATATCACTGCTCTTTCATATACTATATTAATTGGATACAATGTGGCAGAAGAGATTATCCACTTGGACCAAGTGGGTTTCCCTATTTCATTCTTTAAAAAAAAAAAAAAAAGTGTTTTAACAACATTCATTGATCTTAAATGCATTTCTCAGGCTTTTGAGTAAGTTAGGTTTTAATCACATGTTGAAGTACGGTAATTACTTGTTTGTGAAGGGACAGCTTTCCTTGGTAAATTAAAGTCTATGAAGAGCGGCAATGTAAAATCTGTATGCATTGAATTCCAGTTAGATGATGAAGCTCATCATCTTTAACTTCCCTGTAATATTGTTCAGTGGATGATCAGGGGCATAAGGAAGTTTGATAGAGAAAGGAAGAAATAAATAGACAAGCAGTGCTGGAAACTCCCTGCCTTTACTGGATACTAATATCTTAGTTTAAGTTGATTCTGTTTGCTTTTCCTTCGTATCAATGCTGACACAAACCAGCCCTACTCTTGCTACTTTTCCCTTCCCAAATATTGTCCTCCTCAGTTGATTTGGTATGATTTTTTTGGTGTGGAGGAGCCTGCTATGACCTGGAACTGGCTTGTCTGAACCTCCCCAACTCTTCTTCCTAGATGGTCAGTTAGATTGGGAATAGTGATTTAGGTTCATCTGACCTGTGGTCAAGTATGGGGGCAGAATCAGTGGAAGGTGTTGAAACAGAGCAAGAGTCTTACATTAGAATTTCTTCTAAGCATTCTACCCTGAGGCTGTTAGGTTTTGCAAGGGGTTCTTTAAGTTGTAGCCATTACAGTTGTAAAAGCGGCGTTCAGCATTTGTAAGGCCTTGGGATTGTCTTCTGGGCTTTATTGGCAGCTTTTGTTGTTTTTAATTTCACTAAATGGCACTGGTATTGATTTGAAAAAAAGTTATACACCGTATTTTAAATATTTATTAAATAATATGATCATACTAGTTTTGCTCAGAGATTGATAAATTTGGAGAAATTTCTGAAGAGTTGGAATTTTGGGTACTTGCACTGCTGACAGGAAGGAGAGCAGTTGTTTATTCTGTTTTCTTTGAAAACTGCCATGAAACTGGAAGGAAATTTAAACATCAGAATCTGAAAGAGGGCTGTCTGCTTTGGCTTTCTGATAACAATGTTTCATAAATCTCATTTGTATGGTCCTTCAGGGCTTTTATAAAATCAGTTGGGTTTTTTGTGTTTGTTTTTTTTTCCCCTTTTTTTTTTTTTTTTCTTTTCTTTTCTTTTCTTGAAGATGGGGTAAACTTGGATGGACTAAGTGATGGAGCTTCAAGTGACCTAACCTTTAAGACCATGACTGTGTTTTATTGCAACACCGTTTCAGCAGCCTGTGTTGCTACTTGGTTATTCTGGCAAAATTCTTTGAGGGACCTGTGTAGTGAAAGCCATCCAACTGGAATATAGTCTGATTAAAAAAAAAAAAAAAGACAACAAGAAAGATAGGTTTCATGCAGAGTGGTAGAGGTAGTGAATTGGGAGCATAGACTGTTTATGCTGGCAATGACTGAAATATGAACTCATCACATTTTTTGTGTCAGTGTTTTGAACATGAAGGAGATATCGTATCTCAGACATCATCGGGTGCAGGACAGAGGTTTGGGTATGCTGCTTTCAACAGTTCAGCTGAGCTACTTAACATGATGAGAAGAGATAAAAATAATCCTGTTCCAGTTTTCAACACAGATAGGCAACATCTTCTGAAATGCTTCTCTCTGTGCATGTTAGAAAGACACTGTGATTCCATGAAGTCAGCTCAGCTGGTGTAACTCTTAAGGAAACAAAATTGCTCCTTTTTTTCAAGGCAGATAGCAATGGATGCAAAGCACAGTGCTGAGAGAATTTTTTTTTTTTTTTTTTATAACTGCCTTAGAAGCTGGCAGATAGCAATGTATAATTTTGTCAAGAATCTTTTCATCTTGTGATTTGTGGGTACAGTTGCTTGGATGGTCAGAAGCAGTACCAAGTATATGACACAAACTTACAGATAAGAGAAGGAGACCTTAAAAATAGTAGAAATTCTGTGCTTCAGCTAACACTTGCAGTGGCTTGCTTTACAGTGCTGTTGGTGGTTTGGAGAGCACTGCTGTACTGCTGGCTCAGTGACTTAGCCCACAAAATCTCTGCGTGCCAACGTGTATTGAAAGCCTTTCTGAGCAGTATCATCTGCTCTGGTGCTGGAGAAACTTTTATGTTCTTCTTCAGGGTATTGAGTATTGGTACTGTTTGTTACTCTGTGTAATGCTTGCTTTGTTGTCCTTCAGCACCTCTCCTTGTTGGAGGGTGTTGCTTTCCCAAACTTCTGTAAATGAAACAGATGTGGAGAAGTGTGAAACTAATTTCATTCTGCAGTTGCCAAACAACCTCCTATCCCCATGCAGTGCTAGATCTTAATGCATTTAGTACACTAAACCAAGACTTCATTTTATTGGCCCACCTTTGAGATTAATTTTTTTAGCTGCAGGTCTGAAATTTTGAAGGTGGAATAGTAACTGATGTATTAGTTGCCACGGGGTGGCAGCTGGCAGGAAGCAGGCTGCAGTTGTCAGGCTCTGAAATTCTTTTGCACAGTGTCTTTCTTTTATCTGTGTGATAAAAGATTATCTATCTTTGTGATACATCATAAACTCTGAGGGAGCACAGGTTTTGATAAGTTCCCTTTCTGCATACATAGAACTGTGGATGACAGGTTACTGTTACTGATGAGTGCCACAGGCATTTCTGAAGCACAGAAAGTTCGACATGAAATAGAGGAAAAGTGCAGTCAGTGATATTAGTAAAAAATCACTGTGATACTTGCTTTCATGTGTATTTTAATGAACTCTACTGGTACATGTAAACAAAAAAGTATCAACTTCTGTGCAAAGATACACCTTGTGAGTAATGTACAGCGTTGTAGATAAGTAGATTGGGGAGGTTGTTGAGAGTAAGACATAATTACTGTGGTTCTGTTTGAGGTTTTTCCCCCCTTTGTCTTAAAATGCCAAATATATTCCTATGTTTTTTTTGCTTCTGCCTTTTAAGAGTTGTGTCATTGTGTCTGTCTTTACATTTGTGGACTTAGTGGACTTATCCATAGGTAAATATCTCTGTCTTGGTTGATGAAAAAGCATGAAAACAAGGTCTAGTAAATTATCTTCTTGAGTAGCACTGGGTGCTTATCCCTTTCAGAAGACTGGAGATGAGCGCTGTCTATTATTATTTCTGGTAGAAAAGTACTGATGTTCTGTAACTAATGAACAGATTTCAGCTAATGGAAGTGTTCTGTTTTGACTTAAATTTCAATTTAGATATGAATTGTTTCTCAGGCAATTATGTCTTAGTAGTAGATATTCCACTGAGTTATTGTGGAATTTGATCATTAAGTAATTTAAAAATGCATTCAGTCCTGCTTGTTGGAATGTTCTCTGTCACTTAAACTCATTTAAAACCTGAATTTAAAAAGGCCTGTGCAAATTTTGTACATATGCTAGCTTATACCTATGAAGTAATGAAATTAATCAGGAAATACACATTGGACTTAGTGTGGTTGAAGTAACCAGCTTCCATCTATGCCCAACATATTAAAAGCAGTTTTGGAAATGATTTTTTAGTAAGGCAAGTATAGTCAAGCACTTCATGTAATCTTTAACAGCCTTTACTAGTGCAGATTAGGTGTAATGAACGTATCTTTTTTTTTTTTTTTTTTTTTTTTCCCTTGCAGTGATGTTAGCAGAATGTTTATAACATCCAGCTGTGGAAATTTAAATGTTCTTAATGGTAGCAAGAGCAGTCTCTATTTAATCTCTTATTTGCCATGTATTGACATTGATAATGCTGTGCCTTTGTTCATATATATCATTAAAATGTATGACGTATCTTTGTTCTTGTATGTTTGGACATTGAAGTTGAAATGAAAATCGTATTTGGAGAACTGGTTGAAAAACCCCTGAGACTTTCTGTGCCTCACCTCCTTTTCATTCTCTCTTCAGGTCAGAGCGCCAGATGCAGTACACACCACTGGATCTACTGATGCACATGTAAGTCCACAATATTTTAATGACAGCAAGAATAAGAAACCAAAACTCAAGCAAAAATAAAACCAATCACCAAAAAATCCAGCAAACCCACATGCTCAAAATAGGCCTGTTCTCTAAAGAAAGCTTGTTGCTGCAGGTTGGCTCTGGTGCATTTGGGTATCTAATCTGTAGGAGTTTGTAAATGAACCATTGATTTTCATGTTTAAAAATACTCCCTGAAACTTTGAAACAACGACTAGTGTAGGAAGCTCTGCTACGTGATACTGCTTTCAGAATAGATACTTGAACAGGAGAAGCTGTAAGGAGTCTGGATATGTTTATCTTTTCTACTGAGGAGTATCTCAGAATATGAGGTGATTAATGGTAAGAGTCATTGTATATTAAAGTGTATGTTTTTATATACTCTTGTCTTCTCAAAAATAAGATTGTGTGACCCTAATTTCATCCTTCTTCTCCTCCCCTTTCTTTTTTTCTCTAACAGAATAATTACCTAGTTTCCCCCTCCAGCCTCTGCAAGAGGCTTTACCTAGTCATGTGGTTGGTACCGTACTTGGAGGCCTGCCTGTTTCTGAGCTAAAATGAAAACAAACAGCAAGAACCAAACAGTGCTAAGACCAGACAATTCATTCTATGTTTTGGAATTTCTTCCCGATTTTCATTTGGTTTTTGTATATCAAAAAATCAATTACCAGCTGTTAAATTGCTTGTGAGCTGACATTCAAGTTGTGATAGCAGGAACTTTTTGTAAAGAAATAGGTTCTTTTATTGATTTGATTACTTGATACAATTTAGAAAGTTCTCTCAAGTCTTTGGAATGTGTTGTTAAAGGAACTAGGATTTTAGTACTTTGTGCCTTCTTATAGTTAATGCAACATTACATTTAGTCTGCTTTCATACAGTGATGATACCTCAGCTAGAAGCTTTCTCTTTGCTTTCATCATTTGCTTTACCCTTTTCACTGTATTATTTTCCATTTTTTGAAGGAGGAAGGCCTTCAGGTCAAAACCTGTAGCTGTCACAAATTCTGCATAAGGTTAAATATAATGTTGTAATAGGCTACTGGAATGTAAGTAGCAGGCACAGATCAGTCCTATTGACTTTATATTGCCCCAACCATCCTGAAGATTTTTTTCCCCCTCCCTTTTTTATTTCCTGAGAACCTTTCTAAACTGGAGGAGATCTTAGTGCTAGAAGTCTTGTTATTTTATAGTTGCTTCCCATATGCCACTAGGACATGTATATTCATGTGGTTGTACTGTGGGTATCCTGTAACATTACTGTGAGAGGCTATTTTCTGATGACAGGATAAGCCTTGGGCAGGAGTGTGGTATTTGTTTAGTATGAATTGCTGTGCCATAGCAATATGGCTGTGTTTTGCCTATGTTGTATATTGTCTATCATACTGAAATACAAGCTGATGTATTTTAAAGAATGGGAAAACTGGCTTCTATCAACTTAAACATACAGATGCATGAAAAGCTCCTGATAAACCTATTGCAGCAACTTATGTTGACATAGTGTCCTAAACCAGACAAGTCCACAGACAACACTGCATTAATTTGTAATTGATAGTTTCCCTTTTAATGGTGGAGGGAACATTTTTCAAAGACCTATGAGTTACTTCAGTCATATACCTGGCACAGATGTAAGAGATATTTGTGATACTAATCAGTGGTTATAAACTGAAGGTGTTTCAAACAGTTGTTTCTCTCAGTGCTTTTTTTGGGTAAACATTCTGAAGCTGATAGGAGAAATAAAACTTTTGACAAAATTATTCCTAGAGGAATCTCTTTCTGTAGCTGTTATGTGGATTGAATTTTTTTTAATAATATGACAACTAATTTGTTCACCTTGTTTGTCTTGATATTTTATTAAATTGAAAGGTTGTTTTGTTTGGTTGGTTTTGTTTCTTTTGGGTTTTTCTGGTAATTTTTTAAAGAACTGTCATCACAACAGTGAAATGTTAGTTTTAGGCATCGCTGTGTAATATCAAAAATGTTTTGAAGATGAAGGTTAATAGGTTTTTCTTTGCACTTCTGGGGCTCTTTTTTTTTTTTTTTTTTTTTTTTTTTTTTTTGTTCCTGTTCTATGAATTAGTGCATTAAAGTGGGAGGTGTTTTGTTTCCATTGCCCATGTCTTTTGAACATGAATTTCCTATCTCCATGCTTTACTGTCTGTTAGCTACCTAAAGAGAATCTTATGAATTCTGATTCTGTACTCTTCAGGCACAACTGTTACATGGAGTCCTTCCTACAGGATTTCAACAAGTGAGCAATGGAGGTTAAACTACCTAAAATATGAGCTTCATGTGAGGTCTTTCCCTTAACTAGTAGTTGAAGACCTTGGGAGCATGTTGTCTTTCCCAAGCAAAAATACTACATTTAACTTTGAAGTACAACTGAAAATTAGCATCACCTTTGTTCTTCAGTTAGGCTTGTCAATCTTGCACAAACATTCTTCTCACCAAAAATAGTCAGAAGAGCTTTTAGAACCTTTCTTTGGTTTTCTCCCCCTGAAATTACAGGGATCAAGCAAGAACTGTAGTGCAAAGCATGTATTTCCAAAGGTTTAGAAACTGTGTTCTACAGTGATAACATCTCCAGGTTCTTTCAACAGGTACACTTCAGATTTCAGCTGTATTCAAATGGTGCATTTAAAACCTTATTAAACCAAGGGTGATTTATTTTTAAGAAACCATGCATTTAATTTTGTTGTGTTAGATAATAGCAAGTTCAGAAAGAAGTATGGAAAGCCTTTTGTTTAGATTAAATCATTTCAGGCAGAAAGTTTTTGGTCTAGACCAAGGTAAAAAAGAAGCATTTTAATTGTTTTGTAAACAGTTTAATTTTTGCTCTTTTTGCAGCCTGTAATGGAAAGCAAACTTAAAGCATTCAGTATTGGCAAAATGAGTGCTGCCAAACGGACTCTGAGCAAGAAGGAGCAAGAAGAATTAAAAAAGAAGGTAATGGTATATGGTGAAAATTGTATGCAGAGCTGAAACATATTTGGTTTTAGACTACGAGCAGCTTTACCACCAAATTTCTTTGTTTTGGTAATGTAGCTTTCTATGAGTGGAAGTGAATTATCTTTTAAATGTTTGATTTGTTTTTCATATCTGTGGCATTAAGATAGAGAGGCTTGCTTCCCTTTCCTTCCGTGTGAGAAATCAAGTTCTCTGGGTTCCTGAAATACTGGATTACAACAGTCCATTGATGTTCTATTGCTGAAAATGAAAGCAGCCATCTTTCAGCTCTATACCTAACATTAAAGTAGTTTCTCTTCCTCCTTTGCTCTCTGGTAGTTCAGTAATCAGAAAGTGTACCTGTCATGTCTGAAATTGTTTCAGTACACATCCTTGTTATCTTGTAAAACATACCTTTGTCGAATGACTTTTTTAATTAATAAAAACATTAGCATTTGATACTGATTTTTGGGGTACTCAGGAGTCAAATTTTAGCAAACATGTTGCTTATAGTTTGTAAAGTGCAAATTTAAAAAATACTGGGCTTTGAACTCTGCATACAACTTTTACTGTATTTCAGTGGGATACCTGTTCCTAAGTTGTTGGAAGTGCTATCCTAAAGAAATACAGTAGTGCTAAATGTAGTCTCTCCCTCATTTTTATTAAGTGGTTGCATTAACTTCTCTGGGAAGTGCATAAGGGTGATCCTGTTGTCAATATCCTTCAGGCCTGTAGGCTGATTGTAATGGGTAAGATGGAACAGCTACTGTTTTCTGATGCTTAGGTCAACAAAACTTCAGTCTCATAGTGCTGGTCTTTCATGTGATCTTTGGTATTCAGCATCTTTTGAATCTTAAATTGCCATGTAAACTCTTGTAAATGAACAGTCATATTTGAGCATATTTGCTTGACATAAATGGGAAGAACACAACACAGTTTCTCAAAAATATGAATTCTGTCTAAAATTAAAACTCATTTGATGCAGCTTGTAGCATGAACTCTAGAAAATAAAAAGTAATGTCACACAGCTCATTTAAGAATAACTGTCGTGAAGGTTGTTCTGTGATGATAGTAAATAGATTAACATTTGCTGTGTAGGAGGATGAGAAGGCTGCTGCAGAAATTTATGAAGAATTCCTTGCTGCCTTTGAAGGAAGCGATGGTAATAAAGTGAAAACGTTTGTAAGAGGAGGCATCGTTAATGCATCTAAAGGTATAACTAATCGTATTTTGGGGGTGGTGGTTCACTTGGCTTTGAGTAAAGATGAATATTGGCTTTAAATTGTACTTTGAAATTAATATTACATTAGAATCAGCAAAGGAAACTTGATGAGAAGAATCACAAAATGCATCAGGTTGGAAGGGACCATCAAAAGTCATCTTGCAGTGAGCAGGGTCATATCCATCTAGATAAGGTTGCTCAGGGGCCCATCAAGTTGTCTTTTAAACTTCAGAGGAAAAAATGCTTTGTTTTGAAATAAATATTTGTTCTTTTTCTTCATACTAAAAGATGCTAAATTATGGAAAGTTGGTGTTATCACTTCTTTTTTTAAAAAAATTAAATAATATCTTGAATTGAATAGACAAGACTACAGAAGACCAGCATTTGTTTTACTGATCAGTATTGTGCAGCACTGGTTAATAAAATTTGTTTTAAATTTACATTTCATTTCAGAGGAGCATGAAACAGATGAAAACGGGGTAAAATCTATAAGCCTTCATCACGGTTTTCAGATCAAAAAAATCAACCAAGCCAGCCATCTAATGAGAAGCCTCCATCCCTCCTAATGATAGAAACGAAAAAGCCTGTAAGTTTCTTATTTGAATGTTAATCCTGTACTTGGAAAGTATTTAGAAGTGCTTAGAGAAAGGTGTGTGATCTTGCAGAGTATTTTGATCTGCATTTATCACATACTAAGAGAAGAGAAATTTTGATTTGTTCAATCTCATGGCAAATAACAAGATGATGAAATGCAGAGGTCCACTAGCCCTGTGTCCAGCATGGTATACCTAGTACTGTGCTTTGATTGGGCTGCTGTATACTTCTACTGTTCCTGCTAATTGAGACAGACTTCTCATGAATACAGATTTATTGACTGTTGCAATGTAACAGTCTCTCCAATTCTGAGAATTTGAAGTTCTAGAAGCAATTCCTGCTGCCATCTGTTTTTAGGTTTTTGTAACTTAACATTAAAAAAACCCCGAAACTTTGCATTGATCCAAGTTTTTTGAGTTATGTTTTTTGTGGTGATGCTTGAAAGTCCACATAGATCTCTTGAGTTGTTCCAGAGAAGTCGTAGAACAGCACCTCCTTGTTATTTAATTTGACTTCTGCATGGTTTGATACATTTTATTGCTTTTTATGATGAAATCTCAATCTAATGAAAATATTACCAAAAACTTAACCTTGAAGTCAGATGATAGTTATAATTACTGTTACTAATGTATATGTGTAATGTGTAATTAATGTCTTAGATGTCTTTAAAATGTCTTATAATAGAGCTTACTATAATTTTTAAGGTGAAGTGAGGGATAAATGTTATGGCCTGTTAGGGTGGGGAATTATATGCAATTTGATAATTGTGGGTAATCCCATCCTAGCCTCCTTCCATCTTTGAACAAAACTCAGATTTAGATTAGTGGGGTAATACTGGATGGCAGGTTTGATTTTCATCATGTGTAAATCTCTACAGTTGCAGAAATTGTAGCATTTTTTATTATGCTGAGCTCTGTTCTGTCATATGCAAGTGTTTGTACTGTGAGAATATTAGCACTTCTCAAATTTGTCATAAATACTTACCAAGTAATGCAGTTTACTCACTTGCCCTGTCCAATGGTAATTGAAGATAATGAGGTAAAAATGATTTTATTTATTTGGCAGACCCTCCCCAAAAACAAAAACAAACAAACAACTTTGCCTGGGGTGAGTAGGAAGTCCAGTTTTTCCAAAGCTGTAGTGTGTAACACAATAAATATTTTGTATGTCTGCCTATTGGAAACGTTTTTCATTTAAATTTCGTTATATAAACCAATGTTGTTGAAGATAAGAATTCATAAGAGTATAAAAAAACCTGAAATTACAATATCCATATTCTTTGTCATTCAGGAGTGTTTTTTCTGAGGATCTTGAACTGTTTAGAGTAACTATTTCTTCAGATCTGTATTTATATCTGAAGGAAGCAAGAGAAGAAAATTCCTTTCTCAGAATATTTGTGGATAAAATAATTGGATATATATATATGTAAAGTAATTTACATATATATGTACACACATCAGTTTAATTAGAGCATGATGGTTTGCTAGGGCTGTATCCAGCTTCAAAATTTCTGAGTGGAGCAAGCTGACAGATACTTAAAATTTGTTATAGATAGAGTAGAAAATACATGCTGCGTTGTAATAATGAGAAGTAACAAATTTAGTGTAAGCTATCCATTATTTTTCTAGCTTTATGTTTGATAGTACTCGGTCTTAATGTTTTCAAGTCTATTTGTTTGTTGTGGTTTTTGTTGTTTTTTGTTTGTTTGTTTGTTTTTTTCTCTTGTAGTCTACTTGGTTTGAAAGCTGTGGGTAAAATATGCATGGAGATTATGTAAAATTTTGTTACATGAAATTATTATTTTTGTTTAATTTTATCTGCTCAAATGTTGGCTGATACATCTTTAATTTCAGCCTTTGAAGAAAGGAGAGAAGGAAAAGAAAAAGAGTAATTTGGAACTTTTTAAAGAAGAATTAAAGCAGTAAGTTTGACTACTTTTTACTGTAAATAAAGATGACACTGTATTTTTACCTTGTTTTTATTATTCATGCTAAATTGTTCCCCAAATGCTTGTGGAGTGGCATAACTAAATTCAGTGGCAATGATAATTAAACAGGGTAGGAGCACATGATGGTAGGTGCTCAGTATAGGTGTCTGTGATTTGTCTGTATAAGCAGTTGCCATCTAGATCTCTGGTGTTCCTTGATAATTCTGCCCTTTCTCACACTGATTTGTGACGGGAAGTGTTTGCCACTGTTGCAGTAAAGGACTGCTGTTTTGAAATCTTGCATTGGCCAGAGGCTATGAAGTGATCAAAAAACCAAGAAAGCCCAGTATGCTGGCTTAAATGTTCGTTGAAATGAATGGAATTCCTTGCATGCCAGAGATGTTTGATTGTGACCTTTGAAACAGCTCGGTACTGCCTTCCTAAGCAGAATATTAGAGTAATTGACCAAAAACTCCACATGTATGTGTAAAGTATTTCAGAGATCCCACTAAGTGAATGGCTGTTTCCAAAGTTTTGGAAGATGGTTTTTGGATCAGTTAGATGTGAAGAGAAGCTTCGATGATTGAAATAACCAACCATCTACCAGGATTAAAAATGGAAACCTAGGCAATTGCTGTCAAGTATGTTACTTACAAGTGGAATTCAGGATGCAGTTTGCTATAAATTAGCAAGTGTGAGCCTGTAAATGAGAATACTTGTGAACATGGTCTCATTCATTGTTAAAGTTAGATGCAGCAAGACAAGTAGGTACTGTGATGGATGAGGATATTCAGGTTTTATGTGTTGGCTTTTGATGGGTATGCAGCAATCAGCTTAGTAGCAAGCTAAAATGTGTATCAGGCTTGGGAAGAATAAGTTTTGCTAGCGTCTCTAAAACTATATCCAAAGGAATTGTAGTATGAAGTTGGACTTTTGTATTAAGACTTGTGATTAAAGTTTAGAGATGTATTTCAGCTTGCATAGTTTTAAAACCAAGCTGAATAGTGGTTCAAAAAGCAGATTCTCTCTTTTGAATGCATAATACAACAGAAAAGGCAACATGTGTATTGAGTGTAACTGAGTGGAATACAAAATTTGTACTGCATTATAAATCCATAAATAGCTTTTGTGAGTAGCTTCTGAACTTCATTAGGTGATGTGAATTAATTTGGCAGCCTTGTTTTCCTGGTATACAATATCACTGTATTTTAAGAGACGAAGGATTGCAAGCCAAACTACACAGAACTGAGTAGTTACTTGTGTGACTAGTGTCCTCAGAGGTATAAACTGAGATAAGGTCCTGTGTGTTCTAGAAACAGTCATACAGGGGTGTCTACCACCCTACAAGGTGACAGCCTGTGTGAACAAATTTCCTAGGAAAGTTAGGAGAAGAAATAGAAATTAAGGAGTTGTGTGCATCAAGTGATCTTGATGGTCAATGGATCTCTAGCTCTTGGATGTGGAATTTGGTTCTCTTTTTCAGGGAACAGTTCTTATTTCTGGTTGAGTCAGTTTTGTTTGAGATCAAAATACCCTGTCAGTATCAATGAGGAAGCATGCAGGTGGAATAATTCTGGTAGATGTATTCCAGTTGATCAAACAGAAATTCAGACATACCAGCAATTTGAAATTTTTTACAAGCCTGCTGTTTGGTATTAAAAATTCTTCTAACTCTAAAGTAAATTGAAAACTTCAGAATAAAGCCCTCAGAATGGTAATAAGTTGTGACTTCTGTTAAACTTTTGTAGAATACAAGAGGAGCGTGATGAAAGACATAAAACAAAAGGTAGATTGAGTCGTTTTGAGCCACCTCAGTCAGACTCAGATGGCCAGCGTCGTTCAAGTAAGTGGATGGGATATTTTATGTTTGTTTGGGATGCAAAATTTGTAGACTAAAGTATATGTATTTTTCTTCTGTTTCTTCAGTGGATGCTCCTTCAAGACGAAACAGATCATCTGGTGGTAATAGAGTTTCTTTTTGCACTCAGTATAATATTGTCACTTAAATGCATAGCAAGTATTATAACTTCTTTTTTTCTTTCTTTTTTCCCCTCCATCATTGTAGTACTGGATGATTATGCACCAGGGTCACATGATGTTGGAGATCCAAGCACAACAAATTTGTATCTTGGAAACATTAATCCTCAAGTAAGTTTGGAGACAAGGGTTAGGGTGCAATATTGGCATATTTGAGTCTAGCTGAATTTTTTTTCCAGTGGCAATTTTCTCTCTTTTTTATTTTAAACCATACGTATATATTTAAAGCCATATACTTGGTACAGTTGGTGATTGTAGAGACAGTATCTGTTTGACTGCCCTGTACATGAGGCTGCAAAAGTTAAGGTTTTGGATATCAGTTACAAAATGCAGAAATGTTCAGTTAAAATTGTTGTCCTGTGTATATCTCCATGCAGGGTGAACCATATCTTAAAAATTTGAGTGTGCTCAGTTTTAAAATGCTGGGTTTGTAATGATTTTTTACATTAGATTGCATTGGGAAGATACCAATGAATTGTTTTTCAAGAAACTCAGAAAATTCAAATCTTGACAGTTGGACAATAATATGAAAGAGTATCTTTAGAAATACATTAGCAAGATGCTAATTCTTACCTTGTATTTCATTATAGATGAATGAAGAGATGTTATGTCAAGAATTCGGACGCTTTGGACCACTGGCAAGTGTTAAAATTATGTGGCCAAGAACTGATGAAGAAAGAGCAAGAGAACGAAATTGTGGCTTTGTTGCCTTTATGAACAGAAGAGATGCTGAAAGAGCATTAAAGAATTTAAATGGTAAACAGATTTCTCAGTTTGGAATTATTAATTATCTGTGTAGGAATATTGAGGAGTAACTCTAGGCATATCTGCAAATGGTTTTATCAGATTAGTGATAGGTATGCTGCAACTTCAGCAGATACTACACTGGGAGTGGTTTTAGTTTACCCTGGTTTACTGACAGGTGTTACCTAACTGTACCATGCACAAGGGCTGTTGGCTTTTGCTGTGGGTAAAGATGTCAGGTTTCTGACTGTTTTCAAGATTTGAGTGGGAAGTAACATTTGGTAATGCACAGGATAAAATCAATAATCAATGATAAATGTGTGATGTTCTTTTCAAAAACAGCTAAATTCCTGCTACTGAAGTGGTAACTTTAGTACGCCAAACGTATAATCTTGCATATGGACCATCTTGTTTGTCTTTTATATCAAAACAAAACAACAACAGTAAAAAAAAAAAAAAAAAAAAAAAAAAAAAAAAAGGCAAAAAAAATCTTGAGTGATGAAGAAAGCTATGTCAGGAAGTTCAGGAAGAATCCAAAAATCACAAATGAGCATCCTAGGCAAGAAGATGAAAAAATAGAAAGTTGCTTCTTGCATAGCTTACTCTAGAATGGTCCTTTACCAGGCCTATTAGTAAGTAGGTTTATACTATGCAGTTCTAATTGGTTATCGCATGATTGAAAATCAGTTATTTCAAAGAAATAATTTTGAAGAACTGAAGTGCAGAAATATAATTTAAGAATTGCCTGGTTTGTTATGAGTTGCTGAGTTGATGATGAGTTAAAAAACCCCACCCCCACAATGAATCACTTAATTGTGTTCTTTAGTATCCTGAAAATATGCACTAGGGAAAGGTTAATAAAACAGGCTTTCATTTGCACATGCTGTAGCCTGATAGGTGTGCTTATGTTGTTCAGAGTAAACTATTGCAGGCAAACCGAAACATTGCCTTTAAAGAGAGAAATTTTGAGTAATGCAGAATCCATTTATAATGTCATGGTGGTTTGCCTTTGTTTTCTGTGTTGTGTGTTGTTTTGATTTATTTTTTGTGTGTTTTCTTTTTCAGGCAAGATGATTATGTCATTTGAAATGAAGCTAGGTTGGGGCAAAGCTGTACCTATACCACCACACCCAATATACATTCCGCCTTCTATGATGGAGCATACCCTCCCGCCTCCTCCGTCAGGACTGCCTTTTAATGCCCAGCCTAGAGAGAGATTGAAGAATCCTAATGCTCCAATGTTACCACCACCGAAAAACAAGGAAGATTTTGAGAAGGTAACTTACAGTACCCTGGGCCATATCTCATTGTTAAATACTACATCTGTGGCAGTTTTTCAGTGGCTTCATAGATTTGCATTGCTCAGGCTGACTTTGGCAGCCCTTAGCATACAAGTTCACTGGCTCCCTGCCGTAGCCAAAGGGAACCGACTTAATTCCTGAGCTGTTTCATGTCTTTGTTAGGGTACAGTATATTTGCTCTTGATTTATTTTAGTGCTGCTTTGAATCTGGCGATCATTTTCCTTCTCCAGGCTCCCTGGATATTTTTCTCCTACGTCCCTTCTTTTTGTTGGCTGCCAAATTGCAGTATCTAAATTGTTTTCTTTAGATAAAATAATACACTTTAATTTGTGTAGTGTTATTTTTACACTAGAGGAGTTGATACTTTGTGTAGAAGGTAATTAATCTGGACATTGAGTAAGTATTTTATGCTACTTATGGAGTCAGTTTTCAGATTTTTGTTTCTGGAATATTATCTGATAAAAGGGTAAGTATTTTGTAATCACAAACCAGCTTGATTTACATTTGTAAGATTTTGTTGGTTCTTTGAGTGACACTTAAATGTTAGGGCTGTTTTTTTTGTTTGTTTGGTTTTTTTTTTTTTTCTTGTAAGACTTGGGAATAAAGTAATACCAACATGATCCAAGTCAAATAGTTTAGAATCTTTTCATAAACTTAAGAACTCCTTTCTTAATAATATTCAGTGTAGTACCTATTCAGTTCATCAATGTACATTCTGACAGGAATGTTCTGGTACTTTGCAATTAGTGAACCTTTACAGTTCACTGACACAACCATTTACATTTGTGTAATTGCTTAGTTATAACTTCACAGCAGTGATTGCCTGCAAAACTTGTGATAGATGTGTAGTATTTTCATTGCATATGTATATTTTTGCTTGTTACTTGTTAACAATACTCACATATTCTATGTTTATTATCTGATGTGACTTCATATACAGACTCTGTCGCAAGCCATAGTCAAAGTGGTTATCCCAACAGAAAGGTACATGTTTTTCTTTATTATTACTGATCTAAATATAGAAAATTTCCCCTTCGGAATTTTAAAGAAAAATGGTGATGTTGAGGAAAAGGTAATGGCTTGACTGAGCAATAGTTTTTTTCCCATCACTCTTGAAAGAAATGTGTGTGTTTTGCAGTCTTATTATCCTTGCCTTAATAATTTCTTTTAGTGAGGATATCTATTGTGTTTTATTATGAGCAGTAGAAATAGTTGCAGGGTAGTTTTGTGAGTGAACACTAGGGTTGAACAGCTTGCCTTAGAGTTGATGACATAAATCTCTGAGTACTTCCTAGCTAGACTGCAGCTGTCTCCAGTGTGGTAGTGCTGTGGGGCTTTTTTCTTTACTTTCATTTTTTGGCCTTTTTGACTTGTAGAATTTGTAACCAGTTAAAAACCACTTGTGATTTCTGCTATATTTTTTATTTTTTTAACATGCAACAGTTAATTTTGGGCACTGAAAATGGTAGTTCTGTATTGCAAGGGTATTTCTGTGTTTTGGTTGCCGTCAGTGCTCCTATCTTCACACTAGTCTAGGTACACTCTTGCTCAGTTAAGCTAAAACCTTTTCCCAAACATAGGAACACAACACTGTTTTAAAAGTAAATAAGCACAAAAGATTACCAAATTCTCTTTGACATTGGCCTTGGTGAGCAACACCAGCTGAACTGTCTGCGGCAGCGGGGGACCAGGAAAACATCATGGGATGGATTGGGAAAGTATACAGTTTTTGACCAGACATTGGTACGATCGGCTCCAATAAATGTGGTTTTATTATAACTGAAAACTTTTTTTTTTTTTTTCCTTTTCTTTTTTTCCCCCCTTTAATTTTTTCTTTTTGTTGGCCAACTTAAGCTAAATGACATTTTAAAATAATTCACTTAAAGCTATCATCCTTTTTAAATACACTGTTTTAATTGTCACAAAGTCCCTTTTTTCTTTTTTTTTTTTTTTTTTTTTTTTGCGTGTGTTTGGGGGCAAGAAAGATTTGTGAAGCTAGTTGTAGTACTATATTAACCTATTTGTCAATAGATGCTCAAATGCAGTAGTGTTTTTTATTAAATTTTAGGACAGTACAGGTTTTTGTTGGGTAGAGACATGACTAATGAGGGCGACCAGGAGTCTTGATTTGAGAAACATTGAGTAGTAGAACAAGTACATGTAAAACTGTACAGCGTTTACAGAGTAATGTAGCTTTCAGAGAAAAATGTTCCCATTTTATTTACTGTAGCATTTTGAAAGCTCCTACAATAAGAGAAGTTCATGTTAATTGAATTGTATTTGAAAATAACTTATTTTTTTCTGATGACTTTCAAAGGTGCTAATGCCAGCTGCTAAGACTATTACACTGTGCATCATATCCTGCCAAAATTTGGACTGAATTCAGTGGGATAATACATTTAATTATTCTCCTTTGAAAATGTTCAGTAGTGATTTTAACATCTTTTCTTAGCATTTAGTAAATGGGAAGCTGTGAATATACACAATTAAGTCTTTTTCTGGGAAACTAACTTCCAAGTAGTCAGCCAAAACACATGTAACACCCTCTTTCAACTATGGGATGTACGGAAGGGGATCTGAAGGCTGTCCAAAGCAGATGTCCTTGTTCAAGCATAATCTGCTCTTGTACAACTTTATTGTACTCAATGAAAAAATGAATTTGATAAAAACCAACAATGTGATTCTGCACAGAAGCCAGAAATCATCACATTGAACTTGCCATAATATAAATGCATGGTGCAATAGCTCAGAGGCTTGAACGCTAATTGTAACTTTTTCTTACTGATGTTTTCAAATACAATTACTATAACAAGAACAGTCTTGCTATTTAGACTTTCAGAACACTGCTTTAAATAAAATGGCCACAGAATGACTGGACTGTGTCCTCTTGATTGTGGGATTGTAAAAAGCAAACAAGAAAATTGGGCTGTAGGTAGCTGTGGGTTTTTTTTTGCATAATATTTGAGGCAAATGTAGATTTCATGCGATCTGGTATTAACCAGAACATTTGCTAAGTTTGCAGTTGGCAGGGGTAGCTTTTTATTTCTGTTTTTAAGTTGAAAATTGTTTTTGATCTAGTAGATTTTATCTGGCAGAACCTTGGATACTCATGCTAGGAAATCACCTCATTACTAAGCAGTAGTAGAAAATCCTGCAGCTTCTCAGTGTACCAGTTTTTTAAATTTTAATTATTAAAAAATTGCTAGAAGGAGAGAACCAATATCTGTCTATTCAAGAAAATTTAAAAATGGAAAAATCTGTTTAATTTTTTTCTTTGCTTGCATCACATTCAAAGGATATGTATATGTCTTTGTAGGTAATCTGTAGTTGAAAATTTGGGACACTGTTTCCAATAAACCCCCACAGGTTGGAAACTGGTCTTAACTATTCTTTACAAAGCTTATTTGACTGTCTCCTGTTAGTGTGCTTCTAAGTGGCTCTGCATTTTCAGATGTGGCACTTCACATCTGCTTCTTGCCTGCCTTACAATGCAGTGCTGAATAAAACAAATACAGATGATTTTTAAAAATGTTGTAATTAAAAAGAAAATGTGATTTGATTCATTTGAGTTCATGAGAGAGGAGGTACTGAATGGTATGACGTGAAGTGATGGATAATTTTGTTCTATGCCAGTAGTTGAGTCTTGACCAAATAGGGATTATCTAAACTTCATAAAATCATTACCCTGTTTGGCATCAGGAAGGCTATTTGCCTTTCATACTGAATAGTTTGAAAGTTGAATGCAGTTTCTATTGAATATTCAAAGCTTTGTGTGTTTAATTTTGAGCATAACATTCAGCCACTTGTTCTTCTGTAAAACTTCAGTGGATACTTCGGTCCTAGTGCTAGACAATTTAGGTGAGGGCTTAGTTTTTAATTGCTAATTGTACTTTGGTGTTCAGTTGTCCACTTTTATTGATAAAGGAGTATTAAGCTTCTGTTAAACCAGATATGGTTGTAGACTAAGCTGTGGAAATTCAGGAAAAAAGTGTCCTCTAGAATTCTTATTCCACTGCTCCTAGGCATGTTTTTATTTTAGAATGCCCGTGTCTTTGATGCAAGACTATGATATGTTCCATGTTACCTTATCTTCTACACAGTTTTCTTAACAATACAGCAAAATAATCTCCTGCACAGTTGTAGTGTCTTAGGTGGAGTGTAGTTTTATATAGTGTTAGGTCTGAATCAATTTTTCTTTAACTGTGTTGTTGTTGTAGGAATTTGCTCGCTTTGATACACCGAATGATAGAGTTTGTGGTACGGGAAGGGCCTATGTTTGAAGCCATGATCATGAACCGAGAAATCAACAATCCGATGTTCAGGTGATTATGACATTGCTTCAAATAAATTGCACGAAAGATTTTCACTGTTGCTAGTATCTTGCATTTCTGAAATACTAATAAGAGTTGGTACACTTTGTCTTGTATTTATGTGCAGGTTTAAATTTTACAAATGCCTGTGCTATCTTTTTATGAAGAATTTGCCTGTTTTTTTTTTTTTTTTTACCAGTTGCTACTGATGTGTACGTATAAAATACTATATATTATGTATAAATGCATTTTATAGTTACATACAATAAATAAAACTACATTTTTAGCACCTACTTTTCTGAGGAATTCCAAATCATCAGTGGAAGTGGGAACATATATTTCTTAAAAGAAAAATAACCAAACCAGACAGACCAGCTCAATCTAAAGTCCAGTCTTCCTGGAGTCTGATTTTTAACCTTTAGTAAGATCTGGGGGCCCTTTTTCTTTGATGTCAATGCAAATAGGGTTAAAATTTAGAGGACATAGTGAAGCTGTCAAGATTTCCAACTCTTGTCGTTAGTGGAATAAAAAAGGATCAGTTTCCAGTTTTTCTGTAAAATGCAATTTCTGAAAAACTGTTTCAGGGAAATAGTAAATGACATTTCAGAAAGACAAAATACAGAGGTCAAAATATCTTGGCCATTAAAAATTGGCTGTTTTTAATTTTTTTTTTCCTGGCCTTGTCAAGAGCGTTGGAAAATTTCAAGCCATTTAGCATTTCATCTGTGCAGCCTAAACATGTAACTATGTTTCCCTACACCACTTGTACTGAGGCTGCAGTTGCCCCCATATTGTGCTGGTGATGCTTCTGCTTTACTGTGGGGCTGCACAGTCATTCTTTCGGACTGTGTTCTGCTTTTAAACTCTGAGAAATACTGGGTTTTTGTGGAGTTCTGCTCTCTACTTTGCAGATTGCATACATATGTGTGTGGAGTGGTTGCACTTGTTCTGCACAGCTGTGCTGTAGGTGTATGTGATTTTTAGCTATCTTGAGCTCACTTGGTAGCTGACTTGGGATTCTAAAACGGATTTGGTTAAATTTCTTTATTCCTTTGAATTTGCTTTATAAATAATTTGTAGTAAGTTTTGTTTCTCTTTTTTTGCTCTTTGGTTTAGGTTTTTATTTGAAAACCAGACTCCAGCCCATGTATATTACAGGTGGAAGCTTTATTCAATTCTTCAGGCAAGTAGAATTTTAGTGACAATTTCTACCTTGAAACATAATGAAATAAAAGAACACCAAAATCAAAATGCTTTTGTGTTTTGTAGGGAGATGCTCCAACCAAGTGGAGGACAGAAGATTTCCGAATGTTCAAGAATGGATCATTTTGGAGGCCACCACCATTGAACCCGTACTTACATGGGATGTCAGAAGAGCAAGAAACAGAAGCATTTGTGGAAGAAACAAACAAGAAGGGTGCACTTAAGGAAGAGTATGAACTTCCATCAATTTATGATACTGTTTTAACTGCTTGGATTTTTTTGGCTGTTGTGCTTTTGTAGCTATGTCATCCCTAAGATGTTACCATGTTGGGGATAATACTACTTAGAAGCTCTCTTAATCGCAATGCTTTCCAGTTAGTCTTTTTTCCTTTTAATTATATTTGTTGCTAAAAATAAGTTTTGGATTTGATTAGATTTGTCATCATTAAACAATGAGTCATTTCAATCCCATTGTTAACCCTTTATTTGAAGGGCATTGGGAAGATAAGAGTTTTTGCCCATTTTTCTGTACCTAGATGTTGGGGGGCGGGGGTATATAGCACCTTTCTTAACATTGTTATGGTCTTGAGAAGTAAACAGTAATCTTGAGAGCAGTTATTAATAAGCAGGAAGAGGCAGATCAAAGTTCTTTGCTGTGACTTCTGATTGTGTTTGGGATGGGTATGGTAGTGCAAATACATAGAGGATTTTCTTAATTTTGCTGTTACTGTTCCAACTGTCCTTAGCATGTGGATTTGTTTTTTTTTTTTTATTATTCTTTTCATCATAGTTCAGACATGAGTCATGGTTCTGGAGGTTTTAATGCATTATTTATTGTATCTTCTTTTGAAAGGCTCCAAAATCACTCTTTTGAAGAGTGTTCTCTGTGTATGATGGTCAGGGAAGACCTGGAATGATTCTTTCATACTAGCTTTCTGAATCTAATGTTTCTTACTCTATGGCAGAAATTACTTGCATGCTTTAGATTTACCCATTTTGGTTTGGCTTAAACTAAACCCAAAAAGATAATTGCTTTATTATGGATATCGATCTTCAGCATTAGGCACTTCTGAGTTAATTTTCCCTGGTTTCTGTATGTAGTCCAGACTCGGGAGGCAACGTTTTTGCACTTTTTATGTAATGTGGATGCATGTGTTCATACATCACTGAAAAAAGCAACAGAATGCAGACATATTTAAAATTCCTTTTGTTCTAAAGATGGAAAAATTCCCTAAAGCAATGTTAATGTTATACTGAAAGTATTCAAATTCCTGGTATTTCAGACAGAGGGACAAATTAGAGGAAATTCTGCGTGGATTAACTCCTCGGAAGAATGACATTGGTGATGCGATGGTTTTCTGTCTAAATAATGCAGAAGCTGCTGAAGAAATTGTAGACTGCATTACAGAATCATTGTCCATTCTGAAGACACCTCTTCCAAAGAAGGTGTGGTGATTTTATACAACTTTGTATTCTGGGGGAAGAGCCGGCTTAACAGCGCACATAAAATTTACAAGCGTCCTAAGTTTCAGATAGAATTGAAGCTCTGTGTTATAATGTGGGCATGAATTTAAGTATGCTCTTTTCCTGGGGGATTTGGTTAGATATTTTTATACTTTCTGAACCCACTTCACCTTACTGTGAAATTGAAACCAGCAGAATAGTGTGTTCAGATAAGGAAATAAAAATTGGAATACTATGGTCTGTCCTTTGTAATATAGTAGTATAGTGGCTAGTATGCTGTAGCATCAGGGGACAGACTGTGTCTCAGCATGTTTATTAATAGTATGACTGCATTCTAATTTGGTATTTCTAGATAGTTTAAACTATTTCATGTTATTTCTGTAAAAATGCATGTATTTTCAGGGCAATTTAAACTCTGGAGTTATGTTAATTTGCACCTTCTTTGTTGCAGATTGCAAGGTTATATCTCGTGTCAGATGTGTTATACAACTCTTCAGCTAAAGTTGCCAATGCTTCCTACTATAGAAAATTGTAAGTATAGTGTTTTAGGTGACTGATGATTTTAAAAAAGGAAGAACATCCTAAGATTCAGTTTTGTACATCCCTGGATAAAAGTGGTTGTATAGAAATCCACAATTTTCCTGTTAGGCTACTGTTACAACACTCAAGATATTTATATCTCTTTGCATGCTACTGTGTAGGGTTGCTTCCTAATGCAAAATGAAGTGTGTATTCCCTATGCAAGGGTACCACTTGCCTGGAACCTCATATAAGTGAGAGCAATTCAGTCACCTTTTACAGAAACGGAGCGTGTAGATAGTATTCAGGATAATGATACAGCAAATAATCCATGTGAAGAAGTAAATTTTTGAGATAGATTTTTGTTTTTAAGGCACTGAGCAGAATTTAGGAAGAAATCTCCAAGGAAGAGTACCTTTGTCATGTTCAGATATTCGATTATATTTCCTGTCATTTCCCTGATGTGTGGGTGAATATCCAGCATGTTAGCAATAGCAATTGGTGTTTTATTGTTGTAGTGTCATTGCTGTGCCAGTTTACTTCTTGCACATTGAGAGAAGCTCAAGGGATACTAGGCAGCTGTTACTCTCTGTGCTTTCATTGTGTAGATCAGAATAAAAATGTAGCCAATAATTTTTTAGAAATAGAAATTTAATTTTGAGACAATTCTTTCACTGTGTATAAGGTGGTAAAACTCTCTTTTATCTTCTTCCAGTCTTTTAAGGCTATATCAAGGGACTGCACCAGATGTGAAGATCTTTCTTCACAGTTCTGTTGTTGTCCAAGGTGTTTAAATATGTAGTAATCATATTTGCTTTATAGTTCAGTTCATGGCTACTACAGGGATCAGAACCCTGTGCCTTTGAGTCCTGTGTCCCAGGTATTTTCATGAATTATGTATGTCCAGAGAGCATATATTACAAAGTTTAACTTAAGAAATATATGTTTAATTCTAGTTTTGAAACAAAATTATGTCAGATATTCTCTGATCTCAATGCTACTTACCGTACAATACAAGGCCATTTACAGTCTGAAAATTTCAAGGTATGTATTTCGTTGTTCTTTACATGATATAAAAGTCAAATAAGTGAATATTCCTGCACAAGAGATTGCACACTATGATAGGTGGCTTAGACCTCAAGCTTCCTAGTTCAGCTTTACTTGTTTTCCTTGTTTGGTGGTTGTTTTTAATTTTTTTAAATAAGAAGTCTAATCTCTTGCAAAAGTAGCTTTGAAATTAAGGAAGGAAATTAGCATCTTGCAGCTGAAGTGTGCTGGGAGATATGTAGCTGTGGAGTTGAGACAATACCTACCTAGTACTAGAATTGCAAACGAGGCCTTGTAGCTTTCCAATTATTTTTGGACCATCTATATTTGAGTTTCAAAAATAAATCTGGGCAGCTCAGTGTGGCAAGAAACTGCTGGATGTAACAGTGTAAAGTTACTTTGAATCATTTTCATGGATAGCTAGGCTTTATTTGTTGAGGTCTGATAAGAGTCTGACAATGGGTAGTTGAGAGCTATTTTTGAAATACAGTGCTCTACTTCTCACTGCTCTCATGCTCACCCTGGCTTTTCCTTCTGTTTTAAAGATGCCTTTGCTGTTTTGTTTTTTTTCATTTTTTTCTCCCATTTAAATCATAAGCTTTACCCACAAGGCCTACAGTGTAGTTAGTTTTTCTGTGTTAAGGTCTTATCCTGCTTGTCCTACCTTCTTTACTCTGAGTTGCTCTAGATTGAGAGTGAGTTTTAGTGTATTGTAAAGACAGGCAGTAGAATTACAATTTATTTTTTTACATCTGCACCTCCAGCTACATTCAATGTGTCCAGCTTGAGCTTAATCTTTTCATTTCAAATATGCTTAACTTCGGCAAAAAAATGGAAGTAGGAACATAATCTCCATGTGAATAACCCAGGGTTAATTTTAGTTTTATTACAAAGGAAAGCTATTTTCTTTTACGTTTAGTAGAGGAACCTGCTTCACACATCTGGGCAGAATGCAGTTTACTATTGGTATAGGAACTCTGAACAGCTGAAATAGATAATGCAACAGGAATTGGAAAGGAAAATGGAACCCAGTGAGATATATTTTTTTTAAAGAAGTAGTACCTATATACATAATTTTTAAACATTACTAACCTTGCTCAGCATAGTGTCATTGTAGTATGTTCTGGTATGGAACTAGTTAGGAGTGTCTGTCTGCAGCAATAGTTCTCTGTGATGTATTTCCAATCACTTAAAATTTCTTAATTCAAGTTTATTAGCATGGTGTGTGTTTTTCTTGCTATTCCTTCTAGCAACGGGTAATGACGTGCTTCCGAGCATGGGAAGACTGGGCAATCTATCCAGAACCATTTCTGATCAAGCTACAGAATATATTCTTGGGGCTTGTAAATATCATGGAAGATAAAGAAACAGAGGTAAGTAACCTTGATAGTGCTGCTAGCAGGTGGTGTGGGAAAGGGTGTATATATAAAATAGGTCTAGCAAGGATTATTTTCATGTTCCTAGGTGAAGAAACTTGCTCTTTTTCCTTTTTTTCCCCTCTTTTCTCTGACTCCTGCCTCTTTAATACAGGTGTAATGGATATTTTCAGATGCAAATACAGTCTAATTTGTGTATGCATTTTTTTGCATGTAGATTAGGTGCTATGATATAGTTACACTCTGAAACATTTCAGAGCAAAGACCAGTGCACAATGATAGGTATTTCCTTTGTATTGGAAATACTCTGTAGTATCTGTCTGTGAATTTTGAGTTAGACTCTTGGGTGTTGGGCTTAATTTCTGAGAGTTCTAAGCGGCTAGGCATCTGGCTGCCTGAATCATCCATTTTAGTTTTGTGAGTGCCACTCTTGGATGTAATAAAGCCATCAGCTCTTACTTTGAGAGGAAGGTTATGACAGGTCATTTAAACGTGGTTTAGTCTTTGCTGTGTTGTATTGGAATAGTTGGTTGTTAACTTTCTAGTTATGCTACAGCATTTAAATAGATTTTTGTTTTTCTTTACAGAGGTTATTTCAGACAGGATGTGTAGTGGGTTTTAGTTACTCCATAGTGCATTCAATAGACACATAAAAATTTCACTATTTTGAAGCGCTGTGCTTAAAATTTCCAGAACACCATTAATACTGAGTATGTATTGATCTGGTTACAGATAAATTGTTTAAGAGAATCAAGACAGTGGACACGAATAAATGGATGTTTATTTAGGATAAGTTAATTTTTTAACTCTGGAAGCATGCTTGTAGAACAGCAGGAAGGAGACCAATGGTGTAATTGAAAGGTTAGCTTATTTCACTTAGCAGCAGAGCAGTTTGAAAGTGTAGCCATGAAGGACAGTGCTTGTGGCTAACACCTTGGGATATGTAGCTGTATTTATCGTTTTGTGTTCCTGTGAAATAGTTAATATCTGCCAGTTGTTTTGACTACTGGTTCTCAGGGAATCTTCTATATGTAGTAGGTATAATGTATTTCACTAAGTGTCTCATTTCAAGCTAAACCTCATCTTAATAAAACTTCTTTTAAATACAGCTATTGCAAACCTTCTAGTATGTTGTGGGCAAATTCCAAGTGCTTACTTAGTATTTTTTATGGGGGGATGTTGCCATATTTTTCCTCTGCAATAAACTACTCTGCTTGGCAGCAAAAATTGTTTAAGTTTTGGTTTTGGGGTTTCAGGTATTTTTAAAGCTACTCCTTTAAAAAGACATTAATGAATAGTTGGAGTGAAGTAAAGAAAAACAGTGTAGATTTTATTCTTGAAATCACTATTTGCTTTCAGGAAGTACCAGATGATCTTGATGGAGCTCCCATTGAGGAAGAGCTTGACGGCGCACCGCTAGAAGATGTGGATGGAATTCCCATTGATGCTGCTCCCATTGATGATCTTGATGGAGTCCCAATTAAATCATTGGATGATGATCTTGATGGAATTCCTTGTATGAAATATTTCAGCTTTACTTTCAATTTGAATCTTCAGTTTTTGATATTTTTTTGTTTATATCCCCCAAGTAGTTTTAACAAGTGCAGAGAGAATTAACAGGGCATGGAGCTTTGCACGGTGTTGAATTGATTAATTAAATTTTGTTCTAGGAAGAATTAGTTTAAAACCTGCTTTTAGATTGTAATTGTTTCAGACATACAGTAGGTATCTTCTGATGTTGTGCACGTGAATTTCCATATCCTAATTTGTTTGCAAACAATAAACCAGTAAAATATACTTCAGTATTTAAATCTGATTGTTACAGTAAATTTTCCCATTTGACCTTTTGAAGTGCTTTAGAAATTATTTTTCTCTGTCTTTTTCCATCAGTGGATGCGGCTGAAGACTCAAAAAAGAATGAGCCTATATTTAAAGTTGCTCCTTCGAAGTGGGAAGCAGTGGATGAATCAGAACTGGAAGCTCAAGGTTAGTTTTCAAAGTATATATTGAACTGTGGTTTAGGCGCAGCTGACGGCTAAGCACCATGCATCTTCTCACTTCCTTGCCAACCTCTTCCCCTGCCCCAGTGGCATGGGAAGGAGAATTGGGAGAAAAAGGCAAAGCCCTGTGGCTTCAGATAAGGACAGTTTAATCAAGCAATGTAAAAGAGAAGAAACAACAGTAATAACAATAACAGTAATAAAATAATATATAAAACTAGTGTTTTACAACGCAACTGCTCACCGCCCAGCCTGCCCAGCTCCTCCTCTATATACTAAACTTGTCACTGTGGTGTCCAGTGTCACATTAGCTGGTTGGGTTTGGCTGTGGGCTCTTCCCGGCTTCTTGTGAAGTAAGAAAACTTAATGTTACTTAGCTCTTTTCAGCTGATCTGTTGAAAAATGCTGGTATAATTTCTGTAGTAATACACTGGGTTTTCAGTTGTAACTTTTTTGGTTACAAGTGCAGAAAATAGTGTGTTCTGGTTTTGTTACTCTGCTTCAGTAATGTGCCAAGCTTTAAAAATAATTTCCCATTCATTAAGAATAAATATAGAAGAAAAATCTGGGTATGTGATTGTCAGTCTTCCTAAATATACTTGCCTGCTTTTGAAGGATGTGCAGTGTAAGTGAAGAGTATCTATTCTGATAACATCCAGTTTGAGGGTCTCTATCAAATAGTCTGTATTAATTGTCAAATGCTGGTAAACTTTATCACATTGTAATTTTTAGTATATCTACAAATACTGTTTAAAATTGTCTTTACTATCTCTTCCAGCTGTTACTACTTCGAAGTGGGAGCTTTTTGATCAACATGAAGAATCTGAAGAAGAGGAAATTCAAAAGTAAGTACTTTTTCATTCTGATGAATAAATATTCATTTTCTGCCTCTAAGGTTGAATGTCTTTGGAACTTCCTATAAGATATCCATGTGTTAAAAGAGCAGAATAAAAATTCAATTTTGAAAGTAGGAAAATAAGGAAATAGAGAAAAAAAATCAGAATTTTAGTGCAGCATGTTTTTGGTCCCTTTTCTCTTTTTTTTCCCCTCACACAATAAATTACACCTTCTGGTACAGGTGTTAAATCGGCATCAATTTAAAGATTAAGGTTGATAAATAATAAGAGCTAAGATAGTAGTATTTTACATCTTGGAAATCTTGCTGTCAGATATGTATGAATGTATCTACACCTCTGCATTTTGCTTTCAGGGCAGAAACAGTGAATAATGTTCTGATCTATATATTTCTTCTGTGCCATCTGTTGCTTTTGAGCAAGCCTTTTACTTTGTTTTTCAGGCCATTGAGAGCATCCCTTAACTATGTTTTGAGCACCTTCCTTGGTTGCACATAGATCTGCAGCACTCTAGTGGCCAATCTGGGAATACCACTAAATATCTGCCATGTCTCAGTTTTGTCTCCAAAAGGCAAAAGTGTAGTAAATTTCTTTTTGTTCTTTCATAAAAGAACAATCAGAGCACTTAAAGAGATTTTGAGATAGTGGACTGATTATGTAGCTGAGCTAGATAGGGACTTGATAACTGTAAGTTTCAAAAATACTTCTGTAAATTATCTGAATAATAAAAACTAATGATTAATTGAAATACTAAGATGCTTGTCTCACAGGTAGCGACTGTAGCTGCAGACTTTTACATGACAATCTTACTTAACAGATTTTGAAACTAGTAACTGATTACAGAAGCTAAGCAGGAGAGATAGGTAACCGTCTTAAATACATGTATGTTAATTCTATATGTTTTTTGTAAAGTCAAGAAGAAGAAAGTGAAGACGAGGAAGACACACAGAGTTCCAAGTCAGAAGAACAGCACATCTATTCCAATCCCATTAAAGAAGAAATGCCTGAATCCAAGTCATCAGTCAAATATTCAGAAATGAGCGAAGAAAAGCGTGCCAAACTCCGAGAGATAGAGGTCAGTATATGGGGTTTTGTGCCACCCTTCTGTATCTTTCCAGTCCTCCTGCCTCTGACAAGTTCTTTCTATAAAATGGGGGCTTATTTTTACTGAAATCATTATAGCCCTGTTAGATAGTAGGGTTGTTTTTTTTTTAGTCGAGTGTATTTTATAAAGGTATGTTTGTTTACAGCCTATCCTTCTTTTGGCTTTTAAAGCAACACAGGAAAAAAACCGAAAAATTGTATCAAGGATATTGCATATTGAGAACTACTTGTCTTTTCCAGTGTCCTTTTTCAGTATTATTGATAACCTCAGATTTCTTGGATTCCTCCATGCTTTCCTTCTCTTGGCAACTGGGGAGTGCCTTTTGGATGTGGCCTTAGTCCTATGCCTTGCTTGTTCTCTCATGTCTCTTGCCTTGAAGTGTCCATATTTTACTGCATTTAGAAGTTGCTCTTTTCACTGTGTTAGCCGTTAAACAAACTAGATGCAACTAAACCAAGTAGTCCTGGAAAGGGGGCATTTTAATTGAAAACCTACATGCACTTTGGAAGGATTACTACTTCTGTTCTTTCTCCAAGTGTAGATATTAGCATAGCTGTCAAGGTGGTTGAGTACAGTTTCTTGTGTCTTCCTGCTGACCTCTGAGCCTGTGCTTGACTGAGAAGGTAACTTGAATTTAGCATGAGCTTTGTCCAGCGGTGTAGCCTTTCAGCAATACAGTGCCATACAAAACCAGGTTTAAAATTACATGCAGCTTTCCAGTTTGTATTCAGTTTTAAAGCCCATACTGAATACTGGAATTGTTACACCTCCTGGTCAGTGCATTAAAATGATATTAAGACACTGCAAAACTACTTGTTGCAGTTGTAGCATCTCCAAGTGACAGATCATAATTTGGGTAATGTTTTGAAGGTAGAATTGTGGCTGTCTACCTGTTTATGTTACAATGTTAGCTAAAATAAGATGTTAGCAAACTCCTATAATACTCTTCTAAAATGTACAAGCAATATTATTTTAATATGGTACAACTATTGTTTCTCCCAGATATGCTCCTGTTTAATAATTCAGGTTATTAAAATTAATGGGCTATAACTAAGCACTTAGAAACCTCTTGCTTTATAGCATTTTGAAAGTGCAGGATGCATAACCATTTGTGAGTTAATTCTGAATTTGAGAAAAGCTGAACGGGATTTATGACTGACTTGACTTGTAGTGGCAGTAGTTCAGTAGGAAATACATAATGACTGACTGCTGAAAGTACAAGTGAAGCTAGTTTTCATTTTGCTGTAATAATGATTGTAGCAGTTACTGAAAGGGCGCCTGTCTGAGTATCTGTTTTATAGATATTGCCTTGGCAGTTGTGGAGGCTGATTAAGAAGTGATTTAGTTTAACTATTGTCAGTTTTACACAAGTGCTGTAAGTTGTTTTATCGGAGTATCCCATCTGTAACAATTTCAGTGGTAAATATTTGAGATTTTCAAGTGCACCATCTTTGTTCTTTATGGTAATTAAATTACAATCAGAGTTTCACACTTGAAATCACTTGAAAAGGGTAGTGGTATTTTGTTGTTGTTGTGTTCCTAACACCTCAGACATTATGTAGAAGTACTTAAATTTAAAAATGTATCCTTAAGTTTGACAGGAAAGTACTCCCTGTACTACTTTTAAAGCATTCACTCTCAGAATTTCTTATCCACTACACAATGAGTTGAGTTGGAAGAGACCTTTAAAGGTCATCTAGTCCAACCTCCCTGAAGTGAGCAGGGACACCTTCAAATAGTCAGGCTGCTTAGAGCCCTGTTCCAACCTGACCTTGGATGTTTCCAGGGATGGGGCATCTGCCAACTCTCTGGGTAACCTGTGCTAGTGTTTCCCTAACCTCATTATAAAAAAAACCCCCTTCTTTATAGCTAGTCTGAATCTCATCTCTTAGTTTAAAACCATCTCTTGTCCTGTCACAAGAGGTCCTACTAAAACCACTACCCTCCTCTTTCTGTTAGGCCCCCATTAAGTACTAAAAAGCCACAAGAGGGTCCCCCAGAAGCCTTTTCCAGGCTGAACAACTCCTTACTTTCTGGAACAATATGCTGGCTTTCACCTGTGTGGAGCCAATCACATGCTTTTTCTCAGTATTTGAGGGATGTCTGCTTACTCATAGTGATTAGAAGACAACCTGTGCTCCCAAGTCCTAAACTGGAATAACACTGACTCCTTTTCAGTCAGCAGGAGCCTCCCAAGACCTTTGGTAGGTGATCAAGAAAGGTCCTGCTGTAAAATTTGTCCAGTTTCTTCAGTACTTTGGGATGAATCCCATCAGGTCCCATGGACATTTGTCTGATACTGTTTTAATGTCTACAAAGTAACAATCACTGTTCCTGCAGTTGTGACTCTCCAAATCAGAGGACTGGGCAGGCCCACAGTGGCCCCATGGGCATTAAGCTCTGGCGCAGACAGGGGCCAGGTAATAGGTGTGGTCTCTGAGCGACATGAGAGAGGAGTAACAGCTAACAGCACAAATTTGTACTTGAGATCCAAGTGGCAGCGGACACATGAGGGGTGCACAGCAATGGGCCACCAAAGGGCAGGGACAAGCTTCCTAGGCATAGGGACTGCCTCAGGAACAGCACCCCAAAGGCTTCCTCTGAAGGGTGGTGGGCAGAGGGGAGGTGGGTGAGGTGCCAGTGGGCGGGGCTGTGCATGGGGGGCACATCACCCTGATGGCACAATGCCATCACCTGGCAACGGTAACATGGCAGCACTAGTGCCCCACGACAGTATAAAAGGGAGCATCCTCCTGTGCCTGCTGCCAGACCCTCACCTGGGAGCAGTCCAGAGACATCCCAGAGGAGGCCCTTGAGGAACCAGTGGAAGTAGTTGGTGAGGGCTGAGGGAGGAAGCCCAGAAGCTAGACTAGGCTGCCAGAACTGCCAGTTTCTGGAGGTGCCTGAGGGAAATCAGGATTTTTCAGCTTTGAGGAGCGCTGCAGAGCATCCCTTCTGGAGCCAGCAGTTGTAAGAAATGGGATGCAGAGATGTTGCCCCAGGGTATCCAGTGCTTTGGAGCACCCATTGGTGTCCTGCCAGGCACAGGAAAAGATTCCTGCCCCCGAGGTTAATCAGGCTGGGGGCATTTGGCCACTCTCAGAATGCCCTGAGATGGCTGCAGGGTGAGGGAGACTAGGGCTTGGGCATCTCTCTGGAGGCGTGACCAGCCTGTGGGAGGGGGAAGCAGGTCTCGCTCACATGCTCAGGGAGTAGCCGATCGCCAGTGCTGGGGTCAGGAAGGAATTTTTTCCCCCGGGGCAGATTGGCACTGGTCCCCGGGGGTTTTTTTTCCTCTGCAGCACTGAGCATGACCACTTGTCAAGGCTCCTCTGGTTCCCTGTGGCTGGGTTACTGCCTGCTGCTCATGCACCACGGAGATGGCCTCTCGTGCCCTGCAGCTGGGGGGAGGAAGGCTTTTTTCCCCCGAGTGGGCTAGTAAATGCCTGTGGGGTTTTTTGCCTTCCTCTGCAGCACAGAGCATGGTCTCTGGCCAGGCCTCCTTTGGGCCATTGTGGCCAGGTGCCTGCTGCTTGTGCTTCCACGAAGGTGGCCTCTCGTGCCCCGCATCCGGGGGAGGAAAATGTCTTTACTCCCAGGACGGGGAAGCTTCTTGGGTTCCCCGGGAGCTGCTTTTTTCCTCTGTAGCATTGAGCACATCCCCTTGTCAGGCCTCCTCTGGTTCTTCTTGGCTAGGTTCATGCTGCTGCTCCATGCACCACAGGGATGACCTCTCGGGCCCCGCATCCGGGAGAGGAAACTTTCTTGACTCCGCGGACGGGGAAGCTCCTTGGGTTCCTCAGGAGTTGTTTCTCTTCCTCTGTCGCACTGAGCACAGCCCCTTGTCAGCGCTCCCCGGGCCCTTTTGGCTCGGTTCTTTGCTGCTGCTGCTGCTGATGCACCGTGGAGATGGCCTCCTGTGCCCCGCATCTGGGGGGAGAAAGCTTTCTACGCTCCTAGGACGGGGAAGCTTCTTGGGTTCCCCTGGAGCTGCTTCCTTTCCTCTGTAGCATTGAGCACAGTCTTTTGTCAGGGCTTCTCTGGGCACTTTAGGCTCAGTCCTTGCTGCTCCATGCACCACAGAGATGACCTCTCGGGCCCCGCATCCGGGGAGAGGAAACTTTCTTGACTCTGCGGACGGGGAAGCTCCTTGGGTTCCTCAGGAGTTGTTTCTCTTCCTCTGCAGCACTGAGCACAGCCCCTTGTCAGCGCTCCCCGGGCCCTTTTGGCTCGGTTCTTTGCTGCTGCTGCTGCTCATGCACCGTGGAGATGGCCTCCTGTGCCCCGCATCCGGGGGAGAAAGCTTTCTACGCTCCTAGGACGGGGAAGCTTCTTGGGTTCCCCTGGAGCTGCTTCCTTTCCTCTGTAGCATTGAGCACAGTCTTTTGTCAGGGCTTCTCTGGGCACTTTAGGCTCAGTTCTTGCTGCTCCATGCACCACAGAGATGACCTCTCGGGCCCCGCATCCGGGGAGAGGAAACTTTCTTGACTCTGCGGACGGGGAAGCTCCTTGGGTTCCTCAGGAGTTGTTTCTCTTCCTCTGCAGCACTGAGCACAGCCCCTTGTCAGCGCTCCCCCGGGCCCTTTTGGCTCGGTTCTTTGCTGCTGCTGCTGCTCATGCACCGTGGAGATGGCCTCCTGTGCCCCGCATCTGGGGGAGAAAGCTTTCTACGCTCCTAGGACGGGGAAGCTTCTTGGGTTCCCCTGGAGCTGCTTCCTTTCCTCTGTAGCATTGAGCACATTCTTTCGTCATGGCTTCTATGGGCCCTCGTGGCTTGGTTCGTACTGCTCTTGCACCTCCAAGGTCGAGTACCAAATCTGAAACAGGTTAAGAAAACCAAAAAATAAAATCCTCTTTCCACTTTTAACCTTTGTGTTGTGTGTCCTTGAAAGAGTTTTTGGAGCTGAACACCTCCTGACATTTCAGGCAAAGGGCAGTCTTATTGATGCCCAGTTTACGGTGAGTGGGGGGAGTGGAATGGAGTGAGAAACTCTGACACAGGTCCAAGGGCTCCACGCAGGAGAGTAGCTCTCTTCAGCTAGGAACATTTCTAAGAGAATCCCCAAACTGATGTGGCCATCAGACTATCAACTGCTGCTGGGACCAGCAGTTCCCTGACACCCAGCCCCACGACCTAGGAGTCACAGAGGGGAATCAGAATGAGCTGATCACAATAAATGAGGAAGTGGTCAGTGATCTGCTATGCCACTTGGATGCACATTAGTCCATGGGGCAGGATGGGCTACACCCAAGGGTACACCCAAGGATGCTGAAGGAGCTGGCAGATGTGCTTGCCAAGCCACTTTCCATTATTTACCTGAAGTCCTGGCTAACTGGGGAGGTGCAAATGGACTGGAGGGTAGCAACTCTAACACCTATCTACAAGAAAGGAAGACGGAAGGATCTGGGAAACTATAGACCTGTCAGTCTGACTGTGTCAGTCTTTCCAGTCTTCTCCAGTGACCTGCTTGAGAGCAGTGCAGGGGAAAAGACGTAGGGGTCCTAGTGGATGGGAGGTTGACCATGAGCCAGCAGTGTGCTCGTATCCAAGAAGGCCAAATGGTATCCTGGGTTGTATTAGAAGTGGTGTAGTCAGTGGGTTGAGAGAGGTTCTCCCTCTCTTCTCTGCCCTGGTGCGGCCACATCTGGAATATTGCGTCCAGTTCTGGGACCTTCAGTTCAAGATGGACAAGGAACTGTTTGAGAGAGTCCAGCTCAGAGCCATGAAAATGAATAAGGGAGTGGAGCATCTTCCTTACAAGGACAGACTGAGGGAGCTGGGACTCTTCAGCTTGGAGAAGAAGAGACTGAGGAGTAACCTTATTAATGTTTATAAATACATAAAGGGTGAGTGCCAAGAGGATGGAGCCAGGCTCTGCTTGCTGATGCCCAATGACAGGACAAGGGGCAATGGGTGGACGTTGAAGCATAGGAAGTTCCATGGAAACGGGAGGAAGCATTACTTTGCTGTGAGGGTGACAGAACACTGGAACAGGCTGCCCAGGGCGGTTGTGGAGTCTTCCTCTCTGGAAATATTCAAGACCTGCCTGGATGGGTTCCTATGTGGCCTGGTATAGGTGACCCTGCTCTGGCATGGGGGTTGTACTAGACAATCCCTCGAGGTCCTTTCCTGCTCCTAACAGTTCGTGAGTTTGTGGAAAGCTGCCTGGCGGAAAGGAGCTTGGGGGTTCTAATTGACAAGCAGCTGAATATGATGAAGCTGTGTGCCTGGGTGACCGAGAAAGCCAATGGCATCCTGGCTTGGATACTCTTGTGTCCAGCAGGAGTAGGGAGGTGATTGTGCTCTGGTGAGGCCACGCCTTGAGTATTGTGTTCAGTTTTGGGCACCTCAGTACAAGAGAGATGTCGAGGTACTGGATTGAGTGCAGAGGAGGGCAATGAAGCTGGGGAAAGACTTGGAGAATAAGTGTTATGTAGAGTGACTGAAGGAGATGGAGTTGTTTAGTTTGAAAAAAAAAAGGAGGCTGAGGGGAGACCTCATTGCTCTCTACAAGTACCTGAAAAGATCACAGTATCACAGTATCACCAAGGTTGGAAGAGACCTCGAAGATCATCCTGTCCAACCTGTCACCACAGACCCCATGACTAGAGCATGGCACCAAGTCCAGTGCCCTCTTGAGGAGGAAGGACATTGCTTGCCCAGAGAGAACTCTCCTGCCCACTGCAGGCTTGAACTCACAACCTTCCCAGTAAGAGTCTTATGTGCTATGTTGTGGAGAGGCTGCTGTTCATCTCTTTTCACAGGTAATTAGTGATAGAATAAGAGGGAATGGCCTCAAGCTACAACTGGGTAGGTTTAGACTGGACATTAAGAATTATTTTTTTTTCCACAGAAAGAGTGGTCAGGTATTGGAATGTGCTGCCCATTGGTGCTTGAGGATATGGTTTAGGGGTGAACCTTGTAGAGTAGGGTTATCAGTTGGACTTTGTGATCCCAAGGGTCTTTTCCAATCTTAATGTTTCTGTGATTCTGTGGTGTAACTTCCAGCCTCTAACATTCTGGGATTCTATGATTCTGTAATAGTTTCAGCCTTTCTTCATAGGAGAGATTTTCCAGCCCTCTGACTGTTTCAGTGGCCCTCCTCTGGACCTGCTCCAACATGTCCATGTCCTTCCTGTGCTTGAGCAGCTGTATCCAAAGCATACATCCTATTCTGGATTTCAGGCCTTGTGTACCTTTGCTGAGAAACTGAAGTTCTGTGGAGTTTCCATGCTTTGTTTCTCTGGGTTACGGTGCTTAGTGTGTAAAATACTCACTTCTGTGTATTTGCTCATCAAGTCATAGGAGCTATCTGAGGCTTGTGCCCATGACTAGAACAATATAACCCTTTGGTCTTCACAGTCTGGAGGCTTCAGTACCTGGTACATTTGAGGCCATTGCAAAACAGCAAAAAGATATCCAATTAAACAGCTTACTTATCATGGCTTAATAACAACAGATGAGAGAGCTTGGTTCTTGCTTTACCAATAGTTTTCCTATTTATAGTAGTTGCTCTTTATAATTGCTGTCTTAATATAGCAGATTGTGGTCTATTTTAAGACTTTGAGTCTACTTCTGTTTTACACAAAAACAAAAGTGAGGAATTGCTGAGCTTCAAGACACAAGGCATCCTGTGAGGGTTATTGAGTATGCCTGAAGCGTTATGGCTGAAGAGATACTTGGCATGTGTGCATCAATATCGCTGTCATCTGTTGTTGATAATATGGTAGCTGCAGAAAATCCACTGCTCATACATTTGCTGGAGAAAGCAAGCTTTTGAAGAAATATTTTTCTCTGCTTCTGGCAGAGTCAAGGTCTTGTTGCAGCTTTTGCTGGGGCAAGTCTGTTTTAAGGAGAAACCAACGCTTTGCTCTGCTTTGATGCTGTCCTGTGATGCTGTCCTGTCTGTAATCAGTCTTGATTTGAGTACAGTTATGTATCAAGCAGAAATTCCTATCTTTCATCAGGCATCTGGTGATTAGTTTCCTAGTTAAGCATAGCATGTAGTATGCAGCTAATATATCTTAAATAAGCTGTGTTTGAATCTGGCCATTTAAATTCTGAGGCTGTGAAATTCTGGAATAATCTCAGATTAAAAAACCATTTCCCCCCACTGTGGACCACTGTGTATGGATTTGGTATCAGCAGAACATTAGAAAACCATGAACAGTTTTTATAGCATGTAAGACAGACTGCTGAAATTCAGCATTTCTTTGTGTCTGGATTAGTTTAGCAAGTAAAGCTTCCTGATCAGATTCCTAGTTTTCCTTCATTTTGGGTTACTGTGAGCTATAGGCTTATACTTCCTTGCTTTCAAAATATGGTTAAACAGAGATAGTGTCACAGCTTTGGCTAAAAATGTAAAGAAATAAAATCTTGTAAGGATGGAGTTTTGTGTTGGTGTGTTTGGGTTTTGATATTTTGGTTGGCAGCTTTATGTTTTTTGTGTGTATGTGGGGTTTGTTATCATCTTTGTTTGTTTGGGTGATGTAGTTGGGAAAACAAAGTAGAAGTCATAGGGGCATGACAGCCCAAGAGGCCTTCTGATCAGCTAAGCCTCCTCTGTATTCTTTCTGTTCAGTACCTAATGTGCTAAGCAAATAATGGCCTTGGAGTTGACATGATTGTAGAGAATGCAGTCCTAGGTTCTTACCAGAACAGGTGGTACAGAGTGTCAGTGAATATGTGGTTCCAAGAGGTATTCCTGCTTTTGAAAACAAAAACACCTTTAGGGGAGGTGGAGTGGTATGTGACAAATGCCAACATCAGGTTTTCATTGGCTGCTGACTATTTAACTGGCTGAATTGTAACCAAAAATCGAAATTGCTCAACCATAGGTAAAGCATAGTCTGGAAATGAGGGAGGTAAGCTGAACATCTGGCAGAAATTTACTGTGGTAAACTTCCCCTTCTATGGAAGAGGATCTTGTTTGAAGTAATGCTGTTCTTGCTTGGATTTTACATATCTTAGCATATTTGTTCTTCTGGTTAGATTGTTCTTGTAATGCCTTTCTTTTTGCTCAGTCAGTAATTGCCAGATAATAACATATAGCATCTTCATGTCTTGTCTGGCCTGATGCTTTTGAGAGGGGAGAAAAAACCTTTAGGATTTGATTTTTTCACACTAGGGATTTGAGGACCTGGAGAATAAGAATCCTTTCAGATATTCAAACAGACACAGTTGCAAAGTCTTTCCTTGGTGTGTTTTCAGTGTGGAAAAGTTAAATGTTTCTAAAGTGGTAAATATCTTTTGGTGTTCACTAAAAACCTCAAGCATTGGAAAAATCTGTTCATATGTAGGACTGTGCAGGTGGGGCACTAAACCAGGATATACAGGAGGGTCAGAGCACAAACATTTGGAAGGGAGATGACAAATACAAATGACTTAGTACTAAGCTCTATCTCACTCCCCCAAAAGAGACACCACCTCATCCAAAAAAACTGAAGGATTGTTTGTAAAAGGCTAGGTCAGTGAGAATAAAGAATGGACAAATGATAGATGAGAATCAAGTTTTATGATGTGAATCACCCTGCAGAACGGTTTTAGTGTATCTAGAACAAAAATCCACATGGAAAAAATCTGACCTTGGCTTAACTTGGTGACTAAATTGTAGATTACTGAGTTTTGTTGCTAAGCTTGATAGCACATGAGAGAGTATTGCATTAGTAAAAATGACTTGTTTCAAATCAGCCACTCTCCTAATTATGCCAGTCATTTGCTTTTAATATTTAGAGTTAAATGGGAAAAAGGCAGTTTCTGAAGGAAAATTTGGAGTAGCCAAGTTGAACAATATATTAAGACGCACTTAGTAACTTATCTCATTTTGAAAGAAAAAATAGATAACTGTCTAAGAAATACAAGGGTCAGTGTTTTAACAATGAATTTATTAGAATAAGAAAAGCATTCCTTTGTTTTAGTTCTTGCCATGCTTGTAAAACCCTGCAGGTGCGTGCAGACAAGTATCTGGTTCTGTTGTATTGATCCAATTTAGATTAAGTTAGTATCTCTTTGTGCACAGACTTATAGAAAGAATGAAGAACACAGATCGTAAATCATGGAAATTTCATTTTCAGCCACCTGCCTAACTGGATAATAAGCCGAATAACCTAATGGTCAGTATTATTTTCACAGCTTAAGGTGATGAAGTTTCAGGATGAGTTAGAGTCTGGGAAAAGACCCAAGAAACCAGGCCAGAGTTTTCAGGAACAGGTTGAACACTATAGAGACAAGCTGCTTCAGAGGGTAAGAAATGTTCTTTATGTTTGGCTCTGATTCTGTGATAGGCTTATATTGAGTTCATCAAATATTAGGTGGCATTAAGTATAACAACATATGGTTCTTGTTCAATTTATGCTGTAATGTCAAACTGCATGTCTTAAGTTCAAGTGCTTTCTACAGAATAAATAAATCTGTCTGTTAAATCAAAGTAATGTAGTACTTCACACTATACAGATGGGTATTAGTAGACTGTATTGAAGCCTCAAAGAGGTCACTTCTGGATCACACCGAAGTGTTTGCTTACATAAAGCAAACTGATAAGTGTGGGAATAGAAAGGGAGAACTGTCAGTTGAAGATGTTCATCACATTTTTCATTTTATTTGTAGTAATTGATCTGTTGTGCTGAAGGCTTCCAGCATATGTGCTTACCATTCTCCAGTGTCTTAAGATTTCCTGGATAATTCCAGCTCATACTGTCACCCAAAAGTTGAATAATTCTGTATTGTTACTCTTTTTTAATAGACCTCTCTGGACTGTGTAGTCAGAGTGGCTTTGAAAATTAGCATCATGTATGTGGTGTCATATGGTCTTGAATCTTTGAAGCATAACAAAAGAACAAGGAACTTGTTTGGACACTGCCTTTAGAGACAGTAGCAGTTGCTTCTGTAATGTGATTTCACACTGACAGCTCAATGATGAAATTAGGTACCCATGCAGTTTCTTGGAAGCTAAGTATAAATAGGTAGTTTCCACCAGGTCTGTCAATTGTGCTTTGCATTACTTGATACGTGGTATCTGACCCATTCACTGAAGTAATTTTGCACAGTACTTCGAAGAAAGAGACTTGTAAAACTCAGAAAGCTCATCCCTGAAGGAGATTTACGTATTTGGAGGTTGATATTGGCAATTAAATCTTTTAAATATAGTTGTATGCTAAAACTTAGCACTTGTTCAGTGTTTTCTGTAATTGGAGAAATAAGTGATTTGTACAGTAAGCACAGAATATTTAGTTAGACTAGACAGTAGCTTAAGAAAACGCCCCAGAAATCTTAATCCCAGTAGCTTTTTTTTTGATGCTGTGTGTTGAACTAGTTCAACTGACTTGCAGTACTGCAGAGTTTTAGTAATTATCTTACTTTCACCTTCAACGATAAAGAAGTATTTAATGATGATTATAACACATTATTGAAAGCAATAATAAGCCTGATGTTAAGGGAATAATTTTATCTTTTGCTTTAATGCCATAATAAAGTTAGTCTGTACAATCATAGCATAATACTGGGTCTGATTGAATTTCCCACAAACTTGGTGGCTGGTCATAGTTGTTGGGTTTTTTGGTCTAATATACATAGAATAAGCTTTCCAAGAGTAATTTTCTTAGTACTATTGTGTAGTGTGAAGAGAATAGGAACTTAGAGCTATTTAAAATACTGTTTATTCCTATTTATTAAGATCAAACTATCAGTCATGTTACCAAGTAAGCTAGGCACATCTTAAGAGTCCATTGATTTCAGTGGAATCTCAACGGTAGTTTGCAATACTGGGTATAAGGGACACTAAACCTGTACTGCTAAGTCTTTCATGTAATGAAAATATGAGTCTAGATTAATATAATTGTCCTGCTGTTTCTTATCCTCCTCTTCCTTTTTCTTTTGTTTTTCTTTCTTGCCCTTCTTCCTGTCATTTGGCTAAATCACCCCTTCCTTGTCTTCGCTACGGAGGGTGCAAAAACACATGCTGCTTGGTTTTTGCCATGGGAGGAATTCTCTGTCAGTACTGAAAGAACCACATCTCTGTATTCAGACTTTACTGATAGTTTAGGTTTATTTTTGTATATTGAATTTTCTGCTTCATAGACAGAGGAGGTGTACTCAGGGTATCTATTTTCTTTAAAAATGGTCCTGTTGGTATGTAGAAATGGACCAATATTTGCAAACCAGATGTTACTGTAGACTCCTGTTTTGTCTTGCAGTTAAGAGGGTTTTGTTTTTTTTTTTAGTTTTCAGTCTGGATCAGTGAAAGCAAATACCTATATTTTAAGCAGAAAGAAGTTCCTGGTATTCTTTCAGGTTTAGTTTAGGAAATCTATTACAGCTGTAATGCTTCCCTGAAATGTGTAAAATTTAAGACTGTCCATTTCTAATTAAATGTTCAGACTTGCTCACATAGGGTGACATCTTCCATGGTTTTGCCAGTGTTTGTGTTACAATAAAGGTTTTTGCTGTGAACAAAGCAGTACTAAAGATCTGAAAAGCAAGCATGGTGTGACCATTGGTTCCTTTCCCAGTTTATATGCTGTATTTCTTCAGTGCTCACTGCTTTTTAGCTGCTTGTGATTAGCTTGATTGGTTTTACTTAAGTTAGTCACACTTCTAATGCTTCTAATAATTTAGGAGAAAGAAAAAGAGTTGGAAAGAGAGCGGGACAGAGACAAAAAGGACAAGGAAAAATCTGAAACCAGGTCCAAAGATAAGAAGGAAAAGGAGGAATGTACACCAACAAGAAAAGAGAGGTATGTCTTTCTGTGGGAGTTTGAAGGCAGATCCTCCCTTGCCTCCCAGTGGGGCAGAAAAATGAGACTCACACAAACAGATTGCAGGAGTGATGGAAAGTTTAAATGGAAAAGCAGTGAGTGTTTTACAGAAAGCTACATGCACAGTGACAAAAAAGATCCCAAAGCATACAGAGTCCCTCACAGCACACCCAGAAGCATCCCAGCATTCCCTTTCTCTCTACCTGAGAGTACACCCAAAACCCCCAGGGCTCTTTCTTCTCCCCTCCACTGCTAGGCTAATCTCAGCTGCCCAGATCTGAGATTGCCCTTCCCCTTCTCCTCTTGGGCTTAGGCCTAGCCAGACCTAAGAGGCCTTGAGATAACTCCCATTACCAGATAGGGAGCATCTCCCACGGGAGCAGAGGAGGGAAGAAAGAGGAAGTGTGAGACTTTGCAGATGGATTTATAGGGAGCAGGACATTATGGGAATGAAATACGATATTTCCTGTGTCCACCCACCCGGGACACCGGAGGTGTATCTTATGTGGTAGCAGCAAGAGGCAAGCAGCCCAAACTGCCACACTTTCCTTGGAGGCAAGTGGATGGGAGGAGAAACTTCACAGTTAGTATCTTTGTGTAGAGTCACAGCCTTGAAATTATGTTGTGTCACACATCTTATTTTAAAAGTAAACCATAAAGACAGCCGAATGGAAAAACCCTACCTAAAAACAACAACAAAAAATATGAGTTTTGGATGTTAAAACATGCTTCAAAATTGTAAAAGAATTGTCATTTTAATGTTGCCCTTTCTGAACAGAATCCCCTTTTGGCTCAGTTAGGCCCTGAGAAAACACAGTAAAATAATGACCAGTTGAAAACAGGGCATAATTAAATGGTTTTTAGCAGTAAATTCACTGTACTGTATTAGTCAGAAAATCATACTTAAGTCATACCAGAAATTATTTGTGGTGACTCAAATGTTATTCATCTTACAATGAAAGTTCTTCAAACTGGCTAGTTTCAGCGTAGCTGATTTATGATCTTCTAATATTGTATAGCCAAATTCTTGCATGGCATTAAGTGTAGATGTGGTAAAATGCCTGACTTTTCAGGATACTATGATGGAATATTTTTACAGTGCAACAAAGATGAGTCACAGGCCTTAATATTTTTTTTTTCTCAACTAGAGAAAATCTGGTGTACATACTGAACTTTATTTAAAAAAAAAACCACACTTTTTTAATGACTTAAAAGGATCTAATGTTAGACTGACAAAAGAAAACACCTACAGAAAGGAATCCATTTTCTTAATACACATTTTCCCTTCTCTGTGTGTCTCTGCATGGGCGTGTAACTGTACTTGCTTTCTTTCCAAAGGAAAAGACGACACAGTACTTCCCCCAGCCCCTCTCGCAGCAGTGGCAGCAGACGAGCGAAATCTCCGTCACCGAAGTCGGAACGCTCCGAACGTTCCGAACGCTCTCACAAAGAGAGTTCTCGTTCTCGGTCATCACATAAAGATTCTCCCAGAGATGCCAGCAAGAAAGCCAAAAGGTAGGCTGATATTTCCTCTGTTCCAGGTTATAGGAAAGTTAAGCACATTGGTGTATTTTTGTTGGATTTTTTTTGGTTTGTGTGATTTCTAGCAAAGCACATTTGATACACAAGTGGTTTTACATCATAATGGACTGTATTGCATTGTCCTGGGTAGCGTCTTTGGATGTGCGGTGTTTGAAATGTATACAGCCTCCTGCCTTGATAGCTCAAGACTCTTCACTTCTGTGTTCTTGTTTCCCTGTTTACTGATAATTTTGAGAAATGCTGCTTTAAACCAAAGCACCTTGCTGCTTTAGTAGCTTTTTATTTTTGGAGGACAAATCTTCTGCAGCCCCAAGAACTTAGAATTGTAGTGCTTACATGGGACTCCTCTCCTATGATTTGTTGTTGTAATGAAAAAATAATCAAAAAAACATTAGCTACAGCTTGTGGGGTTTTGCTTCTGAAGTCACTATTTCTTAATTTCCAGACTGACACAAATACGTATTTCTAGTAAATGTCAAACTTGAGGTGAGACCTTATTACCATATCAATGCTTTAGTAGCTCAAAACTTCCATTTTTAGAGGTGTAGAATATCTTTAGTGACACACGATGCTTCAGACAATCAAATTCCTGTTCTGTAAGTTATGACTTCAAATAGAAGTAAAAAAGTATTTGAGGTTTGTTTGGGGTTTTTTTAGAGTTAATATGATAGTTTAGATGATACCAGATTAATGTATGATAGGTTAGATGACAAAGTTTATTTGGTGTGTGTTCTTTTTCTGTGAGGTTTAACATGTTTGATAAGAAACAAAAAAAATTCAGCCTAACAGAATTCAACGTGAGTTTTCATTTGTGTTCTTTTCTGTGTGGCTGTAGACTGCTATTAATACAAGGGCTGGGGTGGTTGAGGCATATGTGGAATGTTGTGATTTCCTTGTGCTGGTGCTGGTTTAAGAAGCACCTGAGCTGCTGTTGGTTTTCTTGTGGATTCTGAGCACTAAAGGCCAAAATATATTAAAAACCTTACACTGCAAAATTGTCTTTTTCTCAAAAGCAAGATACTGTTCTGTCACTTCCCCTTACTAGGGAAAAATACTTTTTACCTTTTTTAGTTCGGTAAATGAATGTCAAATAAGTGCAGAAAAAGTTGATATTATCAATTAGTATTTGACATAATTCTATTTTTTGAAGGTCACCGTCTGGCTCCAGGACACCCAAAAGATCAAGAAGATCACGATCCAGATCCCCTAAAAAGTCAGGGAAAAAGTCCAGGTCTCAGTCCCGTTCTCCTCACAGATCTCACAAGAAGTCAAAGAAAAGCAAACACTGACAATGTTAATATTTTTTATGATGCTGTCACTTACTGGAAATGCAGTTTTGTTTTTGTGCCTGAACAGTCTGTTAAAAAACAAAAAAGCATTCCTGATTTTTTAAATTGTTCTTTTTGTTTGTTTGGTTGGGTTGGTTTGTTTGGGTTTTTTTTTTGTGAATGCACGTGTATACTCATGAGTATCAGCATCTGTAGACCTGTCATTGTTTTATATTGTACAAAATACCTTCATTGTGACTATTTCCCAAAAGAAACATTTTTGTGTTTAGAAGTTTCATCAGAAATGTGTGTAACTGATCTGCTGGCAGTAGTGCTATTTTGTTTTAGAATGTTGTGACATAGCAGAAATAACTCAAAATGTTCCCCCTTTTTGTAGCTTGACAATTTGAATTAGATTTCAAATAAAATCTGAACAGAAAATTAAGGTGGTGTTTTCTTGCCCCATTGATGATACAGCTCTCTAGAGGAATTCATAGTCTGTTTGGAAGTACTGTGTATTTCAGACATACTATGGTGCTTAAATCTTTCAGTTTAGTCATAGCTTTGTTCCTGTTCTCACTTGTTTGACTCTCCCGAATAAAGACACCTTTTGAATCCAGTGGATAGGTTTTCTTTCCCACCACGATACCTAACTAAGAGCAATTGAAGTGTGGTACCTACCATGATAAGCTTTGCAAGTGAATCTTTGCTTCATATTTCTCCATTTTAATGACAAGGAATATTTGTGACACCCAATATTTTGTTCATTTTTTAAAAAAGGGGCCTCTGCACAGATGCATCATGTGTATGTGAATATATATATATATATATATGATGTATCAGTAACAAGCCATAGCCATGGCAGGCATGGGGAACAATAAAAGGACAGCAAGCCTGAAGCTCTGTGACTCCTTTGTTCAGTATAGGCACAGTAATTGCAACTTACAGTACACTGCTGTTTTCTAAAATTGATTTTTATTCCAAAATGACAGACTTTACATAAATCTATTGAATTTATGTCCTCTTGTGGATCTTTCAAGTGGGAGGAAAAAAAATTGTTATTACATATTTATTAGTATTTTGGAATCAAGAGGCTGTTTAACTTAATGTTAGGCTTTCGCTTCTCTTGATCTCTTCTGTGTGTTAGGTGTTGATGTGGCTTTAAAACCCTTCATGGTGATCTCTTCTCATGCAACCTTTCTGTTGGGGCAGAGGTATGAGAAATGAGTGGGGTTCAGTATTTATACTTGAAGGTATGGGGAGATTGTAATAAAAACGTAAAAGGGCCTACTGCAAATTGTTTCTAAATGCAAAAGCTGTGCTTAAATACATGCCCAGAGTGCCGGATGGTGGCCTGCTATGACACTTGTGTATCTGCAGGTTTTATGTTGTTAGCATTTTGTAAATGTGCTGGGGGAAATCTTCTGTTGTATATAGCCTAAGAGGGAACATTTTCAGAAGTAGGATCTAAAAGGTCTTTTGAAAACCATGCATATTTAATTAAAAACAAACAAATGTTCTGGGGTTTTTTTTCCTGATGGGAGACTGTGTTATAAGATTATATAAATTATTGCAAATGTGAGAGTTAGGTGGAGAATTCCCTTTGCTAATGGGAACTGAGAAATGAGCTGGAATACTGAAAACACGGAGAATGCATGTGTACTGTAAAGACTTCCTAGTGTGAGTATTGAATAGATGCATTGATAATGAGAAAAGAATGCACCTTATATCTGTTTATATTGCATTATAAAGAATCTGGTTTAGAAATACACAGAGTTTATTATTTGTATTTTACTTTATTTTCCCTGTAACATAAGGTGTCTCAGATGTATAGGTTTTGGTAGCTAACCTATTAGAAACTAAGGAGGGGGTTGTTGTATTTTTTTTCCCCATGTTGTGTATTCACATCTGGCATAAAATATAGATAGGTTTTCTAGAGCAAAATATAGGTAACAAGTTTGGAACAGGGAGAATCTAAACTCTGCAATAGGAAGAAGATAATTTGAGATGGGAGTAACTTCTTTAAAACTATTATTTTCATCTTGTAGCTGTTTATAAATGGAAGAGTGATAAATCTAGTTCATTTAGGTAAAGAGGGACTAAGGATAGTTTGACGCAGGATGATATGAGAGGTAAATATTTATGCTTCAGTGCTTATGTTTATACAAAGCCGACAAGCTCAGTACAAGAGTTGCAGTGCTGCTGAATAACCCTCCTGCAGCCTGATGTAGGAGATGGAGATGGTGAGGCCTGTCTTGGTGTGGGATAACATTAGAAATGGAACATACATGGTTTATTCCCAGGTATGCTGGTGAGACTGTCATGCAGATATGTTTTGGTGAAACCAACCAAGCATCTCTGTAGGATGTTCAGATATTTATATGGGACCTTCTAGGTATGGAGTTGAAGTTCATCTGTTTGGTTATTGTTTGGGTTTCCCCCTGCCCCCTAAACCAATCTGGACCCAATGTGAAGATCTTGGTAAGACTTAGACTCACACTCTGTCCATGCAGGCTCTCTCAGTTGAGAAAAGCCACTCGGTTGCACAGAGTCACCTTCCAGCAATTAAAACTTTTCCTTAGCAATGTTACAGAAGTGTTTATATCTGAGCTGCCTTTTTTAAGTTCTGTCACTTCCTTTGGCTTCTCTGCGCACCAGCTGCATATACCTTTGGTAATACTATTTGAGGAAGAGTTTATTTCTGAAAGTCAATGTCAGGCTATTTGGGTGCAAGGCACATTATGTGTGTTCTGCCCCCTTCCTCCCCCTTTGAGGTTTTGAAGTGTAAAAATAAGCTACCACTTGTGAGCAAGGCTAGCAAATAATGTTTTCCAGAGCATATATTTAGAATTGCAACTATTGCTAATGTGAGTTCATCTGTCCCAGTGACACCAGATGTGCTCCTGCTTTCTGCAGTTACAAAACTTCTTTTCTCCTAATAGAGCAGCTCTACCTAAGCGTGGGTGAACAGTGCTGGATTATTGTATTCCTTCTGTATTTGTGCACATAAAGCTACTATGCTTTTTCAGTTAGGGATTTAGGATTACACACACACACACCACCAATTGGGCTAGCTTTCAAATTTGTACTGGTTTTATTTAATAAATTTCTGGGGCAGATGGGTGCAAGTGTGGAAAGTTGTATCAGGCCTCCCCTATGACATGAGTAATGCCTGAGACATCGTAAGTTAGGGAGCACCAAAATGGGAAATGGGTTTTATATTTAGGGGGCTCTTGGGGATGAACCAGTGTTTGAGATGTGTTCTTGGCATATTGGGGGTGGGGGTAGTGCTGTCCCTGAATGTAAGAAGAGGGTTTCTTGAAGGAGTTTGTGTAACGTGAACTAGAATCCTGTCATGAGAAAAGCAAAATCAGCCAAAAATGGCAAATTGGCTCAGAGATTCTTTGATCAATTTAGACAGTTTAGTTTTGGGGTTTCCCTTCACAAACATTTACAGTCCTTTGGTAGAATTAATACTTTTAATAAATAAAAAATAGAAGCATTATTGTGTCTCTGCAGGGGGATTAAAGTCTGAACTTTATGTCTAGTTTTAGATTGCTGGCTTGCTGTACTGTCATACAGCCACTGGAGGAATTTGGGGTGAGGCATTTCTTAACTTGTGGATCTACACCAAATACTTACATGAGGACACATATACTGGCATTAAGGTAAAGGTAGTTTTGAAGGATATTTGAATTTCTGCATTTTTAGTAAAGATTGGTCTATATTCTATGCATTTTCTTTGTTGAAAAAATCTAGATTCTGGGGCAGTTGCCAAGGTCCAACAAGATAAACGAGTTCTCTCCAGCTGAATGAATACAGCAGCAGTGGAATAATCTCGATGAGAATTTTACAGTTCTCTCTCTTCGTCAACTGTTCAGTATCAAGAGAATTATCAGATGACAAACTTGATTATTAGTAGTCAAACCCTGACTTTAGCATTTACTTTTTGAATGAGGCTGTTGAGGTTATAAACTTACTTTATTAAAACAGCTCATAGTAGTATTTGAAAATTTCTCATTGCTGTTTGAGCTGTTGCAAGACTGTCAGTGTACTGTTGGTTTACGCTGCTGCTATAGCTGCTGTTCCTCGGTTTGTAAGCCACTCTTGTAAAAATCATAACTAAAATGCTAATTTAATTTTGTCCACATGTATTTTTCCCATGTAAGATGCAGAAGTTTTAAGTAATTGCATACTACTTTTCCCTCCACCTGCTTCTGTCAGCACAGTCAGTTTTCATGTGTAAGCCTGTTCCCATTGCCACTTCTGATGGCTAGCCTTGTGTGGGGGTGTTTTACTCTGTAATTATCATTAAGCTGGAAAGTTTTCTCTTTGTCATTATTTAAAGAGGAAATGGTAGTTTCACATCAACATTTTAGTTTTACTTGCCTTTGGTTTTGTATTTTATGCAGAGATTTTTCCAAATGACATCGCAACAATAAAATTGACAGTTTGCTGATATCCAGAAATGGTTTTCTTTTTAACCTGGAAAAGAGCAATGTTTGTGCATGTTGTGCTAAGGGCAGTTTCTTGGCCTCACCAGCTCTTCTGGTGGTTGATGCCCATTCTGCCTGTGGTATTGAACTGTAACTGCTGCTGTTCTGTTTTCAACAGTGACCTGAGCTTCTCAGGAACTCATTAATGAGGCATAGGTTGCTCACCATATAGTTGCTTTCATAGTCTTCTGTTGAGCAGCAAAAACTCCCACTTGGCGCTGCTGCTGCTCAGATACTGGGACTGAGCAGCTTTTCAATATCTAAAATGCTTTGCAGAAGTGTCAGGTGAAGGACATGGAGCCCACGTCATGCCATAGTGTGAGGTTGTGTTAAGGCTGGGCCAGTGTCAGAAGCTTGTTGCAGCTGTGGCATCCAGGTCCTGTTCCTCCCTTCCTTGTGCCTCCTGTTCACTTGTTTTTCTGTCTTTTATGTTGTCTTTTGTGCCCTGTGAGCAGCCAGTTTAATTCATTAATGGGAAACACTTTTTTTGTGTGCTTGTTTTCACTTGGTTGACTTTCTGATGGCTTGGTGAGTTGAATTGGCGCAGTGCAGGTAGCAGGTCAGATAGTGAGCAGCATGGTCCTCATTTTCAGTAACAGTTTGCTTGTAATATGCAGCTCCATGCACAGCATTCTAATTTGGAGTGTGTGTTTTGATAAGATGGGCTGAATTAATGCTGCACTCTGCATCCCCACTCACTACTGCTTGGGTCATGTACACTTGTTGCTTTCCCACCACCAGCCCTAGCACGTTCTGTGTACTTTCCACGTGGAAAGGTAGAACAAACACAGGGTAGGTAGGTTTATGTGATGAGGTGCATTGGAGGAAGGAGATGCAGGACTGGGACCATCTATCTCAGCCGCAGTGAACTTACATCCCACTTATCTCCCTTTTTTTCCAGTGATGCTTGAACCCATCAGGAGGAGCAAATGCTTCTGAGATAATTTAGTTTGCACAAGACCTGTGAAAGGACAAAAAGAGGAAAGAGATCTCAGATGCCCCCACAAAATGGGAAAGGTTGAATGTGAACGCTTGATGTTGCTAGAAGGCAGCGCATTCATTTGGAGAGGTTACAAATCCCAATTACAAAGTCCCCACTTAGTGCTCAGAGTCGGGGAACACAGAGCATTGTGATATGCCTGGATCTACTTTATTTTCACTTGTGAACTTAAAATCTTCCTATAGCTGCTTGCCTTAAATACAGACCTTCAGTTTTACTCTTCAGATCTTTGTTACGAGGTTGCTTGTAAGCAGGTGTAGCATCTGCAGTTCTGCTTCTTGGGCTTCCAAGGCTGGACCTAGGTCAGAGACTTTGGCCATTAGAACTTGTACAAGGTAACGGTGCCTGTAGAAAGGTGAGCATGGAGAAAGGGTAAGTGTAAGGTCTATGTAATAGGGCTTAGAAGTCTTTCTTGAAAAGATTTAACCTAGCAGAATAGGTTAATTCTGTTTGACAGACTGTTCTGGGTATGAATTTAGCTGGCATAAGGAGGGTGGAATTTATGCATGAAACTTTGAATTTCCTGTGTAGTGAGAATTAGTCTGTGCTCAAGATTTGACTTCCAAGATCATTTCCAGGAATCAAGACTATTGCTGAAGTCATCACTGGAGGTAGAAACCATTTTTCATCCTGTTAGCTGTGCTAAAAAGATACACTTTGATGTTTCAGGAATGATTTAGCTAGATGTTTTCACCTGCTAGGTACTGTGAGAGTTAGCACTACAGTGTTGCAAATAGAGAATTTCAGAGACCGGAGATAAACCTCCTGAACTTACTATGGCGTGGAGGTTTTTATTGCAGCTGATACTGGTCTTTTTCACTATAAAATCTGCATCTCTTGGGTTGCTGGTGACTTATTTTTTCTGGTGTTTTAATTTATATTCCCAGAACTATGGGAAAAGAAAGAATTGCATGGAGAATATTACCTTGGGGAACTGGGAAAAAAAATGGATATAAAATCTAAAGCATGACACTAGGACTCAACTCTGGTCATTGTGTAAAATGAGGTCCTGTGGATTCTCATCTTACCTTTTTACAGAGCATAACTGCACTAGCTAATTTAAAAAAAAACCCGAACAACACAGTAAACTCTGATTTCTAGGCAGTTAAGTTTCACTAGAGGTGCTCATTTTCATGCCAGCCTGTAGGAAGTCCTCACTATGATATGGAGTATCAATTTGATAATGTTACAAAGAAAGTCCCTTTTTCTCGAATCCTGAAGATTTTTAAGACTTAATAGTGAATGATTTAATTGTTACTCACTGAGTTCAAGAGATGCAGTGGATTAATTTCAAGATTTTTCCTAGACAGCTGTTTATAGCCTGTTAGTTATGTAAGAAATGCTGAATTCTCACTCTTCGGTCCTAAGCTCTAATTTGAATCCAAAACAAAACTGGCAGCTCTATTCCCTTGGATCTAAGTTTGTCCAATCTGGAGTGAAATGAGGACCAGCTATTCTGCTCCATCATCTGAACGTTTAGATCCAAGGAAATGTGGTTGTATGGCTTAGGCTGCTTGCTGTCCTCTGGGAGGCAAGAGGCAAGTGAGGCCTTCAGCAGCACCCTGCAGCACAGCAGGAAGTGTGGTGTGACACCCTGCATGGCACCCAGTACCTGGGCAGGGATCACAGTGTGGGATGCTAACTATGAGGAGAGGTGCACTGACCAGCTGTAGAGATGTAGAGGTATTCCTGGGCACTGCAAACCACGGAGGTGGAGGGTGGTAAGACATTAGTTAACCTGGGTTCATGGTTTTGGGTGTAGACAGTTTAGAGATACCCTAATGTGTGTGGCTGAGGTAGCTCTTACAGGTGACCTGTCTGTTGTTTTAAGGCACAGGGTTATAAAGGCAAAAATCTCTTAATTTCCTTCAGGTTATAAACAACAGCTGAGAAAAGATTTCTAATTTTAACAAAAGTCAAATAGAGACTGAACTACACTGCAGTGTCCTCAGGACATTCATAAAGTTCTGGAATTCCTTCAGCTGAACAAATGGGAATTTGTAAATATTTATTGGAATTAGCTTTGTTGAAAATGTCATCTGTGCAGCTGGAGGTGAATATAAAGGAGAAATTGGGGAGGTGGGGTAGGGGAACAGCTTGCTACAGATAGGTTGTCTACTTTGCTATACATTTCTGGTATATGAGTAGCTGATTTAATTTTGGTCCATGCCAGCTGCTTCTGCAGCACAGCTTCTGTGTGCACAGTTCAGAAAACATCCAAGAGACAATGAATCAGGAAGTGTTCCAGTAAGGATCAAACCTTTTGCAGTCCCATTGCTTAAGTGAAAAGATATTAGGGGAAGAATTCTGTCTGTATCACTGAGGGAAGAAATCATTTCACTAGTCAGGATTTGGGTTGTCTAAATAGTACACATAATAATCATAAGTACTAAATATAAAATATTAAACTAATGCAAAAAATGAGGGGCTTTTCCTCACAGTTAAATTGGGGAATTTTAATCTTACCCCTCACTCTCTACATTGCTCACTGCAGAGTTTGAGGTCAGTACAGCCACATTATTTATATCTGAGGGATGACTGGATTGTATTTTGTAACTACCTGCACAGGAAAAGATCCATTCTTCTCTGCTCTGTCAAAGCAAACAAGATGTAATGCTTAAAAAATGAAACTGGCCTAGAAATAAATGGTGGTGGCAGCATGGTAATTTTTTTTTATAATGGTGAATTTTCCTTCTTGAGGAAAGGAAAGTCTTATTATTTGATGTATGTGATCTAGTATACTTACACTGAGCCTAAATTAGACCAGCATAAAGTAAAATAGAGGGTGGAAAATGTGCACTGAATAAATTTGTGAAGGGCTGTATCTGTGCAGCTGTGGAATGTTCCTCTTTCACACACTTAGCATGGCTCTTACCGCTTTTGGTTTTGCACAAAGACAAGATGGCAGGACCATGCAGATCCTGAACCATCTGCTGAGTTACCATGTGCCCGCTGAGATACCCTGTACTGAGATACCTTAGTCAAGAGACTAAGCAAAGCAGTTTACCCTTGAAATTATTTGAAAGGACGCAAAATAACTTTTCCCCTATGGTGCTGATTTTAGTTGATTTTTTCAGTGAGCTTCCAATATATTTAAGCCCAAGGTTCAAATCAAACAAATAAGTGTTTCACTGACATGGGGCTCTGCTTTGTGGTAGCTTGGTTAGTGTGTTTTTTTACGTCTGGGAGAGCTGTAAAAATTGGGGTGGGATAAGTTGTCAGAGTCCTTTTTGGTGAGGATCTTATCCCCTGGAGTTGTTACAAACCCCTGCCCCATCACTTTCTTTTCCGGGCAAAAATCAAGAAAAGTCCTTAACTGCCAGCTGTTAGCACTTGGAAAGAGATAGATACAACCTCTGTACCTTTTTACAAACCTGTCTTTTAAACTTGGGGGTTGTGTGTAAACTTTTCATCTATGTGTGGGAATTAAAATGACTGTTACAGTCCATTGCTGTGGCTGCACACACTGCTTTGCCTTATCAAATAGCTGGTACCTGCCAGCCTGCAGCACAGCCCTTACCACTCTTGACGCTGTTGCCCATTTGCACACTTGCTCTTGAAGACAGCAAATAATTTAAATACCAGACTGTAGAAGAAAAAAGCAAAACTGAGCTTCTGTAGAGTTCTTGGCTCAAAATAGTGTACCTCAGCTTCATCAGTAGATTCGCAGTGTGAGTGAGCTGGGGTTTTGCTGTCTGTGTTTGTAATACTTTGCATTGGATGTATAGATGATTAAAGAAACCAAACCAAAAGAAACAAGCCCCAAATGAACAACCAAACCAACCAACCAAATAAAAACCCCAAACAAACATACAAAACCAAACCAAATGCCCCCACACAAATCCAAGCTTTGTGTGAATAAAAAGTTGGCTGCAGAAATATCTTCCATATAAACTTAAGTATTTATTGATATTGAGTTACTTGAAGTGATAACTTGACTACCAGGTCTGAAACTTGTGCCGGGAGGATAGAATATTGCAGCTGTGCTGAACTGGATTGATTTCAGTTGGGTTCCGCATGGCTGCTCGAGTCCACCTGCACAGAATAAATACATGTATCACTCCAGTTTTGAAAAACAAGATTCCATTTTGCAACAATGTAGGTCGAATTACAGAGCTGTTCAGCCCCGTGTTTTCCAAGGTAGAGATGGAGCAGTGTAGTGAATGCAGTGTTTCTGCCAGTGCTCATCCATTCACTGATTCAGAGAAACGTAACCACTGTGTAACAGCAGGGAGGGTGCAGAATCCAATTACAGCTTTTAATGTTTGGCTTTAGTGATTAGTTTTGCCATTTGAGATGTTAAACTTGCAATTCATGTTTGCTTGTCTTTATTGGTTACTTGCTAAAATTAAATTGTGGAAGAACTGGAGATGGCTTTTAAGGTTTTTTACAAAATTTCATACTTGTCTTCAAGTGAAATTGAAAGAGGGATTTAATTTGAACTTCATGGTATTTTAATGATTTTTTTCCAATGCTATAACTTGGGTTTGCTCCCTGTAGTCTCTATCCTTTATTGCATTAGCACTGCAGTACAATATTGGAGGAGTTACTTGTTGTTCTTCCCAATTCAGGGGCCACTGAGTGACAAATGAAGGCATGAACTCCGTTGCTCTACAGCAGCGAGATTCTAGAAATGCAGAGAGCAGGGAATCTCAGAATTCCTCCCAGAAGTCCTTTATTGCTGCATTGTAGAATCCCTAGCACTACAGAGTCTCAGTCCCACTTACAGAAGAAGTCCCAGAAGCCCTTAACAGATGAAGTAGCTAACAGAAGTCCCAAGCATATCCCTCACATCATCCCTACACTGAAGCCATTGCCAGAAGCAGCAGCTAACCAGCAGAAGCAGAAGTCCCTAACCAAAGCCCTAACCAAAGTTGTTCCTAACCTAAGTCTCTAAGCCCGGATAACTATTGCTCAGAGTGACTGTTTATGTATTCTTTGTTATCAATCACTTTACCAGTAAAATCCAACAACATAGATAAGCTAAAATCTTACCAATAAGAGGTGCCAGCATGTCAAGGAGGTGGCTTCTGCAACGTGTTCCAGTCAAAGGGTGCCAAGGTGAGGATGTTCTTGGCACACATGGAATGTTACTATTTTGCTCTACCTGGTGTGCTAAAGAATTGCTCAGCTAAGAAATCATGCACTCTGCACGCATCCAGCAGCTGCCCTCAGAACAGTGGCTGCAACAGTTACTGTTTTATGAACTACCCTGTTTCAGTCTGGTGTTGTTACTTGTCACTTAAAGTAGCCTAATTGATGCTATTACAGAGCACTCAAAACCAAAACATTCCTGCTTTAGCTGGGTGAAGGTCACCTCATCTTCAGTGAGCATGTAAAGCCAAGTAAGTATTTGATCCATAGTTTTATATAAGGAATAGAAGCAGAAGTCCTTTTGTATGTGAAGAACTCAAGGATTAGGTCTAGAGTAACTGCAAGAGTTTTATGCTGCAAGGTGCATCAGAGGTATATCCTTTTTTGTTTTATATTATGTTTCAAAAGTTAAGTCTGCTGTTTTAAGCTCATCAGGCTTAAACTTTTCATTTATTTTACCAACTAGATAAAAAATTATTTTTGCAGAATGCAGCTTTAAGTGTTTCCTCTGGAGTGCTGTAGATAAAAAATGGCTTCTCCTTCTTCCTCACTGATGAAATACTGACTTTTCTCAGATATTTAGTGGTTGCTTAAATTCTGCTTTTAACAAGTTATCTCTGTATGAAAAGTCACAGTAATATTTTAATACCATTGACCAGTCATTGGCAGCTTGTGAAATGATTCCTCTGACTTGTGCCATGTGGTTTGATTGCTCTATCTTATGCATGACAGCAGGGTGTGGGTGGCAGCAGTGTCTCAGACTGGGGTTCACTCTCTGCTACCCTCATGCTACCACCCAGCCCTGCAAAGCTTCGTGGCTTGGAGAAGTGATCAGGGAAGAGTGAAGTCCTCCTGCTATTAATGTTACCCTTCACTTTGAGGCTGGAAGGGGCTTATAAAACTTTTCTGTAGAGGCAGCTTGGCTGTTAATATCTCTGTAGAAAATCCATGAGCAGTCCAGAAATCCTTTTGATAAGGACTATAAAGATTGCTTACACATTGAGCGCTTTCTCCCCATTGTACTATTTTCTTCCCTTTTTAAAAATGCACACACCAGATGGATTTGTATTTGATCCACTCTGTGAAGAGTAAAAGCATGTGCTGTAGTGTTGGATCCATGCCATTCAGAAAATAAAGATTCCAACACAAGCTTTTGTCAGTGCTGTCCATTATGGACGGGGCAGTGTGTGTGTGAGCCAGGTGCAGCCATGCGCAGCTCAGACTTACCACCTCCCCTACTGAGGTGGGCCATATACAGCCTGTGAATGGTGGAAAAGGCTGCAAGGATGAGAGAGCTGCTGTGTAAAGCAAGCAGTGAAAGAAGAGTCACCAAATGCTCCTGTAACTCACGATCACCTTTCTACCTGCTCTGATCTTCCTTGGGGAAAGTGGGGAAGCTCTGAGACATACCTTGACATCACAGAGTCACTGGGCACTGCCCCAAGCCCAACAGCTTGGGAAGTCTGGGCTCCCCTAAATGTGCCATCCGTGCTGGACTTGTTTGGTGCTTTTCTTGGGTGTGTTGAGGGGATGTGTATCTTTATAGCACCTGTGCTGCCTGGAGCTGCACTGCTGGTTGTATTACCTTTCATACAATGATGTGGCTATAGAGCACAGAAATTACAAAAAGTCCTTCTACTACTTTGTTCAGTTTTAGGTGCCGCAGTATAAGAGAAACAATGAGTTGCTGGAGCTGGCCCAGAAAAGGGCAACAAAGCTGGTCTTGAGAGTAAGTCTTATGAGGAGCAGCTGAGGGAGCTGGGGTAGTTTAGTCTGAAAAAAGGAATCTGAGGGGAGATGTTACTACTGTCTACAACTACCTGAAAAGAGGTTGCAGAGATGTTGGTATTGTTTTTTTATCTCAAGTCACAACTTACAGGATGAGGAAATGTCATCAAGTTATGCCAGGAGAGGTTTAGGTTAGGTATTAGAAAAAACTTGTATACTGAAAGGGTTATCAAAGACTGGAATAGACTGCCCACAAAAGTGGTTGAAATGCTGTCCCTGGCTGTATTTAAAAGCTGTCTCTATGTAGTTGGCGCCCTGTTAGATTTAGATAATAGTTGGACCTGATGCTCTTAAAGGCCTTTTCCAACCACCGTGATTCTGTGTAAGTGATAGCCACGCTGGGGTGGTGAGTTCCTCAGTATATTGCCAGCCAGCTACTGAGTTGGGTGTCTGGTGTATGAGCTAGGGCAGAGGAAGTCTGTGCTCTCGGTTCTCACCGAGCAAATGCAGGAATTGGGAGTATGAGCTGTGGCTGTGGGCCTCGGCTTGACCTTCTCCTTGCTTGTCCCTAGCAGAAACTCGCCTTCCTGTTGAATTAACCAGCCACTCGGGCTCGTAGATTGCAAGGAATGGCACTTGCCAGAGCCTGGGGGAGCAGAGGATCCAGCACGCAGGCGGGAGCAGCGGTGCAGTGCAGCGCAGCGCCAGACACTCGGCCAGCTCCTTCATCAACCCGTGTCAGCTCAAGAGGACTAAGGGACACCTGGAGACTGCAAAGTGACTGCGCAGTTGTAGGGGTTACACTGTTTGGAACGGCAGGCTGCGTTTGGGTTTGCTGCTTTTGGAGAAGTTATTAAAGGACCTTTGATAAATTCGAGTTTTTGTAAATACCAAGTAAACAATGATGGGAACCATCATTGCGGCCTTATCCGTTCCAGGCTTTTCATGGGTCTTCCTCTACCACGCAGGGAGACAACACACCGACCCTGAACAACAACAAGGTAATGTCTAACTGCGCCCAGGGCACACTGCCGCTCAGCCCCGAGTGAGGCGGTCTCTCCGGGAAAGGGACCGTGGAAGGAAGCGCCGCAGACCGACGCCGGGTGGCGGGGCAGCAGCGGGATCAGCAATTCCGCCGACTCCACCGCCACGGGGCGCACCGGGTACAACCGGGCACGGAGCCGGCAGCAGGACTGCGGACAGAGCGACGGTGGCGAGCGCCAATGAAGACCGCGGGGCGGGGCGCCGCCATCTCGGGCCGCACCTCCGCGGCGGTTCCCTGCGCGGTGGCGGCGGTCGGCCGAGTTCCCCCGCTACGGCGAGGAGCGGGGGCGTCATGCGTGTTAGCGGGGCGGTGCAGCGCACACGCCTGTCCGCCCTTCCCGCTCGTCGCCCCTTGCTCCCGCCCCGGCGCTACGGGGCGGAGCGGAGCGGAGCGCGGCACCGCCTCGCTCCGGCGGCGGCCGCGAGTTGGGCTGCTGCGGCTCCCGCGGCTGCTCGGCGATGGCGGCGCGGAAGAAGCGCGGGCGGACGCGAGGTTGCTAAGTAGGGCACCGAGGGGGTGGAGGCAGTGGTGGGGCCGTCGCGGCGACTGCGCCATGCAGGCTGGGCGCGGGGGCCGGCCGGGGGCCGGCGCCGGGGGCGGTGCGCCCTGCTGCCCGCCACGGGCCCCGGGGCGCTAGGGCGCTGAGCAACAGTTGGCCCCGTCGCTGCCCAGCATGAAAGTGTGCCGGCGGAAGGCTCTGGCGCTGTGCCTGGGATACGCCGTCCTGCTGGTCCTCGCCGCTCTCAACCTGCTGGAATACAAGTGGCGGCGGGGGCCGCGGCGCTGCGGGGAGCCCCCGACCGCCCCCCGCCACCGACCCCCGCCGCCCCCGCCGCCTCCGGCCGGGAGCCGTAGTCCGGCGGGTGCCCGGCGGCAGCTGGTATATGTCTTCACTACCTGGCGCTCGGGTTCATCCTTCTTTGGGGAGCTCTTCAATCAGAACCCCGAGGTCTTTTTCCTCTACGAGCCGGTGTGGCACGTCTGGCAGAAGCTGTACCCCGGGGACGCGGTCTCGCTGCAGGGGGCGGCCCGCGACATGCTGAGCTCCCTGTATCGCTGCGACCTCTCCGTCTTCCAGCTCTACAGTACGGCGGGTGCCGGCAAGAACCTCACCACGATGGGCATCTTTGGGGCGGCCACCAACAAGGTCATTTGCTCCTCGCCCCTCTGCCCGGCCTACCGCAAGGAGGTGGTGGGCATGGTGGATGATCGGGTGTGCAAGAAGTGTCCCCCGCAGCACCTCAGCCGCTTCCAGGAGGAATGCTACAAGTATCATACGTTGGTCATCAAGGGTGTCCGTGTCTTCGACCTGGCCGTGCTCGCCCCGCTCATGCGGGATCCAACCCTAGACCTCAAAGTCATCCACCTGGTGCGAGATCCCCGGGCCGTTGCCAGCTCCCGCATCAAGTCCCGGCATGGACTCATCCGGGAGAGCCTGCAGGTGGTGAGGAGCCGGGATCCCCGCATCCACCGCATGCCATTTCTTGATGCGGGCCACAAGCTGGGTGTAAAGAAGGAGGGAGGGGCCAGCTCGGACTACCATGCCCTGGGTGCCATGGAGGTCATCTGCAGCAGCATGGCCAAGACCCTGCAGACTGCTTTGCACCCTCCTGACTGGCTCCAGGGCAACTACTTGGCCGTGCGCTATGAGGACCTGGTGGTTGAACCCATCAAGACCCTGCGGCAGGTATATGGGTTTGTCAACCTGTCAGTCAGCCCAGAGATGGAGAAGTTTGCCCTCAACATGACCAGTGGTCCTGGCTACTCCTCCAAGCCTTTTGTGGTGTCAGCCAGGAATGCCACTCAGGCACTGAGTGCCTGGAGGACTGCACTCAGCTACCAGCAGATAAAGCAGGTTGAGGAGTACTGCCACCAACCCATGGCGCTTCTAGGCTACGAGAAGGTCAGCAGCCCTGAAGAGGTGAAGGATCTCAGCAGAACGTTGCTCAGGAAGCCACGGCTGTGATGGGGCAACTGATGTCCACTGACCACCCTCAGGAGTGGCTGAGCCTTGCCAGGGAGAGGAGCCACTCCTGCTGGCTTGAGTGAGGGACGGATGTGGGAAAAACAGCCTGGTTTCCAGTTTGCTCCAAAGACTGCTGAAGGGTAACAAACAGTACTGTGATTTCTTTTTTTCCCATTTCCCCACCCCCTTGCATTGGGTTAGATGCAATTAAGAAAAAAATAAAGTGTAAAGCCTCATGCTCCCCTGAAATGCCAGGCAGTGAATTTCTTGTGGATTTGAAGACAGTAACAAAAACTCTGGCACAATTCTTAACACATCTTTATCTCCCTTGGTGTGGAGGGGATGCCCTTGGAAAGCATAATGCTGAAAATTGGACTTTTGTATGGAAGCAAATGTTCAGACAAGATAGTAATAAAAAGAATAAATGATATTCATTTTTATAATTACCTCAATTGTTTGGGAATTATAGTGTTTCTTATGTACAGCTTGAGGGAATGCTTGCTTGAAATAGCAACATGGACTTTTGAAAGGGTATGGGTGGAGGGCTGGAGTGCAACATTTGATGTGCTCAAAGATTGTGAGCTGCTCTCGCAGAAACAAGTACAGGTCTCACAAATGTAGTGCAGGTTTTATGACTGTGGCAAAGCAGATTTCTATTTCACTAATGTCTTTCATGTTGTATTTAAAAAGTCTTTCATGTGCTGCTGTATTAGTGTCTTAAGAGTTTTAAAATGTTTTAACATCGCAGCAGTATTTATTTTTGTCTTGACACGTATGTCCAGGAGTTGCTGTCAAATAGAAGTGGATCTGCAGTCTGACAAGAAGTGCAAGGATTTAAAATGTCATTTATCATACTGGAAATTTTAGCATGTGTGAAAACAGAAAAAATAAAGTTATATATATTCTATATATAGTGCTAACAATACGTAAGATATGTAAGATATTTCTTGACGTTGATTGGTAACAAGCATAACAGGGAAGCATAGAAAAATGCATAAAATTATTTCCCCCCCCTTTGTCTAAGTATTGGAGGGTATATTTATGTACAAAGAGGGAGGAAATGTACAGCTGTGTGTTTATAATGAAGCTTTTACAGACTCAACCTATCATTTGATTTCAGAGCACTGGTTAGATGCTTGTTTCTTCTGAATTGTCATGCTCTACAATGGAGCCAGATGGTGGTCTGGCTCTTTCTGGGAGCTTTGCCTAGAGACTCTGTCCCATTGTTAAAACTTGATTAAAACAAAATAGGAAATTTTACTACTTCTGCTTTTATAATTTCCTGGAAAAAAAGTCCTGGTTTATTAAAGGTTAAGTGGTGTGTTGCATGAGAAGTGCAGACACCTCAAGTAGTTTTTAATCTTGGCGGTGTTCTGTGATGCTTTTTGAAGGCTCATTTTGGAACCTGAGTTTTTAAACAAAAGTGGTTTTGCCAAACCAGTCTCTTAGAAGATTATAGACTTTTCTACAGGACGTATGTTTTACATTGCCTATTTGGGTGTTGTGCCTTCAGAAAATGTGAAGAGTCTGAGTAGGTAAAAAGGAAATTGATTTGTGAAAATAAACTGATACAAACAGGATGCTCCTACGTGTGTGTGTGTGTGTATGTGTGGTTTTTTTGGTGATGTATAATATGTCTGTTTCTTGCGTTAGTACTTTAAGGTAAATGGGTGATGATAACTGGCTACTCAGTTCTTTGAGTTCTTGATGAAATTTTGGTATTAGATATTGAACCTACTCTGAAAAGGAAACAGATTTAATAAACTAGTTTAAAGATGATCGCATAACGTTGCCTGTACACTTGCCGAATGACTGCATTCACATGTCTGTTGCCTCAGTTTGTCTTTACTACCAGTACAAATGAAATCTATGTGTGAGAGATCTTACAATTGGTATACCCACATTCCAGATAGCAGTGCTAAAAATGGGATTTAAAGTACAAGTGAAAGTACCTCTGAAATGAGGTGCCTTTTGCTACCCCTGCAGAGCGGGTTTGGGATGGCTGGGTTTGGGCTCTGTGGTGTGGGTTCTTTTTTTTTTTTTTTTTTTTTTTTTTTTTTTTTTTTTTTTAACTTTCAGTCAGTGTGTCCTGGGGCAGTACTGGAAAATACGATGCGCTTACAGAGCATGTCACTTGCGTTTTATCTATCCACTGCCTCATCAGGCACCCCCGTTCCCCAGCGCGCAGTCCTGCCTGGCTGCCTGCTAGCAGGCGCACATGGAGTGTGGCAGCTGTGCTCTCGGCGGGGCGGCCGGGGAGCCGCAGAGCCTCTCCGCAGAGCGGTGCGCGGTGTGCTTCCCGCAGGGATGCCGGCCCCTCTGCGCTGGGACACTGTGCTGCAGTTTCGGCTCCTGTTGTCTTATGGATGAAACGTTGCTGTAGTTTCTAAGTGGGGCTTTCTCATGACAGCATGTTAGAGCATAATCTCTTGGTTTGGGGGGGATGTGGTGGGGCAGCTAAAGCACAGTTATTCATGCATGCAGATTTCCATGGTCTCTTCTGGGAAAGTTTTCTGGGTGAGGAAAGTGAACGAGAACTAATTGCCTGGGGATAGAGGAGACTAAGCTTCCAAAAATCTCATTTGAATTCTAATTATATTTAAAAGCTCATTCTGTCGTTGCTGCTCTTCTAATGATGCTGCCTTGCAAGCGTCTGCTTTGCTTTACTGATAGGAAAGGCATGCCAGCAGTTACTGCATCTGAGGCTGGTCCATAATTTGAGCTCCACCTACTACATTGCAGCAAGGAATTACCCAACATACTGTACAATTGCACCTGGGCATGTTTTGGTGAACAGAAGAAGTAATGCAAAGAAAATAAAGGACTGCAGTTTTGTTCAGGTGAAGTTTCAGGAGAAGTGAATGACATTTTGCTTGTGTAAAATGCAGGTGGGCTAAGCCCTATGTTTAATGCTGCCCCATTAAAACAACTAAGTACATGATCAACTGGCAGTTAAAAGAGGCCATTTTTAGTCCTTTTTTATATTCAGAAAAGAGGATTAGAGGGATTTTAAAAAGCCAAAAAGTTTTGAAAATGTGGAAAATTAGAAAAAGAGGGTATCAGAAATATTATGAACGTGGTTACAAAAGACCTCTGCCTGTTGTGAGGAGGAACATCCAGTTAAGGTCAAAGTATTTAAATATAACCTGACTCTTATGCTTATACTGCCTAGGTTTATTTTCTCTCTGATTTAATAATTACAGTGTGCTTCTTCAGCTGAAGCTAAACGGTTGTATTAGCAACGAATCGATAGCATACACAAGATACAGGGTGCACCAAGTTGCACTTAACTGGGAGGGAGGCTTTTGAAGACAGCAAGTCGTGCCAATGGAACAGAAAGGCCGGTGTGCAACTGCGTGTTGGTTTCTGCTGTGAACAAACACAGAAAAGTGTACAAGTGCTGTAAATGACAATCACTGAGCGCATCAAAACACAGGAAAACCATCTGTCCTCCCTTGAATGAACTGAAAATATAAAGCATGTGAAAATGTGCAAGTTGCTGCAGTTGACCTAAATTCTGATAACGAAAAAGAAAAATGGTTGGATAAAATCTTTCTAACAAGAAGAGAGAGTTGTCAATTTTTCCGATCACTTTGCAATTTTTTTCAGGTGTGAAACTTCATGCTCTGACTGGGAAGAGGAACATAACTGACTTAATGTAAACTCAACCCCCTGTTTTTCAGTTATGATTTGAACTGAGCTCCCTAGAGAGGAAATACTGGCAATTAAAATAAATTCTTAAAATTTTTTCATCTTGTAAACTATGAGGAGTGAGATTATTCTTTATTTCCCTCTTTGTTTCTAATTTCTGTGGTGTGTTTTAAGTGTCCTTGAAAATGGAGAGTGTTTAACATGACCTTTTGCACACTGCAAGGGGTGGTCTTAGAGTTTGTTTTTCAGGTTTGCTCCTGCACATCCCTTCAAGTGTGGTCAGGGTCTCTTCAGAGTGGTGAACGCCAGTTGTGTCAAGTTGTGTGGGGCTGCTTAATGTGAATAGACTGAACATCAGGCAAATGCTGCTTGTGTTACCTAATTAAATGGATCAAAAATATTTGTGTTCCACTGCCATTTCAATTAGGGGTGTTGTGCCAGGGTTACTCTGCTGGAATTATCCATATGAATAAGGCAAGCAGATTTATTTTGGAGACTGTGAGTGTGCGACTGCTTGCTACCGATGTGTTCCATTTTGATGGCTAGTGCTTTCTGCTAGTTATCCTGGCACTCACTGGATGTGGTTTTACCTTTTGTACCCTGAGTAGGATCTCATGAAAATGTGCACGTTGTACAATGAAAAAAAAAATATGCATGGAATAACTTTTCAGCAATGTTCATTGTATTGCACAACGTTTAAAGTAAAAAAATAACATTTATCTTACTTGTTTAGATTCACTGGTATCCAATGAATTCTGTTAATGTGTTTAAATAAGAGCTTTTGGCTGTCATGACATCCATAATTCTTCACTTAACGATTTTCAAGAATACCTTCATTTTCATTGGAGTGGTAATACGCAGGAGTCAGTGGGAATTATATTTCAGGGTGCCTCTGAAAATCGTGGCCTCGTAAATTCATATTGGAAGGGGTCTCAGGAGGTTTTTGGTCCAAAGGTCCTGCTCAAAGCAGGGTCAAAATAGAGTGTTCCAGGTTTTGTCCTTGTGGGTCTTGGAAAGCTCACATGACACAGGCTGCACAATCTCTCTGAGCAACCTGCTGCACTATTTGATGGTCATTGTGGTGAACCATGATGCTTCAGCAAAACTGGCTCCAAATCACTAATTATGTTACATAAATTTCTTGTCCCTTAATTTTATTTTTAGCCTATGACTACTGATGTGGCTCATGTCCTCACTTCCCCTTAACTGCAAAAGATGTTGGCTGCAGCTCAGCTGGTGTGAAGGGTCAGCAGCAAATGAGTGGTTATCTGTGGAAAAATGGGGACCTGCAACTGGAATGGTACATCCAGCAATGTCTCTTGTGTTACCCAGAACTGACAAAGAGAAAGCAGAAGGAAAAGAAATTAATTTAGAAGAAAGGAATGGGATACAAAGTGGAGTCTATTGGAAGCTGCTCTTTCTCTGCTACAAGAAGAAAGAAACACTGTTCAGAAAAATGGAAAGAAAAAATTATCCCACACAGCAAGGTCAGAAGAGGATGAATAAAGGCATTTGCATGTTAAAAGCAGATAGAACAGAAACCTGAAGGGATAAGATAAAATGTGCTGATGCTGTGTGCTGTAACCATTTATGATTAATCATGAGATGCAGAAATAATTTGTCACCTCTGACATAGTTTTAGATTCACTGCTTGTGCTCATAATGCCAGGATGAATTTCAAATGGGAATAATTTTCATGATTGTTTAGGTACTTCTGGTGTTGCAATTTGGTTTGGGTATAGATAGAAACAGAAGAGCTGACCTTTTGTCTAAATATTCCTTTCTTCAGACCTCTATGCATAAATTATCAAGAAGCCCATGGTCTGCTAAATTCTTGGCATCTTCTTATTTTCCATCTGCCAGATGGTTCTTTCTCCCACCAGTCAGGATTATCAGTAATTATCTGTTTCAAGCCATGTGACTGTCTCATAACAGTTTATCATGGGAGACATAAAATGGAAGAGGGACATATTTATTGTTTATATAACTTCCAGAATCACTTCTGGCAGCTTTCAGTATTTGCTTATTTGCCACTGGTGGTTCCTGTGGGTGTTTGCTATAGAGGTCTGGGATCAGCCATTCAGATCTCACATTATTTGGTCGTTTACTAAACCCAGGCACTTTACACACTCAGTGGGCAGGTGGTTTTAGGTATGCTAACTTTGTTGGTTGAATGGTGACCTGTTTCCTCAGCACACCCTTAGACTTGCTTGCCCTCTCTTCTCCCAAATAACAAGCAACAAAATGCAAGAGGAAATGGCCTCAGCTTCATGAGGGAAAATTTAGGTTGGATGTTAGGAAAACTTTCTTCACCAAAATGGTTATCAAGCATTAGAGCAGACTGCTCATGGAAGTGCTGAGTCACCACCATCCCTGGAGGTATTTCAAAGATGTATAAATGTAATGCTTAAGGAAATGGTTTAGTGGGACTTTGCTGTGTTAGATTTACAGTTGGACTCAATGGTCTTTTCCAACCTAAATTAGTCTATGATGTGATGGGTACATCAGATCCTGCCATACTGGGGTGGTTGGAGACATCTGGAATCTTTCAACCCATAAAGCAGAGAAAAGCGTCTGACTGCCAGAGCAGAGCTTGGCGTTGAAGCTTGCTGACTTCCATGATGTTACGTGCTTTTCACCTGCTTTGCTTGCTGTATCTTGAGCTCAAAGCATCAGAACTGGTAGAGGCAAAGTATATCTGTCTCAAAGAGGTGTTGTTACAATAGTAAAGAGTAAGCAGTGACAAACAGTTATTTGTGTTTCTCTGCTCTGGTAATGAGCATGAAGCAGCCACTGCTAACTGTAGCTTTTTATAAGAATTTAACATCTGGTCTCTAGTGGCACCTTCTTTCATGCTGAGCACAGATAAAAATCTACAGTATGAAAATGTAATATGGCTACTGCTTACAGGACACCTGCTGTGCCGTTTGAATCCAGGAGACCTCACTGCAGAGCACAACTGATGCACCCACAAGTCCCCTCCATTTTATTTTGCTTTAAATAGAAAATGTTGTGTTTGATGCCACACAAGGACCTACCCATGACCTTTCAGTGCTGATTAGGAATGGGGACACCTGATGTAGAAAAGGGACACCTGACAGTGGTTAAGGGAGTGGAAGGGTGATGCCTGATGTAGAAAAGGGACACCTGACAGCAGTTAAGGGAGTGGAAGGCTGATGCCTAATGTAGAAAAGGGACACCTGAAAGTGGTTAAGGGGGTGGAATGCTGATGCCTGATGTAGAAAAGGGACACCTGAAAGTGGTTAAGGGGGTGTGTTGCTAAAGCATTCTGCCTCCCAGAAAAATAACAGTTTCTTGGGAGAACAGGATAAAAGCAGTAAGTCTTGCCTGGCTCCTCTTGGGTTACATGGGGTTAAGCTGCTACCTCCTTATTTTATTTCTATTTTGATTAGTGCTGTAGCCTACTAGGTGGATACCAGCCTGGTCCATTTGGCTCTTGGTACCCTGTGCAGTCAGCCTCATGGGGGGTGGATGGCAGGTGGAAATCACCTGGGTGTGGGCTTCAGGAAGAATAAATGCAGGATGGCAGTGGCTTGTCTGAGATATCTTTCATAGGAAGGGCTGCTGCAGGACTGCTGTGAGTCTCCAGGAAAGAGAGTGAGCAAAAGTACTTTTCAGTCTTGAGGTTGGTGTTCAGGGCCTGTTGTGGGGGAATTTGGGTGTTGGCATGCTGGCACATCGCTGTGGGCTGAATGATAGTGCCGGGTCTTGTCTGGTACTACAGGCATGCTCCACTGCTGGACACTGGATGCCTGAGGACACCTGCTTACATCCATCTCTTCAGGATATGGAACAGCTCAAGTGAATCTCCTAAAGGTAAGGACAGTCTTTACAGCTGATGATACCTCACACATGTAAGTACTGACTGAGAGAAATCTATGGTTTTTTGTTTTTCTGATTTAAGTCTTGTTGGGGCTCAGGATGGAATCCTTTAGAACATCCAGGGGCAGACCTGTGCCTGATGTTGTGGATGGCTTACAGAAAGCGTCTGTGTTTCTCTTTGTCTTCTTCCTCAAATAGCCATAACTAGTCCTGATGTCTCACCTCTTGCACAGGTGTGCTCTCATCTGTCTCATTCAGAACCTGCAGGTGATCAGGTTCCCTGTTGCTAAATTAGTCCTTTCATAATGAATAATTTGTGTAAGTGCTTTACTCTGGATGGTAACTAGTTGTTTGTCTTTGTCACTTCTGCCTGAATATAGAATTATTTTAAAGTTTGACACTTGATAATTGCTTTCACTGTGGCAGAGCCTGTAAACTGTACTTAAATTCCTTAAATCCTATCAAGAAACTGATGGGCTGCAGGCTTCATACCTGTCCTGCGTTAACACAGCCTGCTCTCACAAGCCCAGATTCTTCCCCACACTGGCAATACTTTTGTACAATGTCTGGTAATGGTTCCTCATTTTGTTTTATGAGCCTCTGCATAGGAGGTGCTGACAAAATGCTTGAGTGTGTGGGCTCACAGCAGTCTTACTGCTCTGAGCACTGTGAATGTGTCTCTATAATCTATAACTCCTGGCTGAAGCAGTAAATTAGTCATAAATTGTTTTCACATGTTAACCTCAGTTTCTTGGCTTAAGTGTAGAGGCAACATGTAGCAACCTTCTGTGCAGCTGCTGAATTTATCCCTGTGGGGAGGTGACATAGAGAAAAAATGAACAATCTAAGCTGCATAGGTAAATGTGGTGCATTTATAATGTGGGTTTTTTTCCTTGTCTTTTGTTGTTGTTTAAAAAACTCTCCTCATAACTATTTAGTGTTTCTGTTTTGTCATTAAGACAATTATCTCAAGTGTTCTCAGCTGTTCTGCATTTGGTTACTGAAGCTAATCCAAGATGCCCACTCTTCTTATTTCCTGTATGGCTCATCTGTAAAAGGCTCAGAGGAGAGCAAAGGGCTCCCTAATGCTGCTCTTGAAGGCTGTTAGTACCTGGGCTTTCCATTTTCAATGTTATGCAGGTGGTGTCTGAGAAAGATGGGGGGATGTCCTGTGATATCCAGATTAGGAATAAGCTCCCTGTACTCAGGCTTGCTATGAGAAAGTGCTCCAGCATCCTGTAGCACAAGGCTGTCCTGAATGCTTTGGGGAGCAACGAACAAGTGGGGTGGTGAGAAGAAGATAACGTATCTGACAGTATGAACTGTAGTATTGTCAAAAACATTATTCTGATATATGTTTATTCTAATGTGAATATTAAGTATCTTGGCATACAGAGCTGTTTCTGACTCAGGTCTGGTACTTCTGTGAAAGCAGTGTATCTCTTATGTCTACTGGGCTCTACTAGGGGCAGAAATGCAGCACACTGGCAGCCTAATGCATGTGCAGAACCCTTTATTAGTTGTTGTGTGTTGCTGTTTTTTTTTTTTTTTTTTTTTTTTGGCCACTGGATTCATCACTGATGCAGCTCTACTTGCATACACTGTCTAAGCATTTAGCTGTAAAATCTTGTTAACTCTTCTAGTGGTGGTTTGATCTGGGAGAGGTACCTCAGGGCTCGTGTATGACATCTTTTCCTAACCTGAATGCAGTTTTCTGAAGAGAGGTTATGGTGAGGGGAGAAGAAATCATATTGCTCTGGGGTTTTGTGACCACCACAACTGGTGGCAGGTAGGACCTAGAGCAGCCTGAAGGGCATTGCACTTAGTAGAGGGATTGTGTCCAGAGCTCTTGGTTTCTGTCCCACTGTCTGGAGAATAACCAAGGGGTTTGAGTCAGTAGCCCTAGTAATACCGTGAATCACTTGAGAACAGTTTCAGGGTGTCTGTAAAAGTATTCCAGTAATGTTGTTAGGCCAGGCCTGGATAGTTGGAATGCACCTATGTGATAAACATATATTGGGCTGGTGCTGCAACACTATAGTTTTGTGGTGTTTTTTCTTTTTTTCCCCATTGGCTGGAGGAGCAGGAGATGGTTAGGCACAGGGGGCAGTTTAGCTCACTGATTTAGCATACTCTCAATTTAGAATCTATGCTTAGTTAAAAATGCTATTATATTAAGAATATGATGTTAACTCATGGACACCTTATTCTCACATGGCTCCCTCTCAAATAAAAAGAGTAACTGTGTTTAATGTAATTTGGAAGGGGAGGAAGCCTTTTCTATGCTAATGCAAGGTATTAGGAAACAAGTGGTGCGTGAGCAGGCCGAACAAAAGACTGTGGAGTCTGAAGAATGGAAATGAAGATCACTTTGGTTTATGTTGCTTATCAGACAGAAGAATCAGCTTCTGAATTTCTCAGTTTCAAGGACTGAGAGTTGAGGTATGGGCAGGACTGAATTTGGATTTACAACTTAAGCTAGGTAAAGAAGTAGCAAATAAATTTTTTTTTAATAGATGTTTTAATGAAGTATATTGCATAGTAACAACACTTCTGTTAAACTGAGCAGTCTTTGGAAGTATGTATTCCCCTTCCCTCAAGTGGAATTGAAATCTCTAATAATTGCTTTCAGATGTATTTGAATTCTAATTTAACCTTGCCTTTCTTCTTGGGTTTACCTTGCTTCAGAGTCATCTTGCCCTAGACACCCCTGTAAGTTGCACGCTTTGCACTGAAGCCTAGTGTAGAACAGTACGTGTCCCAGCTCTTGCATCAGTCTGGAACTATGCCATATGCTAGCAGCATCTCTGGTGGGCAATTGTTTCACAGTCTCATGCAGAGTTTCATGGCAATCTGTGCCTGTGCAGTGAGGATAGTGTTTACAAATTTCCCCATAATGGAGCTTTTGATAGCAGAAAAATACTTCTGTTGCTAGCATGAATTTAATGTGCTGTTGTGCACTGAAACTAGGCAGCATTACGTGAAAGGAAGGCGATCTTTTCACCTGTATTTCCAGCAATATTTTAATTAGTTTTGTCTACAAATGCAGTTTTTTGAGCACTATTATTCCTAAGAAATTGGTGTGGCTGATCTGGCCATTTTGCTTGCTTTCTTATCTGCTGCTTCATCATGATTTCACTGTAGTGTCATCTGTTGTCAAAAAGTCAATATAGTGAATTCAGGAAGAGCTATAACTGCCTGGGAAGTGGATGCATCAAGCTGAACAGTTGATCTATCAAGCCTGCTTGCAATATTTCAACAATGTATTGCAGGCTGTGATTCAGTTAAGTGATGGTCTCGGCAGTCAGCTCAGTACTAGCTCAGGCTGACTCCAGTAGTTGATGCTAGAAAAATCTCTTCCGACCACAGACAAAATACTTGTGTTTGAGTGCCTGGAGGGAACCCAGAAAATCAGGCTTCAGACAGGAAAATGCAGCCCAATCCTATTCCTTCTATATCTTTTTGACCTCATATGCCTGATACATGGATGGGGTTATTTTTTGATATCAGAATATGCTTACTGAAGTGCTACCCTGAGGGGCCATGTCTCTTCACCCTCATTTTTTTGCTGTAAAAAACCTGGATAGCACCTTTAATATGCAGATTGGCTGAGTGAAATGAATAGAAAGGCTACTTCCCTGCACTGATTTGGATTTGATTGTGTATTATATTAAATATATGCAGCACACAATGCCTTGCATTTCAGTATGTGAAATGGTAAGCAGGGAATCAGCTGTAATGGGCCATGAACTAACTCATTAGACACTACATCTGGTTTTTACAAAGTGCATCTATTTCAATGGCAAGTTTTTGTTCTGATCAGAAGCAGAAATGTTCAGTAGGTTATACCTATCTATCTAATCAGCTGGTTATATGATAGAGCTGAGAAATGAATGGCCTTCTTAGTTCAGTGAAGGATGAATATTTCTGAATGAAGCTCATCAGCTTCACCAGATTCAAGGCTAGCTAGATGGGTATTTTTCTCTGGAAAACATTACTGGATTTTCTAGAAAACTTCTGATGTGCTGACCCTGAGCCTCAGGTATGGTACCTTAATTTAGTACACAGGTGATGAGGAAATGTGTGAGTGGAGTGCATTTAAAAAAATAAATCACTTAAAAGGAAATTAAAAAACCTCTTAGTGAATTTCCACAGGAAAAGCTCTGCCCTCTGGGATGGTGTCTCTTCAAGATGCTGTCCTAAATGTTAAGCTCTTCTACAGTTCTTGAGATTATAACTTTAGAATGCTGAATCTTTAAGAAGACAGGTTAATAGCTAATATTAATGTACTTTAATTGGTTTAAACTCCTTTTACAATCGTGTAACTTGAATCTGGTCATTCCTATGTCTAATGAAGTTCAAATATTGAATAATCACTTTCCTTCTTGGAGAGGTGCTGGGTTATAGATTCTGTGGCTTAGAGCTTTCCAGCGTGAACACCCTTCCAAAAAAGGGTGGTACATCTTTCAAACTGATCTGAATTTGCAGTGTTCAAAGTAGCCACATGATAGCTCTATGCGTACCAGGTCCAGTGGTACAGACACTGGATTATTTTGGAAGATAGTAACCGAAAGGAAAAATGAGATTATGGAATAAACCTGTGGGATAAAGCTGTTTCTGTACTGAACATGTATGGCAGCCTAATGAACAATGGGAGACCAATTTTCTGTGAAATCAAATGGTCTTCAGTGCATCTTGAGTGCCAGCTACAGGAACAAATATCTTCTAAGAATCAGCAACCATCTGCTCAGTTCTGCTCTTTGTTTGTGTGACACACCGCCCCCACCAAAAGCATTTGCTGATGGAGAGCAAATGAGTTCCATAGTCAAATATGTAGATGAGCTTCAAGGAAGGGAAGCCCAGGATGGTGTTGTGCCAGTGCTTTGCAGCCAGCCACATGTGTATAATGTACCCTCAGCATATGTTGTGTTTCTGGATGCCAAACCAACAACACAACTGTCTGTCCATCACATCAAATCGTCCCTGATTATAACTCTCTTTATAATCACTCGTTGGTGTGAGCGAGAGGGTGTAATAAACTTGTATAATTTGTTTTCTTACTGTCAAGCTTTCCCAGTTGTAAATACCATGAATTAAATCATGTCAGTAATCTACTTGGTGTACACTAAATCAAATTTAACATATGTTTCAGAATTAGACTGCAGATCAAATTGGAATGCATTTAGGTAGTTTATTACACACAATCACAGTTTTTTGCATATTGAAAAACCTTAAAAGCTATGTGAAAATTAAGTTCAATATACACTTCCCCCTTTCAAATCTAGTAGTAAGCATAGCAGTGTTTCAGGTAAATTTTTTTTTTTTTGTCCCTAGATTTAATCTTTGTCCTGTTTGTATGCTGTGGGATTTGATTTGCTGCTTTTTTTGTACCACAAAATTTTGGGGCAAAGTCACCTGAACTTCAGTAACTTTGTATTCTTCCTTTGTAAAACCTAATGATATAAGACTTCTTTATACCCTGTTGGAATGGTTGACTCTGGATGTATTTTGCAAATGCAATCACTATTACTCGTGCCGTATATATTTGTGGGTAAACCCCCATGTGAATAGGTATTTAAGCAGCACCTTTCATTCCAGGAGTATCTGAAACTATCAAGGCATCTCAGTGGGGCAACATCAGTCTGCAGCATTTAAGAAATTATCAGCCACTTCCTTGACTACAAAGATAGTCTTGAACACCTGGATAAACATCTGCCAATGAAAACTTCAGGCAAAGGATTTCATTGATATTTGACTTGGGATGGTCTCGATGCTCTTCTGACTGCTGTTACTATTTCACCTCGTTGTAACAGGCCCATGAGGTGCTTAATACCCATTCAGAACAGGTCTCTAATCAAATATTTTTTGATGAAACTGTCTGTTAAATCTGGAGGAGGAAAACAATTTCTGTGTTGAACTTATCTTTCCAGAAGGCCCCAGTGTTTTTAATTATTGAAATTTAATTGTCTCTCTTTTTATTGGCAAGCAGCAGTATGAACCTAGGTGTTTGGATAGGATATGGGCTACTGAATTCTGCTCTTGAAGCTGTTGAGTAATAACTATACATCTGGCTTGGCTTTTGGGAAGGCCTTTTATAACAATTAATCTCTCAACAGTAGTGTGCAATGTATGGACTTAACCATTATGTAGCAGTAGTTTATTAAGCAGTATTTAATCTACATATACCTTCACAGAGAGAGTTGTTAGCCGTTGGAATGGGCTGCCCAGGGAGGTGGTGGAGTCACCATCCCTGGAGGTGTTCAAGAGGGGATTGGACATGGCACTTGGTGCCATGGTTTAGTAGTCATGAGGTCTTGGGTGACAGGCTGATGATCTTTGACTTGATGATCTTTGAGGTCTCTTCCAACCTTATTGATTCTATGATTCTGGCCAAGTTTGAGTCTTTTGGCTGTAATTCCAAAAAAGATCTGAAGTCAGCAAATACAGGCTTTTCATTTTAGACACTGCAAAGTCTAAAAGTTAGAAGAAATTAGTTTTTAGGAGGGAAACACAAATGAAAGTGTCAGAGTAGAGCTAGAGCAGAAAAGTCAGATATGGGTGCTCTGGAATGGTAGTGGTCACTGGTTTCCTGACAGGAAATACCTTATCTGCAATATTCCCTAGAATGTTCCTTCTACCCTTTTGTGCTAGACCTTTTGCAGAATTAAGTTTCTCATTGCACAAAGCTCGTTGGAAGAAGGGAGGGGAAAGGGCTTGAATTTTGGGTTCCATTGCTGTAATAAATTAATTGGATGAAAGGACTGTATGTGTTGGGCCTTATGACTTGTGCTGTCAGATGCTGCTGTGTTATGACTAATGCCTTTTCCCATTTTATTGCTACTGAAAGCCATGTCAAAACTCCATTTATGTTTAAGAGCACAAGACAAGATCCAGAGTAAGTGAGAGAAACAGATGACTTACATCAGTGAGAGCAATTGGGTAAAGAACAGCCCTTCCAAGCAGTACTATTGGAGTTGATTTAGACAAGCAAGTAGAGATCATTTAATGTCTGACTTAAAACAAGATAAAGGCAGCAGCTATTGAAGGCATATGCACCAAGAGGAAGTCTCTTCAAACATTTTAACTGAGAGGGGGAAAGGTACTTTAATTCCAGATGGTGGTTATGCAAATGATCTTTTAATTGGTAAGCAGAAGAGTTCCCTTTGCCCATATTTATTTTTTGAGATTAAACTTTCACTTGTGCAAGCAGTGTCCACAGGCTGGCACAGAGCAATGAGCATATGTGCTTTTTCACATCATTAGCCCTAGATTAATTTTTCCTGGAAGTTTGAGTACTAGGTGCCATCTTTCAATACCTGATTTCAGCTGATCCATATTAAGGTTGGGTACTATCCATTCTCTAGCCAATTTTCCTCCCCAGTTTTGAGTCTTTCTCTTTGGCAGCTTTTTATTTCATGGGACAATTCTGCCAGATGTGCTGCCTTCTTGGGGTGTCGTCCCTGGCAAGGGGTTGCCAGAGTGCTGCAGAGCAGCAAAGCCACCAATGTTCCTGGCTCATGTACTGTGTGGAGGCATTGCCTCATAGGTCAGAAATTAGCTGTTTAAAGAGTTGCTCTGAATTTGGCTTCACCTCAATGTAATACCAAACACTGCTTTGCCCTCATGAGTTGTCTGTAATCAGTCTTTTTTCCTCATGAAAATATGTGCACTTGAACAAGTGATTGCTGTAGCCACGAAACTGGGTTGAAAGTGGGGAAGGGACAAATCTGGCATCTGAGAAAGCTAGCTATTTAACATCAGCCTTTTGTTGTGGTTCTTTTAATATCTAAATCAAGTAAGAAGTTCAAGCCGCTGCCTTCCTTGGTGTGATGCTACTGTGTTCAAGGAGTATAGGAGGAAGCTCTAAGAGTGGGACTGTAGGATAATCTCATTAGTGTCTATAACTAGCATGGAGATTAATATTGCATGTTTGACTTACAGATACGAATGGCCAGAATACAAACTGCCCTTCTGTGACAGTGTTGTGCAGGGGAAGTTTAAAATTCTCCAAACAGCTACTTTTAGCTTATTGTGCCAAATGTATTAAATGGCTAAATTAGAAGTGATACCAGGATCTTTGATATGATCCCTCCAGCTTGTGAGCTGCCTGGGCAGTGCTCTCTGCACCGCTGCATCTGCAAGAAAAGTTAAAAAGTTGTAGAGTGGACTGTTGAAATACCTGTTCAAATGTCTAAGCAGTAAATGTATTAGAGAGATGTCAACAGATGTTGGGGTAAGTCTGTCACCCAGCTTACCACTATCACAGATCTTGGATTTGATTACTTAAAAGCCCTGTCTGTTTGGGGATATGGAGCTGTCACCAGAAAATTTATTACTACTGTGTTTAAAATGCAGGACCTTAGTTTCTTCCACTGGAGTTCTCAAAATTAGTTTCTGGACCTTGAAGATTCACTCCTTAGCAATAGTAGATTACTCTACATTAGAATTGCTGACTTGCAAGAAAGCTTGCTGGAAACGGGCACAGAGACAAACTTAATTTCTGGTTGCTGTTTTATTTGGAGAAACTATCCTGTATCTTGGGGAGTAAAAGGCGATGCAGGTAAATGATGCTTTGGTGTAGACCAGCACCAGTGTTCCCGAGATGCTCAGGGCTGTTGTGAGTTAAATGTCTTGCAGCAGGCTTTCTTGCATGTGTTTTCTGAAATCATGGTTTTTTTGCAATTCCATCACTTCTTTTTGTAGCAAAAAAATAGTATATGAAATCCTGCCTCGGTGGGAGGCAACAACCTGAATGCTGCAGTGAAGACTGCATAGTGTCAGAATCTTGCTCTGTGAAGCTTTCCCCTTTTTCACCAGAAACGTTAAGCTGATGGGGTTGGATCAGGCTGGTCTTATTCCAGTGAGCTCAGCACCTGCATTTGGAAAGAAATAGACTATAATGTCACTTTGCAAAAGCACACGAGGCTTTTAGCAGCCTGACTGGTGTCTCATAATGACATTTTTTAAAATCATGCAGTGTTTTACATCTGTGTCACAGTGGCTTCCTAGGACATTCAGAAACATACTGGAAATGGTGGAGATGTGGGAGGGAGAATAGGTGAGGTGGCACTTGGTCACCTTTGAAACTGAACTACAGTTCATGGCTTCTACAGTAACCCTGTGTTTTCCACAGCTCCAGCTGTTCTTCCTCCCTCCTTGTGCCCGGCTGTAGCTTCTGGCCCTACTAGTGTTGCTATGATTGTTGTGCTGGGTTAAAAATAAACCACTTTTAACCAGGATGATGTCACAAATCTTGTGAGCATCAGTTGTAGGGCCAGCAGACAGAGACGTGCACATCAGGGGTGTGGGTGTGAGGAGGAATGGATGGAGTGCTCAGGAGGCAGAGGTAGGAGTGGCAACCTGTCAAGCAGGCTTGATGCTGAAACCTTACTGTAAAATGAGATGCTAGGGTGCCACACAAGTTCGTGTGGGCTGTCATATTACTGAATTCAGATGTCCTGCATCAGGCAGGCAGTGTAGGTGGCATAGCACTCAAGATGAAGATGGCTGGCCCTTAACTAGCTATATAGCACCCAGGTTATATGTGAGTGGTCATGGAAAAACTGTATAAGACAAATGATGCTCCAGTAGTCTGGGTAGGGAGGTAGCACCAGAGCCCATTAGGAAAGGTAAGGCTGAGTTGTGCCTCACCTCCCTGACACTCTTGGGAGCTATGTCAGGAGACCATGCTGGGAAGATGCAATTTTTATTCCCAGAGATACTGAGTGATGATTGTAATCTGTATTTGGTGTGTCATGGAGGTGGTATGGAAACGCAGGTTGGTTCCTTTCTTGGTTGCCTAGCCACCAAAGTGGGCCTTGGAGAGGTACTGTCCTGGCTTTCTGTCTATCTAAAATTTAGTTCTTGTGTCTGGAAGGAGGCTCAGAAAAGAATGCATTTATTGTGGCACCAGTGGCAGGGTGAGCAAGAAATGCTGGCTTTGTAGCTTAATTAGAGCATTCAGGTTGAAGTGGTCATTGGTTTCTGCTTAAAGGACTGTTAGACACTCAGTAAAATGTAATCATTCTCACAGGAGTGAAGCAGCCACATTTTCCACATTGTTTTTCCTGAAGGTATTCTTGCCCCAGCATCTGTAACATTGCTCCAAGTTTGCCAGTGCTTAGCAGCTGGCAAGTGGCTAATGGATCATGGAGAGGCAAGGCAGGCTAAAAAAAGGGCTTTTCTGTGTTAATGATTGAAAATTGGAAGTCATCTGCAGCAGGGCTTCAGGTTGAGCCGAAGTCGAGAATAATTAAGGTACCAATCTTTTATTTGGAACATTTAGCACAGGGATTTGTGGGCACAACCACAAAGATGGACAGATGGATCCAGTTGAAACTATAGACATGTATACCTCTGTCATAGAAGGAGTTCTAAAATAGTTCTGCAAGAACCACAGTGAGAAGATGAAATGGTTAGTATCTGGCAAGTAACGTGTGGTGATAATCCATTTACTGCGTGAAGGCAGTATGGATGTTATTGGAAACTGATCAGAGAAACCAGTCTACAGATGCTGTGTTTGGGCATACCATAAATTGTGCTTTTACACTGCAGAAATCAGAGGGCTTTCAGTCTTTCTACTTTTTCTGAGTTATGATTGGCTACTTCCATTCAGATTTTAAACATGCAATGTTAAATTAAAATGCAAAAGTTCAGCTCTGTTAAGAGGCAGAGGTAAGAGGAATAATGGCTGTTTTCCAGAATCATTGAGCATGTGTCTACACAGTGCAGTGCTTAATGAGCTAGATCTCAGGCACAGCACCAGTGCATTAACGCTTTGCTCTGCTTCTGCAAACTCTCCTTCTTGGCAGAGATAATTAACCTGAATACAAGTCTGCAATGATGTGTTTATACTGTTTCTAGGACTGGGGAGGTTTGACAGCATTTTTCAGTGCAGGCCCAGTTATCATTTCCTTGGGTCTCTTCAAAATTAATTTTCCCTTCTGCAGTGCCTTATGCTTTCTATTAGTAATACTTTCTCCAGCTGACATGTTTTTAAAACAGTCTGGAGAGGATGTTTGGTGATGTTATTAGGAACGATGCTGGTCTTGGAAGTCTCTCTAGACAGCTTAAGCTATTGGAATATATATAGAGTAATGCATTATGTTTTCATGCTGATTTATTACTTTTTAAAAGGATACTTTGTGATTACTCAGCCTTGTTTTTATAGCTCAGGACTTTCTGTACCATTTAAAATAGCCATACCTAATATTAGTTTTGTGTAGCTGTTCTGGTTAGGGATTTATTTTAATGCTTCTGAAGACACTGGCATGATATTGCATCTAGGTCCTACCATAGCTGCAGAAAGCTTTCCTCTAAAAATTCTTCTGTATTCTTGTAGAGAAGAAAACCTTGCAAATGTTTTCTAAGGAGGATGAGGTATTTTCTTATTGTGAGATTGTATGGATTCTATCAAACTCTGTTCATCCATATTCTCTGTGATTCAATTTGTTGTGCTGCCAGTAACCAGGAATACTCACCTGTAAAATTAGTTGTTTCCCATACAGAGCATTGCTGTTTACTCAGATTTTGTGTTTTAAGGAAGTGATTAATGCTCCTTGTCAAGATAGGTCTGCTGCTGTTGGCTTTTTGTAGACTGCTGTTTAAATACTTAATCCATTTCTGTAATTTCATTTTGCCTCCCTTGGTTTATTTCTCTTCAGATGAAGATCCCATAGCACAGCTTAGTTGCAGTTGTCCCACCTGTGCTTGGAGTAAGACAATATTGAAAGGACAGTTTCAGTCTGGGGTGTGTTGTGAACAGCACTGCTCCTTTCTTGTGGAACATATCAAAAGGCACGAAACTAGAGGGCTGTCATGCAACTCTGCTGACACAGTATGTGCCAGAGCTGTTAGTGGAGTGGCTTTCTGAGTGTGTTGCCAGGTGTGAGGTGTCATACTGTGGTGATTTTTGGTTCACCTCAGGTTTGGGTTTGTTGAAAGGAACTACAGACTGAAGCTATGTGCTGGCCCCTTTCAAGTAAGGTGCTGACAACTATTGGTACTGTCAAGGATCCATCCTTGCTATTGCAGTCTTTGTTTCCAGTGTTAGAGAAAATGTGGCAGCATCTGCAAAAATTTTCCCACTTTAATATTTCCCCTTTCATATTCTTGAGACACTTAAATAGTTAGGGCTGTGAACCTGTCATTTCTCTGGAGTCATAAATTAGCTGTGAAAGGATCTGAGTATCTCAGTAGTTGAAATCTAGCACGGACTATTGTTAATGAAGATTTATCTATCTGTCCATGTTGCATGGTCCTCACTTTCCCACTTCATGTCTTGTTATGGAAGACATAGCAGTGACCTTTTCCAGTGATCTTTAGCTGCTTACTCTGTTTTCATGCATGGGTCAATTAGATTTTTATTATTGCTAGTTTTTCTTCTTTCTTGTGTCTGTCTTAGAGATAACTTGCATTTATATTTTCCTGCTGTTACCAGATCTAAGACAACACCTGACTGATTTGGTCTATACTGACAGCGTATCTGCTGGCTTATGGCTATCCCTCTAATTTGCAGACTTTACTGACAAATTGCTTCCTGATTAAACAGAGTTGTTACTGATGGTTGTCTGCTGGCAGAGGTCTGTTAACTTTCCTGGCTGTTTTTCGCTGACAGCAATTTCCTTCCTTGCTTCCAAAACTCATTACCATTTTCTCTTACTTGGAATGTTCTTGGGAGGCTGATATTTATTTATTTGATTTATTCTTTCAATTTGCATGAAACTGTGGCATCCCTCTGTGCTCTTGGCACCCTGATGGTTCTGAAAATTAAGCCTCTCTGCATTGTCCAAACCCACATATAGAACCCAGTTTTTCAAAACATTTTTGGAAGTGCCTGGGTGTTGGATTTCCTCTCCTGCTTCCTTCCCTTAGTCTGTGCTGTGGGAGTGTAATCATTACTGTGAATCAAGCATATCTTTTAACACTTTTGCCTGCTATTTCTCTTCAAAGCTTAGGTTTTGGTAGTGTGATTTTTTTGTTTGTTGTTGTTTAGTTTGGTTGTTTGTTTAGTTTGTTTGTTTTGCTTTGTTGTGTGGTTCCCTCCCCAATACATACTGAAGTTCACACTCCCTGTCTCCAAGGCTGAGAAGTCCACAAGCTCCTGTGAATTGGCAGGCTGTTGGGAAAGCAATACATAAAGTAATGTAAATACAAGAGTTTTGTAGTAATTCATCCAACAGGATGTCCTGTTTAATAATTGTGCTCATAGCTTGCTGGAGGCCTACCAAAGGGGTATGTTTCTGGAATTTGTGGGTTCCATCCTGTGGCATGACTTCAGTATTAGCAATGTATGATTTCTTATGCCTCATTTGGCCTGTTGATCTCAGTATAGAAATGACCAACTGGCAAAACAGTTGTTTTCTTCTTGTTTAGTGTCTGGAGTTCTAGTGGCCTTTGTTTAATCTTGAAACTGAAATGCTTTTCATTAGCTTATTCTTCCTGTCACTCTTCCCAGCTTTTGGGGCAAGAATGGAGTGTTTTGCAGAGACTATTATTAACTATAAGGGGTTAGGATATATTTTTTTCTGTGTTGCCAGCTTTCTCCATCAGTGTTAGCTCACTTAACTGAGCCTTGTTACCTTTTTATCAGGAGGCTGCTTGGCTGTGAATGTGTGGGAAGATGATGGGGTTGCTATTATGGCGTAGAGTGTAATAACATCACATGGGATGCATCTTGATGTTTTAAAGCAAATACAGTCTCAAGTGAAAATTTAGTCCTCTTTAATCTAGTAGAGGACAGGTTGAAGTACAGAAGGCTGGAGGGGTACCATGCTGGCAACCTCTATTTAAAACTGCAGCTTTGGCCTCGAGGCTGGCTTAGTTCACCTAGCAAATGTATAGTCAAGTTTTATCGTGGTGGTGCAGACACCATAAAATAAGCAGTCTAATATTGCTTAATGATGAATTTTTGTTTTGAAAGTCCATTTGCTGGTGAATTACTGCTAAGGGTAATGGGAGTTATGCCAACAAGCAGATCCCAAGGGCTTTCTTGAACTGTGGGTTATTCAGATCTATTCTGAAGTCTTCAGCTATTAGTGTTGCCCTGTCCTTAACATATGTTACCAGACAGTATATGTCATAACCCATGTGCCCTTGGCATTTATTCACACCAACGCTTTCTTCTGACTGTCTTAAAACAATGCACAATCTCCATTTTACATTCATTGGCATTTCACATGTCAGAGTGAGAGAGCTTGGGAGCAACAAAAGAAAAGATTTGACGTGGGGGGTGAGGGGGTGGGCAAAAAATGTACTGCATACCTGAGATCAGATTTGAGCATGTTTCTAGGATCTTACCTCTCTGAAATGTTGAAAATATCTTTCTGTTGGCATCCTTTAAGTGGGAGCGAAGGATGTGGTAATACAATCTTAGAAATTAATTTCCCCCTTCCTCTCCTGGTTGCTCTTTTCAGTCACAGTATCACAGTATCACCAAGGTTGGAAAAGACCTCAAAGATCATCGAGTCCAACCTGTCACCACAGACCTCATGACTAGACCATGGCACCGAGTGCCAAGTCAAATCCCACTCGTAATTGTTTAAGCATTAGTATGAAGAGCAAGGGTACAGACTGAGCTTTCAAAAACTCACCCTTCTTTTTCTGTGGATAAATCGCAATTGCCTCTGGTATCCTGAATCAGGGACATACGAATTAACAGAGTGGAACAGGGTTGGAGAGACCCTCTCAGAAGCACAAAAATCCGAGGATGATTTTTCACCGAACATTTTAATAACGTGGCGTCATTATGCTTCTGACTAGAAGATCTGGCATTCTTACTGTATTGATCTTTATATTTTAAAGTACAGATTGGCTAATACTTGCATAGCAGTACTGGGAGGTCTAGAGTCCTACAGTTATTCAGAAGTAAGACACAAAACTTACAGGTTGAAATTTTGTATTTTACTGGAATGGCTGATGCAGTTGGAAAAAAATCAGAAAGCTTTTGGGCATGATACCCACAACAGACTTGACAAAACCAGTGCAAACTCCAAACTAAGGACATCAGCTCAAGCTGTTGCATTTGGCATAATCTCCCTGTATTAATCATCTGAATAATTTCAGAAGAAACTATGGGCAATTGTAGGTGTGTAAAAGTCTTGTTTCCTGTAAAACTATTACTATGACTTAATGCATTTGGAGACAGGCATAATTGCTGGAAAAAGCCTCCAGGGAAATGAATTTTCAGCTTGATATTTTAGGGCCGTAGGCTACTTTGAGGCTAAGACTGCTTAAGGAGAATTCAGCAAAAATTACTTGTTGGCCAAAACTGGGATTCACTGTGAAATGGTCCATGTTTAATTTGCCATGGCTCAGAAGTCTCTTCAAGAGACCTCTATGTTTTGGTACCTTCCAGGAAAATTGCTTTGCAGCCAAATCTGAGTCTATGAATAACAGAATAGGCACTGCAAGTTGCAATATCACATTAAATTGTCAGCCGTAGTCAATGTTTTATTTACAATGAATTAAACTGTGGAGTTGTTGGAATAAGGAGTTGGTCCCCAAAGGGGAAGCATTTAGTTAGAGCCATCATACATTCTATTTCATAAGACTGAGGTTTAACCTGTTGTTTCCACTCACAAGACACAAATTTGAAGACAGATCACTAGTTTCTCTTGTTCTAGAGGACCTTCTTATTATCAGGGGCTTCTTCTTTTGCAGTTAATTCCCCACCATTCAAGTGAAAACGTCTCTTGTAAGTAAATGCAGTTTAACATGAAGGCTATCACCACCACATAAGTTACAAGAAACCAAGTCATTGTGTGTTGATTTATGCTAGACAAATATTGAGGTTAGAACAGTACCTGACTGTGCTTACTGTGTGAACCCATTTAAAAACATGAAAAGAAATATGCTGAAGTGTTTAACCAATGGTAGACTTTAAAATACTGTTCCCAGCTTAGAAACGAACACAGCAAAACGTGTCAGCCTGACATCAGTGTTACAGTAATAATTGTTAATGCAAACAATCACTTGGTGCTAGATGAAATGTATATGACAATTTTAAATGGAATACTCTCCAGTCCAAACCTAATCCTATGTATATTTTGGTGCAACTGATTCAAACTATGCCCTTATATATTTTTCCATCATGAAAATCATTAGTGCTCAGCTGACTGAAAGCTATTCTGTGTTCATAAGGGATCATAATAGAAAAGTGCCTCTGAGAAACTGGTATTTGAGAAGGCTGACGCACCCCCTTCAGCAGCCATGTGAAACAATTTCCTCTGGGAGCTGGTTCAGATCCTTTGCAGATCCCCTGAGCAGAACTGTCTGTTCCAGCAGCCCTGTGTCTGGAGACTTCTGGGAACACAAACTTGACATCTAATCCATCTGAGCTCTGGAATGCAGGCCCAGTCACTCAAAAAACTTAAGGCTGTTAGTAAGAAGTTATTCACTCTGTGTGAAGTGTCTCAGGAGAATATCTCTCTTTGAGCTTCTGTTTTGCATCTGTGTGTTTTACTCTGTGGAAATATATAAAACAAAAGGCAGCCTAGAAGGACAGGTGGAAAGAAGATGGATAAGGGGAATGAAATAGTCTGGAAGCAGCATCAACAAAGTGCAGAGGCTGAGGGCTGTTGTGTTGAAAGAAGGGCAATTGCAAACTGTCCATGAAGTCTTGTGAACAGCAGACTTTTACTCTGCATACACTGCTGTAGTTTGCAGTGCACTGATAGACTCTCTCTCTCTCTTTTGTTTTCTGCCTTGCTCATGGCCTTGCTAAGACTTAATTATTTGCTTTGTGGCTTGTTCTGGATTACTTTAAGGTCCTGTATAAAAGCAGATGTAGTGCTTGCATTATTCTGGATGAATTTTTAAGTCTAATGTATTATTTTTGCGACTGTAAGTCTACAGTGTTTCCTTTCAGGAGAATAAAGATATTTGGATAAGGACAGTGTGATTTGCTATGCCAATAAATTACCAATGAGAGACAACTAAAAGAATAATGTGGTCTTTTTCTGCCATTTGGAGTTAAAAATGTGAGAGCTGCATATACTGTCCCTTTACAATGTGAAAAGGCACTTCTAAATTTGTTAAAATGAATAACATGAATGTGACATTGCCCAGTCTTGGGGGATGTCTTGGATCTGTTTCATTGCAGACCACATGGGCACCATTAGCACTATTTTGTCATTTATAAAAGGCAACCATGGGAAGGAGAAGGCAATGCAGGAAGAAAACTGGCAGTCCTCTCTCTTTTTTTATTTTGCTGACATGGTTCTATGCTTCAGTACAGGATTTGTATCAGTTCCTCCTTGTATTGCTACAGGAATTCTTCTCCAACTCAAAGAAGGCCTGGCCTCCTGGCCACTGTTAAAAGCACTGGGATTGAAGCTGGGGTGGGGTGCGGGGTGCAGAATGTGGGGGAAGTGGGAAGAGTCTTCTGCAAGGCAGATTGTGGCCCATATAAGCACTTGTTACCACAACCCACCTGTGCCTTTCACACTTCTGTTTTTCCTTCAAGCCTTTTTATATGTGATGAAGGGCATGTTTCTTTGTTTTATCTAATTGAGTTAGGCACTTGCATTAAAACCAGCATGCTGTAAGCTGGCAAAACAGTTACTGCTTACAATAATGGAGCCTGAGTACACTGAGCACTGCTCAACATCCTTTCCTAAAAAGAAAGCCCACTGCTGAACCAGAGAAAGCCAGCTGAATTTGCAAAAAACATTACCTTTTTATTCCTCACTGGACCCTCTGAGATTGCTCCCAAATCAATTCAACACTGCAGAACAATGGAGCCATTGTCTCCAGGCTGCAGCAGTAGTTTGCACAGCTTGCCTCAGTGAATATTTTGTCAGAATGGTTTTTGCATTGCCAATCTTCTATGTTAACCCCCTCCCCAACTTGGAGCTAATTAGTAGTGCATAACAGAGGAAGTCCTGCTTTTCTGTTCTTCTCTCCTAAAGAATAATTTGCTCTATGAACATATAATTCGTAGCACTGTGAGAAGAACAGGCCACAAAAAGCTTTTCTTGAAATAGAGATGCAGCAGAAGGAACAGGCTGTTTTTCTTGGCATTATTTGTTATGTTGAGCACCATATATACCATGGAAAACAACTATGTAACTGCTTATGTATCTCAAATGCCTTTTTCCCTCTCTGTTCTGTACTGCTATGCCAGAATTGGATATACTTATAATAGCTCTACTGTAATACCAATGGTTCACAAGACCATGCTCTATCATGCCCACCATTTGTTGAAGTTCTTCCTTTGTTTCACTTCCTTTCTTTTCACCCACACCCCATCACCTCTGCTAATGCTGCTATTTGAGCCTTTTAGATGAGCATTTAAGAGCAAAGCAGTGACCTCTTTTGGGGTCTATCTCTTATGAAGATAGTAAACCATAAATTAGCTGTGTTTGTACAATTTAAGATTAATTTCTATTTTATAGCTAGAAATGGCTCAGCTGAAAATCTGATTTCTAAGTGTAGTCCTGGGGGAAACATAATTATACAACAAGGAGGAGAAAGTAGTGGAAGGAGGAAAGAGCAGTAAGCCCGAAACAGCATAAGCCTAAATGTATGCTGTAACAAGTTGTAGGAACTGAAGCAGGCGATACAATCATTTATAGGTTTTTTCCTTTTCCTTGAAGGAAGAGATCCACTGTGTATTAATACTGCCCAGAACAACGCTCTTTCATCTTCTAAGGGATGATTTTTTTGTATGCAGTGGTATTAAAATTCTGATGCAAATTAAAATTAAGGCCATATTGAAATCACCTAAAGACATGGCCATCCCTAATAAGTCATTCTCCATATACAGCTTTTCATCACTAGGTATTGTGCTCTGTTGTAAATCGTATCCTTTTATTCAGGGGGAGTCTGGCTGCCATCTCATGCCAGAGTAAGCCAGTAAGGCTGCTCTTGATTTTGTCAGCATGAGCAAGATAAAGCATGTTTGCTTCCTTCATTAATAAGTCCAGCTTATGGTGTTAGTTATTGATGATAATGAAATGGATATAGCAGTGAACCTGAGCAGAAATGCCTATGTTTGCCGTAGGACTTTTCATAATGGTTCTTGGCTATTGGAGATTTTGCACTTCTGGTCTCTGATTATTTTGTGAAATATGGTGCTTGCTGAAATAGAAGAATGACTTCTGTAAGTCATAAAAGGGCTGTCAGGGGTTAATGTGAAATTTGTCAAATTTGGTGGGACTGAATACCTATGAGTTAGTGAAGTTTTGTTGCTGACTATCTGTGGCACTTTTAATTAGTGGGTTAATTAGACAGTGACAGTTCTTGTTAGTTTTAGTTTATCACATTGCACTATCCTCTCACTTGGTAGACATCCTCTATCCTGGCCACTATCAGGAGTAGTGTGGCCAGCAGGAGCAGGGAGGTCATTCTGCCCCTGTACACTGCACTGGTTAGGCCACACCTTCAGTACTGTGTCCAGCTCTGGGCCCCTCAGTTTAAGAAAGATGTTGACTTGCTAGAACGTGTCCAGAGAAGGGCAATGAAGTTGGTGAGGGGTTTGGAACGCAAGCCCTACAAGGAGAGGCTGAGGGAGCTGGGGTTGCTTAGCCTGCAGAAGAGGAGGCTCAGGGGAAACCTTCTTGCTCTCTACAACACCTTGAAGGGAGGTTGTAGCCAGGTGGGGGTTGGTCTCTTCTCCCAGGCAAGCAGCACCAGAACAAGAGGACACAGTCTCAAGCTGCACCAGGGGAGGTTCAGACTGGATGTTAGGAAGAAATTCTTCATCGAAAGAGTGATTGCCCATTGGAATGGGCTGCTTGGGGAGGTGGTGGAGTCACCATCACTGGAGGTGTTTAGGAGGAGACTTGATGGGGTGCTTGGTGCCATGGTTTAGTTGATTAGGTAGTGTTGGATGATGGGTTGGACACGATGATCTTGAAGGTCTCTTCCAACCTGGTTTATTCTATTCTATCCTCTTTTTTTCCATGAATGCAAAACTTCTTTATCTTGACTACAATTTCAATTTATCCTGATGCACTGAGTAAAAGTTTTTGTGAGACCCTAATGAAATAGTTTTACTGAAATGGCTGAACACAACAAAAGATTGATGAGGTAGCTACTCTAGAAAATATTTCCCTGAAAGCAATTTTTGGTTTGCTTTTGCAAACCTTTCTTCAGCATAGCTAAAAGGCAGTGTCAAAATGTGCTTCCTTGTTTCAAGTTGGATATTTGACAGGATCCAGCTTTAGTTGTATATGGCTGTGAATTATCAGAGTTAGGAGGCTGAAATAATAATAGAATTAAGAGAGCAGGTGAACATCAAGAGTGACTGAGAACTTGACACTTCTGTCACCAATAGAACCTAATATTGCCACAAGGGATTAGTGCTTCTAAAGAGCTGTATAAGGTATATATTGCTTTGATGGCATTCTTTAAAATCATAACTTTTTCTATGTAAAGCTTGCTGAGAAAGTTGACCATGGTCTGGAGATCTGGAACTCTTAGAGGATTATCTTTAAGCAATTAGAGTTGAAGACTTAGCCCTGGTATCAGGACCTAGGACAACTGGAGCAGTGGGATTATTTCTGGTCAGTAATGGTCTGTGGGGTGACATAGTTTAAGACCAAAAGCATGTGGCTTCTGCCCAGACTCTGACAGTAAAGCAAGTGTGTAGGATCCTTTAATTATGACCTGATGAACAGACTGTTGACCATCCACTAAAAGTCTTGTCCAGCCTGCAGGTGATCACCCTCCTGAAAAACAGAGCAAATAACATTGTTTTGCACCTATTACATTGTACTTGAGGGTATCAGTATGCCTTGAAATAGTTCTGTATATTAAGTCTTCTGTCTGATAGTAAATACATTTCATGGAAGAATACATGGAGATAGAAATTCCATAGGATCAAATAAGAAATATAGAGTTGGACACAGAATTCAGTTCTCCTCTTTTATCTGTTCTAAGTGTGGCTTTCAATGATGCAGAATATTCAAGGATATCTCCCCAGTGAATACTCAGTCACATGAGGTACTGTGCCTTCAGGTGTGAGTATTCAGTAGCTCTATCACTAATATCAGCATTTGTGGGAGGTTTTTGAGCAGTTTCTCAGGAATGTACATCATCTTGCAAGACTATGTGTTTATAAGGAACAGGAATGCAAGTCTTCTAGTAATTTTCAGGCACAGTTATTACACTGTTTTCTGTTCTTCCAGTTCAAGTGATCAGCTGTGGCATTAATCTGAAGTGGGAAGTTGTGGCAATGTGTCTAGGGTCAGCAATTCAGCTTTTCTGAGCAAAAGCCAGATGCAGACTTCAAGGTACTAGTAGGAATATGTCTTCACTGCAGTCCAAGGCAGAACTGATCCACGTGAAGAATCAAGCATGACATCTGTGGTAAAGCTCCCCTCTCAAAGCTGGGGGTCTGGTCCAACCTACTGGGTGCCCACTTGGAATCCTGGATGGACTTGTGGAGGCCCTGGTAGATAACAGGAATATGCAATCTTCCTGCTATGGATTAGAGCCATCTAGCTCAAAGCTACTTTGAGTGTTCTCTTATGTGCTGCAGATACAGTTCTTGACTGCTTTGTATGTGTACAACTTGCTATCTGTATATACATGTTTACTTATCCTGCAAGAAAAACACAAACTCAGTATGCAGTATTATCCCTACTGTGCAGGCTTACAATGGCAATGAACTGATTTCCAGTGAAGAAATGTGCCTTACTTGTCTCAACCCAATGACATTTCCCAACTGAGCAGTAAGATATCCTGCAGTTTTGACATCAGCTTACACCATCTTGAAGATGAGTACATGCTTATGCACCGCAAAATAGTTGAGGAAGCTGTGACTTGCTTTTCTTTGTGTCCTGTGATACCATTGTATTATGTGCAAGATCTTCACATTAGTGTTTGAACTCAGTTAGTCATTTCTTAGGTAATGAGTAAAAATTGGAGTGCATTGTGTATGCCCAAATTGTCAGTGACTGTAAAAAAATAGTTAAGACTTCCTTCATTATGGCCTCCTTTAGCTCTTTGAGGGTATAACTGTGTTTTCTATTTATTTTCAATGAAATGTTCAAGTATGTGAAACCAGTAATATGCAGTGTGCCATATACAACCCAGTAATGTATAACAAAAAACTCTGCACTCCCAGCAGATAGAGGGTGGAGAGGCTTAGCAATCTACCTGAATGTTCAGAGCAAATCTTGTGTCTTTTTCTGTCTTGAAGCTTCTCTGAGCACACTATGGAGCGAGACTTAAAGTTCACCCTGTCTCTAATTAGTGACAGAGAAAAGAAGGTGCATTTGTAGGTGTCAGCTGGAAAAATGTGCCTTCAAGGACTCAGATCTGTTGATCTAAGATCTGATTTCAAATTGGCTGACTTGCAAAATGGTCTGCTTCAGAACAGCTGCTGTCAAAACAGTAGGAAAAAATAAACAAAGTCCTGTATATCTAACTCTGTAGCATATGCAGAAAACAGTTCTAGGAGCAGCATGGCTAACTGTGTTATAAATTATGTGCCATAGGCATCCAACTGTGTAGATGTAAGATGACTTCCTCCTTTGTGTTTGCTGGGGCATTGTCCAAACTCAACCATACAATATTTTCTTGGGATCTGAGCTGCAGTTTAAATGCTCCAGTGGTTTCATCAGACAGTCCAGAAGAAGTGCAGTTGACTGCTGTATACATTTGGAAATACAGGAACGGTCACACCTATTTTGAACGGTCTCAATGGAATAGAGATGGGGGAGGTCGTACTTGTCTTTTAGCTGTTCCTCCCCCCCCACCCCGATATACCCATGCATTTATGGGATGATCCAGGCCTTGAAATATTTTAACTTGCTGCTTCTTTGGGCTCAGATTTTGCAAGAGCAGAGTGTCTTACAGAGTGATGCTAGAAAGAACTGCCCAAACCTGCAATTTTGGTATAAAAATCAAATTGGAAGGCAAACCCATCACTGTTTAGATTAAGTAAATCTTCGTAATGTACTTGCAATAAAATGGGAAACAAGTAAATGCTTTGGCAATTGAGCTTCCCCCCTCCCCCGCCTTGCTTTTGACATGAAGGAAAATAGATATATTTTAAAACAATGATAATTTCTCCTTCCCTCCTAAGAACAGATTCTTAGATGATTTCAGACAAGTTGAGGACTCATTTTGAAAACAGAAAACCAAAGTAGCTTGGTATTTCCCAGGAGAATAACTTAATTGGAAAATGCCAAAATTAAGTGTTGAAGCCTCTATGCTTTTCTTTAAAATCTGTTTGAATTTGACGTGGATTTGTGAACATTTCTATTCCTTCAGAACTCTGAGTTAGGTGCAGAATGGAGAGCAAATCCTGTTTGACTGCAGGCATATCATGCTCTCCATGTCTGCAGTCTTCCTGAGGAGACACTGCAATCATTCAGTTATTTTTTTTTTAATGCAACAAGGCAAGCACAGGCCTTGGACAAGAGTAGACCTTGTGGATGGGGTCTGGAGTTTCATGAAGATGCACATACTGTTTGGAGGCAACAGAGCAGGAGAAGCAGTCTGGTTGATGCTGTGAAACAGAGGCATTATTCAAAGCAGTTCTGCACCTGAGTTATAAGCTGTAAATTGTTATTGCTAAGCTTCATCTCTTCCAAATATCTGCATATGGGTCAACAAATTTGGGCTGGAGTGCAAGTAGCCTGGCACTCCTGGCTTGGTTTCCTCCCAAAGAAATGGCCCACCTTCACACTTCAAATTTCTCTTTACTGCAGAGAAGCAGGGCATGAGTTTAATATTCTGGATAACAAACAGTATACTGAATTAAAATCAGGATGATGCACTAGACAGGGGATCATTTGTGCTGCTGCTCTTGTCTCTCTTTGGGCTTTTTGTCTGTTTGGCCAGCACCCAGGGAGCACAAACTGCTGCTGTTTGCTTTGGGAGACCAGTAACTGAGGGAAAATGGTTGGGAATTAAGTCCTGCTTCCCACTCCTGATGATGAGAGGCACTTACTGAGTGCATCAGGGGAGTTGATGGTCTAAGGAAAGCAGCTTGACAGGGTTCCAAATGGAATGGCAGCAGCTCAGGCAGGAGGAGCAAAGCATTGAGACACAGTGATGCATAAGGTCAAGCCTACAGCTGTAACAGAAAATGTTATTTTAGAAATACTGAGCTGATTAAAAAAGGAGCCTGACAGACCAACTGCAACATGTAATACTGCTCTGAGTGACACCCAAAGCACTGGGACAATTGGAGGTCAGCAACTCTGGAAGCAAACTGAGCCTGGGAACCTCTCCCCAAGCAGCTTTAGTCAGAGATCCCGTTGCAAGGACAAGGCTGTGGCATCACTGGGTGCTCACATGAGAGAGGACAGCTCATAGCTGCAGTGAGAAGTTGAGTAGGTATCAGATAGAAGAGGCTGCTCTGTGCGTGTGTGGGGCAGCAGAGCAGTGCTACATGTGAGGCTGTCAGAGGGCACTCTGGAATTGTTTAATGGTAAAGGCATCCACAAGGAAAAGAGCAAAAATGAAAGAGGGGAAAGTGAGCGAGGAAGGCTACTAATGTCCAGTATGATGCACTCTATGAAAAGGGAGGAATGGAACATGGAGGGGAAAATAAACTGGAACATTCTAGCACAGTGTGCAAAAGGTATTTGGGGGCTGAATGTATCTTGTGACCAAAAAAAAAGTACGCTTGTGGGAGTTGCTACTACGAGTGACCCTGACAGCCACTGAAAAAATAGCATTCCTTTATGTCATAAGTTTCTTCCCTTCCTAGAATGGGGACATTAGCAATCTTCCATCTGATGTTGGGTGTATGTGCCAGTTACTTGTGCGTGGGAAGGCCCGGAAACCTCAGTCAGGGTCTGAATCTTATTACCAAGTGGTGTAAACAGCAGAAGGGCCCAGGCATCATTTAAAAATAATTAATCTGCAATTTAAGTGTATTTATGTATCACTGTAGGGAAGCTGTTCATAAGAATCTCAGCAATATGTTATGGATTAAAAAGGACATAGGTGGGAAGTGAAGAATAACCATGAAATGGCAATAAACAAATTGAACTCGTGGAATGGTAGTTCTTAGTCACAGGCAGAAAACAGTGGAAACAGATTTCCCAGTAACTGGCAGAACTGAGAACAGAGTCTTTCCTGACCTTGCACTGCAAATAGAGATTAAAAATAAATAAGGCCTGGGATATTTAGGAAAAAGTGCCACACAATTAGAATAGCTTATGCTGTTCTTTCTGTGAGAATAAAGGTGGTCATAAGTTCTTGGTCCTTAGAGGGAGCATTGTTAAATGGGAAGTGGTTTATTGATTACTGTTTTCACAAGCTATGATAGCTTACCTTTATCATTATAAGAGGTTCTTGTTTTGCCCTTTCACTTAATGTAAGGTCATGGAACAATTGATTTGGCATTTTGTACAGTTTGCACTTAAAGGGATGGAAACCATGTGTGAGGAAGTAGAATGGTTGCAGTGTTTGGCAGTTTAGCTTTTGGGTTGGAAAAGTGGAAGCTGCAGCCCTGCCAGCAGCTCTGTTTGACACTTTTGCTGTGACAAAGCTCCCTAGCAACCGTGCCTGGCAAGTGGGGTGTGCTTGCAGGGATGCTCTCCTTCCTCCTCAAAACGCTGCCTTCCGAGGGCTGGGGGAGGAAAATGGCTTTACTCTAATGCAGCCCATGTGCCTGAACAACTGGGGAACAGCTGTCTTGCAAATGGCAGGCACACTGAAAAGCTGCTCCTGTGTGAGCCTTGCCTTTCAGAGCTATGATGCTCTCCAGGATGAAATACTTTCTGATATAATTATCAGCCAGTGGTATTGTCCAGAATATATCATACTGGTTAAAGATGCCTGTAAGAAACGTTGATCTTGGCGCTGGGAACAAAAGTAAAATATAGACTGCAAAGGTTTCTTTCATTTTCTTTATGAAGAGGAGTTTGTGATTAGAATAGTCTGTCATACAGCAGCTGCAAAAAGACAGCTCAACCCCTGCAGTTTAGTATCGAAGATCATCTTGCTTCAACAACACACTCTAAGGAACAAACTGTCTTTAACCTTATTTTCATAATGATAATAGTGGGAAATCAATGAAGCCTTCTGTGATCAGCGATGCTCAGGCACTTAGGGCTCTCTGTTGCAAGCGAACTCAAACCTTTCTATGAAACATCACTATATAAGAGATTACTCCTTGCCCTTTCTTAGGAAAGGTTTTCTGTTAACAAGCCCTTTTTACTGGGTGCAAGGAGTTAATTATAAGCACAGGATATGAGTTCTTAGTTTCCAAGAGGCTGGGAACTCTCAATACATAGGCAAACCATTTGCTGTTACCTGTGGCTTGCTGGAAGATTGCAATTGCTTTACCTTTGTAGGTGCTGGCAGTGAAACAGGGGTGGATGATAGGAAAAGGAAATGTGTTTGGAAATTGTGCCATGGAACACATGCTGTGCACTTTCCATAAGAAATGTCTTGATTTTTGTAACTCTTCTCTTTCAACATGCCCACGTTTAGGAAAGTTAATTGTGTTTAATGAGGTCTACCTGTGCTATAAAGACATTTTCAGAGGAAATGTAGGAGGAGGTGGCAATTCCCTTACAGGTAGTAAAAAATGAATATGCAGGATTATTTCTGCAGTTCATAAGGGAACTGAGCTTCATATTTACGAGAAAAGACAAGCTTATTAGTATTGCAGTAACCCATGGTCAATACAAATATTACTTCATCTTGCTAACTGCACTTCAGGATGCAAGGAAGGCTTATCTATTTCTTGTCATACCTATCTAATTGTGCCACTAATAAGAGCTGGTGTGTGTGGTGAGCTATTGACTTTCATGCCTCAGTGAGAGCCTGAGATGCCTTAGCACTGGACAGGATGGATGCATTTGGTTGTCTTTTGCTGATGTGAATTTAGAGTGAAAATCCCCAAATACTCTAGCCCAGTTATAGTAAAAATGAGAAAAGAGTGGACCTCTCTTTTTTAATTCCCCCCTTTTTGAGGGTATTTGCTATTGCACTGAAGTCTGAGTATGTGAAGGATAATGACAAATTAATCAGGAAATGGATGGAGAACAATGTGTCAGGGAAACTGTCAGGAAATGGCAGTTAATATCAGCTGAAAGGAAAATGAGCTGTGTACAGCACTTACACAGCAAGAGATGAAAAGGAGAGGAGCAATATAGTTAATATGGCTCCTCTCATCATATTTAATTTTTCGTTGGGGATGAAAGCCTGAAAATAAGCTGGAGGCAGAAGACTTTCTTGTCTAATCTCCAAGCACTTTTCCCTGTTCCAGTGTAACTAGGGGAACCTGGCATTAGTCATTACTTCAGGTGACTGGGGAGGAGGAGGGATTTATGGATGAGAAGTGAGGGGTGGAAGTCAGTCTGATCACAGCCACTGAACTGAGCTTAATTTGAGAGCATTTGGTGTGTTGTTGGCAAGATTTGTGTGTATCATAAACAGAGACGCCAAACTAACAAAAATGCTTGCCAACCCCCTTTTTACCTCCCACACACACAAAAAAGAAGCGTTAAAAAGGCAAGTGGCAAAAACGTGTCTGATGCTGAATTAATACTGGCAGGGGTGGGAGATCATCTATTGATCTGCTGCACAAAGGCATATCTGTAACTCGGGTGGCTGTGTTAAGATGAAACAGCAGGTACAGAGAAGTGGTTTGATATTGGGAGAAAAGGAATCTGCCTCTAACAAGTATACACATGGGCAAAGCAGCTTTCCAAGCAAATCAAAGTGAAGAGTTTGATCCAAGTTCAACCCTGCAACTTCATCTAGGGCAGTAGTGTTACACCAAGGATGGATTTGTGTTTCAGACCTTCACAAAGGAGATGTTATTGAGGCTGGTGAAATGAATTGACAATATAGTGGGTCTCAGGAGGGGGCATTCAGAGCAGTAAAAGCCCTGGCCTTTTTTTGGTAGGCAGGTACTGCAGTTGGTGCAAAGGGCTCTGTGTTCCACACAGTGCCACAGGGACGGACCTTTCTTTTTTGTGAAAGGGAAAGGCAGTGATGAGAGAGATAAATGGCAGCCTACTTGCCTATAGGAGGAGTCATTGTCATGAGAGGAAATAATCAGCTCTTTGTCTGGTGGGAGGATGGGGTGGATGAAAACAGCCAGCAACCTTACTAAACAAATGAAAATGTTTGGTCAGGTTATGTGCATCTCCTTTCTGGGGTGAGAAAGGGAAAGAGTTGGGAAGGCAGTTCAAAGCTGGCATGGTAGTGCTGTTCTTTTATTTACAGTGCATAGTGCTTTCAGCTCCTGTGTTCTTTGGTGACAGCTAAATCCAAGCAGTACTAGACTTCCCCAGACAAACAACCTTCCACAAAATAACTGCGTGAAGTAATTCTGTTGATTCAGTAAGTGGTACTGTTCTCCCTGACTCAGTCCTGAGGCACCATGAGGTCAGGGGACGTGGTGCTGTCACTTAGATTGGCAGTAATCATGAATTCTTGGTTACTTGTAACAGAAAAGGTGCCTGTCCCTCTTTCTGAAGAAAATAAATGTGAGAAATGCATTCATGCAGTGGGTCAGCTTCTTTGCCGACAAAAGTGTGGGTTATTCTAAACGAGACGTGTGTCCACTGCTTTAACCAGGCCTGTGAATGTGTAAGGGTTAAATGTATAGCTTTTCTGCTTCAATTTTCACTTTTAAAAGTGAAAGTAATGAGAAAGGCAATCTTTGTTTATCCTCCAGTTTCTTCCCCAGCTTAAGAGAACTTGGCTCAGGCCACTTAAAAACAAAACAAGCCAACAATAACAATACAACAAATTCCCCCTCCCTCCCCAAGACACAAAACAAAACCCCCCAAATTAAGCAAACAACAAACCTTACCATTGGATGCAAGATGAAAAAGGAAAAATACTGATAAGATTTATAAAATTCATTGGATTGCCAATGGGATATAGAGCAGAGGCATAAACAGTTCTCTCTTCTCCTCTTGCTTCTGCTTGCATCTTTCTCTCTCTCTTCCATGGCCTTGCCAGGGGTATCTCTGTTTTGACTACTGTGTGAGATAAGGGGGAAGGAGGGAGAGAGCGTGGGAGGGGGGAGAGGTGAATGGGTCCCCTGGATCCATCCAGGGGCTTCTGAAGAGTTTGTGTTGTTTATAAATTGTAAATAAATATATAATGTGTATTTTGTACATATTCATTGCATTTCATATTTCTAGAGTTTAGTTTGCTTGTAAATACAGCTTCATTTGCTTCCAGGCCAAACTGATCTGGTCTCAGTGATTTCTTTTGGGGGTAGTTTTCTCTGAATTAGTTGGGGGTTAATTTCATCCCACCACACCCCCTGAAACAAAACAGAAAGCCCAAATGTATTTTTGGTGAGTACACTGAAGCCTTCAAGTTTCTGAAGGGTGTAACTGCCAAAACCCAAGAGGATTTGTTCTCATAATGATGAGGAACATGCTGGGAACAACAGACTGAAATTAAAGGAAGGAAAAATCTGGGCTTTGTATCATGAAGTCTTGTCTTTCAATGGAGCTGACGTGCTATTGGCACACTCTGAGGAGGAGGCAGAGCATGCTAGGAACTGGTTCTTTTATAAGTGGAAAAGCTGAAATGTTGAACTGTGTAACCACTGGTCCTGGCAGTAACTGGAAGATAGCTGGTGATGGCATGAAGGTCTGAGTCCTGCACATTCAGTGAGACTGAAGTTGATATTTTATGTCCCTTGTGCTCAGTGTTGGCATGTGTGGCAGAGCCTTGGGTTGTTGCCATGCTCCCCAGCATGAGGGATGCAGTGCTTTCCAAGCTATGTGCATACTGTGGGCATCTAGTTTAAGAAATCTGAAAAGCTATTAACTAGTTCTGACATGAATTACTTTGATTTTTAATTCCCCTTCGGCACTGGAAAGCTGAAATACCTAGAGGAAATCTGGAGTTGTAGAGTGGGGACTAGGTGCATTGCCTTGTGGCAGAAACAAGGTTACACAGAGAAGGGAAGTAGTCAAAATGAGAGTTACCACAGGAGACTGAAACTATGGTGCTTAATATTTTCAGACTTGGGGTAGAGTCTTATCCCAGGAACCAAGACCTACGTAGGACTGGCCCCTCCAAGGACTGGTAGCACAGGGCCTATTTTGTCCAAAGTGTGACTATAATCTTGCATGCTGAGTTTTTGCAAGAGGAGTAAGAAACAGCCTTGATGCAATTTTCTCCTACCAGATTGAGTCATCTTTTATTTGCAGTGTTTAATCTCCTCTCTCTGCTTCTCCTAATGTAAACCCACCATAATGGCTCTCCATCTGCATGCAGGTTCTGCACCCCATATGCAGCTTTTCATACAACGGGGTTAAGCAAGAGTGGGGCTCTTTTTCTGTCTGTTTTGTTGTTGCTGTGTTTGTTTTTTTGTTTGTGGTGTGTTGTTTGGTTTTGGTGTGTTTTTAACCTTAGAAAATGGGATCCCTCAGTTACCTAACACTTACTGATTCTGGCAAACACCATTTGATGCGTTGTTAACATAAGACTGAATTAATTCAAGCTGTGAATTTTGGTCATGAATTTTTTGAGTGGGGTGGGGGGAATAGGAGAGAATTTTAAAAAAAGAAAAAAAGCAAATGCACAAAACCAAAACCCAACCCCTCCCAAACCCTAAGCAGTGGATATTACCTCATTCAAGACTATTAGTGACCTGCTCGTCATTCTGCCTCCTCCTTGCTTCAAGGCTAGGAAATGGTGCAGGGAAGCACTGAATTACATCATCTCAGTGGGCAAGAAAATACTGGTGAATAAACCCTGTCTCAGAAATGCTCTCCTCTAACTGCTTTTAATAACTTCTCAGCTGTGTAACAACATTGCCTTCAAGTCACTTGTCCTCCTACTCCTTGGGTTACTGACTTAGGGTTCATCTTCCAGTTCAGCAGAAAAGATGACTCCATAGGCGTGCTCTCAGCTGTGTCTCCCTGTGCTCAGCATGACTGGGTTCAGCTAAGGGCAAGCACAGCATTCTCCATGGCTGAGTTGCTTCACAGCGCTGGCAAGGAGGCCAGACACATGCACGGTGGCATGTGGCTCAGATGCCTGTCCTGGTGAACTTTCTAAGCTACATTCCTCAAAATAAGGTGAAGACAAGGTACTATTTATTTATCTGCTCCCCAGATGCAAAGAGAGATGGTGCTTTAAGGTGAAAGGCAGATGAAATGTTTTCGATGATATCCTCTTTAAGCTCAATGATCAGCAAAATTATTTGATATTTACCTTTTACCATTTTTAAATTCCTGATGTCAAACTGGTCTTCCCCTCCTTCAACAATAACAGAAGTAAAGTAAAAAAAAAAGGATAAAAAAGGGTGTGTGTGGGTGGGAGGTGCAAACCAGTTTCCTAGTCAGAAGGATTTCTTCTCTTAGAAAAACCAATAGTCCTGGCTGTGCTGTCCAGACCTATGCTCCATTCAGCTCTTCAGATTGCTGTAAAACCTACTTTAGCTATTTGAATTCAAGCCACTGATGCAAGACCAGGGGAAGCAGCACCACCACAGAAACGGAAACATTTTCTGGGCAGTTGCCACTGTGTGTGGCAAGCCCTTTTCTTAGCACAAGAACACTCTCTGCTGCAACTAATTTCTCAGTTACTATTAGTTTTTCACACATAATGATAAACCTGCAGCTGGACTTATGCACAGACAAGATTTCAGCAGGTAGATCTGAAAATAAGATCATATTTGGTCTCTGTCCTAAGGTGAATTGTATTTGCTTAGCTTGCATCTGAGGAACAGGATGATTAAAACATGTATCATAGGGCTATTGTGAACGGTGTCAGCAACATCTATCTTGTCAATGCTGGGAGGCACGTTGGAGATGGCTCCCTAGGTTCTCTGTGGCCCTGCTCTGAAGGCAGATGGATGGGTTTCCTAGTGCTCACATGCTGGGCAGGCAGAGCTGCAGTCTGTGAGCAACACTGTTCCTTCTCTTCCAGCACTGGAGTCTTAGTACTGCTGGGAGCCCCTTTGTGACCAGGGCTTCTTGTCCTCTAAGTGCTAGAAATGGCTGTATTAACCCCTCTTCCCTTCAAAAAACTCAATGCTATTTCAAGTTTGAAAATTTCCTAATTTCTCTACTTAATTGAAAATGGGGAAAAAAAAGGCAGAAAAAGTTCATTTGATGCTCAATTACCTTTGCCTTCTCAGCTTTCTCTCAAGCAATAACAGCATAAGATTTTATGGAAAGAAAGGCAATTATTCCACTGGTTTGAAATGAAATTTTTAGTTTGGAATTATATTAGCAGATTTAAAAAAGTCCAAGAGAGAAACTTTAGAGCATGTTCCTCTAAAAGCAGAAGCCCATATTTTACTGGGGAAAGGATTCATATACTTTCTCTTAACTTCTTGTTTGTGTGGGTTTTCTTTTCCTTTCTGTATAAGTTTTGTTCTTATATGTTGGCGGCTGGTTGTGAGGATGGCAGGAAGCCAAACCGATCAGTGAAAAGTTAATCTGAAGAAATACCTCCTCTATCATACTGTACAATCTGCTTCAGTCGAAGATGTCCCTGCTCACTGCAGGGGGTTGGACTAGATCACCTTTAAGGGTCCCACCCAACCCAAACCAGTGTATGATTCTATGCATTATCTTTTCCCAGAGCTTTTTTCTTTTAGTAACAAAGAACACCCCAATCCCCAGCTCTGCAAACCTGGGAAACTTGCTAAGTTCTCCCAAATGTATGATACCTATTGTATAGTTTTTCCTTTTGATATAAAGAGGCACAACACTTGAAAATGTCTCAGTTGTTTTATTTATTTATTTCCTGTAAGGGGATATAATGAATGTTTGCCAAATGGACAGCTTGTATGAATGATTTATGATTTTATTTTTTGAACAGAAAGCTGCCAGCTATGTGCAGCTGGGTGTTTAATTCAGCCTGAATAAATTATGTGAGAGATTTTTCTGTATTCATGGATTCTTTTTTTAACATAATCTTAATTTCAGGCTTAATTCCAGCACAACAGATGCCTTTGCCCGTAGACATATTAATAGGCAGTTGTCCTTTAACTCCCCCTCTGGGGGTTTGTTTTGAGGTTTTTTGTCATGGAAAAATATTATTGTGGGATGGGGCTTATTTGTGTGGAGCCATCAGGGAGCTAGAAAAGACAGGAAGAGAGCTAGCTTGAGAGTGCTGGAGTTCATGCGATAAATGACATTCTTTACTGCCCTGTCACTACTAGAGCAGAGAGGGGTTATTCAGCTTGGAGAAGAGTGCTCTGGGGGGACCTAATAGCCACCTTCCAGCACCTGAAGGGTGACCTACAAGAAGGATGGGGAGAGACAGTTTGAAAAGGCCTGTGGTGATAGGACAAGGGGCAACAGCTTCAAACTAGAGAATAGGTTTAGACTGGATGTTAGGAACGAGTTCTTTACCATGAGGGTGGTAGAGAACTGGGAAGAGGTTGCCCAGAGAGGTGGCTGAAGTTGAAGACATGCAAGATGAGACTCAACAGGACTCTGCGCAGCCTGATCTGGTGGAGGATGGCCTTGCTTACTGCAAGGGGGTTGGATTGGATGACCTTTGGAGGTCCCTTCCAACCCAAACCATTCTACTATTCTTTTTCTTGCCTGAGAAGCTCTGTGCATGTCTTCTGCCCTTGGTGCAGTTGGCTGTTGTAGTAGTTGTGCTCTGGGCCTGGAAGTAGCCTGAAAGGACACTGTTAGGCAAGGTTGCACTGACTCTGCCATTGTTGAGACAAGGAAGAGTACTTTGTAGAGGGGGAAGAAAAGATTGACTCATTCTGAGGGCAAGTGGGTTTATGGCTGCCTTTAAATGGGTGATGCTTGCTGACCTTCACCTTCACATGTATACAGCATTTTGAAAAGGTTTTGAGGAACATCTGCCCCTTCTGAAGATGCCAGACATAGTGGCCCAGTGTAGGAGAACTATCTGCAGGGAAACATCAGCATAACACCATGATGGGTACTGAGTAAGTGCTAGCAATACGTAGTTTTTTTCCAGGCTTCAGTGATATCATCTTCTTGTCAAACCAGTTTACCTTGAAGGAAAATGTGGAAATACAACTCCCTGTGGGAGAGCAGGAAGGCTGTATTTCTTGCCACCTGGGTTGTCAGCAGGGTATAGCCAGGCTCCTGCACCCTTGGCAACAGGTGGAACAGCTGATCCTTTGGAGAGACCTTCACAGAAGTCTGCTCTAGGAAAGCTCCAATGCCTGACCTTCATCAGGACAATTGGTACCTACAGTGTCTAGAAAACTGGGGAGAAGTTTTTGAGGGAGAAATTTGGGGCTAGAAAGTCAAGATTAAGTGCCAGAACTGTACTTCTGGACATGTAGACATTTAGGCATTTCCTTTTGTGACTGTAGTTTGAAACTGTTTGTCTTGTGGCTGTAGATTAATTTGCTAATATATTCAGATATATTAATTTCTACATAATACAAAACCTCTTTGTATGGTCTGTGTGTAGGTAGGTGATGGATTAGTGAAGCTGGGCAGCATAGTTGTAGTTAAAGTCTTACATACTTTGTTAGTTTCAAAGTGTTTGGGTCTCTGGTTAATACTGCAGAGCTGTGTAATGGCAAATTCATGTAAAACAGAAAATTGTTTTGTTGTGGTGCAAAATGAAATTATTTGAGCTTGAATCCTCAGTTTATGCCTAAAGGAGTAGCCTCACAGGTATTGCAGACTGTTTTCCCTGTATGCAGTATATCCCAATAGAAAATGCAGAGCTCATCTGTTTTTGTAGCTGCTTGTGGAGCATATTCTCTTCATATTTTCATAATTTGGGAGAACAGATGGTTAAACTTTAGTCCAAATAAAATGAATCCCAACCAGGGTTCTCAGCATGAATATATCCTGGATATTAAAACTGCAAAGAATCCAAGAACTTCAGGCACTGTAAGCTCTAACAAATATGTCTCTAGCCTTGCACTACTGTGTCCTGAGGTAATACCTTGCTGTACAGGAAGTTTCTGAGAAAATCCCTATCAGCCAAGGCTGTTATGAGCAAGAGACCAAAGTGTACAGAAGGCATATGCTAGGGCAGTCATGGAAAAATAAACTGCAGTACACATTGGGCTTTCACACAAATCCCGTCTCTCCTGAGAAGTTTTGCAGATTGCTCCATGTTGCCTTGGCTGGGAGGTTATGAAGCTGAACAAAAGGTGAGGTCACTATACCTCATGCTTACTCTGGCTGGTCCTGGATAGCTTCAACTTCAACACAAAAACAACCCCCAAAAATCCCCAAACCCATGAAACTGAATCCAGCAGCAATGGCCTGAAGGTCAGGTCAGGTCTCCAAAATAATCCTTACACAGTAGCCGACTTGTGCGTCAATGGAAATCAGATGGGAGCTTATTGTGCCAATCAGGGTGAGGTACATTTAATGCTGCAGTTTGGTTTTGCAAGCCCCACAGAGTGCAGTATGCATTTTGGCACTTCCTATGGTCTAGTCTCAGTGTGATTTTAATGTTGCAGCATTATGCTGAGTACTCACCAGTTCCAAAAAATTAGATTATTTATGTAGGAGCCCATGAATTTTAGGTCCTAAATTTTAGACTTGCTTTTAAACATCATGACTCATTTAGATACCTGTGAACTTTAAAAAGATTGAGTAGTGAAGATGAACTGAGAGTTATGTGCTGCTCCAACCCGTCCTTGATCAGATTAATGTGGGATATGGTGGGGAAAGTGATGAAGGAGCACTGCTGAAGGCATCTTGGTCTTCTCTGCCCCCACTGTCAGGGCTGGAGCACTGCAATAGCACAAACTGCTGGCTCAGGCCATCCACTTAATGTGGTGGTTAGTGCAGCAGATTGAGGGATATGGAAATCATCTTCTAACTAACCAGAAGTCATTAACAAGTCTAGAAGTCATCTGGAACACCTCAAGGACAGAATTGATTCCTTACTCCCATTGCATAGTATGCTAATTAAAAAAAACAAACCAGAAAGGAGGGTGTGTGTGTATAAAGAAAAGTGCCTAATGAAAGCTTGAGGTTCTTCAGATCATCCTCATGATTTCTAAATTTTTCAAAGAGCAACATGAAATCAGTGATGAGCTGTGGACGTTTTTTAAAAGCACCAATGAATCTGTTTCAGTTTCCCTTTTAATAAACTTTCTTAAGCAGGGTTTAAATGGTTTCAGAAAATGGTGCCAAGTGTGTGGTGAAGGAGGAAGAGATTAAATAAGGAAGACCTGAAGAACTTCAGTAGTTTTTCCATACTTCCACAAATAAAAGCAACATAAGTCTGATATTACTTCACCAACAGTGCTGTTGAAGGATTAGCCTTTCACCTCTGGTCCTTTGTCTTACTTTTAAGTTTTGTCAGCTCTCAGCTGGTAGTAGTAGCTCCCTTTTTAGGTCTATGAAATGCCTAAATTTTTACAATGTGGTTGCAGTGTCAAGGATATGACTCTAGCAAAGATTTTAGGAGTGTTCTTGAAGCTAAGTCTTAGTTTACTACAGTACCGGCAAATACTTAATTTGGGTTTTAGTCTGCAGTTGCTGTGAATATCTTTCTGATCTGTTTCAGTCTGAATATCTTCTTTGGCACTAGTTCTTTCCCATCTCACTCCCTTTTTCCTCCCTTTACCATTCACTTATTAATTTCCTATCCTCTCATTTTCATTTCCAGTTAAGCATGTATTCTGAAGTACTGGATTACATTTAGAAGGTACTGTACCTCTGGAACAAGAAACCTCATTATGCTTATGGGATATTATCCTATTTCAACTCACTTGTGTGTAACTTGTCCCAGGCCTGCCTAATGACTAATATGGCAGAAGGTTGTTTCTTTCAGTGCTTGGATTGTTAGGTGTAGTGCTCTCTAGTTTCAAATCCTTATTGAATAAAGTACCAGTATTTTCTGTGTCCAACTGCCTTTCTTGTAGTACATCAGTTTCAGACAGCTATGTCGTAAACAGTGATGTAGAAGAGTAGCTGGAAAACACTCCTGGGTATTCTTTACTCATGTTTCTGGCACAGGAATTTCAAGCCCTGCCAGGTCATCAGAAGGGTGATGTTAATTTGATTTACTTAGATTTCAGATCCTTCAAGGCCTGAAATGATACCTGATTTTTGTAGGAGATTAGGATTGACCAGTGACACTGAATTAGGTAGGGAAAATGTTGCTTCTAACACTGGTTAAAAAACCGAAAAGGTTCATTTGTGAACAGAATAATTCCTGGTATATGTATCATGCAGCACTTCCTGCCTCTGCTGGTGTGCAGAGGGAAGACTGCCTGGAGCCAGGGTGAGCTTGCGTGGGAGGAGGTCAATGTGATTCTGAAGTGGGAAAACTGGAATGGTATAACTGGAAACATGAAGACTGGATTTTTCCTGCAGAATTCCATGGAAGTATGAGAAAGACTTGGCTGGTGGGTTTTCTAGCAGTGCATGGACAGAGACTTGACACACCTTGGGGTAGAAAAGTCTCTGTGCTTGTTGTGGGAAGGCAAACCTGGGGCATTGATTGTCACCGTGAAGCTGACAGACATCACGTTTTTCTTTTTGAAGTGTTTGTCTGGGCATATGAGTAAGTTGCTAAGCGGGAAGGGTGTGAACTGCTCTCGTAGCCTCAGTGCCATTGGTTTAGCGGCTGAAGTTATGCTCAACACTAATCAGTTTGCTGAGGATAGCTATAATGTGTTTACTATGGAAAAGTCTTAGCTTTTAACACAGCAACAACCTCACTTTCAGTAAGGTCACCAAATGTTGCACTTCTCTCTGAAAGCAGCCTGCTATTTTTAGTGCAGCATCTCTCTAGACTGGCTCTGCTGTATAGTCAGTTTCCATGAAGCTGCTTTCAACCTTAGCCAAACCCCTCTGTAGTTAAGGATAAAATTTCAGTTATTACTTTTGAAAACCAAAAGGTTTAGCAATATTGCAGGTTTCCATCTTTCCTAACAGTTTGGCCTTCACACTACATATGCAGTTGCTACATTTTGACAATGTATCTTACATTTCATTTTCCAAGCAGCGCTTTATTAGATTAATTCAGATAGGAAGAATAGCTTCACATTTATCATGAAAGTGACTTCCCTATTTACTCAAACATTGTGTGATATTGAGTAACTTAAATCTCCAGCATACAAAGTGTGAATTAACATTTTAGGCCTCTCAACATCCATTACTCTGTTTAAACAGTCGTGCAGAATTACTAGTTGCCAGTAATTTCTCCTTGAATACAAATATATCATGTGTTCTACTGTTGGTTTAATTCTTTTGATCTCCATGCCATGGAAAGAACACCTTAAAATTAGGAAATGGCAAGAATAAATAATAAGGAAAGCTGAGGTTTTTATTGCAGTTCAGTAGAAATTGTCAGGTTTGTTTGTAGTTCCAATTACTTTTTTTCATAAAAGCCAATGACACTTGGGTTGCTGAGAATGATTCCAGAGGATAAATAGCCATCATTCTGGGACCACTGATTCCGATGCTTGATAGCCTTAGCATAAAATCCGTACTGTGAAGATGTGAAGTACAGCCTCTTCTGTTACAAGGTGTGATTTTCTTCACTGAGTGAAATAGCCCTTTAAGGCATCCAGGCAGAACAGTGTGGAGAATATTTACTATAGACTTTTTCTTTATCTCCCTGCACGCCCCCCCCCCCAATGGAATTTCAGACCATGGAGCTCTATATCACATAGCACAAGTGTGAGAAATTTGTATATAGGCACAACAAATAAATCGGTAAAATCCCTGTCGAGTATGCTGCAGGATGCATGTCAGAGTAGATGGAGAACTGCTGAAGAGTTTGTAATTCCTGGTTCATGTAGCAGTTGGGGAAAACCAGCTTTACATCTTCACAATACTGCAGCAGTTTATTGATTGGCACTATACCCTAAAGACTGTGATCTGTGCCTCCCAGGGAGCTTACAAAGCCTGGTGACATGCCCTCAATATTTCTGAAGATTGAAATTGGCTACTGAACTTAAGACTGTGTTAGCACTCATCCACTGTGTTGCCATATAGTCACCTTGCTGCAGTGTGTCTCTGCCTGCTTATTCTGCCTGCTGTTATCTTTGCTTTCTCCCACTGCATGCTGTAGGTTGCACAGTACTAGGCCGTAACAACTTAACCTTCTCATCCATTCTTCATCCCTTCTTGCAACCTGCTGCACATCTTTTCCCACCTCATGCAGCTAAATGAGGGTAGGCAAGAAGGTTGAAATCATTAGTTTTCAGAACTCATCATGCCTGGATGCAATTTATTTTAAACCAAATGGAATCACAGAATCATAAAATGGTGTGGGGTGGATTGGTCCTCCAAAAGTTATCTAGTCCAAGTGCCTCTGCAGTAAGCAGGGACATCCTCAACTAGACCAGGTTGTCCAGAGCCCTGTTGAGCCTCACCTTGAATATCTCCATATGGATGCGGTCTCAACTACCTCCCTGGGCAGCCTATTCCAGTGCCACTAACCTCGTGGTAAAGAACTTGTTCCTAACATCCAATCTAAATCTACTCTACTCTAGTTTGAAGCCACTGCCCCTTGTCTTATCACTACAGGTCTTTGCAAACTATCTCTCTCCACGGGAAATATCTTTTGAAGTCCCTTGATTAGTGTTTAGGGGAAAATGCCAGTTTAAGCTTCTGATCTCAACAGCATCTGGAAGTCCAGTGTTCAAATTTATGCTTAAAATGGCTATCCTAGAATCACATTTAACTAGAAATTAATTTGCCTGGTAAAGAATAACTAAAACTTGATTACATTTGAGTTTTTATTTCAGCTTCTATCTGTAGTGAAATTGAGACTCAGTTGGCTATATGACATTCATAGAGAGAGCCTGGTTTTTTGTTGCAGATTACAAGTGTCTGGCTTGCGTGTTGTCTCTGTATACTAAGAGCAACCTTGTTTAAAAAGCTCTCACAGTTTAACTTTCTTCTAGGAACATTATCATGCACAATTATTTGAGACTTCTGTGGGCAGAAAAGGCACATGCTCTAACCACAGCAGCCTGGCTCTATCCCTGTATTTGCACTGCTTAACTATGTGCAAAAGTTATCTGTGCTAATCCTTGATAATAGCACATGGCAGCTAGCTATATGCATGCTTAACCAGTATGTTTATCTAGTTAGGGTGCTTATGCAGACACAATGAATACTTTCATACCTAAACTATGCTCTGGGTTTTGTGTTTGGTTGGTGGGGTGTTTTGTGTGTGTGGTTTTAAAATGCATCTATTTATTTATTTATTTTGGTGAATGTGTTTTGGTTGGTCACGTGGGCTTTTTTTGGGGGCATTTGTTTGGGTTTTGATTGATTTCTTATTTTTTTTTTTTTTAATACATAGCCACTGTATCCCTTATCAGTAGTGTTACATGGAGTGCCCAGAATAATAGACAAATACATCGATGGACCAGCCAGTCTTAAGATATAGCTGTTTTGCAAAAATATTTGATTAGAAAGAGATCTTTTTTTCTGCAAATAATAAACAAATAATGAAAGAGTTGAATTCTTAAAGCACATATTTAGAGTGGTCTTGCAAAACAGCAGAACTTTTTCTCAGCATGTAAGCTTTTTGTGCTGCGAAACTGTAGTGACAAATGCCTTGTGGAACAACTGCTGTCTAAATACTGGTCATGCCCATTCTGTGCAGCAATAAACCTGAGTCTGTTACTGATTTCATAGACTTCAATGTCACCTAATATCAATGTTCAGTTAGTGGCAGCCCAGCACAATCCTGTATGGCTATAAAATGTGCATTTAGAAAGCGAATGTTGGACTGGTTGTCAGGAAAACTCTACACTGTGAGCACGAAGTAGCTTAATCTATCAAGACTGAGGTGCTGCAATGCATTTTTTAATATATTTAGGTCACGTACCCATTGGGTAAAGAATCTTCTGCTTCTTCCTTACAAATGTAATAGCTGCTGGAGTACCTAAGGATCTGCTCAGGACCCAGCTGTTTAAAAAGTGCTGTTATATTAACCTGAACATGTTAGGGAGCTATTTCTCTCCTTCCCAGCTGATAAGACTATAAGCAACATTAAATGGCCTGTGTGCATATGAGGGACAGGGTAGAGTCAAGCACAATCTGTGACTGTAATGGATTTACAGTATGATGGCAGTGCTCTACATCTTTTTATTGAAAACTGCAACAGTGAGAAAACCTCTATGTTGTATCCATACTCTCTTTACCCACCTGTTACTCAGTACATTCACCTCTCACCGGTTTTGTTTAATGGTTTTCAGTAACAACAAAAACAACACTGGAAAAACCAGAACCAAAAACCCCCACCCCTAAACACTCAACAAACTAAGTACCACAACACTTGATGCTGAAAACCTGGCTTGAAGGGTACCACAATGGATGTAGGAGATGTATTGGGAAGTAAATAAATGCAGTAGGAGCTGAAAGCAAGCACATGTGTACTAGATTAAATAAGAACGATAAACAGGATACTTTTTGTTATAACTGGGCTTTCTTATGCAATTTTAACAGGAAACAATTTAAGCTTCAATTGTATCAGCTCCTCTATTTAAAAACAGTAGTGGGTATTTTCTTACATGCATGTACTCAGCCTTTTGTAAAATCTGTGCATTTCTTCAATAGGCAAAGTACATTTCATCAAATATTAAGTTTATTGCTGGAACATAAGTTGTTCTCTGCAATACTTTTTTTCAGCATCCAACAGGTTTGTTTTACACTTCCTACATCAATGCTCTTTTTTATATAAAATTTATGTAAATAAGTTAGGAACAGGCTTTATATTATTGTCTCACACCTGTCTTTTCAATCTTTTCATCCAGGAGTATTTTATTGAGATAAAAGAAAAACCTGTTCATCTTGAGCAATTATTATTATCCTCATATCTGTCAATAGCAGTTCTCCCACGAGTCCCTCAAGTTGACTTCTCTTCTACTTTTACTTGCAAAGTAGTTCTCAGTGTTCTCTGAGAAGCAGGTCTGTCAGCAATTTTTCATGTCAGAGAGAATTTGCTCTGTTGATTGTCATCCCGCCTTTTCCTCTCTCTCCTTTCTCTCACTTTCTTGCTTGTGCTCTTTCCCTCACCCTTTCTTTCTGCCTTCTTAAAGAAGAAAGGAAGAAATGTAAAACTGAGTAGTGATTTGAGCTACACAGCATTATTGTAGAAATGCCAAGTAACAGTGGGTCTTAAACCTAAGCATTCCAGTGCCTCCTTTTATTTCATTGTTAGCTCTTTATGGTATCTCTGCTTTACACACAAAGTCCAAATACTATATTGTAAAGAGACTGCTATATACTTATGATCTCAGCTGCAGATTGAAAGGCTAAATAACTTGTTCTGCTGTTCTCTGGACTACAACCGTTGAAAATTGTCTGTAGTATGTGATTTTGTGTGTATATGTTTAGGTATTAAAAAAAAAAAAAAAAAAAAACAACAAACAACCCACAATAGAAAGTTGTATTTGTGTGATTCCTTCATCCAAGGTCATACACTGAGTTAGTGTGAAAAATTTGAGTCTGCTCAAAAAAAAAAGATTGTAAGATTTTTAATATAAATGCTTATCAGAACCGTGATCAAGGCGGGAATCTGATGAGATCAAGTTGTGCAGGGAAGGTTTAGAGCTTCTTACTTCTGTAAGCATAAAATTTAGCAAACAATCCTTTCCTGATCTGCTCACCTGAAATCTCCAAAGTGCCAGCCACTTAGGAAGTATTATTTAAAACCAATGTATGAAAGCCAACAATTAGAGCTGTTTTCCTGAAGTACTGAAGGCAAAAGTTAATTAAAAGGCCAAAAATGGAAGCAGGAGCTTGAGTTTAACTTTTTCACCTTTGGAAATATTTGCTTCCTTAGTACAAACAACTTGAATTGCTTGAACTGTGTTTTCAGTCCTAGCATGAAAAATACAGGCTTGTAATGGAAGTTGCATTTGATTATACTGAGTTCTGTCTGGTCTGTTCTTTTATTCTCTTCCAGAGTACATAATTGAAGGTGAATATTACTCTGTATTTTCTCTTTAATCTGATGATCTCTGAACTAGGCCTTACTTCTCAGCAATTTTATCCACTTACAATGAACTCTTATACCTCTCAGAAATATGTGAGTTCTGTTTTACTTCCATGCTTGCATAAAGCCCAGTGCCACACCAGACAAGAGTGTTGCATGCTTAAAGAGGCACTCTGCTTGGCCATCACACTACTTCAGTCTTCTGAGCCACTTCGAATTCAGCATAAACTTTTGTCTGGTGTGATTAACTGGTTACTGTGTGTGCAAACAGACATTTTAAAGTTGAGTCATAGCTTCATTTTTAAAGAAAAAAAGCCACTTCTGTTTGTGAGATCAGTTTTCATTTTCATTTTGGTAGTGTTTGAGTGGGAGCAGGCAAACCATGAGACTTTAAGTCCAGCCATGTGGATGACTCTTGATAACAGCTGACAGATTATTTGGTTACTTTATACAAGAGCCTGTGTGCATGACTGAGCTAGTGAGGCACAGAGACATTTCCAGGTTTTAAGTGCATGCATAGCAGATTAAAACCACTTCAAAAGAAGAGATTTTTTTTTTTTTTTTTTGCGAGGTCTCTCCTGACTCTTGCAGGGAAAGATGATATTTTCTTATGTGCCACAGAATTTACCTCAGAGTATGAGTACTTATCAGTGTAGACTGGTTGAAAAGTGTGAGGCATGGTTATATTGGATTTAATTGTGAAAATAACAGATATGTTTTTTTGAAAGTACCTTGAGTTCTACAGCAACTTAATATGTAAAGATAACCTAATCTACATTGTTTTCTCTTTTTATGGAGTGGTTTGGCCAAAAAAAAAGAGGAAAAAAAGTCAATACCCACTACTGCTGTAACTTAAAATGTGAAACAGAGGAGGATAAATAGAACTATCTTGTAGTCCTGGAAAGTCAAATAATCATGTCTGGTTTTGCATGTGTGTGGTTTATTGTTTGTTTGTTTAAGATTCATTCTCTCAACCTGTCTTTGTCTTAGACATGAGAGCAGGGAGAGTGGATGAAAATCGTTGGCAATAAAAGCTAATTTGTTGCATCCTTACAAGAAGATCAATCTGACTGTCATATTCTAGAGCCAGATGTGGTGTCAGACCTAAAGAATTACCTTTAGCTTTTACATAGAATATGGCTAAAAATTTGTCTTTCAAATTTGGAACTTGAAGCATTGCAGAGGTGCAGGCAAAATGAGTCATCTTACTCAAGTTACTTGAAGTGGATTATATCTCAAATATAACACCTCCACACAAAGGAGGAAAAAAAAAATAATCAATGACATGAATGGGTAATGCAGTTGCTTTTGAGAATAGAAGGACAGGGTATGCAGAAGGATAGAAGAATACTCATGTAATATTCAAAGAGAATATATGAACAGGTGCTAATGTCAGAAAAATTAACATTAGAAAGAACTTTTAAAAATGCAGAGTTTTGGAGGTAGCTAAAGAGAAGAAGAGGAAAAACCTCATTGACATCAGTTGCAGAAAAATAAAGGAACAGCTTTCCATCCACCAAAAGAACCCAACCCAACCAACCGAAATACAGCAAACTACAAAAATATAATGCACTGGCAGAGCCTCATAGGACTCAGTTGCACACAGTGAAGAGATGATTGTTGCACTTGATTATATGTATGTAACTTTTCAGAACAATGTGTGGTTTGAAGTTGATATAATTGGTAGGATTCATCTTCCCCACCTTCAGACACCTTATAGTTGGAGTTCTGAAAGAAAACTTATCTTTTAGTCTAACTTTTTCATCACTAATAAAAACGTGAAACTCCGTGGCAGTTAGTCTCATCCTGCAGTGCTGGAGTTAATTGCGTTAAATTGAAACTAGGATTAGTTTCATTCCCTTTATTCACAATAAAAGAGTCTGAACAACTAGATTAGACTTGGATGGTTAATAATTAAGTATTTAAAGTTTTGTGGAATGAATCTTACTTCAGGATATAGGAAAATAGGATCCCTGAGGCTAAATATGAGAAAATAAATGCTCCATACCAAGAAAACTGGGAGTGTATGAAAGCTATTGACTTCCAAAACTAGGAAATACTACATTAAATGCAATTAAAGGGGAAAAAAAAATCTGGATAATTTAATATGACATCAAAGACAGCAGCAGAAACAAAAACTCCAAGATCATTAAGCTTGTGAAAACCTCAATGACCAGGGAATTTATAAAAAGAAATTTCATCTCTGGGAAAATGTAGTAAGATTTCTTGGCAGGTTTAAAGGCATAGAAAATGTATTGGGCTGTTGCAAAACTGGACTCCCCATGATTTGGCAAAAGGGTTTCTCTTCCTGCAGCAAATGAACTTCTGCATGTGGTATATCTTTAGCAGCATTACAAAACTGAGGATACCCATCACATGAGCATGCTGAATTAATGCATTAAAAAGGATGAACACTGCTGTGACCTGGCTGAGCATAGACCCTCAAAGCATTAAAAAGACTCTAGTGCCAGCTGCCTCAGATGAGATCATTTTCAAGTTATTCACATGAAGCACATTTGTTCTGTAAAATGCTTCAGCAGTGGTACTGGCATAGGGGAAAAAGAATAGGCAAGTTATCAGGGATTTCTGCACTCTGTGGGGAAGATTGCTTCACGAGAATGTCCTTGCTATCACCATGTGCGTGAGAAGTGGTCCAGAAAACGTGTGTGAAGGACTACCAGGCTAAGGACTGGTGGTGTTTACACACCTTGCTAATAGCAATCTAATACCGGTGGTGCAACTAATCTAATCATTTGCAAAGGGAGAGTAAACCTTAAAGATTAAGCATAATGAAGTGCAAGTACAAATTGGTTTTGATCAAATTAATTACTTGAATTGCATCATAGATAAAGAGTGAAAAGGTCTGTCTGAAATGAAGTGGAAAGTATAAAATGCTTTTCAAACCTGACCAATAAATGATATCAGGTGCAATGAACTTGCACCTGATAGCACAGGTATTCAGGATAAGAAGCGTTGTACTGCCACTACCTTGGGAGAGGAGAATTTGAGGACCAGAAGGAAGGAGTAGATAGCATGAGATTAATGTGAACAAGACTTTCCAATAAAGAGTGGCGTCATTCTGCTCAAACTAAAATACTAGAGTGAAAGCAAGGCAATAAAATGGTTGCTAGAACTTTACAAGCAACAGTTGGACTAATATCCTTGCTATGGCCCTCTGGTGACATGGATTGAAAGCTGAAGTCAGCACAGCAAAATTGTACTCAAATTGAAAAATAATTATTTGGCTTTTTTTTTTTTTTGTGGAAGTTGGATCAGGCATTTCACTATTTCATAGATATAGCTGCACAATGACAGTTAAAATAGTTTGCAAATCTGTGGAGACTTTCTTTTGCAACAAATCTCCAGGTTCTGCATTGCCAAGATTCAGAGAATGCTCTCAGTTATCATGATACTGCTGGAAAAAGAAATGTGATTCACTTCAACAAAATCCTGTAAAGAACTTCTTGCATGGTTTTGTAGAAGGATGGGCTATGAACGAGGAGGAAGGCTTGGAGACCAATATCACAGAATCACCAAGGCTGGAAGAGACCTCAAAGATCATCAAGTCCAACCTGTCACCATAGACCTTATGACTAAACCGTGGCACCAAGTGCCACATCCAATCCCCTCTTGAACACCTCCAGGGACGGTGATTCCACCACCTCCCTGGGCAGCCCATTCCAATGGCTAACAACTCTCTCTGTGAAGAATTTTCTCCTCACCTCGAGCCTAAACTTCCCCTGGTGCAGCTTGAGACTGTGTCTTCTTGTTCTGGTGCTGGTTGCCTGGGAGAGGAGACCAACCCCTTCCTGGCCACAACCACCCTTCAGGTAGTTGTAGAGAGCAATGAGGTCTCCCCTGAGCCTCCTCTTCTCCAGGCTAAACAATCCCAGCTCCCTCAGCCTCTCCTCGTAGGGCTTGTGCTCCAGGCCTCTCAGCAGCCTTGATGCCCTTCTCTGGACACGTTCAAGTGTCTTGATGTCCTTCTTAAATATTTTATATTCTGATGCTTTCTTGTGTTTGTAAAGGAGCTAGAAAAAACAGAGACTCAAAAGTGATAATTCATTTAGAAAAAAATATAGTAGGATGACCTGTATAAAAAAAGTGAGATAATCTCTTTTCCCCCAGCTGAAGGCTATGGAATAAAGAGTAAATAAGGAGATGGATATCCTGCTAGAAAGGAAGAGAGCAGTAGCCCCAAAGAAAATGAAAATTCTGAATGTTTTTTGAGGATGGGTTGGTAAAGTAGTGAAGGCAGACCAGAGATTATTCTCTTGGCCCAGTGTGAGTGTACAAAGACAACTCTGATCAGAATGTGTGTATCTCTACAGAAGATAAAAGCAGGTCACCAAGGTGACCTATGCTGGGTGAAAGCCATGGCAAAGCTTACAGATGTAGGATAACATACAATGTAGTGACAAAATTGTATTATTATTTGTACAGTTGTGAGAAATCATACTCATTCTAGATGTGGAAGTAGAATAAAAAAACCCTGTCTGACAATATCAGGATGTGGTTTAGCAGCTCTGTGGAAGAGCATTTCACTCAGTGATGTGTTGTACTTTTGGCCAATTAAGTAATGAATAAGAGGTGCTGGAAGTGACTTAAAAAAAGCAGTCCTTTAATCCCCCACGTTAAGCTGAGCTGCTGCAAGCAGGGTAACCTTTATAAAACCTTGTTAACAGAAAGCTTGTTTAGTTTAATACATCCTCTGACAATCTCTAGTCCTGTAAGCAGATTGGTCCACAGATTATGTCTTCAGATTCTCCAGCAGCTTTTTCTAATGTGTAAGATGTTATACGCACAATTAGCTAGCTGGATGAAGTCAGGAGTCTCTAATGGGTTTGTGAAGAAAGCACATTAAGAAGTGGAGGACTCGGTGCTGAGAAAGGCAAGATATAGGAATAGGTTCTGCTGTAATCCAAAGAAAGCAGCCTTTTGGGAAGCCAGAATTTTTGCTTTTGAAAGACATTTTAAAACAGAGAAAGACCAATTAGAAAACCCTCATGATATAATGTTCCTTAAGAGGTATGCAAATTTCAGTGCAATGAACAATTGAGGATAACGAATTATGGCAGCTATCCTGGGGAAAACAAAATAACACACCACAACGCCCCCCCCCCCCCCCCCCCCCCCCCCCGCAGAAAACCCCAAACCAAAACTAACCAACCAAAAACCGCCCACAACAACCCTCTACCCCTAGGAAACAAAAAAACTGAACAAGGATAATAGCAGCTTTTGTACTGATAGGAGTGAAAGAAATGTGAGGTACTTATCCTAATATCACTTTTACAAATTCTAAATAGATAAACCAAAGTGTTTTGTTTAGGAATGCTAACATGTTAAAAGAATAGGAAAGAGGATACATATTAAAAGAGATCAAACTGCCTTTTGACCATCAGAGGAGCACATAAAATATAAAGCAGAAATAAGACTAGCGCTGAATTTCCAGCTCCGTCTGTCTTACTGCTTCTATCACCACACTGGTCTAGGGTGGGTTAACCAAACCTACCCTCTGAAATGAAACTGTGCAGATTTTAAAGGATGGCTAGAGTCACTGCCTGGCTTTTTATAAAATGTAACATTTGTTTGATAAATTGCTTCCAGAAGTTTTGTTCTTCAGCTCGCTGATGATGGCCAGCCCTGATATCCAAGTATCAGTCTCTTGAACAGGGCGTCCTTGGTCGCTGTCATCAGAAAGGAGTTTGTGTAAGCATTGGTAGCCTGTTTGCTAGCATAGATCTCATTAACAAAATCTCTGGTGGTACCTGTGGAAAAATGAGTTGGTTTATGATAACTGTCATGACTGTGCATCTTGAGAAACAGCACACTGCAGAAAACAGAAGAAATCTGCAAAAATAGATTGATAGATGAATAAATAAATAAACCTTTGTAACTTCTCAGGGGTCCTGAAAGGAGACCAATTGTTTCTGTCTTTGCACAAAAGCCTTTCTTGTATGCCTGGGAATGCCAGAGTGAATTATGTGGCTGAGGAGAGTGTGCTCTTGTGGAGAATGTTTGTGGGGCAGGGACTGTGAAAAAGATTTTTGCTAGTGGAACAAGTAACTTTTATGGCTTGGTTAGAAATATAATTGGGAAAAGGTGAAAAAATAAGCTTTTTTGCTAGAATGAAGCCTTGAAGAGGGCAGTTTTGCGAAGCTGTGGTATCCCAGATGAGAAACTGTAAATGAGAATTTCCAAGCCTGCCTTCTGTTTAACCACATTTTTAAATGGAATGTGGGAACTTAATGGAATTGAATGACACTTGCTTTCAGACAAACAGAAGGATGTATGATTTCATAGGAGATGTTCAAGGTTCCTGAAGAAACTGTGGAGCCTGTGATAAAGGGAAATGTAATCTGATAATGTAACATAATCATAGCTGTGCAAGCCAAGCCAACAAGGGCTGCCAGACCTTAAGCCTCTGGGAAGGATCAAGGAATTCCCTCCCCTTTTTCTCTGTACAACCCCACAAGATGTATTTGGAGGGCTTTATTTCTTCTATTACTGGAACATCAGCATGACAGTAAATAACAAGACTGCCACAGTATGAGAAATCTGTGCCCCTGTAATGTGGTTGTTGCTGTGTTTGCTAAAGAATTAAATGCCTTTGTAATTCTTTTAAATGGATTATTCTGATGTGTTATTAGACATGTTGGAGGTATTACTCGGGCATCAGTTTCAGAGCAGATAAGCTAGTCTCTTAAATCTTGCCTACCTCACTTCTGACAGTTCATTATGTTTCCAGTGAAAGGTTCTGGAAACAGATTAGGAAAGAGATTTTTGTTTCAATTTGGCATAATTCCCTTCTGTCTATTGGCACAATACACTGCACGCATGTATCAGTGCTGGCACTGACTCAAAGGCAGGCACTAATCAGGTGGGGAAAAGTACAGTGCAGCATGAATGAACGTGAGGTTTTCTCATTCTCAGTGTTTCATTATAGGTGGAGAGGTCAACTATTGGGGTTTCATTTTTGAGTTGCTCATAATACGAAGGACAGCTATACTGTGCATAAACAAGTGGATGTGATTTGGTTTAAGAAGCACGTCTACTGACACCACTGCTTTTCTTTTCCTTTCTCAGCCCTGATAAATCCTGCAGTCAACTTGTAATCCAGATCTGATTTCAAAACTGCCACTCAGATTTCACTCTAATGGCTCAGTTCCAAACACCTTTACACCTTCACATTTTAACTGGTTTAGACTTAGATTTGTATTCAGAGCCTACCTCTGTGCAAAGTTATACTCAGTTTGTCTTTTTTAAAATTTAAGCTATTTTTCCCCTCATATAAAACTGATGCAGTCACTTGTGCTTTTTTTGGGATACAGCCTGTTCTGATTCAATGAACTTCAAAGTTATTTCTTGGCTGTTGATGACGGGTTGGTTGGATGACAGCATTTGGGTTGCTAAAGCCCACTGATCAGTGTTACACTGGCAGGAGAGCATAAGAATGAATTTGGTCACTGGGAGGCACTTGACTTCATCAAGTTGTTTCAAAAATTTCATTGCAGAGGAGAATTATTTTCAGCAGTGCAATTTGCTCCCTCCAGCATGTTTACATAGCTCTATACTCTGGTATGTGAGGGAGACAAAGCATGGTCCTTTCTTCTTTGAGGCTTCTGCTTTCAGGTTTTAGGTTAGCAACCTTGCTTGCTTTGGTTTCCAGTAATGCCTGGAACTAAGAAGTGGCAGATATCAAAATGACTTCTAAGCCTGTGAAAGGAGCATGGGTAGCCTGGCCCTATAAACACTGGGTCTGCAATGGCACAGCTGGAGCTAATTCAGTAACAACTGGAGCACTCTGCTCAAACTGTGTTGATCTGCGATAAACTCTTGTCTAGACCTTCACTATTAACAACTCTCAAGGCAAGGCACGGCACATGTATTTTTGTAATTTTTATGTGCATAATTGTCCCAGGTTGTCTGTCTGAACTTGCTAAACTCTATCCTTCTGCTTACTTAGCTGTGCTTCATTTAGCTGGCTAACATTCTGCAGAAGCATGTCATCTAAACTCCTCTTTGTTCTCTACCAGTGGTATAAGTATTTCATTATCTTTGTGTGTGAACCTGTAGTTCTTGAATGAGTTTGAGTGCTGCAATGGCTTTGTACTCAGCTATAATAATTAGTCCCAAGTTTGTCAACAACAGACTGCAGAGAACACTTAACTAATTTAATATATTGAGAAAATTGCTCTGTGTGAAGTATTTAGATTTAAAGTAATTTTGATTTCTTAATTATTTTTTTTTTTAATGTCTTAACTCCTGTGTCCAAGACATAGAAATACAATTACAGTAATGGACTGTTCCCTCTTATTCTGGAGCAATATCTCCAAACAACATTAGAGATCATAAGGAAATTGGTACCAGTTCAAAGATTCATCTGTCTCTACAGAACTGTTAGTATGTTGTGTCAAGGCATTTGGTGGTGCATAGGAAGAGTATTATCCTAGCCAGCACGTGGGTGGTGATGGATGGACAGTTTTCAGAGAGTCAAAAGTTTATTTTGCTACAGGTGTCACACAACAGGTATCCCAGGCAACAGATACTCTCAGCAGTGCCACAGAAGCTGGCTTAAAACTATACTTAATCTTCATGAATGTCATGATAACAAATACTTGACTGGGTAAACAGTAGTAAAATCACCAGGCTGTGGCAATATCAATGATACGAGTTTAGTGCTTGACTCTGTATTACTCTGTATAACTGAGACCATCTTCTCTCCAGCTCTATCTTTCTAGTTCCCATCCTAGTAATTAGCACAGCCTTTGGAAGAAGCAAAGAAGGGCTGCTTTCCCCTCCTTTCTGCCTGCCAGTCATGCTACTTCCTCTGCTTCCCAAAGAGCCAGAGCAAATGCGTCTGTGTGTGTGTGAGATCAGTTGAAGATGTCTGGACCTAGGGAAACAGCAGTAAAGTATGGAGCTTTATTGGGGAAGGGTATTCCCAGTGCCTTTGCCTGTGACAATTTCTCTCCCAGGGATGGATACTCAACTTCTGAGAAGTTAGTAAGATGCAAGAGAGACACTAGGTATGGACTTCAGAAATGTGATCAGCTGCTTATCCAGGAGTAGCTGTCAGTTACCATGTGATGATTTGTGTGTATCAGCATTATGAAAGCTGCTGTGCATGAAGTTGCTTTTACAAGTTGCTTTCCCTTAGTTTCACTTCAGCAGCCCAGAGGAATGCTCCAAGGTAATAGTTTCCTCTCATTCATTTGAATCATTGGCATTCCCATAATCCAGAAGAGGGATTATGACAGTTTTATAATTTGTTTAGATTTTTTCTCCTCTGTAGCTAATAATTTTCTCCCAGAGCACCACTGGAGCAGCTTCCTCTTATTTTTGGCATATACATCCAGACTGCAGATGAGCACTCTGTCTGCCAGTTCTTAAATGGATTTATTTTTTTTTTTTTTTTTAAGTATTCATGTGATGTGGTGGATGTTATTCCAGATTCTCTTATGGTAGTTCTTGACAATCGCACATCCAAAATAACTCCTTTTGATCAGACTGAGGGACTGCAGCTACAAGTTCTATGCGATGGCAGATCAACATTTGTAACATGACTATCTTTGAGTTCAAATGAAAATGTTTTTGGGTTTAGGAGCCTGACACTTCAATGAATAAGTCAGCATTTTCATTATTCAGTTAATGAAATTAATTCTATTTCTGTTGAAAGTAGTTTTGAGAAACTACTTGATCAGCACTGTTTAGGCCTAACTATGTATACAAATACAATTTTGACCTAGGATATTAGTCAAGGATACAGTATTGTAAGTACCTTGAGTTGAGGATGGCTATGTAAGTCAGACCTCACTACTAAGCAAAGTCTTTGAACACCTTTTGAAGGAAAAAGGTATTCAAAGGACATGAAGTAACATGGAAAACTGGATAAAATGCAATGGATTTTAAACAAAAATCCATTGTGTCATATTAGACCAGTATCTATCTTTGATAACTGATTTGTTAGACAGGGTTGAGGTAACAGATCAAATATATATGTAGGTTTAAGTAAAGCCTATAAGGTACCCTGCCTCATGGAAAAATATTTTTCAGGAGATAAACAAAAGGTAATAATATGCATTAGAAGAGAGATAAGAAATTAATTTCCTGTCTAGCCAGCTTAGGTCATCTTACAAAGGGTGTTTTAGAATGGAGAGTGGCTATCAGGGATGTGTGCTTCAGGCCCTAGTCTTGGGAACAGTCCTGTTACACATAAATGAGCTTAATGCATGAAGCAGTGTTCATAAGCAGTTTTCATAAACAGGTGCAAAATAAAGCCAGAATGATGTAACCACTACTGAGGATCATTAGATTATTCAAGTAAAGAGATAATCTTGAGGACAGCAATAATAGAAAATGAAGAAATGTAGCAATATATAATATAGTTGAGCCTCTAATGAAGTGACAATGCACTGCAAAACATTATTGTTTAATACATATTCTTCCTTAGCTGGTGAGTCCTTATTTTTATGTAAGCAATAACGCTGCCTTATAACACAAGGAGAACTTCTTAGTAGTTACAATGCAAAAGCAGCATGGCTTTGGGTGGCAGTAAACAGATTCAATTTGCTCAAGAATTGCTTTGATAAGTTACTTAGGCACAAGGAGATTTGTCATACCTTAAGAACAGATGTTGGGGATGTTTTTTGTAATCTGTAGATTTGCTCATGTGCAGATGCCATTTGAATAACCTGGATTTACATCTGTGTGTGCAAATATAACTGCAGATTCCTTTTCAGTGGAGGCCATGAAGTGTTAGTAGGAAAATGGAGTTAATTTGATCCATGAGGTTTGTGACATGTTTTTAAAACCAAAAAGCGTGTAAAAAGTGTGTCTGTTTAAAACCACTTGATAAAAATATTTACCTGTATTTCAGGTTTTTCTTGCTTAAATGTTTGGCTTTAATCTTATTCTTAAAAACAAACAACAACAACAACAACAACAAAAAACACAAAAAAAAAAAGGGACAAGTGTTTAATTAATAGTTGCTGTTTGCATACTTTTCTGTAGAATAGAATAAACCAGGTTGGAAGAGACCTTCAAGATCATTGCATCCAACCTATCAACCAATCCAACCCACCTAAACAACTAAACCATGGCACCAAGCACCCCATCAAGTCTCCTCCTGAACACCTCCAATGAAGGTGACTCCACCACCTCCACGGGCAGCCCATTCCAATGGGCAATCACTCTCTCTGTATAGAACTTCTTCCTAACATCCAGCCTAAACCTCCCCTGGCACAGTCTGAGACTGTGTCCTCTTGTTCTGGTGCTGCTTGCCTGGGAGAAGAGACCAACCTCGGCCTGTCTACAACCTCCCTTCAGGTAGTTGTAGAGAGCAATGAGGTCACCTCTGAGTCTCCTCCTCTTCAGGCTAAGCAACCCCAGCTCCCTCAGTCTTTCCTCATAGGGCTTGTGTTCCAAACCCCTCACCAGCTTTGTTGCCCTTCTCTGGACACGTTCTAGCAAGTCAACTGCTCAGAAGGTGTAGTCACACTTTACACTTCTCTCAGGCACTGTATTTCAGCGCTTCATAAATATTACTTAAACTTTGCAAAAGTATACTGCCTTCTGGGTTCAGCAGATGGGAATCCTGGCTCAGCTAGTGTGATTTGCCTTGTCAATGCCTTTCTCAGTTTATTATTCTGCGAAACAGGGTTGCTAATGTGATATTTGACCTACTTTGCAGGTGTGTTGTAATATGCTCCGTTTCTGAGAAATTATTAATGCAGCTCTCTCTGGTTCTTATTTAAAGTATCTTCAAAATATTTTCAAAAAGAGTTACCATTTGAAAAGCAGAGGCTTTTGTACTTACATTTCAAAGTCTAAATAAGTGGGAAGATTTCTCAAAAGAAAATGACAGTTCTCACTGAGTATTGTGGACCGTAATGTTAACTATTTCCAGTTCACACTGTGATTGTCCAACAAATAAGAACTCATTTCTTTTTTAAGGGGCTGTGTTTTAAAGCCTTGTTATTAGTCATTGTAAAGACTAAAAGAGACGTGAAACTGGAAAAAATGAGGATCAAAAGGAATTCAAATGGGATGATATTTTTATAGCAGCATAAGCTACTCTATCATTGGAGTGACTTCATTCCACTTTGACTGTCAAGTTTTTAATGTCATCATCAGTTATGCTAATTTACAAAGCAGAGGTGAAATGAGGCAGGTAGTACAACATTTTGGCAGTTTGAGACAGAATTTGAAATGAAAATGTGATTAGATAACAGATTCATATGCAGAGTATAATGATTTGTCTTTATCTGTGGTAATGTCATCGTCTGAAATAAACTTGAAATTTACTCATCCTGCTTTACTCAACTCCTTAAATTCTCTTTACTTAACTGACTTTTGCAATCATGAGTCTCATGTAGCTTAATTCTAGACCAATCTATTGAGAAGACTGCAAGAGGCACTTTCTATTAAAACCCCTAAAAACGTTATTGGTACATGTAAGTGTTATTTGCTTAGATCCTTTTCAAGAAGACTGCTTTGATAGCAAGTTCAGATAGATGTCATGATAGGGTTGTGTTGTCATTTAAAAAATGAAATCTTCTCTCCTTTTGAACTGTGTGGTCTTGTGTATTTCTTTATGTGATGATATAAAAGAACAATACCAGAGTTTTGAAATTAGTAGTACTAGATGGTATGTAAAGGGAAAGGATGGAGAAGGAATCATACTGCAGTTTGAACTCCAGTTTGTTATAATTATTTACTTCAGCTTCCCTATTGTAAGAATTCATCCATTGTAGCCATTGAGACTGCTTGTTCTCAAGTGGCAGCAATGGTACTTGGATACCTACAGTTAATATTTCATCTAGTGTTGATAATAGGTGTGTACAAACTGAGGAATATATTTTGATACATAATCTCTTTTTGGAATTATGACACAATTAATCTGAACTTTTGATAAAAGCTAGACACCTTTAGCTTTGAATTTTTTGGCCTGTCCTCTAAAGTCTATTTTGTTTTCTAATATTTGTGCTATGTGCTTATGCAGTGGACGAAAAGAAGCAGCTTTCACACACCTTAGTGCAACAAAAATAACAGCAGCTGTCCAACTATGGGGCATGATTTGACAGAGTAGCCCTGCACAAAAGGATTGGGGGTGCTGGTGGATGACAATCTGGACATGAGCCAACAATGGGCACTTGCAGCCCAGGTGGCCACTTGCATCCTGGGCTGCATCAAAAGAAGCATGGGCAGCAGGTTGAGAGAGGTGGTTCTGCCACTTTATTCTTGTGAGACCTCTGTGTCCAGCTCTGGAGCCCTCAATACAAGAAGGACATAGACGTGATGGAGTGGGTTCAGAGGAGGGCCAAAAAAATGATTCAAGGGCTGGAGCACCTCTCTTACAAAGACAGGCTGAGAGTTGTGGCTGTGCAACACTGAGAAATGAAGGCTGTAGGGAGACCTTGTGGTGACTTTACAGTACCTGAGGGGAGCCTACATGAAAGCTGGGGAGGGACTGTTTCCAAGGGCATGTAGCAACAGGACAAAGGGCAATGGTTTTAAACTAGAGAAGGGTAGATTCAGCTTGGACATTAGGAAGAAATTCTTTACTATGAGGGTGTCAGAACACTGGAACAGGTTGCTCAGAGTTGGAGGGAGAGGCCCTGTCCCTGGAGTCATTCAAGGTCAGGTTTGTTGGGCTTGAGCAATCAAGGTCAGGTTTGTTGGGCTCGAGCAATCTGATCTAGTTGGGGATGCCTCTGCTTACTGCAGAGGGATTGGATTAGATGACCTCCAGACCTTTCCAACCCAGTGCGTTCTATGATACTGTGTAAATTATCCTTCTGAACTGTTTTGCTGGGTTTGATTTCTGCTGTCTTTTATAAGAATGTATCCATGGTATGTGGTGTTTAGACTTACACATTTCTAAAAGAGATTCTGGAAAAGATTCATTAACATGGGTTTATATAATATATTGTCTAGGTTTTATACAGCAATTCTCTTCCAAATACCTGAACTTTCCTAATCTGAACTCTTTGTAAGCTTGTGTAGAAGATACTTTCTTTGACCTGCTAGAAATTCTATGAGATTTCTCAGCTTCAATTCACTTGTCCTAAGGAATGAAGTCCTGAGTTGGTGTAAAATACTTGATTTGATGCTTCTTCCTCTTTGCTCTGACTTCTGAATCAATTCAGTCAAGTTTGTTTTGGTTAATAGTATTACTGTAGATGAGTAGACACGACATAAGAATCTGTCATTTAAACATACTTTACCTTCAAATGCTGTCTGAGATTAAGACTTCTGAAGTGCTGTATTGCCTGTCTTATCTTACCTTTATCTACTTTGCAAATACTTCTACAGGATACTCCAATAAATATACGGGCTAATTTATAAATCTTTATTTATTGACGATATATTAACAATTATTTCTCTTTACTTACCAGAACAAAAAATCACAACATAACATTACTTATTGGTCAGCAATTAAGCATGATGAATTACAGAAAAGTGTATTAAAAAAGCTGAAAACGAAAGGGCTGACTCTAACTCTAACTTCCTCCAGCCAAGTTACTGAAATGATACTTAAAACTATAGAAATAAACTGTTGTGTTTTAAACTGTCAGAGGCAGTTATTGGAATAATATGACCCTGTACTAATGTCAGTGATATTCTTGTGTCCTGTGCTAAACAGTTTTGTGTAATCGATTTTGTGTAAGAATGGGCTGCTCGGGGAGGTGGTGGAGTCACCATCACTGGTGGTGTTCAGGAGGAGACTTGATGGGGTGCTTGGTGCCATGATCTAGTTGTTTAGGTGGGTTGGATTGGTTGATAGGTTAGACGCGATGATCCTGAAGGTCTCTTCCAACCTAATCCATTCCATTCCCATGATTTCCAAAATGACAGGTCTGACACATCAAAAAGAAAAATCAATCTGATTTTTATTTGATCCACAAGATAGTGAGGTGTGTATGGGAATAGGGATAGGGGATAGGGAAGTGCATGGCACAAGAAACTAAAAGGTCCATATTCTTTCTAGTCTGCGACTAACTTTGTCTGATATTTGACATGCCACTTAACCTCACCTGTCTTCCCTTTTTAGTCTCTGATATTACTGATGAAGACAGTCATCTCATCCAGAACTTTGAAATCTCTGGGTAAAAAAAATTGTCACGTGATCGATATGACCTCTTTTTGAAAGGAGTTCAAGGGCTGAGCTGGGGGCCAGGGTGGGTGGTAGAGTAGGAGAACTGAACCACTCTTACTACAAAAATGCTTGTTCCAGGTCAGAGTTGAGCTGCAGGAGAGAAGGTTTAGATTGGATCTTAGGAATAAGTTCTTCAGTATGAGGGTGGTGAGGCTCTGGAATGGGTTGCCCAGGGATGTCGTAGACACCTCCTCCCAGGTGAAGTTTAAGGCCAGGTTGGATGGCCTTGAGCAGCTGAGCTTAGTTGAGAAGTGTCCCAGTGCATGGCCGGGAGATTGGAGCAGATTATCTCTACGGTCCCTTCCAACCGAAGCTGTTCTGTGGTGGTGTACTTTAACAATGCATGGCTGTTGGGTGTGCTTGTGAATATCAATTATGATAAAAATAATAAGTTAAAATGTATCTGTGTAATTCCCTCAACTTTCTGTTTGTAGCCATTTCTCTTACGGTATCAGGCTGATTGTCATTTACAGGAAAGCACTCTGACAATGAGAAAAAGGTGCCTGAGAAGTACACATTTCTATTCCTGTCACTCTGGGACATGGAGGTGTTCTCCTGTGAACCTTCTCAAGCTAGCAAATTGAAAGGAGCCTGTGACATGTGAAATTGAGAAAGAAAGGTTTAATAGCAGAGCATTCTTTTGCCCTTACAGTTTTGACAAAGAACCTCTTGCAACATTATCTTCTGAGGCAAGCAGAAGGCTTTTTTGTGTTGGTTGTTTTTTTTTCTATTCCTTTTCTTTCTTCCCCCTGAAAGAAAAGATGACAGCAGATTATCTTTTGTGGCTGCAGGAACATTGTCAGGCTTGTGTGTTTGTTTAAGAGTGAGACAGACCTTTGAACAGACCTAGCATCATTTTGAGCCACTCTGTGTCAGGCATTTTTATTTGCCTGCATCTCAGTTCCATCACTAAGGAAACAGACAACTCATTCAGATCTTAGCCATATCTGCTGAGCTACATCCGCTTCAAGTTCTCTTCCTAGCATCAATAATGTGCAGAAAATACTCCTCAGTTTCCTTGAGGAATTAAGATTGGCAGGTCACAGCTCCCAGGCAGTATTTGTGGCCCTGATATACGAAGTTACTCTGGTTTACTCTGTATTGCATGGTCTTCACCTGCAGAGATAGACTTCCAGCTAAGGTCTAGAGCTAGGTCCCTGTGTGTGTATGTGGGGTAGCATTATAGGATGGCCTAAGAATGGCTGGAGATTTCAAATACGCACAACCAGCACTAATACTAACAGTGTAGTGCTATCCAAAAGCACTCCATTTGGACAAGACAGTGTGCTGTAATCTTGGTAGCGTGCACTTTGAAACTCCTCAGGATAAAATGAAACATGATCAAATGAAAGTCATTTTGGGACCATCACTACAAGCAAGGCCTAGACGGAGTTGATAGATGGAGTGATGGATTGTGTCCAAAGGTGATGAGTGGTCTACAGAAGTCTTCTGAGAACTCAATAAGGAAACTGGGGTTGTTTAGCCTGGAGAAAAGGAGGCTCAGGGGAGAGCGTCTTGCTCTCTACAGCTACTGGAAAAGGAGAGGTTGGTCTTTTCTCCCAAGCAACAAATGAGAGTACAAGAAGAAACAGCCTCAAGTTGTGGCAGGGAGGTCTGAGGTTGAATATTAGGAGAAATTTCTTTATCACTGGAACAGGCTGCCCAGGTAAGTGTTTGAGTCACTATCTCCGGAGGTATTTAAAAGATGTATAGATATGGTGCTGAGGAACATGATTGAGTGTTGTCTTGGCAGTGCTGGGTTAATGCTTGGACTTGATGGTCTTAAACATCTCTTTCAATCAAAATGATTCCATAATTATTTCAAGGAAATAAAAAAATCTACATTGGTCAAAAATGAGCTCTGTAGTACTAGTATACAAGTGCTAGTAAAGCTTACTTCATGACACTTCAGTGGTGATAAGAAAATAACTAAATCATTTTAACTCAAACATTTCCATTTTGAACATTCCCCCTCACCCCCAGTAACCAAGGGATGATTATTTTGGGAAAGAATTGTAACTCACTTTCTTCTCTCCTCCCATTCTGGACCTGCCCTAATAATCCTTGTTTCTCAGATGCTGAGGTAAACTATGATAAACTGTGTAAAAATTGATGGGAGCATGGAGGGGCTGGGAAGTAGCAATAAGGGACGAGGAATAGAGTACTGGGATGAATTTTACATTTGGGTGTCTGTCAGGCAAGCTAGATGGAAGGGCTTGGGAAGGAGGGTCACTAGTTTGGTTGTTTTACGCACTTGATATTTCAGTGGAGAATTGGGAAGTGAGCAAAGTTCTGCAATGAGGAGGTGGATGAGAAAAAGGCTAGCACATGCACTGATCACTGACACATGGACAAAAGAGATTTGAGGAAAAAAATGCTTGTGCCATAGGGTACACAAAGGGCTGTATGAAATAGAGACATTTTCTCTCTTTTGCAGCTTTAAAAATGCAAAGTGTTTCTAGTGTGTTGTTATTAAGAGTGAGCTCCTGCTAAAGGGTTTCTGTGCAGTGTCATGCACAGAGGTGCCTCCAATTTATTACTGAAATTTCTGAGAACAAATAGCATAGAAATAACAAAAATATAAGCACATGGATTTGCATTTTTCCTTGCCAAGAGTTTTCTATCATGTTTATACACATCCTCTCCTTCACGCTCCACTCCCAAATTTTAGGTCTGAAATTAGATCCAAGATTGAAATGGTATTAATTAATGTAATTTTACATTGTTTGGTTAAAAAACAAAATTAGAAAAAAATTAAACACTAAATAAATCAAACCTTAAGAAAGAATAAATAATGCTGGTTTTAATTTCCTTGTCTTTCAGCTTGTTCTTAGCCAATACCCTTTACCCAATACCAGCGTGATTTCTTCAAAACAAGCTTCCCATTGGCTTTTAGACATTACTGTACTCACTTTCTTTCTACTGCAGAATGCTATCTGATTGGAGTCTTGTCAATCATAGCTACTTATTTGAGTTGTATTTGGGATAAAAATAAAAATTCCTTAATATTGTGATGTTGGAACTGTGGTATTTTCTTGCAAGGGCCAAACTGTGTTCCCTTTCTCCTTCTCTCTTTGAATGCATCACCTCCATGACCAGCTGCTGTGGTTGTAACCTCATGCGTGGTATCGGGGTGAATTGCTGTACATTTTACCTTGTGAAATGTGAAGGATGCAACTGTAGAAAGGAGACATAAGCTGAGACTGGTAACTGAGTTTATCAGCTATTCTTAAGCACTGCAGCAGTGTTGTTGGTGCGCCAGTTGCTGCAAGGCGAAGCTATTGCTGCCCTATAATTCATGAAGGAAGAGTCTGACTCAGTACACACAGTTTCATTTCCTAGCTTTTACAGGATGCTGCTTACTACTCTTTTCTTGCCCAACTCTCAGGAGATGTTAGAATAACATAAAGTTCAGGTATCTGTCCCCAAACTAACAATTGCTATTAATAATTCATAATTAATTTTTTTTCTTGGTAAGGATTGTGTTTACAGGGGCACTATAACTTTAAATCATGAGCAAAAGTTAATGAAAACCATACTGGGGAAAAAAAACAAACAAACAAACAAGAGAAAACATAAAGGTTTTATAAAGGTAGGAAATTAATTTGTAGAAAAGAAAGTAAATCAAAATGCAGTTGTGAACTATGGGGGAAAAACACCCTTGACACAGTAAATTGATAAAGAAAATACTCAATAGGATGAAGCTGAATAAAAGCAATATTATTTTTTTTTATTTAACCTCTTTTGTTTAGCGTAATATTGTCTCTTTTCTATCCAACCACATTAGTCATCTCCTCTTCTTCAGAGAACTCCTAAAACAAAGCTTTTTTTTCATGCACTTTCTGTTGTATATTTGATATAAGTAGGCTGTGTTATATATTTTGTGGATTTTTTTTTGTTTAAATGGATGCAATACTGTAAGCCAAAGCAGTCATATGACTTCCAGCACAGCAGTCTTGGTGCTTAGGAAGTTTTGAGGAGTTAACAAAAAAAAGTATGTTTCCAAAAGTTGTAACCAGGGGGAAATAGTCTGCCTTGGGCAGATTTTCAAATTCCCTTCCCTGTTTGCATTTCTGAGTAAATAAAACATCCTGGGAAGATAAGAAAGTGAAAAATCTCCATAAAGGTGTTAATGAAAGTACGATAGCATGTTAATGCAGCTGAGTGCAGCACTCTGTCATCAGACTGTGGGCTGGCTCTGGATGCACCTGACAGGTGCCTAGCAAGTATAAGGTCTTGGCAACTGCCTGTCATAATACAAAAACTGAAGATACTTATTGATAAACAACCTCTGCAAAGGCAGAATACCTTAGTGTAACAGGCAGAGTTCACTCTATGTACATCCTTTGGAGCTCGGATATTTTGGGGGTTTAAAAGATTTATTTATTTATCTATTTTTCACTTAATGGAGGAAACTCTTTCCTTATAACCACCATGACCAAATGTCTCCTAGTCTCAGTATCCCTTAAAAACATTCTCAATGTAGGTAAATTTCATTAATATTTTATTAAATGATTAATGAAGTAGCTTTGCTTTCAAGTGTGGGATGACTGCTGGGCCCCATGTTTTTCAACATCTTTATTGATGATCTGGATGAGTGCATTGAGTCCATCATCAGTAAATTTGCAGATGACACCAAGCTGGGGGCAGGAGTTGATCTGCTGGAGGGCAGAGAGGCTTTGCAGAGGGACCTCGACAGGCTGGACAGATGGGCAGAGTCCAATGGCATGAGATTTAACACATCCAAGTGCCGGGTTCTGCACATTGGCCACAACAACCCCAGGCAGCGCTACAGGCTGGGGTCAGAGTGGCTGGAGAGTGGCCAGGCAGAGAGGGACCTGGGGGTACTGGTTGATGGGAAGCTGAACATGAGCCAGCAGTGTGCCCAGGCAGCCAAGAGGGCTAACCGCATCCTGGCCTGCATTAGGAATAGTGTGGCCAGCAGGAGCAGGGAGGTCATTGTGCCCCTGTACACTGCACTGGTTAGGCCGCACCTTGAGTACTGTGTCCAGTTCTGGGCCCCTCAGTTTAAGAAGGACATTGAGACACTTGAACGTGTCCAGAGAAGGGCAACAAGGCTGGGGAGAGGCCTTGAGCACAAGCCCTATGAGGAGAGGCTGAGGGACCTGGGGTTGTTTAGCCTGGAGAAGAGGAGGCTCAGGGGCGACCTCATTGCTCTCTACAACTACCTGAAGGGTGGTTGTAGCCAAGAGGGGTTGGCCTCTTCTCCCTAGCAACCAGCACCAGAACAAGGGGACACAGTCTCAAGCTGCACCAGGGGAAGTTTAGGCTGGAGGTGAGGAGAAAGTTCTCCACCGAGAGAGTTATTCGTCATTGGAATGGGCTGCCCGGGAGGTGGTTGAGTCTCCGTCCCTGGAGGCGTTCAGGAGGGGACTGGATGTGACACTTGGTGCCATGGTCTGGTTGTGAGGTTGTGGTTACAGGTTGGACTCGATGATCTTCAAGGTCTCTTCCAACCTTGGTTATTCTATTCTATTCTATTCTATTCTATTCTATTCTATTCTATTCTATTCTATTCTATTCTATTCTATTCTATTCTATTTATTCTATTCTATTCTATTCTATTCTATTCTATTCTATTCTATTCTATTCTATTCTATTCTATTCTATTCTATTCTATTCTATTCTATTCTATTCTATTCTATGACTATTGTTAAAAGCACAGGAATATTCTCAAGTTTTGATATCTAGGACTTACTATAAATATTCATATGAGAGAATCTGCAGAACAGGTGTAAGTAGCTGTCTAGGATGTTTCAGAAAAACTTTTGGAATCCTGTCCACACTGGAATTTTTAATGAAGGTTGATGGGCATTTGAATGCACAGAATCCCCATTAGACTACTTGTGTGTGTGTGCAGAGGAATCTATTAACACTGGGGGTCAGATGCTACCTTGGAAAAATGGATTTGTTCATAAAGTTTGTTTGTTTGGTTTTTTTTTTTGTTATTAACTTTTGACATCTTTCTCAAGAACTACCAGAATGCTCAGACTCCCCGTGTTTTGCTACCTAATCTGTTGGCTTAAGGCACATTTACGTTCAGAGCTGCACTTCTAAACTTGAATCAGGTAATTAAGTAACAAATTAGGTATTTTGACTGTCCAGTGCACTAAAGGTCTCCATTTAAGATTTTGAACTGTTTTAAGTCAGTTTTGAAATATCACCATTGAGACATCATGACTTCAAATAAAGGTTGGGTGTAATTTCTCCAACCTGGCCAGCTGAGTCATTCTGAGAACAGGCAAGGAGATATTTTTTTCTTTTGAAGTAACACTAGCAGACCAGTGGTAAGATGAAACAAACTGCTAGCTGAAAATAGTTAGTAGGCATATGCAACACAGTCCTCCAAAGATAGATTGCTTCCCTTTTCTTATATCCTGTCTAGCCAGTGTTATTGAGTAGGAGTTTCTGTTCTGAAATGGGAATACTCTGTGCCGCTGTCTGGTCTGGAAACATCTCTTTTGAGAACAGAAAAGGAAATAACTAATGTTTGAAATCATCTGTAAATTAAGTGTGGTGGTGGTGGTTACATCATAATTTAAAAAATAATGAAGTTTTACATGTAGTAGAACTTTTAAACCATGAAGATTCAGTCTCTGAAAATGTGTGACTCTTTATATCTTACATAGCCAGTGAGCTTTGCTGAGGCAGGGAAATGCTGCACTCAGATGGTCTTCTCATCATCATCTTCATGGCTGCTCATGGTTTAGTTATGTGGAAGCCTTGTGTAAAAAAAAAAAAAAAAAAAAAAAAAAAAAAAATGGCTGGATGGCCAGGGCCAGTGTGTTGGTGAATGGAGCTAAACCCTAGCAGCAGCTGGCCATGAGTGGTGTTCCATGGGCCTCAGTAATGAGGCACATTCTTTTTAATATCGTTGTGATGTGGATGGAAGGGATCGAAGGTACCCTCAGTAAGTTTGTACAGGATGAAAAGCTGGGAGGGAGTGCTGATCTGTTTAAGGGTAGGAAGGCTCTACAGAGGGACCTGGACAGTTGCATGAAATTCAGGAAGGCCAGTTCTGGGTCTTGCACCTGAGTCGCAACAACCCCACGCAACAATACAGACTAGGGGCTGAGTGGCTGGAAAGCAGCCCAGTAGAGAGAGACCTGGGGATGTTGATTGAGACCTGGCTGAACACGAGCCAGCAGTGTACCCAGGTGGCCAAGAAGGCCAACAGCATCCTAGCCTCTCAGGAAAGCAGGACAAGGGAAGTGACTGTCCAACCCTACTCAGCACTTAAGAGGCTGCACCTGCATACTGTATTCAGTTTTGGTCAATCATAAGAAAGGCAATGAGGCTCTGGATCAGGTGCAGGAAGAACAGCGGAGCTAGTAAGGGATCTAGAGAACAGGTCTTAAGAGAAATAGCTGAGAGAACTGGGCCTGTTTCATCTGGAGAAAAGGAGCCTGAGAGGAGACCTCCTTGCTCTTCACATCTACCTGAAAGGAGGCTGAAGTCAGATGGGGGTTGGTCTTTTCTCCCTACTAACAAGTGATAAGACCAGAGAAAATGGCCTCAGTTTGTACCAGGGAGGGTTCAGATTTGCTATTGGACGCTTCTATCTTGTTTTGGATGCTTCTGGAAGAATTATAGGATTCTCTGGTATGCTGCAGTTGAGAACACTGAAAGTGTGTACTTCAGTTCAACAGTTTTGTTTCTTTGGGTTTGCCCTAGAAATTAGACTAGAGCATCCATATATCAGGAGCTTAATATATATTTTATTTTAGCTTAACATTGCAGCCATCTGAGAAAATTATTTACACAGAGAAACACAGTAATTAATGAAATCGCTCATGTGAGACATCTCTGTAAATCATGTCAGTTTATACTAAAAAGGAACAAGTAATTGATATCCTTGGGTGACAGATTAAAGAGGAAATAGAAAAGTAAGAAATATTGTACTGTATTTAAAAACTGTTAGAATTATAAAGTCTATTTAAGACATCTGCCTGCAAAGTAGAAGAAAAATTTATGCAAATTCCTTTATGCTGGGTAGCCAGTAAGACACTTTGCTATTGAAAAATGCCAGCTATTCTTGAACATTGGAGGTTGGTCATCTCTGCTTTCCAGTGCAGCACAGTCCAGTGCTGAGAGATGCCCTGCTTTCAGCAGGCTTAGATACTTATCCAGAAAGATTATTGTGTAGTTGCACTAAGGATTTCCTGTACTGAAAAAGCCAGGTGTGTAGGGCACAGAGTTTTCTAATAAACTAGGCCCTTTTCCAAGGTTGTAACTGCTTTTATTTTAGTATCAAGATAAACATCCTCTGTGTATTTAAAGCTGCACACTGGTAAAAAAGGCTAACTACTAGGTTTTGGCCATGTTAAGCAGTTCTGCTGTAGGTCTTTTTTTTTTTTTTGTAGCTTTGTGAGTTTGTCTCTTTAAAAGATAAAGCAAAGTAATCAGGCCTTGCTTCCTAACTCATTGAAGAGATGGAATAGTGCTCTGCTAGTTTACAACAACAAAATCTGATCTACTTGTCCTCCCAAAATGTTCATTTTCTATAAGTCGTCTTGGACCATTCTTCACCAATGTCTGCCTCCACTTCTCAGGATCCTCCTCTGCAATAGCCAGACCTGTGGAAAGACATCCTTAAATTGATCAAGCCACTGAGAAAAGCAGGAAAGGTGACAGCTGGTAATGTGGGAGACTATCAGTGGAAACGAACAGTGAAGCAGGGGAGGACTACACAATTAATTAATTCTCTTCCTTGATCCCTCTGTTAGACTTAGATGTATCTAATAGTCCTAATTTCCCAGCTGCACTGAGGCAAGGCAATTTATGTGTGTTGTCAGGTCACCATTTTAGTCAGTCACAGATAAAACAAACATCCTGTAACCTCAAGTGAACCCCCTCCCCACTAGTTTCCTGCCATTTTTAATGGCTTCTGTTCCAGGTATTTTTCTCTTCCCTTCAGAATTAGACTGGAAAGTTCTGCATGTAACTTACTACACTGTAACTTTACACTAGTAACAGTTGTCCTCTTGTTGTTGTTTGCCTCCCCCCCACCCCTCACTTTTCTTTGTATCTAAATCTGTAAATACTACAAAAATAACTTTGACTTCTGTGTTGCTTTATGCTTGTCTATATCAGGTGACATTATCATTTAATCAGTTTTGTGAACTACAATGCCAATTTCTTGTATAGTACTAAATCCAGGTTGTTTCTGTGGATTAATTGTGCTTTACTCTAGCTTTTGGCAAAGCAAGAACTGATGACACTAGTTTTTGTTTGCTGTTCTTTGAACAGCCATCATTCAAGATTCTAAGCTTGAATCTAAACACACTCTTTTGCTGTGACCCAAAATATTTACTCATGTATGTACTGCTCTGCTGAAAGAATGCTTTCCATTGAGAGAAAAATTTAATGGTCTTGTTTGGCTGTTACTACAGTTACTACTACATTAAGATCCATTTTATTTTTTTCATTCTACCTTGGATTTATTATTAAGGATTAGATTTAATATCAGGGACTGAATAGTTTGTGCATTAAGCCAATATTGTAAGTCAATGGCATTTGAGATTCATTCTGACTCTTCTATGAGGAGGACTTAAATATGGCTACTCAGTACAGAGATTAAATTAGCATGGTAGTTTACATCTTCATTGAAAAGTGAGCTTTTAAAATAGAAAGTGATGGCTTGATACTTCATGTGGAATTACACTACTTATTCATCCTTTGCTCTGAGGTTTGAGATGTGTGTCTGTTACACCTATCGAGGTAACATAAGCTCATTTCTCTGTATGTGGCTGACATTACCACAGTGACAGACATGCCATCCTAGTATGGTATAAGAACAGTGCCCTTTGACAAGAAAAGCAAACATGTCTTAATCTGGTTGGCAAGTGTTCCCAGATCAATGTTTGTTGCTGTTGATGGCAGGTTGTTTTGGATTGGTAGGCAGTATTAGCTGCTTCATAGAAATATGACAAATAAGGGCAGATGAGGAACACGTCACTCACTCAGGCTATTATTGTGATCTTTGATGAAATTCAGAGCCACACTAGAAACTTAATGATAGTTAAATATCATCTGTGGTAAAGACACCTGAAGGTCACACATTATAGGGGAATCGCCCTACTTGTAAACACAGATTTTTGAGATGAGGTTCAAATATTGCAAAATAGAGAAAATGTCATAAAATACAGATTAAAATATAGGTCTGTGCCACCCTCTTTGGATTTTTTTTTTTTTTTTCCTGAGTACATCAATGCTAGTTAAGAACCAGGGCTTGGATCTATTCAGATAAACTATGAAGCCTCTATGTGGCAAGTTATGGGAGGTAAATCAGATACTCCCAGAGCAGAATTCTGTGTCAAAGTCAATATCTTTAAGAAGTTGGCAACTAGTAAAGACAAAACATAGTTAATATTTTGAGACTTCTGAAGCAGTGCAGAAAGGTGTATTTGCATTTAATTTTTACCACCTGTGGTACTTTAAAACTATTTTGTTCAAATTAGATGGCTGCAAGGGTAAATATCACCTGATAAGAGATGAAGTGGAGGAAAATCATGATACCTCTCAAGTAACTATGTATTCATCTGGATTTTTCCAGGAATAGCCAAGGTTGGCACTCCAGCTGCAGAAAACCATGAATCATTCCCCTCAGAAAGCCTATACATCAGTTTTCCTCCCTTAGAGTGAAAGTAGGGTGGGAAGAAAAACATAGAAATAGTCAGTGGAACGAAAAAATGTCTAGCATGATTTTTCAACAGTAAATCAAATGGTTATGCCAGTTCTGGCAAGGTGGTTTTTTTTTTTTTTTTGCATAACATAAGTATGTGCATTTTAGAATGGACAGATGCTATTAGATTCCTTCTTGGTAAGGAAGTCCTCTGAAACCATCAAGCTTCTGCATAAAAGTAGGTCAAGGAAGGCTTCTTCCAAAATTTGTGCTTTAGCTGCAAATAGGATATTATTCCTCATTTTCATGTCCAAAAGACCATATTAAATCCGACCTTGAGCTTATGTATAGTCTTGCTTGACCTTTATTTAGATGCTTCTGCTAGAAAATTGCCTTTTGTGTCACTTAAAATATATTTCACTGTCATCATTAGTCAGTATTAAAAAAGGAGAGTTTTCAATCCAGTATAGATGCAGCACTGTGGAATTCTGACTTCACCAATGTCTGACGGCACTAAGATTTTCTTCCAGCTGCTTTATTGTATCAAATGTTTTCTTCCCTCTGCCCACCTCAGTTTTTTTCCTCTGGATTACAAAAAGTATTTTACCTTTTTTTTGACAAAGGAATGTATGTGTTTTTTATATACAGAAGCATTCAATTATGCATTTGTGCAATAACAATTATATTTGCATAACTGCAGTGCTGTCATGTTTTCATCACTTTAATCTCAAGAAGGTCAATGACATCCTGGCTTGTATCAGAAATAGTATGGCCAGGAAGACTAGGGTTAACTGATTGTCCCCCTGCACTCAGTACTGGTGAGGCTGCATCTAATATATTGTGTTCAATTTTGAGTCCCTCACTACAAGGAGGACAGTGAGGTGCTGGAGTGTGTCTGAAGAAGGACAACCAAGTTGATGAGGGGTCTAGAACACAAGTCATCTTGTTCTGTTATTTCTTCTAAATATCAACCTATTTCTTTTTGTAGCAAGATCAGTGACCCTGCCTGCAGACAGCAAGCTGATCGCTTAAGAAACACTCACTAGCTGGTTTTGTGGCTTGCTTCTCCTGTGACACCACACTTGATGAGAAAGTTTTGATAAGAGATAGAACAATAGAAAAATAGAGATCTATCAAGTTATTGCATTCTTTCTTTCCACCATTTTAAAACATTCTCGTTTTTTCTTTCCAGACTGTATACCATAACGTAGGCATTGTTCCACCTCTTGGCAAGTACTGTTATGTCCACAACTTTGAAAAGGAAAAAAACTCTCATGAACAGTGTGCATTATCTTTGAATGCAAAGTTAAAAGCATAACTTAATGTTACTGTACCAGTAGAAATGGACACCTGGGTCAACAATTGGTGCTTTAACTACTTTGTATTGTAGTTCATTCACCTGCATAAAGGAATATTGCAAGGTGTTTTGAGACCTGTGCTGATATCACATAACATACTTCCAGTATGAAAATTGGGTCAAAAAAGAACCCAAATTTGCATGTGTTAAAATGGGTGGAAGAAATCCCCTTGATTTCTGTGATGCTGGTCATGGCCCGTGCAACTCCTGTGAAGTTATGTTGTGGATCTGCTGTGAATCTGGGATAGGAAGCCAAAGATAACTCACATGTGGTTAAGTAGGTGGTAAAGCAGGGAGTTTTGTAAGATTCACCTTAAATTTTCAGAGGATTTCTAACACAGCAGGTTTTGCATACTTGGTGAAATTTATATCCTAAAACTAGAGCCATTTTAAAGGAAAAGTTATTCAATATCCTTGTGTTCTATGGCCAGGCAGTATTAACAATAATAGGAACACACAGCAGCAGCATGAAAACAAACTTGCATACTGTTTTGACATATGCATCTCACGGGAAGATTGCTAATAGCTGAAAATGCCAATCATTACATAAAGTGAGTCATTCTCAGGAGTAGGTAATACCCACTGATATTATGTGTGGCAACCAGTCATGACCATTATTTAAAGTATTCTAGAGAGATTGTGGTCTTCAAAATTGGTCTGCTACAAAAAGAACTGTGCTTTTATCTTGTCATAAGCACAGAAAAGGAAGAGTTGCTTTTAGAGGGACTTGGGAATGAAGAAAATAAATTGCTGAAGAAAAATAATATACATGTATCCATATTTTTAATGTTGGTAAGACAGAAAAATAGTACCTCTCACTCACTCCATGTGCAGATAGTGCTGCTGGAGAATGAACATTGACAATTATGGGAGTGAATATTCTAGTCTGAATATTGTAAGCGCTCAGTTATTTCCTGACAGCTAGAGAAGACAGACTATAATAATGCCCTGCATTGGGGAGTAGAGTGGTGCTGCCTCTGGAGATACATAGCCATAGGGCACAGCTGCTGGTCTTTTACTAGCTGTATGTACTGTGCCGAGAGAGTGAAAAAGGGAGTGGATGAACTGTACCTCTATTCTGCCCTTTTTTTCCTAGTTGCTTCCCATACAGTTGCTTCCTTTATAGTGCTCTCAGCAGTGAAAGATCTTACTACACCTCTTACAAAAGTCGTGTTGTCTTTTCTCATTCTTGGCTCCCAAGACTGGACCTGACATTGGTATTCGAAAAGCTGTTATCTCTCTGCACCCGGACATTGTTTTGTTTATGAAATACCAAAGCTGATTCTTTTGTTTCGTCATTTCTCTTGTAGATTCAATGATGTACTTCCCACTGGTGTCAGAGGTGCAACTGCAGCTTCTGCAGGCTTCTCCTGCTAGCTGTTACAGTGGTTAGCTCCAGGCCTGGTGGCAATGCAAGAGCAGAAACAGCACAGCTCAACAGAGGCCAATTGTCAGTGATTTTACTCAGTTTTCAGAACAGGCATTGTACTGGTGGGAGCAAACAGGCAAGAGCTGTCATAGTCATTAGTCAGATTTAGTAAGATAGAGACTGTGCTTTCATCTGTCAGGAATAAAGAGCAAGTTAAGTTTCATTAACATTATGGACATTATGAAAATAGGCTTTCATTCACAAAAGGTTATCAATTTGCCTTTCTTAGTGACTCTTACTCACAGCCTGTCAATATTCTAGCTTACTATTTGCTAAGCAGTGGCCATGCTGGTGGCGTATCTAAGTGAAGAATAAGAAACCTCGAGAGACTTGCACTTGAATTGTGAGGAACATATTTTAAAAGTCTCTAATCAAAATATAAGCTATTAAATATGCTGCAGCAATGAAATGCAGATTTGTGGTTGGAGGACAACATGGTGCTTTGTGAGGGGAGGGGAGGGGGGAAAAAGAGGCAAGGATTTAAAGTACTTGGGAGTTCCATTGATTACCAAGAAGCAATTTTGTTAATGGAGCAGTGGGCAGCACGTCTCCTTTTCTTGCTGTACCAAACCAATGATTGCAGAGAAAGGAATTTTGTTCTCTGCTATGGAGATTTCTCCAGGTACAGGGAAAAATATCACAGCAGGCTTTTCTGAATCACAAGTTTGCTGGCTTGCAATTTTCAGGCTCGAAGTGAAGAACTGCATTTAAATATGTAATTCTGTATTTCTCCCCTTATAGATCAGTTCAAAACATGGCTATTGTCCTTGTGGGGAAGAACAGGGATAATTGCAGTGCTGGTAGACTGTGTCATTATGGAAATCACCTTACCGATGGAGAGGTTTTTAATGCCTCAGTTTGTAGTTTTATTATACTGTACATAGTTTAACTCTTACTGATTTCAAAGGCTTGTGCTTTGCTTTTGCATACACCTTATCCATGTCATTCTTCAGGCAATAATATGAAGATATTTAAAAACATGGATTGTATATATACTAGAATAATACCATCATGAGTTTGAGAGTATCTTTTATCATATAGCTCTTTACTTGGATTACTAGAAGCTGGTCCTTCAAGACACGTGTGAATGTTGTGCCCTTAATCTGCATGGCTCTGTACAGGAAGGGTAGTAATGTATGCTGGGTGCCCTGATGATTTCAAATTCCTGCTGCTCTTGGCTTGAATTTCCTCTGACTTTCACAGCAGACAATCAAAAAGCATCTCAGCCTTCAGTACAAATGCATTGAAAGCACCACTGTTATTAATTTCAGTGACAGAAGAGCTCATTTAAGCTTGGTTTGTATGATTTCTGCTGTGTCCTGGGGCAAAAGACACCAGGAGTATGCATGTGAGGGGGAGCAAAATTTTGAATGCCAGGCAGCTCAGGTGTCTATTCTTTCACTTGTCAGCACACAGAGTGCCTGTAATCTTGGCCATCATTCCCAGGGCACACTGAAATGTGTGCTGGACCAAGCACATTCAAGACTGGTTATTCTTGCCTGGTACCACTATTGCATCAAGCTTCACAAGTCAGTGAAACAGTCACCAAGGAAAATTCTACCCTTAGTTATTCTGAACTAGCACTGTTGGAACCGACTTTCTGTGCTGGAATTAGCACCTGGAGCAAGACCTAATTTATGTCATATCAATTCAATTCACTCCGAGTGGTTTCTTTTGGATTTACTTTTCCCATAGGTTGTATATATTGTTCTATTGACACTAATACAAGGTAGCAGTGAATGTGTGTGATATTTTTCACAGAATGAGAGAATTTGAGGGGCTGGAAAGGAACCTCAAGAGATGATCTAGTCCAACCCCCCTGACAGAACTGGATCACCTACACCAGATTTCACGGGAACGCATCCAGACGAGTTTTGAATATCTCTAGATAGGGAGACTCCACAACCTCCCTGGGCAGCCTGTTCCAGTGCTCTGTCACCCTCAGTGAAATATTTGTTTTCTTCTCATATTTACGTGAAACTTCCTACGCCTCAACTTCCACCCACTGACCCTTGTCCTGTGATAGGGCACCACCAGGAAGAGCCTGGCTCCATTCTCTTGGGATTCATCCTTTACATATTTATAAACACTGGATGAGGTCATCTCTCAGTCTCCTCTAAGATGAAGAGCCCCTGTTCCCTCAGTTTCTGCTTGTATGGAAGATGTTCCATTCCCTAATCATCCTCATGGCTCTGTGCTGGATTTTTAAGTAGCTCACAGTCTTTCTTTTTTGCATGTCACTGATCTAGATAATTTTTCTGTATGCTGTTATCGCAACAATTTTTGTGGTTTTAAAATTAAACCTGAAATAGGTGGCATAAACACAGAACAAAGAAGAGAAGTCACCTCTATGCTCAGAGAATGCCACTTTTGCAAATGTAATGCATAGTCTAAAGAGACTACTTGAAATTCTGTGCAGAATCATAGCCCCTGACCTTCCAAGCTCTCTATCGTTTACTGTGAAATTTGTTGTTAGAAGAAAATTTTTTTCTCTCTCCTCCTTTGCTTCTGTTTCCCTGAAATATATGGATTCTAGCAGTCATCAAAAGTGCAGGTATTAAGACATAGGATATAGAAACATAAGAATCCAATAATCTCTAGACTGTGTGTGATAGATCATAGCTCTTCAGAATTAGTCTTGCGCATTGATTGTTTACAGATTGCACACAGTAGACCTAAAAAGCCCCAACCAAACCTCTAATTTCTGAGGAGCTTACTCCCACCTCTGTAGGCAAGTAGAATCCAGATCTAATGATAATGAGGAATGTTCATAAACCAGGAGGAAATAATGCAAGAGAGGTAATTCTTCTCTTCAAGCAACTTGTGTCCTTGATTCTGTCAGGAGGAGGAATGCATACCTTAGAAAATCAGTCTTCTCTTGTTAATTCCAGCTGAAATGTCTCAAAAAGGTTTCTTGCAAGTGTTTAGACAGAAACTACAAAGAAGGATAAGAAGCCTATTCCTCTGGCATTTCATCTGGAACTAACACAGGAAGGCTTTTAAAAACACTGAATACAGTGAAGAGGCTCCATGGTCAAAAGAAGAGTTATGGACTAATATCCAAATTTAAAGTAAAACTCCTGTAACTCAAAAATTAAAAGCAAAACAAAATCCTGCTGAAAACCAGAAGCCTCTAAATAGATAAAAAATATTTAGGTAATGGAAATAAAGACTTTGTCATCTTCCCCAGTGTCCAGAAGACAAAGGGCTCACAAAATCTGGTGCTCATGTAATCTTATGAAGGGAAGTCAGGAAGGGCCCTTTGCACATCAAATGCAAAGCAAATAAGCATTTTAATTCAATCTGTCAAAATTAATTAGAAACAAGATTAAAAACCCCTTACAATCAGATGAAGCATTAGCTTGTTAATGCTAATTTCTGTTCTGTTATTTTTTTGTGATAAACTGAGTCATAGCTATTTACTTTGCAGCTGATGAACTGCTCTAAGGAATCTGAATTTCCTTTCTGTTTTCCTTGGAAAGTTCGAGTAGAATATACTTGTCTGGAGTGACAAGCTCACAGCCTATCCCCCAGCTGTGGGGAGGGAGGTTTTGCATGGTCTTGCTGAAGCTTCTCTTGCAGGAACTCCCCTCCCTACTCTAAGGAGCTAAACGTTTTTCAGGGAGGGGTTATGGGAATGGGTCCCAGATGAGCAACTCTTGAGAGAACATTTGTGATGCATTTTCCCAGAGCTTCCAACCCAATATGATCCATGTCTATCTGCTGCAGCTTCCTATCTGTATTTTATAGCCTACCTACTTGGTCTGTTTCTGCTGCGTGTGCTTGGGAGATAGTAGTTCTGGCTTGGCAGTGCTGTCATGTGCAGGATTGCTTTCAGATTGAAATAACCTTCCCCATGGAGGCAAAGCAAGCATAGACCTGCTTGCTAGTGAATGTGTAGCCGTTCTGGCTCATTTGCATTAATTAGACCTGCCACCTGCATGAAATCACAGCCCAGACTTTGTCTTGTCTCTATGATCTGACCAATTCAATAGGGCTATCACTGTAAACCCTGCTATGCATTGAAGGCACGTTGTGCATTCTTGGAAGAACTGTTATGCGTCTGGAGAGTGTGTGGTAAGGTTTGGTCCAGGAGGTGGTTATCTTCATCAGACATATCTAAAGTTAGGAAGAACAGTGTATATCATTATTGGATTAGGTAACAGATTATTCTGTGTTGTGCAAAGAGTGCATACGTAGAGAGAGACTGGAAAAGCAGTCTGAGACATAATGCTCATTCAGTAGTTGCAATTGTAATGTAAGGAACCATATATTTATCTTTAAAAAGGATAGGATCTAGTTCTTCTGTGTGCAAAAGTAAAGCCATTACTGTAAATACATGATGGGTTTGTTGAGTATGTAATAGCAGAGCCTTAAAAAAAGTATTTATTACTATATAAGAAGTATAAGAAATGTAATTTTCAGCTATCCTCTATGTTCTTGTAAACATTGGTGAAGATGTATAGTCCAATAAAATGAGAAGAGTTGGCATTTTACGCTGTTAATGCAGGTGACTTGTGGTTTATTCTTACTAGTCATAGATCATGGGCTCCTAATCAAATCCCTGTGCATGCTAAGAAGCAACCTGGGTTGCGAAGGGAGGTATTAAGAGGTAGATGCCTTAGTATCACTGTAATTTGAAGAGGGTTCTAGAGATATTTCATTTCTGCCTTATTTCCTGGAATGACACGATAAGTTAAGTGTCCTTGTACCATCCCTAATTCATTGAGACAGCAGTGAAGTCAACTAGAAAATCTCAGCTGCCAGGTGAGTTACTGGCCTTTTTTTTTTTTTTTTTTTTTTTTTTTTTTTTTTTTTTTTTTTTTTAAACATAAGACCCTAGGTGTTAAAGCACTGATCTGGGAAGTGAAAGGTTCCTCTTAGTCTGAAGGCTTGAATCACCTATTTCTGATTGCCAGAAGAATGTCCTGGCAGGCAACAGTAGCCCATGTTAAGGTCATGCTTTCTCTTTTGGATCCTGCAGCCCAGGCTGCGCCATGATGTGAGAATGAAAGTGGGGGGAAATGACAGTTGAAAGACACTGTTATATTTGGTATGGACTACATAGGTATACTTTTTCCTTTTCATATTGTTTTTATTCTTTCCTTTATATTTTAAGGTACTACTGAATTGAATATCGTATAGTTAAACGCTAAAAAGATGAATCTTTTTGTGTCTCTACATTTGTGTAGCAGCCTTTAGAACAATCAGATCCAGAGGAGTGTTTTTCCTGCATTTTCATGGATCATTACCAAATAATGTTTTCTGTATACTGCAAAGTATAATTCTGTAGTTTAGATAGAAGAACCAAGCCCTAAAAACCAGTCACAACTTTGTTCTCTTCAATTCCCACTGATATTTGACATGATACAAAATATCAATAACAGTTTAACTATGGGTTAGCATTCTCTCTCTATATGTATTTTTCATATCTGAGTTTTAATTAAATATGAATGAACCTGATAGGCAGTCACTTGTGCAGCAAATGTAATCATGTTTTATGCATTTGAAGCATTTTAGATGCCTGAAGTGCATGAAAAGCGCTTTATGGGTACTTGCATTATTGCATATTTCATTATAATGTAATTCTATATTAGATATTCTGCTTATGCAGAATCCAAAAATAGTTTGTGCTGTGTAGCAATGCAAATATCAGTGAATATTCCACAAAGAATTTCAAAGCCTTAACCATTTGTGACACACTCTATTCTGTATCCTTAATGAGGAATTAACCTTTGAAGAAATCATACTGGGCTTTTTTATGAGTAAAACCCATTTCTTTGCTTCCCCATTAAAGAAGGGTCTGTCACTTCTTATCTTAATCACACTGGAAATATTAGGGCTTCTTATTACTCTTCAGAATTCCTGAAAGTGGTTTGAGATGTTCTGTCAACAGCTAAAGTATAAATCGGGTTTCTGTGCTCTAAGGCTGTGCTTCCCCTTCCCACCTGTCAGTTGATCTCTGGAGAATGAGAAAGCATAACCAACTTCCTGACCAAGGCAGGATAGTAGAATAGTGCAACAGCTGAGGGGAAAAAACCCAGTTTCCCCATACTTTATTTTCAAGGAGTGCAACTGTCTGGTTGGATATTGAACATAAATAGGAATGCTTTGGTTTACCTATTGTAACTGAAACTCTTAAAGCATAGAAGCCAAATCTGTCTTTAATACAATAGAGTTAACCAGGTTGGAAAAGACCTGCGAGATCATCAAGTCCAACCTATCACCTAACACTATCTAATCAACTAAACCATGGCACCAAGGACCGCATCACTGGTGCTTCCAGTGACAGTGACTCCACCACCTCCCTGGGCAGCACATTCCAATGGCCAATAACTCTTTCTATGAAGAACTTCTTCCTAACATCCAGCCTGAATCTCCCCTGGTGCAGCTTGAGACTGTGTCCTCTTGTTCTGGTGCTGGTTGCCTGGGAGAAGGGACTATCCCCCACCTGGCTACAACCTCCCTTCAGGTAGTTGTAGAGAGCAATAAGGTCTTCTCTGAACCTCCTCTTTTCCAGGCTAAGCAACCCCAGCTCCCTCAGCCTCTCCTCCTAGGGCTTGTGCGCCAAACCCCTCACCAGCTTTGTTGCCCTTCTCTGGACATGTTCCAGCAACTCAAATGAAAGGCTTGAAGGTTGTATTTATTGACAGGTTCACTTTCAGCAATATTAACTAAGACTAATGGACTGTGTTTAGGCTCATGATATTACAGTGATGTAAAGATTGCAGTTCAAGTCATCTCTCTGAGTTTAGTCCACAAAATGAAACATGAGGAGCTTCTTTTTGAACTACTTACGCACGTTGTGAAGATGGGGCATTCTGTTCTTTAAAACAGGTGGTATCAGGTTGCTATTGGCAGATTGACTAAAACACACCTTACAAATTTCTAATGAACTGACAGCAAACCACTCCAAGTCCATCATTGCTGGTGAGAAACTTGACACTATTTGAATCAGATTTTACCACATGTAGCACAACTATGCTCCCAGTACATAAGTATGTTAGATGGGGGAAAAAAAAAAATCTATTAAAAATGTCTGCATTAATAATGCATCCTTTGCAATAGCTTTTAATCAAATATTTAATGTTTTGTTTTAATTTTTTTTTCTGTTTTTTTTTTTTTCCACATACTAAAGCATATTGTGTTTTTATTACAGACTGACATAATCAGACCTAAATACAAAATATTTACATCATTTCTTCATGCATTTATGCATTTCCTAACCTCTGTCAGATTATTTCTTGCTTTTTGAAGCAGCAGCTCCAGGACATCAAACCCACAATATTTATGGTAATATTTTAATGATCTTCAAGGTAACCTATATATGCTTTGACAGAGTTGTTATTTTGCAATCATTATTCCTTTTCCTCTGTGTACTTGGATGACCAGTTGTGACCAAGCACAAAGGAAGCATCCAAAAACGTCCTGTGTTGCCACATATTCTTCTACTCTTTACTTTTAGGAATGCCTTCTTTTCCTAAAAGTAGAAGTAACTAATAACTGCTGTCCCCAGCTGTCATAACAATTTCCTGTGCCCCTCTGTCACTAAGAATAGAGAGTAGCAGGTTTCATGGTTATGGTGCTTGTGTCAGTGGTGGAACTGGTGCTGTGATTGGAACTGCTGCTCATATTTTTTAATCTGTTTCCACCTGGACTCTGACAGCTAGATGCATTCTGATAAAGTTCTCAAAATACTGTCACCAATATTTTCCCAATTCCTGGACCTGAAAGAGAAGGTGATATGAATCTGAAGGATCCATTTCCTGTGGGTGGGTAACTATGTGAGACTGTGCAAAGATTGTTAGGATGATATGTTCTGTCAAGTACCCTTTGCGAGAAGCCCATAAGTGTGTTCAGCTGGAAGGAATGGTGCTAGCATTACAGGAAAAAATTCCTTCCCTTAGCATGCTCTTGAGGAAAAAGTACAGAATTAAGGACTGACACTAGTATTGGCTGATTCACAATATATTTGAATGTGTGATGAAGAATATGTTCTTGTGAATCAAGCACCTCTTTCAATATCAGAAAACAAAAAATGGCACTTAAGTTTCCCCACTACCAATAATTGCATTATTTTGATCTGCTGATTGCCAAAGTGCTCTTAAAATTAAAGGCAAGCATTTTTTAATTTCTTTTTCTCCCCCTTGCACATTTGCCTCAGCCTTATTTGTGGTGCTGTATTAGGGCATATTAAATTTAACTAAAAACTGTCATAAACAACACAAACTAAGGATACCAACAGTGCTTTTTTTCATGGCAACCACCTAAAATGGGAAGAATGTCCATGTAGAGGCTCAGCTTCCAAATTAGGCCTGTATTGAGGCCCTCATTCACACTCATTGAAGGCATTGGAATGTGTCAGTGACTTTAAGGGTTTTGGATCCAGATATTAGCTTTCCATAGAAGAGTTCTGTTTAAGAGTAATTTCTAAGGAAAATCATTAAAGTGCCCTTTGGTGCTCCTGGTAATAACCTTAATCATACGGAATTCCTTTAGACTCACAGCTTTTGCAGGAATACCACTGTAATTTCATGTTAGTAACAGACCCTTACTAAGAAGTGTTACCAATTTCTTGATTGGTTGATGTTGCAATTAACAATATCTTGCTGTGACAATTGCCCCTTCAAAAGAAGTGCTATTTATGGATGGCATTACACATGCAGCATGGGCTGCATGCATGTCCGAGCGTTCTGGTATGTGCTAAGTGACTGGAAAGGCAACAGTGAACGATATGCATACAGAAGTACATTTGAAAACTCTTGTAATGCAAAGTAACTTTTTGCACATACAGGGCTGTATGTGAAATAACAAGAGACTTGAAAGAAGGTTTTAAGTTATGCTTGATTAAATCTGTGTTATAAGCTTCTTGTACTCTGATATCATACTTAGGTCTTCTGGGTGCTATTAAGTATTGCCAACCAACAAATTATAATTTCATGCTTGACTGGACTAATACAAGCTTAGGCTTCTTTGTGCATTCAGACTACAGTACACTGTAATAATGAAGTCAGAAGGGGAGGAGAAAATAAATTGTCCCATGGAATAATAATTAATGTTAATCAGTAAAACCAGATATTCAGATGGCCTGCACTATAAATACTGAGATCAATAAATTGCGAGTTTATTTACCTCACTAGGCTTTAGATCAGCTCCTTCAAGTTCTGCTTTTTGATTTGATAGGTGTTGTAACAACTCTGCAGCTTGGAAGTAGGCAACAAAAGTGTAAGGTGGTATTTTAAATGAAGTAATTGGTCTAGCTACATCTTTCATCCACATTGAAACCGTTGGCTTTTTGTCAATAGCTATTAATACAGCACTTCTGTATGAAAGATGCCTACAAGAGGAACCTTGTACTTAGTTCTGTCTTGGTAGCATATGTCCTGAATTTCTGTTAGGTGAAAGTGCAAATCTGGATCCTGTCTGGTTTTAGCATGCTACACCTCTATATGATGGCTTCATATAGCTGAGAGAAAAAACAAAAATGCTTCTGTAAAGTGGATTGCCTGACTAAGGCTGGGCTGTATGAACTGCTACATGCTTTTTGTGGAACTTGTAGGCATCAACTGGCCTACTAAATAGCTTCAGAAATGGCCCTCAATACATTTGAGAAGAATGGCTCAGATGTTTCAGCTCTCACCTGTACTGCAAAGGTTCCTTGGGTCATGGGGACTGACCACTTGTTCACAGGCAGGAATGAAGCACATAGTGATGCTTTGCAGAGAAAAGGGCTTCTTCAGTGTTAGCTACTGTATCATGCTGAAGGAAACCAGTCATAGCCACTCAAAATTTTTCAGCTGTGTTATGCCTGTGTCTAAAGTGTGGGTTTGCTGAAATAAATAAATAAAAAAAAAAAAAAGTCACTTCAACAGCTCTGCAGGCGGAAGCTTTACCTGTTTCCTACTCCAGGTTCTGGTAAGCCATGTAGTAGGCACATTAATAGCCTATGCTGAAAGACCTGCAAAATCCAGATTTCTTAGGGCTCCAGTTCCACTTCTTTACTGTTGTCAGCTTTCTGTTCTACTGTGGAGGCTGCCAGTTTTGACTTTTAAAATGAGCTTTGGATTTGTTTTGTAGTGGAAAGATTAAAATATTTTTTTTTTTTTTTTTTTTTTTACTATGAACAATTTTATTTTTGAATTTTAGAATTCCTTATGGAATGAGAATTATACTTTCTATTTATTGTAGATTTTAATGCATTTTAATACATATTTACATAAAAGAAATTTACATAGTTGCACAAAGACCCACACATCAGTACAAGGTTTATTGGAGTCTGTGAAACAGTCTGCATTCCGTTGTCGTCCTTGCTATCAGAAACTGAAAGGATCCCTTGAACAGCAGAAACAAAAGTTACACTACATCAAATGATCTAGGATGTCACATAGGAAAACTGGTGATTATACACTGAGTTGTCTAAAATAAGCTTAAAAATAGGTCAGGTTCTGCCTTACATGCCATGCAAAATGCTTACAAAAATCAATAACCATTTGATGCAAAGAACAGAAAACAGAATCTCATCACCCAGCATGTCTCCAATGGATGATAACACAAATTTGATAACAGCTTTAAAAATGGTTTGGTTTTTAGATTGGTGTGGCTTGCTTGCTTGTTCTGCTTTTGTTTTGTTTGAGGCTTTTTTGTGTAACTTTACTGTACATCCCTTTCACATTAAACCGCTTCCCCTTCTCTCAGATCGCAACAATAATGATGTACTTTTCTTCTTCACTGCACTGTCGAACCACTATGTTGAACACTGTTTTTAAAGTACCATTGTTTCCCCCACATGTCTCTCTTACTTCTTCCTTTAAAGGCAAACGCACTGCATATGGTCATGAAGGCTTTAAAGGAATCAAGAAATTTGATATAACAGCTTTGCTACCAGTGAAGTAAAACCTTTGGCCAAAAAGCAGGGGGAAAGTCCTTTTCCAGTATGACTTTGGTTTTGTATAGTTTTATATAAGAGATACAATTAGCCTATGAAAAAGAATCTGATGTTTCTATTGTTTTCCCTTGTGAGTTCCTTTTCTCTCTGCCTTCATTTTTTTGTGTGCCTTTTTTGCTTTGTTTTAAGCATGCAAACAGACCTTTCTGCCATGTACTGTGTATTACTGTAAGGATGAAAAGTCTAACTAGTGAAAATTTCAAACCTCATCTCCTTTCAATTCTGTAGAGCAAAAATTCTGGCATCTTTCTCTTTATTCAGGATCAGGAATGGGAAAAGGGTAGGTTCAAGGATTTATATTTTGCAATAAAAATATCAAGAAATCATCACAAGAAATCATTACATATGTCTTTGCAATGGAAAGTTTAAAAGGATCACCTGTCAAATATATTGTAAAAGAACTAGAGATTGCTTTACTTTACATTTTGGGTTTGACTTTGCATTTAGACTGCTTCTTTAAATCATGTTTAGCATTTTTTTCCCTCATAAAGATACCTGGAGATGAATGAGATTTTCAAAGCAGGTGAAAGGAAATAGTGTGCAGATGCATGCTTACAGCCTGTTGTCTTTTTCTTCCAAAGATATCTGCATCTCATACGAGAGTGGCAAGTCATTCCATAAACGAAATTCAGCTGAAGACCAGAAAATGCTGAATTTTTCTTCAATTGTCAGTTCACCCTGGAAATGCACTTTTGCTTTTAGTAGCTTTTCTATTTTTCTCACAAGTACAGAATGGTAGTTATATTTCTTCATAGGCAGCCATTATGTCTGTTTTTTCCACATACAGAGCACTGGAGAAATAAAATGATAGGTGCCCTGATAAGCTGAAGAGGATAAACTTTTGAAGCCTACAAACAACGCAATTCCTTTTGGCTGTTTGATTGCAGGGAAGTGCAAAGGACACAAACAACCTTTTTTAAGTTGAAAGGAATGTATCTGAATGATGGATAACTGCAGTTCAGGCAGAAACATTTTTAGAAGTTGCTTTATGGAGAAATGGCACACCCTGTCTGGGACTCTTGCTTCTATTTGGTGTATGTAACTGAATGTTAGCTCCTCAGATTGAAGAAGTCTGCAAAGAAAGAGAGACTCTCCTCCTCTTCCTGTATTCATGGCAGTGTGTACATGAAGTGCTTGAAAAGCAAAACTCTGTGAAAGTTAGCTATATTGGTATTTGGTAGCTGAAACCAGTATCAAAGACCTGTCATTGTGATACTTGTAGTACCCATACTAGCCACCCAGTGATAATCACCATCTCTCTTGCTCACTTTCACTCCACATGTGTGCCAGAGATAGGCAGCATTAGTGGTCTGGTCATGTTGCTTAGTGTTAGGGAATCACACCACACAGAATCCTATCCTTATCCTATTGACAGAAAAGAAAAATTACTCGACTTGGCTGCAGGTGGGCCCAAGACCTGTCTTGAAATCTAACACTGATTCAATATTTGAAGAAACTTACTGAGTACTTGAAGCCTTTGTCCCTCTTCCTTCCTTCCTTTCTTGCTTTTGTCTACTGTAAATCTTCTATATTTTTTTCCTGTTGCATTGAGGAAAAAAAAATAGTTACTGTGTAAGTTTCATCATGTACTACTAAAAGTACATACCCTGACACACAATGTAGGTCTATCATTAGCACATACATTATGCTTGCTGTTTTCTGTCTTCAGTTTCAGTATTTTCACTTTTGTATTTTAGTGCAGGTATCCCAAATTCTTCCTCTCCTTGGTAGAGAGCAGGAGAAGCTGGGGTAGAAATGTAGTCATTTTCCTGACTGATACAGCCAGTGAGAGCAAAAATGCCTCTACGTGAAGCAGTGAGAGTTATATGAATACAGAGATTAAAAAGCCTTGGTGGACAAAAAAACCTCGTGTAAGATTGTGTTAAACCAAAAGGAATTGCAGGAAAAACAGGTGAAAACTGTTTGCAAGACACCTTAATTTTTAGCAGTAGATTTTTAAATAGGAATACAGGTTTATGTTGAGGAGGAATTCTAACTCTGTCAGGTACAAATTGTTTTGAGAGTAGGTACACAAAACCCAGTGATATTTGCTAGATTAAGCGAGTAAAAATGTTTAGGACTGAGAAGAGTTAAAACCAAAGCACTGCTAGCTGGGAGCCAAATTATAATTTTGTTGTGGGATGCCTCTGGAATGGGACAACTTACTTAGGTTACTGCATCTTTAAAGGACAATGCATTTTAAGACATAAAAACAAAGAAGTCAAAATAAATTAACTAACTTTTAACGACTGTCAGATACCACATCACTCGTTTTGCATTTTCCTTTTTGAAATTATTCAGAAGTGTCCAAGAGGATGCTTCTAAGTACCTAAATGATCAGTTTTTCATTATTCCAGTATTAACACTTAGCCTAGATTTTAGAGAATGGTGTCTGTCTTGGTTTGAGTTAGAACACAACTAATTCTGTTGAGTGGTTTGACTTTTCAGGATACCATCCAAGACAGGTGTCAGTATTTAAATACTTAGAAAATGCTTGCTGAAGAAATCAACCCTTAGGGACTTCATGGACTCTGAAACAGGCTCCTACATTTTCTTTTGGAATTAAAAATAAGATTTGTTTTTCAAACAAAGTGTCAGGGTTGGGTTTTTTGGTATAGTTTTATCCTAGCATAGAATCATAGAATGGTTTGGGCTGGAAGGGACCTCCAAAGGTCTTCTAGTCCAGCCTCTGCAGTAAGCAGGGTCATCCTCAACTAGTCCTTTTTGGGCCTCAACTACCTCTCCAGGCAACCTGTTCCAGTGTTCCACCACCCTCGTGGTAAAGAATTTGTTCCATCCAGTCTAAATCTGCTTTTCAGTCTGAAGCCATTTTCCCTTGTCCTATCACTGCAGGCCTTTGTAAATGGTCTCTCTCCATCCTTCTTGTAGCCCCCTTGTTGTTATTAGGTCTCCCTGGAGCCTCCTCTTTTCCAGGCTGAACAACTCCAGCTCTCTCAGCCTGTCTTCATAGAAGAGCTGTTCCAGCTCCCTGGTGATTCCCATGGCCCTCCTCTGGACGTGTTCCATTAGGTCCATGTGTTTCCTGCTCCAGACCTGGATGCAGTACTCCAGGTGAGATCTTACCGGAGCAGAATGAAGTGTCAGAATTGTCTTTCATCATTTTCTTTTGATGCCACCCAAAATGTGATTGGCCTTCTGGCATGGCATGTTGGTATTGTCTGAGACCATCGAACTAAGTGGAAATCTTTTCTAAGGACAGTAAGGAACAGCACAACTCTTTATTTCCTCAGTGATAATTCCTCCCTCTCACTTTTTCCTTGTGAAATAATTAGGCATAAGTGAAGTTATTGCCAGAGGAGTGGGTAGATTTGTGTTAATGCCAAAGAGCAAATGTCACAATCTTGTATGCTTTCGAAGTACGTCTCCAGATAGATTATTTTACTGTATCCTTTTTTTCCTTTCCCCCCAAACACTTTGTCATAATCTTCCATGCAGTCTTGTATTGGGTGCAAATGCTGTGCTACATGGCAATTTCTTCTCCTAGATTTAGCAGCACAGCTGTTTAATATGAGGCAGGGGGAAGCGAAAGAAAGTTTGGGTGCGTAATATCTCTTTCCTTGAAAAGAATGACCTTCAGAAATAGTCATACCAAAGAAATTCTCAGAGCTGTGAGTCACAGCATTAGTAACTTCAACCATTTTTCTATGCAGGTATATGGACGTGTGATTTTAGGGCTAGTAAAATGTAGATGTATTATTTGTAATAAAAATACACTGTGGGATAATGTCAAGGCTGTAATCTCTGAAAATCTGAATTCTAAAGAAAAATTATGACTTGACTGGAAGAGAGTGACACATGAATAAACTTATTCTTTTTAAGACTATTTTTAAAAGCCACAAACTTAAAATACTTTCCTGACATGCAAAAGACGTGGAAACCGGACTTTCTAGACTCAAACATCATATTCAAGATCTAAACCATACAGCCTCTGAGAAGCAGTGCTTCTGGTGCTTTCCACAGTCCTTTCATATTACAAGTAGCATTGTCTGACTTTTCTGTATTGATTTATCTTTCCCTGATGCCTGGATTTCTAGGTGTACCCTTGATCTCTCACATGTCTTCTTTAATCTCATGCCTCTGTCCTGCTCTTGCCTTCCACATTCTTTTGCCCTCTTCCCCCTCCCCCTTCAGAGCATATTATTTCCCCTGTTTATCTGTTCCTTCTGACTTAGTTACTAATACACACCACAGCTACAGGCTATTCATCTGAAAAGAAAGAGGGATTGGTTAGTAGTTAAAGCCAGTTATACTGGAACTCAGAATTAACATTTAAACATGTTTCCTCTTTATACAGCATTTACCTCTATTTCTAAGTATTATTGAAGAATTATCTTAGGGAAGCATTTTAATTCTAAGTGGTTTTTGGCTCTTAAAACTGCCCTAGTAGATAGATTAATAGATTAATTTTTAACCAAAAATATGGTGTTTTTCCTATCAAAAGTTTCTTTGAAGGATAACTTCACTTGAACTCTGTAAGGAAGCTGCATTCCCAGGGAGTTACACTTTATCAGCTGAAATTTTTCACCCTAGTTTGCAGCAGCTGCTCTCAGAAAAACATACATGTAGTCTGAATGCTAATCTCAGTAGTGCAGGTTAATGGACCAATAGATGTGCTGTTGAATAATGGACAGAATTAGTAGAGCTTTGTCTTTTCAGCTTCTGGGCCAGTATATGTAGAATTTAACACATGGGCTTCTCTTTTATTCATTGTGTATCACTGCTAAAGCTTAGGGCATGATTGCTGCTGTGGGATCTCACTGATAGCTATGCAGAGTCTTTACAGAGCCAGTGTAAAATGGGAATAAAATGGAGTAGAAGTTTTTACCATCTTTGCACAGACATTAGTGACAGCAAGTGTCAAAGATTTTGCATTCTACTTTGGCTTGGGGAGGATGTTCTTTTAAAGTCTATTTTTAAAAGATAATTTAAAGTAGTTTCTTGACATGCAACAGATGGAAAGCTGACTATCTAGAATAAAGCATTAGACACCCTTATTCAAGGTGTCTACCATACACACTTTACTAGGAATGTGAATAGAAGCACACAGGCTCAGGAATCCAGAGACTAGGAAGTGTGAACTCCAGGGAAGTCCTGGGAGCTACTTCTTTACAATGGGCCCATCTTTCTCTGCAGGTGGTGTGGGTAAACTGCTGTTTTATTTTTACTTTCTCTCGGGTAGCTACTGCTTTATGCGGGCAAGAAACCATTGGGCTGTTTCAGTCTCCAACGTCCTAGTTTCTCAAAAACAGATTTTACACCCTATCTGATTAACAATTACATTAGAGTAATCCTGGAATTCTAAAAGGTTGGTTTGTTTTAACCTGTTTTCTACATACTACTGTTGGGTGGGAGCTTCTTAGCTTGTTCTCACTCCCCGTGGTCTCAATGAGGAATGTACTATCACTGCACTACCCAGCTTCTCCAGACCATCTATTTCTTTGAGCTTTCAACATTTCTTCTTCTTACTAAACACATTAAAATAAATTATGCTTTTGTTTTATTTGTAATTAAAATATTTAAAAATAATTTTGAAGGTACCAGTCATAATGTAGCTACTTTCTATGGCTTATTACAGAAAAAAAAAAGGATACTTGAAGTCATCTGAACAATCATGGACTCTCAGCTTTAGTTGTACTTTTATCCATTTAGTGAAAAAAAAACCAAAATTAACAAAGTGAAATACATTTTCCTAACATTAAATACAACATAGAGTTCCAATATAAAAAATATTTGTCAAACTGAATTAAAAATAACTGCATTGTTTGTGTATTTTATTTTAAAATCTTTGGCTCGCAGATGCCATCTCTGTGAATCAGTTCAGGAGCAAATTGGCTCATATAGCACATTACTCATTGCTTAAACAGTCATTGGAAGAGTGCAGCATATACTTCATTAATGATCCCAATTTTGTGAAGCAGATGAGAAGCACAATATTCTAAGATGAATAAAATAATATTTTCATTTGAGGTAATCCCACAATGACAATTACTCTACCCCTACAAGTTCAGATTCTGTTTGTCCTTGTCTAACAAAATGTCATTGCAAAAGAAATCATGATGTTCTAACAATTATAACACTGCTTTCCAAGGGGAGAGGAGCATAACATGAGTCAAGAAGACTCAAAAAACTGCTCTCCATTCTGCAAGCTAATGATGTGGCACAGGTAGACTGATGGACTGTCCTTTTTCCTCGGGGTTGTAATTTCTAATAATACATTAGATACAGTCATCTACACAAAGACAGGTAGTCTAGTAATTTCGAGGTGTCACACCAGTACTAGCAGAATTATTGGCAGGATGGAATTAGGAATGGGATTTCCAGGTCTCTAAGAGTACTTCATTATTTTCTTGTTTGTGTTTTACTGCAAGTTAGATTATTTTAATGCCCACAGTGAATTTCCAAGTGTACCAAATAGGCCAAATATTCTTGGCATCTGTTTCCTTGTTACTAAATTGAGTAACATAGTGTTGCAGTTTGGGCTGGGTGCCCCCTGCTTCCTGTGTCCAGAGGTCCAGCCCAGTGGGTGGACACAGGAAATTGGGTATTTCTACCATAATTCTCTGCACCACTATAAGATCCAGTGCGAGGTCTAAGCACCTCCTCTTTCTTCCCTCGCCGCCGCCCGGTAACTGGGGGAGACGTCTCCCGGCCTTGGGCCTGGCTAGGCCCAAGGCCAGGGGGATGGGCGGTCTCAGGCCTGGCCAGCTGAGACTAGCCTAGCAGGGGGGGGGAAGAACGAGCCCTGGGGGTCTTGGGCCCACCCTCAGGTGGGGATGGGGTTCATCCAGGTGTGTGTTGCGGTTACTTCTCTCACTGTTTCTGGTTTCTTTTGTGCACCTTCACTTCTTCTATTTAAACTTTTCCATCACTTTTGCAATCCGTTTGTTGGAGTCGTCATTTTGCCCGTGGTGGGGAGGGTGGCTATCTCAACCCACTACATTTTTGGCGCGCCGACGTGGGGCTGGTTGGTGTGGCGACCTGCAGATCGGATTGCAAATGATGGATAGTTTAAATTTAGTTCTGGGCGTCGGTTTTCGGTTTGGGAAGGTCGGGGGGCTCAAGCTTTGCTGCCGGGGCGATCGTGTGGGTTCTTGTGGATTGCAGGGGGACACCTGGTGTGTCGGGGGTTACCGCTTAAGAACGCGGGACCTGCCCCTCCCCCACCCTTTCCCCTCCGCGGGCGGTGGAAGCGGCGGGGGGTGAGGCGGGGGAGGGGCAGCGGCGAGCAGGTCAGATGAGGTCCGTCTCGCTGCAAGGATGGAGCCAGCCGCAGCGGGCGGGCGGGCGAGATAGCCCCGAGACCCAGGAGGGGCGAACGGGGACCCCAGCTGGAAAGCCGTTTTCAAAGGCTCTGAGAACGCGCTTGTGGCTTTCGCTGGGGAAGCTGTTGGAGTGCCCGAGGGGTGGAGGTGATTTTGATCCTGTACCGCGGCGGTAGAGGCGGCCGGGCTCTGCTGTGTGCTGAGTGGCCGCGGTAGCGGACGCCGGCCGGCGCTCGGGCTGCAGTGGGCTTGGCTCTAATCTCCCCCATGTTTTTCGGACAGTACCGAAAAATGGCGCCGAGCACCTGGCTCCGCCTCCCTGCCTCTCAGTTGGGCTGTGGCGCAGCCCCTCCCTCTTCCGGGGGGCGTGCAGCCGGACATTGCTACGCCTCGGTACGTGAACGCCCGGTGTGGGGGGCGAAGTACCCTGATAGGCGTTTGGGTAGCCTGGACCGCGGTCGGAGGCGGTCGGTTTGCGGCACCCTGGGGATCGGAAAAGCAGTCGTGGAGCCGGATTGTTCCGACTGGCTTGCCCCAGGGGTGGAGATATGCCGCTGAGCAAAACGTGAGCAAGAAGAAGAGCTTGGCTGAGAGGTTGTGAGGCTTTTTCCAGGTGGCCAGTGTGTCCAACGGATCCATGGAGAACCTGCACTGCAGAAGAGTGAAATCTGCATCGCTGGGAGGTTCCACTGGATGAGAGAGGAAGAACTGGACTGGACTGATGCTTGAGCCTGAGAGAGACTGTTTGGACGCCCAGAAGAAGATATGGACCCTGCCGGACGCGTCATCAGGGATTTCTAATATGATGATGTGTTTGGGTGCAGGGGTTGTGGTATGAGATAAGGGGTGGCGTGTGGTGGTTTGGGCTGGGTGCCCTCTGCTGCATGGCACACTTCCTGTGTCCAGGAGTCCAGCCCAGTGGGTGGACACAGGAAAACCGTGTATCTCCTACCACAATCCCTGCACCGCTATAAGACCTTGCGTGGGGTCCGCCTCTTTCTCTTTCTTCCTCGCCGTCGCCCGGTAATGGGGAGTTGTTGTCTCCCGGCCATGGGCCTGGCTAGGCCCAAGGCCACGGGGGGATGGGCAGTCTCAGATCTGGCCAGCTGAGACTAGCCTAGCAGTGGGGAGGGGGAAGAAGGAGCCCTGGGGGTCTTGGATGTACCCCCAGGTGGGGATGGGATTATCTTGGGACTGTTTGGGATTTCTTTTGTCACTCTGCTTTTGGCTTTCTGTAAAGATTCACCGCTTTTCCTTAAACTTTCCATCACTTTTGCAATCCGTTTTGTTTTGTTTTGTTTTATTCTGCCCGTGGTGGGGAGGGTTTGGAGGGGGCTGCCTAACCCATCACATTATTGGTAGCAGAGGATGGTTGTGATGGGGAGAGGGGGTCTGCCCTCAACCCCTTGCACTCCTGGCGAGCCAGGCAGGAGTAGGAGTTTGTTATTGTGGCCACTTTGCAGATCGGATTGCAAAAGACGGAGAGTTTAAATTCAGTTCTGGGCGTCGGTTTGGGTTTTGGAAGTTGGGGGGTCAAGTTTTGTTGTTGGGGCGATTGTGTGAATTCTTGTGGATTGCAGGGGGACACCTGGTGCGTGGCCGATGGCACGGAGCCCCCTCCTGCTCTTCCATGCAGGGGTGGTTCCTGACCATCGGAATTGGGGTACCGCTTAAGAACGCGGGACCTGCCCTTCCTCCACCCTTTGCTCTCTGCGGGCGGTAGAAGCGGCGGGGGTGAGGCGGGGGAGGGGCAGCGGCGAGCAGATCAGGATCGGGCCCGTTTTCGCTGCGGGAAAGAGCCAGCCGTGGCGAGCGGGTGAGCTCAGCTCCCGAAACTCAGGAGGGCGAACGGGGACCCCAGCTGCAAAGCCGTTCTCAAGGGCTCTGGGAACGCGTTTATGGCTTTCGCTGGAGGAGTCGTTTGAATGCCCGAGGGGTGGAGGCGATTTTGATTCTGTACCGCGGCGATAGAGGCGGCCGGACCTCTGCTGTATGCTCGGGCTGCGGCGGCGGTGGCCTCGGCCGTGCGCTTGGAGCGGCGACGGCGGCCCCCGGCCGGCCACTCGGGCTGCGGTGGCGGCGGGCCTGGCCGTGCCCTCGGAGCGCCGGCCCCGGCCCCGGCCCCAGCCGTGCGCTCGGGCTGTAGTGGGGCCGGTCCTAGTCTCTTCCCTGATTATTTTTCGGACCAGTTCTGAAAATGGCGCCGAGCACCTGGCTCCACCTCCCTTCTTCTCAGTAGGTTGTGGTGCAGTCCCTCCCCCTTCTGGGGGGGGTGTTTGTGTAGCTGAATGCTGGTCACGGGTTGGTACGCGAACGCCCAGAGGGGGCGGTGTACCTGTGACATGCGTTTGTATAGCCTCGGGCCGCGGCTGGAAGCGGTCAGCACTGGGCTTAGGATAGGTCCGTGCAGGGTTGAGGAAGGCTCAGTGTGCTATTTTCCTGGAGGGGCGGAGAAGGAGTTAGAGCCAGATTGTTCTGACTGGCTTGCCCCAGGGGTGGAAATATGCCACTGAGTAAATGGAGATGGAAGTAGAAGCTGGTTGAGAAGTTGTGAGGTCTTTTTCAGGTGGCCAGGATGTCCACCGGATCCATGAAGAACTTGCACCGCAGAAGAGTGAACTCTGCATCGCTGGGTGGTTCCATTAGATGAGAGAAGAAGAACTGGAATGGACTGACACTTGACCCTGACTGAGAGAGACTGTTTGGGTGGACGCCCAGATGAAGATATGGACTTCGCCGGACATGTCATCGGAAGAGTTCTGATTTGATGATATGTTTGGGGTGCAGAGATTATGGTATGAAATAAGGGGTGGCATGTTGCAGTTTGGGCTGGGTGCCCCCTGCTTCCTGTGTCCAGAGGTCCAGCCCAGTGGGTGGACACAGGAAATTGGGTATTTCTACCATAATTCTCTGCACCACTATAAGATCCAGTGCGAGGTCTAAGCACCTCCTCTTTCTTCCCTCGCCGCCGCCCGGTAACTGGGGGAGACGTCTCCCGGCCTTGGGCCTGGCTAGGCCCAAGGCCAGGGGGATGGGCGGTCTCAGGCCTGGCCAGCTGAGACTAGCCTAGCAGTGGGGGGAAGAACGAGCCCTGGGGGTCTTGGGCCCACCCTCAGGTGGGGATGGGGTTCATCCAGGTGTGTGTTGCGGTTACTTCTCTCACTGTTTCTGGTTTCTTTTGTGCACCTTCACTTCTTCTATTTAAACTTTTCCATCACTTTTGCAATCCGTTTGTTGGAGTCGTCATTTTGCCCGTGGTGGGGAGGGTGGCTATCTCAACCCACTACACATAGCAACACCTTGTAGTAACTGGGCAGACATAAGGGAGAAAAGGAGGATGCTAATCTCTAACAAAGCAGGACTTCTCTCTCTTCTAAGCCCTTAATATCTAATAGAGCATTTTTTGGAAGATAGATAGATACATACATACAAGGAAAAGGTTGGAAACATTTAAGCAGGAAGTGTGATGGCGGGTAAGGTGCATGTTAGGTCAACAAGAACACTGAAAGAATAAGGGTGAAGAATTAGGGTGGACAAGAACAGTCATCAGAAAGAGGACAGGCATGAAAGTAGACACATTGTGGAAGAGGCTGCAGCAAGCAGCCCATGAGTGCAGCACAGAGGAAGCCTAGTTAAAAGCACAGGCAGCTCTGTAAATGCCTTTGACTACTAATGTTTCCGGAAGTCATACTGTTATTGGTTAATTCCTTTTTCCAAATTCATTTATCTAGGTTCCTCTCATGGGAACAAGATTCCTCATATGGGAACATTAATCATTTCTCTATGAATGCAGTGGACAAAAAAATCTACACCAGAGCATAATTCTCCATGAAGTTGCTGGTCATGACCTGGACCTGCTTTTATTTCTTGCATTAATGTTTATTGCTGCTTTGCTCCATTCCTGCTCTGGTGGCCTGTAATCTTTGGCTCATTTGAGCTCTCTGAGTTTCCCCAGTGTTGCACATTCTTCCTTTTGCATAAGAAATCTGTGTTGTGTTATCAGCTTTTGCATTAATGGGATTCCAGGTAGTTATCAGCAGCGCAGCTCCTGCATAAACAGTACAGTCAAGGAGTGTTGCTGTGAATGCTTTTTCATCTGTTGCAGGTGCTTGGATCCTATGATATTAAAAAGTAACTTCGCACTTTCCATGCAGCTTGGAGAGGTAGAAGTAGAGAAGCCAGTCCACCACCTCTTCCGGACAACATGTTTTTCTCTGGGGAGTAAGGATGCCAGTGTATCTCATCTCTTATTTCAGAACTATTCACAGAGATTGTTCTCATTAATTACTTGCAATAAATTCACCAACCAGCTGGCATATAAAACTGATGGGGAAAGCATAAATAATTCCCTTGTACTGATAAGTGAATCAGGATGGTTAAACAAACTATGAATGTTAGTTTGACAGAGATATTGATAGGTGTTTTGTAGGCTATTCAGTTTTCTCCTGAGATTAATGCTCAGTCTATGACTTTTTTCCCGAAGAGGCTTCTAGAAAATATATTCTTACACTGTCTTAATAGAGATTAACATCCTGTGATCCTGTGTTGAGATGCGTAAAAGATGCTATTGACTGTCTTTGTTTATGGGAACTGAAGTAGAAAATCCACTGCTATGAAAGCTTTTGCCTTTAATACTTCAATTTTGTAACTCATTGGTTAGGTATCCTGTGTTCTGCTTGTCAGAGTTATGTTTTGTGGAGGAATGTGGCATGCAACAAAGTGGTTTTGCTTATTTTTATGTATTTTGTATAACATTTATTATCTGTAGTACGTATTATGCAGTTAATTTCTTTTGGAATTGAGCCATGGCAGTCCATTCACAGATGGATGGATATGGATATCAGGCTACTATTTCTTTGGATTACGGTTACATTGTGTTAATGACTAAATGATAAACACATTTAAGGAAATGCAAGGCAGAAATGAAACGTGCTGTTGCTGGATGAGGTCATTGCACAGTGAAATCCAGGTGTTAATTATACTTTGAAAGGCTCTACACCTTTGTGAGTGTGTGTTCCAGGTCTTAAAACTTGAACTGGAAATAACCACTAGCTGACTGCCAAAATTACTGGTTGAGCCTGTCCAGAGTAGAGCACGATTAGAAGTCCAGGAATAGCTATCTACATGGAAGTCTTGGCTAAATAAACCTTCAGAGCAGGGCAATTTTGATTTGTGGAAGGAAAAGTTCTTCACTGAGAGTTGTGGAGTCACCATCCCTGGCAGTGTTCAAGAGGGGATTGGATGTGGCACTTGGTGCCATGGTTGAGTCACGCGGTCTATGGTGATGGGTTGGACTTGATGATCTTTGAGGTCTCTTCCAACCTTGGTGATTCTGTCAAAGAAGTGAGATCAAAATGAAGAGGCAGGAAAGGAAAAGGGTTATGCAACCATGTAGCTGCAATTTCCTTTGACATAATAGTCATGAGGTGGAAGGTCTTAAAGGCTTTTATTTCTTTTTTTCTTTTTCTGGGTTAAGAGGATTCTGTAATTCTGTGATATCTCATGTCTTCCTAATTAGGCTGGTCATAGAGGTGATAAATTAAAACCTCCACTGCAGACCTAGTGGCTTCCCCATCCTGGCTGAGTATTTTGGGAAAGGAAGAGCCTAGAAGTTTATTTTCCAGTAATTTTTATGCCTTTTGTACATCTTGTTCTTGACAAATTAACTTCTTGTGTCTGGTACAATATCCCTGAAACTCCTTTTAACAGCAGTGAGGGTTGACATGCGGTTTAAAGTTCATCTGGGTGAGAGCTTTAACAGGCAGTGGGAGATATTGGCACTTGATATGCATATGTGAGAAAAACAACTATTTTTGCTGTGAAGGCACACTAGCACAGCAAGAAAAAGAGATGTAGGAAACTAAATAAAAACCATAATATTAGAAATAAAGGGGAAAAATTGCATAAGAGAGGTGAAAGAAAAAATTTGAAGTGATAACCTGCCATAAATACAATAGCTGTGATACTGAGTTAAAGCAGAGGGCTGTAGTAGTGAAGGTCTGATTTAGCAAAAGATTGAGATGTGAAACACAAAATGTCAGAAAAATGAAAATAGAATAGTGTGGGGTATGGAGGTGAAGGGGGGAGTAGGGAGAATAATTAGAGCAGCAGAAGTATCTAATTACTTATGAGTAATGCTGACTTGCATGTGATAGGGCATGAAAGGTGTTATATTTATTCACACCTTCTGTGTTGTGCTGCTGAGTTTTGCCACTGGAGATAGGTGTTAATTCACAGGGCACAGCTGGAATGCTGGATATTTTACTGTTATCTACAAACATGATTATTTTTTAATAAAAAGAGAAGAAAATTAGATGCCTATTGGCATCAGGCTTTCACACAATATGCATTCAGTCAATTATATGCTGCATTCAGTGTTCTCCAATCTTTGCTAATTCCTGAGTGCTGCAAAGCAGAAAATTTCTTTGCAATATATATATTTACAGTCTAATAAAAAATAGTTAAGTCCTGGCCTTGGTCAGAATTTGAGCAGAGGCACTGCAGGAATTATAAACAAGATGTGAGTGATATTGATGACTAGTGCCCTCAGAGGGAGAATAAATTAATATCTTGGCATGATGCAATGGAGTGTTACGCTAGGTCTTTTAATGCTGACAGTTGAAAAACTAGGGATATGGTCAGATGCGAGTAATATTCCTTTTCCTTTTCTTCAAAGAAAGTTTAGCGCAGTTAGACACCTGAACTCCATTGAGTTTCAATGAAAGGTGAGAACCTAAATGCCTTCAGATACATGCAGATATGTACATCTTAAGAATACTTAACACTTACAGTACAAGAACCTGTCTAACAATATTTAAAATGCATTTCAAGTGAATGGAGTATTTTATTTCGGTCTTCCTCTAAAATATTTTCTACAGTTATATCACTGTTGGGTGATCTCAATGTCAGTTCCAGTTGTGCAGTCTGAAAGGGTGCAGAAGCTGATATTGCCTAGAAAGAGGGACAGGGTGTTGGGCTTTAGTAGCTTGTCAACTGTAGCATTGCTTCTTCCTTATCAATACTGCTGTTCCACTTACCATGCTGAAGCAGGTCATGACTCTGTATTGGCTCTATAGATTTCTACTCTTCTGCAGGCAGTGCCGTTTGAAACAGTGCCTTACATGTATGACAAAAAGGGAAGGTGACAGGTGAGCAGCTGTGGCTTGGTAAATAGTCTCCTTCAGCTTAAAATTTTTAAGCTCATTATGCATTTAGGATTCTATGTGAAAAAACTGGAAAATATTTTCAGAAACCTGACCTGAACATTACACATTCACCTTTTTCATTCCAGGGGATGAAATACTGTTCTGAGATGTCTCATTTCTATAAATGCAGCATTTGGAAGGCGATAAATATTAGAATTTAACAAGACAATACAGCTATTATTTTGTGTATTGGATTTTAAGTTACAAATTTTTCTGAGTGCATGCTCATTGGTTAAAAATTCATACCTTCTCCTTGTTCCTTGCACATATTTTGCAGCTACTTTTTATTTTCAATTTGCCTGTTTGAAACAGTGTCAGCTACAACACTATTTTGAAACACACTCTGTCAGCAATTGAACAGTTCTTAATTCTAAAATCCTAACATACCTGGCTTGAAGCTTCTGCCTTCAGATTTTCACCTGGATCAGAATCAACTCTCTTTAGAAAACCAAACCCAACCAACTCTAAACTAAATGCATATGGTAATGACCTGATGAGAATTTTGAGGGTAAAAATGTTTGTCTTGTGCCTCCCATTTACTCCTAGGTGAGGAATGTGGAGAAGAGCTCTCAAAACATGAAGATCACTTTTTTAATCAAGGAAGTTCTTATGTTTTTAGGAAACTTGAAACTGTTTTTAACTGCCACTCATAACACCTGATGTTAGATCTATACTCTGGCTCTGTTCCATATAAAGGATAGATAATCAAATCATTAGCCTGTGCTTGACTTTCTTGACTTTATGGATAGCTTGTAGCATTTGGAGAGGCATTTACTTGTTGCACAAGGGTGTGAGGAAGCAAACCAGAGAGGAGAGCAGTGGGTGATGTGCAAGGATTACGAGAGGCTGGGTGTCCTGTCCTATGAACAGGAAAAAAATAAAATTGACTCTTAGAAGTGATGGGGTGGAAGAATAGATATATTTTGAGTATGGCTGATACTCAAAACCAGGAAGAAATGCAACTGAGAAATATTATAGCAGGTTTGTGCTGATGTTCACACCAAGAAAGGAAGGAAGGTTGCGAGGGATGATGAATAGCAAACCTTCTTATCACTGGAATCTCTAGCCCACAGCTAGGGTGACCAACAGTCCCTGAATGCCTCACATGCTCCTACAAGGTATCAGGTCTACAGAGCTAATACAAAATTTACTGATGACTATATAGTCATTTGAGGCCACTGTACTGTTTTTCTAACAGTCTTCCTTCTAGAACATGCTTTTGCTTTTGGTAATAACACATCCAAATAGATTTAAAAATAATAGTTATTATTCACAATTACACACCTCAGCCTTCTGTGCTGTAAATATGCATACACTATTAGTAAGAGACAATGACAGGAAGTATATGCAAAGTAGATGCTTTTTATATGTAAAAAATGAGTGGAAGAAGAAAAAACAGACTACTTTTTTTCTATTATAGCTCTTGAGCTTCAACAAAAGCGAGTCCTTCGGGAATAAATATTTCTATCTTTTTATTACAAATAATAGTTCTGGTGCTGACTCAACAAGGAGACAGAATGAATAATTGTTCTTTGTTTTCATTTTTCCCTCCTTTTATTCTGTCCCGTTCTTTAAATTGTTATAAAAAGCTTCTGATGGTACTAACCTATTCTTTATGTTGGAGTAAAGCAAGCTGGATAATTTCCATCTCATTAAAATGGGAACACTTGTATAAGAAAAGGAAAAGAAACATTACACTGAGGCTTAACCATCTATCTGACATTGAATTTGTTATTGTCATGTACAGAAGCGTGGTGTCTAGGGCCTTATCTGTGCCTGGCATTGCAAAACCAAGCAGCGTGAGACAGCAATGCGTTGCAGAGCGTACAGCCGAAGTGCAGAGGGATATGAAGGCTGAGACAGTGGCATGTGCGCAGGTGCATAAACCAGGTCAATCGGAATCAAAAAGGGAATCAAAGTCTCCTAAATGCAATTCCATACCTTATTTATTAGTTTGCTTGTTTTCAGAATGTATTCATCAAGAACAGTGCTTGGCCAATACAAAGACCAGCAGTGCAATAGTTAAAGTCTGCACAATTCTGGAAGTAAAAATTTCAAAGCACTTAGGTGCATCTGAAAAGCAAGGCTACAGCCCAAACTTCTCCACACTGTTTTCTCCTTAATGAGCTTCACTTGACCTGAAGAATCAATCTTCTGGGACAGAAATAATTTAGTCTTTATGCAGTTCTGAACTTTTTGGAGTTGAGAAACTGCCGGTTCTGACTGTTTGTATATGTTGCAGTGGTGATACATTTACTATACAACACAGGAGAACATTTCCCTCAGGAATGAAAGAAATATAACAACAAATTGTGGCCTTCCAGTATCTGAAGGGGGCCTGCAGGAAGGCTGGGGAGGGACTTCTCAGGATCTCAGGTAGTGATAGGACTAGGGGGAACAGAATGAAGCTGGAGATGGGGAGATTCAGATTCCTAGATGTGAGGAAGAAGCTCTTCACCATGAGAGTGGTGAAGGCCTGGAATGGGTTGTCCAGGGAGGTGGTTGAGGCCCCGTCCTTGGAGGTGTTTAAGACTAGGCTGGACGAGGCTTTGGCCAGCCTGATCTAGTGTGGGGTGTCCCTGCCCATGGCAGGGGGTTGGAACTAGGTGATCCTTGTGGCCCCTTCCAACCCTGACTGATTCTATGATAAATGTGAAAAAGGGTAGGCAGGGGGTTCAATATGAAACAGAATTTCTGGCTGTGATATTATTTCAATGACAGGGCTGCCACTACTAACTAATCCAATTGACAAGAAGAATCCACTGGCAGAGAAAAAAAGAAATCTGGATTTACAGAGTTCTGCAGATTTTGTGGCCAATTCTATTTTGTCTGCAGGTATAATTTCTAATCCTTATCATTACAGAAATAACTATTTTGTCTTGTTTATTCTGTAATCAATGGGTTATAATACTATTGCACAGATAGAATTCTAGAATTGTTAGGGTTGGAAGGGACCTCAAGGATCATCCAGTTCCAACCCTCCTCTCATGGGCAGGGGCCCCTCATACTAGATGAGGTTGCTCAAAGCCACATCCAGCCTGGCCTCAAAAATCTTCAGAGCTGGGGTCTCCACCATCTCCCTGGGCAACTTGTTCCAGTGCCTCACCACCCTCATGTTGAAGAATTTCTTCCTCACATCTGATGTGATTCTACCCATTTCTATTTTTTTCCATTCCCTGTAGTCCCATCGTTATCTGACACCCTAAAATGTCCATCATCCACTTTCTTGTAGGCCCCCTTCAGATACTGGAAGGCCACAATTAGGTCTCCTTGGAGCCTTCTCTTCTTCAGACTGAACAGCCCCAACTGCCTCAGTCTGTCTTCATAGGAGAGGTGCTCCAGCCTTCTGATCATCCTCATGGCTCTTCTCTGGACTTGTTCCAGCTACGTCCAGATCCTTCTTGTAACAGGGGCTCCAAAACTGGACAGAGTACTCTAGGTGGGGTTCTCACCAAAGCTGAGTAGAGGGGGAATCACCTCTCTTGACCTGCTGACTATGCTTACATAAAATGTTAACATTATAAAGCCAAAAAAACCCCACCCATAAAATCACACTATTGTCTTAGATCCTTCACCCAAGAAAGCTTCTATACCTGGTGAATGCTGCAGAGCCACAGCTTTCCCTTGCACCTAGTATCTACTAGTTTAAAATACAGAGTCAGATGCCATTGCTGTTTTTCTCATGGAATTGTATCTCACTACTGAAAATTAGTGTTGATAGCATAATCTTACCTATTGTTTTTAAAGACCTTTGGGGAAAAGACAAGATCATTCTTCACATTGTAAGGGAGAGTTTTTAATGCATTAAAATAGCAAAACATTTTTGTAATAATGTGAACATTAGCAATTTTATTAAGTATGCACTAAGCAGACTCAGTTCACTCAGTTCTGAAATTGAGGCTAATTATTTTGTATCTAAACATAGGCTTGGGAGTCTAATATCAGACATCTAGCATTGAAAATCACGGTCTGCTGTAATTAACTCTTGTATACTTGACATGAACTTGAACACTATTTTTAAACTGCAAATGTTGAGAAAACAAAGCATAGCAAATTATATCAGACAGTCAGATATGTGCTTCAGGTTTGTATCCTTGGCTTCCTAAAAAGACACGTGCAAGATCTAATGCCAGTAGAAATTGCAAACTTAAGTTGTGTATTACTGCTATGAAGACCTCTAAGAAATACTCTTGTTTAGGCTGGATGTTAGGAAGAAGTTCTTCATAGAAAGAGTGATTGGACATTGGAATGGGCTGCCCAGGGAGGTGGTGGAGTCACCATCACTGGAGGTGTTTAGGAAGAGAGTTGATGAGGTGCTTGGTGCCATGGTTTAGTTGATTAGATAGTGTTGCATGTTAGGTTGGACTCAAAGATCTCTTCCAACCTGGTTTATTCTATTCCGTTCTATTGTTATTATTTGTATACATACCTTTAATATTTTCACCTTCTAAGCTTCCGAAATCTGGAATTTTTGTTTTTGTTTTCAGTATTTTTAAAATCTTTCTTCCTGTCAACTTTGTCTCTTTTTCTCTTGCTACCTTGTTTTACTTCTTGCAGTCTCCCTTCTCCATCGTTCTGTCTGGATTTTCTTGTTGCTATCTATCTCCTTGTTTGTTTCTTTATGGCTTTTCTAAATATTGTACACTATAATATTGTATAATATTATATAACCCAATTATATAATATTGTATAATATTATGCAATATTATATATTGTTATCCACTGTCCTGCTGATATTGAGGTGTTGTACCAAATATCTTTCAACTTCAAGCACCAACGAAGCACCAAGAAACAGTTGTTTTTATGTGTATTATTTCATGCACCTAATGAAGTAAAGAACCAAACATCAGGCTTGGGAAAGTTGACTGCAGAATTATTTCTTAATGTGGGTGAGAATCTTCCCTGATCTGAATGTGTGATGGTGAATGTGTACCTGATGGAACATGATATGGCAGAGCTCTCAAATAAGGATGCAGAATTAAGCTTGTCTCCTCTACTTCCTGTTCTTGATCAGTGGGAAAAACAAAGGTAATTCAAGAGATGAAAAGTCTGTCTTCTCTTTCCATTTCTGGCATCACATAGTGAAATGGAGATAATAATACTTCTTCCACCCTCTTTCTCATCTCTTTTGTGTATTTAGCTTGTAAGTACATATCCTTTCATTATGTTTGTACAGAATCTAGCTCAGAGCCATGATTTTGTTTACAGCTCTATGAGTGCAGTAAAATAATTTGTTAATGATATTGGCTTCCTTGTCAAATATTTTATTGGAAGAACTCACCTCAGTGTAATTGCCTCAGCCTTCTGCTGGCTGTCCTACTGTAGCTAAAACAATCTCTAATCTCAGTTTAAAGCTCAAGAACTGCACACAACAGACAGTTGGGTGTGGTGTTTCTTTTTTTTGTTTTTAAGTGATTTATGACCCAATTTTCGAAGATGGCTATTAAACAGCATTTCCAACAGGACTCTTGAATATTTTTGCATGAATAAATCTGAAGCTTGTAGCTATCCATCATCAGCACATTGCAGAGTACAGAATTATTAACTGTAAAGTGTAGAAACATGTGCAAAATCCAAAAAAGGTTTTTTCACTCTCTGCAATAAATCATTACAAATAAAATTAAAAACTCTTCAGGATAAATAGTGATTGCTCAGGCCATTTTTCCTGTCTATGAAGCATCAAGTGTGATGTGTATTCCTAACAGATGCTTAAAGTCCACTTTTGCTTCTTGTTTGCTATATTGCTGCTACTGCCCTTGCCATGGACTGTTACCAACATCTGCCTTTTTTTTTTTTATAGTACAATATTTTAGTTGTCATAAACCTTATGCAGAATTGTGGCATGGGTACAGGTCTTCAAAGTTCAGCTTAGGCTGAAAACCCTTAGGCAAGAATAATCACTTGTCTCGTGGTAGAAAGAACACATCAGTTTAATTTCATGCTAAGAAGGTTTAAAATAAATATACAGGTAAACGGCACTTCCTAAATGGTTATGACATCTCTTTGTTGTGTGGCTAATATTTAGATTAGAGATCTTTATATATATACATGTATATATATATATAAACATATTGAAGTAGAACAAAGACTATGATTTTAAACCCATAGGATCACGTGAGTAAGAGGTAAGTACGCCATAGTTTGACTTTTGAACTTGTAATCCATAAAACTGGTGCTACTGCCAAACACAATCCTATGGTCTAGGTCTACAGAACATTTTTGGTGGACTTATGGAGTACTGCTTAGTTGCAGAGCCAGGAATTAAATTAAATACAGCAACTGTATTAATGCCTTCCAAGTAAAGAAGGGCTGCAGTGCATTAAGATAATATGTACATGTGAACGGAAGAAGGAAATAGAGCACTTTATAAGAAATCCACAAGTTGCAGTCTCTAGATGGGATCTTAAATATCAAAAGGATTGTGAAATTGTGGATGATGTCGCTGCATAAAATTTTACCAATCACTTCCCTGCAGCTGTGTGAAGTTGAATGCTAAAAATAGGTGATGGGTTGCATTTACATCTGGCACTTTGTAGACAGTATCCAGAATGATGAACTGAATCTTCAGATATTTGGTGTCTGATTCTCTATTCTGTCAATCCTATTTTGTCTTGCTTTTGGGAAGGGGTTAGAATAGCTCCATCACTTTGAATACCAATGTACTTCTGTATGGCAGAGTACAATACCAGATATCTGACAATCATGACAGTACAGAAGTCCAGCTCAGGAGTTGTGACAGGCAGTGGTTTATGTCCCTATAATGCTTCTGGCACATGCAGTAGAACATGAATGTTATTGTGCTTCTGAATATAACTGTAGCAAAGGATTTGCCTTAAACATATGAGCCAAAGTTGACTAAAAGGAGTAGCATTAAACTTCTGAGGAATTTTTAGAAATCCTCATTTGTAGTAATATCAGTGCATTTGAATAGAATTGGAATAAAGTCAACCTGAAGGTTGGCAGCTACCAGAATAATGTGAACTTCCATGTGGTGACAATGCAAAAACTGTGACTTGCTTTCAGGCTTAAGGAAATGTAATAGATTCTCAGTCTAGAATATTTATCATATTGTTCTCTATGACACACGGGCTTGTTATACCAAAGATTAGCAAATCTAGCTGGATGGGAAATGTAGGTTGTGTCCACAGACACAGTTATTTCATGAATTACAGTGAATTCCATGTCAGATTGGACAACCAGCAGCTACTGACTCTGCCAAGCCCACTCTGCACATTTACTTTGCCCTAATGGGCATGCCACTTACAGCTAACTAAGGAGATCTAACCTGCAGCACACTGCTGCAAGTCAGTTTAGGACTTTTTCATATTCAGGCAGTGGGATAGATGTGATTCTCGTTTGAAAGCTTGGTTCTGAAAAACGCAGGGCAAGGCCTTTTCATATTCAAGTATATATATATATATATATATGTATACAGTCTCACAGTTGCTCCCTATCTCTGAGTGCATGGGGTGCTCTGAGTGTGAGAGCAATTTAATTTCTGTTCCAGAAGAGTCGCCCAATTAAATATCTTTAATGTGTGGCCCACAGACAGCTAGCGAAACACACAGACCCTTGGCAGCAACATTAATTATCCATTCAGGACACCAGCTGATCATCATTTTTCTGCTTCTTTTTTTTGTACTGGTGTCTCTTTTGTGAAACTCTCCCTTACTTTGCTTTTATTCCCCTCTTCATTTTTTATTTTCCCTTTATTTTTGGGTTTCCTATTTATATATACTTAGAGTCATATAATGTTTCATTGCACTGTGTTCTGTGATCTAGCTCTCACCTTTTAATTGGCAATTTATAGCTCTGCTTTACTGAGTAACAATTCACTTGCATGTTTTATTTTTCTCCTTTTGCCTTAGGGACAAGAAAAGCCCTCCATAAAGCTCTCAGTTTTAAAGCATGTGGAAAATTCCACCACAAAAGTGTATCTCAGATGCAATTGTTTTTCCTATGAGCCTGACAACGTTCAGGCCCCTCTGGCAGTTCAGCAAAAGCTTTGTTCTGTTGCCTATTCCTTGGTAAGGACCAGACTCTGTCCTGTACTTCCGTGTCAGCCATTCCCTGGCCCAGCCCTGCCTCAAAAGAGCAGTGTGGGGTTTTTTTCATCTTTCCTTTTTTTGAAATGCTTCCCATGATTTTTGTATAGACTGAATTGCAGTGTGAAGGGGTTTTCCACAAGGCACTCAGCATGGGCCTAACTGGTCCCATTCAAGCCACTGTCACCTCTGTCATTGACTTCAAAAGGAACAAAGTTAGATCAGCACCAAATGTTTCCAAAGAGCCTTTCTTTAATATTGTTGCTGTCTCTTAGCATTCCTGAGTTATACAAGAGCATGGTGGTCATTTTAATTTTCCACTTAGCACACTGGCATCACTCATTTGACATAAGTTTCATTAACAGAATGACTGGTGAATGGCACTTCTTGATACTGCTGTCATTTTCCTAGTGGTGGAAAGAGTTACAAGCAGCTCTTTTATGTAAGAATCAAGATGTATAGAAAAAGGTAGGCACTTTACTGCCTACTTTTCAAGCATTTAAATTCTGTCTGTAAGCTCCCTCTTATTTTGAAGATCAAGAGCAGAAAGAACAGAATAGTGTCGCAAGGTTATGTGGCCACAGTCGGTTAATAGTTACTGTTCATCTCAGCCACACTCTCTACTTGTTGAACAAGTGTGCGATTACTTGTAGGCAGTCAGGCATAGTTTTATGGGCAAAGGCTGAATGCTCCTAAATTTTAATTTCCATCTCAGATACAGAAAAAATAATGAACCCCAAAACCTCAGTAAACTAAAATTTTAGGATAGCTCCACTTCTACCAGAAGCCTTCTAAAGTGAAATCCCATGCTTCAGTATTAAAATCTTGTGAAATTATTAAAAAAATGGGTTTGTCTTAAATTGAGAAAAATCTGTTCAGACACGATCTGCAGACACCTCTGTAGAAAAATGGGGTTACAATGTCACGTCACCCAGGAATATTACGTTGAGACACAGTCTCAAGCTGCACCAGGGGAAGTTTAGGCTCGCGGTGAGGAGAAAGTTCTTCACTGAGAGAGTGATTCGCCATTGGAATGGGCTGCCCAGGGAGGTGGTGGAGTCACCGTCCCTGGAGGTGTTCAAGAGGGGATTGGATGTGGCACTTGGTGGCATGGTCTAGTCATGGGGTCTGTGGTGACAGGTTGGACTCAATGATCTTCGAGGTCTCTTCCAACCTTGGCGATACTGTGATGCTGTAATTATAGAAAATGAAAAATACTAACATGGGAAAAAAAGGAACTCAAATGGTTTTCCAAAACTGTGAGAGAAGTTTAGACATGAAGAATGTGGATGATAGTACCTGGGATATACAGTGCAATTATCACTTCCTCAGTAATCCTGCATTTTACTACTTAGCTTTCTTCTGAGTTTTATGTCTCAGATAAGAGGTGGGACTGCTAGAATAAGAGGGCCCCTTGCTATCATGTTTTAGCATTAGGGCAGCAGTGACTGAGGGAAAAAAAACATGGGATTTGGTACACATTTTTGTAGGAATGAAGTTATTTCTTTAGAGTAAGAACCCATTAAATCCCAACGAAGTTGAGTTTTTGAAATATTATTGGATCATAGTACAGAGTGGCAAGGTTGTCATGAGGTGAATGTGATGCTTTCCATCCAAACTCTTGACTTTGTAACCATTTTGGGGGAAAAAAACAACACATAAACCACAACAACTATGTTTTGATTTCCCTTACTTGAAACCAAATGGTCTTGTATTTTGGATAGCATCTATTGGGCAAGATATCATACTGTAAAAGTGATCATGTTGACAGATGGAGCTACTGGTGATGGCAAGTGGGTTTTTCACTTTAACTTAACATTTTGCAAAATAGAGAGGTATAGACATAGAAATATATCCCTGCATCATCCTCTCAAAGAGGCAGTACACAAAACACTATATTGCTTTAAGAAATTCATTGTTATTACCATACCTCTCCATACTGTGAGGAAGTCTATAGATCAAATGCCCTCTACCTACTTCTAAAACTGTACTAATAGAAAAGCCCCTGGAACATTTTTAAAATGTATTTTTCAGTCACTGCAAAAAGACAGAGACACCACAGCATTACAGAAAGTATCACTTTTGCATATAGCAAATGTCCTAATTGCTACTTTTATGCACTCTATGGAAATGAATGGAGCATTAAAACAAGAAAACCCCAGGAATTGGGCAATTAGACTACTAATGAACTTTGCCAGCCTGGAAAAATGAGAACTGATTTTACAGAAGATCTGTATGAAGAAAAGAAACTCTGCTTGCATGTATTTTGACAATTTCTACAGACAAGGCTATTTAGTTCTTGGCTCAAATAACAATTCTCTCTGGTGAATTATGTCAATGATTTTTAGAGGAGTAAAATATTTGTTCTGTGAATCACTTTAGGTGTCTGTTCCTTTATTTTCTTTGAACACAAATGGCACAGCTTTGGAAAGAAGCCCAGGCCATTGTAGATGCATTACATTATTGCTAATGTGATTAACCCAGAGTAAAACATTAAATGCTCCTGAGATATTAGTCTAGATGAGATGACCAACTCTAAGTTCCCTGGGCTCACAGCACAGGGAAAAACATATAATGCACTTCATCTTTTTCATCAATATTTGAGTTTTATCACAGGAAGCTGGTACTGGGAGTAATTCTGTGTTTAATCATAAGTGAAGAGCAGTGCTGGTCAAGCTGAATGTATGCTGTAATCAAACCACACTGAATAAATGCTTTACTACTGGGAACTTGTGACAAAGTACCTGTCACTAAAGCTGTCACTGATCTTTCTATTTGGGCTGCAGTTTTCACAAACAGTTTGTAAATCAGCTGCATTGCTGGAGTTCATATTAAAATCCTGATTTGAAATCTGTTCACCTAAGCTCTATCTGAAATGCTCAGAACAGCAGGAATTTATAGTAGGGTCTTGTATGAATTGATTGGCCTAAAGCTGCATAAAACAAATATATCAGAGAACATACCCTCAAAAGTATGTGTGCTCTACAATTGTTTGATTGAAGGGTAAATGAAAGTGGCAATTCTGAATTCTTGAAACGGTCTTAACCATGCAGCACAATGGCTGTTCGAGCTGAGGTCACTATATTCATATGCAGATGTGCTGCATTTGGCAATCTGAATAAGCATTGATAGGATGTTTTTCATGTTTCCTCATCTAGAAGTAAATGTTGTAATACAGAGTGCTCAATAAGCTGTCACCGTTATATAAATACAGGGGGGAAAAAACCTGCTATGAAAGTAAAAAACGCTTTCACTCTATTTTTATTGTAATTACCTAATTTCAGATCAGATGCTACTCATTAAGTTTTTCCAGCTCTTGGCTGTCTTTCTTTCTTCTTTTTTATTTTTTAATTTGAAATTTCATATCAAGCTTTACAAAGGAAGAACCTAGGGAAAAGTCTCAGACTCAGTAAAACATTATTAACGCGGAAGAGTTTTGCCTAAATGTTCCGATGTGTGCGGTGTCAACAATTATTGCCATTTCAGTTCAAACAATTGATAAACAGCTCTGCAAATTCATGTCTAAACATTCTTTAGAGCCACTTTAAACATAGCCAAACAGTAGTGTCATCTGTGAAGATCAGGTTCTAAAAAAGCTGCTCATTGGAAAACTTAACTTTCCATTTCTCTTGCAACACTGCTTTTCAGCAACAATGAATAAAAATGCTCCTCATCTAGTGTTTATCTCTTTCCATGTTCTTTTTAATTCATGAACTGTTTTATTCCTCTACACTTTTGGGCTGATAATTGCACTTAGTTTAGACTGTGTAGAATTCTGCTGACCCCACGTTTCTTTTTGCCGTGCAATCCTTCCTTCAGAAACTTGGCTATCTTTGTGAGTTTCAGGCAATACATTTAGATCTGATGTGGATGTTTCAGATAATATTTAGGCCGTTCACATAAAAGCTATTTCCCAAGCAGACAGTGATCTGCAGTCACCCTGTTTACAATGCTAGATAATGCAAAAGCTATTCTTGATATAAATGTACATGTGCTCCCAGGCAGATTCTCCAACTATGCACTACAGAGGTTTCAGAGGGAAAAAATATTTCCTCTTGCAGGTGGCAAATTCAGACCAGGTTTCTCCCATGGCAGTCTAAGTTCTGGTAGTCAGATTTTCATCATGGAGCAATATAAAGCTTTCATATAATGTTATTAATTTTTTTTTTTTCTAATTTTGCTTTTTGGTTTCAAGAAGAGTTTGACTTGCACAACAGCAGTAGAGATTGAGGCTTTTACCTTAGTTGATGCATTTATCCAGAACTACAGGAACTGTCCTTTACATGTCACAGCATGTAAAGTCCCTACCTAGAGATCAGAAAGTACACTAAATACAAATGTTAGGCTTGGGATTTTTGTTTCTTTTGAATTTAGCTGTCCTGCATTTTTACATGTGCAAAACTTGGTATCAATTCATTCATCTAGACAGTATAAGAGTAAGTGGAGTATAAACCATCTAGAAGCCCAGGTCTAGTGCCCTAACATAGATGAAATTCAATACACACACACACGCATATACACACTCACACACACGCACATATTTGCTTTATGTAATGTTGTACTCAGAAGACTGTAGGAACTATTAGGCACTTATTTTTACTTTTTCAAGTACTTACTCTAGGAAAACAAAGATTTTGAATGTCAATACCAGCTTTTTGTGTCAGCAACTCAGTTATGGCTACAAACATTTTGCTAATTTCCTCTAGCTCTGATAAAAAATGTCCTTATTCCCCCCCCACCCCCTTCTTATTCAATGGAATTCGCATTCTTGTCTGATTTCCGGGGTCTCTCTTGTGATCATGTGCTTCTTTGAGACTTTTATGCTGCTTGCACCAATCCTTGTAATCTTTTTATAAGCACCCAGGAAGAGGGTTAGTTACCCCCTTGTACAGATTAGCTATGATCCTGTAGTTAAGGTTCATATGACTAATTTTAATTAATTAAAATCTTTATCTTCTTGCAAGAGCATTTGGAGATGCTCTTCCAAGCTTCTATGTTTTTTTTCAAAGAGACTTTAATTCTCTTTTTAGCATTGTGTAGCTTGAATATAAGGTCTGAACTACCCAATTGAAGTTGGCTGTCATTTAAAATGGTTGCAGTGGCAAAGGAGTGCTTGAAGGATGAAATAGGAAGCATCCTCTAAAGAGTCACGGTTTTATTTAGGCTTCTTGTGTTGCTTTGCAGTGTTGGAAGATGCTTGCTGCGTTACAGTCAAGAAAGGGACTCCATTCCCATTGTGTTTTTGTTCCTGCATGTAGCACCTGTAAACCAAAACCTGAATTCAAGCAGTGATAATGAAAATAATAGCTTGCATGAGATAGTTAACAGGCACAGTGAGAAAGTAGAAAGAAATTGCCTCAATCAGAGGTTCCCAAAGCATATTCACTTTGGGGGGTAAAGCAAAGTCAAGAAAATAATTGAATGTTATTAGGGGAGTCTTTACCAGCTGTGGATCTGTCCCCATTCACGCACTGATGCTCAGCTTCCCTGAAGTTCTAAGTAAAATTCTCTGGGCCTACTGACTTCAGACATCTGAGAGAGCTCTGTTGGCATGTTCACAAATGTCATACTTTGACACTGGCTTTAGGTTGTGACCTTAGCAAGCAATGCAAGAAAACTTGAGAGTCAAGAGGCAGATCTAACGCTTGAAATTCACCATGCCTTGCACCCCAATGAATCAGTAAATACAGTGAGAGAGCAATTCTTAAATCTGAAGGTTTTGCCTTGTGTTTGAGGTATGACATTGGTATCCAGAGAGACCATACATGCAGAAGCTGAATTGTAAACAGCAAAAGCTGTTTGTTTAAAAAAAACCCTGTAAATTATTACTACTTTTCCTGTTGAGAGAGAACATTTATTGACAAAATCATGACTAAATTGGGCTCTTCAAAAACTTTTTTTCATAGCTTTTTTTGTTAGGATGAATTCTGACAGTCTGTTTACTCTTTCTGAAGATGTGAAAAAAGGAAATAAAGCCACTTTTTGGTTGTTTTTGTTTGTCAGTAAATGGAGACATGGCAATTAAACCTGATTTGCTATCTCATTATATGGGCTGAGAAGTTTTCCTAATATTTTCAGAATCAGTGAAATGTAAAACTATGCCCAAGCATCACTTTCAAAAGGAGCATAAATACTGAGGAGCCTAAATTTTGCAGGACGTACTTACAAACCCAGAGATCTTCAGGTCAGTAAGTGACTGTCAGATTGATAGGAGATGATGTAGTCTCACAGATTTTCTCATGAAGTATGGTATTTAGTAAATTCTTGTGTGCATATATCTATCTATATCTCTATAAGGGTCACTATGTCTAAAATCATGTAAGCAATTGTTCTGTAAACTACTGAACAGGGTACTGGAAGACCTAGATTCTGACATTTACTAGACAGAAGAAAGTAATTGTAGCTAATCAATAACAGAGAGAATTAAGAGTTACCTTGATCAATACCTACAGAGCAGGGATATAAGATTTGTCTCAGTAAACATGATTATTTTGTACCTCATATTTGTCTCTAACTTTTAAAGACTCAGATTAGTTTTCTCTGTCTTCTATTTACCCTCAAACAACACTTACGATGGAAGTCAGCTGGGTTTATGCTTGCACCAATTCAATTTTGGCAGAGTTAGACTTCCAAATGAATTTGGCATATTTAGTAATAAATCATTGGTTATGTTCTAAAGTCCCAGAACACTAAGATGTCCCCTATTTTCAGATAGCTTGGTCTTATTTCTTATTTGTAATTTGAACAATGTCATCATTTTAGCTGCAACATGGCAGGTACCTTTGCATGACAGGGAGATACATTTTAATGGGGAAAAAAAGAATGATTGCATGAAAGGAAAAAAAAACACCTTAATTTGCATGCTCAGCCATATCAAAACAACAGTATTTTAAAATAAAATAAATGTTTTAATTGACACAAATTGTGCTAGATGGATTCTCTTCCAAGCTTGCTTGTGCTCTCTCTGTGTATATATATGCAAAATTTAAATCAGTTTTGGGACTTGGAAAATTCCTCCTCATATTTATTCCTCATAAACTGAAAGGCATGAATCTTTCTCATTGCTGTGTAATTTTCTCCCTCTCTTGTACCAAATATTCTAGCAATAAAAATGTATCTTTCATTTTGTCCTGCCTTTCCTGTTTTTGGTATCTGTGGAGAGCAAGAAATATGAGATGAGGTAGGATTTAACTGCCATATTACAAGACTGTGCCCAAAATTACATCCCTCTGGCCAACAAAGACCAAGAGAGTTGACAGCAGGAGTCAAGTGCTTGTCATGCACAAGCCAAAATTGCAACCCAAGATCTCTTATTCAGCACCTGCCCAGGGCTGCATTTCACAGCTGGAGTCATGAAAGCCTAAGTTGTTGACATTTTCATCTTTTATTTTGTTATCAAGCATAAATGTTTATAAACCTTGTTTAGTGTTATTCAGGCAAAATGCTATGGTGAGTAACTGAAAGATCAAATGCACACCTTATCTTAGCAGAAAAACACCTTGGAAGTAAGTAATAGATGTTTTAGGATATCACTGAGATTCATTACCTGGATGCTTTCTCATTTTCAGACAGAATTGATAGGAAATTACCCATTTTCTCCTTTTATAATAACATCCAATACGTTTCATGTCCAATTTCACACTGCTCCTTGATTTATAACATTTCCAGATTAATCGTGCTCTAGCTGCTATTTTAAAAGCAGCTATTACATTAACCCTTTCAGCTTAGATGTGAACTGAGAAGCTGGAGCATGTCCAGAGAAGGGCCACGAGAATGACCAGAGGGCTGGAGCTCCTCTCCTGTGAAGACAGACTGAGAAAGTTGGGGCTTTTCAGTCTGGAGAAGAAAAGGCTCCAAGGAGACCTTATTGTGGCCTTCCACTATCTGAAGGGGGCTACAAGAAAGCTGCTGAGGGACATTTTAGGGTGTCAGGTAATGATAGAACTAGGGGGAATGGAACAAAATGAGAAATGGGTAGATTCAGATTGGATGTTAGGAAGAAATTCTTCACCATGAGGGTGGTGAGACACTGGAACAAGTTGCCCAGGGAGGTGGTAGAAGCCCTGCTCCTGGAGATTTTTGAGGCCAGTCTGGATGTGGCTCTGAGCAACCTCATCTAGTGTAAAGTGTCCCTGCCCATGATAGGGGGTTTGAACTAGATGATCCTTAAGGTCCCTTCCAACCCTTATGATTCTATTGTTTTCTTTGCTCACAGATAATTGCATGTGTGATGCTGAACATCTCAGGGTTTGAAGCAGAATGCATTTTCTTAATGTCTCTTTAGTCAGGTACACCAGGCCATTTCCTGTTTCTTGTAGATACTGCATACACTACAGGTATATAGACACCTACAAATCCAGAATTGGTGGCAAAGAGCACCAGGCGAAGTTTCACATCCAGCCGTAGCTTTGTAAAAATAAAGGTCTTCAATTAGTATCTGACATAATATTTCAACTTGTGCTACTATAGGGGATCAGAGTAAGCAAAGTGAGAAATGAAATCTGATCTTATGCTTTCCATGACCTATTTCAAAAATAATCAATATGTACCACCCAAATTACTTAAATTCTCACAATGATCTCTAAGGTGCTTGACCGAACTTGAAATACATACATACAGGTAAACCACTATAAGGAGTATATATTTGGGTTGATTGAGTGATTTAGTCTATGCAGAATAAACAGAAGGAAGACTGAGGCAATTCTTGTCTTTGATGGCTTCTTATCAGGGATATAGATATGTCTATATGTAATCTGTAAATTAGTTTTTTATTCCTTCTTTACTGTAGATCAGGATGGAGGGAAGGGGTGTGTGCTGTATGACATTTGCAAATGACACATTCTATTTATTTATTTTTTCATGCTGTTAAAGATATTGCTTTGAGTTAACCTGTATTTTTCTTCAGTCAGTCCTCATTATTTTGGATATAAACCAGAAGAGTCTCCACAGCAATGATACTTTGTCTCTATATTAATTTTAAATAGATCTGAGGGCTCTTAATTTATAAGATGTGGTTCCTCTCCTCTTATTCTTGTTAGATGTATCATATTGGTGCTTCAGTTATATTTGCTACTCTTGATGCATTTCTAGGTTTTGTGTTGTCGGAGTTCACTGAATCTATTAAGGTTTGCTATATTTATGTTATGGAAGTGTGAATGAATACCCAGCTGCTGTTCATCATCGGAGACCTTCTGGCTCTATAGACACAAATAAAGTTTTGTAAGTGTATAACCTTGAAATTTTCAATTTAGTTTTGCCTAGGTGGGCAAGGATAGAGAGCTGTCTGTAGTTATGAAGTTGGAATCTGAGCAGTAAAAAGAATAAACAGAACTTTGGGAAACCTCTGGAAGTGAATCAAAAAGTTTGTGAATCAGATGTTAGGTAAGGCAGCAGTTGAATGTTAAAATAATAGTTTGCTTTGATTAATTTGATTTCCTGGGTTAGTGCTTCCTCATAGAGGAGTGCAATGTAGAGGTGCTCCTGCTAAGAATTTGATCTTGGATAGCCTTTGTCATTCCAAAAACGTGTGGTATTCCAGGCCTCTGGCATTAGTACTTTGAGAAAGTTGGATGTTTGGAGCTGAAGTTTTAGGTGAACTAGAGATGGCATATTTTTAAGGGTAGCCAGGCATATAGATATAGCCACATCAAAGGCAATGGCCAGATAGGCACACTATTAAACATTATTATTCAGTGCCACTTAGTATGCATATAGAATATGAATTAAAAATCTCCTTATTTACAGAAGAAATGCTGCAAAGAGATGCAGAGAATTTGGAAATCCCTCGACAAACATTTACACAGAAGGTGATGATAAACAAAGAGGGCATAATATATAACACAATGCTTTTACAGGACATAATTTATTAACAGCTTTGTATTTTAGCTCTGCCTGTCAGGAGAATCCTTTATCCTCAAACCTCTCATTGCAGACTTACTGTAAAATGTAGCTCTCTATTTTTAACTAGAGTAAGGGGAATGTAGACATGTATCTAAAAGAATTTGCAAGTAGTACTCAACATCTCTAAAGGCACATTTATTGAATAATTAAATTTGACTGTGAATTCCTGTTTAAATGGCTGTCTTTGTTTTGCAGTTCATGTATCATGATATTATTCTCACATGCTGATGCAGATTTATTCATTGTCTGCCAGGAGTGGTATAGTTTAGTCCTTTCACATGAAGGGTAAAGGGATTTATTTATTTATTTGATAGTAGTTATTACTCTCAGATAAGCTAACAAGGCAATGTATTATTTAGGTATGTGGTGCAAACAATTCTGTTTTCAGAATGCTGTCTCATAACACTGTAGCTATGCCAATATTTCTATACTCCAAAATGTTACTGTGAAGGAAAAGTGGGATCATATAAATAGGATCTGATTTCCAGAAAGTCAACACTTCCTGGAATTCAGAGTTTAAGGTATCCAAAGAAGCAGACATCTCTAATAATATGTCTCATTATTTTAGAACAACATTTTAAAATATTTAGTTTTTGCCAAGACTTTTGAGACTCACTCTGAAGTCACAGAATCACAGAATCACCAAGGTTGGAAGAGACGTCAAAGATCATCAAGTCCAACCTGTCACCCAAGACCTCGTGACTAAACCATGGCACCCAGTGCCACATCCAGTCCCCTCTTGAACACCTTCAGGGATGGTGACTCCACCTCCCTGGGCAGCCCATTCCAATGACTAATGACTCTCATGGTGAAGAACTTTCTCCTCACCTCAAGCCTAAAATTCCCCTGGCACAGCTGGAGACTGTGTCCTTTTGTTCTGGTGCTGGTTGCCTGGGAGAAGAGACCACACACCCCCTGGCTACAACCACCCTTCAGGTAGTTGTAGAGAGCTATATGTGCAAATACACTAACAAAATAATGAGAATGATTGCTATGGATTTCTTTTTAAAATGTATTGTGATACACAGAGAAATTAGACATAAATCCTGCTGTTAGCAGGTCAGATTTCCAAAGTTTTAGGAACCCTTCCTAAATTCAAGCCATAGTTTAAGTGGGAGCCTAAGTTTCAGTATAATTTGTTTGCTAAAAAAAGACCTAGAATTGTGAACTTTAATAAATTTGGGTGAAGTCTTGAGATACATTTAAGCTTCTTTTTACAAACATTCTCAGCAAGGCTCTGCAACCTTGTGAGATAGATGAATGATATTGCTTCATTAAATGTGAAATGGAAACGGACCTTTTTCAGTAGTACATGGTTAGTTTTGATAATACATCTTGCTATATGTTTTGACAACAAATTGCAAGTGTTGTAAAAACTCTACTCATTCCTGGAATAAATCAGCTGGTAGTTATCTCTGAGGACACATCTTCATCTTTTCTCTAAAAATGGTGTGATAGATTATATTTACATTGAAGTGAATTTTACCTGGGGGGAAAAAAAAAAAAAAGAAAAAAATAGAGAACTGATGCTATTTCTGTGAGGAGATGTGGAAAATTAAAGAAATTCCAGTTAATACAGACAAAAAGATTGATTTTCTACAAGACTATTAGTACTATTAATTAGAAAATGTGAAATTCTCATAGTGGTAATATCAGAATATAAGGGGAGAGAACAATAACAATGTAAGTTGTGGACAGTTCAATAAATCATTGAAATACAGTATAATATGCAGGCAATAATATACATTAGAAAAGCTGTACAGATCTTGCCTGTTGTCTTTTATCTTGGCTTACACTGTAATGCATTGTGGTAGAGCAAATGCTAAATACGTTAGTGCTGGTTATTTGTATTTTATCGGTCTTTTACATATCTTCACTTAATGGGTAATAGATTTATGTTTTAAAATGTCAATGTGGTTACATTAGACTGTAACATATAAACTCGAGCACTTACGTCAGGGATAAGACTGGCTTGATCAATCTTAAGGAGTTAAGAGCAGCGTCTTCTGAACTACTGATAGAAACTGTAGCCCATTCCACATAGCTAGTATGGGCATAAATTAAAATGTGAATAAGATATAATTAATCTGAATAGTCTCAGTGATCATATATTCCTCTCTATTATCCTCTGAATGCCTCCAGTTCAATTAAATACATTACTTACTGAATAATATTTTTATAACAAAAATGGTTAATTGGCAGAAAAAGGGCACACAGCTTTAGACTGTTACTTTTGACTGTTGCTGCCTTCTGCAGTTTACCTATACAGTAGCTCACAGCTCACATAGGGAAATACAGTCACAATGATATAAAAGCAGGTATGCATTTATTTCTCATTTCCTGTAAGTATTCAGTCTTGATAATATCAGTAACATTATTCCTAGTTCTTTAGATTAACTTATCTAGCACTTTGGTTTAGATTTAAACAAGAGTGGTAAATCTAGTTCCCTAAAGCACTGGAGAATCACACAGAAGTGGTTTCAAACTTCCCTGGGATGATGCCTGATATAATTTTATCATACTTGAGCCCTTAAGCACTCTAGTGACCAGCATTTCTCTTCTGTACTTAGTGAAGCATTTCACCAGCTTCATCCACTTTTTCTGTAATTGATGACATACCAACCCTTTCCAATGAACCTCTTCATAGAGAATCATATAATTTTTTTACTCATAATACACTTTCCCTTGAATTTGTCAGTCAAGTTCTTGCAAAATTCAATTAAAGAGTATAAAATAAGCCTTAGAAATCTTTAGGAGTTTAGTGATTAATTCATAGTGATGGCATTGTGTTTTGATAGTTAATATGGCAAAGAGAGTACTAACCTGAACTGAAGACACATGAATATCAGTTGGTGGTGTGCCCCCAGCAAATACCCAGACTGTGAAAAATATTATAAGCAGTAATGTTGGTAAACATCACTTATTTAGGTTGGGATTTTGTCTTGAATACTCAAGGCAAATGTTATTGCACCAGAAATGTTTTAAAAAAAACATAACAAAACTACCACTACCAAAAAAAACAAGCCAACCAACCAAAAAAATCCACCATCCCCCCAAAAAACACCTCACCAAGAATGATGAACTTAAGGTGATGCAGAACCAAAATTTTATTCTTTCAGCCCAAGATCAGTGCTAAGGCAATAAAAGGAAAATGCTCTGATGAACCATTAACAGAGATTTTCTCACCTCGGCTTTTAGAGATGCTGCACTGACAACAGCTCAACGTGGGTGCTTTAGGCTCTATCACAAACTCCCTACCAGCTTTTTTTGCTACATGTCATTAGGGATTCATCTTTAAGAGATATTCTTTAATGTGTTAGGGCCTCCAAAGAAAACCACACCCAGACTTAAGCTTCAGAGGCCCATATAACAGACAAGGTGATTCCTATTGGGCTGTTTTCCGTCCTTTGCTCACATTCCACAAACACGCATGGCTCCCAACTCATCCCTCCGAAGAGCCTTTTGGGGCAGTAATGTTTGTGGAGAGAATCTGGCAGGAAAAGAGACTTTCTGTAGATAGGTCTGGTGTTTCGGTTTCAGTCATAGCTTTCTGCTCTTTCCTTCCTTGCTTTCTTTTCTCTTTAGCAGATTTCTTTTCATGTCTATCTTCTTGGAAAAGTTCACTTTTGCACTTCCCACCACCTGAGCATGCAGATGTAAATGCCTGCACAGCAGCTGCCCATACACAGGCACTCTTTTCACTTTCTTTCTGCATTTGTATTCCACCCTTTCAGACTCCACTTCTGCTGTAGTGTCTTGTATTAACAACAATCACCCCTGTAACAACGTGTACCTCAAGCCTCCCTCCTGCTGATTTATATACTGCAGAGAAGAGGAAAGCACAGTAAAAAGTAAATGGGGATATTGGAACAGGAGTGGAAGGGGCAGTATTGTATCTGTGAAACAGTCCCCTGCCTGTCATGTGGCATTGATGCCCAAATATCAAACAGCTGTTGTCAAAAATAAGTTCATCTGGATCCATTTAGTTTCCTTTCCTTTTAATTTAATATAAGTTAAAGGCATCATAGCAGGGAATGAACTGAAATGAGACATTTTTCATGCAGCATAGATCACTAGTGTATAGTGATAGCTCCCTTACAATTTAAGATACCAAAATATTTGTTTTTCTCAGCAGGTTACTGGCCTACTTATCTTAGCTGATGTTTAACTTAATTTGAGAAGCTGAGGGTTAATTATGCAAGCACTAATCTAGTTTTGATTTACAATGGCATATTATTAGGCATCATGATTAAATATAGCTGTGAAAGTGAATCCACCCTCTGTAATGTGCTATTAGAGGACTGGCAGAAGCAGTTGAAGAATGCAGTATATCAAAATGTTGCATAATTCACTTCCAAGCCCAACTCCTCAGCTCCTTCTCAAATGTGCTAATACTCCTCAAAATGTAAAACCTAATGACTTCTGCAGAATTATTTGCAGCATAAGGGTGTTGGTTGGTAGCCATCTGAACATGAGCTAGCAGTGTGCCCAGGTGGCCAAAACGGCCATCAGCATCCTGGTTCTTCCCCTGTACTCAGAACTGGTGAGGCCACACCTGAATACTGTGTTCAGTGTTGGGCCCCTCTCTCCAAGAAAGATATTGAGTTGCTGGAGTGTGTCTAGAGAAGGGCAACAAAGCTGGTGAAGGGTCTAGAGAACAAGTCTTATGAAGAGTTGCTGAGGGAAGTGGTATTGTTTAGTCTGGACAAGAGAAAGCTGAGGGAAGACCTCATTGCTCTCTACAACTACCTGAAAGGAGGTTGTAGTGAGGTGGGAGTTGGTCTTTTCTCTTTACTATCAGGTGATAGGATGAGAGGAAATGGCCTGAAATAGTGCCAGAGAGGTTTAGATTGGGCATTAGAATAATTTTCTTTATGAAATGAGTGGTCAGGTGCTGGAATTAGGCTGCCTGGGGCAGTCGTGGAGTCATGGTCCCTAGTGGTGTCCAAGAAATGTGTGGACAAGGTAATCTGGCTTAATGGCCATGGTGGTGTTAGGTCAGTGGTTGGACTTGATGGTCTTAGAGGTCTTTTCCAATCAAAATTGTTCTGTGATTCTGTATACTCAAATGCTAATTGACAGTGTACTTCCCTGTCCTTAATTGTTTTTTTTTCAGACTTTGATATTCTTGGTGATTATGGCAGTAAAACTCAGTAAAGAAAGAAGTAAATGCTTTGTGCATTTGATAGCAATAAGATGGAAACTGAAACTAATCCCAGATTCACTGTTTCCTACATCTCATGTTGTGATGATGTGGTGAGTGTAGCCCAGTTTTCCCTGCGATTGACTATAATCTGATATTGTACCAGAATATTGATGCTGATCTTATGTGGGCAATAAGCATCTTCCTCTGAACTCAAATTCAGTGCCTTGTTTGCTTGTATCATGAATGTGTCCCTCTTCTGGCAGCCATTATCTCTTTATCACTGTTCACAGTATGATCAGTTTGGAGTATGTAAGAATGCTATTGGTAACTGGGCCCAAATCTCAGTGTGTAGTAAGATGTACAATTACACAGAAAATCTGCATATCCTACATGTTCTGTGAAGTGTGAAACTGCTGGCAGGGTGAGAGGCAGTCACACTGCTTTGCTTTTAGATGATGCCATTTCCTTTTTTTTTAATGCAGAATATGGTGTTTCTTTGAAAACAGTTAAAAATTGCTTTCATGACTATTTTAACACTTACATTTTATAAGTTTTCAATACTACTACTTTCACTTCTCAGCTGCCAGATTATTCTGGAAAGCTGATGTGTGAAGAATGTGAGTTCTTATGTTCAGATTTCGGCTGCAGGCTGTTTTCTTCTCCTCTTTCTGTGGAGAATGAAGTTTAACTGGAGAAAATGAGGAGGGGAAAGGTGAAGAATAAGATGTGTTTTAGAAGTTTAACTCTGTGGTTTATCTGATGAAAAATAAAAGCAAAATTGAGGCCCAAAAACTAGATAACTAATGACGCAAAGCTGTTTTTCATGTTGCCTAACTGGTCACCTGCTAGCCTTACTGGAGTGATCCATGCATACATTTAGCACAGCTAAAAACTGTAGGTGAGCAGGTGGTCTGAAAGCCAGTTCCTAATGGGTGTATGTCACCATCTCTCACTACAATCCAGCTGGTGTTAACTGATATTTTCAGAGGCAGCATTTAGCAGAAAAATTGACTGGATATAGAAATGAACTACTATGTTGCTTTCTAGAGAGATGGAATTATATAGGCATAAATGAGGCACCTTTGTGTGGAGCATGCTTGAAGAGGAAGCTGGAAAAAGCAATACATTTTATTTTACTTGTTATCTGGCTAAATAGATCAGTGTACGTCAAGGCTGTCAATCTAGAACTCTTATCCTTTAAAATTTGGAATTTTTTTTTTTTTTTATAAAAAGCAGAAGCACTAAGAAAAGGAAAAAAAAAGTGACTTTCTAGGTTTATAAAATTATTTCATAAATGGCACTGGGGGGCCTGTGTTTATGTCTTTTAGTGAACAAATAGCTTTAGCTCATAAATACGTTTTTCCTGACTACTATCGGAAAAGCAAGTGAAGGTAATTTTAGTTTGTACATGTCCAAACATATAGTACACAGCTGAGACTTTCAGTAGTTCAGGGGATGATGCATAAGTCAGAGCAGAACATGGCTCCCCCTTCTGGAATTTTTTTTTTTTTTTTTTTTTTTTTTTAAATTTATTTTATGCTGTTATTCAGAGTTAAAAATCAGTACAATCTGAATTTGGAAAATGAAGTGCTCAAATATCAGGCTGATATGAAAACGTTTGTAGAAGCAAAATATACTAGTCTCATATTTAAGAGGAAGACTTCCTGAAGTTAGAGAAATTGACAAAGATTGTGTCTGCTCTGAGTATCAGTACTAACAGCTTCAAAGCCAGATATTTATTTGCTAGTACATAAGCATACTGTCAGGTATACTATAGGTATAGAGAAAACAGAACATAAACACTTGGTATTTTCAAACTGTTGTGGAAGATGGGGGGCAGTGGGGTTGAAAGCCCTGGAGGTAGGCTTCCAAAAGTTAATTAAAATAGGTCCAGAGTACAGTGAAGTTGATAAAAATACATCTGTGTGCTTCAGCTACTTTGAAGAGATGAACTTGAATGTCAACATAATAACTTCTTTGTGACAGCTTTGGCTTTTTCTAGTGATAGAGGGCTATCTTTCTCTGATGTTAAATGTGGGCAAGAAAAAATACTGAAATAACACTTACCTGAAAACATCATCATGTGCTGAAAGTTTCTGGGAATCTTTTGTTTTCAACCTGAATTCAAAAGGAAAGAAAGTGGGTGTATGTTGCAAGCCCTTGTTACAATGCCTGCCACCAAAAATGTGAGATGCTGAGGAAAATGGTGGAGGAACTACTGACAAAACCAAAGATAACTTAAGCCAAATATTTCTCCAAAGTGTGGGGTTTTTTTATTGATTTTTTTTAAAGTGTAATTAAAATGTATATGGGATTATTTTCCTTCATATTTTACACTTCAGATTCTTCTGGTTTCCTTATAAAACTGTGCAGTAGCAGAGATTGTCTTCCTGTGACATTGTGTTATTTTATTCATCACTATATATCTCTTTTCAGTCACTCTAGTTTTCCTTATCACATTTGTATTTCATGTGACTTCATCTACAGTCCTTCAGTAAAATGCCCATCATCAATTGCAGCAATGGCATTATCTCCTTGAGCAGCAATTTGCAAAGAATAAATGTGCTTTTGGACATGATTGCTTTATTTCCTGATAATTCATATTGTCTATATCCAGCACTGTTTACCTCCCCCCCCCTTTTCTCTTCCTCCTTTTTCTCTGGAGTTATTTTTCAAAGAGTTTTATATTACTCCTCTGCAGAATGATCATAAGAGTTAATTAAAAACATGAGACTACTTCAGGTTAAAAAATGAACAAACAGAGCTCCTTATATAAGCTTTCAGCAGGTTCTATCCTGCCCTTGTCTTGTGACTCTTAGGGCTCAGTTATGGCACTCTGAATCTGAGACATGGTGCAGACTGTAGAATAGAATTACTTGAGTAGCAATGGCTGTATGTATCGTATCTGCTGGGCCATGAGCTGCCTAAAGCTTCTATGGACTTGGCAGAACAGGCCTTAGCAGTGGTTGCTTCACATGCCCTACTCTCACCCCTTCAGTGCAACCCTGTTGCAATCTTCTGACTTAGAGAAAATGATAGGGCCAAGTTCCTGTAGTGCTTTGAAGCAAAGTCCCTGCCTGAGGTGCTGAGTGCTGCTCCTATGCTTTGCTGCCTTCCTATGCTAGCACTGTAAGTCACACCACTGCACCTGCCTTCCTGTGCTGGTGAGGCACTGTAATCTCTTGGGGTACTCTTTGCTGTCTAACCCAACCTGTAGCTAATGGAGCTGTGATGCAGTTAGTATTCATTTGACTATTACATATAAAAATACACTGCAGTATTCATTTGACTATTACATATAAAAATACACTGCAAGTAAACAGAGTGATCTGAACTTTCAAAGCTCTTGCAGTCCCTCAGAAAGTGATAAGCAAAGAGCTGCTGCTCTGAGCAAAAATACTGATAGCATTGAAAGAATCGATACCAGTGTATAAGTGAGCAAATGCTGTTGAGAAAACATGGCAGAATTGAAAGCACAGACTCTTTCTTATCGGTCTCTTCGACACATCAAAGTGTCAATAAATCCATGTACACTAGAGATGTCAAATACAAAGAAAAGGATTTGTGCAATGCAGAACTGTTCACTTTTTAAGGATTTGGTGTCAGTTTGATAGCTTTGGGGGAGTTCTGCTTATGGTACATATCTGACTGGAGATAGGTCTATGGTTTAGACAGGCCCTCTGGTTTCTGGACAGGCAAAAAGATTTTGTGTGCCTGCACCTGTTCTCACAAATCTGTTCCAATAAACGTCCAACTTCCCACCCCACTTGTAAACCAATTGCAAAATTTCCCCTATTAGTTTAAAAGTATTTGGCTTATACTAGGTCTGCAAAACAGCAACTGTCAGAAGACCATGTGCTAACATGCATTGAGTCAGTTATTGGCATATAGGTATAAACATGAGAGCTTTTGGACTTGATAAAACCCCTGACTTTCAGTATTTGAGGCCCTGATTGGTTTGCTTGGTGACATTTTATTTTCCACATTTTTTGTACACATAAAAATATGTATTAAAAACAATCAATACACTTACACAGTTATATACTTTAAAGCAATGCATACAAATGCACCAGTTATAAAAAAAAGGACTGCAGACATGATTTTAAAACATGAATAGTGCGAGTCCCATGTAACACAAGATGACATTTTCAGTCAAAAAATTCAAGGACTCCAGCAATTTAAGAGAAAAAGAACATAATTATGACTCATCTGTATCTGCTTATCACCAAGCTCCCTTGGAATGCAGAACTATTTAGATGAAAGCAACATAAACAGCACCTATTTCAAGGGCTGACTTTCAAGCCATCTCATTTGCTATACAAAATAACTGGTGTCCTTTAGCTTTACAAAAAATTGTAATTGCTTGGGTGTCTTTCTCTGACATGTTTATTAAAGCTTGACATAGATGACTGATAAAATACATAAACAGCAAGTCAAGCAATGCAAGCTTCAATGCAAACTGTGAGGAAGATGAGAGAATTTAACTTCACTCATGTATATACAGGTGAGCCTGAGAATTGGCTGCTGATTAAAACAAGTGACTATGCATAGTACAGTACTGGCTATGGGTATGCTAATGCCAAGAGAGAGGAAAAAAAATGCGTAAATGGCCTTTCAGGGACCCATGCCTTTAAAATATAACATGATCTCTTTTATTAGCTCAAATGTTATCCTACACATGATAACTTCTGTTGCATTGCATGGACATCATCAACTATTCATCTCAAACCAAGCTATTAAAGATAACATTTAAATGTGTCATGAAATAAGCCTAAAATACTTGGCTATGATAGGATTCCTTCCATGAAAAAGAACAAGTAAAGCCGAAATATTTGTTTACCTTGAGAGGGTGTTCTTCACTGCATTTGCAACTGATTATAGCAAAACTAGTACGATAAATTTTTATATTTATCCACATCTGGGGGAAAAAAGAAGTCATTGCTACTGAATAACTGCAGAGGTGAGGAAAAAGAGGCCTATCACTTCTGAGTTCACAGACTATGCTAAGAAATCCTGATGTAGAATTAGGGCCAAAATTTCTACAACCAGTCATGCATCACTCTCTGGAATGTTGCTACAGAAATTTTTTATTCATTCTCATGGGCTTATGCATTTTTTAAAATATATTTGTGCTTCTAAAAGTAAATATCCAATAACAGGCACTAAGACCTAACAAAGGAAAAAATGAGAGGTGTCACTGTAATTTAAAACACATTTCAGAGGCAAAATGATATAAACCCCAGTCGTGTATGGGAGGCTGTCTTGGACCCCATGGCAGCCCCATCAATTATCCCAAGCGCATATTCCATAGCCCTCATTTTGTGCTGCAGTGTTGAACAACGTCCAAACAAATACAAGAAATATTTGAAAGTTTGCAGACTTGAAATATTTAAATCAAATTTATATGAAATAATGCTGCTGTCAAAAACCCTAAATATGGAATATTGCAATCCATAGAAATTACTATGATCAATGTTTGTGTTTGCATTCCACAAGCAAATATGATCCCCACTCTTTGTGGGAATGTTATCTGATACATTTTTCTACTGCTTTAAACAATGCAGCATTTTAAGCAATGTCAGGATAGGATCTACATGTATATATTTTAATATATATGTATGTGTGTAAATATGTATTGGTGTATATATAACTATCTTTTGAGGGCAGGGTACTATTGTGAGGAGCCATAATTGCCTACTTTAGTTGTTTGGTTGGATAAGGTAAAGATGCTCCAGTGCTTTTAGAGCTGAATATTTCACTCTTCAGTTACAAAATCTCATGTGAAACTTAAAGAAATGCAAAGTAGATCTGCTACTGGTGCATTCTAGAAACATGGTTTCTGAAACAGAAATTTCTTTCTTGTATTTCCCCAAATTTAGGCTGATGTCCATTTTCCTATATTGTTGCTTTTGTTGTATACTCTGTCTCAATAATCTTCAACAGGAAATTCATGCTTTTACTCTTGCCTGAAGTGCTTTCATGACATCATTTCTGTTAAACTTTTCACTCCTTGTCTCCAAGGAATCTAGTCAGGATGCTGTATTTACGTATTTCTGGTAAATTCAGTTTAGTGCATCTTTTATGTTTTTCTATTTACTTCCTTTTCTGGCTACATGCATTCTATTTCTTCCTAATTCAAACCTTTTCATAAGTGACTCTTAAAAAGAACCCCCTCTAATGTTTCCAATCAACATCAACAATACATACTTGCTTCACTCACTGGTACAATGTCTCCTGTGCCACAAGGACAGGTCTCTTAGCTTTCTTCGCCTTTACTTACACTGTATGTAACACTTTTCAGCCCTATCATCTATGTTAGACACAATCAATGTTATAATCTATTGCACTTCCTGAATCATATTGCTGGAGAGTTGGGGCTATTAGGTGTGGAGAGGAGAAGGCTCCGAGGAGACCTTATTGTGCCCTTCCAGTGTCTGAAGGGGGCCTATGGGAGAGCTGGAGAGGGACTTTTTAGGGTGTCAGGTAATGACAGGACTAGGGGGAATGGAGCAAAACTAGAAGTGAGTAGATTCAAATTGGGTGTTAGGAAGGAGTTCTTCCCCATGAGGGTGGTGAGACACTGGAACAGGTTGCCCAGGGAGGTGGTGGAAGTCTCATCCATGGAGATTTTTGAGGATGTGGTTCTGAGCAACCTGATCTAGTGTGAAGAGTCCCTGTCCTTGGCAGAGTTAGAATTACATGGTCCTTGAGGTCCCTTCCAACCCTGATGATTCTGTGATATCAAATGTTTTGTTTATAAGAGCAAATATGGTCCAAATACCTCTCTTTAATTTTTCTTCTTTACAAATTTTGGTGCTGAACTGTGCTGATTCCTCCCCCCTCTCCCCCCTTATCTAGTTTCTTTGTGTTTTGATCTTTCACTATCAGAGCACTGCCTGCTTGTTAGAAGATTAAATGCAGGCTAGTTTCCTTCCTTTGTATTGCAAAAATCCAGGTGCTATTTCAACAGCCAGTTTAGAGCAGACTCATTCCTATTCCAGGTTTAGCCATGATATGGTCTATTATGAAAAATTCAGCTCCTTGCAGTGGTAAGTCTTGCTTGTTAACTTCATTCAGAGTCTTCTGCATTCCCCATATAGTTTGGTCTCATAACAAGTATCACTCATATAACATTTACTCATGGGGTGCAACTTGTTTAAATTTCTCACTCTAACAAAAAAACCCCAAACAAACACCACCACGCCCCTCCCCCCCAAGAAACAACCCAAAGTACTAACAGTTTCAGAACTAGTTATTGTCATAAAGGAAGTGATATTTGAATGCCTTTTCCCAGAACATGATGCATATGGATACAGTGTGAAATATATCCACTATCCTCCAGACCTTACTTTTATTCCTGTATTCAGTATAGTGTTTTATTTAGTGTCTCTTCAGCTTCTATGTTTTGCTCAACAGGACTTATAGAGCCCATGGAGCTACTCATTTAAGCACTTAACTTCCAGTGTTGTACAGCATAAATCCCTTTTATTCAACAGAATTTATTCTGTAGAAATCTCTGAAAACCATGTCGAAAAACAGACTCCATAGAAGCATTTTCTCAAGTTGTCATGCCTTTCACACAAATATTACTGTCCCTATTGTAAAGAAAAGATGTCAAGGCCTTTTGATGAGAAACAAAAGAATAGGACAAATAGGAGTTTATCTGGAGTTTATAATTTCCTGGGATATACAAGCATTTCCAAGAAGAGTTGAGCCATACACATTACCCTCCTGAGTGGCCATAAGCCAGGTCCATACTTTATTCCATGAACTGCTTAAATGCCTCTCTTGAATTTCCCTTGTTTTAAATATACATAGTTGCAAGTGGGATTACTTGCACTAAAAAAAAAAAAAAAAAAAAAAAATCCAAGCTCTTAGAAATATTTTCTCTATAACCATAGATTCTCTTCCCTTGCCTCCCACACAGGCAACTGACCTCTTTCTACTCTAAGTGAAACTGGCATTAAATTGCTTACATGCTGCTGCTAGTTTCCCCAAGGCTATCAGAAAATTATACTAGAAATCATTTTAATATACATATAGGAATAAGAGATTCTTTTTTTCCTGTATAGTACTAAAGCCACTCATTTGTAAGGTGCCGTTTTGACCTTTCCGTGAAGTTTATAAATCTGCTTATAGCTTTAAAGTAAGACTTGTAATAAATCACCAGTGTAAACACATTGGAGAGTAGGGTTTTAATTAAAAAAGACCGCCAGTTCCATCTAGGCAGTTGCTTAAGGTCTTTAGATCAGTGAGATACTGAAGCAGGTATTTGCTTTCCTTTGATTTTTCTCTGTAAAAAGAGAATAGTGCAAAAGATTTATATTAAGAATGTCTATTAAAATTGACATGCTGTTCATGAAACATACTTAGTTTTTCTATTACTCTCAGACATTTTAAGTACTAAGAGGGATGTGCAAAAGATCAGTTTTAAGCTGGGACATTCTTATGGAAAGTACAGCTTGCAGTTCAGCCCCCACTGACAGAAGGAGGAATCAATGCAGGTTGTCTACACCTTAAGCTTTTCTATAACCCTTAGATTTATCTTATATCATGTTTTATTTAAACTCAAGTGAAAAAATTCATATGATTTAAAAACTGGAATAGTTTTATCTTTTGAGTGAGATATAAAAAGACTTCTTTTTTTCTTCCCCTTTTCCTTCACCCCCACAGTTAAGTTCAAGCCACTTAGTGGAACGAGGTGTGCCAAAATGGGGTTTGCAACTTGATCCATTTTATGGAACTACTTAAATTTTCACTGAGTGCTAGAGAGATTATCTACATAAGCAATTGGTGCTCCTGAAAGATGGGACACACTAAGTCTAAATCTCAGATGCAATAGATAGATAATTCTTTAAAGGAGCATCAAAAGGAGAAAATTAATTCATTCTATGCCACGGTCCTCTTGTGGTTGGAGAGATGGAAAGTATAAGATATCTCAAATCCTGACACATTAAACAACATTTTTCGTCTCAAGGGAAATGGAGTTAGTATGAGACATGGCTAAGAGTAATGCAGTGTTCTCTACTCTCATGAGAATAATGTTAGTTACAGTTGAATTATATCTACAACTTATCTCTAGCAAAATTCAGTGAATTTAACTCATTGATAGCAATATTACATTCTTTCCCTTGATTTAATATCTGCTGAAGTCATGTCATCCCCCTTTTGCACGTGCTTGCAAGACTTCTCCGGTTGCACTGATTTTGCTAACAGCATGGAGGAACGCGACCGGTTTAGGGGTTGCATCTTACAATGACATATTCTTGCCTAGCATCAAATTAGGGAGCTTTCCAATAGCCCAACAGCAGCTACGAAGCTAGGATGTAGAATTTATTTTATGTTTAACAGGAAATTTGAAGATGACACAGATATTAAAATCCCAAACAGTCAGTGTTGTGATGGTTATAAAATTTATTATATTTGAGTGATGTTATTTAATTAGAACACAGCTGTCAAAAATGTTCCATGGAGTCAAGGATATTGATAAATCAATAGTCAATGAAAATTGCTTTTCCTTACTGCATTTTAATTCAAAATAGTTGAGAATTCAGAGTATGATAATTTTTCTGAGGCTGTAGTCATTATTATAGCTTAATGACTTTAATTCTTTTTTCCTTTTGATTAGAGATTTCAGAATCAGGAAAAGAAGGTTTGAACTTGACCCCCTTGCCTTCAATCCTTTATGCTGCTATAATGAATCTTCATGGCATAGTAACAGAAAACTCATTTCTGGAATAACATGCTTAGATGAAAGAATCAGCAAAGTAACTCAGATTGATGATAGAATATAAACTTGTTTGTGATGCTGATTTTGATATCAAATCATATTTAACTGTAAAGTTACAACACACTGGCAAAGAGGGATTCTTACATGATCTTTTATGCCCTGGGGCAAAATTAGCATCTTTTTTTTTCTTTTCTTTTTCTTTACCAGTAGGCTTTGCTCCTGAATTCAATTAATTTCACCCCAACAGATTTATGGCAGGTACATAGTAGCTTTCTGTTTCCCTATAGAGCTGGGAGGTTTAAAAGATTTGTGAGGCCTGAAGAACTGAGAATGTAAAAAATAGAAGAAATAAAGAAAACAGCAGCAGGAAGGGTAAGGAAAGGCTGGGAGTGTTTTGCATTTACACAGTATGGATTACAGTTCCTCATAATATCATAGTATCAGTCAGGATTGGAAGGGACCACAAGGATCATCTAGTTCCAACCCCTCTGCCATGGGCAGGGACACCCCACACTAGATCAGCCTGGCCAGAGCCTCATCCAGCGTGGTCTTAAACACCTCCAGGGACGGGGCCCCAACCACCTCCCTGGACAGCCCATTCCAGGGCTTCACCACTCTCATGGTGAAGAGCTTCCTCCTCATGTCCAGCCTGAATCTCCCCACCTCCAGCTTCATTCCATTAAAGACTACTTTTCAACGAGGATGGGATTACTCTTTGTGGCATAACTTTCCAGGGCAGCAAATCACCAATCAGGTGTAAGGGAGGACATGATGCACTGACAATTAAGAGCTATATGGAACAATGGTTAAAAGACAGAAAGAAAGAACTGACTTGTGGCTTTACCAAAGCTGATTTCAGCCTAAATGCTTCAAAGCATGACAATTCTCCTGGTCAAAGAAAAATAGTAACATTATCAGTGTAATCTAATTGTCTTCAAATGGCAATGAGCTAATACACATTTTGTGTTGCTGCATTTACGTTTGAGTTAGAGGAACTGCTTCTGCTTTTTCAGAAGTAAACCACAAAATCAATACCTTCCTCTTTTTACCCTTCTGGAGTAGTTTTGTTGTGGTGTTGTTGTTTTTTTTTTTTTTTTTTTTTTTTTTTTTTTTTTCTTTTCTGTGATTTGTAATCATGGGCCTACCCTCAAGTGATCAATTCAGTTCCTAAGGAGAACAAATGCAATTTATTCCATTTCAATTTGCTGAGAGGAAATATTCTCTAAGATTAATTCTTGAAGTGAGTTCATAAAAAATGTCCTTCTTTGCCAAGCTTCAAGTGTTGGAAAGAAATTCAGTTAGTTTTTGATGTGTTAGGAACTAGTAACCGATATGAGAGCCTTAATCCTGTCAGGAAAAGTGAAAAGAAAAGGATTTTTATAATGTCTTCATACTTTCTAGCAAGAATAAAAACTTTTAAATATTATCTGGTGCTTATGACTATAAGATTTCCATCTCACTGCAAATCCAACATACTACAGGACAAATACTTGCTGTCTTGGCACCTGTTCTATAGGAATTACATTGCAGCTTCTATCTTCTTGTATTGATGTTTTCCTTTACACTCTGTAAAACCACCACTGTGCAAAAATGTTGTAGAACTGTAAATCAGGGTGAATAACTTTCCCATTTTCAGTGCCTTTTTTTTTTGTTCAGGATTCACCACATATATGCTCTTTTGACACAAATCTGTTTATAGAGACTGGAGGGGAATGGAAACAAGATTTTGCCTCTTTCTAACCTAATGAAAGCATCTTCTCTCTGTGATCCATTCTTGCTCTAACTAATGGTGAATAGCATGAGATACTGATGATATTAAGTTCCATTTATTGTTCTTAAAGACCTTTTACTGATGAGCCAGCTTTAACTATATCACCTTGGGAGAGTGCTACCTTGCAGTTGTATTTTGCAGTATAGTTTGTGATTATTCTGCAGATTCTAGTACCAGTATCTGAAACAGAATACTGGATTATTAGGCTCACTACTCTGCTCTTTTGTGTTTAAAGTGGGTGTTTGTGGAATTATTTTTTGTTCTGCCACTTTATTCTGTTCTGCTAAGACCCCACCTGGAGTACTGCATCCAGCTCTGGTCACCTCATACAGGAAGGACATGGACCTGATGGAGCAGATCAAGAGGAGGGACACAAAAATGATCAGTGGGCTGGAAAACCTTTCCTTTGAGGACAGCCTGAGGTTGTTCAGCTTGGAGAAGAGAAGGCTGTAGGAAAACCTAGGGTTAGGGTTAGGGGTTAGGGTTAATAGTGGCCTTCCAGTACCTGAAGGAGCCCTACAAGAAAGATGGAGAGAGACTCTTTACAAAGGCCTGCAGTGATAGGACGAAGGGCAATGGTTTCAAACAACAGAAGAGTAGATTTAGATTGATTGTTATGAACGAGTTCCGTGAGGGTGGTGGAATGCTGGAAGAGGTTGCCCAGGAAATGGTTGAGGCCCCTTTCCTGGAGATATTCAATGTAAGGTGTCCCCAAATCTTAATGGGGCTTTGAGCTACTTGATCTACATGGGGGTGTCCCTGCTTACTGCAGGGGGATTGGACTAAATGACCTCTAGAAGTCCCTTCCAACCTAGTGAATTTTGTGAATCTGTGTGATATGTAGAATTCTAGAAACCTGTTTTTGACTCTGCAGTGGCTTGAATAGTTCCTACAGTTTGACTCCACTGCACAGATGAAGACACATGACAGTGTCCTCCAATTCAGGGCATCTTTCAGCATGTTTCAACTCGGAATTTCATTACTTGTTTCTCCTTATGTCAATGAGATTTTGGCCTATGGCTTTCATTTCCAATTAGTATTCTGGCATCTGCCACTGTGCTGTAGTGAGTAAACTGTAACCTTAACAACCAAAGAACTTTATTAATATTTAAAGAAAATGCTTAATGTTTAACAAATTGTAAAACCTTTAATGAAGCCATTTGGAAACTAGTTTGCATAGGGCATTATGCTGCTTAGCCTACCAGCATCAAAAAGGACATTTTTTTTTTCCTGTAGAAATACTGCTTTCACTACAATTCTGGATTTCTTCAGGATGTGGATTACATTTGAGTACATGTATTCTCCAGTTCCTGTGCTTAAACAAAATGAAGGAAAATTGTTTTCTTTTGTTTTTCAGAAATTCTCTTTTTCATAGGTCCAAAATACTACTTTTATTCTTATGTGGGGGATTGTGTAAGGTAATAGAATATGGTGTTTCACACAAAATGCTGATGACAAAATAATGCATGCTTGATGGAAACTAATGAGGCCAGGGTAAATCTGCAGATTCTCAGTTAAGGAATCATTAAAGCAGGTGTGCAAAAGCAGGGGATTGAAGAGTGGAGAACTGAATATTCTAACTACATTTCTGTATGTGTATGTGAGTATTATGGAGAGGATAGTAGCTGTTTACTGGTATAAATAATAAAATATGCAGCTAATTACTGATATGCCAGTTATTTATATATATGTATGTATACCGACAGATCATAGTTATACAATCTTCTCTTATCAGGTTATTTGTAAAAGCGTTTCCTAGCTGTTTCCCTTCTATCATGTAGCTCAGAGTTTAGAAAGAGGAAACAATTACAGCATTTCCATGTCAATTCAAGAGAAGCTGAGTGTGGAGACTGCAGATTCACATTTTATCATGGTTAAGTAATCAGGAACATCAGTCAGATAACGAGGGAATTTCTTAAGAAATTCAGATTGAAAGACATGGCAGTATAATTCCTTTTGCAGAAATCAAGATTTTCTTGTGTTGTTATGATTCTTCTTGTTAAACACATACAGTAAACAGCTTTAGATTTCTTTACAGCATTATACTGTTCTACAGGGTTCCATAAGATCTTACGGTACATCTGGTCAAACAATGCATCTGGCACGTCTCCAGCCTTCAGCTTTTCCTACTAAACACAGAAAATAGCTGTGTAGAGAACTGGAACACTTTGTACACTTCCTGTCAATTGCAATCCATTTAAAAGGTAATAATTATTACAGGCATTACGCATGTGGTGCGTATTCAATTAGAGATAAGAAGGCAATTTATAAATGGGGGCAGCCTGTTCGTAACAGACCCAGTGGCTCTGTAGAGACGCATTGAATTAGCAAGCTATGATGGTCGAGCTCAGGAATACAGGGCTTAGCCAGCATGCCTGTGACGCAGCTGGAGCTCATTAGTGCCTCAAGAGGGAAAAATTGAAGTTATAAGGGAAAGTTCAGGACAAGAATGATGGGTTCCTTCTTGGGATACTTAAGCTAGAGCTGTAATGATAGCTAATCTCTAGAGACCTGTGAGCTTTTGAATCTTCAGAAGGTAACCCACTTAATGGAAGGCTCTGCATGTTTTGTACTTGGACTTCAGTAAAGCCTTTGACACTGTTTCCCGCAGCGGAAACTGGCTGCTCATGGCAAGATGGGTGTATGCTTTGCTGGATTAAAAACTGGCTGGATGGCCAGGCCCATAGGGTTGCAATGAACAGAGTTAAATCCAGCTGGTGAGTGGCCACAAGTGATGCTACCCAGAGGCTCATTACTGGGGCCAGTTCTCTTTAATTTCTTTATCAATGATTTGGATGAGGGAATTGAGTGCACCCTCAGTAAGTTTGCAGATGAAGCTAGGCTACGAGGGAGAGTCGATCTGTTTGAGGGTAGAATGACTTTGCAGAGGCACCTGGACAGGTTGGATCAATGGGCTGAGGTCAATTGTATCACATTCACCAAGACCAGTTTCTGGGTCCTTCACTTGGGGCACAACCCCATGCATTGCTACAGCTTTGGGGCAGAGTGGCTGGAAAGCAGCTTGATGGAAAAGGACCTGGGGGTGTAAATCAACAGCTGTCAGTGTGCCCAGGTGGCCAAGAAGGCCAGCAGCATCCTGGCCTGTGTCAGCAGTAGTGTGACCAGTAGGACCAGGGAACTGATCGTTCCCCTGTACTCAGAACTGCTGAGGCCACACCTGAATACTGTTCAGTTTTGGGCCTCCCTCTACAAGAAAGACATTGAGTTGCTGGAGTGTGTCCAGAGAAGGGCAACAAAGCTGGTAAAGAGTGTAGAGAACAAGTTTTAAGAAGAGCTGCTGAAAGAACTGGGGTTGTTTAGTCTGGAGAAAAGGAAGGTGAGGGGAGACTTTCTTGTTCTCTACAACACCCTGAAAGGATGTTGTAGTGAGGTGGGGGTTGGTCTCTTCTTCCAGGTAACAAATGATGGAAAAAGGGGAAAAGGCCTGAAATTGTGTCTGGGAAGGTTTAGATTGGCCATTAGGAGAAGTTTCTTCACTGAAAGGGTTTTCAAGTACTGGAACAAGCTGCCCAGGAAAGTGGTCAAATCATAGAATCATAGAATCAGTCAGGGTTGGAAGGGACCACAAGGATCATCTAGTTCCAACCCCTGCCATGGGCAGGGACACCCTACACTAGATCACGCTGGCCAGAGCCTCGTCCAGCCTGCTCTTAAACACCTCCAGGGACTGGGCCTCAACCACCTCCCTGGACAACCCATTCCAGGGCTTCACCACTCTCATGGTGAAGAACTTCTTCCTCACATCCAGCCTGAATCTCCCCATTTCCAGCTTCATTCCATTCCCCCTAGTCCTATCACTACCTGAGATCCTGAGAAGTCCCTCCCCAGCCTTCCTGTAGGCCCCCTTCAGATACTGGAAAGCCACAATGAGGTCACCTCGGAGCCTTCTCTTCTCCAGACTGAACAGCCCCAACTCCCTCAGTCTGTCCTCATAGGAGAGGTGCTCCAGCCCTCTGATCATCCTCGTGGCCCTTCTCTGGACACACTCCAGCACGTCCACATCCCTCCTGTAATATGGGCTCCAGAACTGGACACAGTACTCCAGGTGGGGTCTCACCAGAGCTGAGTAGAGGGGGAGAAGCACCTCCCTTGACCTGCTGGCCACACTTCTCCTGATGCAGCCCAGGATCTGATTGGCTTTCCGGGCTGCAAGCGCACATTGAGAGCTCATGTTGAGCTTCTCGTCCACCAGCACCCCCACGTCTCTCTCCTCAGGGCTGCTCTCCAGCCAGTCACTGCCCAGCCTGGATTTGTGCCTGGGATTGCCTCGACCCAGATGCAGGACCCTGCACTTGGTCTTGTTGAAGCTCATGAGGTTGGCTTGTGCCCACCTCTCCAGCCTGTCCAGGTCCCTCTGGATGGCATCCCTTCCCTCCAGCGTGTCCGCTGCACCACACAGCTTGGTGTCATCAGCAAACTTGCTGAGGGTGCACTCGATGCCACTGTCCATGTCACCCACAAAGATGTTGAACAAGACAGGTCCCAGGACTGATCCCTGAGGGACTCCGCTTGTCACTGGCCTCCACTGGGACATGGACCCGTTGACAGCCACTCTTTGGGTGCGGTCATCAAGCCAGTTCTTTATCCATCTAGTGGTCCATCCATCAAACCCATGTGTCGCCAGCTTGGAGACCAGGAGGTGGTGCGGGACAGTGTCAAAGGCTTTGCTCAAGTCCAGGTAAACGACATCAGTTGCTCGCCCCTCATCTATTAATGCTGTCACCTGATCATAGAAGGCCACCAGGTTTGTCAGGCAGGATTTGCCCTTGGCAAAGCCATGCTGACTACTCCCAATCACCTCTTCACTGTTCTTCTGAGTCATTAGTGCCTCCAGGAGGATCTGCTCCATGATCTTTCCGGGCACAGAGGTGAGACTGACTGGCCTGTAGTTCCCCGGTTCCTCCTTCTTGCCCTTTTTGAAAATGGGAGTAATGTTTCCCCTTTTCCAGTCTGTGGGGACTTCCCCACTCTGCCATGACTTCTGGAATATAATAGAGAGGGGCTTGGCAACCTCATCTGCCAGTTCTCTCAGCACCCGTGGGTGTATCCCGTCGGGTCCCATGGACTTGAACACTTTCAGGTTCTTCAGGTGATCACGAACCTGAGCTTCACTTATGATGGGCAGTTCTTCCTCCCCGTCCCTGGCATCGTCTGCCATGACACCAGGAGTGTGGCTGGAGGCCCTTGCAGTGAAGACTGAGGTAAAGAAGTGATTGAGTACCTCAGCCTTTTCCACATCACTAGTGACTAATTCACCACTTTCCTTTCTGAGGGGGCCCACACCTTCCCTAGTCTTCTTCTTGCCATTAATATACCTGTAGAAATTCTTAGTGTTCCCTTTAACCCCCTGGCTAGATTCAGTTCAAACTCTGCTTTGGCTATCATCATCATCCCTGAAAGTATTTAACAGATATATGAACATGGTACTTCGGCAGTGGACTTAGTAATGTAAGGTTAATAGCTGGATTCTCTGAAGGGTGTCATATTGTGACCTGTGTTGTTTTCAAAAGAAGTTAGGTATCGCAAAGTTAGTAGAAGTTTCTACCCCCCACTTAGGACATCCCCTACATACTTAATGGAGCATAAACAGTTCTTCTTTTTTTAAATTTGTGCTTACAAACTTTTAATGCCTGTATAATTTTCTGTTTCCTCCCCAGCTGTTTTGTACAGCTGCAAAATGAAAGCTTTGAACAGGCTTTGTCTCTAAAAAACCCCAAAACTGATCTGGGTGAAATAAAAGAAGAGCAAGGTTTTTCCTGCTGTAGCACATTTCCAAAGTATTTACTTTAAGGAAAACTACCTAAAACAAGGGCAAAACTATGCTAATATTATTCCAATACAAATAAATCTTCTCAAATGATATTTTATTTTCTTACTCTTATCAGAAGTAGATGCTTCTTCACACCTTTCTATTGATTATTGTCTGCTGGTCATCTAGACTCTTTCCTGAGCAACACAGCCTGAAGCCCCAGTCTTTATTGCTTCGGAGTTTGAACTTGCAGAGGTTCAAGTAGGTTGGAAATTAAAGTGGTTTTAGTTTTTGTTAAAAAGAATTTCCAGTTTATCCTCAGAGAGACTATTAGTTGTCAACTATATCATCTTATAGCAGATAGGCAATACCCCAGAAGATAATGGAAAAAAACATTATATTGTGAAATTTTCCTGCAGTCTCTACAATTGTGGTATGCTGGGAAAACAGATTCTTCCTGCACGGCACATGCAAATACATCTCGTACTGATGGCAATCACAGACTCACAGATTGTATTGGGTTGGAATGGACCCTTAAAGGTCATCTTGTCCAACACCCCTGCAATGAGCAGAGATACCTCCAATTAGATCAGGCTGCTTAGGGCCACACCAAGTCTCGGCTTGCATGTCTCCAGGGAAGGGGCCTCAACAACCTCTCCGGGCAGCCTGTTCCAGTATTTTACAACTCTCATTGTAAAGAGCCTCTTCCTTATGACCAACATAACTCTACCTCCAGTTTCAAACCATTGACCCTCGTCCTATCACAACAAGTCCTTCCCCAGCCTTATTGTCAGTCCCCTGCAAATACTGAAATGCAGCACTAAGGTCTCCCCAGAGCTTTCTTTTCCCAAGGCTGAACAGCCCAAATTCTTTCAGTCTGTCTTCATCAAGAAGTGCTCCAGCACTCTGATCATCTTTGTCCTCCTCTGGACCCACTCCAGCAGGTCTGTGTCTCTCTTGTATTGTGGTCTCACTGGAGCAGAGCACCTATTTGAATGATAAGTTATTCTCTCAGTCTTTCCTTCTACCAATCATCTATGCAGAAGCACCTGAAGTCTTGCAATGCCCTATATGTAATTTTTTTCCCCAACAAGAGTTTCTGAACAAAGCACATCATCTTCCAATTATGCTGTTCATTTCAAAATGATGAGAATTATGTTTTGTGGTGGATGCTGCTTTGCTAATTATCGAGGACATTTTGCTGTAAGTAGTGTTTTCATCCATCTAGAACTAAGCAAGCTTTTAAAAGTCAAGAGAATGAGTCGTAAGAGCCATTATATTCTGACATTTGTGTTGTGTTTTCTTCCCAGAAGTGTAAACTGATTATCTCTAAACAATCCAATGTCTGTTGACAGAAAATAGTAGGCATTAACTAGAGATAATGCAGGCTGTGTTCTTTAGAAGTAAATACAGCTCTAATTCTTTCATCTGTTAAACACTTGTACAACTAGCAGAACCAATGCCACAGGGCACACATATGTCCTGCGTGGCTGTGAAGCATTCAAGAACACTAAAGTCCTATTTTGTTTTGTGCAGTTGCTCCCTACAGCTCTAGAGGGCTGCTTCTCCCAAATAAAATATGGGTGCTAAGTATTCCGTGAGACCCTTGCAAACAGCTGATTGATGCCTTTTTGGCAGTTGTAGTACATTTCTATCTCTAATTAGCTGCTCCTCTCACAGAAATATGTAAAACAGTGGCTGGAGTTCCTGGTATGTGCTTTTAGCAACAAACTCGGGAGAAATAATTCTACTGGTGGAGCAGAATTTACAATGCATTGTTTATTTTCCTAAGATAGCTGACAGAAGACTCCTGTAAGATAGTCACTTATCCTGTATCTAGAGAAACTGAATTTGTTTTAGTTCTGACCATAATTCTGCTCGTAACTTGTTTACAAGATGTTAAACCAGGAGAAAAGCAGCAGAATGACTAGATCACAGTGACAGAGCTTCATTTGGATAGTGTGAGTAAAAACTGACTTCAGCCACCTTTTTGACTTTAGTCCTACAATGCTGTATTTACTAAACATTGTCTGATGTTGTTCAGGAACCACTCATTTAACTGATTTCCTCTCCCTCCCCCACTTCAGTAGATGGGGGCACTTCCATTGCCATACCTTAGAGTTATACTCTCCTGTTCCAATTGGCTTAAGAAATGAATCTATAATGATGGATAGAACCACATCAAGTCTGAAGTCCATAATGGCATACCAATGGCAAATTCAGTGGTATATCGGGGTCAAGAAACTGTAATGATTTAAGTCACAGTTTTTGAGGAAAGTAAGTTTCATGTTTTGTAAGCCCATTTCAATTAATAGGATAAATGAGAATTAAATTAATATATTATAAATACAAGCCTTTATTCCAAAGACAGTTTGGTATAAGAGCTCAATTTATCATCCAGCAATTGATCCCTCTTCTGTTTCCTTGCTGGAAAATGTGTAGCTATATCACAAATGACATAATTTTTGAAAACTTCATGTGCTTTCAATGAATTTCCAATAGATATTAGCTGCTCCTCTGTAAAGTGATGATTTTACATAATTAGAGACAAAGACGTCTGCTTTATAGTGTGGGGGTTAATACCTGAATCAGTCAGTGCTATGCCCATCAGTAAGAAAAACCCAAAGACCAGTCTGAACTTGCAGTCTTTCAAACTAAGATAATTTGCTCAGGTAGTCCTAGTAATACTACATGTTCTGGTTAAGTTGCAAGTTATGCAGCACTGAGTTCTCTCCCTCTGTCCCATTCTCAAGCTTGTGTGAAAACACGGTGGTGAAGGGCCACTGAAATCTTAACATGGCATCTTGTGCATATTGCACACCCAGTGCAGGAGAACAATCAGGTCAGAAGCTTTTGTCTGTAGTGCAGGTGTTCCTCAGTGGATTTGCTGTCAGGATCAACAGAAATTGTGAGTAACTGTTTAACTAGTAGTGTTGCTAGAAAGGCATTGAACCTGAGAAAGGAACTGTTATGAGCTTGTTGGACACAACTATTTCAGAAGTGACTGTGTGAACAAGGCTTAGTCTGGTGGAATGAATGGAGACAGGCAGGGCAGTGTGTGATATATCCCCTTGCTAGCTGGATGTGATTTCCTGTGCTTTCTAGTAATTTCCTGGCTCTGCTTCCAGAGGAGACACATTTCAGAACCACTTTTCCAGCATTTCTAACTTGCCAGCACTGTATGTTGTCTGAAAGCAGAATTCTCCATACTTTTGCGCACTTAACCAAAAAAGGTATTGCCCTGTTCCCTGGTCTCTTTGTTGTGGCTGTTCCCTAGGGTTAAAGGAATATAGCCAGAAGATTATATAAGTTAAAATTATGATGGAAAACATTCTTAGCCATTAGAGAAATGACGGTGTTTGTCTTAACAGCACTCTGCCCAGCCACTGACCTGTACCTGAGCAAATCAACCCAAGTGTACATCCGAAGAACCTAATGAGAAATCTGAGCTCTAATGTCACATTATTCTGAAGGAGCTGTTGTTTGCCTGCAGCATAATGTGAGATTATACAAGCAGCTGTAAATAATTCTAAAAAAATGCTGCACAGACTCAAATAACCTTGGCTCATACAGTAGAAGTTTCATTTTCTCCTTCACTAAAGATGTATTGGATAAATTAAGCTTCAAATGTATGAAACTCAGGAACACTCTATTTGACCTAACCTTGTTGTCACAGGTGGCAGTGCCAATTTCAGTGTTAAAATCAATATGACCATAGTCAGGTCAATGATGCTGCCACAAAAAACCATTCATGTTAAAAACAAACAATAAAAACATAGGGATTTTTTAATTAATATTTAGAATTGGGATGATTGAATTGAATGAAAACACTCTGAAGTCTATATTTTCACTAAATCTTTGATATATTATGATATGTTAAAATTTTCCTTTGTCTGTTACAAAATTCATGTTACTTTATAGTTCAGATTCTGCAAGTCTATGTAAGCTTGAAATCTAGTATTTTCCTTTTGTGGAATGTTAAGCAGTGATTGACTAAACAATAAAGGATACATGGGGACTAATATCTATATTGCATCTTTCAACAGGCATTCTTAATAGAGGTTGTTAAATTCTCATTTAAGAACTGTAGATAAGTTTTTGGTTTATGTCAATATCTAAAGAAAATCACACAGGTATTTTTTTCTTTTTCCTTTTCTGCTTTTTAGAATAAATTATGAAGTATTATGAGAAATGCAGAACTCCACATCATGGCCACAAACACCACCTTTATCATTGTAATTCTGAATTTTGCTACTAAGCTATGAATTTTTAACAGCCAGTAAAAAAAATCTCAAGACAGTTATGGAAGGTAGTAAAGAAAAAACATTTCTTTAAAAACAGCTAACACAATTTCCCAGTCTGATGTACAGTTTAAAATCTAATTTCAATGGTTTTTATTAGCCCAAGCTTCAGCCTTAACTCACTATTTTTTCACTGTGCATTAGAGTTTACCTTATTGAAAGTTCTGTCATGTTGCAACAAAAAGAGAGTTCTTTGGAATAATTCTGTAAATGAACTGCAAAGCCCTTGATTTTGGCCAATAAGGAGCAATAGAAATTACTTTGATTTGGAACAAAGCCATCTGTCTGAGCAACAATATTAATTTAAAATGCACTTGCAGTTATATATTGTTATGAGAATGCCAAGCATGTGGTCTAAAAAATTTCATTGATGAGAATTCTTTGGAGGCAAGAAAGAAAGAGGCAGTGCAGCGCTTGCCGAAAGAGTTGCATGTGAAATAGTGGTCTCTGGATTAGAAAATAAATTAGAAGAATTCAAACAAATTTAACTATTTTTGAATGGAGATGGAGAATTAAGAGACTGTTAAGGAAAAGTAGAGTAGAAGGCTGTCCTGGTTTTGCTGGGACAGAATCACAGGCTGGCCTTGGGCTGCAGGCCACTAGCAGTTCTGAGCTGGTTCACAGGTATATTCCATACCATGACACAGTACGAAAGAGGAAGTTTGCTGAGAAGAAGGGAGCTTTCTCATACAGCTTCCTGCTTGGTTTTCTCAACCTACTTCTCTTCCCTTTCCTGCTCTTTGGGATTGCCTTCCTGGATATTGTGACCACTGCACTTTTGCTGGGCTGAGTATAACTTTATATATCTGGCTCTTATGTTGGTATTTCCTTAAATCCATTTTCACTTCAACTCGTGGGTCTTTTCTCCTTTTCCTGATCCCCATTATCTGCTAGGTAGAGGTCATCAGGTGACAGAGTAACTGCTATAGTTTAGCCCCCAGTATGGACTAGACATAGACAAAGGCATGTTTAAAACTCATAGCTCCAGAAATGAGCTGTTTCAGAGAAACACAGAATCCTTTTTCTGTGTGCTCAAGGGTAGATTTAGATTATTTTTGCAATGCTGTTTTGCACTGCTGAATAGTTAACTCGGTAGCTGAAACTGTACGTACGTAATTTGAATACCATGGCCTTCCCTTCTCTTTTTCTCTCTGAGGCTACACATGACTAAATCATGCTGATGAATCCCCGAAACAGTCCTGTATTCAACTTCTATCAGCTATGTGCAATGGCACATGCAATTCAGTATTTCTGCAACACTGAAACAATTCTACAGTAGATATAAATGTTATTCCCTTATGAGGCAGTTATCACAGGAGAGTTCTCTGCTGTAATACTTTCCAAAGCTATCAGCCTCAGCTGCTATGAAGAAATGCAACTGAGAAGGCTTGTGCTGTTCAATAGCAAGCACTTTATTCTGAAAGTACTGACCAGAAACTTTTTGTGTGTGTGCGTGATATAAAGTCTGCCTCTGATGGCTGAAGTACTGGCCAGTATTTTTTTTTCTATCAAACTGTTTTTGACCAAAAATTGGATTTTTTTATTAAACTGAGCTGTGCAAGAAGCAGTGAAATTTTCTACGTAGAATTTCCAGTGCTTAAGACAGAAACTGATGGAAAAGGTATGAGACTGTATCATGAAAATTATAGTCTCAGACAACCTATTTCTATTTTGTTCTAAGTGATAGAAGCCTAGGGGTTTCTACAACCTGGGGTTCTTGGGACATAGTCACCAATATTAAAATGGAAGAAAGCTGCATTTGAACAACTTCTCAGAGGATTTAAGAAGAGGCAAGGTAGTCTAAAATTACTCCTTGTGCTGAAAACTGTTTTGAATGCAGCAATGATATGTATCTAGTACTGAGACCAGGCTCAAGCTTTAAAAACATAATTACAATTGCACCAGTCACCTGTTCAAGCAAAAAATGTGATCAAGTCTGTCTTGTCTCTAAACTCCAAATAACACAATAGAAAAAAAAAAAAAAACACCAAACACCTATCTGAACTGTTTTCAGCTCTATGACTTCCTTATCTTTGAATCATTTTTGTATGGAAGCTGGAGTAAACTGCAATCTCCTTCCCTTTCATCTCCTTGACTGACGTGTCTCTTGGGGAAAACCAGATTGTTTTGTGGTGCTGTGAAAGGTTTTATTTGTTGTTGTGTTTGGTGGGGGGGTTGGGTTTTTTTGGTTGGTTTTTTTTTGCTTATCCAGAAAGCCGTATTTTCCTTATTGAGGAAATAAGCCTTTCCCAGTACCTCTGTCTATTTCTTACACCAGCTGAAGACAAAGGCAGTTATTTACATGCTTTACCTGTTAAGTTCTTATTTTGCAATCTGGTAACAGATTGTTGCAAATATGAGCCTTTGTCACTTGGAAGGAAAGGACTACAACAATATCTGAAATTCAAACAAAAACCAGAGTTAGCTGATTTTCTTACTTAGGTTTGTCAAAAGGTTGCATTAAAAAAGCCAATTACACTGTTAACTCTGCCTGATTGTTCAGCCTTACGATAAGCACTGTCTAATGATGTGCAAGATGGACAACAAATTGCTGTCCTAGTTTTGAGCCACAAGCTTCCCAGGGCAAAAGGACAGAAAATAGTATTTTCCCCCTTCCCAAGGAGTAAAATAAAAATGCTCCACATTGGATTGGAAGTTTAAATGGAAATTCTATTCACAAATACATATGAAAGATATTCAGGGTAAAAGGAATACATTCACAAATTAGGCTCAGTTCTTCCAGAACCTGCCAAAAACCTCCACCCCACTCAGCCTCATCAGGCCCAAGAGCAGGCCAGACTGCTCCCCCCGGCTAGATCTTGGCCCTACCACAGGCTTCAACAGGTCTAGTGGCATTGCTGGAAATTTGCTACTAGTCAAGGCCAGAAGAAAGCCTCTCCCCACCAACCATATGGTAACACTGCACATGTCCCTACTGGAGAGGAGAGGGAACTTTGGCTGTACACTCCCTTAGAGAGATATGGGAAAATGGAATAGAATAATGGATTACAGCATTCTGGGACAAATTGCTCCCCACCCTGCCCCAGACTCTCTAAATCCTCAGGAGGACTTTTCTTTATGGTTGTACCAATTAACTCTTGATTTCCCTTAACCTACAACAATTGCTCAAAAGGGATGCTCTGGCAAGTGCAGGTTGTATTGCCCAGAGTGACTCTGTCAGTGACTGTAGCCATGTGGCAATAATTATGCTTCCCAGATTTGGAAGGTCTTGAGGAGCAGGGCAGCAGGTCTGTCAGGAATAATGGTAATACATTTGTATTAAGTGATATTTCTTTTTTTGAATACTTCCTCCCTGGTCCTAACTCACTAGAGTCATTGACTAACATCACTGTAATATAGTAATAGAATTAAATAACTGATAAGATTGTACCTGCAACTTCCTGCCTGCTCTGGACACAAAAGGAACCCACACAGGGAGAAAATGGAAAACCAATAATGTATCCACCAGTAAGCATGTGTAAATGCTGATGGAGGAGGAAAGCTCTGTGTTTTTCTTAAACTTAGGGCATCTCTCTATATATAATTTGTAATGCAACAGCTCAGAGCTTCTTCATGTTCTTTCAGACCATCATTTCTCTGAAAACCTCCACAGTTTCTTAAGCATGGGAGTATGCATGTCCTGCTCAGTTTCTGTCTGCACACCACATGAGCAATAACTGGTTTTGTGGACAGCCAGCCTGCAGTGTGATTACTGCAAGCCTGTGAGCTCCAGGGCTCACGTACAGGTATTTTTCCACCACACTCTTCCACAGTGCTTTAGTTCTTGTGCCTTGCAGCCCTTCTACTCACAGCTTTCTGTCTATGGTACAACATACCCTAATTAGCATTTTATTTCTGCTTCCTCATCAGCTGTTCTGCAGTTTGTTAGGTAGCTTTTAGCTTGTAGGATGCTCATAAGTACAGAAATAACACTGAGAAGTCCAAAGGAATGTATTGAGGCAACAAACCAAGTGAAAACTGTTTAGGCAGTACCCCTCCTCACATTGTGACTGTGCAGCAAATTTCTAGGCATTTTGGTTAAACTGTCATGAACCAGCTTTATTAGAAGCAAAGAACATAAAGTAGACTTGTGAAAATAACCCAGTCTATGCCTTCAGTACTGGACTTCAAACTGGATTAGACTTTCTCTGGGATGGTAACTCTTCTGAATTCATGAAGGCTAGCAAGAACTGAGTAAGGAGGCAGCAAGCCCAATACAAATGAATCTGCCATTTCACAAGGATTCATGGAAGTAGGCCAGGTTTTGCGGAGTCATAGGAAAAAACATGGATGGTAATGCAGTGAACAAATCTCAGGTGAAAGTACTGCTGTCTCTATAGGTTCTTTTAGAGATTTGGATAAGCTTGTTAATGATTTAATTTTAGTGGCAAGAGGGCCCTAGAAGTAGGTGAGATCTTTCTTCCCTAAAATGTGATATAGATTAGGAAACATAGGTGAAAATTTGGATAATGTTGAAACAACTTTATTTGGGGTGTATGTGTCAACAGCATACTGCCACACACCAATGAAACTAATTATTGCCTTACCATATCTTGAATTTCTGACTCTTTTTAGATTGATAACTGTGAAAATATCGTCCAACATAATATTTACTTATAAGTCTCTCTTATTTCTGGAAAGACCTGAGGCATGCCTTTGATGAAGGAGAAAAAAAAAGCATGATGTATGAAATTCTAAGAATAATTTGGTACGAGGGATAACTGCAATCAGAAAGCAAACCGCTTTTATTTTCCTCACAAACTGCTGTGCATGTTTTCTTTGCTTCCAGGATCTATTTATATTGTAAGTTGACCCATACTTCTACAGAACACTTTCTCTGTAGCCAAGAGAAATTCTACTGAGCTTTAACTGCTGTGTCTTTGGGGTGTTTTAGTATTTATTTTCTTATGTCGGCTTTGATATTTCCCTCACTCCCCAACCACATTAGGACTTTTCTTCAGAGTAAGTAATGTGGGGAATAGTGAAATTTATTACTGCCTAAATGGGTTCCAGGAAGTTCATGTTTTTGCGAGGTCTACTTGTTAACTTAAATGCCTTGAAGTCTCTTTTATTTTTATGTTTTTTTCTCTCAGCAACTGTATTTGATTGTTGCAGAACTGATCTGGGGAGTTGAAAAATTCTCAAGGCATTGATAATGTGCAATGGGCTGCCCAAACAATGGCATTTCAATTTAACAATACAGCAAATCAGTGATGATGTTAAGTATCACTAGCTCCAGGCTCAGTAACAGAAATGGAGATGAGAATATCTGATTCACTTTCTGATTCACTATGTAAATTATGATCATTATAAAATAGTGGGGGGTTTGTGTGGTGTGGGGTTTTTCTTGGTTTGGTGGTTTTTTTGTGGTGGTTTGTTGTTTCTGGCTTTGGTTGTATGTGTTTTGTGGGTTTGTGGGCTTTTTTTTTTTTTTTTTTGCTTATGGAGGGGAGGAAAATGTATTTACTTCCAGGACAGGGAAGCTTCTTGGGTTCTCCGGGAGCTGCTTTTCCCCCTCCATTTAGCACATCTCCTTGTCAGGCCTTCTCCGGTTGCTTTTGGGTCGGTTCTTGCTGCTCAGGCACCAGAGAGATGGCCTCTCAGGCCCCACATCCAGGGAGAGGAAACTTTCTAGACTTGTGGCTAAGCTTCTTGGGTTCCCCTAGAGCTGCTTCCTTTACCCTGCAGCATTGAGCACAGGTCTTTTTCAGGGCTTCTCTGGGTCCTTTTTGCTTGGTTCTTGCTGCTGCCCTTGCACCTCCAAGGCACCACTCAAGCCCAAGTACCAAATCTGAAACAGGTTAAGAAAACCAAAAATAAAATCCTCTTTCCACTTTTAGCCTTTGTGTTGTGTGCCCTTGAAAGAGTTTTTGGAGCTGAACACCTCCTGACATTTCAGGCAAAGGGCAGTCTTACTGATTCACAGTGAGTGGAAGGAGCAGAACGGTGAGGTGCCAGTGGGCGGGGCTGTGCATGGGGGGCACATCACCCTGATGGCACAACGCCATCACCTGGCAACGGTAACACGGCAGCGCCAGTGCCCCGGGACAGTATAAAAGGGAGCATCCTCCTGTGCCTGCTGCCAGACCCAGACCTGGGAGCAGCCCAGAGACATCCCAGAGGAGGCCCTTGAGGAACCAGTGGAAGTAGTTGGTGAGGGCTGAGGGAGGAAGCCCAGAAGCTAGACTAGGCTGCTGAAGATGAGAAGAACTGCCAGTTTCTGGAGGTGCCTGAGGGAATCAGGATTTTTCAGCTTTGAGGAGCACTACAGAGCATCCCTTCTGGAGCCTGTAGCTGTAAGAAATGGGATGCAGAGATGTTGCCCCAGGGTATCCAGTGCTTTGGAGCACCCATTGGTGTCCTGCCAGGCACAGGAAAAGATTCCTGCCCCCGAGGTTAATCAGGCTGGGGGCATTTGGCCACTCTCAGAATGCCCTGAGATGGCTGCAGGGTGAGGGAGAGTAGGGCTTGGGCATCTCTCGGGAGGCGTGACCAGCCTGTGGGAGGAGGAAGCAGGTCTCGCTCACATGCTCAGGGAGTAGCCGATCGCCAGTGCTGGGGTCAGGAAGGAATTTTTCCCCCGGGGCAGATTGGCACTGGTCCCCGGGGTTTTTTGCCTTCCTCTGCAGCACTGAGCATGACCACTTGTCAAGGCTCCTCTGGTTCCCTGTGGCTGGGTTACTGCCTGCTGCTCATGCACCACGGAGATGGCCTCTCGTGCCCTGCAGCTGGGGGAGGAAGGCTTTTTTCCCCCGAGTGGGCTAGTAAATGCCTGTGGGGTTTTTTGCCTTCCTCTGCAGCACAGAGCATGGTCCCTGGCCAGGCCTCCTTTGGGCCATTGTGGCCAGGTGCCTGCTGCTTGTGCTTCCACGAAGGTGGCCTCTCGTGCCCCGCATCCGGGGGGAGGAAAATGTCTTTACTCCCAGGACGGGAAGCTTCTTGGGTTCCCCGGGAGCTGCTTTTTTCCTCTGTAGCATTGAGCACATCCCCTTGTCAGGCCTCCTCTGGTTCTTCTTGGCTAGGTTCATGCTGCTGCTCCATGCACCACAGAGAAGACCTCTCGGGCCCCGCATCCGGGGAGAGGAAACTTTCTTGACTCCGCGGACGGGGAAGCTCCTTGGGTTCCTCAGGAGTTGTTTCTCTTCCTCTGTCGCACTGAGCACAGCCCCTTGTCAGCGCTCCCCCGGGCCCTTTTGGCTCGGTTCTTTGCTGCTGCTGCTGCTCATGCACCGTGGAGATGGCCTCCTGTGCCCCGCATCCGGGGGAGAAAGCTTTCTACGCTCCTAGGACGGGGAAGCTTCTTGGGTTCCCCTGGAGCTGCTTCCTTTCCTCTGTAGCATTGAGCACAGTCTTTTGTCAGGGCTTCTCTGGGCACTTTAGGCTCAGTTCTTGCTGCTCCATGCACCACAGAGATGACCTCTCGGGCCCCGCATCCGGGGAGAGGAAACTTTCTTGACTCCGCGGATGGGGAAGCTCCTTGGGTTCCTCAGGAGTTGTTTCTCTTCCTCTGCAGCACTGAGCACAGCCCCTTGTCAGCGCTCCCCGGGCCCTTTTGGCTCGGTTCTTTGCTGCTGCTGCTGCTCATGCACCGTGGAGATGGCCTCCTGTGCCCCGCATCCGGGGGAGAAAGCTTTCTACGCTCCTAGGACGGGGAAGCTTCTTGGGTTCCCCTGGAGCTGCTTCCTTTCCTCTGTAGCATTGAGCACAGTCTTTTGTCAGGGCTTCTCTGGGCACTTTAGGCTCAGTTCTTGCTGCTCCATGCACCACAGAGATGACCTCTCGGGCCCCGCATCTGGGGAGAGGAAACTTTCTTGACTCCGCGGACGGGGAAGCTCCTTGGGTTCCTCAGGAGTTGTTTCTCTTCCTCTGCAGCACTGAGCACAGCCCCTTGTCAGCGCTCCCCGGGCCCTTTTGGCTCGGTTCTTTGCTGCTGCTGCTGCTCATGCACCGTGGAGATGGCCTCCTGTGCCCCGCATCCGGGGGAGAAAGCTTTCTACGCTCCTAGGATGGGGAAGCTTCTTGGGTTCCCCTGGAGCTGCTTCCTTTCCTCTGTAGCATTGAACACAGTCTTTTGTCAGGGCTTCTCGCAGCCTTTTTGGCTTGGTTCTTGCTGCTGCTCTTGCACCTCCAAGGCACCGCTCGAGCCCAAGTACCAAATCTGAACCAGGTTAAGAAAACCAAAAATAAAATCCTCTTTCCACTTTTAACCTTTGTGTTGTGTGTCCTTGAAAGAGTTTTTGGAGCTGAACACCTCCTGACATTTCAGGCAAGGGCAGTCTTACTGATTCACGGTGAGTGGGGGAGTGGAATGGAGTGAGAAACTCTGACACAGGTCCAAGGGCTCCACGCAGGAGAGCAGCTCTCTGCAGTTAGGAACATTTCTAAGAGACTCCTCAGTCTGGTGTGGCCATCAGACTATCAACTGCTGCTGGAACCAACAGTTCTCTGGACACCCAGCCCCATGAACTAGGAGTCAGGGTGGGGAATCAGAATGAGGTCATCTCAATAAATGAGGAAGTGATCAGTGATCTGCTACGCCACTTGGACGCACACAAGTCCATGAGGCAGGATGGGCTACACCCAAGGGTACACCCAAGGGTGCTGAAGGAGCTGGCAGATGTGCTTGCCAAGCCACTTTCCATTATTTACCTGAAATTCTGGCTAAGTGGGGAGGTGCCAATGGACTGGATGGTAGCAACTCTAACACCTGTCAACAAGAAAAGAAGTAGGAAGGATGTGGGAAACTACAGACCTGTCAGTCTGACTGTGTCAGTCTTTCCAGCAGTGTGGCTGGAAAGCGGCCTGTCAGAAATGAACTTGGGGGTTGTTATTGACAAGCATCTGATCAAGCTGTGTCTCCAGGCAACCAAGAAAGGTAATGGCATCCTGGCTTGGATTAGGAATGCTGTGTCCAGCGGGAGTAGGGAGGTGATTGTCCCCATGTATTCAGCTCTGGTGTGGCCACACCTTGAGTATTGTGTTCAGTTTTGGGCACCTCAATACAAGAGAGATGTTGAGGTACTGCAGTGAGTGCAGAGGAGGGCAATGAAGCTGGGGAAGGGCCTGGAGAATAAATGTTATGTGGAATGACTGAAGGAGCTGGTGCTGTTTCATTTGTGTTCTGTATGAGAATCAATTTATGTATGTCACAGCTTGATATAGCTTTAAGGTTGATAATCGTAACATTAATTTATAATTTAATTCATCCATATAATGATAATTGTGTGGTTATCCCAGATGTTTGTTTTTAATCTAATGGTTTGATCACATCCATTTTTGAACCAGGGTCAGGTCTACGTAGTATGTGTTATGTATCATGGGATAGTTTGAGGTAGAGGGATAAAATATTTTATAAGGTGTTGACCAGTACTACTTTGCATTTACATTTTATTTTGAAAATCTGCAAGCTGAACAAGTGAGCTCTACCACCTATTCTTCTGTAACTATATGAAAACAGTGTAGCTCATTTGTTTATAAATTATGGCATACTGAGAAATTAGACTTTAAAAGGCCCACAATGATTGAAGAACTAGAGTGGAAAGCATTATAAGAATAGAATGATTTTGTAATTAAATTACTTAATAGCTACAGAGAAATACTGATTTGTAGAGTTAATCCTTTGAAGTTCATTTACAAGGAGTGAATGAAGGAAACACAATATCTGAGGAAAATGAAGATGATTATAGGTGTAAATGTACAATGGATCAGGTTAATCTTTGGAGTAACTGTGCTGAAATCAAAGACTTCAGAGTAGGAATTAATTTCATTGAATGGAGTGGTCCAGCAGAGTCATTGCAGGGTGATGATGCTCTTTGTTTTAATAGCTGCTTTTGAGGATAACACACGCGACTGTAAAACCAGATGGTGTATGCATGAGGACAATGTGCAAAGTAAGCTGGAAAACACTGGAAATGACATAGTACAGAGTAAGAGCTGAGTGTATTCTGAAGGATGACTCACTTTTACCTGAGTTCCCTCTGCCTTCGGCAACAGGCCATTCATACACCACGTACCCGTGTAGGAGACTGTAGGCAGTTACTGAATTTTATACACATTTCCTTTGCACGGGCATGAGAAATTTAGGGTCTGAATTGTATAACTACAACAGAATGTAAGTCAGCTGAAAAATTATTAACCAATACAGTCCTACTCCTGCTGAACTGGAAGTGTAAAGTTGTGTTTTGAAAGGAGAATTGTAACTGTTTAAACCAGACAACTCAAAATACCTTCTCTAAAATGTAATGTTAGCATGGTACTGATAAAGCCAATGCATTACAATACAGCTTTGAACTTTTGAAGCTACAACAAAGGTTCCATGAAGATTTTTTCAGTCAAAGATCTTCTGACAAAAGCCTTTCACAGAAACAAAATGACAAGTGAAAAAACTTGCAAGATTAAAGTTCCTTCTCACAACAGTGTAATTAAATAATTTCCACCTGAAACTCCAAATGCATCCATGAAATAAAAGGCAGGCAGACCTAAAAGAGTTAGTAATGTGAAAACAGTTCTTTGGGAACTCAAATGAGAATTGGCAATTCTTTTATATGCCTATATCAAGATCTGAATTTCCAAGCAATTTTCAATGTATTTATTACCTTAAATTGGAACTTTACTTTGGTGTCCACTCTCTTTGTCTGGCTCTCTTCTATTCATTTAAAATACCACAAAAAACATTTTTTGGTGTTCAAAAATTAAATCCTATGTTTCAGATAATTTCCTTTGCAATATGTAAAATAGAAGTGGTTTGTTTTTCATAATGACTATCAGGAGAGACTATGCTATCTGTCATTAAAAACAACCCATTTATCTGGAGACAGTCTGTTCCTATGCCCAAGAAATGGAAGTTGCCTTTGGTGCATAATTTGAGACTCTGAAAGACATTAGTAGTTCTATTACAAATACACTTTTTGAGTATAATATGTAACTTATTAGTTGTGCATTTGTTGAAACATAAAATCCTCATATTCAGCTAGGAATCTGTTTTAAGACATTGTTTCCTTGCAAGCCATTAGATTAGAGGATCAGTACCTCCAGGAGGAGGCAACTGAACAATCATTCTTCTTTGCTTCCATTTTTGTGTAGTAATCATGCCATATTTTTAAGAGCTGTTAAGATACAAATGGACTTTTATGCCAGTTAGTATCTCTTTCTCCATTCTGTGATGGAATACCATCCTTTTGTTCACTGGCCTGAAGATTTTGGCAGTCAGCAGGATGCAGAGTTGTATATTTAGTAAAGCAATGATGCCAGAAGATTCAGATGTTAGTACTCATTTGAAAATAGCTTGTGTGGCTAATGCTAAAAACAGTAGCATTCTGGCTCTGTAGAAGTCAGTGATAATACAACTAAATTCAAAAGGCTTTGAACAATTTTACAAACAAACCAGCATAAACTGCACTAACACTCCATTAAGCAGTTTTCTTCTCTTGACTTTCCGTGACATGAGCTATAGCACTGGATTTCAGAGGTGACAGCAACGAGAACATTAAAACAATCAGGGTCTTCCAAACTTTGCTCTTTTAAATCATGCTATGTGATTGGCTGCTGTCTAGGTAAACTGCACTTACAGTTTTTGTATTAGCTCCTGTGGCCTCTTTGACACAGCCCTTGGGTGTGTACTTAATTGTGAGTTTACAAAATCTTTCTCAATGTTAATGAAAGCCACAGAAATCAGACCACAGATCTTTCTGCTTGTCTCTGGGATGTGACTGTACTGCTCCTGCTGTACAAGGTGTTTATGTAGGGACTGAACAAGATGAATATATTTATTTAGATTAAACCCAGTGGTGGCTGTGACCCACTGGCAAAGACTGGCTTTTAGAAGCTTTTTCTGTGATTACAGAGGTTTCCATTTCTGATTTTCTTCTTTATTGATATTCAAAATAATTTGATGTGTTGGTTAGCTCAGTGCTAAATTCTTTTAGGTGTAACACCCCTATACCCAAAGTTCTGCCATTCCCTGTGCATGCGTGCTGAAGAAATTGGCATAGGCACTTGGCCAATTAGGGTTATTTCTCCTTACACTGAATATGAATTTAGTCTTCGCTGATCGAGGCAAAAATATATGAATATGTTACCAAGGAAGAAACAAAATACATTTTTCTTTACAGCCTCCAGAGAGAGGCAGAACAGGGTAGGCCTGGGCATTGGTTTAGTTGATTAGATAGTGTTGGATGATAGGTTGGACTCGATGATCTCAAAGGTCTACTCTACGCTACTCTACGCTATGTCATGCCCAAAATAAACATACTAAAGGCATATTATGAAACTGCTTTTATTCGCTAAAATGCAACACTTGCCTGCAAGACTGGATGCTTCTGTATATAAAAAAGCATTCTGGAATAGGAGGAAAACCAGACCTATCACTGACATATGAAACTTACACAGCTTTTATGAAGTGCTAGCAGATTGATAAGGAAAAATAAAACTCCACCGTTTTCTAAGTTAAAATTGCCCCTCAACCTAATAAGGGATGAAAGAAAGTCAGTCCCCAACATTAATCTAAACAAGTTGAATCGTGGAAAAAATGCACAGCTGCTAAATTATCTCAAAGAGGAAAATCCACTAGAGGTTTTAAATAGTTGGCTATTTCACGTATTTTTGTGGGGTTTGAACTAATGCCTGATTGATTGCATTTGATATTCTTATCATAGAAAAAAGGCAAAGAAAGTAGTTTGGTCCAATTTTGGAAACAAACTGGCATTTATTTACATTTGCATCAGTGCGAGAAAGATGAAAGTCACTGCTCTTTCTACAGTATTATTTTACAAGAAAAAATGCAGGGCAAGAGATGTCTTTTATTTCTAGTATAGATAAACTGATAGACTCCACTTTATACCTTCTGTTTTTGTATAATTAGTTTTAGTCTCTAGATCAAAAATTCCTATTTTCACCTCAAAATACTTCAAACCACTTTTCTAAAACTGTAATTATTTGCCAACAGTGAAGACTAGAGTCTTGCCTAATGTAGGAAATATGAAGTGCTGTGCAGTAATGCAATATTCTGACAATTTCCTGTCAATTTATGATTTGATTTTGTTTGCAAAATCTTGACTCAAGAGTAAAAAGATTCAGGCTCAGATTAAAGGTTCTCTCTGAAAACAAACCATTAGGGCTGTTAGAGCAGCATAAGAGGATCCAATGGCAAATGAACCAGCAAAGATCCCCTGGAAATGCCTCACTAAATGGAAGGAAGCAGCATCATGAAACACTTCAGGTTTCTTCTGAAGGCTGCAACTGGAAGGAAAACAAAAGGATTGGGAGAGGGATATAAAAGGAATAATGAATTAAATCACATTGTTATGATTTTTGAATCAGTAATTGAAAATTCACATTTTTAGGGGCTCAAAATGCAAACCACAGCTTATCTGGGCTGGTAGCAGACAGGAGAGAAAGGCAGATGGAGACTGGGGGTGGCGGGGAGCAGTTTATTTTCATGGTATCACACTGGAAATCAATAGTCTATGGCCAGTCAGTAAACATTTTTATACTAGAAGTGCCATAAAAAATATAGTTTCTGGGCCAGCTAAACACTAAAAGGTGGTAGGTGTATAAGAAAATGACAGGGAAGATAAATAACGTTGAATTATTTATTGGCCATATCAATTTAGGGCAATGTTATATTCACAAATATTCTTGGTAAAAAGTGCAGCTTCATGGCTGAGGCTCAAACTGGTGACACAAATCATAGTGCATATCAAATTTGCAGCAGCAGTCCTGTCATAAAACCATTTACTAGTTCCTTTCTTGTTGTAGGGCTGAAACCATATCAAAAGCTCAACAACAGGAAACCTTGTGGACAGAATGAATGTTCTCCCAGAGAAAGAAGCTGTTGCAGTTGTCAAAGGCCAATGGCATCCTGGGGTGCATTAAGAAAAGCGTGTCAAGCAGATTGAGGGAGGTTCTCCTCACCCTCTACTCTGCCCTAGTGAGACCTCACCTGGAATATTGCATGCAGTTTTGTGCTCCCCAGTTCAGGAGGGACAGGGATCTACTTGAGAGAGTCCAGTGGAGGGCTATAAGGATGATTAAAGGACTGGAGCAGTTACACTGACTAGCAGCACTACAAAACTACAAGGAAGCTTTTAAGTGGAAAGTGCTATTAACACAAATGTCCAAAATATTGTTCTCAGAGGAAATGCTATTAAGACAACAGGTTGCTATCTAAATTTTCAGTCCTCTTTCAATTGTGACTCTCTTAGGCAAAAGGTCAGCTATCATTCTTTCTTTCTCTTGCCTTTAGAGTGCAAAGGAGGGCACTGAAGCTGGGCAAGGGCCTGGAGAATAAATGTTCAGAAGAATGACTGAAGGAGCTGGGGCTGTTTAGTTTGAAAAAGAGGAGGCTGAGGGGAGACCTCATAGCTCTCTTCTTGAATTGCAAATTATGATAGTAATTTAGGCTTGAAACAGAAGGATTAGCAGTTTGTGCCTGCTGCACATGTTGATCATTCTGCTTCTTCCCTTCCCATATCTGTCAAGAGCTTTTTAGGGTGAAAGCTCAGCACAACAAAGAATGTCTTTCTATGGACTTATATAGGGATAGAATACTAAAGGTCACTATGGCAAGAAGAAGTGCTATTGGAACAGAGCGTTTACAGTCACATTTCCAGTTACATCTGAATGGATTATTTTTTACATCTTCAGTTATTCTTAAAGAAAATGTCATTTATTCATAAGATCCTTTTCTTCCTGTAACTTTTCCTAGCCTGTGAATATAGTATAATACATTTTCCTTTTAAAGAAAATGGAAAGCATTTAGGGTTAGAGCAAAGATTTATCAGTAAGTAATGGATTTTGTTTAAAAGAAAAATCTCTGGGGAGGTTAAATCTTGTGTCAAGGCATGGTATGCCTAGGGCTGGTGTAGCAGCATCAAATAAAAAGATGATAATCAGTTTTAACTAGCAGAACAGCACAAAGATTCTTGGCTTTGATATAAGCCCAAGCGATGCAACACATGTACTAGCCAAATGTTAGAAAAAGGCCATATGCTGAAGAAAACACTCAAGCATCAGAATGAAAATGTGTGCAAGCAGTGCAAAATTTTGAACAGGATGATGTGGAATCAATGATTAGAAATAACCAGTAAGTAAACTGGTTTATACCTTTTTCCCTCTTCCTTGCTCTTTCACCAACATGAAAGCAAACAGCTTATAGTTTTTGGAAAGGAAGAGTTCTTCCTACTTGCTAAACCAAAGGGCTGCTTCTTGCCCAGTGATCTCCTTCCTATTTGCTGCACTATCATGCACCACTTAATACTGCACAGAAGAGAATCAGAAACAATCTAAAGAAAAAAAAATAATCATAGCTGAAATTACAGAAAGGTCAGATATTCCTTAAAATACCTTCCTGGAATGAAGTGGAATCTCCCTTGGGTGCTAAATAATTATAGAACTACATGGTGAATTCAGCAGCTGCTAATTAAGAAAAATAAAACTGGCCAGGAAAAAAAAAAAAAATCTGTAGTTCAAGGTTATTTTTAAGAGGAAGAAGAAGTTATTTTTCCCTGACTTTATACAGAAGAAGGTATGTCGCTATGCTGTGTTAGGAAAGTTGGAGTTTTCAGAGAAGTGGACTGAACTCAACTTCTGTTCCCACACAACTATTTAACTATATAGTATTCCTAGAAATGTTGGAAGAAAACTGAGAAAACAGAACTGCAATTTCCCCCCAGTATAAGTGTTTGGACTAGAAGCTAGATGTGAAGTGTAGATATTTTCTACACTGGTAACTGTGTCAACTTTCTTCTGTGTTCAGGTGTGAGCTGACACATGGCAGTGGCTTGCAGTACAGTCAGAGAAAACAATAAGTAGTTTATGATGTTTCGTTTAGAGTTTCCCTAGTGTGTATCTTAGTTGTCATCAACGCTGAAATATCAGGGACTGCAGAATATCTGCTGCTCTCTCTCCCTTTCCCTTCCTCCCTAGCCATTACTCTTAGGAAGTGGCTCTATCCCCTTAAGAAGTCTTGGAAATTATTTTCCCTCCGTGGTGATCTCATTATTGACCTTTAAATTCCACCACCTTCTCCTTAAAAAGATCTGTTAGCTAACCCACCTTGATGGGGTTAAACACAACATTTTGGTATTCAGGAAATATGTCTACAAGCCCTTTCTGACAGAGGTGCTGGGAACATCCCTCCCCTCTGATCCTGATCGGAATTTAGTTACTACGAGACCTGTAGTCACTCAAGACGTGTAGAAAGGAGATGTGAGGTGATAGTTTAAACAATGAGTAATGACCTAAAGGGCTTGCAGGCTGAACAATTTCAACTCTAATGTCATATCTCATCTGGTGTGGAGCTTCTCTACTCCTGTGCATCTGAGAAATGGTATGTGCTGTCATAATGTATCTGTACAAGTATCTTAACTTTTCATTACCTCATTCTCGGCAAATACTGCTCTATTTTTATCTTTGACAGAAACAAATCCTGATGAACAGAAACCAGGACTTATTTATAAAAGAAAACTAGGACTTCAGTAGAAAAATATATTCACATTTATCTGAGGCTTGGTACAGAAATGTTTGGTTCTTAAATGATTGCTATTGCTTCTAAATGTCCAGTTTTCATAAATCTATTTGAAACTATCACAGTCATCTTCCAGTGACAACTCTTTTCCAAAAAGCCAGCCTCATATATTTGAGAGGGATGAAACACATCAGCAGAAAACATATGGCTGATAGTGGGTCATCTGTGACAGCTTGGGCTGCATTCTGTGTTATGCTATTACCAGGGTCTGACTGTTCTTACTTAAAAGCTGATTGTATCTAAGAGCAGATACTTTACAGATTTCTGTGCCTGCAACTATGATTCATCTCTTTTGGCCATCAGAACTGTAATTCAATCCAGTACTTAATTTCCATTCTTTTCAATTGTTGCCTAAAGAGGAATGGCTTGTGTGCATCTAGAGCAGCTCAAAGGCTGTCCCCTCAATAGGGAGTTCTTAGTGGTTTCGTCAGCTGCAAAGATGGATATAATACAAAGTCAAATCAACAAGTCTTCCACCAAGGAACATATATAAGTAAATTATTGCTATATTAATATGAAGAACTTAATTTCTCCTGTGCCTTGAATGTCTCTGTAATCACTTATGCCTACAAAAAACCCTTATAAATTAGAACAATACTGCAAAAAAATGTGGATTTTTTTTGCATAGAAAACATGAATGTAAAAGTTAGAAACCAGCAATGTTAACTCTTGTTAACTCTGAGTTAACAAGAAGCAATGAATAAGGGAAGAATTATCTAATCAGTATCTGGGGGAAAAAAATTAATTCCAATATGATGTGGCACTTAGTGACATGGTTTAGTGGTTGTGGTGGGTTGACAGTTGGGCTCTATGATCTGAAAGGTCTTTTCTAGCCTAAACAGCTGTATGTTAGTTGAAGCAAATCTACTGTGTGATGTGAATTGAATGACTTGGCCAGAGTGTAACATCTCATTCTTTGTGAAGGAATCTTCAGGCACCCAAGAAGTGCAATAATCCCTGAGACATATTTGAGCTAAAATTGGTTCCTAAAGAATATGCTTAAAACTAGAACCTAAAATTTAAACATAAATATTGTGCCGTTAAGGGAATTAGATGTCCTGTATGGGTTAACACCTTGACTAACTATTTTTTTTACCTCCCTACTCCTGATGTCAAAGTTGAGAGCTATCCTCCACGCCAGATGTCACACTTCCAGACCAAATCATCTGAACTTGTAAAATGATCTGATTTGTATTTCTCTAATAATAAAATAGTGTGCAGTACTTGCTTTCTTCATATATGGCTAGATCTTTATCTCCCATCATCTTCACATTCTTTTTCTTCTTCATTGTAGCACACTTAATTTTTGTATTATCATTCAAATTCTTTTCTTTGAGCCACTAGCCTTCAAAGTTACTCAGAGCTAAGTTGTCAGAAACATTTACACAACTTTCCATTTATGTGACAGTTCTTACCATTAGTCCAGAGTGAGGAGACTCTGGAATAAAGATTTTCAGTGAAAATCACATCTCTCTTTTGAAAGACAAAAATTTAATGTGCAATTGCAAGGATGCTATGAGCCTAGGGTAAAGAGTTTAATATGTTCTCAGAGGTCTAATTCTATCCACAGCTCAGATTTATTTGTATAAATGTGGCAAAACCTGGTACTGTAGGACTTAATTTACACACATGGAGTGCAAAGAATAAAACATGAGAGCACACTAAGAAGACGCTGACTGCTGTGTCTATAAAGGGTAGGGAAGCTGATTTCTGGAAAGATGAGTGGTCTTAATTAAACCCTCCCCTTTCATGCTAAAAATTGAGATAACTCCAGGATCACATAATGAAGCCTTTCAAATACTCTTGTCTTTTAGAGAGACTATATTTTTCAAATAAACATGGTATTTATCTATGTCACCATCCCTGGAGGTGTTTAAGCAGCATGTGGGGATTGGACATGGTTTAGTCATGAGGTCTGTGGTGACGGGTTGGACTTGATGATCTTTGAGGTCTCTTCCAACCTTGGTGATTCTGTAATTCTGTGGACCTGGTGGTTAAGGACATGGTTTAGTGCTGACCCTTCTGTTCTGATTCAAGGTTTGGGCTGGATGGTCTTTGAGGTCTCTTCCAACCAGACATACTATGTGGTTCTGTGAATTTTACCTTCCTGATAAAATGATGTAGCCTGAGTTACATCTCAATGCAGTTGCCTGCACTGGGCAATACACATCAGAATGCTGCAGAAAATTACCTTTAGATGACTGTGATTTACTGTCATTGTGCTGGAATGCTCTAGATGAGAAACTGCCTCAAACTGTTGTTCCAGATTTACAGTGGTGTTATTAAAAAATTAAAAAAGGGGGAAAAAAGACCAAAACATTTTAAGGAATATTTCAAGGACTTTGGTTAGCCATAAAAAATCCTTTACCCTTATGGGAAACTGGTAGAGATTACATGGAAACAGTTTGTACTTTATGTTGAATTGTAATTTCCTTTAGAATCACACAGCCCATGACTCTGCTCAGGGGAAGTGTAAAGCTGAAATAAGAGAAAATTATATGTATTTTATGCCAGACAGCACTCCCTTCATTTAACATTTGACTTGTAATCATAACATTGTAGCACAACTCACTACACCTGTCCACAACATGCAATACCAAGGGATGAATTGCAGCCTGACATTCTCAGTCATACCTAGTCATTATCCTCCACAAATTTGCATTCCTACTCCCATTCTCCTCCTCTTGGATTTAAATCTTCAACATCTTTATTGATGATCTGGATGAGGGCATTGAGTCCATCATCAGTAAATTTGCAGATGACACCAAGCTGGGGGCAGCAGTTGATTTGCTGCAGGGCAGAGAGGCTTTGCAGAGGGACCTCGACAGGCTGGACAGATGGGCAGAGTCCAATGGCATGAGATTGAACACATCCAAGTGCCGGGTTCTGCACATTGGCCACAACAACCCCAGGCAGCGCTACAGGCTGGGGTCAGAGTGGCTGGAGAGTGGCCAGGCAGAGAGGGACCTGGGGGTACTGGTTGATTGTAGGCTGAACATGAGCCTGCAGTGTGCCCAGGCAGCCAAGAAGGCCAATGGCATCCTGGCTTGCATCAGGAACAGTGTGGCCAGCAGGAGCAGGGAGGTCATTGTGCCCCTGTACACTGCACTGGTTAGGCCACACCTTGAGTCCTGTGTCCAGTTCTGGGCCCCTCAGTTTAGGAAGGATGTTGACTTGCTGGAACGTGTCCAGAGAAGGGCAACAAAGCTGGTGAGGGGTTTGGAACACAAGCCCTATGAGGAAAGGCTGAGGGAGCTGGGGTTGCTTAGCCTGGAGAAGAGGAGACTGAGGGGTGACCTTATTGCTCTCTACAACTACCTGAAGGGAGGTTGTAGCCAGGCAGAGGTTGGCCTCTTCTCCCAGCACCAGAACAAGAGGACACAGTCTCAGGCTCCGCCAGGGCAGGTTTAGGCTGGATGTTAGGAAAAAGTTCTACACGGAGAGAGTGATTGGCCATTGGAGTCGGCTACCCATGGAGGTGGTGGAGTCACCTTCACAGGAGGTGTTCAGGAGAAGACTTGATGGGGTTCTTGGCTGTATGGTCTAGTTGTTGGGTGGGTTGGATTGTTTGATGGGTTGGACGCGATGATCTTGAAGGTCTCTTCCAACCTGGTGTATTGTATTGTATTGTATTGTAAATCAACTTAGATGGCTAAACAGGACTACAGTAGGCTATAAACTCTGAAATCCTTCAAATTAAACTGAATGAAGGGGTGAAGGGGCAATATCAGATTGCTTAGTTGGTCAATGAAAGAACACATACAGCTGATTCATATTTAATATTCAAAGAGCTTTTCTATTCTGTTTATTAAGATTCTGAGATTCTTATGATCTGTCAGTATAATAGGAAAGAACCCCTTTCTTGCTACTGGTCTATCAAGCCTCAACTGTTCCCTTTAGCTACCCTGGTTTAAGTGTAACAGAAGATGTAGAGCTTACCTTTGAAGGCTGAATTGGAAGGACATAAGTGGGAGCTTGCTTCTGGTGGTATGCTACAAAGAATTCAAAGCATGAAGTGAGGGAGCAGGAAAAACTAGAAGAAAAGTATATCTTTGTGATTTCTACCAGATCTCAGTCTCTTTCAAGTGAAATGTATTAATCACATGCTTTTGCAGATTTTCTTAGGCACAACAGAAGTAATTTCAGTTTTTCTTCTCTTTTTTCTCTATTTTTACCTCCCTGAAGTAAAATGTCCATGACAGAAAAGTAATTTAATGAATCTGGACTAAATCTTGTTCACAACAAATCTAGAATTTAGTAAGTAGTCAATGAAGTATGGGTACTCTTTTTTTGTTATGAGATCTGTAAGACACTGTTGTGTTTAAAATGCTATATCCTAGAGAGAGCTAAGTGTGCTGTAAGAGGATGCAGGCAGTTGCTGGAGCAGATGGGTACTCTATTGCCAGTGCTGTGCCAAATTTCTGGCCTGTCAACACCCTTGGGCTTTTAACTTCCAGAATGTTTTCTGTAAGAGATGGAGAAAGTAGCACCCAGTCTAGCTTCACAGCTTCAGTATCTTTAGGAACTTGTGAACAGAGCTGTATGCTGTGGGGCCTGATGCTGAATGCAGTTGATGAAGATAAACTATGTTAAATGTCATTAAAATCAGAGTTAAAGGAGTATGAAAGTCTAGCTAAAGTTTGTTTTTCTGTTTCAGTGTTCTCCCTCACTCCAGCCTACAACTTGCCAAATATGTAGTGAATAAGAATTGTGCCCCTTCGTATGTATCCACAACATGATATGCCATCCCTACACAGTTTTTACCCACAAGCCACATTTTATCATGGTCAGAAGGAGTTTAAACAGGAAACCAATTTTTCATTTCACAGACTTTATCAATGTACAGTTTGTCTACTGTCTACTCAAATTCTTAAGGACACTAAAAAAAAAAATTCAATGCTTAGAAACATTGGAAAAAAATTGTGGTGGTTTGAGCCTTAACTGGGGCTTAAAAACTCAGATGGGGCAAGGCTGAGAATCCCCTTCCCCAACAGAGAGAGAGAGGGAAGGGAGGGCAGCAAATCCACCAAGAAATAATTTGGGTTCGGCTCAGAAGTAGAGAGGCAAAGAATTTTTTTGTAAACAATATATATATGTATTTATGTAACTAACAGGCAGGGCTCACAAGAGGAAGGAACAAGGATGGATGGGAGAAGAAAAGAAAGACGAAAAAATTATAAGATACAGAACCAGTCCTTTGCAGAGTGTGGAAGCAGCAGGGAAAGAGCGCAATGGCCACAATTCTTCTCCCTCTTATACCCCTGCTGGACAAGGAGGGGGGGAAGTGGAACAGACCAAGTCAGTTTCCCAGGGGAGGAAACACGCACCCCCAGAATGGGCGTATCCCACCACACAGATGCAAACAAAATGGGCCATGTGATTCTTAACATAGCTGCACCAAATGGCTCATGACCATTCATGAACCATTCAGGTTCATGTCCTGTCTTGGAACAACTTGACCCCGAGATCTGTACAAAATTCCTCTCCTTGACCACATTTTATAGGGGAAAATAGTAAACTAGTATCTCAGGTAACATAGTACATTGCAAGTGAAGTGAAGCAAAAGCTAAAAGGAAGCCTAGTTTATTTTGAAATATTACGTGTTAGCATTGAAAGATGCCTATTAATTTTTCCTTTGCATGAGACATTATCACTTTTCAAGGACAGGTCATGTCTTTTTTTCCTGCTAGTGAAGACACACCTAGTTTACTGTCTGTGCTCCAGCTGAGAAAATAGCTAGTGTGGGAATGAGATGTTCAAATCTTGGTACCCCTACTAATCTATTAATTTTTTTTTTTTTCATCTGCCCACCAAGCAGATGATAATTTTTGCCTCTTGCTAATCTGGATTTGAGATGAGCCAGTAATCTAAAGAAATTCTTTTTAATCTTTTGATCTGTCCAATCCCACCTACAGTTCATTATTGAAAATATTGTCTACATTTTTCTTTTTAAAAAATGGAGAGACTAGAGAAAAATTACTTTGGCATCCTCTGAATGAAATACTACCCTGTTAACATAGTTTTCCTCACAAATAGTTCCACTTATCTGTTCTCTTATAACAAATGGTTGCAGCTGTTGCTATGGCACTTTTGATTGTTAAAACTTTATTCAAATGAAGACAAGAAATGAAGATGTTATCATGAGAATGTTGAAAATAAATCCAGATGCAAGTTGTGTGGTCTAGCATTGGTAGTAATAATGTCAGAAACAAAACAGGTTTTGTGTATTGTCTTCTTGATGTACTGGAGTAATGATGGGGATTTAAAGATATTCTGAATTGTATGTCTCTGTTTCTGATCCAAATATAGCAAATGAAATTTCACCTTAGGGAAAAACACTCTATTTGCTAGAAAAGCTGGTTGGCTTTGCATAGAGAAATGTGGTAATATGCATGTAGGAGGGACACAGGGCTGAAGCTTTCCTTACTTACCTCTCCAATAATATGCTAACATTTTGGGGTTTACAGCTTATAAAAACGGAACAACAACCAAGACATGGCAGAAATTGTAAAAATTACAATTTTACCTGTTGCTTGTTTCCTGAACTTCTTTAAAATCACTTCTGTACTTTCAATGTCAGACACAGAACATTAAAACACAGTGCTCTAGAAGGAAGGCGTAATTCAACAAGTCTCTACACACCCACTAATAGTCATCCACTGACAAAATGTACTGTTTGATAATGTATAGTCCATTTAAGCCACTTTAGATAAATTGTGGATGAGAAGGTGATATAAGAATAGATCTGGATTTATTTGAAACTAAAAAAAAAGGAAAATAATTTGGCATCATATGTCTAGCAAATGCTGACTGAAAAGAAATGAATAAGAGAGGTGTTCCATGACAGACTGTATAGTCTGACAGAACACAGGACTTGGGTGGAACAGCAGATGGGTTGAAAGGTGGTTTTGCATTCACTTTGTACCTTTTCTCCTTGTCTAAGAGCTTCAAAAGACTATTTTGGCTAAAGCAATTTTAAACTGTAGCTGGCTATCCACAGCCTCAATGGTTCACTATGGCAGCTTGAGGCTGCTGAGAAAAACAGATGTAGCTGCTGAACCTTGTAGAAATTGTTTTGCTCTGGTGTTAAGTCAGCGATGACATCTGCAAATACCCTTTACTCTGGATGATTACTCAGCTTCGCTCATGGCAAAATAAATGAAAGAGGGAGTGCCAGGTAGTCAACAGAGTTAACGTGGGTAAAATTTCAGTCCCAAACTCTTAGACAGTCACAATGGTAAAAAATTCTTTTTATCCTTAAAGATTACAGCAAGAAGAGAGATACTAGAACACATACATTCCATATTTCTGACTTCTGTCTTCAGGGACATTTTTCTCAAAATTTTTGATACAGTCTTTATTTCTGTGCCCCTGGTACCAGAGCTTCAAATGATGAGCCAGCTTTAAGCAGTGCTACATAAACATAAGCCATTCTTCAAGAGCAATCTAAAAGCTAATAGGAATCTTGAAAATAATCAGAATAATAAAATCCTAACCACCCCCTACAATTTCCTAAATATACTGCAAATCACTTACTCAAAGGGACCCTACATGAAATATATTAGAAGGGAGTTCTTACTTTTATAAGAATACAGGAATATTCCTATATACTTATTCATAAGTATATACGCTAATGGTTTTGGATATATAAACAGCAGCTGCACATGAACCACACCTCCATGGTATGATTAAAAGAGTTAAGTAATATCTCCCTTTGTTTAAAATTAAAGTATTTGCTATTACCTGTGGCCTGGATTCAATGCACCACAGAAAATCTCACAGAAACGACAGGCAGCCAAACAGACAATTTTTCTGTCTGGATTTGTGACAACTACATTGATTTATGGATAAACATTTAGTATATGCACTAATTTCCACCACTTAGCTTAAAAATAGATACTTTCCCTATACAGGCAGTTCCACAAGGCTTAAACACAGATATTAATAAAAGGAAAATAATTCTGACTAGTTCCATTACCCTCTCAGTTAGTAGAATGAAGGAGTCTTGCCTCATGAACTTTTGCATTCACCTCACTCCGACGATGTGCAGGGAAACCACTCTCCTAGCTATGGGCTAAACCCTGATAACTCTAGAATATAAAATCATGGTATCCTAAAATAATGGTTTAGAAATACCTTTAACATTTCTCTGTAGGACTAAAAATGCTATGATAAAGATGTACACTGTTAAATGGTACAGGAGGATGAAATACTTAATTCAGGAATATTTTAATCTAGCTATTACCCTTTCCCATTTTGCCTGAGAGAACAGCAGCCTGCTATGCACTCCATTATTCTCATTTCTTTGAGTATTGTTTCTAGCTGTGCTTGCTACAGATCAGTAGAAGGTTAGACAGGAAGAACTGTTTAAGTGAGTGTAAATATACAATGAATAGGGATAAAAAATGAAAATACGTTTTGAAATTATTTCACTTTTGTGAGATTTTGTAACAGAAAAATTACTGAGGGAAAACTGTGACTATCAGTTTATTCAATGTATTGCTTGGATGCTATCTTGTTTAAAAATTTAATATTTAAACCTTTTGTTTTCAAAATCTAGATTCATGTGTCACAAGGTCTCCCCAGAAATGGAGTGAAAGTCTATTATGAATGAAAAAAAATACACATAAGGATATTACATTTGACTAGCTAGATCTTTATAACTAGTAATTAGATAAGGAGAACATCAAAGTACCAAATGCATTACAAGGACACCAAAAAACAAGAGACTGGAATTTTTCCTTTGGTAAAATACTCTTTACAGGAAATATTTCTAAGTCCCATTTCCCTAAAATGCAGTCAAAACTAACAAGCTGCTTCAACCCTCAAACTGCTATCTACTTCAGCCTTCAGAACTGGCCACTAGCATCACTCTCTTGTTTGTTTTATTGTTTTTTAATAATTATGTTGTCTTCACAAGGATTGAAGAAAAGGAAATAAAACTAGGGTATCTCTCGGCTTCAGTGAATGAAGGAGATTGTGTTAAGTGTTTAAAGCCTTAGTTACCTTTCTTTCCACCTCACGTAGGATGCAAAAAGGCTGGTGAGTGCAGAAGTGGAGTAGGTTATGCAATACAGAATAATGGATAGAGCAAGATAGAAATAGTGACCCATAATTATTGAAAAGATAAAGGAGGTAGAAGGAACAGGATTGAGACCAAAACAAAACAGGTGGAAAGAAAAAGAGAATAGAGCTTTATAACCATTGGAATAAATTCTAAGAATAGAAATTTGCTGAGTCTCACCATTTAAGTTGCTAGGAAATGCAGTTATTAGAGGTATGCAGTCTCTTCACCTGCTGTGCCTGGCACTGAAGGAAGGCAGTTGCACACTGCTGTTATCAATTATTCTCTTTGCTCAAGTGACAAAAGTATACTCTGAAAACATTAAAGTTTCTAATCCAAAAGGCAAAAGGTGCACACTGAAATAACATCTTAGATATGGATAGAGGAAGGTTGCTGTGTATGCAAAAATAAACCTAAAAATTATATTTGATTAAAATGCTTACAGATGGTGTCTCTCAACCCTTCCTCTGTAAGACATGAAAACCTTGTGGCATTGAGTACTTGATAACCTGTGCTTTATTTTGACGTGCTTTACTGATGATTCCCTATGCACCCAAGTATAAAGGTACATATGGAGTTGTGTCAGTTCACTCTGAGAGAGTCAGTGGCTTAAGGATTTGAGTCTTGAAAGATCAAAGCTTACAGTGGGAACCAGTTTACCTGACTTCAAGTGGGTTAGAATGATGAAATGCAAATTAACCTGTATAAAGAGCACATAGCTTCTGGAGGGGCTCACAAAGGAATCACTAAACAATTCATTCACTTCTTTCCTAGTACTCTTGGGTAGCTGCTGGCAATATGCAGTCCAGAATGGGCTTTTCTTTCATGTAATCACAGCTTGATCTCCAAATGATAAAATAATTTTGGTGGGAGTTTATCCTGTTGCAGCAAACTCTTTGTCTCTTTGGGATAGCTGTAGCCTTCAACATTGCGCTTCTGGAAAGGAGTTGAAGAGTGAATAGGCATTTGTGGATGCCCAGCAAATTAAATGGCAAGCAATCCCTCACTTCTCTCATATGTATGCCTCTTCTGTCTTTCCTGCCAAGCAGACTTGAAAAATATGTTGATCTACTGCAAGTACCAGACAGACTCTTATGTACAGTATCTCATCCAGAGAGGATGAAATGAGCTGTCTTGTGGAACACTTCAAGGTAAATAGAATCAATAGATTCATTTTGAACTAAAAGGGAGTTGCCTCTGTAAGACACAACGGTGTGTAGACTCTGTAATTATCTTGCGCTCAGAAAATCTGTCTTATTCATTAGAGGAAGGTTATTTGGATAAGAAAAAACATCTGGAAGAGCTCAAAAGGCAAGCTGACTTGTACCAGGATGTACTTCATTTCTGAAAAGTTCCCAACAGAAATCTTTGAAATGAAGAAGCTTTGATGCCAATTTGGTCATTTGTCCTGAAAATGCAGCTAAGTTATTGCCTCTTGGATGTGATTTGCAGGAAGTGCAAGCAGCCTTTTTATTTCTGAGCTTGCATTACATATTTAAAGTGGTATCAATTTGTTTGTGTACAAGTGGACAGAAATACCTGCAGCTAGTCTGATTTGATTGGATATGACATATACAGACATTCCCAAATGGTTTGAGCTAAGCTACATTTTCATACATCTCTGAGGGCAGTCTCCATAACAGTACTCACTGAAATCTATTCTAGCTTAGCAGACTGCAGCTGAAGGCTGCCTATTTAAGTAAATTGCATAAACAAAACAGAGCCAATTAAATAACCTATAGCTAGAAAAACCTTTAGTATGTATCAACTAGAAGCTAGGTAGAATTTTAATCTGGAGCTGATATTTGAAAAAGGGATATGAAATATTAAAAAGTGATAAAAACACAGTGATGAGAACTACTTCCAGAAAACATTCTGTTCCAGGCCTCCATCTTCAAATTTCCAGCATTACAGAAATCCCAATGCATTTCCCCACCCCCATTAGGCACAGCACTGCTCTGTGCAGTAAAGGTTGTGGATAAAAAAGGGAAGGAAGTTTTATTAACTAAGGAAACCATAATTTTCTGTGAAAGAAGGTCTTTTATGGTTCCTGCTAATAGGGAGTTTGGTTAGTTTCCCAGTGCTCACATCTCCTGTTCCAGATGGTCAGTGACGTGAAACTTTAATTATCATCCACAAAATAAGCTAGGACTAAACCCTTCCCCAAAGGTAAAAAGAGCAGATGGACAACCATAATTTCATTATTATAGAAATAATTGATGGAAAGAATTCCTCACCTACCTTTAAAAATCATTCATAAACTTGTATAATTAACTTCTTGCTATATTAAGTTACTCTGTCATTTGACTGGTTGAATGGCTGCTTGGTAGATAAACCTTTCTAAAATTGTCTGGAATAGTAGTCAAATTCATCCTGTCTAAGGGGAAATAGTGAGTGAGATCTTTGGGCTGAGTTTCCACTCAGCTTTTTGTTTGCTTTCAGGTTTTCAGGTAATTCTGTTTTATTCCCCTCCACAGTGTTACAGTCAGCCCTCCTCAGGAATAAAATCACAAATAGGATTTGCTCAGAATGAGGCAATGGCTGACTCCAGAGCTCCAGTTAGTCATTTGTCCACATCTGTAGTTCCCAGGCATCGAAATTTTTGTCAAGGATTCAACATCATACAAGTATATAAAGCAGCTCTTCCTATGCCTGCCATGGTCTTCGATCTGTATGTTTTAGGTGAGGTTTTGTGAAGGCAGCTACCGTCTAAGCTTGCCGCTGCTCAAACTGAGCTGATAGAAATCTCAGTTCCTCTGATTGTGTCAAATTAATTTACGTAGAAATCTATAAAAGAAGGATATGGGGACAAGTGCCTGTGTCTCTGGCAGAATCTCATTCCTTTTCTGAATTCAGATTAATTTCCTGATTGCAGTGCACCACTCTTTAGAACTGGCTGTCCTAGTTCCTATACTTTTCACAGTTTCTTTACAGTTCAGGAGCACATTTTGATGCACTGTTTAGGAATTTCAAAGACAGGCATTCCTAACAAAACCACATAACCCTGCAATGTTGTACCATAGAAAACCAATCAGGTTTTCCTCTTCATCTCCATGAGTAAACAAGCTTCTCCTCCAAGTGTCCTAGCTGCAGGATTATATATCACCATCATGATCTGTGTTTACATAATAGGCCTTATTTTTGGTTTGCACCATGTCTTGTCTTCTCTCATTCTTGCTGCTTTCTTATAGCCATGCCTTCAGAATATCCATTTGTTGCTTTTACCAGTCCAACTTGTTACTCTCTCTTTCATCTCCATTTCACCATCTCTTTTCACTCTTAGAAGTCTATGTGCCATCTATTTTCTTCAAGCAGGAAAATGTTGCACGTGTGTTTACCTTTTTAGCATCCGTTTGATGGCACAAGTGTTTCTGTTTCTCTCTTTTCTTCCTTGGCTAGAAGTGTGTTTCTGTGCACATTCTGTACCTAAGCTGGTAAGGGAAAAGGCCGGTACACTTTTGAAAGAGAAGCACCAAGGCTGAGCAGTTTCATATGTAGGTACACTAAAGCTGTTAAAAGTGTGCACATAAGGGCCCACTCATGAATAGAAGTGGGTTTTTTTTTTTTTTACACTGTTGCTTATGTACTGATATGCCTACAATGTGTGAATGACATCTTGTCTGCCTTCAGATGCATGTTAGAAATAAATAGAACTTAAATGAGTTCCTTTTCACTTCAGTGACTGAAATAGTATGGTGAAACACACTAAGAAATTGCAGGAACACATGGTTAAAAAAATGGCTAAAAATACAATAGCAACAAAAACCCAAACCTTATATATACATGTGATGACTCTATACTGAACCAATCATAGTTTTTGTGTTTCCTACAGCAAACAACATCTGATAAATCTCAGCAGGAGAGATAGGATACCAGATGACAAGAGTTCAGCATATTCTTAGGCTGAATGAACCCCCAGGTACATACAGATGAGGAGGAAACTGAAACAAAGACTAAATATTGACTGATGGAAAAGTCTTTGTTTCTTAACTGACGATACGTGATACAAAAAGTTTGAGAGAAGCCTACAATGTCACTCCTAAAGGCCACTTTCTGCCTGTAACTGCAGTTTAAAAGGAAAATACTGTATGAGAACATCCAGCTGTCTTTTCTCTGCAAAATTTGTTATTCAAAGGGTTCAGGGATCAAAGTGTGGCAAAATCTATACAGAATAATGTTCCAAAATGGAAGAGCAAAGGATCCAAATTAGAGACAGTCCATGAGAAAACAAAAAAAAAAACCTTAAAGGGAGCCTCACATCTGCTGAGATATGCATCAAGGAGACACCCATCACAGATTTCAAAGCCAATATTAATTCCTGCATATCTCAGCTCCCAACTTCGTTATTTGGCAGCAAAGTTACAATATCTTTTCATGTCCTTTATAAAACTGCTAATTTTAATATGTAATACACAAGGAATCACGATTTGTGAAAAGTAGGAAAGTAATGCTTGCAGATCATTACCTCACCAGGGCAATGACTAAGTGAAACATAAACTGAATATTTGTACCTATATTTGTACTTATGCCTGTTCCTCCAGTCTCTGGCTACATTTTGGTCTTATGTAAACTACCTTCAAGGTCAATGACATGATAACAATGAAACCCACAGAAGTATTAAAAATACAGAAAAGAAAAATAACTAAACCCAGAAAGGTTTAAAGGCTCTTATTGACCTTCTATTCAAGGTCAATTTTATAAAAAGGGTTTCTTATATTTTGAAGAGATCTGAACTAAAGTAAAATTAGTAATATCATGACTGTATGTATCAGTAAGAATCACCAGTGTGACCGGAGTTCTCTTGACTTCCTAAGGCAATTATAGGGATCACTGTTTGAGAAATGTCAACCTTAGAGGGTGCTGAGCCCAAACTGAGCTGAACTCTGGCTTCTGAGTTATTTCCCCTGGAAATGGAGACTGGTTTTCAATAAATTTGTCTCAGATGTGTTATTTTAGAAAGTCCCATCCAAGCTTTCAGGATAATTTCTGTTGAGAAAGAATGGTTTCATCATGATATTGACTTGATTAGAGTCCTACTAGTCTAGAATGAAAATTTACTGGGTTTGTGTTTTGTTTTTAGCAGCAAAGAAATATACTATGACATGTTTGTCAGTGTCCATCCTGGAAATATTTAGAAGCAGCCATGATACTGCTGTTACAAGGTATTTCCTTATTGGGCATAGTAAAGCTGACCACCACCTTTATTCTGCCCCCTGGTATCACAAACACCTTGAATAATTAAATGTCTTCCTTTAAACTTTATCTTACTGTAGAGGATAAGGTCTGTTTACACTAAAGAAGACAAAAGCAAGATGAAGTGAGCAATATTCAATCCATTTGCCAGGAACTTTGAGCTTTTTAAACTGTTAAGGGGTCTGGATTCTACGGACAGTTAATTTATTAAGCACAGCTATGGCTATTATGTGCTGTAGCTAGATCATGACAGTAGACATGAAATGCATTTATTTTTAGAGAAATAATATATGTCAAGAACTTTGGAAAAGGAAATTTCTTCATCATGGTAAACTGCTTGGTAAATCTTTGATCCAGTCCATAGAAGCTTATTATGTAGACAGTGGCTGCAGTATCCTTCTACCAGCCCAGATTTTTTAGAGGGCAAAAATTGAAAGGCATACAGAGCCAGCAGAGAAATGAAGTCATGTCTTTGCACAATGATGATACCAACACTTCTGTCACTGGCTACAATTGAAATATCTCTTGTGTAATGTTCTCTTAGATAATTTGTTAGCAGGGAACATGTATCATTATTCATTACTGCTTTCCGCATTCTGCACTCACTGAGCACTCAGCATGAGAAAGATTAAATAGCTCTGCTAAATATACTGTCTCAGTGCTAATGACCTGTTCAGTTACTTTTCAGTCACATCTCAAGCTATCTAATGCCTTTTCTGCTACTTATTTCCCACTTCCTTCATCAAATTTCTCTGCAAATGTGCAAAAACTATGCCAAGTACAAACCTACAGCATATGCACTGAAAAGATGTGCAGGTGTTTTCTAACTGAAGGTACTGGGATGTTTCTCAATTTTGATCTTCAGAATGTGGTCCACTGCTAGTAAGTGCCTAAGCAGACAACCAGCTCATTGTATTTGTCTGGAACAAGCTTATATTTACAAGCTTAAGCTACGATCAGCATGCCTGGGGCTGAAATCTATGAACCAAATAGATCACATTGCATGTTGTATCCTATACCATGGATCCCTATCCAGATCTGAAACTGAGCTTCTGCTTTCTGGCGTTTGGGGAATTGGGTGGCAGAAGGTAAAATCTATAGCTAAAAAAAACAGCTTTATGTGTTTCATTATTGAGTCAACACATATGAAAAAAAGAGGAAAACAAAAAGTTTTTCTCTGCTGCCCTGGTATTTTTAGCCATTTTTTAAAACCGTGTGTTGGTGCAACTTTTTAGTGTGTTTTGCCATACTATTTCAGTCACTAAATGATAAACAGCACAGGAAAAATAGAGGTTGGAAGGAGAAGCTGAAAGAAAAGAGAGATATTAATGTAAAGCCTTACCGGTAGGCATCCATACTACTTCTGCTTTGCCCCATAAGGGCCTTCTCTGTTTTCTCTTCCCCGCTTTCCTGCCAACATTATTGTGGTTATTCTGTTGGTGGATGGAAGACACTGCACGTTCTCATATTCTGCTTTCTGTTTACCATTACACAGCGTACAAAATCGCTTAGGAGTGCTTTTCCAGATTTGTAAGCATTCTTCTCACATCTTTCCAAACAGTCCCCTATTACTGTGTTTATGAACACGTTGTCTGAACACGTCTGCACCATCCTGAAAAGCCATATGTGTTACAAAGAAAAATCCCAGCTGCTCTTTTGTACTGACAGAACAATCCCTTTAAACTTGGTTTGGTTTAATGGGGTGTCAATGCACTGAAGCTGACATAATTAACATTGTATCTTTAGTTAAATGGCTACAGGAAGGAAGATCATTATAGGTTGCAGGAGCATTGTTTTTGTGAAGAAGCTGATTATTTGAGCCAGAAATTAATGAAATGTGAAACTGATTCTGTGATACTAGAGAAATCAAATCGTTAGTCACACTGAATATACAGAAAAATACACTGGTTTTCAAATTACATGAGATTCTCTAGTAAAAAGAAGTTGTAATCTCCCATGTACAGCGAAGAAATCATGAAAAGGATCTACCCAGCATTTGCATCAGGCATCCTTCCTATAGATTCCCTGTATCCACATGCAGCCTGAGAGTCATAACCTGGACTTGAGTACTGGGAAGTCTAGAGGTTAGGAACTCCTGATTCATGTAGTGTCTTGTAGTATTTTTCTGTCTAGATTTGCTTGGCAGTTGAGCTTCATCTTTAAAGAGAATCTATGTGCTTTGACATTACAGCACCTGAAAACTAGAGACACTTAAAATGTTCTGGGTCTTCTTGAGTTACTTGTAGCTTAATTGTTCTGCAGTCTTTAGGAACCTTGCACTGACAGTCTAAATGAGCTATAAATGTCTTTTTAAAACAAAACCAAGTGAGAGAGAAAAAGATCTTACTTTTTGGCACTATTTTCCAATTCTAATAACTGCTTTTATGCTTTGCTATCTGTTCTCCCTACTGAGATTTCTATTCTTTTCTTACATTTCCTTTTGCATAGTTTATTATCTGAGGTACTAGATGCTCTCCTAAGTGACATACTACAACCATAGTCACCGAATGTGATAGCTGAGCTGTGTCTGTATCTAATCATCAAATGCTGTGCTCAGGAATTTGACAGCGGTTTAGAATACTGCTCTAAAAACACTGTGAGGAGTTTAGTGTAGGTGGATGCAACTTGGCACAATAATAACTGCAGAATGGTCAGATAAATAGGAGCACTACTACTTAATTTTTTCTTGTGAAAGAATTTTTGGGTTTATTTTTGGGTGCTTTTGGCAATTTAATAACTTTCTCCATAGGGTTTCAGACAAAATATAAAGCTCATTTTTTAATGACTGTAAACTCTGTAACAGTCTATTTCTCTGAAGGGTAGAATAAATCTTAGTTCGAGGAACCGCATTTTAAGGAGAAAGATGGTACAGAATTGAGGCTACTGTGAAGCATCTTCAAACATCTCAGAACACTGAATTTGCTTTTTCAGTGTTCTGATACTTGTAAGATTATCTGAGAGGATTATTTGTATTCTAGCAAAGCTCCAGGAAGCATATAATACATGTAGAGTGGTGTTAACTTGAGATCCTGTTAATCATCTACTTAGCATTTGTGTTTTTAGGACAGCATGTACTTGTGTGATTTTGGTGCATCATTTGTGATCTGTTTGAAGATTTCTCAGAATTAAAAAAGCTATATATAAACTTAATATTATCAGCTGAAGCTCTGTCAAGTTCAATTAGCAGAAGTAGATAAACTGAGCTGCTGTGTGCCACTTTGGTTTTAATTTTGGAAAATAGATTGCCAAACATAAACCAAACCTGTCTCAAATGTTGTAGATACCCTACATCCTAGGTGTTCATTCAGCATTATTTTTTTCAAGATATCTTGTTGGCATGAAGAAAGAAATATACTTCTCCTTCTGTTATGCATGTTCACTGAGGAACACTTCTAATAACCTTATACCCTGTCCTGCCAGCAACATAATCACTTTCACTCAAGTGTAGCATATCTGTAGTTATGAAGCCTTCTCATCCAGGTCAGGATAGCTGATACTTGTAATTCACTTTAAGGTTCTTCCAGCATGTTACTAATTTAAGTCCCTCCCTTCTCCCTGAGTTACATGCTGGTTTTGACTTTTAGCTTGCCAATTAAAATTGAAGTTGGGTAAGTGATATTCAGGTAATCAAATCCTCTATATATTAAAGTTTGCCTTAACTGTTTTATGTCTCAGTTTCCTCATCTGTAAATATGTGATTCCAACCCTTCCCAAGATCTACCTGGTACTTCATAATCTCCAAATGAAGGAGGACTTCTGTGTTGATAATATTATTGTTCTTTCTTTGCAAGGGCAAAGCAGGGCTTTCTCTTTTCAAACAGGTTTAATGTAAAGGCCCCCAGTTATTTGTATGTTTATAAATTACATGCTTACTCACTGCTTCACTGATGCTCATAATCCTGCAATTCATAGATTCACAGAATGTTTTATGTTGGAAGGGACCCTAAAGGTGGGGGGAGGGAGGGGGCATCCACAACCTCCTGGGCTACATGTTCCAATGTTTCACCACCCTTACTGTGAAGAATTTCTTCTTAATATCCAGACTAAATCTACCCTCCTAAAGCTTCAATTTATTCCTTGTAAAAAGTCATTTCCCAGATGTGTTGTAGTTTCCCTTCAGGTATTGGAAGGCTGCTGCAAGGTCTCCTTGGAGCCTTCTTTTCTCCAGGCTGAACAGCCCCAAATATTCTCAGACTCTCCCCACAGGGGAGGTTTTTCAGCCCTCTGATCATCTTTACAGCCCTTCTCTGGACCCTTTCCCACAGTTCAATGTCCCTCTTTTGCTGGGGGCACCAGAATTGGATGCAGTACTCCAGGTGGGATCTTACAAGAGCATAGCAGAGGGGCAGAATGACCTCCCTTGTCCTGCTTGTCGCACTTCTTTTGATAAAGCCCAGGACACAGTTGGCCTGCTGGGCTGCACGTGCACATTGCCAGCTCATGTTTAGTTTTTCATCAGCTGACACCCCCAAGTCCTTCTCAGGGACACTGCTCTCAAGCCACTCAGTATCACAGTATCGCTAAGGTTGGAAGAGACCTCGAAGATCATCGAGTCCAACCTATCACCACAGACCCCATGACTAGACCATGGTACCAAGTGCCATGTCCAATCCTCTCTTGAACTCCTCCAGGGACGGTGACTCCACCACCTCCCTGGGCAGCCCATTCCAATGGCGAATGACTCTCTCGGTGAAGAACTTTCTCCTCACCTCCAGCCTAAACTTCCCCTGGCACAGCTTGAGACTGTGTCCCCTTGTTCTGGTGCTGGTTGCTAGAGAGAAGAGGCCACTCCTTACCTAGCCGGTATTTGTGATTAAACTGCCCCAACCCAGGTGCAAGACTTTGTATTTGGCCTTGTTGAACTTCATGAGGCTAGCTTGGGCTCACCGCTCAAGCCTGTCCAAGACCCTTTTTGAGTCAGTTGACTCAATCTTCCTAGTCCAGGAATCTCAAAGATTAGGAGTGGCTCTGGGATGCCATGATAACATCTGACATTTCAGAAATGAAAATTATATGGTTTTAAATTGAGGTCACTGCTGATAATTCACACAAAAATATTAACTGGTGAATATGCTTTGTCTTAAAAATAGTTCTCGGAATTGCGAAATCACTGCTGATAAAATTTTCTAAATGATCCTTAAATATCTGTGTAATCTAAAAACCAGTTCATAAACTCAAGCTAGATTGTCAGTTCTCCTGTGAGGTTTTTATGTCAAAGTTATCTCTGTTGATGTGTTATCTTTGATGAATTTTGGAAGTGTTATTCTACAGAAGACAATTTAGAAGACGTGCAGCTGAACATTTGCTGATATAGCTATATTTAAACAGGCTAGTTATATTTAAATATCCTGGTAACCTCACCCATCTACTCCCAGTGCATTTATAATTTTAACTTTCCTCAGAATAGCTCAAGGGTGTAGGAAGAAGTTTTAGAGGCAAAAGATATTTTCCTAGTTCACCACTGTCTATATTTTTTTTTTTTACTTGATTAGCAATGTGCTAAATGTGGATCCAATTTAGTCTCCCATTTTTCATGTCATTGGCATAACAACAGACTTGTTTTCTAAAACAATTTGCCACTTCTAGATTTTGCTTATAGCTAATTAGTTTGGGCTCACATTAATGTCCTTGTAATAGTGATAGAAGGAAAATAAAACAGTAATTAAAGTCCAAGGTATTGTTGGTATGCATATGTAGCAGGCCAAGTGAGTAAGACAGATGCCTACATATTTCTCTCTTTCCTGTTGCCTCCTAAGAAAACAGTTTTCTCTTGCTTTCTCTCCCAACTTTACCTCAAAATATCAGACCTAAAATATTTTTAAATGAAAGCAAAAATAATACAGCAAGCAACACAGTAATGCATCAATTACCTCTTCTGGGAGAGACTCCACAGTGCACCATTCTTGGAAAGTATCTTCCATTTCAAATGTTTCTTCCCTTTCCAGCTGAGGTTATTGGATCTTCTTTACAGCATTGTCTGCCCCTGACTGAAGAATTCTGGTCTTTTCTCTGTCCTTATGTTTGTTTGGCTTAAGACACAACAAACTTCATCTGTTCCACTGCTAGTGGATATCTATCTGATCTGTTTATAAAGAACTGAAGTAGTTCTGGTTCCACAAATTCCAAGAGAGACTAAGCCATTCTTTGGTGTTCAGACAATTTATAAATGCAATTATTCCTGAATGTCTAACTACATCTCCCCTTCTGCTCTTCCAGTCTGTAATTTCTACACCTAGCCTAATGTGGTATGAATAATTTGTCACATTTATTCCCTTTTTCTTTCCAGAAATATTTTGCCTATTCAGAGACTCTCTTCAGACACTTTCTCTCTAAATTGACTCACTTACAATACAATACAATACAATACAATACACCAGGTTGGAAGAGACCTTCAAGATCATCGCGTCCAACCCATCAACCAATCCAACCCACCCAACAAGTAAACCATGGCACCAAGCACCCCATCAAGTCTCCTTCTGAACACCTCCAATGAAGGTGACTCCACCACCTCCACGGGTAGCCGATTCCAATGGGCAATCACTCTCTCCGTGTAGAACTTCTTCCTAACATCCAGCCTAAATCCAGCTGGCAGCCAGTCACTAGTGGTGTGCCCCAAGGATCAGTGCTGGGCCCCATGCTCTTCAACATCTTTATTGATGATCTGGATGAGGGCATTGAGTCCATCATCAGTAAATTTGCAGATGACACCAAGCTGGGGGCAGCAGTTGATCTGCTGGAGGGCAGAGAGGCTTTGCAGTGGGACCTCGACAGGCTGGACAGATGGGCAGAGTCCAATGGCATGAGATACTTCTTTCAATCTCCTTTCAGTAATGTTTTCTAGGCCTCCCATGTCTAATCAGCCCGTATCTTTCTTGAAGTACAGTGCCCAAAATCAGATCCAAGTACTGTAGTTTACACTTGCTGTCAAGAAATAGAGTGAAAAGATGCAGTAGAACATGCTAATAAATACTCTTTTATTTATTGGGGGGTTGGGTTTGTTTTGGGTTTATTTGGCTATGTACTGGTTCTGATGTAAACTTGAAATTCTTTTCAGCAGTGAATACTCACTTCTTATCTTCTATGAAATTTAGTATTTGTTTAGGTGGGTTGGATTGGTTGATGGGTTGGACATGATGATCTTGAAGGTCTCTTTCAACCTGGTGTATTGTATTGTATATATATATCCTTACTGATTTTTAATAATTGCAAGATTTTTATTGAGTTCTAATCATGTCCTTCAAAGTCTTTGCAATCTTCTTGCAGCCTAGTATTATACATAAAGAACTACCCTACATTGCATTAGCCAACTCATTAAAGAAAATGTTGAATAGTAACTGCATAAGAACAGAGAAATGTATAATCTTTAGTACATCCACCCCATTTAAGAGCTCCATTTTCACCTTGTTTTACTAACCACCTTCTAATCATTTCTTGAAGATCACATTTGTCCTTACTAATGATGAGAATCTACAGGCATAGTTCGGAATGGGCATATTAAAAGGGACATGATACCCTGCCATGGAAGAAACTAAATGTAAATTATTCCCTGGATAGAGCAATACTCTGTGAATATTTGTAATTATCCAAAGTAGTCACATCATGTTTTGTCTTGTGGATGACTTTAAAACTCAAGAGAACTAATTTAAAAAGTCAGTATTTGCTATCATGTACCACCGTAATGTAGCTAGTCTGTGAGAACTTTCTGAGACACCACATTGCAGTAAGTGTGGCCTCTGGCTTTCTGAAGTAGCTTTAGAGGATCAACAAGAAGGGCTTGGGTTTTGTGTAGCAACTGCTCAAAGGCTTGTATAATTCATTCACGTATGTATTATATAAATACCAAAGTACTTTTAATTAAAGTACAGTACACGTCATCTCTTAATCCCTTGTTTCAATCTTAGCATACAAGGACAGAGACAGAGCTAGGTAAAGAACTAGGTGGCTAAAATAGCAGGTAATTTGGGGACAGCAAACAACCATTTTTTGTGGAAGTAGGAAACTGATGCATAGAAATAGCACGTATTAGAACTTCTGACTCAGAAAAGGTTGTGGCCTTAAAAAACTCAGTGATAGAAAGCCTGACATAGTGAAGCACCTAAGATTTTCATGGCAACTGTACAACAGAAATCTGATTCACTTGTTTATTGACTTCATGGACTGAGGTAACATCTGTTAGATGCTAAGTCTAGCAAGACTTTGGTTGTTCCCAAGTCAGAACAAGTGTCTGTGGAGCCAGTTTGGGAAAGATGTCTTTTGACATATTATGGCTTGATAATAATTCCTGTAAAAAGCATGTGCAAGCCAAATACCAGCAAACTACAACAATCCCTAAGCTACCTGCACCCAACGCTTTGCTGTTATGTTTGAAAATAATAAGGGAGCTCAGAAAATACACGAGACCATTATATAAAGTGCTGCTATTATTGTACCTCAATCTTCAGAGTATAACTATTAAGAGCTTTCAGAGTTTATGGGCCTAAATTCTTTAAGGAGGCCAGTATCAAGTAGGAAGAAAGTAAGATCAGAGAACTCTCACTTGTATTTCCTAAACATTTTCCCCTAAAAATAACAATTCAGATTGTAATTATAGTCTCCTTTCACTACTAATCAGTCATGCTACTCATAGATTAGTTCAGTGATGAAAAAGAAGAAAGCAAAAAAGTATTTTAATTTAAAGGATATTGATGAAGTCTTAGATAATCAGTGCATAAACAGCTGTTGTATTTATAAATTATGCTTCTTAGTGAGAAATTCTTTTGTTATATGAGAAACAGAAACTGCTCTTTCTGATAAATATCCAATTTTATCAATAACAACAGCAGTGCAATTCACATCTTCAGTTCAGCTGTAACCATAGCAACCTCAAATAGAGATGAGCCTTGTAATTATCAATATGTGCAAAGGTAAGGGAGTTCATATAGCTCAGAAATAGCTGTGCTTCAGGAAGCCTTGTGAAGGTAAATCTGTTCTCTATGCTTGAAGTGTCAAAAGTTTTTAAAAGAAGAAGTGCTAAAGACACATGAAATGTCTTTGGATTGGAAGGTCATCGCACATGACACGTTAATAGCAGTAGCTAAGACAAACTGCCAAAGTTGCACTTTTCAGTTCTTTTTTCTCCAGTGGCTAAAGCAGAGGTTACATCTTTTCATTCATGTGCCAGTTTTGTTCCATCATTCACCTTATTCCATTACAACCTCTGGTACCCTGAAACAACCTGTCACTGGGCCTTCTGTCTGCCTTTCAACCACAGAGGATCGCTGCCATAATATTCTTAGCTCTTCTTACATGTGAGAAGAGTTTTGTTTTGCCGGTCTCTGATGCTCAGGGACTGGGAGCTGGGAGCTCCACACATCAGCACAGTCTCTTTGCTGTTCTTGATAAGCAATGCATGAGCATCCCTAGAATGCAGGGAGAAACTGCTCCACCCTCTTTGAAGGGATCACACCAGAAAAACTTCCAGAGTTGTTATATCCTAAATAAAACCACAGTAGTAACATAAGGAAAACTTTCATCTGAAAAGCAGTGGAATCTGTGCTGGTTTGTATAGAAGAAAAAAACAAGAAGAGATGATTTTTGTAACTACACAATAAATTGTAGCTATGAATCAGAATAAAGAAAAATAAAAATGCTGGTTTTAATGCTTTGGGAAATTTTAGATACCCTCTCTAGAAATTAAATCTCCTCAGGTCAGGCTCAGTTTTGAAACGAGAAACTTTTTCTGCAGCAAACGATAAACTATTGGAAGGTAATATTCCCTGCAAAATGAATGGTTCACTTCAAAGTAACCTTGCTTTGCCCCTGAAGTTTCTAGTTTTCCTTTTTGAAGATGTGTGAGGTTTCTGAGGCATCCCTAAGTCTCACAGCTGTTTAGAGATCACACGTTTAGCCATAATACAAAACATGCATCCAGTCATAAATGAATTTCTTAATCTTCACTGAATTTTGTGCAAAAATCTGCATTAAAGATCTTCAAATTTCCTCCAACACTAAAACCTACAGAATGCTGTGACAATATTTCCTTATTCTTCCCAATATTAGCAGCTTCTTGCTGGTATACATCTGTTTACTCTCCTCGTAGTAAATTTCTTCATTTAACATGTAAACATCTACCAGTCATCTTTAATAATGCAAATAAGGAACTCAATCAAAACAACTTCTGTCAAGTCAACAGATAAGTTTTTAACATATTTTGGGATTTAATTGCTTTCTACAGCCAAGGGAAATTAAATCTCTTTGAAATTAACTTACAGTACTACATAGTGAAGAATTAAATGAAAAATCAGTTAGCAGATCTGACAGGAATTTTTCATTAATTTTAAGAAAGTAATTTGTTATTCTTTACTACTTTTATTAGACTAACAACATTTTACCAGAGATTTATTGATTTATTATTGTGTTTTTTCTAATCTAGATATCACAAATAACATCATTAGAGTGGTACATGCCCTAGCATGTACCAGTACTCCAGAGGAGGATTTTTGGAATGCCAAAATTCTTTACAGGGCTTGAGATCATAATTCACTAGCAAATCCTACAACACAATGAAATATTTTCAGGAAGGTCTACAATGTAATTCATTCAACACTCTCTAAGTCTTTGAAGGGCTGAAATTTACAGATAAGATTAGTAAAAACATGAAACAGCTTAGAATATTATGAGTAGATAACAGAGAGAGCAAGATCGAACATTATAAGCAGGGACACTCTAGATAAGCAGAAAAGTAATTACAAACAGTATTAATCAATGATAGTTGGTCACACTAAAAGTGGTTTTCTCAACTGCAATGTTAGCTTTTTTAGGCCTGTTTAAAAATCTGGGAAAAGCAATCTTGGTAACTTCTTATTCCTTCTAATGCAAAAGGATCTTCTCTTTCTTCCTATTATTTATTTTTTGGTTTTCTCATGATTGTTCCAGGTAAAGTGATGGTGATTTAATACTATTATAATCAAAATCAGTGCATTTGTCTTGTATATTTCTCCTCATAGGTCAGCATGTTAATTTGTGAAACTAAATAGCATTGAACTGGAAAAGGGAAAAGAAACTAAGCTAACTGCAAAAATCTACACAAGCATGAAATGTGCTTGGAAGCTGTAAGGAACCTTTTAATCCATGAGGAATTTATTTTCCTGTGTTTTCTTTCTGCTTTCAGTTTCTGTGTTTTTCTCTTGCTAGAAGTATAGGCTTCAATCATGTGCTGAATTTTATTGAAGTACTTGGGTGATTTTCAAAGTGGCAGCATATTGGTGGTTTGGACTAATTTAAGAACAAAAATTTGATGCAGCTTTTATGGCAATCTAGCGACAACCAGTTTTGTGGAAATAATATTGTTGACAACAGATTTTTAAGGCACCAGAATGATAAACCCCAAGTTCAAAGTATTTTGATAAATATAGAGGGTTCTTTTAAAGAACGGAACAGATTTGTGGAACAGTGTTGGGTTTTGTCATTTATTTTGATAGCCATGAATTTGAAAGATGCATTGCTAAGTTTCTCAAAGCAGATTCTCAAGGGTAGTTAACACCAAGGAACAGAAAAGTGTCAAGAAGATTCGAGAACATTTTTTCTCATCTCCCCAGCAACTTTGTTTATAAAGTTTGTGATCTAAGCATAGGTAATAACCTTGTTACTAAAACAAACACAAGCAATCTCTGGAGCCAGGTTGACTTGACTTCATGGGAATACTAACATTTAACTATTGGAATAAAACATCAAGAACAAAGACTTTGAACATTTTTACAGTGCATGAAGTTGTTAGGTTGTTATTTATTCTCCTGAGCTTTGAAAAAATATTTTAAATGGTTACTTGCATCTTGGGCAGATACCAGTGATCCAAAATATAAACAGTAAAGTGGAATTCCCACCTTTTTAAGTGGCCAAAGTACAAGTGGCCCTGTGTACCACTGCCTTCAGAAACCCACACATTAATTGTCAGGGGAAAGATAAGGCATTCAGGCAGAGTAAATAACACTCGTGCTTCATTTAGAGTATTAAGCAGTTTCCTGTTCCCTTGATCTTTTTTTAAATAAATGTATCACATGAATAATGAACACAAAATGCTATCATATTAAAAAAGTTCCTATTTAACTGTTTAAGTATTGTCTTCAAATTCCAAAGCAAAGACTTTTCTTAATAATTGTCAACTGCTGGTAGCAGAGGACAAAGCTTTTAGCTATTTATTTTTCAAAAGGAAAGATAATGCAAGCTTAAGAAAACATTATTAAGACTAATTTATCTAATGTTGTAGAACATTTAAAGGCTGTTTTATCAGCTCTGTGGCTTACTCAAATGTTTATAAATGAATTATTTTATTCTATCAGCTTGTAAATGTTCACTGTACTCAAAGTTCCAGATAAAGTCTCCAAACAAGATAGATATTTAGCAACTCGCAATTGCAGTCAGGCAACAAAATCACACTTCAAAATGCACTGCTGGGAATTCACTTTATTGTATTTCTCTAGATACATCACAAAGTGAGTATATACTTTGTATAGTATTTTTTAAGTTCACATTTTAAATACAATTGCTTTTATTAACCCAAACTGACATCAGAGCCTGTTCTGAGTTTTGCAGATTAGAACTAAGAGAAATTAAAATTCTACATCATGGGAGCTACTCTGCAATTTAAATTGGTAAAACTGAGCTCAGACTGCGTATTCCAGCTTGCAATTTCATATTATTCAAAGGTATCACTGTAGCTTTATCACTGTCTTCGGTGACAGAGATTACATATAGCAAAATTTAAACAAAAAAGAAATTATTTTATGGGAAACTCTGCTCTTTTTAGAGTATTAGTTGATGTAGTGTGACTACCAGACACAGCCCTGCTGCTACTAACCTTGTATTGTCATACATTGAGGAAAGGAGCTTGGAAAGCACATTGGCTGTCTGGGTACTGGTGGAAGTTTCCAATGAATTTCTTTACAAAGCTGTTTTCGAGGAAGGCTACTCTGGGATTGGGACATTCTTGAACTAGCTGCTGTTTAAATGTAGATGCAGAGGGAGAAAAATACATACCTCTCCCACAGACTTTACAGAATAATTGCTACACAAAAATCTATATAAATGCTCAGGAAGGGCTTTAGATGCAGCTCAGCAAACACCTATTATTTTCAAGATTTATGTTTAGCAAGAGCTGGTTTTAAGAAGGGATCTGATAGTGAAATTACTTTGGGATTTTTCAGGAAACTGTTGTCGGAAAATTCTAAATAGTAACACTTCTGTCCAGCCTAATGCTAGTAGAAGAGAGGTAATTTGTAGGTTTAAACTAGAGGCAAGCAGGTATGTCTGATACAAAATAGAATGGGGAGTCTGGAGGAAGACGCAAAGATAAAATCTGCAAGGGATTGGAAGAATGATTTTAACAGAAACATTGCTCATAGCCACAAACAGAATCAGACTACATGTGCAAAAAAGAGATACTACAGTATGCAGGAAAAAGACTGGCAAGAGCTTTAGACATACAGGTGGAAAAGAAAGGCCATGTACGAAACATGTCTATAAGCATCATACACAACATTGAAACACACAACAAAAGGCCATACTAAATCTAAATGCAACTGGTAAAAAAACACCCCAAGTTACTGGTGTTTCTAGGAATACAAGACAACTTGGTGTCCAAAAGAACTGTTGAGAAGGACTATTTATGCATGAAGGGTGAGCAAAGGAGCACAAGATGACAACTCCAAGCGGATTACATAAGGTAGCTTAGGCACATTTGAGATGAGACAAATACAAGGTGAAATATATCCTACAAATCTCTTGTGGCAAAAATATGCCTGAATGGTGCAGTCATATGAGAAAAATTGTACTCAGCTTTGCTTCCTACAAAAATCCTGGGCAAAACTTCAGCATAGAGAAACTGGCATCACAGCACTTATCCCTTTGCTTTAGAGCAAACTGAAAAAATTATCAATGTATATTGGCAGGTTAGCTTATACGGTGCTGCGTCTTTGATAAGTAACTGCATCTTCACATGCAAGCAATGAGAAACCCTAACAATTCTAAAAGAATCTACTTTTAATTTAAAGCTGTAGGGGAGGTAATTGGAATGTACCAGAAACTGCTCAGTGAAGAGGTACAATACACACTCCATATCCTCAAATGAGTCAGCCTCATTTGCCTGATGATTTTATCAGCAACTGTGTTTTCTTTGGGTTTGTTATTCATTGCTGAATCTCCCTGTGTTATTGTGTTAAAGGTTTGAAGAACATAATTTGAGATTTGAAGTGTGCAGTTATGCTATGTAGCACAAATAAGATTTGTAATTTCAGTCTTTCTTGCCAAATATGTTGTTTTTTTATCTGCAGAGATTCTTCATGTCATATTCTAAGTCCCTAAAGAACCTTACTCTATCTAGACATGATTATCTTGTAGCCTGAAGCCAGCTGAACACAGCTACAGATTGTAATCATGCAAGCAAAAGATTAAAAAAATACCCTGAACTGAATTTTGTTCTTTTCACAAGGAATACTAATATTAATAAGCCAACAACTGGAAAAGTAGATAGTTTTATTCTTGCTAGTGTATGAAGTGTAACATAGTGACTGACTGATTGCTATCACACTAGTAATAAAAAACTGACTAATCAGACTTTAAAAATCAGGCTGAAAACCATAAATAGAGATGAAAATGGAATGTGTCTGTTTCCACCATACCAATATATCCCTGTAACTTTTTCTATACAATGAAATGCTTCACATCAAATGTTTTGGCTCTAGTGACTCATTATTTCAAAGCAGTTTAGGTACTATTATACTCTTCTTTTGGTCAAGCTATTATCTATAAATCACACAAGAAGAAAGTCCCTTTGGCTATAGAAATATCTGGAAGAACAGAAAAGAAGTTTGCCTTAGAAATCCACTGCAGACCTGGTTACACAATGACAGCTGAGCATTACAAATATATACGTAAAACTTCAGCATCTACAGCTGTGCTCCTGGCAGGACACTAGGTGATGTAAGAAGTGCTTCTGGTGTAAGGAGTGCCTCTGATTAGCATTTCCCAAGGAGCAATGGAAATGATTTTCCACCAGTTTGGTGGGTTTTTTTGTTTCATTGTTTTTTTGGTTGTGGGTTTGGTTGTTGTTTTTTTTCAGTAGTCATAGATTATCTTCTGTTTACTGCTTACATCAGAAGTTTTGATGGAAAGCCTAATGGAGAGAAACACACTTTACACCTAAGAGATATGATGTATGTGAGTGTGAACAAGAAAAGCTATATTTCAATTACAATGGTACAACTGGTAGCTTGGCTATTTAGGTATTCTTATGGTATTGGGGTTTTGGGAAAGAGATGGCTGTTCAGTGTTATTCAAACAATCAAGCAAATTAGATTGGGGGAAAAAAATATCCAGCCCAAGTTTATATATCAGTCAATTTAAGCAGCCACTGGTAAGAGAAAAGCTCTGAAACACAGAATCATAGAATCACCAAGGTTGGAAAAGACCTCAAAGATCATCAAGTCCAACCTGTCACCCAAGACCTCATGACTACTAAACCATGGCACCAAGTGTCATGTCCAATCCCCTCTTGAACACCTCCAGGGATGGTAACTCCACCACCTCCCTGGGCAGCCCATTCCAATGGCTAACAACTTTCTCTGTGAAGAACTTTCTCCTCACCTCGAGCCTAAACTTCCCCTGGTGCAACTTGAGACTGTGTCCTCTTGTTCTGGTGCTGGTTGCCTGGGAAAAGAGACCAATCCCCTCCTGGCTACAACCTGCCACAAAACATTTATCTTAGGTTCTACAACCCACCTTTACTGATACAGGACCAAAGTGAGAGACTGTCCTTATAATGAAACTGGGAGAGATCAGTTGAAACACATGCTAACGTATCCAGTCACGGGCTTTAGCAAGGTGCATGTACGCAGGAGGATGGTAGCAGTGGGCTGTTATGCTATCATCCTCCTATCAATGAAAGCAAGCTCTGTGTTTGTTGTGTTTGCACCCTTTGCTGAATCTCTACCCAGTTGCAAGGCTGTCATGCCTGGGTAAGCCATGTCCTTTGACTTTGGTAAAGACCAACAGCATTTATAGTTTCTGCTTTAAGACTGGAGTGAGTAGAATGCCTGAGTGGTCAGAAAGCCTTAATGTCTGAACCTTTGGTCACTTAACAATTTCCTGTGGAGCGGTGCTCAAGGAAGTAAAGAATCGTGGCATCTCAGTATAAATTTTGGTTTGGTTAGTCTTCTGTAGTGCATTTGACCATGGAAAACATCTATTGAGATATAAAAATTCCTTCTTTTAAAATGGAGAAAGGCATTTTGTCCAGGTTCAGAATGTCAAGATGCAATTGTACATTTTGCTAAGTAATGCTAACAATGTAGTATGAGCAGAAAAATTAATTGAGGTCACCATAGCTGGAAACTGTCAATAAATGGTATTTAATTTTTTTTCCCCTTTAATTTTTTTTTTTTCTTTTTCAGACCAAGTTTCAAATAGCCTTATTGTACTATAGTCTTACAATATTTTGCATCAAAGGCACAAACCAGTTCACCACAGCTCACAACTGCATAATACTATTTAATGCACTTTTAATATCCCTCTAATGAGCGTAACATAGATTTAGGATCCCATTTAGGAGCTCCATTTAAATCAGACCCATTATGTATTACATACATAAACCCCCTGAACCTCTTTGCTGGAAAAAGTTCCACTTGATCTTGGAGTGACAACTAAAACCTCATAATTACTTGGGCAAAAGAGCCATGAAACACTGTCAGCTGTATTACCTCCAAATCATGGTGCCACTGAATATTTTATTGCACTATAGAGGTTTGAACATTACATCAAGTTTTATTTAGTATTATTAATTGAGAAAATCTCCAGTAGATATTGAATAATTGTCAATCTTACATGCATATTTTGAGACAGATATTTCCATGACAGCAAAAATAAAACATATTAAAAAAATAAAAATCAGACATAAATATATGATTTTCCAGATAAAATAATAGTAGATTATTTCAGAAATGCTTAAATCACCATTGTAGAAAACCAGTGGAATTCTAAGGAATATACCAGTGGCATTAAGTGACTTCCATATGGAAAGAACTGAAGACACCCAGTTTGCAGAGGGAAAGTAAGATAGTGATGGTATTACCTACAGGAATTAAAAGTGTTGGAATTAAATGTCAATAATTCTGAATTCTCAGATCACACAATTGTTGTCACATAGTGGACTAAAACAATATCTCTCTGGGCGTAAGGTAAATCAGATTCACTAATTAAAGGGCTAATTCAATTCAGTTAGCAATGAATTCAGTTCACCAATCAATTCTTTCACTGATTTTACAATAGAGTAGAATCGACCAGAATAGAATAGAGTAAACCAGGTTGGAAGAGACCTTCGAGATCATTGTGTCCAACCTATCATCCAACACTATCTAATCAACTAAACCATGGCACCAAGCACCCCATCAAGTCTCCTCCTAAGCACCTCCAGTGATGGTGACTCCACCACTTCCCCAGGCAGCACATTCCAATGGGCAATCACTTTCTCTTTGAAGAATTTCTTCCTAACATCCAGCCTAAGCCTCCCCTGGTGCAGCTTGAGACTGTGTCCTCTTGTTCTGGTGCTGGCTAGTTATTCTAGAAATCGTAAAAAGCAAGGTTCTTTCATTACCTACAAGATGTCAGGATCCTGAAGAATGTATCCTGGTCAAAGCATTAAAGAATTTTTGAAGTTCAAGAAAACCTGTTACAGGCAAATATAAATTTGCCTTCTTTAAGAGAAATTTGCCTTCTTTAAGAGAAATTTCTTCCTAGTTTTTAGCTGAGTGGGTATTTTGTATTCCAAAATGTAAGGACCCCTAATCTCAACTCATTACCCACATAAGTGTCTGATTTTAACAAAGATGCTGCTAAATCCCTGGTTTTTACAATATCTGATAGCATTAAATATCACAGATGATCTATGACCCAAGAGCAAAAGTTTGTACCCATTTTCTTCACTTTGAAGCTTCAAAGGTGTTAACCTTTAATATCATTGTCAATTAATTATTATACTGACAGAAGGGTACAGGAGTGTCATTTTGCCTTTTCTTTTCAATCTCAAGGACATTCCCTGTGTCAAAAAAAACCTGATAAGAGTTTTATTCAGAACTCCACGTAACAACAAAATTCTTTCAGAAATAGCTTTCAGGACAGTTGAGAATGTTAGTATAAAGGCTTTCTGGGCAAAGTCTTCACACCTTATAGACCTGAATGATTAAAAGGAAAAAAGATGTCTGATTCAGCAGCAATTTGGAAGCAAAGTATTTAGATTAATGTGCTACGCATCTCTCATGCTGCAAAACATCATTACAAGCCCTATGAGGAGAGGCTGAGGGAGCTGGGGTTGTTTAGCCTGGAGAAGAGAAGGACCAGGGGTGACCTCATTGCCCTCTACAACTACCTGAAGGGTGGTTGTGGACAGGAGGGGGTTGGTCTCTTCTCCCAGGCAACCAGCACCAGAACAAGGGGACACAATCTCAAGCTGTGCCAGGGGAGGTTTAGGCTCGAGGTGAGGAGAAAGTTCTTCACTGAGCGAGTCATTTGTCATTGGAATGGGCTGCCCGGGGAGGTGGTGGAGTTGCCGTCCCTGGAGGTGTTCAAGAGGAGACTGGACATGGCACTTGGTGCCATGGTCTAGTTGTGAGGTCTGTTGGGACGGGTTGGACTTGATGATCCTTGGGGTCTCTTCCAACCTTGGTTATACTGTGATACTGTGATACTGTGATCTATAGCAAAGATAGCTCAGCCATATCTTAGGTACATTGGGAATTGAGGAAGAGTGAATACTGGGCAACTAGATAGAAATAAGTACACTGGTGTTTCCATATTCACTGTCCCTACTTCTCAGGCAGCCTCAGCGAGTAGCTTGTGATAGTGATTGCCCTGAAAGAAGGTTCCAAAAATGTCTGTTAGATTGATTGCCAAAGCCTCAAGAGGACTTTAAACTGAATTGCTCCAGCCTTTTCACAGAATATCCCTTGGGTCAAAGACTAATAATAACTAAAGACATTGCACATTAGGCAACTGCTCTTTGTGGAGAGTGAGTGGGATGGGATTAGAGAAGTCATTCTCTCCCTAATCTTCTGCTTTTAAGTAAGTTTAAAACCATTTGACAAGTTCAATGCAAATGAAAACCTTGCCCATTCTACCAGGAATACGCTAGCTATTCACAGAGCATCCTGCTTTTTGTCAGATCTGGACCATAGCAAGCTTTAACCCTGCAGAAAGCCCTATGTAGACATCATTTTTTCCTTCTTCTTTTAATGGAGTTCCTACTGCATGAACCCCAAACACAGTGCAGTACATTCTATGACTCTGTACTACACCCACGTTCCTTACTGACAGCAACCAAGAACGGGTCCTGTTTAAGCTTAGGAATTGCCAAGACTTTGGTTAGTTACTGCTAGTAGAAGGCAGTAGGTGGAAGTTAATGCTTATTCCTTCTGATGTGTGGGATATAAACATATAAAATCCCATAGGATATAGGATTGAATCTCTAACACAAATGTATCAATGCATCAAGATTTACATTATTCCCTCTACAGTTTTTCAGCTCCTTTTTCCTGAAGCCAGAACAACAACCTTCTAAATAAATGCATTTTACTTTACTGACCCTTCTGATCACAAAAACATATCAGAATGTATAAAAGAGAGTATCAGATGTAAAAAGAGAATTTTACTACAGCAGTTCTGAACTGTTTGTGGCAGTAACTTCTTTAGGACAGATTGACTTGATGCTTCCCATGAAGGCCTCTCTTCTAAACTCCAAGGTTTGCATATGCCCAGTTAGATGACATGGTATTCTCATTATAGGGGCTTCATAATGGCTGTGTGACTTGTTTAAAAATAAAATTTACAGGATAAGGTTTGTCAGTCTTCACAATCTAAAGCTGCTACTGTAGCTTTTAGCTGAAATGATTAGAGTGGAAAATTGCCTTAAAATGTTTCCTGGGTGAGGCAAATGAATGATAATTAAATTGATTAAATGGAAATGCAGTTGTGAGGTATTGGCTGCTTTCAAACAGAAAATTCACTCTGTAAATATATGAAGAAGAAATGGTTGTTGGTTTTTTTTTTATGTGAAAATATTGAGGCATTTGTTTAAAAGATTTTTACTACAGAGTGACAGTGGATTACAGGGGATATAATTCTTACACACGTATGTAAAAATATGAAACCAAGGGACAAGTAATTTTTGCCTAACTCATGTGAACTATATATCACACCTTGAGTACTGTGTCCAGTTCTGGGCCCCTCTTTAGGAAAGATGTTGATTTGCTGGAACGTGTCCAGAGAAGGGCAAAAAAGCTGGTGAGGGGTTTAATACAATAATAATAATACAATACACCAGGTTGAAAGAGACCTTCAAGATCATCGGGTCCAACCCATCAACCAATCCAACCCACCTAAACAACTAAACCATGGCACCAAGCACCCCATCAAGTCTCCTCCTGAACACCTCCAATGAAGGTGACTCCACCACCTCCACGGGCAGCCTATTCCAATGGGCAATCACTCTCTCTGTATAGAACTTCTTCCTAACATCCAGCCTAAACCTGCCCTGGCGCAGCCTGAGACTGTGTCCTCTTGTTCTGGTACTGGCTGCCTGGGAGAAGAGACCAACCTCTGCCTGGCTACAACCTCCCTTCAGGTAGTTGTAGAGAGCAATAAGGTCACCCCTCAGTCTCCTGTTCTCCAGGCTAAGCAACCCCAGCTCCCTCAGCCTTTCCTCATAGGGCTTGTGTTCCAAACCCCTCACCAACTTTGTTGCCCTTCTCTGGACATGCTCCAGCAAGACAACATCCTTCCTAAACTGTTTGGAGCACAAACCCTAGGAGGAGAGGCTGAGGGAGCTGGGGTTGCTTAGCCTGGAGAAGAGGAGACTCAGGGGAGACCTTACTGCTGTCTCCAACTACCTGAAGAGAGGTTGTAGCCAGGTGGGGGCAAGTCTCAAGCTGCACCAGGGGAGGTGTAGGCTGGATGTTAGGAAGAAGTTCTTCATAGAAAGTTATTGCCCATTGGAATGGGCTGCCCAGGAGGTGGTGGAGTCACCATCACTAGAGGTGTTTAGAAAGAGACTTGATGGGGTGCTTGGTGCCATGGTTTAGTTGATCAGACAGTGTTGGATAATAGGTTGGACTTGATGATCTCAAAGGTCTTTTCCAATCTGGTTCATTCTATTCTATTCTATTCTATTCTATTCTATTCTATTCTATTCTATTCTATTCTATTCTATTCTATTCTATCAAATTAAGTATGTGAATGATGCAAGTATATGGAATTTGACTAGCTGAAAATTGCACTAAAAAACTCTTGTGCTCCTTTTTCCTCACTTGCTTAGGCTGAATACTGCTCCCAGACACTGATTCCTGTCAATAGGGTGTAAATGCAGAGTAACTACACTAACAGCTTTGGACTTACATCACTATTCACTGTGCTTGACTGTCAATCCCTGACACTGCTTTGAACATGTTTTGCATATTTTATTGTTCTTTTGAGTATTAAAAGAGCTTGTAGAAAGAGTCATCTTTTCCTTTCTAGGCATAGACAATTCTGTCAGCTGAATCATATAAACGTTTGCCTACCTGTAACCTAAATCCATGTGGTACAACGTTTTGTAAGTGTTTAGTAACACAAAATAACTGATAATTAAAAGGAGGAAAAGTAAACTGAGCTTCCCCTGTAAAACAAGCTGATTATTTCATTGCAAGTTACAGCTTTTTGGGGTTTTCACCACATCTATGACAACTAATTGAATAACATTTTCCCTTTACTTGGTGTATTAGGGCTTCTTCAGCTGAATTGAGGGCTATTGAGAAGAGAACAGAATTGGCACTTAGAAATAACGATCTGTCCTCACCTCTAACATGTCCATTGCTCACAAGAGCAGTGTGAATGTGTGCTAGTTCTGTGCTGCTCCAGCCACCTCCTTTTGTTTTAGGGATCTTTAACCTGAACAGGTTACAAAACTTCAGTGCTAGGTGATGGAAACAAAGAGGCTATATCAGACCTGAGGACTGCCTACTAAGCTTAAACTGACCTTGAATTTCCAGATTTGTGAAGGCAGAAAACCACCATTGAGAGAAAAGCAGATGGAGGTTGCTCAGATTCACGGTAAATTTATACATATGTGCCACATTGTATAGTTATGTTAGCATCAGCATGTAGCATAAAGCATGTAGAACAGGGAGCAAGAAATACAGACTACAATCAAAACTGCAGGGGATGTCTGGGTGAGAAAAATGCAATGTAATAATGATGGGTAAAGCTAGTAAGGCTGTTGGGCCAAATGCAGCTAGTCTGGGGGAAATGTGCAATGGGATCTCTCTACATGCACTATTCAGAATTCTACAGTTCTTCTAAAAGCACAGTTACACTCATATATGATGCTGGGTAGTAGTTTATCAGAGGTGAAAAGAATATTTACTGAAACACTGACACTGTTATATTAAGTTTCATCATTCAAAATTCTCATTACAGCCCTGTACTGATGTAGGCCAGGACATGGGTGGAGTTAAGTGGCTATGTAGTAATGCACTGCAATCAGACATAGAGTTGACAAGTGGGTGGAAAATATTTTTCCAGCAATGGGACTGATTAGACATTCATAGCTAGAGACGAAGCATTGTGGAAATGCAAATAGATTTGTTCTCTATAATGTCAGCAATTACTGCTTTCCTTTATCCTATAGCTGGATCAAAGCAGAAAGAAAAAGACTGACATTTCTGCACACATATTCTGCTCCTTCATTATTTCCATCCTCCCAAGTTTTGATGCATACTGGCATAGTACCCAAGAAAGCACTGCAGAGTAGCCTTTTAGGGATGGAATAATCATCTGTGTGGTCTTGTCTTGTTCTAATTTCTGTGCTCCCATGATGTACTCCATAATTTCACCACATCAAAGATCAGAGAAGGATTATAGTCCTAAATGAACAGGACTGGGAAACATTCCTTTCTTGGGAGGACACTGATGGAAAACAACTGACATTACATCACTGAGTATTGCCTACCATGACCATGGTAACTTTTGAGTTTGATACTGTACAGCAGCTGTAGCAGAATGTGTTTAAGGCACAAACACCGTTTTACAAAGCATCTCTATAGCTCCCTCTCCCTCTCCCTCTCCCTCTCCCTCTCCCTCTCCCTCTCCCTCTCCCTCTCCCTCTCCCTCTCCCTCTCCCCACAAGTGCTTCAGAAATAAGCAAACATGAATTGGTGCTGGCTGCCTGTTGGCATAGCACCAAGTAATTCCCTTAGGAAGTATTTCTGGAATTTCTCAACAAAACTTTAAAACGCTTTAAGATCTCTCTACTTCCTGCAGTGTGGGATTCTTGCTGCATTAAAAGCCAGCTTTAAGATCTCTACTTTCTTCAGTGTTTGGTGCTGCGTTCACCTGACATAGTATAACTTTTATATTATGTTTCTGGGTTTCATACATAGACACACACACAGCACCTTCTTTTCTCATTGCACTTTCTCCTGCACAATAATCATTGGTCTCTTTCACACTCGTCAAACACCTACTGAAGTCAGCAGACGTTTGGACTGTGCAAAGAAATAACGACGGCAATTTATTTTCGAGTAACTGAATGTACGGCAAAACCCAAACAGAATATGAAAGACAAGACAGAAGAGCTCAGCAGAACTGTCTGCAGGTAAGCAATAACTCTAGCAGCAAGAGATGAGGGAATAAACCTTGATCCCACATGATAGATGAGGAACCCTGAGCACTGGACAGGAATCTTAAATACCCGTTCTGTCGCACGGAGCCGCATGGGCTGCAGGGGGGCGAGCAGCAGCGCCCACCGCCACCCTGAGTCCGGCAGTGAACTGCGCTTTGCCGCCCTCTGCTGGCCATGTCCTACCCCAGCAGCTGCTAGTCATTTCACCCAGTTAAAGTTTCCTGGGGAACTAACTAAAACTAAACTTCCAGTATCATAGTATCAGCCAGGATCAGACACGCGGATCATCTAGTTCCAACCCGCCTGCCAAGGGCAGTAGCCTTGTACCTCGCAAAATGTTACAGCAGCTTGGTTCTGGGATGTTCTCCGCTCCCAGTACAGACCCAGGAAGGTACATTTTGTTTGCCACATCTTTCTCAAATACTTCAGCTGGCTACTGTTGGGACTGGACACAGAGTCAAAAGGGCAGGATTCTGCACCAAAGCTGCTGTCCCAGACACTGACCTATCACTACCATGCAGCGTATGGCCTTAGTATAGTTCCCAACTTTCTGCTCATCCACATCCTGTTTCAGCGTGAGCCTTGTTTGTATTTGTTTTTGCTGACTGAAAGTATTGCCAATTGTTGTAGAGTCTTAGAATTTCTAGACGATTAAAAACAGATCCAGGAGCTACATTTTCATTCACTGATGCTTGAATGTATCTGGTGACATAGAAAGCAACACTTTGCCAGAAGAAAAAAATCACAGACAAAAGAACAAACCACAGCACTAAGGATTTTACATTTCCATTGCATTTTGATGTTCAGTTCTTGGTCACCTCCCTACTTGAATCAAACCAACACTGTACACCACAGTGTTTGACTGTATGCTTCCAAGTGCCTCCAGGCATTCTCCTTGCAAGTCCTCCTTGCTACATTTGAAAGATCACCTCCCTCCCCAGCATCTGTTCCTGAGTGATGCTGAGCAGCACTAAAGGAAGAGAAAGGGCATCCCAATGGCAATGTTGTCAACTGGAAATCATACATGAGGCTTTCAGAATGGGGTAGTAAGAGCAAGTTAAGAATAGGTTAAACCATAATGATCCAGCAGATCAAAGAATTGAGAGAAAGAGTAGAAAGTAACTCAGATGTCTTTTTAGAGGCAGAAAACCCTGTAGAAAAGGAAGTATTAAGACACAAATATCTCAGCATAGCATCTTGGCACTGCACTGTTACACATTCCCTTGAGAGACTTGCATAGTATCACTGTGGAAAGAAGAGAGCATTCCAGCAGGGATATTGGCTGAATAACAAAGCAGTGTCTCCACTCCCAACATATTACAAAAACACTGAAAGATTTTTATCAAATGACATAGTTTGTGTTCTTTGGATTGTGAGGCTTTTAGTTTGCAGTTGGATCATGTTTTCCAGTTTATCTTCACGAGGCATTAAAAAATAATGTAATATAAGGTTTTTGAACAAGAATATCCTCAATGTGACACTTTTAATTAAAATAGCAAAGGTCATGAGGTTTGCCAATAAACCCAGGTTTGATAACAGAGGTGTGGCCTGGCTTCAGCCATCTGTCCTGACTTTTATCAAAGTTTTTGGTCCTTGTGTAGGCAGAGTTTGAATAATTAATTCTTTCAAAGCAAAAGCCACTCAGAGGACAGCTGTGCCAGGGGAAGTTTAGGCTTGAGGTGAGGAGGAAGTTCTTCACTGAGAGAGTTGTTAGCCAATGGAATGGGCTGCCCAGGGAGGTGGTGGAGTCACCATCCCTGGAGGTGTTCAAGATGGGATTGGACATGGCACTTGGTGCCATGGTTTAGTCATGAGGTCTGTGGTGACAGGTTGGACTTGATGATCTTTGAGGTATCTTCCAACCTTGGTGATTCTGTGATTCTGTGACAGTACTTAATGAAAAAGGAAAGAACACAGAGGAAAAATAGTTTTGAACAGTCTTGCTACAGATGCCTTCTTTACAGCCCACAACAAGCTAACCTCAAGGTGTGTCATTTTTGTTTTCCTCCTCAGCAGAGGAGCCCTTTCTGAGGCTTTTTAATCAGGGGGAATGTGATCTGAGAAGCTTTGTGAAACTGTTGGTCCTTCAAAAGCATTTGTGGGCAATTATGGGGAAACTGCTACCAGTGTGCTCTACAGATGTGGCAGCAGCCCGCCTGGTTTCATCACATAGCTTTCCCAGGTCAGTGTAAGGAAAGAACAGTCTGGTTTAAAGAATTTGAGAAAAAGTGGAATTTGTCCTTATGTGATATTGAACATTTTTAGCTTGCTTGACTCTTTGTCTCTTATCCTGCACTGAAAGCCTGTGAATGGACAGTTCAGATGGGTTATGAAGGTGAATACTCTGAAGGAATGAAGTGCATAGTTTACAAAGTTAGCATGACCATTGCCAGCTGTCCTATGAATAGCTGGTGTTTCTATAAAAAACCTCAGCCTAATAGCAGTTGTGCTCCAGGAAGGATTTATCAGATGGAAGTGCACACTTTGATATGTAAAATGGTGGTGGGTCGGTAAACAAAGCATCCTTTGAGTTGGTATATTATGACATTTTCAAAGTAACACATAGGAGATCTGTGTCACCCTCTCCCTTTCTGCTCCAAATCAAGGACATCAGTGTGCTGCTGCCTGTACACCTTCAAGTGCTGGTCAGTTTGAAAAGACTAAAGGATTTGGGCAGCTCCATGATACTGAAGTAGAACAGGATTTTCTTTCTCGGTTTTAAATTTCTGTTACAAATTTCACCCTGAAGCAGCTCAAAGAACTTTGCAACCCATTCACAAATTCCTGTGTACATGAAGGAGGTCATGTCATTGCCCATCTCAGTTCAGAAGGAAACATGACATGGCTTACTACCTAGCAAAGCCATACAGTTATGTATGGCCTCAAGCAATGCACAGCATGGGCTGAAGTAGTGATATCTTCCTCAGTCGTACGCTTTCTTTGCAGGTTTATCATGCAGTGTGGAAGAATAGCTATAGGAGATGGAAACAGAACAAATAGGCCAGAGTCAGTATACCTTCTTTCCTCACTCCTTTCATCTTTTCTCACTGATTTCGTCTCCTCTGTGGCCTAAAATTGTTCTGGTAAGAGGGTTATATACTTCTGTGGGTGGCAGTGAACAGTCAGGATAGGGGGTCCAGGAGGGATGAATAATTTTCATTTCACCAGCTCTGTAAAGATGTTTTCCCTGAAATTTAGTATAAAGAATGCAAGAGCAGTCTTGCAAACTTGAGACTTCCAAATGCTGCTGTAGCTGAAGAAGTTGGGTTGCACAGATGTATGGGTGGTCTATACCCTGAGAAATAGGGGGTGGCAGTCTGTGGAGACCACATTGGGTGTTAGTTCTTAAAGGATCCATCAAGATCAGAGAAGGAGACATTAGGAGATCTATCCAAAAAGTATTCATTCCTGCAGTAAAATCTTCAATTTCCAAGAAATCTGGGGAGAAACTTTGTAAAAAAAAAAAAATAAACAAACCACCGCCCAAGACAAACAATCTCCAGCCAAAACTCTTCCCTCCAGCATGGGGTTTCTTCCTGGGAAAGTATCTGGGCTTATATGTTTTTCCTATTTGGCAACAAATGCCATTTGCATGTTTTTCAGAAGAAAGCATGGTTTAAATTTTTTACAGGATTCCTGGAGAACCTACTGGATATCAAATACCAAATTAAACATCCTTTTGATTTTAGATGAGTCTCCTGGTATTACAGATTCTGTTTGTTTCTTCAATCCCACACCTTTGGTGTTCCCAGTAGTACAGTTCTTTCAATATCCTTAGTGTGCCAAGGGGTTCTTCTGGAAAATACAAACACTTGCATCCTGCTGTTCACCACATCTGTTTATGAGAAGAAAAACTGTGTTTTCTGCATGCTCAATTCTGCTGCAGTAAACAAAGTCAGATGTTTATTGTGAAATAGCTACAAACTCTGACTGAACTTGCAGCAACACAGACTTGAACGCATCAAAGTTCTCTTGGAAGAACTTTCCGCCCTGTGTGGGTGTTAGTGGTCTGGGAAACACTATTTTAGATGAGTGTATTGATTTAGCACAGCTTCTTATCCATAAATTGACAAGTCATGCAAATTAGAGGCTTTTAAAACTACTTCATAGCTTTCGGAGCTGCTAGAACTCTCTGAGAGTTATGTCTATGAAAAAGCCTGTTCCCTTTTTACTCCCTTTGCAAAATTCCTGTACTCAGATGTCATAGCAGCTGTTATTTTCAAGCTTCTCTGAACTCATACTTTGCTAACCCATTATGAATTCACCAAACACCTTTAAGCAAAACTGATAAGCAGTACCCCTTGCAGTTAGCAGCTTCACAGACTGCGAAAGAATTATTTTAGTTTTGGACTGACCAAAAAATCAAAGTTACTGCATTGGAGGACTGAGCTACACAGTAACAACTAAACAAACCAGTTCTTTTCCTGCTGGGTTCGATGTAAGGTTGCCTTCTTTGGAGAACTTTGGAGAGACTTTGATTTTCCAGCTAAGTCATTCCTGTTGTGTTTCCCCATGTCAGTCCAAAAATGGTGCAATACTGCCTCACAACTGAAAGAAAATGCCTGCATTTTCTTTGGTCACAAAAGCAACTAAAAAAGGCACCAACACAAGTACTATACTCTTACAAAAGTTATACCTTCAAACAAATGTCTGCTCACTAGTTTTGCCTTTATTTCCAGTCATAGGCTGAATATCTGGCTTCAAAAGATTAATAGAAACTATTAAAGTCAGACATCTGCTATTCAGGGGGTTTTGTTACTGAGGAGGGCAAATGGTCTCTCTATATTTTTTTCCTTCTCTCTCTGTTAATCTCTACAGCACCAAGATACTTTGTCACGCTTAGCACTTTCTGTTTGTACCAAAAATAAAGCTTTTATTTTTGCCTGGGAGGAGGTTAAGCTTTTGCTATTTAACGATGATATGTGGAGGAAAGCTGGACCCGGTTAGTATATTGCTAGGAAGGATTATACTAACAAATTAAAATTTGATTGGTTTATATTGAAAACCAGAAAAGACTATTGTAAGGCTACCTATTCTGTTGCTAGAAGTTCATGTTCACAAAGGAGACAGAGGAGTCCTGTAAAACTTTATTCTATTATAGAGTCCATTAGGCAGATCCCTCAGGTCTCAAATTGCAGGAGGGCACAGCCTCCTTTTATCCTAAATTCCCATCTGCAAGTGACCCTCTTTGTTTCACCACTGCCTGAGGCAGTGGGAATGTATGGATTTCCTGGTCCACCTACTACATGTTCCCATCTTACGTGCACACCCCTCTGCATCATACATTCCATGTTTTTTAAAATGAGGTTTGGCACCTCACCAGGCAGAGAAGTTAATATTCAGTAGTCTGTTAAGCCTGTGCGCTATGCCAAAAGTTTGGGCTCTGTCCAGTTACTCTTGGTTCCTGCTGCCTTTGAAGGACACCTTATTAATTCAGGGAAGGACCCCTGTGGAGACAATAAGTGTTGAGGATGCTGAAACTCCTTGTTTGCAGGTAAAAAAGATAAGGTCAAAATACTAAGATTCCTAGCCTGGTCCTTTCTGTATTATCTTGAGTTCCTTCTAGCAGTATCTTCATTTATAAAGACACATTCTACCTCATCGCCATCACTATGACATTGTAAAAAACTCTGTAAACTTCCCCCCAGGCTTTCTGTTCTGCATCTACCCTGACTTATCACAATGCAGTCTCCCCAAGCTTGGGGATAGTCAATGAAATTCTTGCTGAGGGCCACTGCAGTAGTGAATGAATGCTTGAGAATGTTGTAACGCATGGAAGTGTTATAACCCTCCCCACCCACCCTCCTTATCTGTGGAAGTTATCATATTTAAAATTTTGTATTTTGTAAAATGTTTAGGGTTTGTAGTTACCCTGCTGTATACAGGAGGTAAACCTCCCTTGCATCATGCTGCCAGAGAAAGTCACTCTTAAGACAAATAAAGACAAAAAGCTTTGGTGCCAATGAATCCAAGGGAACAGCTGCAGCTGCAAGCGAACTCAGTGACTGCAGGCAATGACTCACCTAAAAGAGTTCAGGCAAATGTTCTGCAAGCAGACAGCCAGTTCTATGCTAAATGACAGGCAGATTTCTAACTATATTTTACTTCCTTTCCCATTCTCCTTCCTCAATTACCCTTCTCACCCTCGATCTAGAACAGCCTCTCCCACATTTTAGCTTTATACTTATTTTCCTTTGTCAAGGGTTTAAATAAAAGAAGTATTTTACACAATTTAGAACAAAAATAAGACAGGTTTTACTTTATTAAGCACCGCATTGCCCTGGCGACCACTGACCTTGTAGGGGCTGATCTCTCTTTTGCACTGATATTTAAAGACTTGATTAGATCCATCAATAAGCAGAATAGATGGCCCAGATTGCAGCTTTCTGCATTTGTAAACAGTTCTTTTAAGTATCTAATGCTACATGGTTACTGATCTGAACAAAACTGAACTCTATCAAAGCTAGGATGTTACCTTCTTTGTGTTTCCACTTTTATACTTCATGGGTGACCATAAAGTATTCTTCAAAAATGGTCATTTCACTAGAATATGGATGTAGAGTTAACATATGCTCAGCTATAGTCCTATTTTGGTGATCCAGTTGCTGGCATCACTTTGCTGTAATTATTAACTGACTTGCTCCTCCACCACATTTTCAATAGGTATTTAGAGAAGGGAGATGCCTACATAATTAATGTGCTGCACTAAGCATACAAAAAATCAGCTGTGTTTTTGGTGATTTTACACACTTCATTTGTGGAGGCAAAAAAAAAACCTGTCAGTATCCTCCAGCACATACTGCTGGAGACAATGTATTTTTGAGACTGTATAAATGTGGGAAAATAAAAGTGGGCTCAAGGAAAGGAAGATTAATAAAGGCCTTAATTGATTTTATTATCTATATCTGGGGACTCCAAGACAGACATTTTGTCTCCCTTTATAGTTAGCATGAAAATATACTTCTGCAATTTTCCTTTGGAAGGTACCCTTTTTTTTTTTTTTTTTATTTGCTCTACTGGAAGGTTACATGATTATTTAGAGATGACTAATATTTAGCTAGATAACCCTACTGAATTTATTTCCACCCTTAAAGACTTAGATTTGGTTTCAAATTTAATGTCCCTGCTTCTTTTATGCTCTATGTGCTTTAAGTCCCATATATATGATGAACAGCTTTACAGTTACTAATGGTGAACACATTCATAAAATGAATACTCAGATTAAATATTGATGCAAGATATCTACACATCTTGAGAGATATACTTGCTAATGAAAGAGAAGAAAGAAAATAAATTACAGGAAATAGCTGATAAGCTTCTGAAAAAATACAATGTTAAAGTTTAAGTTTTATCAGTAATTAGATGCCATGGTGATAAAAGTGGCCATAAATGTCTAGAGAGACTAATAGGATATCTTTGTTATTGCCATGTTTTTCCATAACAGAGGCTCTGAGCTGCAAGTTTGTCGCTTCCTGAACTGATGCTACAACAGAGTAACAGCTGTATTGCTTGTTTAGTATGCATGTGCATTTATGCTTGTTTTGTATCTGTTGTTCAGTATAGCTGATTTCTTTAAATGGTAGAGGATTTAAAAAATCAGTAGAAATTCCAAGGCCACTTTCTTCAATTATATAGCACCTGTGTTATCAGATAATGAATCCCATTATATTTGTTCTTGTCTTTAAACAGAATTTTCTACTGGGCTGTTTCTAGTGTTTAGTTTGTGATTGTTGAGCACTTTGCAGTAAAACTTCTTTCTCTTTTGTATTTCTGTGGAGTTTTGTGGGTTTTTTTTTGTGGTTTGGTTTGGTTTGGTTTTGCTTGGCTTTCCTGGTCTTCCTCAAGTTGCATTTTCTCTTTCCTTTCTACTGCTATATTCCTAATGGCATGCTGTCTTGATAAGGAAGACAGACCCACCTGTAATACTGTGGGGGACAGTGCAAGTAGGTGGCCATATTATTCTGTCAGTTGAAGCAAAATTACTGGTTTTTTGTGTTGCTACTCGTGTATCTAGCATATAGCTTAATGGGCAGATACTTTTGTACATAAAAAGTAAAACCCATAGATGTTATGATAATAAAGGCAACAAATAAGTGAAGACATGATTTAATTCACTGCCAGTGTATGGTGCCATAAAGATTTTTTTTTCCTCCCAAAGCAGCTGTCTCCTGATCTGACATCTCTGTCATGACATGAAATTCCATTACTTTTCATTATTGGTATGCCACAGTACTAAAGGTACCTAAATCTGTATGCAAAATTTCTAAGGATAAAATGGTTATCATCAGCTTTGGGGCTCCAACTAATATGCTTTTTTCCCCTCATCTTTGAAGGTTGCCATAAATAATGCAAAACTAAGTAGTTTATTTACAATCAGAAGGAATGCTTTCTTTGTTCATAAAGATTTTAATAATTCAAAAGCTCTGCCTTGCTGGCACACTAATCTCTCAATTGATCAAAAGAATATCACAAACTGGTTATCCTCACGATTTGCAGGCAGTAAAATGGAATCAAAAGGCAGGTAAAACTAATTAAATACGGGTTTATCTATATAATGTTGTACCCTCCCATATTTCATTTCTACTTTGATAGGATTTTGTCTAAATCGTTAATAAATGTTAGCAGCCACACACAGGAAATAGCTCAGTAGCGTAAAGGAAGCTGCAAGAGAAGAGTCATCCATGTAATCACAAAAGCATTGCTATGATTTACAAGTTGATCTTAGTCAGTGTTCATAATGAATGCACAGTGTTTCATTGTTTTCCTTTTGAGAGATGTTAACAGAAATGCAACAAGCAAATGTATTCTCAGTGTAGCCCCTAACACTGTTAACAATCTAAGTGATGCCTGACAATGAAAACCATTTAACTACTGGTGTGTCCTTCAGTCTCGACTGATTCAGTTGAGGTGTGTTTTCTTGGTGCAACAGATTTAAAGATTGCAAAAAACCCCAACCCATGCTACCAACTACATGCTTTTCCAAAACTTTAAAATAAATGCACTTTAGATCAGAATTAAGGAGAACCCACAAATCCATGTACTAGGGGCTCAGTGAGTGGCTTTGTACAAGGGTTTCTCATTTCTTTGCTTTCTTTCAAAGTACTAAGTCATTTGTGAAGATAGCAAGTGAGGCAAGAAGATTAAGTACCTTGTGTTCTGCTGATGTATCTAATTAGATAGTTTGAAAGGAATACAGTTAAGATTGTGATCTTAACTGCAGTCCCATGGAACTGAAATAATCTTAAAATACTTAAAGAGCAAATGAAGCTCTTACCTCAAAATGTAAAGGTCAGTTGCTTCTTTTTGGTTGCAGGCTTACAGCTGAACCTCCATGTAGTTTTCTGCATGCAGTGTGCCATAATAAACAAATATTCTTCCAAGTATATGATCTTAACAAACTTAGTTTTGAGTATTGCACTGACAGGGCATGTGATGTGCATAGAATGAGTCTGAGTCAAAGCAGGCTGGCATTTAGATACGTAATGACTGAGCTGCTAATTAATATCTTTTCACAGGATCACAGAATCACCAAAGTTGGAAGAGACCTCAAAGATCATCAAGTCCAACCTGTCACCATGGACCTCATGACTAAACCATGGCACCAAGTGCCACGTCCAATCCCCTGTTGAACACCTCCAGGGATGGTGACTCCACCACCCTGAGGTAGTTCATGGGAGATGCTGTTACACTGTTATTTTGCTGTACAGTTATGGAGGTGATGATACTTCCATTCAGCACATTCTGAGCTTGGCAGCACTTGATGTGGCAATTGGGGTGATTACAAATATGTGACTAGTCCCATCTTAAGCTGGCAGTTGAATTGGTATCATACTCACCATAAAGCATAGCTCCTCTGGTTTCATGCAGAAAGCAGAATCAGCAAGCTTTAAACAACCAAATGGTTAATATTGTAAGAATGCACAGAAAGTTAATGCCCAGAAATTTAAAGACCTACAACTCCAGAGCTCCTTGATGATAAAACTGAGCTTTGCCTTTCACTTATACATATGTATTCAACTTATCCATTTCATTCCCTTTTTGTAAAATACATACAAATTAAAAGAAGAAATATGTCACAGGAAAGAAAGCGTCACTGTCTTTGGTACAAAAGTTCAGATAGTACAGAAACTCACAGCAAGCACATCTGCTTCATCTGCAGCCTCATGCTAAAGTGCCCCAGCTCAGAATCTGGCTGGATTCTCGTTATAGCTTCCTGTTTCTCTCCTAAAGCTGCCCTGTCTCATTTTTAAGGTCAGAGTTGCATTGCTGAACTGGGCTTGCTCTAGCTGCAGATGTGCAAATAGCCTCAGAAGCTCAGGCTCTCATCAGTTTCTAAAATTCTGTGTTCCTAATGTTTGTTACTATAGTTTGCAACATAAACTGAGTTGTAAAACTCATATTTTGTCTTGATGGATTACGATGGGAAAAATGGTGTTAAGATAATGGCATAGCAACCTTCACTACATTTTGGAAGTAGGAAATGTTTCCCCCTTTTAAATATAAGTGACATTTACTATGGTGCAAAGGCTGAAGAAAACAAAATTATTAATAAGGATTGCAAGATTTAGGCCTTGAACTTGTATTGATCCCACAGGAAAACCGAGAGCTCTCTGTAAAAGCAAGGGTCCAATTAGCTAAAATGAAAAGCACTTTAAAAACCCTACCAAATAAAATGCAGTGAAATTTACTTCCCAACATTTCGCTTTTGGAATGTCTTCATTTACTTAAGAAAAGAAAACAGTACAAATTGTCCTACTATATATAGCTAATACCCACAGAAGCTGCTCTGTTCAAGCCTAAGGCTGCAATACAAGTGTTATACTGGAGAATTTCAAATAAACTCTCCTCTACATCAAGATAAAAAAGCCCTGATTCTGCATTTCATTAAAAGGATTATCTTCTCAGGAAATTGTGACCAAAAATAAGATTTTTTTTTTTTCCTTCACATTTGGGCCAAACTAATCTGTGCAGAATCCATTCCAAGTCTGGGATTTCTTAAAGGTGAACAAACCAGAATACTGAGCGACCCATAGTCAGTAATTTCAGGGCTGCAGCTCACAATAGTATGAGTGCTCCTAAGGTGGCACTGTTGCTTCAAGCTACAATGTTTTAAAATATATTTTTTCTTGGTAAATGATCAGTTCTGTTTGTTTTGTAAACTAATTTAATCCCGTTTTACAGGTTTTAATGTCTTACTTTCATTTTGCATGAAAAGCGGCTTCCTTCTAGTTTTTTAAATGAATGCTTTTCCTTTGGTTACTAGATACGTTTTTTTTCAGTCTCCGTGGCTTGTTTTAGTGTTCTCTCCACTATTTCACTATCTTCCTGGTGTTTCTCTTTTTCATTTTACCTGATAATTTGCAAATTTAGGCAGGATTATGTGTGTCAAAACTGCATTTCTGAACTGAGTATCAATGGAGTTTCTCTGAGATGGAAAGTTGGCAAGAACCACCTGACACTTCCCAAATTAATGAACAGTGTAACTCAGTTTCAAGTAAGGACAAAGCTTTGATATTAACCTGCATTTCTTGAGAATTATTCACTACTGTGTTTTGAATAACAAAATAATCACAGAATCACCAAGGTTGGCAGAGACCTCAAAGATCATCAAGTCCAACCTGCCACCACAGACCTCATGACTAAACCATGGCACCAAGTGCCACGTCCAATCCCCTGTTGAACACCTCCAGGGATGGTGACTCCACCACCTCTAATGTGTAACGGAATCAGCTGTAGCAACTTCATTACACAGCAGATGCAACTCTTTAAAAAATGTTAGCCACATAGCCAAGGATTTTAATCTTCATAAAAGAGGGAAAATAGCAATGAAGACTTGATTTGGATATCACAGCCACAGTTCAGAAATGACAGTGACCTTAACATTGTCAGATGGATCATCCATCTCAAATGTGTAAGTGTCAAAAGCGAAACAAAAACAATTTGAAAACAAGCACATTCAGTATCTACCACAATGCAAGGCAGAGATTTATGGCTTATGAAAACCAGAGTTCTTTGCTACCCTTGTGAAATAGACTCATAGAATCATAGAATCATAGAATCAGTCAGGGTTGGAAGGGACCACAAGGATCATCTAGTTCCAACCCCCTGCCATGGGCAGGGACACCCCACACTAGATCAGGCTGGCCAGAGCCTCGTCCAGCCTGCTCTTAAACATCTCCAGGGACGGGGCCTCAACCACTTCCCTGGATAACCCATTCCATGGCTTCACCACTCTCATGGTGAAGAACTTCTTCCTCACATCTAGCCCGAATCTCCCTATCTCCAGCTTCATTCCGTTCCCCCTAGTCCTATCACTGCCTGAGATCCTGAGAAGTCCCTCCCCAGCCTTCCTGTAGGCCCCCTTCAGATACTGGAAGGCCACAATGAGGTCACCTCGGAGCCTTCTCTTCTCCAGACTGAACAGCCCCAACTCCTTCAGTCTGTCCTCATAGGGGAGGTGCTCCAGCCCTCTGATCATCCTCGTGGCCCTTCTCTGCACACGCTCCAGCACGTCCACATCCCTCCTGTAATAGGGGCTCCAGAACTGGATGCAGTACTCCAGGTATATAGGTAATATACTCCAGGTATATAGGTAATTTGAAGACACTTATAGTACAATTAATGGAATAAAAGCAAAAAACAGTGAAAGGAAATTGCAAATCTTGGTGATTAGACTATTCACCTCAGATTTGGGAGACCAGGGTCCAGTGTATTTTCTGCTTCAATTTACCTGAACCCATGTATCTCCCCCGATAATGAGTTCCTCCTTTCCACACACTGAGCTAAACTTACATTTTGGGGGAGGCAGCTAAAATAGGCTTATGAGTGAACTTATTGTTGTTACTGACATTTATGAAGATTCTGAAGAATCAGGTATTTAAAATGACCATTTTTGAAGCAGTATAAGTTTATCTATGGAGAGATCTTGGAAGAAATTCTTGTGCAGTGCCAGGCGATGATGAGACTTCTGCTGTGACTGAGTAATAGAGACTGAAACATGCAAGTACTTTATCAGGAGATCTGTGCTAAGGCACTGGGCTTGAGAAGAATAATTTTTTTTTTTTTTTTTTTTTTAAACACAGAGAAATGTATCCTTTTACATAACTGAGAAATGGTATGTGTCTCACAGTCTGGTTGTTTCCTATTTGACAACACACTTGCTGAAAGTGACTATTTTTCTTTCTAATCTTTCTAGTTTAATGTCATCATCATTCACTATGAAGAAGTGCTACAAAACACAGTTGAATGTGTTGTGTTTTTTTTTTCCTACAAATACAGGATACTTGTTTTTTTAGCTAACTGCTGCGATTTATGCTTCTAGGTAGTACAGTACTTTCCAATTTTAGGAATAGGTTTAGCAATGCCTACATCATTCACGAGGCTTTTTAGGAATTCATTAATATTGGTAAATGGTCTGATCATGGAGTGAAAAGTGCTGTCTGAATAAGAGTTAATCTTATCAGCTTTTGGCATTAGTTGTTTTACTTTTCCTTTACAAATAGGAACTGGTGCTTATTTACTATTGCTTCTGTATCAAATAAGGCAGCTGGAAAGTACCTTAATCCTGGAAAGTATCCTAATCCTTCACACAGAGAAGTGAAATCTTCACATCTGAGTTTTAAGTTACTAATAGTTTTTTAAGTGGGCCAGATGTTGAGCTGCAGCAATCCACATAAAAGTTCACAGCCAGATTATTACTAAACACTATCTGGAAAGTGGTGGGGGAAGAAAAGAAGATAGAGAATTCAAGGCAAGAAGTCTGATGCAGTGCTTGCAGGTGGGTATTTTAGACACACATTACACGGGGCAATATATTGGAACTAAATGGTACAGGACCTAAAGAAAGCTTTTTGCTTTTAATCATCCGATGACATTCTGGCACGTACAGGCCAATCAGAAAGATATCTCAAGTGTTCAGGATCCAACACAGAGAATAGCCACTACAAAACCCGTAAGTAATAAAAAAAAAAGGCTATATTAAAAGTTTCAATAGTTAGTTTTGTTACATTTTGTGATGTATGACTATATTATTGTTATCTATATGCCATATTTTATGAGAAATTGTGGCAGGGAGGACTGTCCTCCCAACAATGCAGGGTCCTGATGGCCCCAAGCAGAGGGCCTGGGCTTGCTAGAAACTAATAGGGATCAGCTGGAGGCCCTCAGACATTAAGTGGCATTCTGGGCTTAGAAGTCAGCCCTCCAACTAACTAAGAAATTGACCATAGCACATCAGCTACAAGGGTAGAAATGGAGTTCTGCTGTGGAGAGAGCTGAGTTCTCTTCACAGAGAAGCAGCTTGGCAGTTAAATCTTCGCCCTTTAGAATGGGACCTAAGGAGTCCTCACTCTGCTCTGGTAAGCATACCTCAAGGGAGATTTTTTCCTTTTCTGAGTGTGTGAATGCTTTGATTCATTTCTGCAAACAGTTTAATTAGTTGTGCAACAGTATTTTCCTGACTGACATCTGAAACTATAATGTCTCAGAAGGAGAGCAGATTAATTGCACCTAGTCCACAGTTTTCAGATGATTGTTGATGTTTGTGAGCGCCTCTGCAACAGAAATATAGGTACACAGAACCAGATACCTCTTGAGCTAAATTAACTCAGATCTCCTCTCTAGTGATTCTTTATGAATGTTTTGCTAAGTACAATTCTGGAAGAAAGGGATGAGCAGATCTAAAAAAGTAGAGCTGGCTGTGAAAAACACACTGAAACACAGTATAGCCTCAGAAAACCTTATTGGTGTAAGAGCTGATCTGAAAAAGTTGGCAACATAACCAGATAAACTGATTCTTTTTGTGCTAGGGTCTTTCTGTGTTCTTATATATAACAACATTTTCAGTTTTATCCAGGCCCCTAATCAATTCCTCCTCCTAACTGGAATAATAACTCTGTTTTAGTTGGTTTACAGGCCAGATAGAGCAACAGTGTTTTACAGCAGCTGCATCTTATTTGCAATACAGATAGCAGGTGGTAAATCAAGAAGGAGGACAACTACATAAAATTAGAAGCTACAGGCTACCAGGTGACTGGAGAAAGTTTTCACATGAAAGATATTCTGACTGTGTTAAACCAGGGCACAGGCCAAAGACAGAGACAAAAAAAGTTTCTGTTGGAAGGTAGTATGTCAAATCACTCTCATAAGTACATGGTATTAGTACAAATAATATTTGCTTCATCTCTCTTGGCATGTTTTACAAACAAGAGGTAGTAGCCTTGCTTATTTTCTGTGTTCACTTTAACAACCCTACTTTATGGATGTTACAGAACAATAATTCTTTCCTCCCTTGTCTTGGCAGATGTGGAAGTTTGCTCTTACAGAAAACTTAAGATTGAACCAAAGGCAAGAAGACTCTTGTAAATCAGTAGAGATTCCCATCTTGGAAAACAAAGTCAGAAAAGGAGCACAATGTGAAAAATGTAATTAGTAAAAATAAGTAAAAATTGTAATTACACTTAGTTGGACTGCCAAGCAAAGAGGCAATGCTTTAGCAATGCCAGCAATTGTGCAGTCTTAAGAAAAGTACATCCAAAAGCAAACTTGGATATTGAAAACATTTTTATTTACATCTATATATGTAAATAAAAAAAAAAAAAATCAAGATAATTCAACTCTGAAACTGAGAAATCAACCAGTGCATAGATAACAAATGTTCCGTCACAGCTTGGTTGCCTAAAAGCCCCAGACAGACGGGAAAAGGATTAGTGGGATCACAACTGGTTATCTTTCTCTAATCCCCTCTAGCCAAGAATATCTGCCTTGCTTGGCCCTGCTCTGATACACAACTGCCCATAAAATACTGTGGGTTAAGGCCACTTAAGGCCACTAAGTCCACAGTGGTGGGCTAAGTGGCAGTTTGTAACTGCCAGTCCTCAATGTGTTTTGAGATCTGTTCTACTGCTTAGAGAAGCCTTCCAAAGAAATCAGTTTATTTGCTAATAGCCATTGCTCTTGTCCTCTTCTTGCCTGAGATCAGACTCTGGGTTTACTATTTCTTATTCAGTATTGCTGGTATTCTGTCTACATAGGTCACAAAATCCCTAGTGAGAGAAAGAAGTCCACATAATCTATATATCTGGTATGTTACAGCTATTGCTCTTAGCCAAAAAATATCTTTAAGAATAATTTCATCTTACTGGAATGCATCTTTCTGTCTAGAGTGCAAAATCTTTTTTTTCCCCTCCTTGATTTTTATTGCCTAATCAAAATATCATACTAATTATGATGAATATATATTGGATTGAGTGGAGTTGGCTTTTTAATCTCCCATGAGAGCTGTAATATTTCTGCTCATACATCATTGTCTTCAGGCATTGTGTTAACACAGGACAATCTTTTTTTTCCCTTTTGAGCACCAGTGAATTCAGTGCACCCTGTGTACACCAGCTCAGTTTGCTGTAATCATCATGCTGGAGCCAACATTTGCAGACCAGTTCCAATTAAGAGACAACTGAAATGCATATGTGCATTTTTCTCTCTGAGAAGACACAAATGTCAGCACTTCTGGAGACATGAAAGAGAGAACAATTTGCCTCTATGAGTTATCCAAGTATAGTTGATATGCTTGCTTTTAGACAGTTTTAGCCAATAGGTTCAGAAATAAGGTTCTGAGAAACTGATTTTACCTATTTATATAGTTTAATCTACATGAAGGAAAAATTTCAGGTTTACTTCTTTGGGTTTAATGTTAATTTTCAGCTTTAACTGCATCCCTGTTGCTTTCTTTAATTTTATTTTCTCTCCTATTTTAATAAACTTGAAAACAGCTTAGACAGCAAGATTTAACTTCAAAATTACCTTTACAACTGGCATCTTTATACAGTAGTCTTCCACCAAGAAACTATAATGTTAAAAGGAGAGGGGAATTCACTATGCAATGTAACATTCATCCACTGAGAGCGCACATAAGGCTTGATTTGCTTCTTATCTCAGGTAGTCCATTTTTGGGTTTAGTTTCCTATACAGCAGGTAATGCATCAGTCCCATAGTCTCTGCTGCAGGCTGGGAGGTGCAAAGGCAAACCTACTCAATGAAAACTGAGGGGGGAAAAAAGTTATTAAACAACTTTGTCTTTTCCATGTCCTTTGTCACTAGCTTCTCTGCCCCGCTGAGCTGTGAGTTTACTTTTTTTGATAGCTGTTTTTGCTGCCAATGTATTCATAAAAGCACTTTTGAAATATCCCTAGTGAGTTTCAACTCCAACTGTTTCTCTATGATTAGCCAATGTCTCTATAGTCCTTCTTGGTTTGGGTTGCTTGTTCTTGCTTACACTTTCTTTGTGTATCCTTTTCCCATTTGAGCCCAGCCAGGTGTTCCTTACTCATCCACACTGGCCTTCTGCCATGCTTGCTCTGCTTCTGCATATTGGGAGGTTCTTGTGATTTGAGGAAGCTGCCTTTGAAGATCAGTCTTCCTGTGCTGCTGACATTAACCTTATCCTACCTTTTCATGTGACCACTGATATCACATCACTGAACTCAATGGCATTAGTTATACAGCAGCTACAGAAATGCAACTGAATCCATGACTGCCACACCACAGCACCAAACACCTGGACTGTGGTTGACATTTAAATATTGGAGAAAACCAAAATCAAACAAAAAAACCCACCCTAAACCCAAAGTATATTGACACAGTGCTCTGTTGTTTTTCTCAAGTACATTATGTAATTTGGTGACTTTTGTTTCGGATACAAATTATATTGCATTGTCCTGGGTTATAACAAAATGTTGCTAAGGCAAGTGGGGGAAAAAAATATTTGATGTAACTGACAGATGACATGGACCATTCTTTTTCACGAAGTATATTCCACTAGAGGGCTGTCTTTACACATGAAATGAGTATCTTAGCAATAGTGGATCTCTGCTCTTCAGGTTATTGACAGCAGTTTTGGTTTATACAAGAAATGTTTTCTGGTGCATTGGTATACTGGCTAGGACCCCATTTAGAATACAAAATTATTTTTGTGTTTTCATGCTGATCCAACTGAATTATTTTTAGTCTGTGAACATGAACATTTTGGATAACTGCTAAGTAAGTAAAACATTTCACCCAAATTCACATCTGTGGGGTGCTTGGTGCCATGGTTTAGTTGATTAGGTGGTGTTGGATGATGGGTTGGACACGATGATCTTGAAGGTCTCTTCCGGTCTGGTCTGGTCTATTCTATTCTTCCTGAGGTAAATAAGAATTGGATTAGGCCAAAATTATTAGTTTATGGGTTCTGCCAACATTGTTAAAGTATTTTTCTTGGCAGAGGCTTACGTTTGTATAGGCTGGTCTTAGGTGAAGAAAATTCTGCTGTCTTCCTACCTGAGAGCCTAAAAACATTTTACTAGAATTGCCTTATGATAAGCAATACTATTTTCATCTCTGTCAGTATCCAAATAGCAGCTGTTCCTTTTCTCTTTAAATACTCTTTAAAATCTTGTAAATAAGAAACATTAAGAACAGTTAACCACTGTTTCTACATCATTGCACTGTGCTAGCAGCAGCATTATTTCATAAACACAGGTTGTGCTCAAGAGAAAGTAGGCAGTAGAAGCACAAGTAGGTGCTTTTGAAATTCCCAGTGGACTTAAACTCCTATTGCAGATGAGGTTCAGCCCTGCTTCTCTCCTGAAGTAACTAATCTTTAAGAGAATTGTGTTCAAAATATAACTGATTTACAACTGTGAATATCTTTCTGGAGTGCCATATTGCTTCTCTTACACAAGGGGGAAACCTCAGACACTCCTCTGATCTTGAGTCTAGCCCTTAGCCTGTGCCCTCTTTGCCACTGTCTGCTTAAGTTTTGAGCAATCATTTCTCATCACTCTGGCTTTTGTTTTATCCTTATGTTGCTTTTGGTTCCAACCTTCTTATTCACAGAAGTCTTTTCTTCCAACTGTCAGTTTTCAAATGTTTCTCTCTTGTTCTATGGAAACTCTAGTTGCTATAGAGATACCTGATGATTACAGAGGTAGTGACTACCTTTGTTAGAACCTCGGTTGCTATAGCAATGACTGTTCGCTATGGGTTCAATGAAATCTGCTACATGGTTCATGCCCTTTTACACAGCAATACAGCTTGTAAAATCTTCTTTTAATTGTTATACTCAGTAATGAGACTGTGAGCCAAATTCTGTTCTAATTGAAGTCAGTGGGAGTTTCGCCATTAACTTCAGTGAGGTCACAGTTTGATCCTAGATGTCTGTGTACACAGCTAACAAAAGGAATCTACTTTCAGCACACTGGCAGAGTATAGCTTCAATCAGTTGTTCAGTTACTGGATCTGAACCCCATAACAAAGCTTGGATGTCTGTGACTGTATTTTAGTAAAGAATGATGTTTTGTTGAAAGAATGATAGTTTTGTTTTGCTTTTCAAATATTATAGAAACAGTCAATTCTTAGATCAAACCCATCATGTCCTTGGCAGGGTGTGTGTGTTTTCTTTTAAAGAGAAGAACTGAGAAACAAAAATGTTTCCATATTGTTGCTTTGTTGAAATAGTGACAAAGGAGTAAACCTTTCCAAGGAAATATTTTCACATCTAAGAAGGGGTATCCCTACTAAAAATGCTCTTCTTCAAAAGGCCATTATTTCTTGGAAGTCTCACTGATTTTTTAAAATTGTCTTCTTGACATTATGAAAATGATCTCTGAAAAAATGCCATCTAGCCAACTTTGCCTTTGAGCTATTTCTGTTCTATTTAAGGTGTCCTGAAAATAGTTTTAAAGTTGTGGGAATACAATTCAAGTATAAGATGATACTGGAAAGTACTGCATTTGATATATACTTCCATTTGTATTTATTTTGTTAGGCTACACCAAAATTACCATATTATGACTGTTTGAGTCACTTGTTCCTTCATCTGGCAGCCCTTTCAGGAACTCATTACTGTTCTCCTGTTTATCCACTGGTTTTGTGAATCTGAGCTTCTCACTCTGCTGTGAATTTGTGTTAGAAGAGAAGCTCTTCTGATTGATCCCCTCAGTAAGGTTTAGGTTTTGGGCAAGATCATAAAATGTCTGACTTTCATGCTCAAAATAAAAACTCTGATGTGCCTACTTCAACAACTGCTGCAAATTTAAAAACCTGGAAAGTCCTTTCACTTCTACTGTGCATGTTTTGTATAAAAAATCTGCTCATTTTGAGTAGTTCGGAATAGATTCATAGAATACCAGGTTGGAAGGGATCTCAAGGATCATCCAGTGCAGCCTTTCAGGGTAAGAATGTAGTTTAAATGAGATGGCCCAGCACCTTGTCAAGCTGGGCCTTGAAACTCTCCAATGTAGGGGAATCTACCACCTCCCTTGGGAGCTTACTCCAATGTCTAGTAGTTAGAATGGTAAAGAATTAATGAATTCTGACATCCAGTCTGAATGTCCCCAGTAGCAACTTGTATCCATAAATAAAAGCCAGTTATGAAAGTACCTGAAATAACTCTAATTGATCCCTTTCTAAATATCTAGGTCTCAATGACCACGGTGGAGTTTTTTTCATTTGCCAGGGGAAAAGTGTGGAGAAACATTGCTATTATGACAGAAAACACAAAGTCTTTAGTAAATCACACCTTGCATCATTGCATTTTGTATAGATGTCTACTAGAGCCTCTCCAAGGGTACTGTCAGATACATGCAGAACACTAGAAGCTTGTGTGTACTATCATGATTTTTGTGTGCTTACTGTTCTTTAGCATTTTTTGGACCTAGGCCAAGGCTCTGAGGAAATCCAGACTCACTTATCATTCCTCAGATAATTTCCTTAGAATTTGACATTTCTTCTGGCTTCAGCAGGCATTTGTTTCTGCTCTCTAAAGATAAGCTGTGGAAAACACCTAAAATAAATCATGGGGGGAAAAAAAGTCTTTTATGAATTCTGCTCTCCTCTGGTGATCATTCTCATCTGATGATCAGAGTCCATATTAGACATTTGTCTTGATACTAGCCTGTTGAGAAAACCAGTTGTTCTTGCTATTTATACATGCTACTTCTGTCAATAGAGGCTCATGAATTGTTAACAACTGTGCATCATAAATCCTGTGCAGTTATCTTTTGCAATTTCTGATTGATTTAGCATCATAAAATCAGAATGAAAGAATAATTCAGGTTTGAAAGGACTTCTGAGAGTCATCTGGTCCAAACCCTGAGGCAGCTTAGATCAGGCTCCAAACTGCTCAATGCTTTGGCGTTTGGCTTTTTGCTTAACTTCCAGGTAGAGAAGAAAGGAAGGAAACAAGTACTGCGTTCAGATTAAGGTAGCACACACACAAAACCATTTACAACGTAGAGTTGAAAGTCAGAATTTTATACTCAAAGCATTATATAATGACTCCTGCATTTTCTTTCTTCTGTCAGGCTGGTCATGGAATAATGTTAGAACTATTCTTCTTTCCCCCCTCACCCCCCTTTTTTTGGGGGTGTGTGTGTTAATGTAGCACTAATGTGTAAGGAACAAGATTTTCATCAGTAACAGCACTTCTTTTAGCCAGACATTTAAAAATTTCATTGAAAGAAAAACAGCTGTCACAATGAGTTGGTTTACTGTCCTGTCCCTGCTGGAGAACTTGAGTTGAATTCTGAGCTGGGTCACAAATGAAAGAGTAAATTTTTTGTTGGTCGCTGTCTGTGCAGTATCCCCACACTTTCTAGCATATTCAGAATGCTATGAACTCAAAGGTACAGACACGTGTCTTTGCCTCAATAGTGAGATGTTCTGATAGCGCTGCTTGGAAACACTTAATCAGTACTGCTGCATGATGGTTCATTCTGTTAATGCTTCACTTGTTAAAAGCAGATTCTCATCTCTTCTGCATCTGAGGAAATGAAATCACAAATTGGCTCAGTAACAGTGAAATAACTCATTTGCTACCTAATGTGTTATTTTATTAAGCAAACAGTCACAGACACAATTCCCTACTTTAATCCTGCCACACTTCTAATGTTGGTGAATTTTTCCTGCGCCTTTTAGTCGGGACCATGAAACATTTGCATCTGGCAACAGTGATTCCAAAACCTGCAGGTAGACTGCATTAAGCTAACAGAAAACTGACAGGGCTTACAATTATGCCGTCACTAGATCTGCAAAAGCAGAACAGAGCAGGGAAGCAGCACTTGTATGACTGGTTTGTGCCAGATGGCACACCATGTCAGAAAAATCTATTTGAGTCTTTGTGTTCTTGCATGACAACCAGCAGATTGTCAGCTGAAGTAAAATACAGAAAGTATGTGATTTAACTGACTCTGCCTATGTAGGAACTGATTCAGAACCAGAGGATGAAACTATTGAAGTTTTTACTTGATGAGGCCATTTCCTTTTTCCTTCTCTTTCTCACACATTATGTATCAGTGATTGATAAGGACTGCTGCAAAACTTCCTCTGAAATGGGAATGATTTGTGAGCTTGAAAGACATGTAATTTTAATAAAAATAACACTCTATAATACTGCTTCTCAAACCCATGAACTCAGATTCCTACCAATAAGTTTCTCTGGACTGCAAATTGCAAAATACAGCTCTGTTAATTTTCATGTTTGTGTGCTAGAAACCATATATTTTCAGACTGTGATCTTGAAGTCAAATTTCAGACAGAAAATCAGACTGAAGTTGTTTATCCAAAGAAGTTTACAGATTAATTCCAGAGCAGTCTGGAGACTCCTAACAGCATGGCAAGTAAGCTCCAACCTTTCAGTTAACTTTTCAGGTTCTGGCACCGACTTTCAGTCAGTGACAAAACATCAGGTAGTGTACTCACAGAACTGTTTGAGAATACTCACAATCGGGTCTATAGGGAGGATAACAAAGTAGCTTACTGTCTTTCTCCCCCTGCAGCACAGCTTGCTTGGTTGCCTGCTCTTTGTTACTCCATCTCATAATGTGGTGCTCAGATTGTTCATTACCATTACGGCTGCACCCTTGTAGAGTTCTGAGAAAGCCTTACTTTGGGTTCAACGAAAGCTTCTTGAACTCAAGATGTTTCAAATTAAATACTTCAGAATTAATAAATGACCACTGTTCGAACTATAGAACCAGCAACATATTATATTGGTTTCTGTGAACTACTCCTTTTTCAACCAAAACTGGTGAAAATCAAGTTTGAAATAAATGAGATAAAGTGCCACCTTAATTGCATGCCTTACTTCTTCCTGTGCTTTAATTTGGAATTAAAAAAAACAAAAAAAAAAAAAAAATAGGCAGACTGCTGCTTTCCAGGAATTATGAGGCACTTTTTTTATTTTTTTTTTTTTAAATGTTGCTTAAAACCATTTCCCTTTGTCCTGTTGATAGCATATGCTGGGATTGGTTGTGATAGAGTAAACTTTCTTCAAAGTAGCTAGTATAGGGCTGTGTTTTGGAGTTGTGCTGGAGTCAGCATTGATGATAGAGATTTTTGTTATTGCTGAGCAGCGCTTACACAGAGTCAGGGCCTTTTCTGCTTCTCACACCACTCCACCAGCAAGTTGTATGGGGGGTGTACAAAACATTGGGAGGGGATGCAGCTGGGACAGCTGACCCCAGCTAACCGAAGGGATATTCCACACTGTCTGTCATGCTCGGCATATAATGCTGGGAGCAAAAGAAGGAAGAGGGGTTGTTCAGAGTTAATGACATTTGTCTTCTCAAGGCACCATTACACATGACACCTGAATACATGCTTGCTGATGGGAAGTGGTGAATTATTTAATTTGCTTTGCATATTGCACAGCTTTTGCTTCATCTTTTGCACTGTCTTTATCCCAACCTATGAGTTTTCTCAATTTTACTCTTCAGATTCTGCCATCCTACCAAGGGAGAAGTGAGTGGTAGTATTAAACCATTACAATCCTTCAGCTCTTCCCAGAACCTTCTCCAGTTCTAGTTTACATAGTTTGATATAGCAGATAACAGGACCAGCAGAGTGAACCCTAACACAGGATTTTAATGCTTTTGACCCTTGTCTATACAAAGTAGTATTCTATTTCTACAAGTAATATTGGAGATTTCAATTTTACTTCTGAAGTTTCTGTGTTATGTTTTCCTCATATTTAAAGCAGGGATAACATAAAACACTTCTCTCACAAAGTTGTTAAAATTAATGGGATTGTTTTACTAACACAAGGAACACACTTTGTACTTCCTCTGCCTGCTGGAAGGAGACACCAGGATAGCAGAAGGCCTACTGGAACACAAGCCCCATTTATACAGCCCTCCTGGAAGGGTTGGCAAGGGAAGGAAAGTTCTTCATAACTATTGCCTAGAATTAATATTTTTTTTTAAAAAAAGTATTGATAATAAGGACATTTTCTTAAAAAATCACTGGAAAATCTTCTCATCTTTTGTACCTGACAAAACAGTAGGGAAGGGACTTCCTTGTGTTACCTTTTGTGCAGTAATTCCTGATAGCAAAAGATCACACTTACACCTAAGGTTTTATCTAATCTTCAGCAATTCTAAGGCGGAAACTGAAAGACTAAATAGATTTTAAGTTATAGATAGGCTTCACGTGACATTAGATGTAGAGCTTTCAAAATGCTGTGTGTTTTTTGTTTGTTTGTTTGTTTGTTTTCAGGTTAAACACATTCAAATTGAAAGAAGAGACATTGTTATCTTTAAGGTCTACATGCAACAGCAATGAAAAGCAAGCAGCTGCTGTAGTGGACCAGTTACCATAGCAATGGATTCCCACAGTCACTTAGAGATTCATTTATAATAATAATAGTGGCAACTTTTGCTTTCTTCTTTACTAAAGCTAACAGCACTCATGCAATCTCCTCTATTACAGATTTTCACTGTTTACAGTGAGAAAACTTCATTAACAGATGGACAGGGACCACCTAAAGTAATTTTTTTTTTGTTTGGGTTGTTTAGTTAGTTAGTTAGTTATTCCAGCTTTCACTCCAAGCAGGAATTAGCATTGTACATAGTCAATAAAACCACAAATTTCCTGCAGTAGTTCATTGGTTAAAGGAGGACACTCCCTTTCACTTCTCAGATTGCAGATTTTTTCCAGAACCACAATACTGATCTCATTTTGCTGGACAGTAAGTAGTGCAACCTAGTAAAATAGATTTTTGAATCTGCAGAAGGCAGCACACAGAACAGAGGTTATGATACATGTCCTCAGACCACGGCAGGGTCAATCCCTCTTGGTCTCTAAGATGACTGGGAAAGATGGCTGGCTGGATAGATGGTTTACACAGCTCAGCCACATATACAGACTTTTTCTGGCAAGAGATCAGACCTGAAAGATGTCTGAGGACATCTCAGGCATGCCCACTGCAGCCCTTGCTGGGACACAGGTTTGTGAGTTATGTGCAGGCAGCCTGTCTGATGCACGCCAACAGAAATATGTAAACTCTGGATTATAAAGCTGCAGAACTTAGAACTTTTCTTCCTGGCACATCTTTCAGACTTGATGAGTTAAAGTAACAATTACCCTTGTTTTGAAAGTGGCAAGGTGATTCTGCGATTGAATCTGGCAATAAGTCTCTAGACAATTAAAAAACCCCAAACAAACCAAAACCAAGTAACAACAACAACCAAAAAGAAGAAGAAAAAACAACCAACACCAACCAACCAAAAAACTAAAAGGGGGATGCTCCCAGCTCCGGTTTAGCAGTACATGCAAAGATTTTGAGATGGACATCATCTTAGACAGATGCTCATTCTGTCTTTTGAAATGGAAGAGCCCAGAGTGAAGTGCCCCTAGTAAACCAGAGTCTGCTATCAGACCTCAACACAGAATTGCTGGATTATCTGGTGAAGTTCTAGGTGGTGGTTTGCTTTCTCATTATGAAAAGGCCTTGATCTGTCAAACTCTTCTTTCAAATCAATATATTAGATAACGTTGTGTAACACACTTCTGTAGCTGTACAGTGTGTGACTTTCATAAAGTCTCTTGATGTCACTGAAAATAGCAGGAATACATAATGTCCACTTATATTAAAGGTCTATACATAATTCCACCACAACATTGTTATGGGAGATAGGAAAAATACACATATGGAGTCAGCAATAATATGAGACTCAGCTGCTGAGCTAATGAAAAGAAGCCATCTGTAACTAGACTAACCTGCTATACATCTAAGAACTTCATGCACTTGCACTCTGCTGATGGTCTGTATTTTCCTTAGAGTCACTGGAATCTTTGAATTATATTATCATACATAATTAAATCTTCACAGGATAACTACTGTGGTTTATTCTGAAGCTTAGTCAGTGTTTAGAGAGACTAGTTGTTTAGCTTAAATAAGTTTTGAATAGAATGAATCACTCAGAACTATACTGAGATTTAGTATAGTGTTTGTTTAGCTTAGATAAGGAGGGTACAAGCATCAACAGCAGCTGCAGGATAACGGCCTGCCACAAGCTGGTGAAGGAACCCAACAGTCAGATCACAGGCACCTCTGAACCAAAGGGTGAATGAAAAGCATGTAAAGATCACATGAAGATAGAATGCAGAGCCTGTAAAAATGCCCAGGGATTTCAGCTGGCTGAACATCAACAAGCAGCGTGCTCAGGTGGCCAAGAAGGCAAGTGCAATCCTGGCTTGTATAAGGAATAGTGTGATCAGTAGGACCAGGGAAGTGATTTTACCCCTCTAGGCAGCAGGGGTGAGGCTGCATCTGGAGTACTGTGTTCAGTTTTGGGCCCCTCACTACAAGAAGGACACTGAAATACTAGAGCGTGTTGAAAGAAGGGCAACAAAGCTGGTGAAGAGTCTAGAGAGCAAGTGGTGGAGTTCCCATCCCTGGAGGAATCATGTAGCCCTACTGCTTAGGGATATTGCTTAGTAAAGGACTTGTCAGTGTTAGGCTAATGATTGGACTCAATGATCTTAAAATGATCTTTCCAATCTATGCAATTCTGTAATTCTGTTTTTATACATATGTCACGACACAGTACATAAGTATATGCTAATGTGAAAAGACAAATGTACTGCATATACAAAGGACTTAAATTTGGAAACAGCTAGAAATTATCCAGTCTGCTACACTTCTTCCCCTGACAATCACATCTCTACTGTACTTTTGTGACTGAACAAGCAGTAAACTTGTGACACTGCAGTATTGAAATAATTAGGAATTTTGGGTTTTTTTTTTCCCCTTTCTTTTTCCACCTCTTCTTTGTTTTACAGATTGGTTCTTAAGCCATGGCCAGCAAGAGAGACAGAGAAATCTGAGAAAATATTCTGCACATTCTTCGTTCAGCTGACTAGATGGCTACAACCTTTAGGTTCTGCCCTCCAGATGTGGAATGGGATGAATGCATTTCAACGGTTCAGATATAGTGGTCCCACAATAAAACTGAGACATTAAGAAGCACATGTACTGCCTATGCCATCACTGGAACTTAAAACTGGAAGATTCATGCTCTGGCCCCCAGCGAACGGAACGAGTTTGTGCAGCTACATGTATTGTGCGGAGTTGTATGAGGTACTTTGCACTAATCTCAGTTCTGTACTTTTTCCTAGTGAAAAGCACCGCAAGCCCCACGCGAAAGGCAGGATTGCAGCCCCGGCGCGCTGCCGGACGCCAGCGCAGACAGGCCACGTTTTGCCCACCATGCCAAGTCCCACGGAGCCTGGGCGTCCCGGGCACTCTCTGGGTACACGACAGGCGAGGCAGCGCGGCGCACGTCAGCAAGCAACCGCTTAGCGGCAGGGCTGAGCTGCGCTGCCGCCGGTACCGCCGTGCCAGGCGATAGCGGCGTAACCTCGGCGACAACACTTGGGAGTGTGCAGCGCTATGAGGCGAGGGCTGCGGCGAACCGTGAGAGGCGGCCCGGTCCTCGCGGGATACGGAAACCGCACTGCCAGCAACACGGTGGCATCTTGCCGGCCGCCCAGCACTGCTAGCACAGGCCAGCTGTAGGCAGGCCCTATGCCGCTGCCAGCTGGTGAGTGCCCCTGCCCAGGGGCGAAAGGCAGACAACATGGCGTCCACAGCTACGGACCCCACTACTCCCTATCCAGCCCGCACGACTCCTATGCGGGGCAAGGGTGAGCAATGGGTAAGCGCCCCCAGCGGCTCGTCGCCCCGCGATCGCCCCTTCTTCGGAGCGCGTGCACGGAGGGACAGCCCTACCTACTCCCTAAGCCCCGCCCCCACCGTCACCACCCCTCGCGCGCAGCCCCCGCCACTCCAAGGGGGCGGGGCGAGCGCCGCAGCACCGCATCACGTGCAACCAACCACGGCGGCCGCCGCCACTCTCGCGGGGCCACGCCCTCCGGGTGGGTGGGGCCAGTGGCGGGAGGCGGGGACTCCCCGAGAGGGTCGGACGGCTCGTGCCCACCTCCGCAGTGACGGCGGGGGCAGCGGCGGCGGAGCCCCGCCTGCGGGGGCGGGGCCGGGGCCGGCGGGGTTGCTGGAACCTCCCCCTCCCCGCCCCTCCCCCTCCCCGCCGTCCCCTCTGTAACTTGGCTGCCTTTTATCGGGCTGAGCGGTGAGGCGGAGAGTTTATTGGTGCCGGAGCTGCGGCGCGGCCGGGGCGGGGAGCGACCGCGGCTGAGGGCGGGGGTGGGGGGCCTCGGCCCGGGACGATGCTGCGGCTGGTGTCGCTGAAGTTGGGGCGGCTGTACCGCTACGTGAAGCTGGCGGTGTTGGGCAGCCTGGCGGCGGCGCTGGTGCTGAACACGCACTCACTGCTGGCCTCGCTGCAGCGCAACGAGCTGTCGGAGCGGCGCTTCTTGCAGCTCAATAAGTGCCCGGCCTGCTGGGGCACCAGCTGGTGCCGCAAGTTCCTCAACGGGCAGCTGCGGCTGGAGAGCTGGGGCCGCCTCCGCCTTTTCGACTTCTTTAACGTCAAGAACGTGTACTTCGCGCGTTACGGGGAGCCCCGCGAGGGCACCCGCCGCGTCGTCCTCAAGCGCCTGGGCTCCGCGCAGGAGCTTGCCGACATCGACACTAAGATCTGCCGCCGGGCTACCGGCAGGGGCCGCTGCGATCTCCTCCAGGCCCTGCACGCGACTGAGTTCGCCAGCCTCAACGGCGACGTGCGGCTCCTCACCCCCGACGCCGTGGAGGGCTGGTCGGACCTGGTGCACTGCCCTTCGCAGCGCCTGCTCGACCGCCTGGTCCGCCGCTACGCCGAGACCAAGGATTCGGGCAGCTTCCTGCTGCGTAACCTGAAGGACTCGGAGCGTATGCAGCTCCTCATCACCCTCGCCTTCAACCCCGAACCGCTGGTGCTGCAGGTGAGCAAAGCGCGCCTGCCCCCGTCTGCTCTCCTTGATGCTGCGTGGCCAAGTAGTGGCCGGAGGGGTCCTTTTGGAAGCCTTGTGCCGCGCAAGCGTCCTCTGTGTCCCTTCCTCGTCCCCTCCCTGGCCGTGGCTGGGTTGTTTTTTGCCGCCGCGCCGGGCGCACACAGCTGCCTGCGGGCTGGGGATTACAAGGAGAGAGGGAGAGCAAGGATAGGGGAGGACTCCCGGGAAGCGGGCCCCAGAAATAGCAGCGAGACCCTGGGCCCTCCGGATCTTTGCCCTAACAGTGACTCCTATGTAAAGATACCCTGAGGAAGGGGTCTTCACTCAGGGCAGGGGGTTATCTTTATCTCATTCAGTCTCATAGTTTTTCTTCCTCAAAGACTTCGCACATTAGGTTCCTGGTTAGCCTTCTTCCTCGGTGCCATAGGACTTTAACTCGTTCTCCACCCTTCTTGCCTTTCACATCTAGCTTTTCTGTTCAGCAGCGAGCGGTGAAAGCAAGCAGCTGTTCCACAGGAAACATGGTGGGGTGGCTTGCTGCAAGGTAGATAGGTGCTTTCAGGTGGATTTATACCTTTCTTACAGTCAAGTGTTAGGCTTTAATCTGTGGTATCTCCCGTAACGTATGGATTCCTAGGCAGCTCTGGGAATCCGGTGGTTAGTTTCTCGGAGTGTAGTTTAGTAGATAGGGGGCAGAGAGTCTACTATGATGTTACTGTGCTTTCCTTGTTAAAAAGCAACTCGTTTGATATCGAGTTCTTACGTGAACTATGTCCCGGCTTTGTTTTTCTGTTGGTAAAACTCATAAATAGCTATTTTGTAGACGGAAAATGGAGTACCCAATAAATGAACAGTATTCGTTTTTCAGCGGTTGCATATTTAGTATTCTTTCATTAGGAGGACTGGTTATGTACACAGACCAGAAGTGTGTGCTTTAACGTGTTAAGTAAACTTTTACGTGAAAGATTGGTAAGAAACTGTTTTATTCTGTGGCACCACTTAGTTGCTTCTGTAGGATATCTGTTTAGATTGGGAGTATTGTATTTTGGCTCTTGACGCCGTTGAGAGAACTCCCAAGTATGCCTTTAGTGTGTAACTTCAGGCTCGGAATTGTGTCACCTAACCACAGAGCCCTCCTTGATAAAAAGAGTATTTTCAAGTGTATTTCAGAGCATCACTAAATGATTACTAACATTTGCTGTTTAGTGAGAGGCTAAGAAATATCTACTGCTCAGAAAGCAGTGCTGCAAGCTTTATCCTCCAGCAAATTCAGATTAATTTCTAGAGAATGTGTTTATGAACTCTACTTAATTAAAAATATGGGTTTGGGTAGTATGTTTTCTGCCATTTAGCCTCTTTGTATACAGCTCTTGGGTTTGGTTTTCAAAGTAAGTTTCCAGTTCACTTCTTAGTGGACTGAGGGTACAGTATGTCTCTTACATTTTGCTTTAAAATTGCTCCATAGGGTGGTGAAAAAGGAAACTCAAGTAAGAAAATCCAAACTGCTTTGCCTGAGTATATTTGGAAGGTCTTTGAAAATTGATTTGTTTGAGCTGCATTTCATACAACTTCCAGTTTTTGGTTTTGAACGTTGGTTCCAGCGTACTGAGCATGGACCTAGATGTCCAGAAAAAGTTCTGTACACTTCTTAATTTGTGGAGCCAATAAATTCTTTGCAGACAAAGGATATGGCACTGTTACAGTATTTACTATTGTGGGGTGGATCAAAGGCAGTGGCCAATACTGGTTGATTTAAGTGCCTTGATTCCTGTCAGCTTCTTAAATAAGCTGTGGATGATCCCTGAGGCTATTAAGCAAATCTGTTGAAGAGATGAAAATCTTTGGACATGAACTTAACCAGCACTTTGCTTGCCGTTTATCGTAGTGAAGGTACAGCTGAGAGCAAAGCAGGTCATATTGGTGGGAAATAAGGCAGTCTTTACCAGTCCAGAATGTTGTAAAGTTCAGTCACCCCTTATCAGATCAAAAGTGTTTTGCAAAACCTTGTAAATGTTGTTGAATGGGTACATCTTGGAAAAATATTTCTGGGGAACTTCCGGCCAGCTTTGTGTGTTCAAACACTCTTAATGTGTTCTCCATTTTAGGGTACAGCCGGGGGCGGGGTGAGGCTAGTCTGTAGGTGTTACTCTATCACCTGGTGACCCTTCCCAAGCAGAGAAAGGGGATTGGGAAAAGGAGGGGAGACCCATGGGCTGAAAGGAAAACAGATTTAACGAAACAGCCCAACTAATACAAATGCCATTATAGAGTATACAGAGTTATAATCTGCTTAGCAAGTGTACAGCAATTTCAACAAATGAGAAGGGAGTTCTTAGGTGTAGTATAGTAAATGAGCCCCTCCAGGGATGAGGAGAAGAAAGAGGAGCAGTATCAGGAGCGAACTTCTGCTTTTGTACCGAGTGTGATGCTCATGGTCTGGGATACACCTATGAACCAACTCAGGTCAGCTGTCCTGGCTGACTCAGAAATGCTGATGGCCAGAATCCCAGCCCTGAAGCCTGGGATTCTGACCCAGCAAAACCAGAACAGCTTCTGCATTGTTGATGAGGACAGATATTGGGATGGAAATGAGATGTGGAGCTGTGTTCTAAAATTCATCTGCTTCCAGGAAAGAAAACCTGTGTGATGTGTGAATAGACTTTAAATATTTAAAGAAATAATGCATTTAGCCAGTGATGTCTGTCATCAAAAGGCACAAGGGAAAACATTGCTATGTTTTTCTCTGAAGCTTTTCATGAAACACTATTGCGACTGTTTATAACACCATTGTGAGTAACACTTTTGATTCAGAAGCAGAAATACCTCTAAACTGCGTCCAGTGCTTTGAAGTTCTGTGGTGTTTAGTTAAGTTATAGGAACAGTCAGATGTAAATCATCACGGATTTTAAGCCCCCGTCTTTGACTTACAATAGAGAAGTTACTGTAGTAATTTACTAGGGCTAGTAATTTGTGGATTATAAGACTTTTTATTAGTGATACCAGGGATTTTAGCTTGGAGCCTCTTTGGGGTATGGATTATTCCTAAAGTGGTGTTGTTTACAAGCTGCATATTGTCACAACTGACTTAAAGCTTTTGCTGTAGGAAGTTATCATGTAGTGGTTTAACCCATAGCACAGTACACTTCTGTTACAAGTCTCTATAAACAGTAACAAAAGAGCACAGATTGCTGAATTAATGCATGGGTTGTGTAAGTTGCTTACTGTAATCCTAAATATTTGTATTTTAAAATAGCTCTCCTTTTAACCTTCTTTATCCATATTTGTTAAATGGCTGCTGAGGTGTACTTAGTGAAAACATCAGTTTCTCTTGCCATTTTACTTCATGAGATTAAAAAAAAATATACTATTTTTACTTCTGCAGAATCTTGCAAAGCTAGTCAATAATTCTCTCACATTTTTGGATCTAAATTCACATTTGAATGAAACAACATATATACAATTTGTTACATCTAAAGCAATGTTCTATATAAACATGAACAGCTTCTTTGGACAAAAGGAAGAACAAACCTTGCTGCTGCTCCTCTCAACTCATGTAATAGAAAACAGTATTTTAAATAGGAATCACTTGGAGGATAGGTTATGTGCATGTGTGCATCCAGCATTTGCAAAGATAGGCTGCCCAAAGTTGCCTTGTGAAGAAATAGCAACATTTTTTAAATAAGTAGGATTACAGACTGAGTGCAGTGTAAATACTCACATCTTGCAGAATTCAAAGAAACAGAATGGATAAAACCAGATCTGTCCTCACCCTAAGACTTTTTATAAACCACCCACCTTCTAGTTTGTCTTGTAAAAATAACTGTAGGGGAGAAACTTTTGTTTGTTTTTAACTGTGGCATGCATTCAAATAATGGTTGTTACTCAGCTTTATGAAATAATATGATTAATTTTTATCCTATCTTGCAACTGCAAACATAAGCTTACCGTTCCTGAACTAAAAATGGTTGCTGCCTATTGCTGTATTCCCTAGAATTAAGTGTTGTTCAGTCTTTGACTTTTACACAAATTCTAATTTTTTCCTTTCCCCCATCATTTCTGAACAAGATTTTTTTTTTTTTTTCCCCTCAAACTGAAGTATTTAAACAGAAAGATTTGGGGAAATAGCTAAGCTTTCTCTAGACATACTTCTTGTTTACTGTAGAGCTCCTTCACTGATCACTATTAGACTCCTGGTTTCCTATTTAGAGTGACTGTGGCAGCCTCTTACCAGTTTTTTGAGCTGCTGTCTCTGAATCTGTAGCTGCTACTCTGTGAGCCATGGTATGCAACCACACATTGTCCCACAAAGCCTGTGGCAAAGTTTAAAATTTAGTAATTAAACACCACAAAACCTGAAAATCAGTTACAGTGGAAAACAAGGCAAAGTAGAGAATTCCTTGTTTTAGGAGCTGGGGAAACTACAGTATAACTCACTGCTGCTCAAGTAGGAAATTGTTTCCAAGTAAGAAAATGATGGTTTTCAGTGAAGTGGTTGTGTTTATCCTAAAATCATCTGAGAAGACAGCTAGGTAAAAAGACAGTTTCCATCTGTCCTGACATAACTGAGATAGAGGTTCTGTAAACTGTTGTCAGCAGTGCACCCAGAGGTGGTCTCAATCTGCCTTTTGTGCTGGCTGCTGTATTGATCAACAGCACTGCCAAGATGCACTGTTGAAATGACTGGATTTGCTTTGTTTTCAAAGTGAGCTTAAAGTTTTAATGTGAACTTTGGTATTAAAAGAAAAGTAAATAAAATGCCTGTAAGTAAGCTGTGTTTTTCAAAGTTCTATAGAAGATACCCAGAGTGCATTAATGCAATCATGTCTTGAGCTGTAGCTTTTACCAGCCTGTTTAAATAGAGATTTTTCAAAAATGATGGTGAATGTTTGCATCTTACATGTAAATTACAAGTCTCAAGTACTTTTGTTTTGCTGATTCTAAGAAAAATTCCAATAGTTGTTGTGGAAAAGAGCAGTATTTCTGCATTTTTTTAATAGATTGTGTAAATCACTGCCCTTCCCTCAGATATGTATTTGCTTTCTAAGTACTTCACTTTAAGGGCTTTTTTTCTTCTCACAGCTTCTGATCACTGTTATTCCATGTGGAAAAAACCAACCCAAACCAACAGCTGTATCTGTATTCCTAGTATAATTACACTGCATGAACAGTCTGTTGCCACATAACCTAAAATTCTTTTGGTTTGTCTTAATGTCATCATTGGGGTTTCTCTTTGGTTTTGTTATTGGAAGAACAGTAATTGACATCTGCTGAACACATACAAAAACATCAACTGTGATCTCTTTTTGAAGCAATTTCTGGTGCTGGTTTTACTCAAAGTAGCAATTTAGCAAAATATTTCACAGTATTATTTTATTGTGCCACATATCACTCAATAAATAGTAAATGGGAAGAATTTCTTGCCTGAGATTTCTTTCTTTTTTTATTATATGTGCTGTTCTAGTTGTGGGTTGTTTTCTCTAAATACATTATTGAAAGGCCTAACAGTTTTCATGTTTGACTCTTTTTAAACTTGATTACTCAGTTTGGTGTTTCTGATTCATAATTCCTTTGCTAAACATCAAGTAGAGGATTTAAGATAGTTACCTGCACTACCTGGTAAGTCCTCTAATAGATTTGTAGTATTTAAGTCCTGGCTCATCGTTACTGCCATTTTGACATACTGAGTAGTGTTTAGTGTGTAGCATTTTAAAATGCCAAATGTTTTCTTCTGATCTTTAAAACCTTGTATGAGATCAGTTTTCATAACTTTGTCACTAGTTGTCCTTATCTCCAGTTGCTTTGAGGCTTTTGATTATCTGCAGTTGCACACTATTTTTTTCATTTTAAAGATTCACTGTAATCTGCTGCAGATGATTATAAATCTTGACTTCCTGCCTCCCCTCAAATTATTTCTGTGTAGTTGGAATTATTTTTTTTATTGCTTTAAAGATTTTTTTTTTCTTTTTTGTATTAAACATACACATGACTTTAGCACTTGTAGAAACATTCCTTATTTATGGATATACAGATATCTGCCTTAAAAGTCTTTTTTACACAAACCGGTTGACTGATATCTGTAGAAAAGACAATCCAGAAAGCAAAGGATTTAAATTTTAAAGTGAGGCTTTAGTCTGTCTTGCTTCCTGTTTTACTTATTTCTAAATATTGTGGAGGAAGGAGGTGAATTTGTTGTCCCTGAATTTCCATTCTACACATTTTTAGAAAGCAATCACTATCACTTCTCTTGAATTAAAATTGAGTTGACTCCTATTAGAAGAACATTCCACTAATTTGTACTGAAAAATTCAAAAGTTGCTTCTTGCATGGGTATGCATGTTAGGCCAAAACTGTCTCATGCTTGTCATGCCACCATATTTAATTGTGTTCCTTAAATGGTCAAAACTGCTTTCATCCTTCTTTCTGCTGAAACTTTTCCTGAAGTGAAAACATGAGGAATGTTTTAGAATAGTCTAGAAATTCTTGAAGTTGTTGTGGGGTATGTACTACGGTGAGTGAGTGTCTTTAGAGGCTACCCAGAAACTGTCATACTGCAGTAGAATTCCTCTTGATAAATTGTAACTCTCAGCAGTTCTCAGTAACAAAAAAAGCTATCCCACATTCTAAACCTTGAAATACTGGTGTTGTCCTTTGCTTCTGTTATGCCTGATATGGAGAGGGAGCTATGGTTTTACTTCCCTGAAGTGAGTAATTGAGGCTTTGTCTTCCTTAACTTTACAACTTAACTTTTTCAGAAATAAGAGTATGCCATCTCTGCTAGGGCCTTCTTTATGGTGATATACTCCAAGCTCATAATGATGAGAAATAGATGGTGTTTGCTTTCATGTGATGTGAACTTAATTAAAAAGCTACTGTGAAGTACAAACTAATATGTAAAGGTAAAAAACAATGTAGCATTCATTTTTTTGTTACAGTAGCTCCGGCATTTAATCATTAATTTGGAGAAATTACAGATCTCTCATAACAGTGTAAAATACAAATTTTATAGTACAAGGGTTCAACCTGATTATTAAGCAACTTCTGAGTAGAATTATCTATGTATTTTGATCCTATAGTGTGTCAGTTAACCCTGGTATGTACCCCTTACTGGCATGGATTGCACGTGGGAACTGGCTGAAATGCAATAGAACTGAACAAAAGTAAAATCAAATTACTTTCAACAGTAACTCTAATATTTGGAATACTCAATGAAATCCACACTCAGTATGTATTTCTGTGGGAATTTTAGTTCATTGTCAACTGGCTTGGCATATAGTTGAAAATGAAATTATTTTCATTATACTCACTAGCATCCACAAATACTTTTGAATACATACCTTCTAGAATGGAGATCAGTTCCTGATCAAAGAAGGCATCTCTGTTAAGACCATGGAATTTAACAGTCTTTGATTTTAAAAATTCAACTGTAAAATCACATCTCCAGCTCTTTGTGCTTCCAAAGCTTCACTTATTTGCCTTGGTGACTGGTAGAACTGCCTACTTCAGTTTACACTGCAGAATCATGTGTGCTCTGTGAGAAAGAGCAACGTTTTTTTCTTTTTGAAGAGTACACATTATTTAAATTCTATTTGCCAGACCAAGTTCTGCCTGCACAAACGCAGTTTAGCAGGATGATTTTAGCATAGGTGTCACAGAGTGTGATTTTTGCCATGCTGGTCTTCAGAGTCAGAAGTTCCCACTCTATTTTGCATGTGGGGTTTTTTGGTAGCTTTTGTTGGGGTTGTTTTTGTTTGTTAGTTTGGAGGTTTTTTGTGTGTGTGGTTTGGATTTTTTTATCATCCAAAGTTGGTATTAACATGTAGTATCTTCTGAGTAGTTTTGAAAATGAAAAGCTTTGTTTGGACTTGTTAGGAAGAATTATATGCTTGGTGATAATTGATAAACCTTTTTTTTTTTTTAAACTGTTAATTCAAAGGGGATTAGTGTTGTTGGAGATTACAGTAGACCATATCAGTTTGTGAGCCTTCACTGCATGATCTAATTCACAGCTCTGAACATTCAAAAGTAATGATAGATTTGTAGATCTTCTCATGTTTAGACAGAAATACACTGCACTGGTTAGGCCGCACCTCGAGTACCTTGTCCAGTTCTGGGCCCCTCAGTTTAGGAAGGATGTTGACTTGCTGGAACGTGTCCAGAGAAGGGCAACGAAGTTGGTGAGGGGGTTGGAACACAAGCCCTATGAGGAAAGGCTGAGGCAGCTGGGGTTGCTTAGCCTGAAGAAGAGGAGACTGAGGGGTGACCTTATTGCTGTCTACAACTACCTGAAGGGAGGTTGTAGCCAGGTAGAGGTTGGTCTCTTCTCCCAGGCAGCCAGTACCAGAACAAGAGGACACAGTCTCAGGCTGCGCCAGGGCAGGTTTAGGCTGGCTGTTAGGAAGACGTTTTATACAGAGAGAGTGATTCCCCATTGGAATGGGCTGCCCATGGAGGTGGTGGAGTCACCTTCATTGGAGGTGTTCAGGAGGAGACTTGATGGGGTGCTTGGTGCCATGGTTTAGTTGTTTAGGTGGGTTGGATTGGTTGATGGGTTGGACGTGATGATCTTGAAGGTCTCTTTCAACCTGGTGTATTGTATTGTAAGACAAATTCACTTGATAGTGTTTTATGCTTCAGTGCAATGAAAAATTCATCTTACTAATTCTCAACATACTGAGAATACAGTTTGCTGGGTTGTTTTGAAGACATAAACACAGTATGATTCTTCCAGGAACAAAATGTCCATTGTCCAGTTGGCAGGGTTTGTTTAGGTTTTAAGCCTTGCTGAGAGAGATACTGGGTAGCTACACCAATTAGGGCAACTGAATTATATTCTGATGTATTTGTTACTGGGAATGGAGATAGCAGAAGTTTTTGTCATTATTACTATTGTCCATCTTTCTGTTAGAAGAATATGCTTATTCCTCTGTGCAAAGAGAAAGATCACTTTAGCGAGGGAAAACTTAAGCTACCTGTTCATAGTTTTACATATGCATCACTGTGTTTTGAAACACTTCAGAAAGCTTAATTGTCTATGGTTTCCATGGCATTTTTCTGTATATTCACGGATAAAATGTGAGTGAATACATCAGAATTACAGATTCTTTTGTCAGATGTTTTCAGTTTTGAACAGGACCTTAGTTTTAATGTTAATTATCAAATGCACATTTTCAAGTCCTCAAATAACATAGTCAAGGACAAAATTGCCTAATTAAATATTTATACTAATTTGATAATTAAAAAACTAAAATCACACAGTATCACAGAACACTGGGGGTTGGAGGGGACCTCAAAAGACCATCTAGTCCAACCCCCTGTCAGACCAGGATCACCTAGAGTAGGTAACACAGGAATGTGTTCAGGCAGGCTTTGAATGTCTCCAGAGGAGATCCCACAACGTCTGGGCAGCACGTTCCAGTGTTCTGTCACACTCACAGGGAAAATTGGTTTCCTTATGTTCATGTGGTATCTTCTCTGCTCCAGCTTACACCTGTTGCCCCTTGTCCTGTCATTGGACCTGGATCTGTCCTCCTGACACTCGTCCTTCACATATTTATTTACATTAATGAGGTCACCCCTCAGTCTCCTCCAAGCTAAAGAGACACAGCTCCCTTAGCCTTGCCTCATAAGGGAGATGTTCCACTCCATCATTGTGGTTTTTTGCTGGGCTCTCTCAAGCAGTTCCCTGAGGTCCCTTTTGAACTGAGGAGCCTAGAACTGGACACAGTATTCCAGATGCAGCCTCACCATGGCAGAGTAGAGGAGGAGAACCTCTCTGGACCTACTAACCACACCCCTTCTAAGACACAATGATGTTACACATCGCAGAAATCTGAGACTTTGGGCAGCTGTCTACCAAGCTTTTAGTTTCTAAATGCAACTTGTTCATGGAAAATTTGTTTAATGACCATGTGTTCCTGTCATATTGGATTTCAAGATGTCAATGAATAAAGTAAGTACTCATGTTAGCTGCAATCCCATCTACAAAGGTGTGTTCAAAATAAAATAGTACAAAGTTACAGATCTCTGCTTACCAAGATGACAGATCTGCACTTCAATTAATATTCTTGTCAGATTCACCAAGTGGATATGAAACTGCTGAATGAGGCACTTGTGCATATTTTTATCCCCTTCTTCGGCTGCTGACTTGGGTAATGAAGTGTATATGTGGTTGTTAACATGCCAGTTGGAGGTGAGCCAAAGCAGAGATGTTTGTACATGTGCAGATGTTGGCAGGATTCCCTGCTTTCCTGTTGTCAAAAGATCTTTTTATTGCCACAGTGTTATAAATATATCTCTTCCAGTGCGCTGTGCAGCTATTCTACTAGTAATGTTTGGGATGTTCACTTAATAAACCAGATTGCTCATGGAATTTCCTGTGTATAATGAAATAAGTGTACACAAGGCAGGAAGTACAATAGGTGTGTTTTGAAGATCAGTGTACCATTGTGACAAACACTGTGCTTTGAAAATACCTGCTACTACTGGAAAGCAAAAGTCCTTTTAACTCCTTTCCTTTCTTCTGCACCTAGCTATTTGGGCCTTCTCCTTCTATTTGTCAGTACTATCATGATGTGGTGGATCATGGATCAGGCTACTGATAAAACTGAACACCAGCCAGTCGAGTACTAACTGCATTCCTTTCCTAATGATATGAAGGGAGGGATTGAAATGACTGTGCTTGATGGTTTGGAAGGGATGGATACCTTCACATGCAAAAGTAGCACAGCCTTTGCCAGATTTCACTGTGGTTGGATTTGTATTTGGAAAGGGAGGCCAAGGCATTAAGCAGTGCAGAACTAGAATATAGGAGTAAGTGGAAAAGGTGGTCCAAAGTTATCCCAAAATAGAAACATTTAGGCATGACATCTGTCACAGTTGAATATATTGCATTGTGTGCTGATAAAGTCCTGTAATAAGAAAATGTTATGCACATTTGGTGAAATTTGCTCCAATTAAAGATGTAAACTTGTATTTATAATACATGGATAAAGTGAACTTGCATGGGTATACACATTTGGACTTCCCTGATAGGAAGCTGTATGGCTTTTTCCTGAGAGGTAGTGGTAGGCAATATTTTGAAATGTATATATGCCACTTGATCCCACTCACTGGACGGAAATACTGGGTTTTTTTTCCTGCATAGAATTCTCTGGGGGTTATGCCTTAACACCAGCTCCTTGTTGCTTCTTTTTGAGTGAAATGACACATTCCCTTGTAAAGAACTAGCTTCATTTGATGAACAACAGACATAAAATCTCATTTTGGTGGTTATTGATGCCACAGGCATGAATTTTTCTTTTGGTGGTAGAGTGGGGAACACTGAATTACTGTATACTTTCTTTTCGGGAAGGTTATTTTGCCAAGAACACCAACAAAAGAGCACACCACAAAGCCCCAAACAAACAAAACCCCTCCACCCACCCAGCAGCAACCAAAAAAATCTCAAACCAAAAGTGCAGCCAACTTCTTAACTGTGGAATATTGTCACTTGACTTGCCCTGAACTTGTGGATATTTTTCCTACATACCACCTTCATTTATTGCCTGGGTCCATTCTCCTGGCACTTGTCCTTCACAAGTCATAAGGTCACCCCTCCAGGCTAAAGAGACCCAACTGCCTTAGGCTTTCCACCCCCTTAATCATTGTGGCTCTGCACAGGACTCTTTCAAGCAGTTTCCTGAGGGGCCTAGAGCTGGACACAATATTCCAGAGGGGGCCTCACCAGGGTAGAGTACAGGAGGAGGAGAATTTCTTTCAACCTACTAGCCACACCTCTGCTAATACACTCCAACATGCCATTGGTCTTCTTGTCCACAAGGGCACATTGTTGGCTCATGGTCATCCTGCTGTCCACCAGGACTCCCAGATCCTTTTCCCTACCACTGCGCTCTTAACTTCAGCCTTCAACTTGTACTGGTCTATGGAGTTTTTCTTTCCCACATGCAAGTCTCTGCACTTGTCCTTGTTGGATTTTACGCAGTTTCTCTCTGCCCAGTTCTCCAGCCTGTCCAGGTCTCACTGAATAGCAGCTTAATCTTCAGGTGTCAGCTACTCCTTCCAGTTTGGTATCATCAACAGGTGCCCTTGGTTCCTTTATCCAGGTCATTGCTGAATATATTGAATGGTACTGGTCCCGGTAGTGGCCCCTGAGGAACTCCACTAGATACAGGTCTCCAATTAGACTCTGTCCCATTGACCACAAGTCTCTGACTTTTTTTCCTTCAACCAGTTCTCAATCCACCTCACTAATTGATCATACAGACCATACTTCCTCAGTTTGGCTGTGAGGATGCTGTGGGAGATGGTGTCAAATGCTTTCCTGAGATCAAGATAAACCACATCCACTGCACTACCACCATCTATCCACCAGATAATGTCCTCTTAGAAGGCTATCCAGTTGGTTGAATATGACTTTCCTTTGGTAAAATCATGCTGCCTGCTCCCAGTGACCTTATCCTTGATCTGGAGATCAAGGAGGAGATGTTGCTTCATCACCTTTCCAGGGATGAAGATGAGGCTGACCAGTCTGTAGTTACTTGGGTCCTTCTCCTTGTCCTTTTTGGAGGCTGGAATGACATTTGCTTTCCTCCAGACTTGAGGCAACTCTGCTGTTCTCCAAGGCTTACCAAAGATGATGGAGAGTGGCCTAGCAATGATTTCTGCCAGCTCCCTCATCACCCACAGGTACATCTCATTAGGACTCATGGATTTATGGGTGTCCAGATTGCTTAACTGATCCCTGACCCAGCCCTCATCAACCAAGGCAAACTCCTCCTTTATCCTGACTTGGTCTGGGGCTCCTGAGAATGGTCTATAGCAGTACAGACAGACAAATAGTATGGTGTCATTGCTTGATAATATATTAACCTCAAGCCCATCAAATTAATTGTGTCATCCTCAGGACCGTATTGGCCTACGTGGTTAGATCAGACAATGAAAATAGAGTAGAAGTTCAAATACTTGGCAGTGTAAAAGCTGTGAAGCTATTCTGTGGGTCTCATGTCTTTTTTTTGCTGCTGTTTTTTTAAATGCTCGTAGCATGTTATTACTTTTCAGTCTCTTGTGCTAACCTCCAAGAAAGCTACTGTTTGAGACAGATTTTACTTCTGAGAAAAATGTGATGTGGATTTATGTAATAAAGTATGTACATAGCAATTCAGTGGTAGATTGTTAAGGGGGTAAGATTTCTTTTTTACTTTAGTCTGTGACCCTGTCTGGGAGAGATCTTCAAATGAGAGTATCCTTGAAGGAATCCAATCAAGTGGTAAAAAATGGGAAGGGAGGGAGTGTTGAAAAGAAGGAGGTGTAATTTTTAAACATTTCTATGTTATTAGAAAATTGGTATGAAACATATCAGATGCAAAGTTGTGTTGGTGGGAGTATACTTTCCTTAGTGCAACAGATGTGTATAAAATACCAATGGAAAAAGAGGGTGGAGTCATACATATATATGGAAGCAGAAGTTCTCAGAGAGAGAGTGATTGCCCATTGGAATGGGCTGCCCGGGGAGGTGGTGGAGTCACCATCACTGGAGGTATATAGGAGGCGACTTGATGGGATGCTTGGTGCCATGGTTTAGTTGATTAGATGGTGTTGGATGATGGGTTGGACGTGATGATCTCGGTCTCTTCAACCTGGTTTATTCTATTCTATTCTAATATGTGGAAAGCTAGATAGAGGCTGTGTATTATTTCAATTCCCCCAACTCTTTACTAGTCCAGCAGGGCCTCTTGCTCACACAAGTATTTTTTTGTTTTGTTTTTCCTTTCAAAACTTCGAATGATGCAAATGTAGTGTCGGTGGGTATTTACAGGTGCCTTTTTGTAAGTTTTATTGAGCAGCATTTTAAAATCTCAGCTGGTTTGTATTAATGAGAACTCTAAAAAAATCTTTTTTACGTGCAGAGTTTTCCATCGGATGAAGGTTGGCCATTTGCAAAGTACTTAGGAGCGTGCGGAAGAATGGTGGCTGTCAATTATGTTGGAGAAGAGCTGTGGAGTTACTTCAATGCACCGTGGGAGAAACGAGTGGACCTGGCCTGGCAATTAATGGAAATAGCTGAACAGCTGACAAATAATGACTTTGAATTTGCACTCTACCTCCTTGATGTCAGCTTTGACAACTTTGCAGTTGGACCAAGAGATGGGAAGGTTATCATTGTAGATGCCGAAAATGTTCTGGTAGCAGACAAAAGGTTAATCAGACAGAGTAAGTGTCTCCTTTCTCTCCCCTGCCCCCACAGATTTCCAGCTTCTTCCTCTTCAAGCGCAATATTTAAAGTACATGTAGTTACTAAATACCCATTTTGGCTACTTTATAACTAGGCTACTAATTAACAAGCTAATTAACTTTCTTCAGCAATGAGGCCACTAATTAACTTACCAATTTGTCAATTTCATGAAGTGTTGAGTTTACCTGAACTTAATTTACACATACTTTTAATCTCTGTAAGCCTGCTTAAATGGAGAGGTGGAAGGGGGAGGAAAGGGTTTGGATGTTGAAAGGATTTGTACAGCAGGGTGGACAGATACAGACAGATGGGTTTACTGACTAGTCTGCCTTAGCAAAGAGATTTCTGTCATTTTTTCCAGACATCTGTAAGGATGGAAGTCTTGGCATTCTGTTTTCTGTGAATGATAAAACAGTCTCTTTCTGCTCACTTCACCTTAATTACACAGTCTGTCTGTGGTTTTGTTGTTCATGTTGGTGCTCTGTAATAATGGAACTGAAGGAATGGGTAATTTTAGTGCTGTTTCCAAAGGAGAAGAGTGAAAAATCAATCATCTTTCTGTCATCTGTAAAAGCTCAAAGCAATGGCAGCAGGAGAGATGTTTGACGAAGTGGCATTACATGGGTTTACATTCCTTTTGAGTTTGTAAATAAAACTTTGCAGACCTAGGAGCTAGAGACATGGAACATGAAATCCTAGATTCTGCAGAAGTTCATGGCAATAGGCCAAGTGATTCCAGTTTGCCTTGGGTGAATGGAGGGGTTTTTTTTTAAGCTTTGCAAACAGACTTCATATGCTGAACTGCAGAATTAAATTAACTTGAGGACTTCAAGACTCTGCTTTATGACCATGCACTTTTCTACAAGAAAGTGTGTTTGGGGGATTTTTATTTATTTATTTTTTGGTGGTGTGTGGGTTTATGGTTTGGGTTTGTTTTTGTTTTGGGGTGGTTTTTTTTGGTTGTTGGTTTTTTCTTTTTTTTTTTTTTTTTTCTCTTGTTTGTTTGGTTTTGCTTGTGTGGTGGCTTGGGGTTTTTTTTGTGTGTATTAGTTTTTTAATGTGTTCTCAAGGGTCCTAGATTAAAATTAGCTGACCCTACTAAGAAAGTCTTTTCAGTGTATTGGATATCCAGTACATTTACTTCAGTGCATATGGGCCACACAAACTTTCTTGTTTTCTATTAGTTTTTCCTTCTTCTTTTCTTTGATTTTTGGAATATATCTGAATTGCAAGTGAGCTCTAAAGAATCTGATATGCAAATGCAATAGGATCCTGCAAGTAGATTCTTGCAGGAGCTGAATGCTGAAAGTGTGATGCTTACATCTGTTGTCTAGTTCTCAAACTAATTGGGATCTAACCAGGATTTTGCTGTGAGATCTGTATTCTAACAACTAATCGAGAGCACAGAAAACAAATGGGGACACAAAGTTCTCAGTCATTGTATGAACTTGATATTTAATACTGACTTCATTAGTATTCTGGAAAGTTTCATTGAACAATCTCTGCCTAGAGTAATTAATTCACGAATATGTACGTTCTGTCCAGTTGTGTCTGTGTGGGATCTCACAGCTGAGTTTGCAGGAGTCCTTTTTACCTATTCTCCTTTGTTGCTGACTTTTTCCCTTTTTGAGTCTGCTGTTCATTGTGCAAATTTTGTATCACATTCTTACAGCTTCAGAAGTCATCCTTTGGTACCCTTTTTTTCTAGATGGGCTTGCAGTGCACAGTGAATGGGTTGACGCAATAGTTAGCTCAGAGACTAAATTTTTCTTTTGGCATTGTGGTGCTAAAAGAGATCTACAAAACTACAAGACTCCATGATAAGGACGTCTTCTTGAAGCTGGTAGTAGTCTAGAAACTTAAGATGGAAAGTTTTTTAAGAAGGACAAATAAGAGCTCAGGATATCTCACGTTAAGTAACCTTTTGCATATTTCTTTTGTATAAAATACTTATATCTAAGTCATGTTTTAAGTCAGAAGTTTGTAACAGGGCCACTAATTACACCTTCACATTTTGACAATTTTTGTATGTAAAGAAGAGTTTATACACATACATAAATGCCATTTGTTTTGTTGGGCTTTTTTTCTTTTGTCAAAGATTATATGTAATGCATCTGCTTTTTTAATATATGCTTCTTAGTAACCACAGTGTCTGAAATAAGAAGTTGGAAGATACTGTTTCAGAAGTTTAAGGCAATTACTTTACAATATGGAGCTTTTTTGTTCACTGGTAGACCACTTCACCATGTTAGTTCTCAGGGCAGCTGGAGAAATCAAATCTATGCTGCTAGAGCGAACCACGTTGCTTGCTTTTCTCTCCACTTCAATGGTGGATCCTTCTCTTGCATTTGTTTGTGCTACATTTTTTTTTCCTCTAGGCACTTGTGCGAATGTAGATTTCATGTGTTTGATTTCATGTGTTCAGTGGGCTGTTTTTTCTGCTTCCTTCTCTTTGCTATCCATTTCACCCGCTTTCTTTTTCCCCTATTGTTTGTATTGCTGTGACCATTTCAGCACAAGGGGAAATCAAACTGTCAGACGCAAGCTTAAGCTGGAATGTTTAGGAGTTCATCTAAACAAAGTTGGTTTCTAGTTTTAAGTATTACCAGTTTGCTGTGTATTGATCTTCTGATTGTATTCATATGTGTGTTCTTTTATACTCTCTCACTTTATTTTTATTTTCTTTTTACTGTCTCCTTACATTTCACAGATAAACCTGAAAACTGGGATGTGTGGTATGAAAGCAAATTTGATGACTGTGACAAAGAGGCTTGTCTGTCCTTCTCAAAGGAGATTCTGTGTGCTCGTGTCACTGTGGACCACAATTACTACGCTATTTGTCAGAACCTTTTATCAAGACATGCCACGTGGCGTGGCACTTCTGGAGGACTACTTCATGACCCCCAGCTGAAATTGCCAAAGATGGCCGACTTGAGGCCTTGCTGGACGAGTGTGCCAACCCAAAGAAGCGCTATGGTAGATTCCAAGCTGCAAAAGAGCTGCGTGAATACCTTGCACAATTGAGTAGCAATGTGAGGTAGTCCACAGCGAAAATTCTTTGCAAGGCTGGCTGAAACACTATTGCAAAAACACTAAAAAATGAAAGTTTGAACTTAACATATTAAAAAGAGAACACAATAAAAACCACAACTACTTTATCTTTTTTTTTTTCCTAAATACCATAAAAATATGTAATTTTATGGTGTTAAAATGTTTGTTTGCAAACAGACAAGGTACTTACTGAATTAAAACTTGAGCAACTATTGACTCTTCTCTTTAACTGCATAAAAGGGAGTAGGTCAAAAAAGACTGTGATAGCTTAATTGACAGCTTGTGTGTCAGAGTACTTTACATAAAACTGCATTAGTGTCACAGTTTTGTGAAGCTGATGTTCTTACTTGGAAAGTCAAGTTTTAGACTGATGGCCTGTTTTAAAGGCCTTTTTTCCTGACATTTTCTCATTTTTGTGTTTGTTTAAACACCTTGAAGTGGCATTTACATCCAGGTAAATCTAGCTGTCTGCATTGTTTCAAATTTAACAAGCTTTCATGTTAATACTGTGCAGTACATTCCTGTGGTGAGTGCAGGATTCCCGAGGTTACTGTCCAATTTTAAGGGGTTTTACACTGTATTTTACTATGCTTAGACATTGTGTTTTGTTTTGTTTTAGGATTGTCATGAACTCAAATGTCATTTGAACTAACATTCTTTTGATGTCTTTTGTAGTTCTGACATTGGAAATATTACTTAATGTAATTATTGTACAAAACCTTTACCCTTCATGCAAGTATATATACATGACTGGTTTTAGCAGGAAATCATGGTATGAACAAACTCTTTCTTTTAATGGAGATAGTTTAAGAATTGGAGAGAGACTACAATAAAAGGATTTATATTAACACTGAAATTTGGGATAGAAGCTTGTCTGAAAAATACAAATTCACCAGACCAATGTAGTTAAGCATAAACCAAAGAAAATAGTTTTGTTTATTAGTTTCTAAACAAATAGTGGAGAAAAAATGCTGTTCTGCAGTGAAGCTAATAATTCTCAAAGTTCAAATATCGGTGGTCCTTTATTACTCTTTGAAGAACTTATAAACCTATATGCTTATGCTAGAAACAACCCTTAATATGAATAATAATGTCTTGAAAGTTAGTTCAGTTAACATCATTCCAATTCTGTTGAATTCAAGTGTAGTGGAGTTTATAGAATATTAATTTGATTTACCAGCTAAATTGATTAAACTGTATTCAGTCTAGACTCCTTTTCTTGAACTGTTTGACTATTCCCAGTGCAATTAAAATAGAAGTTACAGTTTTTATAAAAACCTTAGTTACTGCTGCAAGAATTCACTTCAAAGCTTGCTACTATTGTTTTTTTTAACAGCTAGTCTAATGCTTCATTTTTCTGAAGTCTTACTCATAAAAAGATAACTCTTAGGCAATGTATGCATATTGCTTCTTGTAACAGTAATGAAGGAAACTAATACTGTTTTATGAACACATCAAAAAAATGTTCAAGCTAAATAGAATTCTGAGCAAGGTAGCATGTGCTACTTTGAAGAGCAAAGTTAGTATGCCTCTCATACTATGTCAAAAGACCAGTGGAAACTCTTACCAAATTGCTGCAAGTGCATGGTGAGGAAAATGGCAAACTCACTGACTGCCCCTTCTTTCTGAAAGCTCAAAAAGTGGAGCCATATAAAGATGCTTGGTGCTTTTTGGTTTCTTAGATTGAGGCTATTTTAGAATTCAGAATTCTCACCTTAAGCCATCTTTGTCTATGTAGTTCCTAATTTGCTTCCAATCCTTTGTCTTGCTTTCTGAAGTTCGAGTGCCCAATACAGATTGCAGTTTTCATTTCTCCCCTTGTTTGAAACCAGTTTGACATGCTTGCTCTGTCAGAACAGTACATTTTTCATCAAAATCTACTTATTTGAAGAAAATAGACATACTCTCAGACTAGGTAACACTATCCTGCTATAAAAGCCTTGATTTATCACTAAAGTTGATGGGTTTTGTTGGTGGGGTTTTGGTTTTTTGTTTGCCTGTTTATTTGAGTTTTAGGGTTTGGTTTTTTTGTTTGTTCTTTGTTTTTTAACATCTACCACATTTCCCAATGACTCTGTGGAGTATGATTGTTAATGTTGTGAAGAAACAAGCACTGCCAGTTTTGGTTACTACTCAAGGCAGTTCTGTAAATATCAGAATGTCCTATCAGGTCTGGTCTGAGGTTTCTTTCCCTCAGAAGTGAGTTACTAAAGCTGATTACAAAAGGAATTTGGAACTTAGAAAAACCTAACCAAACAAAATCAAACCACCCCCAAACACCCCACCCCCAAACAAAACAACAACAAAAAAACACTACAGGGAAAACATTGTGGAGAGCAATAATCTTGTTCTGTTTGCACCTATCAGATATTTATTGTACAATAACAATTTATATTTTTAGTCATTGCCCATTATGATTGATGAACACAGTGAAATATTTTTGAATGAATTGTTTGGGGCTTGTATGTGCATTACAGTTGTCTTTTTGTACTGTAAGTTACTGTTTGAAATATTTTATCAAGACTGTCTTCCTGTGCCTTTATATTACAAGTTGTTTCTGCAACTTCTAATGATATTAATAAAGAATACTTTAAGAACCTCACCTCGCACTCTTTCAGCTCAGTAAGTCTGTTAAGATTGATTTAGTCTAGGATACATTAAAATATGCACAGAACTAGTTCATAGTATCATAGTATCAGTCAGGGTTGGAAGGGACCACAAGGATCATCTAGTTCCAACCCCACTGCCATGGGCAGGGACACCCCACACTAGAACAGGCCGGCCAGAGCCTCATCCAGCCTGGTCTTAAACACCACCAGGGATGGGGCCTCAACCACCTCCCTGGACAACCCATTCCATGCCTTCACCACTCTCATGGTGAAGAACTTCCTCCTCATGTCCAGCCTGAATCTCCCCACCTCCAGCTTCATTCCATTCTCCCTAGTCCTATCACTACCTGATATCCTAAGAAGTCCCTCCCCAGCCTTCTTGTAGGCCCCCTTCAGATACTGGAAGGCCACAATGAGTTCTTGTGGTGTTGCAGAATTCACTATTGTCAAAACTTACATGGCACCCCTCTGCCTACCCCCACCCCCTTTATTCTTTCTAGTAGACTGTTCTGAAGTGTGGAATATTTTTGGTGACTTGTGAGGAGGACTTACGGCTTGACCATGATTTTTAAGAATATATATTTCTGTTCTATTAACTGAAAGAGAATATTTCCAAATTAAACAAGTTGATACTGTCTGTATTTTTAAAGAAACTTAATTTTCCCTTGGTTTTGGAGTAATTTATATTGCTAGTACCACTGTGTCTACAGTACAGTATTATAGCAGTTAATGTAATATAAATGCATAATGACTTGTGATTTTTTTTTTTTCTCCTTTATTCTAGATTTTTGAGTGAGGCTTTGCATTTGAAACTAAGTTCTGCACTTACACTGGAGCATATGTTCCATTTATACTTCCTGAGCCTGTGGAAATAATAGGAGCAATGTCTCAAAAATGCTTTAATTAATTTTTTTAGCTGCCCTCCTGCTGCCTCATCTTACATCTCTCTGAACTGCAAACATGCAGAGTGAAACTTGTAAACTTTCCAGTGTGCCTTAGATGTCAAGATCATTATGATTTTAAGAACAAACTAACATGAATGCTTGCTGCATCGTTTCTTTGAACAGCTTCCAGAGTATAGCATAGCCTGATCCTCGAAATTCAAGGCATGGTATGTCAGGTACTTTCTTATGAGGTGCATTTTCTTAATTGTGTTTTCTACTCCGATTTATCACAGACTAGATTAAATGTAATTTGCTCTTCTGTTATTTGTCTATGTTTATTGAAGCCTGTGGTTTAGAGATTGGTCTGTGAAACCTCTGTAAAATGTATGTGTCTAGAACATCAGAAATTTACAGAGAAGTATATTGTCAGTTTGAGGATTTGGTGTACAGCCTCCTTAAACTGCTTTTGAAGTTCCTTATGGTTTCTTTTTGTCTCATAGTGTTTCAAAATCCAGTCCATCAAATGCAAATTTCATTACTGTTGATATAATTTATTTTTTTGTAACTTTAACTTGCAGTATACAGATCTGCTAATTTGTTTGATAGTCTTTATGTGACTAGTTCACTCACTTTACTGTTAGTATCACTGCAACTTCTGCTTTAACTATCTGCTGTTTTTTGTTTCCTTCTTTCCAGATCATGTTCAAAGATGTACAGCTAGTTTAAGCAGATCTTTATCATCTCCTAGTTTCATTTTAGGGTGTTTTAATTTTTTTTTCCTATGCTGATTTGTCACTTTCTTTTTAGTGTGACTCTCCACATCTTGGTTTGCCTGGGGTTCTTTAAGGCATCAAATTGTTTTTACATTTCACATTGAGTTTTATGAACACATTCCACTATTCAGCCAGGCAAATGTGGTTTTGGTAGTCTGACTTGTACTGTACACTACACTAATGAGCTTTTGCTAGATGCAGAAAGGCCCTGTGGCTGCTAGATGCCTTTGTCGAGTGTGAATGTAATCTTAGGACAATGAAAAGTGTTTTTCTGGCAGCAGCTGTTGCCATGCTGGAAAGAGGAGAATATACATGTTCTGTGTGGTTGAAAAGCTGAACACATTTCAGGAGCATTGGTAATGAGCATTTGCTATCATTACTGACTTGCATGTTCAGGTCAGAGCAGTTCTGACTTCAGAAGAAAGCTATCTATGGCCATTTTCTCTATATTTGGTGGGTTAACTCCAGCCTCCTGAGAACAGAAATGTGAAAGAAGAATATACTTCAAAGCAAAAGATACTTTAATATACCTCATGTGTTCACACAGAAGAGTGTTTTGGGGTTTGTGTTGGTTACACATAGCTTGTCTACTAGTCAGACACTTTAAAGACACGTCTTTCTATTCTGAGCATGAGGCTTTAGTGCATGTTTAACTTTTACTACAGATTCTAATTTTGATATTATTAGTGGAGGGTTAGAGCATCTGTTTAATGTGCCCTTGTTACAGCTACGGATTCCTTGTATCTTTTGATAGGAATGGGATTTTCAGAATGTTGTGCATTTGTATTTTGTACTTTTTTTTTCTCCATATATAGTTCTGAAACTCGTCAAAATAGTTGAGCAGCTGATTTCTTTGCTGCCAACCATTAATGCAGTTTAGTTTTGGCTTGATAGTTCTCATCATCTTTGGTTGTTCAAACTACACTAGGAATGTCTGGGTTTCTGTAAAATCTAGCAGTTCTCAGTGTGCAGCTATGTCACTGATATATTTTCCTTAAAAGAAAACTCGAAGTTTTCTTATCTTGTGGGTTTTTTAGCAGTTTCTTATGTTAAATTTTTTCCTTGCTGTTACAAATCAACTCCTAGTTCCACTGTGGGAAGAAGAGGCTATCTCCATCTGGATAGAGCACCAAGAAATAATAATCAGAATTCTGATGAAATAAAATGACAGAGGAATATTTTGAACTTGCTGACTTTAGTGCCTTACAGTACAAAATTACTATGCCACTAATGGGATTAATTATTTCACTTTTAGAATATCAAGAGCAGTTCTAGCTGTTTACATAGATACACTCATTTTAAAAACTGTATTTTGAGATGGTTGAGTCTAACATGCTTGTTGCTTGCTTTCCCAAGGGTACATTTAGAGCTCTGGCAGAAAGCAGATGTAGTTGTCAACAACTTTTAAGAATTGCTGTCTTTAAGGGAGCTCTTTCTTTATCAACAGACAGCACACTTGAGTGAGCGAGCAGAGAATATTTGTACGGTCAGTGCACAAAGTTACAGGAAGATGGCAAAGCATACCTTGGGTTTTAGCTTCTTGAAACTCATCTCCCCCTTGATAGCTCGTTCTGATACAGACCATTAATCAGTATATTTTAAAAAGAAACTCCCTTAATCTGCTTACTGTTTTAGAAAAGCTATACATGTGAACACCTGACCTTTCCGGTTTGTTTGTTTGGGTTTTTTCCCCACTAAGTCTGGCAGCTGTCAGTTTGTTTTGGAGGAAGACGAGACTTGAAAAAGGATAGAAAAACATGCTGCTTTCTCAGACTACAGCCTTACATTCTTTGACTTACTTGGTGTTGATTCTGTGTGGTGGTGGTGGTGATGTTTTGTTTAAGAAATTCCTAGTTTGCAAAGGAGGAGAGCTTGACAGGGAAGACAAACATTTTAATAGCTATCTCTTCAGCTGTTCACCTTCTAGCCCTTCTCAGCTGTACGTACTGCTACAGTTCCCCCTAGTCTTTTTTGCAGATGCTGTCATCTAGTCCATTAAAATGTCTAATTTTTTAAAATTACTTGGAATGCTGTTGTTGTTTTCCAAAGTTGTTATGCAAAACTTTCTATTGAGTTATTAGCATCTTTGTCAGAGGTGGCATTTTGTCTCTGACAAATAGTAACATTATGTATACATATGATATTAAATGATGCGTTTCTTATCCTGTTTATTTTTAGCATAGGCACAGTTACAATAGAAACTGATTGGATTTGTTCTCTACCAACACTGTATTTTTACTTAATGGGCAGCCGAGAACAGGTTTAAGGTCATCTCATTCCCTCATCCTTTCAGGATGGTGAGAACTGGCTAAAGAGAAAATGGCTGAAGCATTCAGGAAGCATTCACTGAGTATGAGAAATTGTGCTCTATTATAAAAGTATGGAGCAACATCTAGTTTTACATGGCATCTACTTGCTTTTATGTACATCTGCCCCATGACCAAATAAGCGTGTTATTAAAATCCTTTTTTAACCATGTTTTTGGGAATTTCTTTACTTTTGGACACAGCTACCTGAATTTATAAAGGCTTGTGTATATGAATGCATTATTCAGGTACTTTAGGAGCAAGTGCAATAGGAAGAAAACAAAAATTTAGCATGTTTGTCCCTTAGCCATAGCCATACTTTGACTGGTATTGCCTTCTGCTGTGTCTGCTAGTACAAGGTTATACCTATCCTACTGAGTAGTTCAGTGCAGCTGGGGCTTCTCAGCAAGCAGTACAAAGCCTTTACCTCTTCACTGCATGAATGTCAGATTTTGATACAGCATAAATTGAGACATCTCCTTGACTGAAAGTCTTCAGTATGTTTATGCTCAATTAGGAATTTTAACTGTGTCTGTTAGTGCTTGGAATACTTTTGTCATGCACGTGAGTAAGAGGTTTTTCTGCAAGGAACTTGATTTAGGTGCATCAACACTGCTCTACAACAAACCCAATGCCTGGAAGTGGGAAGAGGATTAAGAGATGAACTTCAATCTGTTGAGTTCTCTGAAACAAAATATTAATGTAAATCAACACTAGTAGCTAATTATGTTCTTTACTCAGCAGGATGAGGACTGTGCATTGACTGAGCTACCTCTGTGCCTATGTTTATAATTGATGTTTATAATTGATTGCTTACAGAATACACCAGGTTGGAAAAGACCTTCAAGATTGTCAAGTCCAGCCTATCACCCAACACCATCTAATCAACTAAACCATGGCACTAAGTGTCTCATCCAGTCTTATTTGAACACAAGCCCTATGAGGAGAGGCTGAGGGAGCTGGGGTTGTTTAGCCTAGAGAAGAGGAGGCTCAGGGGCGACCTCATTGCTCTCTACAACTACCTGAAAGGTGGTTGTAGCCAGGAAGGGGTTGGCCTCTTCTCCCTAGCAACCAGCACCAGAACAAGGGGACACAGTCTCAGGCTGCAACAGGGGAAGTTTAGGCTCGAGGTGAGGAGAAAGTTCTTCACCGAGAGAGTGATTTGTCGTTGGAATGGGCTGCCTCGGGAGGTGGTTGAGTCGCCGTCCCTGGAGGCGTTCAAGAGGGGACTGGATGTAGCACTTGGTGCCATGGTCTAGTTGTGAGGTTTGTGGTTACAGGTTGGACTTGATGATCTTCGAGGTCTCTTCCAACCTTGGTAATACTGTGATACTGTGATACTTTCAGTGATGGTGACTTCACCACCTCCCTGGGCAGCCCATTCCAATGGCCAGTTGCTTTCTGTGAAGAATTTCTTCAAATGTCATATTAAAATGTTACCTATATACACAAGTGTCTGTACATACAGACACATTTTACTTCCATAAAAACTGAAATTTGTACACACATCTATACAGGTATGAACGTAGGTATCTTTAGCATAAAGTTGCTATCGCAAAATTCTGACTGAACCTCCAAGTTCTTGACCTAAGACATGTTTCACTTAATGGTAATATTTTACTTCTGAATGGTCTGAACTTTATTTCCTTGCTTTGCTGTCTTTACATAAGTAACTTTGATCAACAGATCTGATGTTTTAAAATCATAAAGACTCCTCTTATGCTGATGTTAATCCATGATTAGCTATTGTTTGAAACAGACTGTTATCTTTCTATTCTTATGTTAAGTCACTCTTAAGTTTTTTGATTTCTAATGTGAAAGGCTAGATGTTAGGAAGAAATTCTTCACAGAAAGAGTGATTGGCCACTGGAATGGGCTGCCAAGGGAGGTGGTGGAGTCACCATCACTGGAGGTGTTTAAGAAGAGACTAGATGAGGCACTTCGTGCTATGGTTTAGTTGATTAGATGGTGCTGGTTAATGGGTTGGACTTGATGATCTCGAGGGTCTTTTCCAACCTTGTTTATTCTATTCCTATTCCTATTCCTATTCCTATTCCTATTCCTATTCCTATTCCTATTCCTATTCCTATTCCTATTCCTATTCCTATTCCTATTCCTATTCCTATTCCTATTCCACTCTATTCTATTCTACTTCTGTTCTGTTCTATTCTGTTCTATTCTAACTGATCTTGCATGCCACTGTTCTCTTTCTGGTTTAGTACCTTACTCATAAGGAACTGGAAGTTCTGATTGTTTTGGTAATTATTAAGGTGTGTATGTTTTCTGGATTTGGAATTCTAGTCTTGCAGACTTAGATATTTTGTCAGTGAGGTAAGAGGACATTGCAACCTTGACTTTTAGATGTTCAGTGGGCCTCAGCAGAGACCATTGTAGGAATTCTGAAATACACCTACAGGGGCTTATCTCTTGCTATACACTGTATGCAGAACTGAGGCAGACCATTTCTTTTAATGCCTGGATGTTGGAAGCATGAAAATATTCCTGTGTATTGGAACAATTGGAATGTTTCCCACCCCTTCAAGGCTAAAATCTTGTGAATAGGAGAAAATACTTTCTTGTAGGTGATTTTTAGATCTGTTGGGTGGGGGGTTGGTGGCGGCTTTGTTTGTTTGTTTTGGGGCGTGGGGGGGGGTTGGTTTTGCTTTGATTTTGTTTGGGTTTTTTTGTGGGGGGTGTTGTTCTGCATTGCTTTATTCTTGTCTGGAGTTTGATTACATTTCGTGAGATGTATCTATTATGCTGCTTTTATAATGTTGAAGTCTCAAAAAAGTAACTTTTTAGACATTTATATTGGTGCTTTAAGTAGGCTTTTTGTGATTTTAAGATGGTAGAGTTCTTATCTAAGCAGTGAGCTATTCTGTTGACTAATCTGCTGTTGCTGTGTATCAAATGGCTTGGGTATGTTGGGTTTGTGCTAGTAAGCATTCAGCTTTTGTATAGCTCACACCGCAGATCATGTAAGCTACCATGTCATGCCAGGGTTATGTCATGATCGTGACTAGTAGGCAACTTGACCATCCAAGAATGGGAAAAAAAGAAATACATGCACTGTACAAATGGAAAATTTCCTCTTTTTTATTTTTTTCCTCTCTTTTTTTTTTTTTTTTTTTCTTTTCTGATTGAGAAAACAGAGCAGGTTTTTAGAATTGTTAAGAAGGACAGGTGTGGTGGAGTAGGAAGGTTCCCCCACACACACAAAAGAATCCACAGGTTTTTTATTCTATAGGTTTTTGCAGGATACATAAAAATTGACATTTAATAAAATGTTCTTTGTGAATATGATATAATGATACTAATGATTATTATGCTATATATTAATAGTATTTAGTAGATAGCAGGTAGTAAAATATTAATCTAGATGCTCTTTTAGTAGTGCTTGAATAAGGGTATATTGTGTTGTGTATTGCCATATAATTTTGCTAATACCCAAGAAAGTCACCAAGATAATGCACAGCAGCTGCTTAGTGGTTCCACACTTCCACACGTATCTGTGAAATTGTAGTACTCTTCTAGTTTTTCTATTTAATGATCTTGCCTCAAGAGGCCTGTGTGACCTGTGTAATCTCATATGACCATGTCTCTTCTTTTCCTCCTCAATCCTCTTTGAAAATGTGATTATATAGAGAGGTGTCAGTCTATGTAAAAATTATACCCGAATTCTAACTTGTAATTTCAACTGGGTAAGCTACTACAAGTGTAAATGTCCTCTTCAGATTCACTGAAGGAATTCACATGATGGAAATGTAACCTTATATGGTTATTTATGCCATCAGCTTTTAAAGCAGCTTTCAAAGCTTTTAAAAAAGCTAGCTCAGATTACTGAAGTATTTAGAGATGTGGGAGATAAGGGTTTAAAGGAGAACTGTAGATGACGAGAAATACTGGCATGAGCACAGTGGGGACATTAAGAACAGCTCTGATCAGAGCTGTGAAAAGTACCATCTCAGAATGCCTGAAGTCTAAAACTTTGCATGTTCTTAGAAGCTGCTGCGGTACAAATTTAAGTCAGACATTGGCAAGTTGCTCACAGGGTAGAGATGCCTTCTGCAGAAGCACTTTGCCTTGATAATGATGTCCCTTTCAAAGGGCAGGGAAAAGAGCCTCATAAAACATTTTTCATCTGCTTGCACTTTGTGGTCTTAAACATTGAAGATTATTATTTTCTGTTATTATTTCTCTCCTGGGTTAACACAGCCTGCTGTCATAAGCTCCCCTGCCACTAACAGGGTTTGTGGGGGAAAGTGGCCTGGGAGGCAGAGTTGTTCGTTGAGATAAGGACAATTTACTACTTTAGTGCAGGGATATCAAATTATACAAAACAGGAAAGAAAAAAGTACTGACACAAGCAGCAGACCAATGGAACTTGAACCCCACTGTGAACTGCACAAACCTGAGCAGGCATTGCTCAGGTCTTTTATGTATTTTTTTTCCCTCCTTTGGCAGCTGTTGTCTGGGCGAGGAGCAAAGGTGATTTTATCTTTGTTGATTCACATCAAGAGAGACAAGATTTAGTGTTTTGCAGGTGTATTCCTTACAATCAGAATTCATAGGGAAGAGGTGATGTGTTCTGTCTCTAGTGTTGGGGATGTGTTAAAAATTGCATTAACAGTATGATATCTAACTGATAAATGCTTTCTAAGTGTGTATGGTGATTTAGGAAGCATTGCTATAAGATGAATATAGTTACTTAGGTTAGAGAAAGTGGGCTAATTTGAAAGCATGCCATAGCACTGGGGTGTAAATCAGTCTTCTCTTACTTCACATGCATTGTAGTATTGCAGGGAGAGTGAACCATATTAAAAAAAAATTAAAATCCACACAGTGGAAAGTCATCCAGAGGGAAAAGATTATGTTTAGAAGAGCTTTTGTTCCCAGTGAGCTATATGTGGTAATTTACATCTGGTATACAGTGATATCTGCATACTGAATTGCAGGAAGAGCAGGTATTGGGGGTGGAGGGATCTGTTTTTAAGATATATTTGTGCTCAATATTTAGCAAAAAGAAAAGAAATGTAATTAGAAGACCATGAACCAGGGTATGATTTGTTTCTTCCAAAGGAGAAACAATGAGAGGAGGATGTCTGCTGAAATAGAGTCTCAGTCCAGGCAGCTGAGAGAGATCCAAGGAAGGAAATCTGTTCAGTAGCTCATAATTGTCCTGAGCTCCAGGTAGATGTTGATCTTTTATTCCACCAGTTTCCTTTTGGTAATGTTTCTGCTCTGCAATAAAGAGCCAGAATAAATTTGACTTGACACTGTTCTTTACCTAATGATGAGGGAGTATAAGGCCAAGTGTTGGTAGATACTGGTTTCTCTTCAAGGAGCAAAAGATATTACAGCAGCAGCCTGCGGGCAGAGGTTGAATGCTTCACTTCCACAATGTTTCAGTCTTGAAAGGGCTTGGGATGTATTACTTGCTGGTTCAATTTGATGCAAATTAGTAGCTTGCAAATGGCAGCCTACAAAGGTAGCTTATTAGCCAGTGCACCTTTCTCAGGTTCCAGTTAAAGAGAAAACAGTGTTTAACTCTGGGAGATTCATTTATCTTGGAGGTTATTTGCGATTTTTGTGACTAGACCGAGTCTAGTTTCTAGGGAACTTTTCTTTCAACCAGTATCTGACTGTCTGTGGACACAATAAAAAGGGATGCTGGGTGCTAATTCACACTGGCTGCAATGTGTGGTCAGATGATTGCCCTGCAAGGAAACTTTAGCAAGTATTCAGTTCATATGTTTGCAATTGAGAGATTTACATTATTTAATGATATATGTAATTAGCTGAGGCCCATTCTTCTCTAGTGTTTTCATACAGCCTCTAGGTTGTTGCTAGTGGTCTTATTTACAGATAACTGTAACTGCCTCTTCATATTAGTAGCATTTTGACAAACCATGGAAAAAAAAAGACAACAGTATACCAGTGCCTTGTGGGTTATGTAATTTTGAATAGATGCACAAGGTGTCAGAAATGCTTTGAAGCAATTTGGTCTCTTAAGAAAAATGCTGCATGCATTCAAGGGCATCAAAATCAGGCAGTGTTTCTAATTTTTTTTTTTTTTTTTGTATTTTATATATTGTGTTCAATTTTGGGGTCAAAATGTTCACAGATATTTATGTTGTTCATCCTGGTTTACACATTGCCATATTTTTTTCCCAGAGTATTTGGGGATGTTTTAATACTTAACCACATTTTCAAAACTGAGCATTGAAAGTGGTAGCATTTATTTTACTTGCTGAATATCCTAAAATCCAGTAATATTTAAGTACTTTGACAATGTAAATTCTAGACTATGTCTCTTAATTGCCAACTTATTTTTCTGGTGGGGAAAAGAAGTAGAATAAAATAGGTGTGTTAACTGGCAGGCTGTGGTACACCTCTCACTTCCTCCTGTTTGCTGTTCATAAGATATCTATTTTATATAGTACCATGCAATAGAGGATATCTTCATTACAGTTAACCAATGTACAACAATAGGATTTCTGTAAAATATGAGATTTTGGTACCACCTTGTTTTTCAATGGAACAAAAAAAAACCCAAAAAGAGCTTGGAGAAATTAGTTTGTTTCTTTTTTTCCGTTTTAATCTGCTTCAGTCCTGACCTGCTGTTCCACACTATCCCAGAGAAGTCGTTCCTCTGAAAAATCGTACATTGTGTCCCTGTACTCTGCACTGGTTAGGCCACACCTTGAGTACTGTGTCCAGTTCTGGGTCCCTCAGCTGAAGAAGGACATTGAGACACTTGAATGTGTCCAGAGAAGGGCAACAAGGCTGGTGAGAGGCCTTGAGCACAAGCCCTATGAGGAGAGGCTGAGGGAGCTGGGGTTGTTTAGCCTGGAGAAGAGGAGGCTCAGGGGAGACTTTATTGCTGTCTACAACTACCTGAAAGGTGGTTGTAGCCAGGAGGGGGTTGGTCTCTTCTCCCAGGCAACCAGCACCAGAAAAAGGGGACACAGTCTCAAGCTGCGCCAGGGAAGTTTAGTCTGGAGATGAGGAGAAAGTTCTTCACTGAGAGAGTCATTTGCCATTGGAATGTGCTGCCCAGGGAGGTGGTGGAGTCACCGTCCCTGGAGGTGTTCAAGAGGGGATTGGATGTGGCACCTGGTGCCATGGTTTAGTAGTCATGAGATCTGTGGTGGCAGGTTGGACTTGATGATCTTTGAGGTCTCTTCCAACCTTGGTGATTCTGTGAAGGCAACACTCTTTTGAAGACAGATAGTCCAGAAAAGCAGGGAAAGAGTTCTGTGATTCTTCTACCAAAAACCAATAAACATACCTAGTTCCTCTTTTCTTTCTCCTAGGCAGTGCTTTGCTGCTGCTGCTAACACACACAACAAAGTGCAGAGCAGGTCTCCATAGTTTAGCCAGAGACAGAGAAGTCTGCCACACAGTTAATCCTTACCAAAAAGACATCTACATCTGGGCTTTCCTTGAAGTAATGTTTGAGTACTAAAACAACACTATGAAGGTGCTTGGTGTGTCAAGGCCTGTGTGGATTTTTTAAATTAGTCACTGTTGTGCTACCCGTAGGTTCAGTATATTACTAGAGGCTACCAGTTCTTGAAGACTGGAGTTTGTAGAGAGCTGTTAGAGAAAGGGGGCCCCTCAGTTTAGGAAGGATGTTGTCTTGCTGGAGCGTGTCCAGAGGAGGGCAACAAAGCTGGTGAGGGGTTTGGAACACAAGCCCTATGAGGAAAGGCTGAGGGAGCTGGGGTTGCTTAGCCTGGAGAAGAGGAGACTCAGGGGTGACCTTATTGCTCTCTACAACTACCTGAAGGGAGGTTGTAGCCAGGCAGAGGTTGGTCTCTTCTCCCAGGCAGCCAGCACCAGAACAAGAGGACACAGTCTCAGGCTGCGCCAGGGCAGATTTAGGCTGGATGTTAGGAAGAAGTTCTACACGGAGAGAGTGATTGCCCATTGGAATCGGCTACCCGTGGAGGTGGTGGAGTCACCTTCATTGGAGGTGTTCAGGAGAAGACTTGATGGGGTGCTTGGCTGCATGGTTTAGTTGTTGGGTGGGTTGGATTGTTTGATGGGTTGGACGCGATGATCTTGAAGGTCTCTTCCACCCTGGTGTATTGTATTGTATTGTATTGATTGCTATGGCATTAAGATCATCAATAGGGGATGTATATAGTTTTTAAATGCCAAGTTGTATTTTATCATTTTTAGCCAAGAATGGGTTAATTCTAGAACCTAACTCTAGAAATAGAAATTTTACAATATCACCTAAGAAAGAACAAAATGAAAAAAGGAAAGGGAAATTCTGCTGAAGAAGCAGACAGCAAAAGTGCTGCTGTGTTTCTGACATAGGAGGCATATATGAATGTGGAACTCTCATTTAGTATTTCCCAAATGAGTTTAAAAAAAAAAAAAAAAAGAGAAGTGATTGTTCTAGTAACATATGTATAGGAGAGCTGGTTGTAACTGTAAAAGGTTCTTCAGTATTTTGAACTTCAAAGATGAATGTTTCCTGAAATGTCACACTTGCCTTACATATGGCTCATAACCTTTAGAAGTGGCTACAGTAAAACAAAACCCATTTCAGATTCAACACATTAATCCTCCTTGAGAGATGTGCAGAGCTGTCATTTTCACCAAGCACTGGGGGTTTCCATGGATCTATTCCACAGGGACTCTGCCTTTTAGCAGGCATACTAGCAAAACTAGAAAAAATTGTCCTCAATGAAAAGCAGCTCTATGCAATCTCCAGTGTTACCCTTTTGTTTCTGTGAACTCCAAGAATGAAGGAACCCATTTTCACAATGCTGCCATAACACTGTGCTTTCATTTGTTCTTTGTTGGGGCTTTTTCTTTTAAAATATCTCTAGTAACCATTGCCAGTGAGGCTGCATAGTGTCAGTCTTTCAATCTGGCTATTTAAAAATGAGGTGATTAAAGCCATAATGCTGGATAACATGTGGTTCATGGATTTTCTGGTTTGATTTGCAAATTTCTTCATAATATTACAGAATCACAGAATTGTTGGGGTTGGAAGGGACCTCAAGGATCATCCGGTTTCAACCCCCACTTTCCACTAGGTCAGGTTGCCCAGAGCCACATCGAGCCTGGCCTTAAAAACCTCCAGGGATGGCCCTTACACCACCTCTCTGGGCTACCTGTTCCAGTGCCTCATTGCATACTCTCAACTGCATTTAGTGCTTTGGAAGAGTGTTTTTCCAATTAATGTAGTATCTATTTGCCAAATATTATATGTGTAATGGGTTAAGCAACATGCCACTGGAGGTACATTGTTTTTTGGGGGGATAGAAGCATTTCCAGAAGTATTTCTGAAAGAACAAAGGCAAATTGCTCAGAGGCAGAAAGTCAGTGGAAGTGGGATCCCTCTGCCCTTGTGACTCTTACCCCATAAATTATGGCAGTTATTTCTGAGGGAGGAAGGAAGTCAAATGCAGAATCTGTGCTAAATGTCTAGTAACTTTGGACTATGTCACTTCTCAGCCTCTTGCCTACTGTCAGCCTGCTTCTGGTAAGCAAGGCCCAAGCAGTGTTCAGGGTGCATGCCCCAGCCTTGACAGGGTGCACATAGTGTTCAGGAATAGCCAGAACACTGGAGTGTTACCAAGCCTGCTTTAGTCACAAATCCAAACCTCAGCACTACACAGGCTCCTATAATAAGTTAACTCAGTCCTGGGCAAATCAAGTACAAAAATGATCCAGATCCAGACATGAAGGAGAGACTCACAAAGCCTGCTGTTACAAGGGAAAATACATAAGGACAGTAATTGGTTTCAACTGTTCATTTCAACAATTTATACTTAGTTTATGACTCTAGGATTTTGGGGGTAATATTGTCTTCTTAAGAGAAATGATAACTTATCTCAAATGACTAGTTTATTGAACATGACCTAATTATGAGATGAATGGGGAGGATTTTCTCACAGGCTGAGAAAAGCTCTGTGGGAAAGAGCTAGGAAGGACTGTCTTTAACTGGCAGGAGGGCACGAATGGAAGTTAACTCTTGAGAGACTGCTCTGGATGACATGAGCTATCCTGGCACCCAGAAAGACTATTTCAAATATGTTTGAAGTTATAGAAAAGGACTAAATCCACTTCAGAGCTGCAGTGTGATTTTGAGTACGGTTTCTTTGGAGAGCCCTGCAGTGATTGAGCTTATGTCTCCCAGCAGTAGTAATCTGCAGTACTTTTCTTGAATGAAGTTTTTAGTAGTTGAAGTTCTCCCCATAGAAATTAATTAATGCCTGCTATCTCAACAACCCTACAAGACTGTGCTATTTCTTTTAAACATGAGGTTCTGTGGGCTGCACTGTCCAGTATTAGTTTTAAATTGCCTGAAATGTGCAATTTAAATTGCCTGAAATGTGCAAAAAACTCCACAGTAAACAGTGGAGGAGAATGAAATGTTGTACTCAAGTCTTGCAGATGATATACATTCCCTACTAGTTGCATGCTAATAAAAATTGTGGCAAATGGCTCCAAAGACCTTGAAGCTGGACCAAGAGAATAGTGAAAGGCAGCTGCTGAAAGGCAGGGATCTGTTTGCTGCCAAGCCTCTGTGTTTCAGGATATAACACAGTTGAGCTGGCTGGAGGAATGGAGTGTGAATGAGTTTCAGTAAATGTTGCTTAATTTTCCTGTTCTCTATTGTTTCTCAGTTAAAGCTGCAAACCCTTTCATCACCCTAAGAAATCACAGTCTTGATCTTAAGCTCTCCAGATCTCTCATTTTAGATGCTTTTCAAGTGATTTCAAGAGTGTAGCCTGGGAGAAATATATGAAAGACAGCATCCATTTCGGAGAGAGTGTATTGAGGAACTGGCTCTAAGTATGCTATACCTAAACTTTTAATCAGTAAAAAATGCATAAACATCACTAACATGGCAGACATTTTCTTTCCTTTTGTTATAATTTTATAATAATGGTATAGATACAAGGATAGAAGCCAGTTGCACAGAATAACTGCAGATTCTGGAAAGAATTTTGATTGTTGTTAATATTTTGAAAAGCAAGAGCTGGAATTGCTGGGGGAAAAAAAAACATTGCACACTGTAAATTGCCACAAAAGTGTGTTTAATTTATCAGTTGTGGACAATTTAAAGCACCTACCTGTATTTGAATGCACTTCTGGAACTTACTGTTATTACCATCATCATCATTATAATTTTATTGTGGTGATTTGATTTCAGTGTCACTAAAGTTTGGTTTCAATTGTTACACGTGTGAGGTCAAATTAAATCGAATGGCAGTTCAACAGTTGGTTCTGATAATTTCAAATATGGATACAGAAAAAGTTAGTGTGAAAGAAGTGCTAAATAAGGAGTTTGAAAAAGTTCTTACTGTGACTCACAGCATTCTCTTTTTCAAATGTTTTCTTACATGGGAGTGACAGACTGGAAAATACATTTTATTAAGCTAATAGAAATGACTCGTTTCTTAAAGTATTACATAAATTAAACTTATTTGTTATGGACTTTTTTCCCCAGGTTCCCAGAAGAGGTTGGTTTCATTTGCTTTCCATCCCAATGCAGACCAAGGGCAGAAGTGTTATGGTTAGAAGAATGCTGACCAGTCAGATGTTTGCTGACCACTGATGATGGTTGAATTCTGCTAATCTTCCCTTTTGGGAGGTACTAATTTGAGTCTCTGTTCTCCACAAATACAAACTGACAAGAATCCTTGAGGAGTACAATTAAGTTTGAAGCCACAGCTCCTTTTTCAGAATTGCCTGAAACCATCCAGAGGATTAAAACCTGTCTTGACAGGCAATGTGGTGGTGTAACCATTGCCTTCACAGGAAAACAGGATCACCCCAACCCTTCCACAGGTGTCCTTTCTGAACCATCTACTGCCAATCAAAACCTTATTCCCTCTGTGATTTATTTTTTTACTCCCCCCTCCAAGACTTTTAGATTATCTAAGTCTTTGCAAAGTCTGAAGCTAGCTGCAATCTTACTCATTTACAAAATCAAAACAAATTCTGGTAATGTATTAGACTATATTTGTTTCCCTTGGTGTCTAAAATGAGTTCTTCCTTATCCTGTACCAGAAATACTACAACTTCTCTTCCACAAAATCCACATTCTGTAAGAAGTTAATAACAAGAGGAACTTGAAGTGAAGATGCAGGTGCCAAATGATCTAACTATCCTTTATACAGGTGTGAGTAATCTGCATTTTCCTAATGTTTTGACTAAAAAAGCCTTATTTCGTGTGCACGCTTCAAACTGCAATATAGTGCTTCATTTCCTTCATAATTTCTGAAGCTGGGAGCTTAAATAATGTTTTTCTGGGCCTTAGCACATTGCTTGATCTTGCAAAGGCTATTTCATGGTCTGCTAGATCCTAATGGAGATTATTGGGAGAGAAACAAGATTTTTTTATATAAAATTTACTGCCAACTGCCTAAAAACCTATAAGCAATTGAAGTAGCAAGTTGTTTGAAGTTTTTAGTTTATCTTATCAGTATGTAAGAAAATACACAGAGGTCACAATTTCAACCCCTAAAAAGCCCCCCAGAATGGTTTATATTTACATGTCAAAGTATTCAGACACACTATTTTTGCAAACTTTTAAATGAGGCTGTATATTAATGGTTTTGTTGGAGATGCATTTATTTTTCAAGCCTCTGCTTCCCAAGACATTAAAATAAATTGGCAATAAATGTAAAATCAGATCTTTTATGCATCTGTTAATGGGATCAACTTTAAAGCTGAACCATATACAAAAAGTTGGGGAACTTCTATGGATGCTCTTAGCAGGTTCTGAGAATGACCTTGAGATTAGCTGTGCTAATTACATTTCTAACAGAGAATCTGCAGCAGGCCTGTTGCCTACAGCCACATTGTAAATTAGTGCTGCATCGCAGATTACAATTTAATTGTTCAAGGGAAGTGGTGTGTGTGTGTGTAAATTACCATTCTAAGATCTCCAGTGGAATCTACAATACGTCTTTGAAGACCAAAGTGAAAAGTCTAGTATGGTGATATGTATACTGAACAAACCAAAGAGAGTCAAAAGATTGTTTTTCCCCCAAAGAGCTCACTGTGCAGTGTACACCATCTACTCTTTACTCTTTACCTTATGGGATATGTCATATAGTGTACACATGAAGCTTTATTTTCAAGTGGTGGTGATGTTTATGCCCAATTTCAGATGTTTTGAGGATGCCTTGTTTAGGTGTTGCCAGCTTTGTGTAGTGAGTGTTTCTAATCTGAGAGGTTTGTGGCTTTGAATTATCAAAATTGTGTTCCTTTTGCAAACATGCAACAAGTTGCAAAGACATCTGAAATTCTTTGTATCAACCAATGCATGCATTTACAGTAGAGGAAAAAGAATATTGGGAGAGGTCTGTCTGTTGTTCACAAAGTTAATAATTGCATTATATATTGATTTTAAGTTCAATACTCTATGTGCAGAACAGAGTGATAATGTAATGAGTTAAAAGGTTTCATGAGTTCAAGTTTGAAATAGTGAAGCCATGGCTTAATTTTGTAGGTCATTTTAAATCTGTGCCAATAATTCTTTAGGCAATGGCACATTATGTGTGCACCTACTACTGTTAAAGGGGTAAAGACTCTTAAAAGTGTCTTATTAGTTCTGTTTTATTGAAACCTTTATATCCAAAGTGCTGGAGACACATGATGATTAAGATTTTAAGTGCAGTGGCTTTAGGCAAAAGGGAACATTGTATTTAACACTCAGAAACCTTTCCCAGTTATGTAAAATAACTTCACATTTTATCTTTTGTTTTAATATTTTTTTTTTTTTTAGAGATCTGGATCTTAGGGCTTTCTGAGGCTATCAAGTTGGCAGTCTACTGCATGGGAAGGTTTACTGAGACCTTTGAGTTTTACAGCCCAAGCATGTTAGATAATTGAAAATACAGGTTTGCCTTTTCATGTGAGTTGATGCAATGAACGAGCAACACAGAAAATAGTGTTCTGAAAAGGTAGCAAGAGAAATTTCACAACAGTAAGATGATGGAGTAACAAACCGTAAGCTTTGCCAACATTATGGGAGGGGAGATTTTTAGGTTTCACCATGGTATGCTTTATCTTGTTCTTTGTTGGGTTGAAATGATGCAATTTATAATTTTGTTGTTTTGACTTCTTTCCTTTGTTTGTTTTGTTTTCCTGGAGACAGCATTTGTTTGGAGTGGTTGTGTTCTGTTTGCAGGTTTTTATTCTCTGCTTGGTTAATTAAGTTGAGAGAGCAATTGTGCTTTCATTTATATTGATATGGATCTGGAATAACAAAATGACATTCATATGCAGTTAGTCCAGAATAGATGGGATAGAAAAAGAGAACCTAGCTACAGTATGCATTGATGAGTAGGTTGGAGATGAGACTTGAATATGGGAGATTTTAATTCATGTCCAAATACTTCTATTAAATACAGATTTATGCTTTAGGAAAAGATTTAAAATACAAGTTCAGGAGGAGATGAAGGAAGAAAATTCACCTTTGATCTGCACTTATGCTGCTAGAGGAGATATCTTTTGCTAACCTAAAGCTCAAGAAAGGTTCTAGAGAGCAGCTGAGCCTGTAGGTCCAACTGTTCACTGCTGCACTCTTGAGCTCTGTATTCCTGCTGTTGTCCTCACTTAGACGCTGGCAAACCTGCAGTTGTTTGGTCAGCCAGTTCATGCAGCTGAACTGAAAATTCATGAGAAAAACCCAAGGATTTCTGAATCAGCTTCATGAGCCAGTTCACTTGGCAGCTGCGTTCTAGTTCATGTTCTATCGATGGAGAAAAAGGTAGGAGGGGTTGGGTGAGAGTGGGGTAAGACATGGATCCTGCATTCCTGGACCCAGCCGGAGTGAGCTTGGACAGTTAGATAGTAGTTATAATTAGGTCTCTTCTGGCCAGTTAGTGGAATTTTATCTGTGGTTAAAGAGGTGCTAGTTATTAGAATAGAATAGAATAGAATAGAATAGAATAGAAAGAATAATAGAATAGACCAGGTTGGAAGAGACCTTCAAGATCATCGCGTCCAACCCATCAAACAACTAGATCATGTCACCAAGCACCCCATCAAGTCTCCTCCTGAACACCTCCAATGATGGTGACTCCACCACCTCCCCAGGCAGCCCATTCCAACAGGCAATCACTCTCTCTGTATAGAATTTCTTCCTAACATCCAGCCTAAACCTCCCCCTGGTGCAGCCTGAGACTGTGTCCTCTTGTTCTGGTGCTGTCTGCCTGGGTTATTCCTACAATAAGAAGCAGTGTGTGCCTCTGTGCTCAGAATGGCTGTCTGCCTGACCTGGGATGGCAGGATGGGTCTTGAAACAGCATGTGGTTGGCACGTTTGCTTTTTCTCCAGAAATTGTGCTTCAGGAAAAGCACAATTAAAGATGCCAATCAGCTAGGTAGTTCACTTTTCTTGAATGTAGATTAATGCTGAGAGCATTTATTTTACGTTATTTTGTGGTTTTCTTCTGGATTTGTTAAAGGACCAGAAATACTTGTTCTTCAGGCACTTCAATCAATCAAATTAAAGCCCCCCCAACTGGTGAATAAACACTATAAACAGTGTAAAAAGAGAACTAGTGGTCACTAAATACCTAATTCAGTAACTGCAGAGCCAATAATTAATACTACTGTACCTGTGGCATGGTTACTCTTTTAAAATATGATAGCAAAAAGCCTTGCAGCATATCCTAGAGGTCAGACAGCCAGTTATTGCAAATCAATAAGACAGGTATATTGTAAAAGTGCTGAAGTAGCTTCTTATTCTTTCAAAGGAGGGCTGGCCATAGGGCACTAGCTGATTGCAACTGCCACTTTGCATTTGGGGCCCAGAGGCAGTCTCTCAGCCAGGCAGGTAGCAGTTCTGACAGGTATTAGGTAAAAAACTACACCTTGGAAAGCTACATGCCATGAAACACCCATTGAATGGGTTCATGGTTATTTGCTCTGCTTAAACTTTACATAAATTCCCTCTGAGTTGCTGTCCTGTCCTATTTAATTCTTCAGATGAATATATGCCCTGTCTTGAGGCTTGTAGCAAGTTGACGAAACACTGACTGAACAAGATAATGTAGATAGAAGTAATTAAGTGATATAAAGAGATGCCGCTCTGCTTGCAAAACCCACACATGGCAGTCTTAAGCATATGGGATGATCATTAGAGGGAATACCACGCATACTAGCTAAGAGGTGTAGCATTATAGTCGCATCACAAAATCATTTAGGCTATGTAATTTCCAACCTAGCATTAAAACAGCCGAGGCTCTCATCCAGGCTTGTGGGTTTTGGAACAATAAATGACATTTCACGTTTTGAGTTTGTTTTTCAACAGCTACTTCTAAAGAGCAGCTCAAAGCTCTTGCCACCTTCCCATACCTGAAGGGGGCTGCAAGACGGCTGGAGAGCGACTGTTTACAAAGGCCTGCAGTGATAAGATGAGGGGTAATGGTTTTAAATTAAAGAAGAGTAGATTTAGAGTGGATGTTAGGAAAAAGTTCTTTACAGTGAGGTGGTTGAGCAGTGGAACCAGGTTACCCAGAGAGGTGGATAAGGCCCCACCCATGGAGATATTCAAGGTGAGTCTTGACAGGGCTTCCGGTGATCTGATCTATTTAAGGATCACAGTATGACAGTATCACCAAGGTTGGAAGAGACCTCAAAGATCATCAAGTCCAACCCGTCACCACAGACCTCATGACTAGACCATGGCACTAAGTGCCACATCCAATCCCCTCTTGTACACCTCCAAGGATGGTGACTCCACCACCTCCCTGGGCAGCACATTCCAATGATGAATGACTCTCTCAGTGAAGAACTTTCTCCTCACCTCCAGCCTAAACTTTCCCTGGCACAGCCTGAGACTGTGTCCTCTTTTTCTGGTGCTGGTTGCTTGAGAAAAGAGACCAACACCCTCCTGGCTACAACCCCCTTCAGGTAGTTGTAGAGAGCAATGAGGTCTCCCCTGCACCTCCTCTTCTCCAGGCTAAACAATCCCAGCTCCCTCAGCCACTCCTCACAGGGCTTGTGCTCAAGGCCTCTCCCCTGCCTCATTGCCCTTCTCTGGACATGTTCAAGTGTCTTGATGTCCTTCTTAAACTGAGGGGCCCAGAACTGGATGCAGGACTCAAGGTGTGGCCTAACCAGTGCAGAGTACAGGGGTACAATGACTTCCCTGTGCCTGCTGGCCACGCTATTCCTGATGCAGGCCAGGATGCCATTGGTCTTCTTGGCCACCTGGGCACACTGCTGGCTCATGTTCAGCCAGTTGTCAATCAGCACCCCCAGGTCTCTTTCTGTTTGGCAGCTCTCCAGCCACTCTGACCCCAGCCTGTAGCTCTGCATGGGGTTGTTATGGCCAAAGTGCAGCACCTGGCACTCGGATTTGTTGAATGCCATCATGTTGAACTCTGCCCACCTGTCCAGCCGGTCGAGGTCCCTCTGCAGAGCCCTTCTGCCCTCTAACAGTTCAATTCCTGTTCCACAGATGTTCTTGCTCACTGCAGGGAGGTTGGACTAGATCACTTTTAGAGGTCCCTTCCAACTCGAGTGATTCCATGAATATCAGTAAAGACTGTACAGACAAAATGTTGTATGCCTAAAGGCAAGAGCTTCCCAGAGGTTAGTGAGGCACTCTCCACTCCAGTATCAGCCAGAGCCCCAGTGTGGATCTAGGGTACTGCACTGATATATTAAATTATTGAATTGCCAACTTCTGTTGAATAAATTACTCTTTCTTTTATGTGGAAGGTTGCTATCTATTATTAAATTATTCCTGTATTCCACGTCTGAAGCACTGTTTTGCAGAAGTACTGCTTTACAGTAACAACAACCTGTACAGTCTATTAAATCATTCTTATGTTTCCTGGATGAAATGTATTCTGAAACTGTAAATGATTAATACTATCTCAACATGTATCTGGGTTTTCTTTTTTTTTTTTAATTAAAAAAAATCTTTGAAATTTTTGTTTAATTAATTTTGTTATTAATTTATATCTTATCTTCTTATTTAGTGTTTATATTTATTAAGCAAGTGGCTTAAATATTTAGAGTGTGAAATTAGACTGAGACTGGATGTTAGGAAGAAATTCTTCATAGAGAGAGTGATTGCCCATTGGAATGGACTGCCTGGGGAGGTAGTAGAGTTGCCATCATTGGAGGTATTTAGGAGGAGACTTGATGGGGTGCTTGGTGACATGGTTTAGTTGATTAGATGGTGTTGGATGATGGGTTGGACGTGATAATCTTGAAGTTCTCTTCCAACCTGGTCTGGTCCGGTCTATTCTATTCTATTCTATTCTATTCTATTCTATTCTATTCTATTCTATTTCTATTTCTATTTCTATTTCTATTTCTATTTCTATTTCTATTTCTATTTCTATTTCTATTTCTATTTCTTATTCTATTCTATTCTATTCTATTCTATTCTATTCTATTCATAAATCAGATCTTACTGAAATGTCAGACTAACAGTTCTCAAAACAAAGAGGTTGCTGCATTGTTTAAAAATGTTGACTATATGTATATATTATATCTGAAATAGATGCTTTCCTCCTATTAGAAGTTCATATTTTAAGTCAAATGAGAGGAAAAAACACTTTTTCTGATAGCAGTATATTCTAGGAACTGTGGTACTTTATGCCTTTTACTGTATAATTCAAGCTTCTTAAAACAAAACAAAACAACAAAACAAAACCCCACACAACAGAACCAACCAACTAAACAAAAAAAAACCCCAAACCCACAATAGAATTTTTAAAGTGTTTTAATCACTTCAGGTTGATTTTTGAGTGCAGAAAAACACCGTCACTGAAAGGCAGATGGAATTACAGAGCTGTATTGGAATAGAGTTAGTATGGTAAAATATTAATAAGAGTTATTTTAATCTGCTGTGCATTGCCAAGAGTTGTTAGCTTGAGAGAAGCTGTCACAAAGATGTGATGTAGTATAAGTAGTGGATGGAACTGACGGTCCTAAACAGAATTATATGCAAAACAGGACTGAAATGAGAATTCGAAACGGTATCCATGTGAAACCCAAATTGAAGGTTATGGATGAAATTCAAAACAACAGATCTGGGACTGGTGTAATTACTGTGAGCTGAGCCATTATTGTAAACTCTTCATTTAGCTGAGCCTTCCAGGCTACCAGATATAATGAAGTTTAGATGCTCTTGCCTAATTTATAGCAGTATGCTCATATAGGTTGATTTCTCTTGGCAATGCTGCCAAGTCTTGTTGCTTCTTTAAAGAGAGCATCAGGCTTTAGGATGGTGATGTGTTAGATGTGTGAGTAACTTCACTGGGTCCTGATGGGTTTAGAGGTTTTTTTGAAGTGTAGAAGGAAGGTAGAATGATGATATGTTTCATGATTCGTGGGGATGTGAGCTACACATGACCCTCAACTATGTAGAGATATTTGAATGTGTGTGCATCTGAGGACAGCACCTGACTGAAATGCAGCTGGGCAAGATGCTCCTCCTTTGCTGCTCAGATTCAGCGCTCTGCCATAATTTCCTAATCTACCTACCTTTCATGGATTTGAAACATTTGATAAATTGGGAATATCTGGGCCTTCTATGATACTTGTACTGCTAAACCTTGACAGACACTGAGTTAAACTTAACTCTCTTCCATTCCACTCTGTATACCTTATAAATTTGTTTTCTGATAATTCTTAGATTTGTAAACTGATTTTGAGGTCTTCCCACTCAGAAGCCTGCACTTCTGTCCAGAAACTCTGTATCTTGCAGAGTTGGGCTGCATTTTTAATGATATAATAAATTCCAGTTTAGTACTTTTAATACTGAAAAATTACTGTGGGCACATGGCAAAAATGCTGACCCTGTGTAAAACCTTTTGCAGGTTCTGGTAAGATTTAAAATTATTGGCAAGTTAACTTTATACCAGTTCATTTGTGCTGAACAGGTATTATTTGTCTTTTGTACCCAGAGTAATGTTCCATAACAGTATAAGCCAGTCTGAATTTCAGAATTTCTGCTTTGGCTACCTTTAAAAATGCAGCTGGATGAATCCAGGTTCAGATCCACACACTTCAGCATAATGATGACAGTAAGAGAAGAGCACTTCCAGCACTGTGTATGTCAAGGGCTGTTAAACAATGCCATAAACATACGATGCACTGGAAGTTGAAGTTGCTATCTCATAATTTTATGAGAATAACTTTGACAGAAAATTATGACATTATTCTATATTCAACTATAGTTTGCCCCTGAAGTAAAATGGGAAATGACAGAACTAAATTTAAAATGCTTTGAAGCAGAAACACTGAAATAGTGATGGGGGATGGGGGCTGTAGCAAGGAAAGATGTTCAGTAATGGTTGGAAGAGCACTTTGCAAAGGTCACCAGTACAATCTGGTTTGAAAGTAACTTGCTCTTTTTGAGCACAGGGAAGAATGGAGTTGTGACTAGTGTTTAATGCAGACCTTAGTTTGCTTTTTAAGATTGCATAACTGCAGCTGGCTGGGGATTGGCTTGTTTTGTGTGCCTGTGTTTTTAAATGATATTTGGGAAAACAATGTGGGCTGTTCATTTTTAGATGACGGTGAAATACTGATTCTTATGGCAAATGGTAATTTCTAGAGGCGAGGTATTTTCTGTCAGTATTAATTGACTTATGCTGTAAAACTTACACCTGGAAGAACTGGTCCTGTTCTAGCTGCCCTTGTCACATTTTCTTCCGTGGTATAATTATGTAACCTAGCAGCAGTAGTAGGGCTTCTATTTTTCTTCTCTTTCAAGGTGAAGTGTGAATGTCCTCCAAAACATGACTAAGTGGGACTCCCATGCAGAGAAGATTAGGCGCCTGGCTTCATCCATTCTTTCTGGACAAAGAAGTACTCTACAGGGCAGAGGAAGTTCAGATATTGCTCCCTTCAGCTCCTCCTAATTCCTAAATTCCCTTTGGTTCATCAGAATTCACTAGCAGTGAGAGGCTGCCGTTTTAATAGAAACAACCAGAAACCGGAAATGAAGGGTGACATGGAGCTGTTGCAAGGACTAATGAAATCAGAATGAAGGCTGAATGACATTGATGCCTTTATGATGAACACTAGTAGGTCAAAATCTGAGCTCAACTGTATCCTAGGAAATTACAGTTATATTTAGGAGAAAGGGGGAAAAAAACGAAAGAAAGAAAACCCTGAAGTTTCCCTGTCAAATTGCATTTCTCATATTATGTTTACTCTTTCACTGTTGTCTTTTCAGCTTTTCTTTTATTATGCATTTCTTTCTGAGTCTTGACAAGATGGGCAATACTGTTGAGCTGGCACATTAGAGTAGAATAAGTAGTTTAGAAAAGTATTATGGTTGTCAGCACAACTATTCTGGGGTCCTTCTAAACTTCTATTTAAAATGTTAGGTACTGAAAGCTCCTTTTTATCTCTTACCACATGATTTGAGCTATCATCTTTTCCTCTGAGGCACAGCATTCTGCATCTCTTCTCATTTCCTATGGCTTCTCTTTCACTCCTGGGCTTTTCCATGAAATTAAAATCGGCAGTACTCTTCTGCTCATAAGGGATTGTCCCAGTTTGTCCTGCACATGTCTGTCTTTGGTGACACGTGTCAGTCTTTTGGCTGTGGTGGGCTCTATTGTTTGAGCAATCTGGTTCTAAATGCAATACTTAGATAAAATTATTGATGATAAAAAAAGAAAAATGCTAATGCAACAGGTGATATAAAATGGGACTGCTGAATGACAAAGTGGATTTGAAGAGAGTCACTTCTTTGTACCACTGTCTACTCATGAGCCCAGTCTAGTTATAGGAAAAGTCATCTAATCACAGTGGCACTCAAACATGTATTTTAGTGGTTTGCTGAATTGGTCTTGGAGATCTTTTAAATTATATTGAATTATGGAAATTACTCATACATGCTTTGCAGCATTAGCCTTGTAAAATAAACAAGATGAAACTTCAGTGGGAAGAAAGCCTGTATTCATTTTCTCCATTTTAAGTACTGCAGCTAAGCCTTCCTCTTGCAACAAAAAACTCTGAGATTAATTCAAAGGTATATATATCTAATTTTTCTCTAACATGGTCTTGGTGATTTGGAGAACACAGAATTCATGCTTGTCTCATCAGAACACTTTAGAAGATCCTGTTTAATTGTGGTGGAAATGCACATGTTTGCAGGCCAGGAGGCCTGAACATATTTTTTTTGCCTCTTGTGGGCAAAAGAAATGTACTTTAATGTCAGACTTTTTCTCTAGGAATGGAAGAGGATTTAAAATCAAAATTAAATTCTTGGAGATCTCTATCCTTGGAACAGGCTCTTCAGGATATCTTCAACTACTGACCTACATGTTACAACCTTTTTCAATAAAGAGGTTTGGAATGAGTCATAGGCTTGCAATGAACAAGGTATTTGCTTAGTTTGCAGTGTTTCCAATCAAGGATCATCTCATCCCAATACTTGCTTGTTATGTTAAAAAAATAGTACAAACCAGTTCTACTTCTCTGCCTGAATTTTCTCAGCCAGCCAAAATGAGTACTTCAAAATCCTTATCAGCAACATAAATCTCATTCTCATATAATGCAAGCTTTTATTAGAAAACTGTGGTCCTATGTCTTATTAAGGGTTGATGATTCTGCAAGTAGGGGTAAGATGAATGTGTGTCATTCTCTCTGGGATTCTGCACATTCCTTATTTCTCACAGCTCCTTCACTTTTAAGGTGGACATTAGTTTAATCACAGCAGTCCTGCCAGTCATGCTTAGTCATTCTTGGAGACATAACCTTGGCTAGTAATTATTTATGCTCTGAATTTGTTAATTCATTCAAGTTCAGGACATTTTAATATATAGTCCTTGTTTATATCACATACTATACCGTGGTCAAACATAAATTATTGTCTTTAGTAGGCTGATACTTGTGGCATACTTGAGAAGATGGCTGAATTCTCTGAAGCTGTGATCCTATAAGGTTAGGATCCCTGTCAGTTCCTGAACTAATTGCAAGTTATATCTGTTAGAGCTGCTCAGCAGCAACATTGTGCTTTTTTCTCATCAAATCCCTACATATTGCATAAAGTAAATATTTTTCTCCCTCTCCTTTTTTTTCTATTTTATTTTTTTCCAGAAGAGCAAAGCAAAGAACAGCATGAAGAACAGCATCAATGTCATCTGCCACAGAGCACAGGGACTGAAGCAGCACCTTTCTGGTCGTCTCAAACCAGGAAGTCACACTTCAAACTTCGTTCCTCTTTTAACTGGTAGACAAATTTGCTATGCTAACTGGTGCATTGGTGCAGAAGAAGCAGCACTAAACCTGACCTCATTTTCTGCCCTCCAACCAGTCAGGGAGCAAACTGTTGGGCAGGAGCTGTTTTCCTTCTAACTGCGAGACTGCAATCTTCACAGGAGGGTTACTGCCTTTTTATTCTTCTGCAACAGTTCATCTCAGTTTTCAACCTATGAATATAAACATAAGTTGGGGAGAATGAAAGATTTTCTTATTGATAAGATGTGAAATTGAATTCTTCTTTGATCTTTGCTGGAAATGATCAGACACACAGGTTTCTCTGTTCAGGGAAAATGGAGGATTAGTTGCATTAAACATCTGAAAATAAAACAAAAGCCATGACTAATTTCCTAGGAAATAATGGTATTGTGTTGGGCTTTATCTGTGTAATTTATCTATGCATTGTGTAGAAAATAAATCCTTTTAAAGGCTATTGTGAGAAATAATTAAATGGATGAAAAATGCCACTAATAAAAGCAATCCTTAGAGGTTTTTGTCAGTTAGAGATAGACCCAAAACCTGTTGAAGTGAGTGAAATGGTCTTATGTTGATGTAAGCTGGCTTTCATATCCAGAGTATGTTGCATGAAGACTGTTGTATTGCTTTTCTCTATAGTGCCATAAAGTAGGTAAATCAGAAGTTAAAGCTAGAATCAAAGAAGCTTGTAAACCAAGCCTCACTATTAGTTATGAGTTAAGCCAGATTTTGACTGAATTTTGATACCTAAAGATTAGCTAAAGAACCTACTGGGCTTTTTAAAAATCATGCATGTGCTTTCCTGCATGATCAAAAGGGCTGTGGGTATGTGCACTGAAAGCTGTCTGTGCACTCGAAATTGGGTTCCTGGGTAAGTGTCCTTTTAGGATATTGGGTCATTAAGTCACCAAGGTGCTTTTACAAATGCTACTGAGAAAAAAACCCAAACATCATCTCTTTCAGGTTATCAGTAACTGCAATATGGAAACTTCAGTCAAACTAAGTCCCCTGTCTCAGCTGTGAGTGGTTGGCAATAACTCCAGGTTATATAGCCATAAAGTAATATGATTTATAAATCACCCAAACCAGAAAGTGTTTTTCCTATTTTGTTAAATACAGGTCCTGTGTCAAATGAATTATCTTTTAAGTAAAGGATAAAATATTTTAAAAGATCTTGGAAAAAGACTACAAAAACATATTAGTAAGAAAGTTGTTAGAACCATGTTATAATAGACCTGGGGCTGCTTAGTCTGGAAAAGATAAGAATGAGAGGGGATCTTGTTAGTGTTTATAAATATCTGAATGGTGGGTGCCAAGAAGGTGCTAGTCTCTTTTCAACAATGTCCTGTGATAGGAAAACAGGCAATGGAGACAAACTAGAATACAGGAAGTTCCACCTCAACATGAGGATAACCTTCTTTACTGTAAGGGTGACAGCGCACTGGGCCAGGCTGCCCAGAGAAGTTGTGGAGTGGGATGTGTTCCTGTGTGACCTGCCCTAGGTGATTCCGCTCTGGTGGGGGGTTGGACTCAATATTCAGAGATCCCTTCCAATCACTGTCATTTGATGATTCCACAAAACAGAAGAAATTTTTTTCTTCACAATAGTTTTGACTTGTGATACTGATGGTAATGGAAAGATACCTACAAAGTCAGTGCAACTCAGAAGTTACATAAACCCAGATAATAACTTGTCTTGGAAAATGTCATGGGAAAAATCTATATCGTGTTTAAGAATCAGCAAAAATTATCTTGGTTGTACATCTGGGGTGACATTTGAAGGTTTCTAGATTTTCATTGGCTAAGAGCTGAAAATTTGGAATCTATGAAGCCACTGTCTATAATACAATGCTGCCATTTATGGAAATTGCTTGTGTGTTATCAGTTGTTCTCAAAAGCCTCCTGGGTATAATGTTTAAAGTTAAAAAGTGAGACAGTGTAAAAGCAATTTAGTGTTTAAAACTGTGGAAAGAGGAACAAAAGCTGTCAAATGGCCAAGACAAATGCAGCTCCCATTTGGTAGCTGTTTTCAGGCACATTCTAGGACTTTTGTATATTGTCTTCAACCCATAATTTATGAGATGCAGTTTAATTGTCTTCATTTTCTATTGTGGACCTGTGCAACTACAAGATCTTTGCTTCCAGGCAGTGTGTGAAATTAACTACAATCAAGTTAATGACTGAGGCAACATTAAAGACTCTATAGCATTGAAATGTTTTGTGTGTCAAGAACACTCTATTATTAGCGCAGTTTGTGTTTAAGCTTTCTGAAATTGCTTTATTCTCAGGAGAAACTTTCACAGCCTCATTTTCCAGTAACCAGGCACACCTGTGAGTATCTAGTAAACTTCACATAATTAATGCAATGTCATTTACAAAGATGATGCACCCATACAATGTCAGGCATATGGTGGAGGTGAAGTTATGTACATTCATTTTGTTCTACTCAGAGATTTCTGAAACTACAGTAGTTCACTGCAAAGCCTGATCAATGCAATAGAGGCTTTCTTGCCACCATCTCAAATGTACATTCTTGCAAATAAGCAAGCATTAGGAAGGGCACTCCAGCCCCCAGCTACTCACAAATGGAAGTGTGTCTACTGGAAGTGCTAGTTACAAGGACTGAATTCTGCACAGTCTTGATGTTAGCTGTTAGCATTCATCAGCAATAACTGCTGTTGGAAAAGTGAATGCAAATCACTTCTCTACTGGCAAAAACTAGTCATTAGACTTCAGAGATAAGGAACAGAACTACTTTTATGCTGATTTCACTTTTTAATCTTTTTTTTGTTTGTTTCCTTCAAGGAAGGGAAAATGTGAGAAGACCACAGTCAGTAAATGTGTAATGAAATGAAGTGAGTGTTTAACTGTAAAAGCTACCAGCTCTAGACCTGTGCTGTTAAATGTGCATTGCATGCTTTACTGTTTTCAGTATACACAAACACCTGATCAATTTCATTAAAAATAGATTTAAAGCCTCACATAAACTTTCTGCTTCTTGCATATAGAATCTTAAAGGATACTGCCAACATGTTGGCCATTTATTTCAACAGCTGTCGCAGCTGTGTGCTGAACAGTAAATGGCTTGGATTAAGAACTGGCTGAAAAGTTACAAGGTAGGAAAAAAAAAAAATAGCCTTTATTAATATCAAGGGAAACAGTTCAGAGTGCCTGAAGATAGTTGTGGAGGTTGGCAGTCCCCTGTAGCTACCAGTAACCTCTGTGAGCTTTTGTATTTGATGGATAGATAAGTAGTGAAAGTTACCCATAGCTTGAGGACAATTTGGGAAAATTCAAAAGTTTACTCCCACGGTATCCTATCACCAAATCTGTAATTTAAATCTCTAGTTTAATCTGAGAGGCATCTGATTTTCATCTTTAATCAAGCAACAGAAACATAAGTGTCTTTTGTTTTTCCTGTATCCATTATCCAGCAGAAACCAAGGAGGACAAATCTTACTGAAAACAATCTTGCATGCTATGGAGATGGACTCGTAATTAAAACACAGTTGTCTCTATAGTCTCTTGTTCAGTGCAGTTCGAAGGGTATAGTTCCTCTAATGCGCCACTGTCCCACCTAGGGCAAAGAACAAACACAACAGTTACTTTTAGCAGTGGCTGACGGTTTTGCTGCTTGTGGCTGTATTGCAGTTATCTTGAGTCTTTGTAGCAGAAATGACCTACCTAGTATCCCAGATACCTTTTCCTTAAGGGCAGAGTAGACCTGGATATCTCTGAATATCTAATTCTACAGGCAGCTGAAGAGACTATATTTGTACTTCCCAAAATGTTCTTCACTACATAGATTGGACTGTGTTGACAAGAACCACTAAAAGCTACAAGGTGACACAGTCATTGCTTAGCTATGTGAAGTAACACCACAAGATGCTTTAGAACAGCAAGTGAAATAGTTAAAATTTTAGAAGAAACGCTTATTTCAAGTATAAAGTACTTAGAGACTTAGCTAAACTTCATGGGGTTTTTTCCATTGGAAAAAATTCTCTACAATCTTTAATAACTTCAAAGGTTGAGAGCTTCAGTTTTATAGTAGCAAAGTGCTGACTGAGCCTTTCCTCTGGATGAGTTCAAAAGGAAGAGAATAACTTGCTTTGATCACAGGCATCTTCTTAATTATATTATGGTTCTAGTGAAGTATGAATTGCCTTGGTAACTGCAACTGGCAAATTTTACCCTTCAGTTCCTCCATTATACTACGCAAAATAGTAACATTCCACATGTAACTCATGAACTAATAAATTTTCTCCTACATTGCATGGCATTGCCTCTGATGTCTGATTAGAAGATCAAGGTTTTCAATATACTGACCTCTCCCTAGGTGTGGTGCACTCAGGTCAACCACTTCCAATTTCTGAAACCACTACATTATAGAAGGTATTTATATTTCATTTAGTAACTAATAAGCAGGCTGAAGTCTAGTAGGTCATGGCCATACTCACCAACAGACAAGGAATGACATCTCCATGAGAAGGGAGAAACTGAAGCCTGCTGAGGACAAGAGAACAAAAGACTGCTATTATGCAATTTAATGCCTCTTACTGGGACTAAATATCTGCCAAGGGGCTGTCTGCTTTTATAAAACTTAAAAAAACGCAACCACAAAATATTCCATCTTTTATGATTGTGAGTTAGGCAAAAGGAGATGCGACTGAGCTATTGATCTATTCCTTGCTGCAAGTCTTTTGCAGGTGAGACCGAACACAACGAAAAGAATTAGGCAAATTGGATTGGGCTCAAAACCTGCCATCTGTGGCAGAGAAGAAAGGATGCAAAGCACCACAGATCCTCATGTAAATAACAAAGGTCCAGTAATGTGCATGTATCAGCAAGTGTCTGTCTAGGATGTCATCTGTTCTCATGATAAGTGCCTGAACTGTCTATGAGGGACCTTGTCACTACCTTTCCTCCCCTAGCCTGTTTCTATGTTTCTACTTACCCTATCTCAAATCTATTCTTCCCTTGTTTTCATTCCTTTTATTCTGAATTCTCTTATATTTTTCTATCTTTTGTTACTATACCTTTCCCCCCCCTTCTCTCTGTCACATCTAACTTGCTTTCATTCCTAATTCTTCCTAGCTCTTTTCATCTGAATTGCACAGCCTGCTGTTTTCTTCAGTGCCAAAGCTACAGAAACATAGGAGGAGGAGTTTCTCTCGTTTCTCTAGCATGGTGTTAAATTACTCAGGGCAATTGTGCAATTACAGAAAAAAGTTTCTTTAGTTCAGGCTAAAATTGCATACTCAAAGCATTTTATGGTCAGGCTGTACCAAAACTGTTCACTTGGGAATTTAAATTTTGGAAGCTTAAATCTTAACCCAGTTTTGGAGGATATTCACACAACTTCAATTTGTCTAGCCTGAAGATGTTCACGTTTTTAAATGATCTTTGTTTTTTTTAATCTCTATTTAAGCTGCTAACTCTAAGAGGTACTGTCAGTTCTGTGTGTAAGAGACAGAGCAGAGGGCCTAGCTTTCTTTAGAGGTACCTTGGGAAAGACCCACTCATCTCCTGTGGCAGTTCACACGCACACTGTTCCTGGGCATATTTCCAAACAGTGAAGTAAATGCTACTCCACAAGCCAGGACAGGATTGAAAAACTTGCTCTGTAGCCTCTATGCTTTCAGAGCAATAAGCAAAAAATGGTAAGATGAGACTGGTTTATATTCTCTTTACAGATCCCTGAGATTACTGTCTCCAGCTGCTCATCATCACCTCTTTTGGAGTTCATAATTTTTGATTTGCCGGTGGTAGATACAAGTGATGAGTTAGATCAACTGGCTCACTGATATATCAAATCTGAAGGAGTAAACCAAAAAGAACCAGAAGCTGAAGAAATTAGTTTGTTGTTTGTTTATTTTGGTTTGTTGGTTTGGTTTTGGTTTTCTTTTGTCTGGAGGACACTAGCATAGTTACTGTACTTTGGTGTAAAGGCCAATTTACTACTAGTTTGCTTTCCAGAATTCATTGTTATGAAAATGGTAATGTTACTCAGTTCAGCTCCAAGTGCTGGTAGATTAAGCACTATGGTGTTTTTAATCTCAGCTCTCCAGCACCAAATCAATATGAGTCAGTGGTTTTCTCATTAGCCCTATATTGATTTACCTTAAACTAAGGGTAATGTTTCTCCCTAGTAACAGTAATTCTTTAGGAATGCCATGGCTTCCTTGGTGACAGATGACATAAAGATCTTCATTACTTTCTTTTAGTTGGTTTTGGTTTCTTAAGGGACTTTTTTTTGGTTGGTGGATGTTGTTTTGGTTTGGTTGGTTGGTTGGTTTGTTTTTGTGGCATGGCTGCAATTCCCAACCAGTGTATGAGCTGTTTCTCCGTGAAGAACATGCCTTAATCCTTTACTTTGAACAGAGTGACATCATCAGTAAGAAGATTAGTTAATTAATTTTATTTTTTTCTTTTTATGCAGCTATCTGTAATTTTTATTCTTGTGGCATGAACTGTTTTCAGATTTTTTAGTATTCATGACCTGAATAAAACTAGTTTCTAGAAAGAGATGAGTCTGGTATGTTGTTATGGACAATGAATGACTGCAGAAGAATATATTTTTGCCTTCTAGAAGTCAGTCTCTTGAGAAAAAATATTTCAAGCCTAATTGAAACCTAGTTATGCTATGTCTGTAAAGAAGGTGTTAGTGTCTTGGTAAGACTTTTATATGTTGTCATGGAGTTTTATCAGTTGTGCTCTGCTTATGTATAAAAGACTTTCCCTGATCCCTGTTAGGCCTGTAAACATCACTAAGATCTGAAAGACAAGCTGGATACTACTGCTGTTAGTAGGAGCACCACAGTTCAAATTATGCCATCATTTAAATCATTTGTCCCTGTTTATTTCTTTCTTAAATGACATTTCTGGATAAACTTATCCAAATCTATTAGTCTTCATCAGTATTTGTGCAGTTATAACTGAGGACAATCTGGCCTGAAGCAGTTTATACTGCTACAGGTGACAGCACATGACAACAGGCATAATCAACACATGACCTGAACATCTCTGTCCTTTACTTTTCTTTACTGAAGTTAATTTTCAGCATCACAAAATTACATTCTAGTCACTGCTTCAATACATTTGAATTTGTTTAATATGAATGGAATAAATATTCAGTCACAGTAACCAGAAAGATTCTCTTCCTCTTTTATATGAATTCCCTGCCCCTTGAAGATTACTCTATACTGACTGCAATGTTTTGGCTAGCCCAATTTTAAATTCTCAAAGCAGCACGGCATCCATTGTTGCTATTTAAAGACTATTTCAATTGAATAGCTTCTACTAGGGGAATTTGCATCTTCCTTATTTTTCAGATTTGCATTAGCTAAACTTCTTAATGCCACAGGGAGTAAGTAACTAAAGAAACTTCATTCTCTGTTCTCAGCTCAAAATTACTGCTAATGCACAGCAGTTTCATGTGCCTGAATTCTTACAGGAATCAAAGTTCTTTAAGAGGTATGGATCACCTACAAACTGTATTTGGATATGTTTTATTCTCTTTAATCCAATTTAGTGTATTGACTTACAATGCATGGACTTACAATGACTTTGGACTCAAGACTGAGAAAATGTTGGGAGTTTGAGATGTGTTTTAAGTTAAACCCAAGTGATACAATTATATTATGGGTGTCTGAATTCATACCTGGGAAAAAATGGTTATTTCAAATACAGTTACCATTCAGAGGCTGATTTATGCCATGCAGATTTTGATAGGGGAAGAAGAGAGTGGCAATTTGTGCTTGCAGAATCAGCTGTGCTATAGGAGCATTTCACACTGTGGCAGGTGTAGAGCTGATTTCTGGGGAGAGAAGGTTTAAATTCTTCCTGCCTAGTTAAGAAGCTCTTCTAGTGGTGGCTGCCTGCAAGGAGGAAGCTTTTGTCTTGTTGAGGCAGAGTTGTAGGTAAGGCTGAGCATACTTTTGCTATTGTGAAATCTGATATGTATATATTTAATGTTTTGAGATTAAGTCTCTGGAGGTATTGCTAATTGGTATAGAGCACTGGCAGCATGCTGGCCTGGGTCTCCTCAGCTCCCCTGTGTTTCACCAGTTGTGTGCCTGGGTGCATCTCCCACTCATCTGTGGTTCAACCAAGGGGTAGGCAAGTATGTTTGTCCCTGTTTCCTCTCCTTGGTTTTACTTAGTGGAGTAGTTCTGACAGCAGCTTGGAGATACTGTGTAAACCTTGGTAGGGGTAACTAATGGAGTTACCCAAGGGACTGACTGGTTTTGCCTGGGCTGTGTGCTGCTTTTAGCTTTCGCTGGCCTCGGCACAGGAAAACATTGTGGGTGCATTCTTGCTGCTGCAGCTTTCTTGGTCTGCCTGCAGTGAGGTAGAGCTTAACCCTAGATTTGAGGTGAATCTTATTACTAAGGTCTACATTTATTTCTCTGACAAGTACGCTGTTCACTTCAGTGCTTTTCTACTGGATGCAAATGAATTTTTTCTGTGGACGGTAATCTGCTTTAAATGTAGCAAGGACTTACAAAGCACATGAGGAGACAAGCAGAAACTTATGCCAGCATGTTTGAGCCATATCTTAGTGGAGTAGCTCTTACCAAAAAAGCTATCTCAGCAAATACGAAAGAAATGATGTTTTGCCAGTTCTGTACTGAATCTGTCTACACTTATTATTCGTATAAGGTTAGGTAAGTAATAAATCAGGAGCAAGTAAATTATATGATGGCAGAAATCCAGTTAATCATTTCTAATCATCACATTATACTTGACAAAATCTTTAGAAACTGCTTCAGTTATGATAGGAATGAAGAGAAGCTTCCTAGCCCAGTATGTACCACCTTTTAGAAGTCTGGTAAGATAATGCTAGGTTTGAAAGATAAACATCTGGGGGAGTTGTTTGTTTTGTTCCATTTTTAAAAAAGGCACAAGTAAATCTGACAAACATGGTCGTTGGCTTGAGAGAGTGATTTGGGAAGAGAGCATGTGGTAGAAAAACATTTGTTAGGCTTCACAGAAGCAGAAAATCAATTTGCCTCTTACAAGACTGGTTTTTAACTGTGCTGCACACACTTGTCAGTCCATCATTTCTGTGGTCTCTCAGTTAAAAGATATTACCTTCATTAATGAAATTTGATTAGTTGTCCCAAATTACCTCAAAAGTCAGCTGTTACTTAGAATACACACTAAATGCCATTCAGTTTTATGTTAATGAAGATTCATTTCATTCAACTAGGGTAAAGAGTCTACCACTGAACATATTTTATGGACTGCACAGAGACAAAGATCAGTAAAACCAAGAAACCTATGTTCCTTTTGCCTTTTCTCTCTACTTCTTCCATCAGCTACTTTCTCAAAGTGACTTTCCCCTTTGGAATAATATTCTTTTTTAATGTATACCAAGTTTTTTCTTTTGTCTTCAAAATCTGAAAACACATCAGCAAATATTTGCAGTCTTAATAGCAGCGTACCTTTTCTAAAGTCATTGTTTCTTTAGGCTTCTGGTTCTTTGCCTAGGGTTATGTATGGAACTTTACCTTTTGTAAAACTATGTAAACAAATATTTTATTTTTTAATTTTACACAGTGTGTAAGAGGATAATTTCCCTCCCCACTGAAATAACTTCAAGGAACAGCCTACAGAAACCGTTTTATGGAGCTCAGCAACGCTGAAAATCAGTAGATCAGATGAACATTAAACTGGGAAAGAGGCTTAAATAGAATAACATTTCAAGGGGTTGTTTTGGCAAACCTTCCTGAGTTTGGGATAAATAGCATTGGGTTTTCACTAAAAATATTTAAATGTAAAGAATAGGTGAAATTCCAGTGTCTTTGAAGCTAATTCCTAGTGGCTTTGCTATGGTTGGGGTCTCATCCAACTTTTAAATAGCTCTGATCTTACAGGGTGGGGAGGTGAAAGGTGATTCAAACTAGCTGCTCTTGTGCGATTTACAGAAGTGCAACAGTGGCCACAGTTGAATGGCTGGAGCCTTTATGACACAAATGTTCCAGCAGCAAGTTCCTATCTGCTTTTCCTTCCCAAGGTCTGATCTCAGCTGGTTACTGTTCTGCCTGTGATGTTGAGGCCTTACTTGTATGTTGGTGGTTCAGCTGGATGGAGGCACTGGATATAGAACTATTTAGAAATTAAATTATGAAACAGAAGGGAAACCCTGTCTGCATGAAAAGCTTTTCTTTATTGCTATTGCAGGAATTATCTACTATTGTATGAGACTTAGGTCAAATCCTTGTGCCATATGAATAGAGAAATTTTAATATGAAAGAAGAAAGAAACATTCATTACAAGATTTTAACTGGAATATTTCTCATTGTTAAGTTGGAAAAGAAGGTAACTACATTCTGACTTGCTTTTGCCTATTGATCTTACTTAAATAAGCTGCACATTTTCCTATTAATCCACCTCCTCTTCAGGAACATGCCTAAGGAAGCTTGCAGGAATCCCGTGAGGTGCTTTATTGAAGTGTTTCAGGCTTCAGGTTTGTTTCAGATACCAAGTTTCTTGATTATTTCAGATAAACACAAAATCGGACCAGGAAATGAGGAAATGGCCCTTCTGCACATCAAACTACCTTGAAAAATTACAACAGAGTAAATATGTATTTGAATACTTTGGTGATTGACACTCTTTACAATCTGTGACAACTTAATCCTACAAGCTAGTTGTGCAATGACTTTACTAGTTTCTAGATTGTTAAATTTGCCCTGAAGACACATCACTTAAAACATTTGCAGCAATAGCTGAATCAGCAGCTGAAAAGCAGAATGAACAGTTCAGCATGATTTTATCAACACAAAGAAACTGACTGAGGAAACATAATGATCTTCTCAGAATTATATGTTTGTCCAAATCAATTAGCCTTTTTTGCCTTGCTCTTTCTGCTGTCATACCTCTTGGCATGAATTAGCTGTTGTGAAGACAGGCATTGCATTTCAGCTCAGTGTTTGTGCTGCACTGGTATGGCTCCATACCAGCAAGGATACTCCTTGATATCATTCCAGTAGAAGTAGTAGTTATATAAACATTCTGATTCTGGAGATTGTTGGTGAATTTTCTGTACTAATTTTGACTTGTCAGAGTCGGAAAAGTTGCTGGCTGAGAAAGAAAAGTTAATACTGCAGTAAATCCTTGGTTACGCATATGTAAAACTGTGTAGTACACAAATCCACTTGATAATTGTTCCTAGAGGTGATTAACTATTTTTAAAACAAGGTGGCAAGCTATGCAGTTTTGTCTGTTTTCAGCTTTTTGGCCCATCCTTAAAGAATATAACTTTTCTCTACAGTGTTATTTGCACTGCACTATAGCCAACTGTCCTGGGCTAACACAACCTGCTCTCATAGGCTCCCCTCTCTCCGTACACAGATGGGAAGCAAAGAAGCACAAAAAAACCCTCTGGGTTGAGATAAAGAGTTTGACTTTGAGCCCCATGTTACTTTGCTCCAGCCAACACTTTAATTTTGAAGCTGGCATGACATCAGCATGGTATCGAGTATCATCATCAGCTTACACTCAACCCATGATACCAATGCTTACTAAAACAGTGCTTCTAAAACACAGCAGAGGCTCATTCTTGAAATTTTGCTTTTCACACCTTTCTCCTTAACTTGTCTTTTTTTCCCCTGGTTTTGTCACTATTATGTGTTCTTTAGAGTCCTCTTGCTGTGACCCTTCTCATTCCCCTGATCCAAGCTGTTGTGGTGCCATGCTACTTTTCCCCAAGAAAAGTCTAGTTACATTACACAGATATTATGATGAAAAGCACTGCAGGAAAGCATGGAAAACTGCTAAAACCAGTGGTCTAACACAGTCACTGACTAAGTTCACTGGAGTGTTGGGGGTGAACCTTGTGACGTGGTTAGGTTTGGTTGTGTCAGGGCTGCCTCCCACCAGAGGCAGTACAGGGGATAAGTTGAGGGAAGAAACAAGGGACAGGATGGTCTGGTGAATGAAGGAAGGTTAAGTCAGAGGAAGTATTCCCACTGGTATTTGGCAGCCCTTTCACACTTGTCTGTCTCCTCTGGAGAGCTGTGTGCCCTGGGGATGGGGGTTGTGTGCTGCCTTCCCCTGTGCTGCTATTTAAGATGGCTGTTGCTGTGGAAACTGCCTGCCAGTCCGCAAGTTACACACTGCCTAGACCAGTGATGTATCTCACAGTGAGCAGAGTGCGATCTGGCAGCATGACTCCCCAGGGCACACGTGCTCCGAGTAGGTGTGAGGCCTGGGATGGAGGGCTTATCTCCTGAGCAGAGTCTTCCTTTTCACCACCATGACAGCCTCAGTGGCATGGCATGGCTGAGGCGGCACTGGGGAGGGCGATGGGCTGAACTGCTTTGAAAGTGCTGACAGAGACAGCTAGCAGTGTAAGTTTATCTTGACTCTTTCTTTATTCTTGATTGTTCTTGAATTCCATAGTTTCACAGACAGTTCTACCTTCAGTGATTTGTAGCTGGTATAAAGAAAAAGTACTTCATCCTTCGTTCAACATAACTGTAGAACGTAGGATTTATTTTTGTCTCTGTACAGCTCCTTGGTACCTTAACTGTGTTGTGCCTGGACATGCAGGAATTCTGTGAAAATACAGAACACATAGCCCTAGTGGTTACCTACCCCTCATCATGATCCTCTTTCCCAACTGCTTCTCTTGTTTCTTTTCAATTTTCCCCATCTCACAAATCCTTATTGTAGTAGCAGTGCCTCTGGCAATATTTCTCCTGTTGTCTTCCTTTAATAACATCACAACTTCCCTGGAGCACAGTCTTGCAGTGCTGATTTGTGAGTAACTCGGTGTATCAAGGTCACTCAGCCACCCTGCCTGCGCCCTTTCTTCCTCAGGGAGGTGTGGTGTTGTCAGGGACTGGAAATCTGCCACTCACTTTGATTGTGATTTCTGATCCAAACAGACGTGCTTTCAGATCAGTGCCTTCTCTATGTCTCTGATACTGATCTATTTTGCAGGCATCACTTAGAGCTGGCTTCAAAAACCCTATAGTACACTTTAGAGGAAAGCAGACCCTATTAGAGTGCTGGTTTAGTGATTGGACTTATCCTTCATTCCAAAAGTTCTTCACAGATCATGAGAACCATCAATAACATAAATTGCTTCATTTAAGCATTAGTTCATCAGCAATTTTAGGCCCATGTGAAATGCTTTTGTAACGTGATTAAAAATCCTGAGTCATTTGGCTCTGTAACAGAACCTTCCTCCCAGCAAGAGAACAAGTAGTTGGTTTTAGTTCAGATGAGGCCTTCACTCCTGTTCAGTAACCTGCTGTACTCAAAATATTGTGAGAGCTGAGAAGACAGAACCGGCCGATCCTATAACACCATTGAGAAATAACTTCTGGACCTGTATCTTTAGTGTTAGTGCCCAAAGGAAGATTGTGTTAGTAAAGAAACTCAAGATTTGCTGACTCAATGCTGGTTAAAAAATACTCTAGAGAAGGCATCAGCCAATGCACATTGTCTACTTATAGACAAAATAGCAGTGATATTTAAAGGTAAAGGAGTTGTGCTATTCCATTTACAATCCAGCTTCAATCCAATGATTGTTTCCTTCTGTAAACAAGTACCCTTTGGTTTGTTTTGGTTTAAAAACCAACCAAAACAGAAGAACTACCTCACTATGTTTACTTGCAACAACTGTTTCTGTTGGCAAGATCATACATTAAATGCAGCACCACAATAATTGCCTCTATTGCTATTTGCATGGGTTGCCCCAGACTTGATATTCTATTACAGCATTGCTGAACAGTAAAAATTGGACAAAGGTTCAGGCAAACAATGTCATCACTTTCACCACCACCAATGTGAATTGCTCTTATCTACTTGCAACAATAGACTTAGCACAGTAGACATTTTCTAGATGGAGACTAGTGGCTTTAACTTTTACATATTATCATTAAAATCTAACTGGTGTGAACTTTCCTTGGAGCAAACAAGATGTCTAATACAGCAGTAACTACCACTTTAAATTTACAGTATCACAGGCTATTATGAATGTAAGGGAAGAAGTCATGTTATGGCAGCCAGTCTTAAAATATGCAGAAAGCTATAAGATGTGGTCAGGGAAGTGAAATCAGTAAAAAAACCCCAACAAACCAAAACATAACAAAATACACCCACAACTGTCGTCTTTAGAGAGGAACAGAACCCCATGCAAATCATTATGAACTGGTAGTGCTGAGGAATTAGGGATGGTTCTTCCTGCAACGCACAGGTCTGCAAAGCCTGATTATATTAGCTTCAGTACTGTCACATTGATATAGTGCTGCCTGTGAGCAAATAACCCTGACAGAGCCAATCAGGTACAGTCCATGACACAGTCAACCTTTAAATAAATGCAAGCTGACTACCTCCTTTCCTCAAAAAGTCAGATCACAATATGGCATGCCAAAGTATTTGAGAAGTCATGTTGATGTACTGAGGCAGACGTGTTTCACAATTGTGAGTTTCTTGGATGGTTTGGCAAAACATACGAGTTTATATACATCCCAAAACCAAAAGTTTACTTTCCTACTATGTCTTCTGAACTGCAGAATTCAACATACAGAGCCTCAGTTTCTAATTAGTCAGGGAACTGGAAGGATTTAAATATTAACAGTAGTATCTAGATTAAATGGTGAAGAGTTTATAGAAACTCATTGCGTAAACACGTTATAAACAGATATGAGCCAAGAGACAACAAGCAGTATTACAGCAACAAATAGTCAGAAAACTTGCATAGATTCCAGAATAAGGCTCCTTTATTAAAGCAGACAGTTTTATGCAGACAGTTTTGGTGAGAATAGCTTAAATAAGGTTTCAGACGGGTGCAAGGATCCCTAACTACAAGATGAGATGGCTTCCTATTATCCAAGCATTTAATAATGTAGAAAGAGTTCAAGTTTTCCTCTAATTAAAAACAAAAAACCACACCAAACAACCATACACTACCAAACCTGGGAATTTATTTTCCTCCAGCTTTCTCTCACTGCTGCTGTGACTGTACTAATGTATATGCAATGATCAAAATCTGTATGCAAAGACATCACACTGTTTATTTTTGCAAGTTACTTGGGCTACTCTGTTCTCTGCACAGCCATTTTTACCATTTTTTAAAAACCTCAAACATTTAATGTAAAAGCTGTTAAAAGGCCTTAGCTCTGATAATGCAGGCTTCCCTTTATGTGACACCAATGATTTTTACCAGGTCATTGGTTTCATGCCTTTAAGTCCTTGATAAATCAGGGCAGCCAAATGATTTTGTCATCTTTGTAACAGCAGCTGCAGTGTTGAATAACTGGCTTTCAATGGAAGATCTGCAGTGAAAACCCTTTAGCAGTTTTGGAAAATCTCCTCCCATCTGTGTGAGCTAAGGAATTGCAAGCAGCACACTACTATCATTACGATGCCATATCTCAAACTAACAGATGACAGGGCCTGACGAAGTAGGGGAGGAGTCGTCTAATTACACAAGGGTAACCGAGGCGTTTTTAACTCTTAGGAATACAGAAACACCTCCCACAATCTGCACCCCTTGAATGAAACCCAGAAAAACACTTCAACTCAAGGAAGTCCTTGCAGATGTCCGCTAACTCTATGCTTTTTTTTTTAACATTAGGCATTGCTTAAATGTTTGCTCGCTCAAGCTACAGCACTGGTTTCTAGATGAAAAGGCTAACACATACAGTATAAAAGTCTTTCACACATGTAAACACACATGCACTTATTTTGCAGCTTTGCCCATTCGATGCTCACTTAAAAAAAAAAAAAAAAGGTGTTATGTCATAGACTTTGTATCCCTTCTAGAAATCAAATTCCTTCTTAAAAGAATCAGGATTTTTAATCACGTTACAAAAGCATTTCACATGGGCCTAAAATTGCTGATGAACTAATGCTTAAATGAAGCAATTTATGTTATTGATGGTTCTCATGATCTGTGAAGAACTTTTGGAATGAAGGATAAGTCCAATCACTAAACCAGCACTCTAATAGGGTCTGCTTTCCTCTAAAGTGTACTATAGGGTTTTTTGAAGCCAGCTCTAAGTGATGCCTGCAAAATAGATCAGTATCAGAGACATAGAGAAGGCACTGATCTGAAAGCACGTCTGTTTGGATCAGAAATCACAATCAAAGTGAGTGGCAGATTTCCAGTCCCTGACAACACCACACCTCCCTGAGGAAGAAAGGGCGCAGGCAGGGTGGCTGAGTGACCTTGATACACCGAGTTACTCACAAATCAGCACTGCAAGACTGTGCTCCAGGGAAGTTGTGATGTTATTAAAGGAAGACAACAGGAGAAATATTGCCAGAGGCACTGCTACTACAATAAGGATTTGTGAGATGGGGAAAATTGAAAGAAACAAGAGAAGCAGTTGGGAAAGAGGATCATGATGAGGGGTAGGTAACCACTAGGGCTATGTGTTCTGTATTTTCACAGAATTCCTGCATGTCCAGGCACAACACAGTTAAGGTACCAAGGAGCTGTACAGAGACAAAAATAAATCCTACGTTCTACAGTTATGTTGAACGAAGGATGAAGTACTTTTCTTTATACCAGCTACAAATCACTGAAGGTAGAACTGTCTGTGAAACTATGGAATTCAAGAACAATCAAGAATAAAGAAAGAGTCAAGATAAACTTACACTGCTAGCTGTCTCTGTCAGCACTTTCAAAGCAGTTCAGCCCATCGCCCTCCCCAGTGCCGCCTCAGCCATGCCATGCCACTGAGGCTGTCATGGTGGTGAAAAGGAAGACTCTGCTCAGGAGATAAGCCCTCCATCCCAGGCCTCACACCTACTCGGAGCACGTGTGCCCTGGGGAGTCATGCTGCCAGATCGCACTCTGCTCACTGTGAGATACATCACTGGTCTAGGCAGTGTGTAACTTGCGGACTGGCAGGCAGTTTCCACAGCAACAGCCATCTTAAATAGCAGCACAGGGGAAGGCAGCACACAACCCCCATCCCCAGGGCACACAGCTCTCCAGAGGAGACAGACAAGTGTGAAAGGGCTGCCAAATACCAGTGGGAATACTTCCTCTGACTTAACCTTCCTTCATTCACCAGACCATCCTGTCCCTTGTTTCTTCCCTCAACTTATCCCCTGTACTGCCTCTGGTGGGAGGCAGCCCTGACACAACCAAACCTAACCACGTCACAAGGTTCACCCCCAACACTCCAGTGAACTTAGTCAGTGACTGTGTTAGACCACTGGTTTTAGCAGTTTTCCATGCTTTCCTGCAGTGCTTTTCATCATAATATCTGTGTAATGTAACTAGACTTTTCTTGGGGAAAAGTAGCATGGCACCACAACAGCTTGGATCAGGGGAATGAGAAGGGTCACAGCAAGAGGACTCTAAAGAACACATAATAGTGACAAAACCAGGGGAAAAAAAGACAAGTTAAGGAGAAAGGTGTGAAAAGCAAAATTTCAAGAATGAGCCTCTGCTGTGTTTTAGAAGCACTGTTTTAGTAAGCATTGGTATCATGGGTTGAGTGTAAGCTGATGATGATACTCGATACCATGCTGATGTCATGCCAGCTTCAAAATTAAAGTGTTGGCTGGAGCAAAGTAACATGGGGCTCAAAGTCAAACTCTTTATCTCAACCCAGAGGGTTTTTTTGTGCTTCTTTGCTTCCCATCTGTGTACGGAGAGGGGAGCCTATGAGAGCAGGTTGTGTTAGCCCAGGACAGTTGGCTATAGTGCAGTGCAAATAACACTGTAGAGAAAAGTTATATTCTTTAAGGATGGGCCAAAAAGCTGAAAACAGACAAAACTGCATAGCTTGCCACCTTGTTTTAAAAATAGTTAATCACCTCTAGGAACAATTATCAAGTGGATTTGTGTACTACACAGTTTTACATATGCGTAACCAAGGATTTACTGCAGTATTAACTTTTCTTTCTCAGCCAGCAACTTTTCCGACTCTGACAAGTCAAAATTAGTACAGAAAATTCACCAACAATCTCCAGAATCAGAATGTTTATATAACTACTACTTCTACTGGAATGATATCAAGGAGTATCCTTGCTGGTATGGAGCCATACCAGTGCAGCACAAACACTGAGCTGAAATGCAATGCCTGTCTTCACAACAGCTAATTCATGCCAAGAGGTATGACAGCAGAAAGAGCAAGGCAAAAAGGCTAATTGATTTGGACAAACATATAATTCTGAGAAGATCATTATGTTTCCTCAGTCAGTTTCTTTGTGTTGATAAAATCATGCTGAACTGTTCATTCTGCTTTTCAGCTGCTGATTCAGCTATTGCTGCAAATGTTTTAAGTGATGTGTCTTCAGGGCAAATTTAACAATCTAGAAACTAGTAAAGTCATTGCACAACTAGCTTGTAGGATTAAGTTGTCACAGATTGTAAAGAGTGTCAATCACCAAAGTATTCAAATACATATTTACTCTGTTGTAATTTTTCAAGGTAGTTTGATGTGCAGAAGGGCCATTTCCTCATTTCCTGGTCCGATTTTGTGTTTATCTGAAATAATCAAGAAACTTGGTATCTGAAACAAACCTGAAGCCTGAAACACTTCAATAAAGCACCTCACGGGATTCCTGCAAGCTTCCTTAGGCATGTTCCTGAAAGGAGGTGGATTAATAGGAAAATGTGCAGCTTATTTAAGTAAGATCAATAGGCAAAAGCAAGTCAGAATGTAGTTACCTTCTTTTCCAACTTAACAATGAGAAATATTCCAGTTAAAATCTTGTAATGAATGTTTCTTTCTTCTTTCATATTAAAATTTCTCTATTCATATGGCACAAGGATTTGACCTAAGTCTCATACAATAGTAGATAATTCCTGCAATAGCAATAAAGAAAAGCTTTTCATGCAGACAGGGTTTCCCTTCTGTTTCATAATTTAATTTCTAAATAGTTCTATATCCAGTGCCTCCATCCAGCTGAACCACCAACATACAAGTAAGGCCTCAACATCACAGGCAGAACAGTAACCAGCTGAGATCAGACCTTGGGAAGGAAAAGCAGATAGGAACTTGCTGCTGGAACATTTGTGTCATAAAGGCTCCAGCCATTCAACTGTGGCCACTGTTGCACTTCTGTAAATCGCACAAGAGCAGCTAGTTTGAATCACCTTTCACCTCCCCACCCTGTAAGATCAGAGCTATTTAAAAGTTGGATGAGACCCCAACCATAGCAAAGCCACTAGGAATTAGCTTCAAAGACACTGGAATTTCACCTATTCTTTACATTTAAATATTTTTAGTGAAAACCCAATGCTATTTATCCCAAACTCAGGAAGGTTTGCCAAAACAACCCCTTGAAATGTTATTCTATTTAAGCCTCTTTCCCAGTTTAATGTTCATCTGATCTACTGATTTTCAGCGTTGCTGAGCTCCATAAAACGGTTTCTGTAGGCTGTTCCTTGAAGTTATTTCAGTGGGGAGGGAAATTATCCTCTTACACACTGTGTAAAATTAAAAAATAAAATATTTGTTTACATAGTTTTACAAAAGGTAAAGTTCCATACATAACCCTAGGCAAAGAACCAGAAGCCTAAAGAAACAATGACTTTAGAAAAGGTACGCTGCTATTAAGACTGCAAATATTTGCTGATGTGTTTTCAGATTTTGAAGACAAAAGAAAAAACTTGGTATACATTAAAAAAGAATATTATTCCAAAGGGAAAGTCACTTTGAGAAAGTAGCTGATGGAAGAAGTAGAGAGAAAAGGCAAAAGGAACATAGGTTTCTTGGTTTTACTGATCTTTGTCTCTGTGCAGTCCATAAAATATGTTCAGTGGTAGACTCTTTACCCTAGTTGAATGAAATGAATCTTCATTAACATAAAACTGAATGGCATTTAGTGTGTATTCTAAGTAACAGCTGACTTTTGAGGTAATTTGGGACAACTAATCAAATTTCATTAATGAAGGTAATATCTTTTAACTGAGAGACCACAGAAATGATGGACTGACAAGTGTGTGCAGCACAGTTAAAAACCAGTCTTGTAAGAGGCAAATTGATTTTCTGCTTCTGTGAAGCCTAACAAATGTTTTTCTACCACATGCTCTCTTCCCAAATCACTCTCTCAAGCCAACGACCATGTTTGTCAGATTTACTTGTGCCTTTTTTAAAAATGGAACAAAACAAACAACTCCCCCAGATGTTTATCTTTCAAACCTAGCATTATCTTACCAGACTTCTAAAGGTGGTACATACTGGGCTAGGAAGCTTCTCTTCATTCCTATCATAACTGAAGCAGTTTCTAAAGATTTTGTCAAGTATAATGTGATGATTAGAAATGATTAACTGGATTTCTGCCATCATATAATTTACTTGCTCCTGATTTATTACTTACCTAACCTTATACGAATAATAAGTGTAGACAGATTCAGTACAGAACTGGCAAAACATCATTTCTTTCGTATTTGCTGAGATAGCTTTTTTGGTAAGAGCTACTCCACTAAGATATGGCTCAAACATGCTGGCATAAGTTTCTGCTTGTCTCCTCATGTGCTTTGTAAGTCCTTGCTACATTTAAAGCAGATTACCGTCCACAGAAAAAATTCATTTGCATCCAGTAGAAAAGCACTGAAGTGAACAGCGTACTTGTCAGAGAAATAAATGTAGACCTTAGTAATAAGATTCACCTCAAATCTAGGGTTAAGCTCTACCTCACTGCAGGCAGACCAAGAAAGCTGCAGCAGCAAGAATGCACCCACAATGTTTTCCTGTGCCGAGGCCATGAAAGCTAAAAGCAGCACACACAGCCCAGGCAAAACCAGTCAGTCCCTTGGGTAACTCCATTAGTTACCCCTACCAAGGTTTACACAGTATCTCCAAGCTGCTGTCAGAACTACTCCACTAAGTAAAACCAAGGAGAGGAAACAGGGACAAACATACTTGCCTACCCCTTGGTTGAACCACAGATGAGTGGGAGATGCACCCAGGCACACAACTGGTGAAACACAGGGGGAGCTGAGGAGACCCAGGCCAGCATGCTGCCAGTGCTCTATACCAATTAGCAATACCTCCAGAGACTTAATCTCAAAACATTAAATATATACATATCAGATTTCACAATAGCAAAAGTATGCTCAGCCTTACCTACAACTCTGCCTCAACAAGACAAAAGCTTCCTCCTTGCAGGCAGCCACCACTAGAAGAGCTTCTTAACTAGGCAGGAAGAATTTAAACCTTCTCTCCCAGAAATCAGCTCTACACCTGCCACAGTGTGAAATGCTCCTATAGCACAGCTGATTCTGCAAGCACAAATTGCCACTCTCTTCTTCCCCTATCAAAATCTGCATGGCATAAATCAGCCTCAGCAATGATAACTATTATTTGGAAATAACCATTTTTTTCCCAGGTATGAATTCAGACACCCATAATATAATTGTATCACTTGGGTTTAACTTAAAACACATCTCAAACTCCCAACATTTTCTCAGTCTTGAGTCCCAGTCATTGTAAGTCCATGCATTGTAAGTCAATACACTAAATTGGATTAAAGAGAATAAAACATATCCAAATACAGTTTGTAGGTGATCCATACCTCTTAAAGAACTTTGATTCCTGTAAGAATTCAGGCACATGAAACTGCTGTGCATTAGCAGTAATTTTGAGCTGAGAACAGAGAATGAAGTTTCTTTAGTTACTTACTCCCTGTGGCATTAAGAAGTTTAGCTAATGCAAATCTGAAAAATAAGGAAGATGCAAATTCCCCCTAGTAGAAGCTATTCAATTGAAATAGTCTTTAAATAGCAACAATGGATGCCGTGCTGCTTTGAGAATTTAAAATTGGGCTAGCCAAAACATTGCAGTCAGTATAGAGTAATCTTCAAGGGGCAGGGAATTCATATAAAAGAGGAAGAGAATCTTTCTGGTTACTGTGACTGAATATTTATTCCATTCATATTAAACAAATTCAAATGTATTGAAGCAGTGACTAGAATGTAATTTTGTGATGCTGAAAATTAACTTCAGTAAAGAAAAGTAAAGGACAGAGATGTTCAGGTCATGTGTTGATTATGCCTGTTGTCATGTGCTGTCACCTGTAGCAGTATAAACTGCTTCAGGCCAGATTGTCCTCAGTTATAACTGCACAAATACTGATGAAGACTAATAGATTTGGATAAGTTTATCCAGAAATGTCATTTAAGAAAGAAATAAACAGGGACAAATGATTTAAATGATGGCATAATTTGAACTGTGGTGCTCCTACTAACAGCAGTAGTATCCAGCTTGTCTTTCAGATCTTAGTGATGTTTACAGGCCTAACAGGGATCAGGGAAAGTCTTTTATACATAAGCAGAGCACAACTGATAAAACTCCATGACAACATATAAAAGTCTTACCAAGACACTAACACCTTCTTTACAGACATAGCATAACTAGGTTTCAATTAGGCTTGAAATATTTTTTCTCAAGAGACTGACTTCTAGAAGGCAAAAATATATTCTTCTGCAGTCATTCATTGTCCATAACAACATACCAGACTCATCTCTTTCTAGAAACTAGTTTTATTCAGGTCATGAATACTAAAAAATCTGAAAACAGTTCATGCCACAAGAATAAAAATTACAGATAGCTGCATAAAAAGAAAAAAATAAAATTAATTAACTAATCTTCTTACTGATGATGTCACTCTGTTCAAAGTAAAGGATTAAGGCATGTTCTTCACGGAGAAACAGCTCATACACTGGTTGGGAATTGCAGCCATGCCACAAAAACAAACCAACCAACCAACCAAACCAAAACAACATCCACCAACCAAAAAAAAGTCCCTTAAGAAACCAAAACCAACTAAAAGAAAGTAATGAAGATCTTTATGTCATCTGTCACCAAGGAAGCCATGGCATTCCTAAAGAATTACTGTTACTAGGGAGAAACATTACCCTTAGTTTAAGGTAAATCAATATAGGGCTAATGAGAAAACCACTGACTCATATTGATTTGGTGCTGGAGAGCTGAGATTAAAAACACCATAGTGCTTAATCTACCAGCACTTGGAGCTGAACTGAGTAACATTACCATTTTCATAACAATGAATTCTGGAAAGAGCAATACGTAAAGCACATATTTTCAATGAGAGAGATGACCACCTCTTTTCTACCTGCTGCACAAGCATATTTTAACATGGAGGCAGGTGGTGAGGCAGGCCCCTCTTCCTCATGGTGATCTACAAATATGTGAAGAACTTCTGTGCAAAGTCATGTGGTTTTGTCTACTTTTTATAGGCAGGTTAGAGGATAAAAAATAGTGCAGGCTTAAGAAGAAGAATGCAGTTTTGGTTTCTAGCTATACTTTCTTTCAGGGCTTTGCTTCACAGTACACACCATAGAGAAGAAAGAAAATCCCAAAGCCAGCCATGTAGAGATCAAGTACTTGGATACACATGGTGTTGGTGGTCTGATTTATGTGCTGCATATTGTCCTAGGTCTTCAGATGTCTGTTAAAGTCATACGAAGTAGAGAGGGAAAAACCACGAGAGAGAAAGGATAAGGCCAGACTAAAACTCTTGCAACTTTCCTTAGAAATAACGCTAAATGGATTTCAGTATTAGAGAGAAGAGAGAGAAACAAGAGAGAAACAAGCCATAATGAAGCTGTCGTTCCACACTATATAACAGTAGCTGATATTGACCTGCAAGAAAGGTTTTGAGGGTGTAAATGGCCTTAGATTCCTGACTTGAATTTGGAAGAGAAAATTGCTAAGTGCTAATGAGATTTCTGTCTCTACTGCCTGCAAAATCAGTTCACTTCCACTTCTTACATGTTTACTTTGTGTTTTACTTGTAGATGGTGGTTTTCTGTAGAAATGCTTAAAGCCACACTGCTTATTTAATCTTTGCAAATTTGTAGCATGAATCTGTGGAGTTTTCAGTTTCAAAATATAAAATTTCCCTTTGAAGTTTTGATGAGTGTAGATAGAGCATGTTTGGAACCTTGTACCAGATCGATTACCTCTTTCTTTGTCTGTTTAGTGGCAACTATTTTAAAGAATATGCTGTGACATCTTTATTGTCCCTTAGTGATGAGGACAGTGACTTCAATAATAAATTTAAGCCTCAGTTGGTTAATAGAGTTAGGCATGTCACCATACATTATAAAAGCAATCAAAACTGTTTTTAATGAGCTTCAGTTGAGTGTGAATCCCAGTTTTATGCAGCTTAAACTACAGAAAGCCTTCTAACAGATCATCTTGCTACTTTGGGGAACCCACTAGAGGTGGAAATTTCATCTACAGGTAGTTTGCCTGTACCAGTGAGAGTCAGGTTTGTGCAGTGAAAATAGAAACTGAATGAAGTGAGATTTGGGGATATGTTCAAGTTGGCTGTTTTCTTAACTTTTTCTGTATTTGTCATGACTGGAAAAAAAAAATAATAGACTTTCAGATTGTTTTATTTTGTCATAATTTAGATTGTGTGGGCAATTCAATACAATACAATACAATACACCAGGTTGGAAGAGACCTTCAAGATCATCGCGTCCAACCCATCAAACAATCCAACCTAACCCAACAACTAGACCATACAGCCAAGCACCCCATCAAGTCTTCTCCTGAACACCTCCTGTGAAGGTGACTCCACCACCTCCACGGGTAGCCGATTCCAATGGGCAATCACTCTCTCCGTGTAGAACTTCTTCCTAACATCCAGCCTAAACCTGCCCTGGCGCAGCCTGAGACTGTGTCCTCTTGTTCTGGTGCTGGATGCCTGGGAGAAGAGGCCAACCTCTGCCTGGCTACAACCTCCTTCAGGTAGTTGTAGAGAGCAATAAGGTCACCCCTCAGTCTCCTCTTCTCCAGGCTAAGCAACCCCAGCTCCCTCAGCCTTTCCTCATAGGGCTTGTGTTCCAAACCCCTCACCAGCTTTGTTGCCCTTCTCTGGACACGTTCCAGCAAGTCAACATCCTTCCTAAACTGAGGGGCCCAGAACTGGACACAGTACTCAAGGTGCGGCCTAACCAGTGCAGTGTACAGGGGCACAATGACCTCCCTGCTCCTGCTGGCCACACTGTTCCTGATGCAAGCCAGGATGCCATTAGCCTTCTTGGCTGCCTGGGCACACTGCAGGCTCATGTTCAGCCTACAATCAACCAGTACCCCCAGGTCCCTCTCTGCCTGGCCACTCTCCAGCCACTCTGACCCCAGCCTGTAGCACTGCCTGGGGTTGTTGTGGCCAATGTGCAGAATCCGGCACTTGGATGTGTTAAATCTCATGCCATTGGACTCTGCCCATCTGTCCAGCCTGTCGAGGTCCCTCTGCAAAGCCTCTCTGCCCTTCAGCAAATCAACTGCTGCCCCCAGCTTGGTGTCATCTGCAAATTTACTGATGATGGACTCAATGCCCTCATCCAGATCATCAATAAAGATGTTGAAGAGCATGGGGCCCAGTACTGATCCCTGGGGCACACCACTAGTGACAGGCCGCCAGCTGGATGTGGTGCCATTCACCATTACTCTCTGGGCTCGGCCCTCCAGCCAAAGGGAACCTATCAACACTGTTCAATAGTAGTGACAAGAGGCCTTCTCTTAGAATACTTGTGTTACTCTAAGCAAAGTCCTGCTAGTATAGGCTGTGAGATACATACTGAATAGACCCCTGTTTATTTCAGTTGCTTTACATCAAGTCCCATTTTACTTTCATTAGGATAGCTATCTCATAAGTGATCCTCCGGGAATGTCGCTGGTCACTGCTTTAATGCAGCTACCGCAGTGCTATTGTATATAACTTACTGCTGAGGTCTGTGGGAGAAATACACAGTTTTTGTAGTGCCTAGAAATAGATCAAGTCAAATTCAAAACATTCAGCTTCCTAATCATCTAGAGTCATGCCCTAATACTCCAGACCATTTATCCTACTTCAGGAAGAGTCATCTTTGTTTTCCTAAACATTGTCACCAGACTTAGTAATATTTATACCCTGCCAGTTTGCCTTTCTCTGAGGTCTTGTAATGATAGATTTCTTTTTCTAATCCTTCTAACCTGAAACATAAAATTGCTCCATCTGTGGAGAGGGAGGAGAGGAACAGCTTACTAGGTCATGAAATAATATGCCTTATCTAGTGGCAAGTAATGAAACTTCTAGGAGACTGTCATCATTGGGTAGATATTTTCTGATGCTGCTAGCGAATGCTCTTAAGGCATTAATCCTGCCTGTTTGTTCTGCATATGTTGTGTCGGAATAATTCCTGACTGATTTCACATATTTTGACTCCAGCTTTGTAATTATGAAATTGCAGCCTCCTACAGATGTGATGATGGCTGAATTATTATTCTACCCTAACTGGGGTGATGAAGTCACTTGCTTTCAGAGCCATTTTCTGAGATGGTTATAATATTCTAAATAAGCTGTTTGTCCTAAAAATGTTTATTGCTTGCATTCCACAAAATGAGATTTTAAAAATGAAGTCTATCAGTGTTTTGTGCTATTTGGGTTTTCTGAGTGTGGAAACTTTAGGCACCGAGAAAATGATTCAGGAGCAGCTCTCTTTTATACTTCACTAAAGTAACAGTTCAAATTTCACATGTACATAGTAGATTTTCTTTGATACTCAAATTTCAGGTAACTGATACAGAATATGTATGGGTTTAAGGGCCACATTTGGACCATGAGATTTGGAGCTCAGCAGATTTACTTCAAGTAAGAATCTTTTTCAATAGCAATGAAGTTTTACTGTGATATTCCCCAGTTGTTATCCATGCTGCTGATACATAATCTACACTCCTGCTAACAGTCTGCTCTGATCCAGTTTTTTTTCCTCTTTCTTCCTCTCAAATGCCAGCTACTCCTTCTCCCAAATTTACCAGTTAATTAACTTAATTAGGTCACATCATGGTCTTGCAGGCTGCAATACAGAGAAACCGCTGCCTGGGAGTTCTTTGTCTTTTGATCTGTTCCTGTGTTGTTCTTCCTGCCTTCCATCAATTGTTTTTGGTCTTGTAGCATATTGTAACCAGACTCATGTAGGTCAAAGACTCTCTCCTGCCTTTTTTCCTTCTTTTGAGAAACTTGAGCAATTCACTGTTCAGGTTCACAGAGTGGCCCCACAAATGGCTACTTTGACACAACTAGAATGTGACAGTAAAAGGGGTAAGAGTACAGAAGGTGCTTATATATTTCAGATGTGCTGCTATTTTTTTCAGAACTACTGAAGGCAAACATCCCAAAGTTTGGTGCTTTTTTCACAAGGTTTAGTGGGTTTCATGCTAAAATCCATTAACATCATCCCCTCCTCCCAAACCCCTAAACCAAAAGAGGTGAACTTTGCAGAACTTGACTCCATGACATTCTTAAGTACCTCATTCTAGTCTGACTGGAACTGCCTTAAATGTTACTGCAGAATTGTACCTTGACTTGCTGCCTTTTATGCCATAAACTGACAAAGGTTTCCATCAGTTCCACCACTGTTCTAAACATTCCCTTTCCCTGTGCTGATAACACTGAGGGGTCTTCACGGTTCATGATGTTATTTTTGTTCATGTGGTTACACAGAAAATATGTGCAAATTGATCTTATTTATGCATGATGCAACTGAGGGGATAAGAAGAAGGTAGAGAGGAACTACTCAAAATGGCACTGCCACTGGAAGAAGTGCTCTTAGAAATACAGCTGTAGTTGTTTCTTGCTGGGGGTACTTGACTTCCCCAGGAATTCAGTTTTTCAGTTCTTTGAAATGAATAGCTACACAAAGTAACAAAATCGATCACTTAGGATTAGTGATATTTGGAAGCTTGACTTTATCTTGGAGCTGATCCACCTTTGACTTTTGGTAGTATAATAATGCTGTTTGGGAGTATGGCTACATGTGTTGTGAAGTAGTCTCCATTCCTCGGAACAGCTCCAGCACTCAGCTCCTCTAGCCAGTGCTCTAGTGTATGCCTAGGCATACCATCAGCCTTTTGAGAATTCTGTTTTATTTAGAGGCTTGTATAGGCTATTCTAATAGGGGCTGATGAAAAATACTCTTCCTTGAAAGTAGCTGTGGGGAATGTTAAGGAAGTCAGTGAGAACCATCACCTACAAGAAAGGCACAGGTAACACAGGCACAGCAAGTTCTGAGATATTATTTTGTACTGACACCTCTTTCTGTAAAACACAGCAGTGAAGTCAATGAAAATGAGACAGAAGAGGGCAAAGAACTGTTTAATATGGAAGATGTGTGAACAAAACCGACTGCATTTCTTCTTCCCGCTCTGGCATCAAGTCTGTTCCAATCTCTATAAATCCCTCTAACATGGGTGGAATTGAAGTGAAAAACCATATTGCTTAACAAGATTATAGTGATATTTAACCTCATTACCTGGGCCCTGTCAATGTTGCTCGGTCACAAAATCATCAATGTATTTGATTATACTGTGTTGAGACTAATTACACTGTTGTACAGAGCAGTCTGAGGCTGTTATAGGGAGTCTTTCCTTAGAGCTACTCTGTATAAATATGGCCTTGGAGGCAGAAAAGCTTTTAATTTTGGCTGTGCTTTGTGACTTGCTGGATGAGTACCACTCTATTGTTTCTGAAATGCAGACTTGACTGGGTAGAATATACACTGTCTGCAGATGAAAATCCATCAGTCTTTATTCAGATCTATGTTTCATGATGGGTTGGGAAGCAGGCTGCAGTCTCTCTCTTCACACACACACCCCCGCTCTCCCTCCTTCTCTTTTCTTTTCCTCTCTTCCTATTACATTTTTAATGATAACTCTAAAGTCACTCCAGCTTTGGAAAAAATTAAGCATTCAGTTCTGGAGGGCAAGTTAGAAACAGAAATATTTCTTTTGCCAGCTTTCACATTCTTCAGCCATTACCTCATATGTCTTTCATATATGCAACTTTATCTGAAATAATGTCTTTATCATATAATTGCACTTAATTTTTATTTTTTTTTTAAAGGCTAAGTATGGAAACTTTATTGGAGTATTTTCTTTTTAATGTCTCTCTCTTTTGGCATGTGGTTAATATCTTTATATGCTACAACAGCAGCCTTGGCAGAATTGTATTCCTCTGTAGTCCTTGCACCTGTTTTTACCAAGGCTGAATTTGAAACTGTATTTTATTTGGGTGTTCTTTGGGAAGGGAAAAAAAAAAGGAAAATTACTTGGACCAATGAACTAGAGCAGGTTTAGCAATGAGAGGTTAAGACATTATTCTTTCCAGCTGCCTGGCTATCCTGTCAGCTGAGGTTACTGTCAGGAGAATGAAACAGGCAGTATTAAACATGTCTCCGGGCAAAGCACCCGCTCACTCTGGCATCTTTTTCTGACAGTGTGTGAGAATGTGCCAGACTGGCTGTGGTGGCTGAGACACACGTGCTTGTGATGTGATGGGGGTAGAGGAGCTGAAGGCAGGACTATCTGCAGCCACCTCAGTATCACTTGATTTTGTCTTTGGAAATTCCATCTCTGCTTTAACGCCACTACTTTCAGCATCCCTTGTTTCTCTGACAGAGAAAACAATCTTCCATCTTCATACTTTTACAGGAAGAAGTAGTGTCCAGTGTTTCTCATTAATTCTTTTAGTAATAATCCTACTGCCTTGAAATTGCTCTTTCTCAAGTGATGCATTTAGTGTCATTTTATTATATAGAATGTTACTTCCTTTATCAATGACAGTGATGAACAAGATTGGGTGTTGTTTTCTCTTTAGCAAAAAAAGTGTTCTTTTCCTCTTTGTTTGAAGCTTTGTTTAAAATAATTATTATTCAGATCTTATTGTCAATGTCATACTTTATTTTCATTGGATGTGTTTTGAAAGATTTTTCAGTTTTCCCAGATCTCTTGAGTCTCCTGTTCTTGAAGCATTTTTCTTTTCTCATCTGTAGCTTTGCTTTACATGCACTGACATCCTAATCCCAGTGGATCAGAGTTTTGTAATCTTGCTCTTTCAGAGAATTTTAATACTAATGGCTGCACAGCAGTGGAACCAAAAGGCTGACACATTGCAGTACAGACCTGCAGAACAAGGACTGCTTGCTTCTGATTTGTACAGAGCTGAGCAAATTGCTCCTGTCAAGGGGTACATAAGGGTAGTGCTGGTTTATGACTCTGGTAACAATTAATTGGTCCTTTAAAATCTAATAGCTTTCCCTGTTGTATAGTATCATGCTTACAATGCCAAATCTCACAGCAAACCTCAAGACTGCTCACCCCTATGGGGCTTTTGTTTCTGTCCTGCCTTCCCACTTTTACTGTCTTAGAACAGTCGTCTACAGGCTGGAGGATACATGCATGTTCTCTATGCACATGGTGGCAGTGTAAGGAGTTTTTATTTTATTTTTTAATACTTTAATTCTAAAACTCTGTGTAAGTCTTATCCCACTTTAATAACTCCATCCATATTTATATTCAATGAATTTTGAGGTTTTAGAATAACCTTGTCCTGTCTTGATCCAGGTAATGTAATTGCACTTGATCTGCAGTATTATTTGTGGTGGTTTTAGGCTATGTCTTTAAAACTTAGTTACAGATTTTGAGCAGAAAAGCAGAAAAATATAACTAAATAACTATTGGGTGTGAAAAGGAAAACAAAAGATTATTCTAAACAAATTCATTGGATAAATATCTGGAATAAGATGAGCTGCTGTACCATAACAATTCTTCCTTTTTCTCTTCTCTTCTGATCTCGGCTGGTTTTGCTTTGCTTGGGAGAGATAATCTGCATGCTTTGACTTGGCTAAGTTTAACTCCTCTGCTCCTTTCTCTTGTCCCTTTTGTACAGGGGGTAAGGAGAGAGGCAGGGAGGAGAAGCTAGTAGCTTTCCGTGGTCCTTGGCCAGGGAGTCCTTGTGCTGTTTATTCATTGTAAATATCTGTACAATATTGTAAATACTGTATATTTTGTACATATGCATTACATTCCATTGCACACTGTAGGTTTTGCTTGCAAATACAGCTTCATTTGCTTCTGTCTGAGTTGGTCTGGCAAAGTTAATGTTGGGGAGGAAACTTCAACCCACCACACTGCTGTTCCTCAAGATAGTTCTGGAAACCATTTCAAAATTGGTGTGCATGCTGGTTTTGTTGTTTTTTTTTTTTTTTTTTTTTTTTTCCTTGGTTTCTCTTTTGCTCTCATTATGTGTGTCTTGCATGCTTGTTTACACGTGCAGGAAATGGCATGACTAGTTGGTATAGAGGATGATGGTAAGTCTTGATCAGATCAACGTGTTTTCACTAGATATTTGAAGAATTTAATCATAGAATCACAGAATTGTTAGGGTTGGAAGGGACCTCAAGTATCATCTAATTCCAACCCCCTGCCATGGGCAAGGATCCCTCACACTAGATAAGGTTGCTCAGAGCCACATCTAGCCTGGCCTTAAAACCCTCCAGTGAAGGGGCTTCTACCACCTCTGCGGGCAACCTGTGCTAGTGTCTTATCATCCTCATGGTGAAGAACTTCTTCCTAACATCCAGTCTGAATCTACCCATTTCATTTTTTTTTCCATTCCCCCTAATTTCATCATTACCTGTCACCTTAAAAAATTCCTCCCTAGCTTTCTTGTAGGCCCAAACATTGCATCTATCTGAAAAGAGGATGACCCCACATACAGATGGTAGAGCCTTCAAAGGATATTTTTATTGCAAATTTTACCATCCTGTGTAATAGAAATATTGCACTAAACATGGCTACTATAGACAAATGCATGTGTGTGAATGCTATTTCATGTATTAGTTTCTTTTGTTGACTGTGAGATCAGAAGTACAAATATTTCTTCCTATGACTAATCATGTAAACCCACATCTAATTTGTGGCTTGTGTCTGAATTTAGCAGTCTAGTAAAAGCATGTGCTTTTGGTTCTACTGATATTTAGCATTATTGTCTTATTTTAATGCAGAATGTAACCTTTTCATTGCCTTTTTTTTTTTTTTTTTTTTTTTTCAATTTGGCTTACTTCAAAAGAGAACAGTTGCACACTGTCTCATGCTAACAATTCTTCATATGCTCAATGAGACCAATAGAATATTGTCATGTGAGTTTGTGATGCTTATATTTCCCACAGCACCAGGTAGAAAGTAGTCAAAATCCACATCAATATTATCTTGATTGGCTTTAAGTAGTTTTCCACTCTCCTTTGCACTCAGCAGAACAAACCAGACCCATCTGACCCAGAGCCAAAAATAACAGTAATGCCTCCTCATTCTTCTCCCTCCTTATATTCCTCTCTCCCAGAAAGAAGGGAGACAACTTCTTTTTTATTTGAGTCCAAAAAAGTTAAGGCCCTACATGACATATTTGTTGATCATCTGAATTAGGGTACCATATTTTGTGTTGATTATGTGACAAATAGTTTACTTATGTTATGCTTGTATAAAATTCTATTCCCTGTATTGGTGGTTAGAAATCCTGCCAGTATGCATGAGTAATCACTAGAGCAAGCCACTGGTCTGCAGATGAAGTCTGAAGTTGTGGGTATGCTTGTGTGGGAGCTTAAAACAAAGTGTCAGTAAATATTATGAAGCCTTCTTTATCTTGGACGTAATAGTGAGTAAGGTAGTGTTAGAAGCGCTGTACACAGGAACTATACTCCTTATGCATTTTCTTCTAATTCAATATCATGTTTTAGGAGTGAATTTATATGATTTCCACTTTAGTAGTAAATGTCAGTGGAATCTCATGAGTGTTCAGAGAGGGGGGAAAAAAATGTGAAAAAATGCTTGTGTGTGAATACATGAACTAAAATTTACTATTCTAGATGAAGAAATCTGGCCATCTGGTGATGGTTTGGAGTTTTGTTGTTTTCTCCTTATCTTTGCATCAGAAGCACAACGAGCATGGTGTGTGTAACAAAGGAAAAGTTCTGAGACATATTTGGGTTCTAGCTTATGGTTGTCTAGATTGCATTTCTGAAGGGGATTTGGGGGACAGTGTAAGACCTCAAGGTTTGTATATAGAGTGTTCATTCCTGCTTCTAGCAAGAGGAATAAAAGCAGGTTTTTTTGTTACTTTAATCCTACAGAGAAGAAAGAGGATGTGCTGAGGGTGAAAAACTCTAATGGTATATAATGCAACACAAATTTGCATACATATGGCATATGAAAAGCAGCTTCCACAGCCATCTGTTTTTCTGAGTTTGAGCAACTTGCCTTGGTTCCAAATATTCTGTGGTGTGCATTAAATGTGTTTAATAAGCACCTATTGAAAGTATAAGCCACAGCAAGAAAGTCCTGCATTGTTTATGTTGCAGTATACATCCAGTCAGCTAGCTCTTGTCCATGACCTTTTGTTTTTTCCTTGAGAAGACTGTGACTATTTTAATGTGTTTATCTGTTGGTAATGACATATTTAGAGATCAGTGAGTCTTGTTGAGGTAAGATAAGGAGCCCTACCATAGCAGAGATCAAAAGCTCTGCTCTTCTAGGTGAGCAGAAATCTAGGGAGCATAGAGAAAGACAATCTGCTGTTACACAGGAAAAATGGGACTGGGGGGAGGGTTGGGGTTAGTATCCTTCAAATTCAACCTCCAAACTCTGATGATGCCTATTATCTGACTTGGACTCTCCATCCTTTAAGAGTCTATACTTGTCTTTCATCTAACTGCCAGTCAGCCCTACAGCAAGAGCAGTTATGACACATCTGAATGCAGTGTTGAAACATTTCACTTTGGATCCCCTCAGTCCATCTTTTTTGTTGTTCCTGTAAATTAATGTTAGGAAAGGATTCAGCCAAGATCCTCTTCTATTAAATTTTGTTAAGTTCTTCAAGCAAAACATTCAAAACAAAAAAGACTGCTGGGGTGCTTGAAGGTAACTTCTGTTGGCTATTGATCATTCAGGGAGGTATGGGAAAGGATTGAGCTTTTTGCCTTGCATTAAAATTATATGTATGTTTGTTTTGCTTCATAGTTCACCCCTACACGTTTTCTGTTGCATTTCTCATTCTGGAAATGCAGATAACCTAAACTGAATGTTACTTACTGGACAAATACCGGGTTTTAACTTAGTTTCTAACTTAACTTCTCCTCAGATCTGTATTCTAGGCTAACACAGGAATGGGAAGTAAGATAATAATTCTATATTTAGTCGGCGTTGCTTTCTCCCAGTTCCTGATTTTTTGTTGGTTACCGCATAGATTTCAAAACTACTTTCTGTAACTCTGTATGTGTCAGAAGTTACTGACAAGCATTTGCAAGTGTGAAAAATAAAGCATCAATATTTTTAATCAAAATAATTCCTAAATTATAGTAGTTGGTGAAAGAATGTTCTTCTAATTAGTCATTACCATTTTTCAAATTATATTAATGCTAGAGAGAACTATGGGCCATTCTGTGACCCCCTGAACAAGATCTGACATCGGCAAGTGTTTAAATGTGTGAAGTGTCTAAAATGTAGCAACAAGAATGAACAGTGGAATGCAGACAAAGGAAAGAAATATTTGCAGCTGAAGAATTTCAGGTTTATAATTTTACTGGGCTTGTATCTATAAATGTTTAAATACAACATTGTCTTCTAAGCCTCCTAATGTAATATCCTTAAAGGCACTTAATCAAAGGAATATTAAGTATTAACCAAGGACTGGATGTCCGTTTATGACCTTAGGATCTGAAGGGAGTATAGACATAGCCATCATACTTGCAGACATCAGCAATATATAGCAGCATTAAAAGTGGGAAATACTTATCAAAATATATGGCATGGTGAAAATTTGTTTCATGCTAAAAACAACACCTATGAAAGGTGTGGTTGGATCCATGGTTGGATGAGAAGTTTTTTACTGTAGAACCCTTTGTAGATGCTGAAAATATGTATGTGGCAAGGTCCTAACTATTTTCATGGAATCGGTCAGGATTGGAAGGGACCACAAGGGTCATCTAGTTCCAACCCCCCTGCCATGGGCAGGGACACCTCACACTAGATCAGGATGGCCAGAGCCTCATCCAGCCTGGTCTTAAACACCTCCAGGGATGGGGCTGGCCTCAACCACCTCCCTGGACAACCCATTCCAGGGCTTCACCACTCTACATGAGGAAGAAGTTCTTCGCCATGACTGTCTGAATCTCCCCACCTTCAGCTTCATTCCATTCCCCCTAGTCCTATCACTACCTGATATCCTAAGAAGTTCCTCCCCAGCCTTCTTGTAGATGCCCTTCAGGTACTGGAAGGGCACAATAAGGTCACATTGGAGCCTTCTTTTCTCCGGACTGAACGGCCCTGACTCTTTCAGTCTGTCCTCACAGGAGAGGTGCTTCAGCCCTCTGATCATCCTCGTGGCCCTATCTTGGCCTCGTGGCCCTACTTTGCTTGTGTTCTTCAGGATTCGGTTACCATGTGAAAATTAACACTGTGCTAGTTCATTTAAAATACATATTAATTCCTCCCATTTCTGCAAGTACAAAGATGGGTTTATATAGTTTAGAGAAGTTCATGAGTGGTTTGGATGAGAGTGACTTTCTCTGTTCCCTTTTTTTCTAGGGCTCTATCAGAGCAGAGCATAGTTTCTGGACTAAGTGTAGAAGTTCACAAATTTAGAAGTGGATAATTAATTCAAACTAGCATAACTAAATTCAGTTAATCAGTAGATGAATAGGCATATGCAGTGCAGTAAAGGTTTTCAGATAAGGATGTTGAAAGAAATTTTTCATTTATTATTAGGTGCAGTAGATTATGTCTCCATTCAGCTGACCAGTCCTCAGGGGAGTTCTTTTTGCTGCACAACTCTTTAGAAAAATCAATCAAAACTAAATAACTGGAGGTGCTGTATTGGCAGATCATTCCTTTTAATGAGGGATTAAAAAAGAAAGCTGGTGCTCTTGAACATCTATCTGAAGTAGCTGGAGTAGACTGGCAAATCCAGAGATGTTTGGCTAGTCTTGAATGGGAATTGGAAGAGTAAGCCTTTGCAATAAATGTTTTTACTTTTAATATAGATAAGACCTAGTTGCACACAAAAAATACATGTATGTGGCTGATTTGTAGTTAACCATGAAGCATGCTAGAGCTGCACTGACAGACATGCAGTCATACGTGCACAATTTAAGCCTGGAGATTTTAGGCTTTGCTCTTAACCTGATTTTTTTTTAGTTGTAGTCCTTTTTTTTGCATATCTAGTGAATATGCATTATCATTTGCATATGTGACATGATCCCTAACTTCAGGTCTTAGCCTAACAATAGATTTCCTCAGCAAGAAGCCGAATGATTGTGCTTTAATCTGGAAAGCAAGGCACTGCAATTAGATACAATCTCTGTATCATGAGCAACAGGAGAAAAGTGATAAATGTTTTAACTTTTAATATAGATAAGACCGAGTTGCATACAAAAAGTACACGTATATGGCTGATGCATAGTTAACCATGAACTGCAGTGACAGACATGCAGTAATACATGCACAACTTAAGCCTGGAGATTTTAGGCTTTGCACTTAAACTGATATTTTATTATTAATTTCTTTTGTATATCTAGTAAATATGCATTATCATTTGCATATGTGACATGATCCCTAACTTCAGGTCTTAGCCTAACAATATATTTCCTCAGCAAGAAGACAAATGATTGCGCTTAATCTGGAATGCAAAGCAGTGGAATTAGACACAATATCTGTACCATGAGTAACTGGAAAAAAGTGACCCTGCCACCATTCAGTCTGCAAAAACAGTTTGTGATTTCTTGGAATGACTCCCTTCTCACAGAGATAATATTTTGAGATAGCATTGAAAGTTAACGCTCCTGCATATCCTAGGAGTTGTTTTTGATTCTTGTTACTTTTTGTGTGTTTATTTCCTTTTGGTTCATTATGTCAAGGAAGTCTGGAATGCTGCTGCTGTTTGTTAGATAACTGACAGCTGCTTAAGACCCAGTTTCTTTGGCTTTTCTAATGAGACTATTGTTTTGCTAGATATTTTGGTCCTTGAAGAGTTGACAAGAGGTGAATTTTAATTGTTATAGTTTGTTTACAAACTCTACACATAACCTAGGATTCTGCTTCCTCAGGCATAATGACCTTGGAGCAAAAGCACAATTGCTATATTGCCTGATACTCGCCTCCATTATCAAAGGTCCTAGAAAACTGAAATGTTTTGCATTCTGGTCAGGATTGATTGCTACATCTCTCTTCTGCAGGGGAAAGTTCATGTGCTATCCTGACCTGACACTTTACCATAGAAGTTGCTGTTTCTGCTTTTGGGTATTGTTCAGCTGGTTTAGTTAAATACTCACAATGTGTCCAACAGATCACGTCCAGATATTAAAGTCTGGGTTTGGTATTTTAGTAGGGTGGGTTTTAAAGTGTTTTTTTTTTTTCCTCCTACTTCCTCCATTCTCTTTGTTGGAAAGTGCTCTGGCTCTACTCATTCACTGACAGCAGTGGAGGATGAAGCCTTCTTGGAGCCAGTACAATAATGGGTAACAGGCACATTGTATTTACTGGAGCTTTATTTGCTGTAGCAAATATATTTGGGTTCCTTTCAGGTCTGTCCTTTATTTTCAGCCTGATCCTAATCACCAGGTCAAAAAAAAACCCTCCACAGTCTGGAGGAGGACTGGGCCTGAACTTGATAAATTTGGCCCAAAGAATGTTATTTTTGAAGTTGTTGTTGCAAGTTTCAGGATTCTGACACATCCTAATGTCTCAAGTTTATTGTCATATTTTACTGAACAACAATGATATATTAAAAGAAGTGATTAACAATAAACCCCAAAATATTTACTCATGTCAGACATATATTCCAAGTAAAAAATAGTCTTTCTGAGCTATTGAGATACTGAATAATCAAATGGTTCCTAGGTATGGCTCTTTGTATTACAAAGTCCTTATTTAACTTTCTGATTTAGTTGCTGAGAATCTAGCCATAAAAGGAAAAAAACAGAAATGCAGGAAATTCTATTTTCTTCATTATCTAAGCTACTGAAGTGTCTGATTTCAGCAGAATTTGTAACAGTGTTCCTTAAGTCTAGCCTTTTTTTTTGGAAGCTAAAGAAAGCTTGTGGATGGGATCATGCCTATTTACCATGGCAGCAGATTGCCTTAAATTTAATGGTCACATTATGCTTCAGAAGAACATTGATAGAAAAAGTGAGGGTAGGATATTCTTCTTGGCTGAACAGACTCTCCTAGTGTCACTTGTAATTTAATTAATGGGATTGCTTGATACCTCTTATAGTCCTTTTGTACTGAAAGATGGTGGCAAGTGGCAGTGAGCGTCATTTTTACAAGCAGTGTATGAAGTAGGAGGCATCACTGTGTCTGCCAGTTTTCTAGAATGCTCAAAAGTTGGACTAAATGCACTGTCTGTATGAAGGACAGATACCAAGTCTTGTTACTGTGGACAGTGCTAGAAATAAGTACAAAGTGATGGGCCATGAACTGACAGATGTATTGAAAGATAAAATATACTTATTGTTTAATCATGTGGCTAGAGGAGAAGATGGAAACATTGAGAATAAGAAGCTTACAGTAAGAGCTACTGCTTAATCTGAGTAATAGCCTCTGAGACTTCTTAATCTACTGGGGAATTGTATAGATGCAGTAAATCTGACAAGACAAATAAAAGAAGAGAGAGTCTTGTAAGTCAGTGAAATTCAAGATTTTAATTTCTGCTGTTCTACAAGGAATTGAAAATAAAGAGAGGAAGGCATAATTACATTAGTTCATGATTTAGGAAACAGAGAAATGAGTCTAGGATGTGCTGGGTTTTTTGCTTTTGGAAGCATATTAATTGCAGGCTTGGGATCTCCAGCCTTGACTGAGGAGATGGCTGCACTGCTGGTTGACATAGTTTGTGATTAGATAGTTGTCATGGTGTCAAAAAGCCTCATCTAGATCTCAGAAAAGCTTGTGGTAAATAACTGTCCTTGTCCCACAGGACTTGTGGCTTACAATTTTGCAAGAAAAGCAAATTTGCAAGGGTGTAAAGATCTGCTTGAGGCATATGTGCCTGCTGCCCATAATGATGTTTGGCAGGTGGGATTGGAATAGCTCAGTTTTAATAAACAGGAATAGTGTGGGATGGGTGGGAGTAGAATGGGAAAATAGCTGTAGCTCCTAACATGCTCAGCTTAATACTTAAATATAAACATACTAATGAAGCTGCAGTTTTCAATGGGTATTCTTGTATGGCAGTATATCACAGTTACCCTTGTGGCCTCCAAAGGCAAGGTAATGCAAATAATTGCCAGTAATCCGCTGGTAGTTGCAGGGACCATAGACTGCAGTCCCTTATGTACTGCAAGAACACACTGCTTATTGCAACATGTGTTTGGAGAACCATAAATTAGTATAATTTTTCTAAGCTAGAGAATCATAAAAATCTATTTAGCGTATTTATTATTACTAACCTAAGTCATTAGTGTTGGAAGCTGTGTAATATAAACACGCTGCTTTCCCTGACCCTTCTGTCATGCCAGTTGCTGAACAGTACATTAACTTGAACAATTGCAGGAGCACTGAAATATTCTATGAAACACCTAAATTACACCAGTAGGAAAGATATTTTAGGAAATTTAATTAGATACCATAGCAAGCAGGTGATTATAATTTAATTGCTAAAAAAGGATGGATTGCTGAGGATTTCTTAACTTTATCTTTGTACATCATCTTTCGCTTAATACACACTGATTCCATGAATGCTAGCCAGTGACATTTTTGGCAGAAACGTTAAGAAACGCTATGTTAGACAGTTAGAAACTATAAACACTTAAAAATCTTCTAAAGTCTGTAATATGTTGTTATAAGGATCTTAAGAAAGATTTCTCTCCTTTCCAAGTCCAGCAAATCTTGTGCAATGCCTTGTGTGGGGTTTCTGCAGTGTCAGACATAAGCATTCAAACAATATAAATTACAAACTTTAAAAAAAAAAAAAAAAAAAAAGGAATAAAAGTGATTTTTAAACTCTTTGCTACATATGGCTCTTTTGCTCCCTTACAGCTCAATGTGTTATATTTACTTGCTTTCAGTTTTAACCTCTCTTTTTGCTATCAGTTCCTCTCTCTCCTCTCTTCTCAGCTCTCATCTTCCTGCCTCCTCTCACTTCCCCTGTCTGCATTTTTCTGAATTCCTGACCACAAAAACCTGGCTTAGAGCTTTAGCTGACTCTGGAGGCAGTTTTGAGGAACTACAGAAAATTGGAAAGTAACATCATTCTGGGACTTCGTGCCTGTTGAAAGAGATGGCCAGAAATCATCTTTATAATTACCATAAAGATTTGTGAGAGCTGGCAATTTAGAACCACCTTTATCTCTTCTAGATGCGCTCTCTCTGCTTGCAAAAACTCCCTCCCCGTGGAAGGGAGTTTTTGCACTGAGCATATTGATTTCCCAGTTATAGTCACTTCCCTACCAAGAGTGACTTCTGGATTCTAAACAATGAACCTAAATATGCCTAAATAAAGCTTATAGGACCAACGATTTGATCTTCTTTCTTTTCCTCCCCATTATCACAAACAGTGTTGCAATGGCTTTCTTAGCAGGGCTAACACTAGTTCTGTCACTCCACCTACTGCTGTTGTAGCTTGCTTGAATTTGATGCTTTCAGTACAAATCTCATTAGCCCTGCCCAGGAGTGTCCCAGGAATATGCAGGAAGCCACAGAACAGGAATGTTGCTGTATTTCACAGTTAAGTGCAGTAAGAATTAACTTCATCCTGAGCAGAATTGGTCTGCTTGCACTTGGACAGTGTCGGTATAAAGTGGAAGTGTGTTGAGAGATTAAAGATTATATTAATTAAACAATAGTTTAAAAACATTAATTAGCTATCCAAGCTATTTGAAAGCTTTTCACAGTGTTTTTCATTAAGCATTTAGTTTCAAAAAGTTGCACATCTCAATGCAATTGGTGCCCCTGGTATTAGTGTATCTGCATGGCTCTGTGGGTGTTCATGATTGGCCAGCTCCTCAAATGAACACAGTTACTTTTAAAATATCCTGCACCTCTTTTCTGTGAGTCTCTTTACCATTTTCTCTTCCCTCCCCAATAATTTCAAAATGCTTGTTCTTTTTTTTTTTTTTTTTTTTGGTGGAAAGTAACTTGGAGAAATTGTCAGAGAAAATGTTTTCACAACTATGGTACAGGTGGAAAAAAAACCCCAAACAACGAACCCCCAAAAGAACAACTAAAAATACCCCACAACACAAGAAAACAAACAAAACCCAAACAAAAATCAACCCAGAACTAAATTATTTTGTTTGTTTTAATTTGGTTATGCCTGCTTAAAATTGCAAGTATAATGAAGAATGAAATAATAAGGAATTGTTTCAGCTACTTTGAATTCCTATCCAAACACTGATGCAATGTAGAATCCCGTCCATCAGCTGTTCGGGAACTTTACAGTTGTGCAGGGCACCTGCTGTACTCATTTTGCTTCCTCTGTGTTTGTGGGGGAAAGAAAGAAATCCATTGACTGAATGTCTGTTTTCATTGAAAGCTGTACAACTGGGAAGCTCAATCTTTCTTGTCAACTATTTTTGTTCCTCCTAGAGTTGAATTATGTAGCTTAACTCAAATGTGGTTTATCTGTTTGTTTTATTTGTTTTGGTGGGATATTTTAGAGGTATTTTTTGTGATTTTTTTTTTTTTTCTGTTTTATTTCCTTTTCTTTAAGACTTACATTATTGAGGAAGGTATAGTGATGATACTGCTGTGGAAAAGTCCAGTTTCAAATTATGAATTAAAAGCTTTTTAAAAAAGTGGTTTTAAAAAGGATCCTAAAATGAATGTCATCTTAGGTTTAAACCAAATTAAGTATTCATCAGCGTACTTTATAAACACATTGTCTCAGGGTCAGAAAATTGGCAAGAACCATAATTTCCTTAGGCCACAGAGAATTAAATCAAACCAATGAAAATCCATTCATGTTTTAGACAAAAGTAATGGAATGTTTCCCACATATAGGGAGATGATATTCTGAAGAATGGAGATGAGAGAGTCTTTATCAGTAGATAATAGTTGCCAATCAGTAACCAAAGTGCACATACTCAGCTCTCAGGAACTGTTATTCACTTAGTGCTCCTAATCAGGTTTTCTGGTTCAGTGAAATAGTGTAAAGGTTGCTAAAGCCATTGTGAAATAGCAAGAAATAAAGGTAGTTAAGGTTGATTTATAGTCATTTGTGATACCTAGTTTTACAATTGATATGTCTTGTTTCTATTTATGATCACAAATAATATGCTCCCTTCTGTAATATTGATTGGCACATAGCAAATTGAATCTTTTAACCTAATATTCTTAATTATATTTACCTAATCTCTACATCAAATGAGGAGCAAGGTAACTGAATATAAGAAAGAAAATCAGTCATCAGCTTCTATTCAGTGTAGAATTCTGGTCTACAAGGGGTATTTCACTGTTAAACACCTTATTTCATAAGACAGGCTAAGAAGAGGCTTTATGGGAGAAAAACCTCTTGTTCATGAGGAAACAGATTTAAAAATATTGCCATAAATCCCTGAAAATCACTGGTTGGAGTAAGATGAATTATGACTTACATCATAGATAAGTCTAAGACATTTCAATATATTTTTTATATTCTTAGTGAGATTGATAAGATATTGTCTTGTGTGCTGTAGTTCTATGGAGATGCATCTTTCTGAAAAGAAAAAGGGTTGTTTGGGGTGTTGGTTTAATGCCAATTTATCACTCTCTGCGTGGGCACATATATAGGTGCACAGGCACATACTAAAGGCTTTTATAATTATTTGTGCTCTAGTCACATCCCAAGTTATACTCCTTACTGGACATTTAAGCTGATAAAATTGTTCTTAAGATGTCTCCAGTTAAGACACTTCCAGCAGATTAAAATGAATAAGCAGGATGAACATCTTAAGTGTATTCCTGCAGCTGCCTTGCAGGATTTTAACAAATACAGTGGCAGAGGATACTTGTTAGCATCATCATATCAGTTATCCTGAGGTCATTATTGATAGGCATTCTCATATGTCTACAAATGTCAGAGTAAAAGGAAGAGCACATGGCGTTGTACTTTAGTTGCTCCAAATCAGGAAAGAGATGTATAACTATCAAAACAAATGTCAGAAAAAAACCATCAGTATCTGCTATAGAATCATCTGTGTGTTCAGACAATGATCAGAACCAAAGCGCATCCCAAAATCACAACTGGGGGAAGATTTTTCTTTGCCTTGAAGGTGCACAAAGATCTCAAGAATGCCTGAGGGGCAGAGGAATTTGTGAACAGTAACACTCAAGGATTGATTCTAGGATGGACTTTAACAAGATTTATTGCCTTTTTTTCAAAGTCCTCTTTTCTTCTTTTTTTTTTTCCCTCTTTCCTCCTGTGAAGTCACAGAATCACAGCATTTCAGGGGCTGGAAAGGACCTCGAAAGATCATCTACTCCACACCTCCCGCCCCCTGCCAGAGCAGGATCACCTACACCAGATTACACAGGAACAGATGCAGGTGAGTTTTGAGTATCTCCAAAGGGGAGACTCCACGACTGCCCTGGGCAGCCGGTTCCAAAGTGATAAATGCAATTCAGAGTATTCATGTGATTATGCTTTTTAAACAAAGAAACACAGAAATTCTACCAAGTAGTTGATGGGCTGTCTTGAAGAGGGCCTTTTACTTCTCCCTTCTTTCTCCAACCAGTGCATTGGTTTGAGGATGGATTTTTTTAAATCTGGTAATAACTGATGTAAGCAGGCCTTGTGTTTTATGTATTTCCTAGTGGAAAGCACATGTGTTAGTTGTGTTTGGGAAAAACTATTACTTCACAGAGAGAATTCTTCTTTTTCCAAATGCAAGAAAGAATCATTTGAGTGTTGATGTGTTGCAGTGTCCTATACGTGAAATATCCCAGTTTGCAAAGTTGGTTAAACATATCTGATTCATTATTACCAAGGACAACATAGAATCTGGAAAGTTCTCAAAAGAAGAAAAGAGTCTATATAAATCATCTTAATTTTCTCTGAAAATTAAACTGTTAGGAGCTATTTATATAGGATTGATGATCAGAAATCTTGACAGCTGAAGTTAATCACTTTGGTAAAACTTCACTTAAAAACTGAAGGTGAAATCTGAGATCAGTGAGTGATTCTCCAGAATTGAAACAGCTGCAATAACAATCAGTTTCAGTTCAATGTTTATGACTTTCACCTCAGTGCAGATATGAAAAAGGTCGGATCTCTTAAGTGGCAGTAGGGGTCACTTTTGAGTCTAGAGCTGTTCAAGAGTTGTGAACTTAAGAGTACTGACTGTAATCAGGGGGAAAAGAGTCTGAAGAGGGTGATAATAGAAAGATGTGACCTCTGTACTGCTTCCATTTATTTTTCCAGTTGACCAGCCTCTGAAACTTTAGAAAGGATATTTCAAGCATGAGTAAGGGATCTGTTAATATCTGAGTTGAGCAGAACTACAATGCTGTAGGAGCTGCAACTGTAGCCTGCGCTGTCACATCTGAAATAGCTGAGTAGCAGCACAGTGATCAGTGAGAACCGAGTAGGTGACTAGGTTCTGTGCTGAAACCCATGCCACCTTACATCTTTACCATTATTGAGAACTAGTTGAGATCATAGATATCTTGGCTAAGCCAGTTTGCACTTTCAGATACTAAAAAGGCTGAGGGAAAAACTGACAAACTTCCATGGAGGTAATTAGGAAAGAATAACTGTTCTTCTGTTGGTGCTGCTTAATCCTAGGAGAGGAGCAGACACTTCTTGGAGAATGTTAGACTTGACTTCTTCATCTGAGACTTCCAAGAGGGGCATGGTAGATTTTCTCTGACAGGGCTGCAGAAGGGATTATTTTCTATTCTTTTAGGAGATGTTAAAATGCACCAAACTGCTTTTAAATCTGCACTTTTCCTATTTGCTTTTAATGAGTGGCATAATATCCCCTGGCTGATGTACTACTGCTTGGGGAAAGTATGGGTCTCATTCAAACGACCATGAAGCACCCGGAGCAATTACTTTGTTGCCTGGCTTTTGTGGTGCTCCCCACTCAGAATGTAGGTGGCAGAGCAAGGAAAACAATGACAGGAGAGCAGGGAATTTGAATGCATTCTGAGGTTAAGCAGATGAATACCTAACTCTTGAAAAGATGGTCCATGCCCAGGACATCAGGCAGTATAAAAAGAAGGTTATCCTACTCAGCAGATTTTCCGGTTACTTAGGTAAGACCTTCTCCTCTCCCTCATCCTAGCAAAAATTAACACAGTCCCTTTAGCTCTCTTGAGACCAATGATTCAGTGTCTAATCATTCAGTTTCCTCCTGAAATTACTTTCAAAACTTGATGGAGAGGAGAGGACACTCTAAGAGCAGCAGTAGGAAAAATATTTTTTTTTTCCCAAAGGTACCTTTCAGAATTAAAATGAAAAGAAACCGTATGAGAGAAATCCACTGAAATTGACTTTCTCAGCAAAACTGAGACCTTCACTTTGGTCAGCTTCTTTTAGATGTATTTCTAGTTATGTAACACTCTGATCTTTTATATTAATTAGTTTTAAAATACATGCCTTTTAAAATTATTTTATTTTTTTACTCTAAATTGCTGTGAAACAACTAGAAAACTCCTAAAGTCAAGGGAGGGGAAATCATTCTGGATAATTTGCTGTAACTGTAGAATTAAAACAATGCTTCCAAAGTAAAAATCACTGGAAAATGCTAGAACTGAGATAAAACAGTTAGTGGAGTCCTGTAAAGAGCAAAAAAGTTGTTTCAGTTAAACTTCCTTTAGAAATTCCCTAACAGTTATGTGGAAGCAAGATTTCTGACACCACCAGTGCCCAATTCCTTGCTTTACTGATTGATGGTATTGGTCATATGGCATTATGAGCGTGTCAAACTCCACTGCTGCCTCCTCTTTAGCAATGTAATCTAAATTTAAATTGTTGACTTCGGAGTAGTATTTTGTGAAATAGACTCAAACCCATAAATGAAAATTAGGACCCAGCTGGTTATGGAGTGCTTAGTTGTCTGATAGGCATGGCATTAAGCAAACATTTTTTTAAGACCATTTTTTTAAGACCTTAAGACCTACACTAAGAAGTGTATGAAATATATCTTTTAAATGAATTAAACTGCTGGGAATCTAGAACAGTTTTGACTTTGGGAATGATTTCAGCTGTTGGCTTCAAATGTCCTATAAGTCACGCTTTTTAAATCCATGCGTAATGTTGGTTGTTCACGTGATATGAAAAAGTGATAAAGGAGCCAGTACTTGAGAAACTTTGAAACAGTGCATGTCTGTGCAATTCTCTTCTCTTTAAGCATAATTACTTTATTCTGCCTAATCATTTATTTTACATGGGGGCAAAAGCCTTCATAGTACTGAAAAATATCAGAGCTGCTTTGTTGTGGTAGACCAGATTTATGCAGAACATATTTATATGGTATTCTAGCTTAGAATCATAGAATTGTTAGGGTTGGAAGGGACCTCAAGGATCATCTAGTTCCAGTCCCCTTGCAATGGGCAGGGACACCTCATACTAGATCATGTTGCTCAGAGCTCCATCTAGCCTGGCCTTAAAAAGCTCCAGGGATGAGGCTTCTACCACCTCCCTGGGCAACCTGTTCCAGTGTCTCAGCACCCTCATGGTGAAAAACTTCTTCCTAACATCCAATCTGAATCTACCCATATCTATATTTTTTTTTCATTCCCCCTAGTCCTATCATTACCTGACACCCTAAAAAGTTCCTCACCAGCTTTCTTGTAGGCCTCCTTAAGATACTGGTTGGGATGTTCTTCAAATAATATACTGTAACTACAGCTGAGGTCAGTTTGACAAAAGAAGTACCTAAGAGAAATTTCATTTTAATTAGAATAACTATGAAGTACCACAAAGGAACATTATGTAGAATGACTACTGAATTTCATCTGTTTTTCTTGTTCTGGTGGAAATAGGAAATAACTCTACTACAGTCAATGTAAACAAGCCAATGTAAAATAAATGTATATCAGAATTATGCCTGTTAATTTTTTTAGGTTAGTAAGAGCTGTATATTTCCTCCTGCCTGAATTAATAGACATAATTTTGTAGAATTTTCTTTCAAGTTTAAAGACTTAAAGTATTTTAGCATTCAGATTTTCAGTTCCTCTTGATTTTTCTCTTGTCCTGTTTTATGACCTAGGGAAAAAAAAATGAAGCTGATCTGGAAATCCTTAAGTATTTTCTCAGGCATTGCAAAAAGAGGGAAAGAAGCACAACCAGAAAGAGAATTATTTCACTTTATTGTGATGCTGTTTCTTCCCTCTAATGTAGAAGACTTTCCTTTGGGGGTATGTCTTTTCAAGCCACTCATCACAATTAACTGCTTGCTAATACCTCTCTGCAGCTGAGTGGCCCGAATTAGCCATGTTTTTACTTAGCTTTTTGAAAACATTACTTCTGGAAAGTCTGACATGAGCATAAACCATGTCCTCCACACCCAGGAGATAGGTGTTACCCAGAAAAACTAACCGAACTTTTTTTCCCTGTGTGCTGGAAACCCATGTATATACAAGTTAAGTTCGAAGCGGAGGGTGTGCAGTGAAGGAGATGAAGTATTTTACAGAGGTTAATTTTAGCCCTACACTCTTCTCTTGATGATAATGATGGCAGACACTCTTTCAAGAAAACATAATCTGTATTTCAGCTGTACTCAAGAAGATCTTGTATCCCTATCCACTGAGTACACAGAAAACATATGGCTACTAACATCCTCGGATTAAAGCAGGACTTGGTAAATACTGCCATGCTGCCCCTTCCATTTAGGGAAACATGAGTAGCACTCTGTGCTGTGACAGCAGATAAAACAAAAGCTTAGATACAGAGATAAAACACATGAGGCTGCTTACCTCTTTGTACAGCTTTAGAAGAGACTGGAGCTGATTGTCAAGGACTGATACCATTTGTGCAAAAAAAAAAAAAAAGGGGGGGGGTTTGGGAATATTATATCCCCCCTGCCCCCACCCTGGTGGTTAGAAAATGCTGTCTGTGTTTTACAGAAATTTTTTCAATGATAATTAAGTATCCAGAACCTAAGTAGTCATTCTTTTACTTGTGTAGACAAATTAAAACTAGTATTGCACTAAATAATTTTCCTTATATGTCTGGATTAAGATTAGCCTGGTTTATCACATAGCTATTGCCCTTAAAGAGCTGCACTGTGTGTACTACTGCTTGCAAGATCTTCACAGAGTTGTAACATTGAGTACCTCTTCAACAGAAAACTGAAATAATATTAACATTTTTTATTAGAACCCTAATGTTATATGGTCACTCCTTAATACACAAACATTAGAATCACAATAATTAACTGAAATGAGTTCAGGTTTAATGCAATTTTGAGAAACTGTCCATCCTTATTTTCCATAGAAACTTTACATGCCACTGAGAGGGGTGAGATGGCACAAACATTCTTTGACAAGGCATGGAGTATGAACATCTGTGTGTTTGCACTTAATTTAGGTACATTTTTGAAATTATTGTTATTTTTTTAAAGTTTCACACACACATTTTCCCTTTGACTTTGTAGACCTTTTCTAAACGACCCAACCCACAAACCTGAGAATTTAGGCCTGTCTTCATCAATGTCTGGCCTGTGATCTAAGCTGATACTGATTTTAACCAAGTCAAACACACAGCTGTCACCTAAGCTGGTTGCACTTTATTTTAGCATACATGAGAAATAATTGGATCCCATCTGTACCACAATAGTCAACTGTGTAGCGGGGAATAATGATGTTTTAATCAGCTTCCTGGGTTAATTATAACTGTGGTAGTGGTGAAACTGAAGGGTGACTTGGGAGGTGTGGCGGGAATGGGGGTAGGTGACTGGGATCATTGATGTAAAGACTTTTCTTCCAGAAAGGGGTTTGTTGCTATGTGGTCATATCACGCAAACTGCTAGGTAGCCATGGATGCAATATCTTAGAGAGAAAAGCTTTTGTGTTTTTTGTATAACAATCCCTTATCCAGGCCTCATAAGGAGCTACTGTGTTCTGAGTAAGTGCCAGAGCAGCCTTGTACCCACAACAGCTCTCAGCACTTATGCACGAAGGTTTCTTTACCTTAGGAAAGATTGGTCAGTATTGAGTGAAATGAAATTGAGGATTTCTGTGGCTATTTAGACAATGTCATACATGACATCAGAATATGGTTCTCCTGTTGTTTGTGTGGTTAGTGTTCTCTGTCCCTCCTTTGCAAGCCTGCCTTCAAACATAAAATAATACAATAAACCAGGTTGGAAGAGACCTTCAAGATCATCGCGTCCAACCCATCAACCAATCCAACCCACCTAAACAACTAAACCATGGCACCAAGCACCCCATCAAGTCTCCTCCTGAACACCTCCAATGAAGGTGACTCCACCATCTCCCCGGGCAGCCCATTCCACTGGGCAATCACTCTCTCTGTACAGAACTTCTTCCTAACATCCACCCACATAATTCACATCCCTTTCAGGCATCTTTCCTCATTGACAATAAACAAAACCTTAGGTTTGGACCAACTTTTTTTCCCTGTCTGAGCATTAGCAACAGCTGAACAGGTTGCCTGCTTTTGTTAATTTAAGTGTGAAGAGCAGCCTCTTCTACTGAGTCCCAAACACATAGGGCTGGACTTTGGCTGTGGCTTTGGCTGTAGCTGCTGTCAGGTCCATTGAAATAGGAATTATGTACTGAGTGACCAGGTATGTGTTGCGATGAAAATCACAATCATTATTGAATTGCCAAGACTGAATGATCTGTCTGTGGAAATCTTGCTGCTCGTCTGTGAATACTTTGTCTGTTTTCCTGTATTTTGCTTGGCTGTGTGCTCCAGGGCCTGCTTCACAGAGCTGTAGCACACTTTGGAAAATTCATCCTGTTTTTTCTCACTAAAGTAACAACTGGTGGATGGGGAAGTGAGAAGACAATACAAAAGAAAAGCTTCAGTAGTCTTTTGTGTATGGATCATTTGGGCAAAAAATTACCCTCTTAAGTGCACAACTGTGTATATAAGGATATGTAAATTAATTTTATTATTGATTTGGTTAAAGTTGCAGGACTTGGCCATAAGAACTGGTTTTGCTAACTTACAAACTGGTGAAGTCATTCATTCCTTTTACTCCTGATTAGTAGGTACATGTAGCAGCTTGTTTCTAATTCTTTTAGGATTACTGCAATTTCTCCAGAGACTTGCCAATGAGCAGCAATAAAACCAGCTTGAGCAGGCTGCAATTTGCCTCCCACATCAATGTTACAATTGTGCCAAAGATGTGAACTCCTAGAGAACTTAGCTTGGAGAAGGCAGCTGTTTATTCCACCCAGACTGACACTTGTGATGATTTGGTCCGGGGCTATTACTTGAGGGCTTCAAGTTGTGAGCTTTCATTTGGTCACGTCCTCAGTGCTGGAAGTTCATGGATATGAAGTCCAGTGTCTGGCAATATCAGCCTTAAAAGTGACCATGTAAACTTGGCAAGAGAGAGTCCTCAAACCCTGAGTTTCCATGGTAAGATGCATACTTTAAAAAGATTGTGCACTAACCCTGGCTGACCTGCTTGCTCTTACACAAACAAATGCAGGCTTGATTTGACGTCTTCTTTTAGATTTGCCTTGGATAACAAACAAGTTGAGGATGACAAATAACAAGTAAGCTTATTGCAGTGAAGCAGAAGTCTAAACTTGTGCTGTGGAAATGGAAACAGTTTTGATAGGTAAAAGCAAAATGGGTTTAGAGCACATGACACCAAATCTTTCTCTCTTAACACATGTTGAAGCTGTGAAGACAGTGAGGCAGCTAAGAACTTCATTCTTCTAGTAGACTTTGAAATTACTGCTAAGGTCATGTTGGGAATGTGACATAATTTGAAATCCAGCTTTTTTCCCCCCTATTCTCCTCCTTATGCACAGGTTGATAGCTGTTTGAGATCATTCTCCATTTCTTTGAAAACTAATCTTCTGTCTTTGTGCTGCTAGTCTTACCTCCTTTTATATTCCCTCTAAAATTAAAAACTTCTGCTCTGCAGACACATCATTGTTTAGCTGTAGTGTTTAGTAAATACCAAAGACCTGCCTGAATGCCTCACATAGTGGCCGCACAGCTCTATAAAACATAAGAAACATTCATAGTGCATGCATCCCCAGGAATTGTTTCCTGCTTTCATGGGTGCTTCTTGTAATTTGCTTAAGGCAGACAGTATCAGAATGCATTAGTCAAACTCATCTCACCTTTTGTTTTAGAACTTTGTGTGGTCAATCCCCCAGCCTTTTCTGTGTAGATGTGAAGCACACCAGTGCTTTTGCTCTGGTTAGTTATCCTTCCTAGTTTGCCCAACCTGAAGTAGAACACCACACTAACAATTATATTTGTAAAATATAGCTGTAACTGGGCTAGGTGGCAGGGGAATGGTAAATTTCCTGAAAGTCTGTATTTTCAGCTTAAATTAATCAGTAGCTAAATATACTGCTTGCCTTTCTCTTACCCACAACTTCTGTCTCAAGTTGAGAGTGTTTTCTGTTGAAGCACTGTATACTCTTCACTTTTGAAGGTAGATGTGAGGTAGCAGCCTCTTGGTTAAGAGCACCTTATTAGCTGTAGTTTTGAATAGCAGTAATTTGGGGAATAAGTGTGTACTGCAGAATGTTTTTCCTATTTTTAACATTTTGTATCAGACAAAAAGAGCTGTTCATTATTAATGTGAAGAGCTAGCTGGAGAGGGAAAAAAATAGATGCTAAGCAGAAAACTATTGACAAATCAGTACACCTGTTTTAACTTGATCTAATATTTTTTCCATGCTCATATTCCCTGTAAAGTTTTGTTAATCTCTGTTAAATATTGTCTTTTTCCAACTGCTTTACTTACCATCATAGTATCAGTCAGGGTTGGAAGGGACCACAAGGATCATCCAGTTCCAACCCCCCTGCCATGGGCAGGGACACCCTGCACTAGATCAGGTTGACCAGAGCCTCATCCAGCCTGGTCTTAAACACTTCCAGGGACGGGGCCTCAACCACCTCCCTGGACAACCCATTCCAGGGCTTCACCACTCTCATGGTGAAGAACTTCTTCACATCCAGCCTGAATCTTCCTACCTCCAGCTTCATTCCATTCCCCCTAGTCCTATCACTACCTGATAGCCTGAGAAGTCCCTCCCCAGCCTTCCTGTAGGCCCCCTTCAGATACTGGAAGGCCACAATTAAGTCACCTCGGAGCCTTCTCTTCTCCAGACTGAGCAGCCCCAACTCCTTCAGTCTGTCCTCACAGGAGAGGTGCTCCAGCCCTCTGATCATCCTCGTGGCCCTTCTCTGGACACCTTCCAGCACCTCCATATCCCTCTTGTAATAGGGGCTCCAGAACAGGATGCAGTACTCCAGGTGGGGTCTCACCAGGGCTGAGTAGAGGGGGAGAATCACTTCCCTTGACCTGCTGGCCACAATTCTCTTGATGCAGCCCATGGGTTTCTATCCCACTTCCCTCTTGTGACCATTTATCTAAGCTGTCTTGGTATAGAGTCTTTGTTGAGGAATGCAGACAGCAGCTGCTTGATATATTCTTCAAGTGGTGAACATCCTCTGCTGGAGAAGTTCTCAAAGCTGTGCTGCCCACAAAACAGCACAATCCAAGCACGATCCTGGAGGCAAGTTGTGAAATTAAGAGCAGTACTTATTAGAGAAGCACTGTCTCTTTTTTGGCCTAGGAAAAAGACTCACCAGATATGCATGTTCTTGGGAACTGAATCTTGGTTTCGTGAGTCTAGTCTGGTGATCAGTTTATAAGCTACAATGATGGGTACTTCATTAGAATAATTGGTACTTCATTAGAATAATTTCAAGAACTGTCACTCTAGGATCAAGCTTCAGAGTTCTTACCTGAACTAATGCCTATTCTGATATTTTGATGTGATTAGAATCAAATGAGAGTGAAGTTCTGTTGTGTGAAGTTGAATTATTTCCTGTTCATATATTAAGGTTTACATCCCTAATACCTGACAAGTTGGAACCATACTGAGTTTTAAAAACCAAGATGGTAAAATAGAAAAGCAATGACTAGAATTGTACTGGTTGGATAGAGACAGACATAGCATATGAACCTGAGGCTTTTCTCTGTTCTTTCATCTACTCCTTTCTGCGCTGATCTCCAGACATTCGGTCTCTTTAAGGGTACATTCCGTGCCACCATTTGCAAACCAGGTAACACTATTGTTTATAATGTGAACTCAGAGATATTTTTTTATCTTCAGAAGTCCACAGTGCATTCCATTGCAGTGTAGTTCATTCTTTTTGTGTACTGTGTCCAGTTCTGGGCCCTTCAATTTAAGAAGGATATTGAGACACATGAACTTGTCCAGAGAAGGGCAATGAGGCTGGTGAGAGGCCTCAAGAACAAGCCCTACGAGGAGAGGCTGAGGGAGCTGGGATTGTTTAGCCTGGAGAAGAGGAGGCTCAGGGGAGACCTCACTGCTCTTTACAACTACCTTAAGGGAGGCTGTAGCCAGGAGGGGGATGGTTTTTTTCCCAGGCAACCAGCACCAGGACAAGAAGACACGGTCTCAGACTGTGCCAGGGGAAGTTTAGGCTTGAGGTTAGGAGAAAGTTCTTCCCAGAGAGAGTTGTTGGTCATTGGAATGGGCTTCCCAGGGAGGTGGTGGAGTCACCATCATTGGAGGTGTTCAAAAATGGATTGGACATGATACTTGAAGCCATGGTCTAGTAGTCATGAGGTGTTGCATGACAGACTGGACTTGATCTTTGAGGTCTTTTCCAACCTTATTGATTCTATGTACAAGCATTCACAGATCTTCAGGAGTTATGCAACCTGGCTTATTTTTAGGTTTGGAAGCTTTGTACTTTTTACAAATTAGACTGAGCTAACACGCTTTCTGGCACTTGCAACCATGCTGACTGGACAGAAAACCTGATGAGCGAGTTCTCTAGTGGAGTCTGGCAAGCAGCCTCCTAACATGGCTATCCCCTTACAAACAAAAAATTGCACTGCAGCTCTATAGCTGCTGCTTCTTTCTTCTCTTATTTTTTTTTTCCTTTTCAAAAACTGCTTGACAACATGGTTTGTTATATTCAAGATACCTGCACAATCCTGCTATGACAAATTCCTGAGCTGAGACAGCACTTTTTCAGACATAAACAACATTAATGCAGCAGATCTTAATGTCTAAATGGAGCAAAAAGGAAAAAAACACTCCACGCTTAATCTGCATTAGGGTGATTATATAGAAGCTCTGATTTGAGTTTGAGAACTTAATTATAAGTTTGAAGTGTTAGGAAGATTATCTTTGATATTTATCTGAATTGTTTTTCAGTTTAAAAAAAAGGATGATAAGTAACAGAGCAAATTTGGATTTCAAATAAACAGTCTCTGTTCTTTAGCTCCTTTTGGTGACTTAAGTCAATATTTATGATCTAACAGGATATATGTTTATGTATAATTGGTTGAGACAGATGAAGGAACAGATCCTTCTTTAGCCAGTGTCTCGTTATACATGTTGTTCCTATAGACAGGGTTACTTTAACTTTTCTTTAGGATTTTAATCTTTAGCTTCACTACTACTTTAACTCTTTAGATTTGATTCCAGCTACTTTTCTGTTGCACAAATTCAGTGCTATCCTTGTCAGGGAGATGAGGATTTCTTATTTCTGTTCCTATTTACATTTTTTTAATTCCTGATAATCATATAATGAAATCCTGCCTGATACTCTATTTAGTAAATAACCAGAAACATTGCATATTCTGTGGTTACTGCAGTAAGAGGATCAATTTTTTTGCTCTTACTGAAGTACTTAAAACACTGAGAGCGTGACAGTTGACACAGTCTTTCCAGACTGGTGGCAATAGTTTTTTGTGTGTGATAGTCTGTAACTTTTCCTCACAGCAGATAGGACCTCTGCTAAAACCCCCTCCATAGAGTTCTGCATTTGTAAAGTGGTTCTGAAGTGGTGGGTCAATGTATTTAATGGTACAGGATAGCTATGCTTGGGGTGGAGAGATTTTAACAATCGCCCATTTGCTTACACCATGGTAACTGAGTATTATTAGGACTGCTGCTTTAGAACATCATTTGATTCAGGGAACCTAAGGTAGGGAAGAGACTTGGGCAGCATAAGCTTACTTCACCTCTATGGTTTACTTTTGGGCCTGCAGTCAGTGTTTCTCTCTAAAATCAGCATCTGAGCCAGCGTCCTATTTTCTTTTGGAGCATTGCTCTTTTGTGATGTGTCATAGAAAACATAACCTAATGGAACAGAACTCTGGTGTAATGTTTGACCTAGACCTGCTTTCACTCACCTGGCTTTCTTTTTTGCTTAGCTGCTAAACTTTTGTTAAACATCACAGTTAAAAAAATTGTCCTTGTGTTGTCTTTTAAAGTGCATAGCTCTTCCAATCTTCCTAAGTTCTTCATAGAAATGCTTCACAAATATGAACATCCAAATGATTAACAGCCCCATTTTGAACACCTTTTGTACACAAGCTTTCAGCTCTAGTGTTACTCTAAAATTTCTTGCAATAAGTTTTCAGTACAACAAATACTTTTATTTTGGTCTTACTAGGTTGCCAGGACTGATAATTACTTTAAATTTGTCTTCACCTTTGTCTTCACCTTTGTCTTCTCATATAACTTATTAAAAGCTTTGTGAAGGATTTAAGGGTTTTCAGGGGGGTTTACTTTACTGTTGTGCTCCTTTTTACTTATATGCCATAACAGCAGTTTTCAGCTTGTGTTTCTGCAGCTATTACTTATCTAGGGTGTCATGGAGAAATGGTCACAGGTTCAGGCCTGATGTAGGGGAATCGGTTGCCATCTCCTGTACATCCAAGGGTCTGAGAAGAAAGGCCTGAGTCACTGTGAACACTCAGAGCAGTCAGGCAAAGGGTGAGCTGAGTGAAAAGAAGATAGCAAACCTCATCTGGAAGTCACGTTTGCCCTTTACAGTTCCAAAGGCAGAAAGGTTACTCTCTTTTCATTAACAGAAACAGAATTCTGCCCAAATAAACTAAGATCTCTGATTCAAGGAGGAGATGAGAGCATTCTGTTTCTTGACTAATTTTCAGAAGTGTCTCTGATTTACCTTCTCCTCTGAGTGTGGCAGAAGTAGTTTAGCAGCTGGCCCATAAAACAAGTAGGGCACCTGTGTCAGCTTTACACCAAAGGACAGTGAATTAACACAGGAAGAATTGTCTGTTCTAGTCTGATCATTCAGTGCTGCAGGTATAATATATGAGGAGTGATCCTAGTGGTCTCAAATATTCAGCCTTGTCTCTCCATGCATGCTCTTGGTAATATTTTTGCTATGGTTTAAACATTTACATTTTCCCTTTTCTGCATCAGGCCCAGAGCTTAGGCATCTCTGTTCATACAGATTTTTTTGTCTTATTTTATTTTCTGGTGTGTTTGTTTATTCTTGTGCTGTCAGAGTTCCAGTTTGCCAATGTGATGCTAGGTGTAGCAAGGCGGCAAAAATCTGAGGATGCTTCCAGATAAATATGTATTATGTATGTGCTGTAGTGGTGTAGAGTGGGAAATTATGATCACTTTTGACAGGGTAGGTTGAACAGCACCACCCTTCTGCATTACATTTCACATTTGAAATGTTAATTGCAGGTTGCTCGTTTACTGAAAATGTAAAGGCTATGTGCTCCTTAAATGTAGGTCATACTGCTACATAGGAAAACCTCTGCCCTTGGAGCTGAAGATATGCCAGGCATTCTCTCTAGGGGCAAAAAACCCCAACAAAACCAACAGGGTGTACTTGACTTGATCTACATAGTTCAGTGGTTCTGACATCTCTCTTGTGATACCAACGTTCAGGTGTTTCAATTCTTACTTTATTTTGTCACTTCACTGCTGCCAAAACAGGATAGCATCTGAGTGTAAAATACACAAATGTTTGCATATGAGAATGTTTTTGGTGTTAGTTTTGTTTGCAATTGCATCTGTTAGGTGGTGTGGGTCTTTTAAAATGGTTACTCAAGAGTCACTCAGTAGCTAAAAGGGAAAACTTATTAAATAATTAATGTCTCTGAACCACTATGAGCCTGAAATAATCCTGTTTCTGCAGCTTTGGGTTAACATAATGGGCTAGGAAAGGAGGCCAATGATTACATGATCATTTGAGAATCAAAGTCAAAGCTCAGTCACGTATGTCAGCAAACAAAGAAAGATTTCTTATAAAAATCATGCTGATAAAAATATCACACATACACATATAAAGAGAAATAAGAGATGCATGTGGCATGTGTCATTGTTGATAGGATAAGATATAATAGTAAAGAAAGTAATATATATTGCTCTAGATTATTTGACGTTAAGGGATACTTTTGTTATCTTCGGTCAGTAGGATTAGCACTGTATTTTGTGAATGTATCAGCTGCCATTGGATGGACTTAGCTATTCAACACGTAACTACTCAGTGGGGCTGTAGCCACCTGAACACTGCATTTCATGACCAAGGATCAGAACGTTTCAGAAGTGGAGAGCTTGTTTAAAGTTGGGAAGACCTCTGATATTTTGGAATATGGTTTGAATCAATAAGTCCTTGAAACTCTTCTGCAAACATTCTTTATTTGCAACAAAATAAAACTTAAAAACTCCACAACAACCACAAACCTGTTCTTTCCCTGTTTCCTCCTAGACAGCCACTGGAAATGAGTTCTGGTTTTAAGCCATATTTCAGACTTTAGGGAACCAGAATGACAGGGTTTGCCCTAATCAACCAAAGGTCACTGTGAATTGTACTGTGCTGGACTGATCGTTTGTTTGCACATGTGCAACTATTAAAGCAAATAGTGTTTTGCGGATACAGGAGGAGTAGGTAAACACATCATGGCTTTCATTCAGATGCAGTGTAGGCTGCTGAAGTATGTCTACCTCAAAGATATACAATAAAACATTTCTAATAGTCTGAGTGGAGTCATCCCAATCTTCAATCTCATGTCTAAATTCCCAGTGACTTCCATACGCTCTCAGAGATGGTTTCAGGTAAGGCTGAGAGGAGTTTCTGACAGGCATATCAGCTGGATGATATTTTTCCTCAAGGTGTTTTTTGGTTTTTTTTTTTTTTTTTTTTTTGGTTGGTTCCCCCAACTCCCCCTGCCCTTTCTATCCTCCCTTCAAGGACAATAGCCACAAGGTGGCATATCTGAGGTATCTTCACATTGAGTGTGAATCTAGATTCATCCAGCTGTTGACAAACCTTTCGGATTTGCCTTTGTTGATTCAGTGTTATTCAATAAACTGAAGTTCTGCAGTCTGGTATTCTATTCATTATTTTTCTGCTTAAGGATGTGGAAAATCTGAGGCAATTTCTTTCATCTTCCTGTTAGTTACTGTAATTAGGGGTGCTGAGCAAGAGATGATAAATTATCCTTTTATCAGTCCTAGAGAAGAGAAACATAATGGACTTTCTCAGTCTGAAGCAAAAGCTAAGCAACAAAGGTGAATTTACAATTAAGAAAATAAAAATAGGGGAAAAAACAAACCACTGAACTTCTCTCTGTTAGAGTCACTGTTAAAATAATCCCCAGTTAAATCTCATATTAATGCAGTTCTTATTTTAATAGAATACATTCAGCTAATTCTTCACCCTGTGCTGGTGATACTGCAACACTAAATAAGCTCCACATCTTTCTTGAATTCCTTCATTCACCATTCCTGCAGGGCCTAATTTTCCTCATCTTACTATTAGACTTAAATGCCACAATAACCCCATGCAGAGCAACAGGCTGGGGTCAGAGTGGCTGGAGAGCTGCCAAACAGAAAGGGCCCTGGGGGTGCTGATTGACAGCTGGCTGAACATGAGCCAGCAGTGTGCCCAGGTGGCCAAGAAGGCCAATGGCATCCTGGCCTGCATCAAGAATAGCGTGGCCAGCAGAAGCAGGGAAGTCATTGTGCCCCTGTACTCAGCGCTGGTTAGGCCCCACCTTGAGTCCTGAGTCCAGTTCTGGGCCCCTCAGTTTAAGAAGGACATTGAGACACTTGAACGTGTCCAGAGAAGGGCAATGAGGCTGGGGAGAGGTCTCGAGCACAAGCCCTATGAGGAGAGGCTGAGGGAGCTGGGGCTGTTTAGCCTAGAGAAGAGGAGGATCAGGGGAGACCTTATTGCTGTCTAAAACTACCTGAAGAGCGGTTGTGGCCAGGAGGCGGTTGGTCTCTTCTCCCAGGCAACCAGCACCAGAACAAGAGGACACAGTCTCAAGCTGCACCAGGGGAAGTTTAGGCTCAAGATGAGGAGAAAGTTCTTCACGTTAGTCATTGGAATGGGCTGCCTGGGGAGGTGGTGGAGTCGCCATTCCTGGAGGTGTTCAAGGGGGGACTGGATGTGGCATTTGGTGCCATGGTCTAGTAGTCATGAGGTCTGTGGTGATGGGTTGGACTTGATGATCTTTGAGGTCTCTTCCAACCTTGGTGATTCTGTGATTCTCTGAAAATAACTTCCACCATCTTTAACATAAGGAAAATGAGCCTGCGACAGAAATTTTGATCTCTCATTTGAAGTAGTTTGTAATTGATTCTTCATGGATAATTCATGTTTTCCAATGGCAGAAGATGTTGCAGTTAAGCAAAATGAAGATCCTGAGGTTTCACCAGTTTACTTACATCTCTAGTGATAGTGACAGCAGAATATGCTCATGAATCATACTTTTAGTTCCCCCAGACAGGGAACAAGAGTGCTTCAGCTGCAACAATTACCTGCAGATAATAAACCCTCCATTTCCTTTCAAACACTTAAATTACCTCTTGATTAAATAATTCCATGTTTGAGTGATGTTCACAGGTAGGACATACTTATGTAAACTCACTTGATTAGACCAGCATCCTGAGGAATTTGTCACTTCATGATTTCTAGCTTTGGTATATTCTGGCAAGGTAAAACTTACTTAATAGCCTGTACATTTGATCTGCCAAATTCTTTCCCTCTGGTTTTAGCCTAAACATCTAGCTTTAGAGCAGTGCTTCAACTTTACAGGCTGCTAATTCATCTAGAGTGCAGCTGTCTGAGTTAGATTATTAGTTATGATTTACTACTTGCGTTTTGGTGTGGGGTTTTGGTGTTGGGGTTTGTTTTTGTTGTTCTGTTTAGTTGTTTTGCTGGGGTTTTTGTTTGTTTTTCTTTCCTTTTCCTGTTAGTATCTGAATTTCCTTAGGTTTGAATGTATCTATTGACTGGAAACAAAGCTGTACTCCTAAAGAGTACAAAGGAAGCTGTAAAAATCAGTCAAGAGCAATGCCAGACAACTCTTGTGTCATAAGAAACTTTAATTTATAGCAGGAAAATGTATGTGCTGCTGCTGTTTGGGGGCTGTTATGCAAATACATTTTTCACGGGTGTTTTGCTCAACTGAAGCAGGTAATAAGTTTTTTCCAACTCTAGTTACACAGATAGCTGGAGATATCTCAGCTGTGCAAAGCAAATGGGTAGGTGAAGCTTCTGGTTTCTTCATAGTAGCCTATGAGGGGCAGTAACCAGACCTAGCCATCATCTGCTTCAGAGGAAAGTAAATACTGTTTGGGAAATTAATTAAAAGCTTAACTGACTATTTCTAATTGGTTTGAAATAATAATCTTCAAATACAGAAGTAAGTGATCTTGTTTCTGTAAACAGAATGAAATACACAAGCATATATTTAGTGCTCACCTGCTTTGCAATCTCATTACAAAAACAGTTCTGGAATTTATATTTCTGACCTTGTTCACAACTCTCAGTGCATTGTTTCTCTGATGCTGGCTTTTAAATGAGCATGTAAAACAGCATCTGCATTTTAACAGACCTGACAAGTCCAAACCATGTTAGTTTTCAGAAATATCAGGGTAATTAATTTCTGTTCCCATACACTTCTCCATTCTTTTTTTTTTTTTTTTTTTTTTTTTTTTTTTTTTCTCTGTTCAATTTGGATGTAAAACAGAGGTGCACCAGAACCCTGTAACCTAACTAATCAGTATTTCTTCCTGATGAAAACTATTCCTTGGCAAGTGAGTGAATAGCGATTGCTCACAAGTGTATAAGGCAGGCTCAAGCTTCCTTTTAAAACTGATCTTGTGCTGTTCACTGACAACAAGAACCACATAAGACTAAGCCGTGTAGTACTGACTGTGCAATGTTAGTTTGTCTGTTTCCTACATCCTTGTGTATGGATTTTTTTAACTGGTAACTGTGAATATTCATGAAGAAATAAGGCTCAAAAAGTAAGTTGTGTTAAAATTCGGCTGCTTTTTTTTTTTCTTCTTCTTCCCTCCCCCCACCTTTACAAGAGCACAGAATGTAAAGGCTGGACACATGGCAGCATTACAAAGACATTACAGAGTCAGGGAAGAGATGAGTTACTCATCAGTGGAGTTAACTGCATAATTCTCATTAAAGATAACAGGATGATTGTGTACTTCTTCCACTCAAATTCCCTGAGACTGATACTTCACTGCAGTGTTGATTGGAGGAAAAAAGAAAAATATTTTTGTGCTCTCTAAAGACATATCACTGTTGCTGTATGTGCCTATGCACCTTGTGTTAGTCTAGGTTTTCCTCATTCTTGAAGATGCATCTTTCCCCTTTACTTGCAAAGATAAGTGATGAAATGTGCTCTTTTCTTGGGGAAAATACATCCCTCTGCCTGTGTCTCCATGTGTACCTAACTGTTATATTAAATACGCACAGGAGCCAGGATTTTATGGCTGCAATAGGGCTGCATGGTCTGAATGAAGCAAATGCCACTTGCTGCATAATTATAAAACAATCTGACGTGAAGTTCAGTTTTCATTTTCTTGAATCTGATTTTTCTGTTTGAAAAATGTTAATAGTCACAGGAGACTTCCATTAAATATATCTGTATAGGCAGGAGGCATGTTTCAATATCTATTAACCTGATGTACTGTGGCATCACTCCAGGAAAGACTTTATAACACCACAAAGTTGCAGTGAGGGAGTATCTTGTGGAGATGCTAGTGAGAGGTGAAACTGTATTACATCGCTAAAGCAAATCTACATCAGTTACAAAAGAGTGTAAACCTGAAGAGTCCTAAGTATTTTCTCTGGGAATTTTGAAATTTTTATCGTGTTTGTTTGGTGTTTTTGTTTAAACTTTTTCTTTCACCTTGCACAGCTGAGCAAGGAAGACCTATTATCTCTCCTGTTTATCATTTGGAAGGAAAGTTCCAGATTGGAACATTTTACAAACTGTCGTGCATTTCTGTGCTGTTTCTCCTCCCTTACTATTTACTACTACTAATTACTTCATTTACAAAGTACCTGCCTTGCAAATTCTGTTGAACAATCAATTACTTAATGTAGGTGAATGAATTGCTTCTCAAGAACATGGAAAGTTAATTTTCAGAAGTAGATAATTAAAGTCAGTTGACAAGAACAGATGGGAAGACATGCAAATAAGACTACTCAGTTGCACATTGCTTTCGGTGTGCCTGCGGACAACAGAAATATACAATAGGTCCATTCCAGACAAATGACTTGACTACATTCAGAAAACCGTTCATGAAGAGTTCAAAACAGAATTGCCCTCTTTAATGACCAAAATTAATTCTATGAGTGGCAACTCTAAAAGGACTGAAATTATTTTTTTACTTTAGCAAGAAAAAAAAAAGTTGTTTGGACAACATTTTGGCATGAAGGGAACTGATACACCCCAATAAGTTTGCGTGCATCTGATGGCGAAATGCGGAATGGTTTTTGTGGCCAGGGGACAGTTACAGATGCTACTGAAATTTTTCCTGTCTGTTTCATTAAAAGAGTCTGCGTGTTACAGCAGTGGGTGAAGCTGCCATTTAAGCAAAGGAGAATTTAATTTTTCCACTGAATTCCAGACACACAGACTTGCACCCAGCATTCCTGCGCTGTGTATGCCAACAGTAGCTGTCTTTGAGAGCAAAAGAATGGTGAGAAATGGTAATGGATAGCTCAAAATAACAAGCAATGCAGTCATTTTCTAAAAGATTTCTTGTCTCAGCATTTTCTTCTTAGTTCTAACATTAAATTCTATTAAAAAAAAATGTAGAGAATGAAAGCGTCTTCATTAAATACTTCTGGATATTTCTGGCCTAACTTTCCTTTGGTTAATATTTTTCTGTGTAAATAATTGTAGATTTCAATCCACTATGTGAGGGAGAAGTAAAATGTGTATATGAGAAAAAAAGACTCATGCTAACAAGCTGCTGAAGTGGTATAAAACTCCTGGGTTTGTTATATCAGGTGCATTTGCATCTCATAAAATTAGACTTTGTTTTTTGCTATATTAAGATTAGCTTGACCAAAACTGCTGCCGTTCTGAAGCCAATGTTTCATTAGCTTCATTCTGAGACAGCTAAATATTCTGCCAGGTTTTTTGCCTTTTTGGTTTTTATTTAATCATACCAAGTGTGGTGATCGCTTGCCAAAAAAATGTATCATAGTAGCCACGTTCCATTTGCTACAAGACAGAACTGCTGTGTTATCCATAGCAGGAAATGCTGAATGTTTCTAGTCTGCTTATTGCTAAATGTGCAAATATTTACAAATGCTTTTTTTTTTTTTGCAATCACAAACTGAAATTCAGTGTATTTAGCTGCAGGAATCCTTTGTTTAAAATAATGTACTTACTGTAACTGCTAGAAACCCTTCTTTCATCTCAATTGAACTGCTGGTTTAGCTCATTAGCATAGTGTTAATTGCTGTGCGAATTATTTTAGTTCCACATGAGTGGCATTTGTGAAGGAGAGATTGGGGGTTTTTTTATACTTAATTGGTTTTGTTTGGAAAGAAAAATCTTCTGAAGTGATTGGAAATGCAGGGGCATGTAGAATACTTGTAGCTGTACCTCTAATTTTGGAGTTTAATATTTAAAAATAAGCAAAGAAGAAACAAGTAGATACGAGATTGTGCTTACAGGAAAACAGAAAATAACAAGCTGATAAAATCAATTCCACAAACAGTGTTTACTTAGAAAAGAGTTAGCTTTAAAGGGCATATGTTTAAGGGAGGACAGAGAGATATAGCTTAAACTCAGGCCAATTTATTTGAAAATCCTGAAGTTCTGGGCGTTTTGTACAACTATTGCCTTGTGAAGTACTTCCAGATAATTCAGCTGAGACTTGAAGGCTTTCAAAATCCACCTGGATGCATTCTTGTGCAAACTATCCTGAGTGATCCTGGTTTGGCAGGGGGTTGGACCTGATGATCTCCTGGGGTCTCTTCCAACCTCTAACAATACACTGTGATACTTAGAACTGAGTTCACGTATTGAATGGTAACTGCATCCAAGCAACACAATTTTAGCCAGAAAAATAATGCTCCCCTACTCTCTTGTGTGCCCCAGATCCACACAAAAAAATCCTGGATGATAGGAAAAAATGGAAAAACCACACCTGGTAACATTTTAATCTCAGTTTCTTATTATTTGAGCTGAAGCATCTGTGCTCTGTGTAGGTCTCTTGCAGCAAACCAGCAGAGTATGAGTTCAAAAGAGGCAACACTAGGTCCTACCCTCTCTGTTTTGATTCAATCAGAAGCCTCTGGCAATTGTTTTTTGGCTGAATTCAGAGCTAATTTTCATACTTTAGAACTGAGGTTTTGTAGAAATCTTTGCATAATTATTTGTGTGCACACAGTTTTACAGATGTACTCTTTCTTTTAGGGGAGCTTCAAGATACATCCATATAAACAAACTCAGAGTTAATTTGTGTTGCAGTAGTATTTTTCTACCATGGGTTGTGATTTACTCAGGTGACAATATTATTCAAATTATATTATGACCAGGCACCACATAAAATGACCTAGCTGCTGGAGAACAGATAGACTCCACAGGGTCAAGTTCCTCACATATTGATCTGTGTTCCTCACAAGTCTTTTTAAGAAGGAAAGTTTTGTAGTCTTTCAGCAAGTTTTATGAAACCTTGTCATGAATACCTAGAGCTTAAGAATATATATATTTCCTGTTAAAATTTTGCAGTTTCTGGAAGCCCATAAATTTTGGTTTCGATACTGGTTCTACTGCTCTGTATTTTAATGCACTGATGAAAAGCAAACAGCCTGAGACTGCTGCTCATCTGCTCCTTATATACAGCCAAGCCCCATAACAACAGTCCCAGTAGGCCCACCAAGTGCTTTCAGCCTTCCTTACCTGGTGTTTAAGTGCCCCTGAACACTTCTACCAATTGCAAACAGATGGCAACAGAGAAAACAAACCTCTGTGCCAAAGCCTCTTTCCTTTGCTAGGCTCAAGGAAGAGATACAATGTGCTGTTCTTATGTAGAAAATACCTGCTCTGTTGTGAAAAAGTAGTTCAGCTAAGGCTGAGAGTATATTTGAAACAAACTTCCAATATATGAACTGAAGAAAAGGGTCAGCTTTCTGGGAATGCATTTGCCAAACTGCATCGTCCTCAGTTATGTGATACATTACCTAACCCTTGTTTTTAAGAAGAAAATGTTTCCCTTAATTCTCACTTTTCTCTTTTGTTGGAATTTGTGAATTATAGGTTAGGTACTTCAGTGCTGTGGAAATTTAAGTTTGGCAAAACCATAGATCAGAAATATAGAGGGGATATGGTGTCCTATTAAGAATTTTATTCTCTACTGGGTTCAGAACAAGAGGACACAGTCTCAAGCTGTGCCAGGGAAGGTTTAGACTGGATGTTAGGAAGAAGTTCTATACAGAGAGAGTGATTGCCCATTGGAATGGACTGCCCAGGGAGGTGGTGGAGTCACCATCATTGGAGGTGTTCAGGAGGAGACTTGATGGGGTGCTTGGTGCTATGATCTGGTTATTAGGTGGGTTGGCTTGGTTGATAGGTTGGCTGCGATGATCTTGAAGGTCTCTTCCAACCTGGTTTGTTGTATTGTATTGTATTATTGTAATGAGAAAGTAAATGTTGTTTCTAACAGAGCCAATCTAGTACCACTAATGATCTACAATTTTATGGATTCTGGTCTTCATCGGAAGGATAAGAACAGAAAAGTGAATGGTGGATCAAACCAAATTTACAACCTGTACAAGTGAACTTAAGTCACAGTTGTCACTAATGTGAAGACCCAAGTGTCTCTGTTGATGAAAAGTTTAAGGCAACATAACTTTGCTTTGAAATGCTTAATTTCTATTCTTGGTTCCAGTCCAGCAAACAATTTTGGCATCATGGATTTACCAAACCAGAGTAGTGGGCAGCACTGATGGAGAAAGGGGTGTACATATTTTCCTCAATGTTGTGTGAAAACCAAATATTTAATTTGAGAGGAAAAAAAAACCTGTTTCTATTTTGCTGTTTATTTCTGCTGTTTTTCTGCCTTTTTTTTTTTTTTCCCCTCTGGAAGAAGTTATTCTTTCCTTAGGAGGTGTTTTTGGAGGAAATTACGTGGTCTTCTGATTATGTTGACAAACATGAATTTGTTTTTGCTTGATGATAGATGGCATTTCTGTATGAAATGAATCTGAAAGTATTTCAGTCTGTTAGCAAGACTGTTAGCATTGCACCCACAGACTGTTCCCTTTGATAGTCCCACTTGCAACAACCTGTGTTTCTGAAGGAAGGCATTCCTGGGAAAAGATTTAGTGTTGCTTTAGCTTTTTTCAGTGCAATTTGAGAGGTGGAAACAATGAAGATGAGTCATCTTCATCTGGTCAGTAGGTCTTTTTATTCAAAGAGCTGGTCAGTTCTTTGTGGATCATTCTCAAGTTTTGACCATGGTGAGTTTTTGCATACCAAAATTGTTTCCATATTTCTCTGGTTTTCTGTCAGTGACACAAGATATAGATTATACAACATAAATGGGCACTTGTTCCAAAATAATAGGAAAACATACTTTCAGATACGGAAAATCTCTTGTAGGGGTTTTTATATGCTAAACCCTTAGGCTCTATGTTATGTGATGGGATTTCTTAGTGGTTATTAATTGTCTTGGAAACATATTAAATTCATGCCATAGCCTGTTAATGAACTTTGTAGTGAATGAAGTACAGGGAAAGAGCAGATGAAAGCAAAAGAAGAAAATATTAAGAAATTGAGATGAAAAAATGTCATTTACTTAAGCCTTTGAAATAATCAGACATCAGAGAAAATAGTAGTAGAAAGACACTTTTTTCTTTTTAATGGTTTCTTATTTGAAGCTGGGAGGGGGCACAGATCCTTTCAAGCAACTTAAATGAATGAGATTATGGAAAGCAAATAATTAACCAACGAAGAGGCCCTCCAATATCATTCTACTCTTAAAATACAACTAGTACTCAACAGTCAAAAAGTGTTTCTTTTTTTCTTTTCATGCACAGTGTTTCACTCTTTTGCATAGAAACCCTTGCTATGGGGTTTTTTGGAAGTACAAAATTTTAACTCAGCAGTTAACTGCACAGGCGTAGTAAGGTGCTTGTGTATAGTACTTTGTGCACATATGAAAATACTTGCTGATGACATTTCACATTGTACTGACATCCCTAAACCAGAAGACGTAATGCTTATCTCTCAACTTTATTTGTAAACTGTGAGTGAATTTGCCTTTGATGGAAAGCAACAATAAGCTACTGGTTTTGCTGATCCTAATGTAAAAAGAGTCAATATTCATGTGACATAGCTGGGATTTTTAAAAGGCTTGCAGCTTGATAAGAGAGGTTGTGTTACTCCAAAAAGGCAGGAATTCAAAGAGATACGCAAATACTAATAAATAGTATAAGGATAGGATATGAGAAGAATAATCCTGAGGTAACATGGAGTGTGGAAGAGTCAGGAAATGCTAGAATTCTCCTTTGAATGCAGAGATTTATGTGTGCCAAGGAGCCAGAAAGTGATAGAAGGCACAAATAAATTTAGCAAGTGCAAGAATGTTTATTGCCTCCCCATGCAAATGAAACATCATTTATTTAATCAAGGTTTGATGTCTGTAGTGGTATCTGTACTTTGTTTTATATAGTTCCTATGTGGCTGTAAATAATTTTTATTAACAGTGTTACAGTGAACATCAACTATCTGTTATTCTGCAAATACTTATTTATGGTAACAATAAAATACTCTTGTAGAAATGCAGTTCTGTAAAATTACCTAGAATACCTAGTGTGGGGAATTAATTTTCAAGAATTAATCCACTATTGGATGTGACAAAAATACAAGGATCAGTGAGTCACCTAAAAACCCTCAAAGTGTTAGCCCCTGTGAATTAGCATCTTCTGCCACGCCTAGGGCATGGAGCTCTCATGAATAAAAGCTCACAAGAGGATACCTTTGGAGGAAGACAAAGGTATAATTATTTGGAATGTGGTACTAAAACTTCACATTAAAAGAAATTAGATAGCTAAGGTTTTTCAGCAAACTGATTATAGACTTTTTTTGTAAGCAGTCTCTTCTTTAATTTTGTGACTTGTTATGGAGATGATAATTTAAGTTTCTGGAGCAGAGAATGTATTTTTTAATATGTTGTTATATGTGTACATAGTCTTGGACAGTTGGAAGGACCTAAGTAGTTACATGTTCTGTGCTTGGAGTATTATTTTAATGTAGGGTTATGTGCATGATTTATTTTTCTCTTATGCCACTGGTAAGGAGCATTATCACTGCAAAAAATCACACTATTTTACAGTTTATTTGTCTCTGTTTTGTGAAGATCCAAATAAGAGGCCTTCATACACACTGAGAAGCATGTATTCATCATATAATGGAAAAGAGTAATTTCTTTGTTTCTGACAAAGTGATTGGGAGGTTATTAATGGGAGGACTTTCCTTCTCCTCTGAAAGGAGGCTGATTTTGTTATCAACTTCTATTAGACAAGAATATTTATAAGCTATAGTTGGTAAGCTGTAAATCACCAGAGTCCCTGAATTAGCAAACACATGAATGTTTAGCCATGTAGTTTTAGTAAGATGCTTTTCTTTTAGAGTATGAAGGCGTATACAGACATCAATATGATTTCTGAGGAGTGTGCAGCTTCATTAATAATTCTGTTGACTGCTACATCATTCGATTCTCATAGATCACTATGAAGTGGTTTCATTTTTGGCTTTTGCAGATTAGACTTTCTAGAAGTACTTCTGGATTACATGTGATAATATGCAATTAACGACATTGCCCACCCTGCTAATATGTTTATCCAAGATTCTTAAAGGCCTGATGCATGGTGGAAAATCATCAGATTGATGTTTGTCAAACCACATGCCGGTGTCACTGCCACTGAAATTGGAAACCTGTGGAACTTGAAATGTTTTTCTTCTCTAAGAAAGTAAGAGAGAGGCAGTCTAGCAGAATCCAATGGGAAAAAAATATTAATCTTAGATGCTGTAATTTATAGTCTGATCATAAATGAAAAACTGTTAAAGAATAATTTGGTGCCAACCAGATATCATGTGGAGCTTGCATACTTTTTCCCCTAGGAGTCAAGGAAATTACTTTGTCATTGATTCCATTTTTCCAAGGAGAAAAGAGCCTTTCCATGTGGCTGCAGTGTAGATGTAGGGTATGAATAATGTCCATATGGAAATGAATGTACAATGCCATGTAAAACACAGCTGACTGGTCCCAGTGTGACAGCCACGTTGAATTGAACTCTACTATGTGCTCTGAATGTTTTTCTTTCTGCATAGCCTTAGTTAAATACTTTGATTCTGATATTTGTTAGACTGCTATGGATTTATCAGTGGTATTTACGAGTGAGCTAGAGGTTAAGCTACCTGAAGTATTGTGAGTTAGTATGAAAACCAGGCAACTTATTTAGCAGATAGATTGATATATGCTCGAAACAAGAACAACAATACAAATCCACCGCCATAAAACATAAGCGATCTGCCAAAACACAGTCTGCTGACCACATTTTCCAATTAGTAAGAGAATTCTGCTGTTTCTCCAGGTCTCAAATGTTTCGAAATTCTGACAATAACAAAGGCAAGTAAAGGGGTTACTTGTTGCATAAGTGTCCAGTTCTGGGCCCCTCAGTTTGAGAAGGACATTGAGACTCTTGAACATGTCCAGAGAAGGGCAACGAGGCTGGGGAGAGGCCTCGAGCACAAGCCTACGAGGAAAGGCTGAGGGAGCTGGGATTGCTTAGCCTGGAGAAGAGGAGGCTCAGGGGAGACCTTATTGCTGTCTACAACTACCTGAAGGAAGGTTGTGGTCAGGAGGCGGTTGGTCTCCTCTCCCAGGCAACCAGCACCAGAACAAGAGGACACAGTCTCAAGCTGCACCAGGGGAATTTTAGGCTCAAGGTGAGGAGAAAGCTCTTCATATTAGCCATTGGAATGTGCTGCCCAGGGAGGTGGTGGAGTCGCCATCCCTGGAAGTGTTCAAAAAAGGGATTGGACGTGGCACTTGGTGCCATGGTCTAGTAGTCGTGAGGTCTTGGGTGCCAGGCTGGACTTGATCTTTGAGGTCTTTTCCAACCTTATTGATTCTGTGATTCTGATAAGCATAAGTGATACTTTTTCAATTTTATCTTTTACAGTGAATTTCACTCTGAAGTGATTTAACAGTTGCTTAAGTAAATAGATAAACCATAGTTTCCTACAACCACTTCCCTGTACTGCAGTTAAAACCTTTCACAGCAGGAGCTAGAGAATGTCTCTGTTGTTAGTGTGTTCTGTCTTGCCCACCACAAGATAAAATACCTTTCATTCTGGTCACAGAACAACTAATGCATTGTACAGGAGACTTCCTACACCACAACTTCCTACGGCTTACTATTTTAGTAAGAACATTATCCAGTTGTTGCTTCTTGTATCTGTAATTTTGTAAACATAATAGGGCCCACAAGAAATATTATTCCTTTATAACAAGTTTTAAAATGTGAAAACTTCTCTGGCAAGACAAAATAGTAGCAAACAGTTGAAAAAGATGAATGAATGCTGTAAAAATAGTTGGGAACTTCTTTTTTTAGCTTTTTTGTTTTGTTTTTAACTTTTATTTATAATGTTTGTGGTTTATTTAGCATAAAATCAGTCTAGACAGAATTGTTATTCTATATTTAAAGTATCATTCTTGTAGTATTCTCTTCATTGTAGTCACAAGTTTTAAGGACAAGGACAAGTTTCTGTTCCTGTTCTGCTGTCACCACATGGAGCACATTGGCAAGGCATTGCAAACGCTCTTCCATTGGATGAACTTGGGGATTTTAGCAAGGCTTAGATCTTAATTGGTCCATTTTTATGTATTATGCTACATCAGGCAGATAAAACACAGGAGATAATGAAAGTTCTGATAGGTCCGTAAGGTACTTGAAATTTAACTGTGGGATACACATACTGGTTTTGTCTTTTGATAGCAAATTTTATTGGACGCTCTTTATCTCCTAAAAGAATCAAAACATGTCAATTACATGTTCTCCCAGGTAAGAAGAGTGACAGATAGCGCTTCGGCCGGACCTGTGATGTGCAAAACAACATTGCTGATGATATTTTTTCCTCTGAACTGTGAGATAGGACAGCAGTTGCTGGTAGATTTTGCTACCAGCCTCTCATTCTTTCCTATTGCGGGGACTGGATATGCAGAAATGCTAGGAAATTCAATGTGCTGCTCCTGGCCGCAGCAGCCAAGTCCCTGTGCTTCTGGAGAGCCCTTGCTCATACTTTACAGCAGCAGCACAAATCTTTCTTTTTATAAGGAAGTCAAGGTGTGTGGTATAGACTTTATGAACTTCCTTTCTGGTCAGCAATCTCCTAACCATTAAAAAATATATTTACCACTGCCACTATTCACAGAATCATAGACTCAACAAGGTTGGAGAAGACCTCAAAGATCAAGTCCAATATGTCACCCAAGACCTCATGCCTACTAGACCATGGCACCAAGTGCCATGTCCAGTCCCCTCTTGAACACCTCCTTTTGATTTTTCAAGTTCTGCTTTTCTTTTCTTCACACCATGGGTGTTAGTTCATTTTCCAGTAGTTGAATTCCAAGTCTCAGGCAGCTGTTCTAATTGTTACTAGGGAAAAGTTTCAGTTGGTTACACACTTTAAGTCTGATTAGTCTTGTAACTGCTAGACCTCACCCAGTTGGTGAAAAAGACTGGAATTATTTTTCTCTTCTCTCACTATTTCAACTCATTCCATTTGGAGTGCTGTCTTAAAAGAGAAATTATGTTTGAATTTAAATGATCTATTACTCACTGATTCTCTATAACTGTAGCACGTTCAGTTACCGTAGTAATTGTAGCATATTCTTTACTTACCGGTAGATGTGATTTCTTGGATTAGACCATTCTAGAGGGAGAAAAGGGACATCTTAACTTGAATTTTATGTCATTTCTAGCTTTAGAGTTGCATTACACACTAAGTAGCTTGTCTCCTGGTTATTTAAACATTCAATATTCACTATTGCTGTCCTCAGAAGAAGCTGGTAGAAGCTGAGAATGTAATTTGTCTGTCAGAATACATTTCCTTTGCAGAAGCCCCGTAGCAATGGCTCTTTGCCTTGGATGTTTCATCAAATGTAGTAAACTTAAGATGCAAACTCAGAATGGATCCCATCATTGTTATAGCATATTAATTAAGTCAATTAATAAGATTATTTGTTTCTGTTTATTCAAAGATTTCTCTGTTTTAAAATTGAGGTGGTTGCAGAATCTCTTTATTGGCAACTCCTTTTACAAGGAGTTTGAAGGTCAGTGTGGCAGTTGGTGAACAAACTTAAGATACAATGGGAATTAATGGATCTCTCTTACACATTTTTTTTTTTTCCTCCAATGTAATTTAGCATAATGTGTAATTATATTGGGTTTCACTTAGAGTCATAATTTCACATAGAATCATTCAGGTTAACAAAAGATTGACAAACTTACTAATATGCAGTAACACTTATTACTGATTACAGAAGCTGTGTAGAAAGAACGAAGACTGAGATTTAGTAGACTTTCAGTACTCTCTGAACCTCTCTCACAGTTATTGCCTCCAGTCTACTCACATTTTTCTTCTCATGCTTAGCATATAGGTAGGAAGCCCCCAAACCTTTATATATTCTACAATAGTCAGTGCTTAACACCTGTCATTTCATCCTCATTTCACAGCCAGGCAAACAGATGCTTCACATAATGGGTTTTCCTCAATTTGTACTTGAATTACTTGTTAATTTTTTAGTTTATGTTATTTGATGTGTTTAAACAAATGACCAACTTCAACTGAGAATTTGAGCAGTCAGTGCCTCTAGAATTCATATGGTATGATGTAGTCTAATATCTTTTCTTGGATAGGATTTGCTCTAATTGCACTGCAACTCTGTATCAAATTGAGATGTAGGAATAGAAATGAAGTTTTTTGTTATACCAGTAGGCTTAGTCTTAAACTGTAATGGGCTTAGGCCAGGTGGTAAGGATAATTAAATACTGCAGCTGTAATAACTAAAAGATATTACAAGAACTTGGTTACATGTAGGGACTTTTTAAATACAGATGAAACGTTTCAGTCCTGTAGTTCAGGAAATTTCTCTTTGCCATACCCAAAAAGATCAGTACTCTTCTCTTGCCTATGTACTACCCATTACAATTAAGGAACACAATTTGTATCTATAGAAAGTCTCATTAAATCAAACATCATTCATTTCAGTACATAATAGACTCATCAAAATCAATAGGATTGAGGTCTATTACATCTGCATCCAAGGGGGATTGCATGTGCTAGTGCCTTCCCAATCTTAAAGGCCTCTGTAATATAAAACAAATCTCTTAACCCTGGTTGCTGTATACTGAACTGGTTTGATTTTTACCTCTTTTTTTGAAGTGTTGTGCAATAGTCTGTACCCCTGTCCTGGAATGTTTATTAATATCTATTATAACAGATATCCTATTCCATTTCTTTGTAATGTCAATATAAAGGTTTACATTTTCAAAGAAAAATAATTACTGTGCATTTTCCTTCATGTTTTTTTTCACTTAGGATAAAAGAAACCCTCAGTAAATGGCACATCTTCTGATGCAATTATTCAGCAATGCAGTTTAAATCTCTATTTAGTTTTCTGCATCTTTTTCCAATCAGATTAACATACATAATGGAAGTATTTATCAGTGTGGCTGAAAGAAAGTGCAGCTGTATGCTACCAAGAATAATGAAAGACATCTTGCTGTCCATGGAGGTTGGCTTGAATTTCCCTTGTTGTCACCGAGAGAATCCTCTCTGACTATGATAGCTGAAAATGCAGCAGCAGTCTGAAGGGAAAAATAATCTCAAATCCTTAGAAATGCAAATTATTTTATATTACTATATAATTGTAGTTAACTAGAAACTTACTGGAGTAAACATAACAATAACTTATTTTCAGTGTCTTGCACTGCCTTACAATTTAGGGACTCATTCAAAGTAGGAACTCATGATTATCTAGCAGATACCAGCAAGATATTAATTAATATAATCAAGCATCAATAATAGCACTTGTGGGTACCATGCAAATCTTATATTTGAGTTATGCTTATAATGCAATTAGAAGTTACACAAGGGACTTCACATTATTAACTAAGGTTTTTTTAGGCTTTTAGCAGGAACCTTTTCCTTTTTCTCCAGATGGTAAATGCAGGCTGTTTTATTAAAAGTCACTCAGATGTGTTGGACCACATCTTTCAGTCTATAATCACGCTTTTTGTTATAGAAAAGACATGATTTCAGTCTTGTGAATTGGAATGGTCTGTGATATTCTCCTTTCCCCCCTAGAAGTCTAGCTGTATCGGCCATTGTGGTGATAAAGATCCTTTTACTTCGCGTTAAAATCATGTCATTAAATATAAACTAATAATACAAATCTTGAACAGCTAGTATCTATTTTTTAGGATTTTTTTTTTTTTTCTGTTTTTATTTCAAGTTTTGAAATCTTTAGCCATGGGGATAATTAGCCTACTCTTGGGTTGGAGTCTTTCTTCTGGCTGTGATTTGAAAAAAGTACCTAAAGATAATTTGCAAATTGAAAGCTGGTTTATGATTGAAAGAATAGATTCAGTCAAATAAGTAAATATGCTGCCTGTGAGCTCTAACTTGTCAGTCTTTCTTTCCTGTGTAATCCCAAATCTATCATCTCCTCATTCATCATCTTCTACTTTTTAAAAAGTGTTAATCATCCACCTCAGTGAAAGTTTTTCAGTGGTCTTCAGAGAACAAGCAACTGTGGGTGATAGAAAGAGTAAAGATAAACATTGGATGGCCAAGAGAAGGATGGAAGGAAATAGAATACCAAATCTAGAAATAGCCTTATCTGCTGGGTTTCCCACATCACCGTTTTAGTGATGGCTGAAAGTGTTGAAGTCTTATGGAATGACATCAAGAAAGCGGTGCTGCTGGTGTCTGTTCACAGCCCCCTCTTTTCTCAGTATTCTTCATTTACTAGAAGTTTGGAGATTGTTATATAGTTCAATACTTATTGTAGGAATGGCTTGTTCAGTTCAACAACTCACACAAAGGTTGGGGGAGGGGGGAGAAGTGGGGCAAGGTATATTTGAAGCATAAATGTTAAGGTCCTTAGCTTTTGTGTCTGAGTGAAAGGCTACGATCTCTAAACTCCATAAACAGGCATCTGATAGCAGCCTATAAAGTCCTTAGCAACATGTAAAGAGTGGATGAAGTGTGATAGTTGCTATCTTCTCCAACAATGAAGCCAGGATGAGTGAGGCTCAAAACAAATGAGATGAGCAGAAGGATTAAAAGGTAGCAGGCCTGTGATCTCCTTGATGAGGAACACTGTGGGAGCCAAAAGTGTAGGTTGGTTCATTTGAAGCCTTTGCATGAAACACTGTTTTATTAGCAAAATGAAATGTTGATGTCTCTTAAAAGAAACCTTAAGTGAACCTGGCTATTTTTACCAGTCAGGAAGAAATAAGAAAGTCTTTCTTACTATTTTAGGAATTCCCACTCTGAGACTTCTCAGAAAGATGGCAAGATATTAGCAGCTTTGCAAACAGCCTTCATCTTTTGAAGTTTGATTCTGTTTTGGAGGAAGGTCCTCATGAGATTGTAAGAATCTGAGTACAGAATAATAACTATTAGGAATAATACAGTACAAGCAGGTTTTGGCAGTGCCCCGGTCAGCATCCAGTCACACTCACAGACTTGCAGTTTCACTAGACTCTAACAGAAATACTCCTGCTGGTAAGCATCTTCTTTTCTGCAATGTTTACTTTGTTCTGCAACCTGCCAGCATATTTCTTTCATGTAAGCATCAGATCAAACCAGATGCAGAAAGCAACTGATGGCTAATGTCTTTTGTCTTTACTTTTAATGTGGGAAAACTCTCCATAAAGAACACACTTGCTTCTTAACTAGTGCTAGCACTTTACAGCTAGCTACAGGCTCTGTTTGCCTATTACAAGGCTCTAGGTTAATTCAGCATACAGAACTAACCTATCATTCCAGCGGCTCTAAATCTTCCAAGCATCCTTCATAAAGCCAGTAGATGTAGTTTTGCACACAATGTGTAATGAATATGGACTATTTTCCTTTTCATTAGCTTTCTTCGTGTTTTAGTTGATGCACGTTAGATCAGATGTTACATCATGTCAAATTTGGGTGGTTTCTCTTTATACAAAGATATGATTATCCTCTTAAAGCAAGAATTTGTTAAAATGATACATAGTGTCAAACGATTTTACAGATGAAAAGCCACTGAAGGATTTCTAAAGTCTGTATGTTTCCATGTGCTAAGATCTCAAAAAACAGTGATATGAAAAAGGGAAGAAATGTCAGCAACACTTTCTGTCCTATATTTGGAACAAAGCAAGAACACACATGCAGGAGACAGATGTGAAGGAAATACAATATTCGCTGTCTGGGACAAAAGAAAGGACGATGGTAGGATTTACTGAAATGGATGTTTCTTAAACCGTGGATGGATAAAATTTCTGTCGGAATTTAATAACATTAGATGAACAATAGTGTTATTTTTTTTCCACAGATTTGGAAAAACTAGGGAAACTTGATTTCAGAAGAGTGGCAAACTAAGCTGGTTAGCCACAGGTCAAGCAGAGACATAATAAATGTAATAGAGACTGTAAACAAATGTTTTAAGATAAAAAAATGTATGGTATGTCCATCAACATGGCTTCATAAGAAGTAAACAAATCTGTTATGTATTTCACAGAAATAAAGTTTTGATTGGTAAAGCCAGCTACAGTGTGCATGACAGTACTAACGTGAGCCAGATGGCCCAGCCGCATTATGTAGGCTTAACAAGGGGTACATGTTAGCCTGACGCGCTGACCAGTTTTAAAACACATTTGTCAATGGACACTTATTAAAGAGCAGGGTTTTTATTAAGGGAGACCCTTGGGAATTTCTTCTGTAATAGAGTTTGCATTTCTGTCAAAAATCTAAATGATAAAATCTTTGATAATGAAGTTTGCTGATGAAACAAAGATCAATTATTTGAAAGATAACGAAGGTGTGTTATGGTTGTTAAATGATTTGAACAACAGGTTTTTCTGAATCCAGAAAAATGCTTTATAACATCCACCAAATCAATAAGGACAGCCTGCATCCCCTCCTTGAGCCATTAATGTTGCAGTACGAAAGACTTCTGTGGGGTAGAAACAGAGCTAAGTTGCAATGAAGGCACCAGCATGAGACGTCTGTGGAGTTTTGTGGGTTGAAAGGTTAATATAATCCTTTTGATATCTGGAAAAGAAAGGACTTGCTGATGTGCTCTTCCCTTTTAAAAAAACTGCAAATCTGTGATATTAATTCTTGTTTTAACAATCCCCAAAGGACTTTCAGATAGCAGCAAAGGATGTCACAGAAGTGAAGCAGACTTTCGATGTGAAGTTCTAACTTAGAGCCAGTACACATTATACATTCATTACAGTTGTGGTTTTCTGACCATATCTGGTATGCAGGCAGAATCAAACCCACAAGCACAACAGGTTTTCCACTTGAAACAGAAAAGACTGCATAGGAGATGTAGGCTTGAACCTGTTTCTGTTTCTTTTTCTTTAGTTACAGGCTATAGATTCTAAGCTTGGTTCAATATGGTTTTTATGGATGAAAATTACAATACCACCAGTCATCAGAATTTACAGTTGATGTACATGTGTGCAGTAGTTAGCCTAGAATATGTGAGGAGAGATTACTCTTTCTGTTATAGATGCCATATGTGTTTTGTGGCCACAGATCAATCAGAGTACCTGTTTGAGTCTACGGACATGGACAAAAGAGATAGGAATGTTACATGAAGAATTGAGCAATTCTCATTGTAGTAAATCCAGTTGTTTACTTAGCTATCCAAATTTCTGTTTAGATATATGATTTTAGGGAATGCAAATCACTTAAGTTTTGAGTTCAGCATATTGGGTGCGAAATGATACTTTCAGGTTCTCTTAAAGTCTATAAATATGAGAGTCTAAGGATAGAGAAAGTGTGGGTAGGAGTCAAAAGGTAAGGTAGTTTGCATTATGTAGATATATTCTCTTCCCTGTTCTTGATGGCTGATGGAATCAGTATGGAGTCACACCAAATGGTGGGTGTTGTGGATGAATGTTTGACATGGTTCAATTTATTGGCAATTCAAGATTTCTTAGCAAAATTAGTTAAATCAATGGCTGATTTTAGCAGTAAAACACCAAGTGGTTTGGTAAAACAATGACTTAATTACAGGTCTGAGGATGATAAGATTCACACTTACTTACTACAAATATGTCCAACAAAAATGTGTGTATGTATAAACGCAAAACATACAGGCACAGAAATACCTGGTCAGTGAAATATGTAGATGCCCATACTTATGGAAGTACATACATAAAAAGGTAAAAGACACTAGTATATAGTGGAAATTTCACCCTTTCAGTGTAAATATTCACAATGCATCGGCATTTCTCAGGTGGTGGGATTTGAGTCTTGAGCATGTGGGTTTGCCCAGACCTTTCACCCAGACCACCAGCAGATAGTCCTCAGAGGTCTCTCAACTCCTGGGAGGTGCTGGATGCATCTCACTGTGATCCAGGACAGCTCAAAGGGTCTCATTTTGGTTCTTTCTTTATAGGATTTGAAATAATCAACTTTTGTCAGGTAGTTTCACACTTCAGCCTAGCTCATCTTGCAGTATTCTGGCTTTGTGCAATACCCCTTGGTATTCCCCCTCTGAGCCATGACCCAAGCATATGTGTGTGCACCAGGTCATTAGAGGACTGGTTTATGTATTGAGATAAGTAATCAGAGCCAAGTGCTCTGAAGGTGCACCTCAGCACCCTGGACCACTGCAGGAGGTAGTTGTCTTTTTCTCCAGAGGACAAGGGAGACAGAAGGCAGCTACATTAAGGGGATGCCTCAACACTTTGGTACACTACCTTTTTCAGTCTGTACTTTTTCCATTGGATTGTGTGGCCCAGACAGGGGAGTTGCACTCTGCATTAACCTTTCCATGAACTGGGGGAATTGTACCACCATAATGGGCTACCCCTTTACTACCTGGTCCTTGAGGAGTACAGAATAATATTAGTCAGAGTGGCTTGACATTAATATCCCCTAAGCATGCTATGATCAAGTGCTTTGACCTTGTTGCAAAACTCCACTTAGCCTTGCTAGTTCTTAATAAGCCATGGTGTGATCTGTGTGGAAATACCAAATAAACAAACAAACAAGGGACTTCATAACTGTTTTGTTTTATTTATCAGCATGCATAAATTAAGTTGAATGAGTTGGGGATAAATATACATGGTATTTGTGAAAGGGAAACTGTGTATAGAAAGGGAGCATTTGAAGCACCTCTAAACACCCCTGAAGTATTCAGGGCTTGTGAACGATGCTCTTCTACACCAGGACTCAATTTACAACTTTTTGGAGTCTATTTAGAAGTTTGAAATCAATGTGCCCAGGTGGTAAAGAAACCCAGTGACATTCTGGCTTGTGTCAGAAATCGTGTGACTAGCAGGAGTAAGGAAGTGATTGTTTCCTTGTACTTGGCATTGGTGAGGCCATGCCTTGAGTACTGGGTTCAGTTTGGGGCACCTGAATACAGTCATTGAAGAGCTGGAGCAGATGAAAAGAACAACAACTACACAGGTCAAGGGTCTAGAGAATGAGTATGATTAAGATTGGCTGAGGGGACTGGGACTGTTTAGTTTGAGGAAGAGGAGGCTGGGGAGAGAACTTATCACCCTTTACAACTACCTGAAAGGTCAATATAGAGTGATAGGTGCTGGTCTCTTCTCACTGTTAATTAGTGATAGAACAAGAGTGAATAGTCTCAAGCTGAACCAGGTAGGTTTAAGGTAGACATTAGGAAAAATGCAGTCAGATGTTGGAACAGGCTGCCCAGGGAGGTGGTTGAGTCGCCATCTCTGGATGTGTTTAAAGGTCACTTAGATGTGGTGCTTAGTGACATGGTTTAGTGGTGAACTTGGTAGAGCAGGATTAATGGTTGGACCCGATGATCACAACGGTCTTTTCCAACCTGAATGACTCTGTGGTTCTCTAGCACCATAAATATACATTTTCCTTCTCACAGTGACCTTTCTCTTTCTGACAGCATTAGTAACATGTCATTTTCATTTAACTGCCCAAGCACACAGCTCCAAGGAAATCTCAGTGGAGAAGCTGATGTTCTCTGAGTGCCTGCAGTGTACTTTGGCATACAGCAATATTGCCTGAGTTATGTTCTACATAATTTTTGAATCATGTTCCATAGCACTTGGCAATATCTGTCATATGTCACAGTTATTGCTGACTTCAAAGGAGAACTATTTAAGTACATTTCTTTGAGATATTTAGGTGAAAACCACTGAAAGATTCACACTGCAGGGAAGTTTCATCTTCTGATGAGTCATTATTTTTTATGAAACTTTACTGAACAGCAGCAACCACATGTAAATCATAACTGAAATGACAACTTCTTACTCTGTGCCCATCTGAAATGTTATTAACTTTCAAGGACATGTTTTTTCTTTCTTAATCAAACTGAAGAAAAAATAGGATTTGCAAAAAGATGTTTTGAAATAACTTTCAAAATATCAACTCAATATCAACTTTGTCAATATCAACAGAATCCTTGTGGAAGCAATTCTGTAAAACACAGTAAGCTTTAAACAACAGAGATGATCCATAATATGCAATCACCTGTTAGCTTCAAAGAGCAGAAATCAAAGATTTTCAAATAATGGGGAGTGAAAATGTTTTGTTTAGGTCATATTTTCTTTCTCTGTGCATAAATTATTCAACTTTAGTATCTTTGCTAGTTGCAAGTGTTCTGTTTCTTGGAAGATTTTTACCTCAGCCAGCCTTTTCCTTTGCTTTTGCATACCAGCCTTCCCATGTTTTTGAATCTACAACATTTTGTCTGGGAGGGTGAAAACAGCATTTATTTTTTTTTTTTTTGACTGGCAGCTGAGAATATTTGGGTAAATCCTATATACACCACCTCTGCACACTCCCTAGCAGCAAAAGATTTCTCTGCTATCCCTATCTGCAAGTTACAGCAAAGGAAAAAATGAAAATTAAATTCTACAGCTTATTTTAAATTAAGTAAAGATTATTTTTCTTCATCACATGCACAATTTCTTGTAGACCTCTTTGTGCCCAGATTTACACCTTTTAAAATCCCCAGGTAAAGCTGAAATTTTCTAGAAGTTGCATGTGAAATACTGGCAGGATGTGGCTCTGATCAAGTGTGAAGTGTCCCTGCCCATGGGAGGGGGTTGGAGCTAGATGATCTTTGAGGTCACTTCCAACCCTGACAATTCTATGATTCTATTGCATTCGTTGTTTGAATTCATCTACACTACATTCTTTGCTGAAGAAGAGATTTAGAGAAAAAAGCAGCATCTAATTCTTGCTGACATGAAAGTACCTCTAAAGGGAGCAGCAAATCCTCACTTTTCTAGACACCAACCCTTTGACTTTGGTAATAAGAGTATATTTGAATTGAATTATGCTGTTCTTCACACCAGAGACCAGTCACTTCAAGCAAGAAGTCCGAGCCCGAGCCCAATTTACTTTTTGGATATGAGTAATAGCAAGAGGGAAAAGGTAATTTCTTATCACTGTTGTGCTCTTGTTCAGGTGCAGACATTTATTAGATCAGCCCTCCCCAGCTTCAAAGAGTCATGATGAAGTATATAAGCTGTCAAGTTTGAATGCCTTCTGCATGAAGAAGGCTTCATTTGCTTCTGCTTGGCTTCTTGTTAGAGGAGCTTCCATCTCCCTAGAGAACTGTCAGTACCCAAATCTAGAGGAGTCTTGCAGATATTTTAAGTTTGCATTGTTGATCTATCTGGTGCTGTCTTTACAGTGGGAATGATTTCTTTTTCTGCAGTAATTTAAGAGCATTTCTGAAGCTGGTCTCAGTGCAACTTCTGAGCTGATAGTGCTTGTCTGTCACTGGTAAAACCTGACAAGAACAGCAGTTCCCACGTAATGCAAATTTATTTTGCTAGCTGGAAATTCCTTTCCTCTTAAACATACTTTGCCTTTTCTGTGAACCAAAAATGATACAAGCACATTAATTTAAAGGTTCTCACAAAGATATCATGTCTTCTGTATTAAAAATAACAGAAGCAAACAGTGTGAATGCAGTGCTCTATAGCTGCCTGGTCGTACTTAATGTAGCATATTGCACTTATCAGCTCTTGTTTGGCTTGTGACAACAACTAGATTAGTGTAATAGTACTGTATTCAAGAGGCTGTGAATTAGCTGGGTTGTGGAAAGTAAATGCTGTTTGTATGAATGCTAGGATTAGGAAGGCTGTACCTGAATGACTAATAGGAAACTAGGCCATGAGATTTTGGATAAGACTCCTTTGACAAATTTAGCATATTTTTTTGCTACCCATGCATACAGATATTCCATTCCTTACAGATCTGATACAGCCTTGGCATGTCTCACTAAACATTTTGAAGAAACACCCTGTAAAGATGGAATGCTCCAAGGGTAAATGGGAGCTCAAAAACAACTGAAAATGACTGGGGACATGCCTCAGGTTCCCAGGCCTTATTTTTAAATGAGAAACACAGAGTGAGACTCTCAGATATCCTTTTCTTTCAAGTTCCCTGCTTAGGGCCATAGCAACTAGAAAGCCTTGCTACACTGCAACTTGAGATAAGCTGAGGGAATATTAAATAAGCCAGTATGCAGAGATCACTGGGAGTAGGTAGGAGTTTGAAAGCTCCAGTTTATAAAAGTAACTAGAAAATTGTGCTGGTAGCTAAAAGATCAAACATTCAACTTATCAAAGGTTACTTTTGAAGTTTTGGGAAACAAAATAAAGAAATTCCTTGCTCTATTTCAATGACTTCTGTGGCATATTTTCTTTGGCTATTGCACTTTCCTTAACAGCTGATTCGGAGCTTGTGGGGGATGGGGTGTTAACTTTTAGCTGTGCTGCATCATACAAGATGATTCCACAGTAAAATCTCTGCAAACAGTGTACCGCATTGAGTTTTCTTTGGTTTTGTTTGGTTTTGGTTTTTGTCCCTGCTTGAGGCGGATTAAATGTAAATTTCAGGTTCTTGATCTAGTTGTTGGTTTTGTGCCATGGCTCAGGGTAGTGTTTCTTCTGGAACACAATTAATTTTAAAGCACCAGTCTTTCTTAGTCCTCTGTATTCATGCTGAAGAAAAAAAAAAATATTCTTGCTGGAACAAGGCAGCAACTTGATGACATCATGGATTTTTTTCATTTGGTGTATGGTACTGAACATCTCTGTTCCTCAAACCAGCTTTAATGCTGTGCTGCTGTTCTAGAATACAGGTTCATAGTTCATAGGCAAGAGCTGTAGGAAGACCAATGAAAGCTAATTACATATTCCTCCCCATTTTGGCAATTGTGATTTTCCATTTTGGTGGAGCATTGAAAATATATGTCTACATAAAATGAGACCTTTATATGATTTCTGGTGTAAACCACCTTTGTTTGAGAAGGAAGGTTTTGTTTGATATAGAACCAAAACCACTGAAAAAGAGGGCTATTTCCACTCAGCAGAATGCCAAACATTTCACTGTTTATATATAGGTCAGGTCTGAAGGAGATGTGGATGCCAGGGAACTTTCCTCTGGCTAGATCCCTAATTTTTCTGGCAGTTAAACTCTGTTTGCCTGTCTGCACTGTGAATAATCTGATTTCAGTGGGATTATTTGTAGTACATGAAGTTAAATCATGAGTGAGCTCTGCAGGATTGGGACATTCAGAGGCAACTGGCAGATTTAAAATGCATTATTCCAAAGTGCGCTGAGGATTCGTCTGTGATACGTTAAGTGTGCTTTATTACACCAAGCTAATCTCCTAGTTATAACTAATCTCTTAGAGCTTGATTCTGTTCATCCCCATTTCAGCAAATACAAAATCATTGCCTGAATTAAGTTGGGATGTTTGGCTTATTTATTTATTCATCCTTAACTATTACATAACCTTTATGACAGGTTTTACAGAATAGAGAGGTAGGTCCAGTATATCCACTGGATTACTCTTCCTGAAACCTGTGGAGTTACAACTATTTACAGTGACTAAGAATGTGGCCCATAAATTTCAGTGAAAGGATTTCTGTAACCTGGCAGTATAATTATATGGAAAAGCACATTTTCAGAGGTTGTTACTATCTGAAAGTGAATACTCACAGGGCGATGTTAGCCTTAATAGCAAAGTCGCTTTTCAAGGACACTAAAAAGCCAAACACTCTGTAATGTTTGCATTGATCAGTGGAGGAGTTGATATATTATTTGTCTTCTGTGTGGCTTGTGTAGTAAAACTGGCCTATTAACTATAACAACAGGAACATATTTCCCTAAACAAAAAATGAAACTGGTGTCTCTGGCAGTAGATAACTATACAATGAGCAAGACAAACACTCATGCCCTTTAAAAGAGAGAGCAGCTTTTCAATGTGCAGCAAGGGTTTTACAAAAACATATAAACAGTAAAGGAAAAAAAGTATTTGTGGATATAAAGAAACATCACACAGACTGAATAAGATACAGAAAGATGAGCATGTATCTTCTAATACAGTTCATCAATAGTACATTAAGGAGTAGACTCAAAGCCTTACGGAAATGGAACAAGGCTGCCTGACATCATCAGGGCAGTGATTGATCCACCTATCCTTGAGGTGTGCAGACTCTCATGGGGGCAAGGAGCCATCATACATATAATATTCAGGCATTCATAAAATCATAGAGCCAGCTACACTGTCCCTATGGGACAGTCCCACTTGTATGATGAAATGAATGCAGATATAAAATTAAGCTTCAGGTAACTATTTGTGTCTTGGAATCAGCTGTAGGATTTTTTCTGAGGTATAGAATAGAATAGAATTAACCAGACTGGAAAAGACCTTTGAAATCATTGAGTCCAAGCTATCATCCAACACTATCTAATCAACTAAACCATGGTACTAAGCACCCCATCCAGTCTCTTCCTAAACATCTCCAGTGATGGTGACTCCACCACCTCCCTGGGCAGCCCAAAGGCCAATCACTCTTTCTATGAAGAACATCTTCCTAACATCCAGCCTAAACCTCCCTGGTGCAGCTTGAGACTGTGTCCTCTTGTTCTGTTCGCAGTTGCCTGGGAGAAGAGACCAACCCCCTCCTGGCTACAACCTCCTTTCAGGTCAACAAAGCTCATAGCAATGATGGGGCACCATGGCTCAGATGGGTGAAAAATCTTTTGTAGCCTTGTACTCTGCTCCTATCTTTGTATGATGCCACTGAGTAGATGAAGAGGAGGGACTAAATTCCCTCTTTACCCTATATTTATGGATTGGTGAGCATCCCCTTTGCCTGCTTTGGCAGACATCATCACAGTCTGCCAGGTGCTGATGGGTGCTTACCCTAGTGAGTAGCAAAGTCAGCATTAAGTGCAGTGCAGCTGTCTCATCTTGTCTCCATCCTGCGTCATCTTGCTACTGAGGTAACGACAAGGGTAGTCCCTGAACTTTCAGACTCTCTGGGCCTTTTACAGGCCTCAGGAGATGTGTGGGGATGAGGTCCTTTCTAAGATTTTCCTTACTACTGCAGGCTTGCCTGGTAAGACTTCACATGTCTCCTTGGCAAGACATCAGATACTGCTGTCTACAGAGGTCTAGGCACTTTCTTCTCTAAAATTCTAGTAAGACTTCATTATTTGTTGGTAAAGATAAGAAAGTGTTTTCTCATGATAGTCCCCCCACAAGACAAGACAAAATCAGTCAACTGTTACCCACCTGTTACTAGATCTACACAGACACCATTAGGCTGCTGCAGCTCAGCGTAAAACAGCCCTGCATGCTCTTTTCCCATCCACTCCACTACCTGGAGACTGTGTGGAGTTATGCCCTAGCACCAGCACAGCAATTTTCACAAAGCAGGTGTGGGTATATCCCAGCAGTAGCCAGGAAGTCTATTACAGCAGTGAGACCTCTGGCTTTCTGCATAGATGCGACTGTTGCAAGACATCTCATTTTACATGCAAAAAATATATTATGCCTGTACTTATAACAGTATCCCAAGCACTGAGACATCTCTTTTATATCCATTGTCTGTTCTTCAACAATTGTCCACATGAACACAAACACTGGTCTGTAATTTTTGCTAATGTGCTCACTAGTTCAGAATTTCCTGTCTTAATGTCTTGGGGAGGGACATTTTACAAGGGCTTTTAGCGTTAGGGTGAGGGGTAATGGCTTTAAGATAGAAGAGGGTAGATTAGATACTAGGAAGAAATTCTTTATGGTGAGGGTGGTGAGATACTCAAACAGGTTGCCCAGGGAAGTTGTGGCTGCTCCCTGTTGGAAATGTTCAAGACCAGACTAGTGGAAGTTGTCCCTGTCCATGGCAGGAATGTTGGAACTAGGTGATGTTTAAGATCCCTTCCAATCCAAACTATTCTGTAGTATGTACCGTCAGAGTGGTGCATCCCATGGCATCAGTGCACCGTGTTTCGCATCAAATGATAATATGGTGCTGGTGTGAAGCTTAAGATCTACTTTGTTACAAACCAGCTTTTAGCAAAGACAATGGGTTTTCTTCCCAACCTTGAAGGCTGTTTACACTGAAGGAAAATAATTGTGTCTCTGACAGTTTTATGGCCAAATGATTACTTTCAGTTTCTGGGAAGCTATATCAGGAAATTTTTGGTTATTTCATGTTTCTCCATATTAAGATTTAACACTATTTTATCCCATTTTATGTATTTATGTTTTTGTAATGTGTATAACTTGACCACTGAGAGCTAATCTGATGCATTATGTATAAAGTGAAAATATTTTTGTTACTCATTTTTACCCTAATTTAAATTCTAAAATAGCTTTTCAGCTGGTTAAATTATGACTTATTAGTATTTCTGTAGTCACTAAGTACAATTTGGAGCTCTCTGCTCTAATCTCCTAATGCAACTGTTTGTAATAGTTTTAATCACAGATTAATTCTTCCAAGAGCAGCAAATACCTAAGACATGTATTCCCTTTTTAAGTAGAGAAAATGTATGGTATTCCTAAATAACAGGAATAGAATTATTTTATGGAACAAAATGATCAGAGAAGCTTTTGGCAATGTAGCAGTTGAGAGAAATATGTGCTGAGCTGAAAAGAAGTCTGAACTTCTGTGAAGTCTGGAGAGAACCACTTTTAAATGCGAATTAATCCAGCAGCCTGAAAAGCTAAAACTGGAGAACAAAAATGAGAATACATCAGGATGTCAGAGTGGTGAGAAGGTGAAATATTTTCCTCATTGCTGGATTGTTGCAGTGAAACTTGGTAGTCATTTGACTAACTGGAAGATAAGACAGTATTAGATATAATGAATGAACAGAATCTTACTACGCATTTCCCACTTTTTTTTGCATGTTTGCTTTTAAATCTCATTGGGAGAGTGTAAGTGCTCAAAACTTTAAAACAAATAGAAAATTTCTCTTTCACGTTTCTGTGTGAGTGCCAATGGATGCATAAATGGATACTAATACAAAAAGATGTGAAAACATGATTTCCCCTGCTTGGAAACTCTGAAGAACTTTGTGCTGCATGTTTATTTAGGAGAATTGGATTACTTTCAAATATAGGGACCTCTGACATTATTAATGCTACTAATTAAATCTTCCTGTCAGGAAGGTTCTCAAACCTAATTTAGAAAGATCTCTAGGATTTTCTAGCACTGTGCCTGCCGTGTAGCTGTGCCAGGATGGGTACTCATTAGCGGCAGTATTATCTTGTACTCGTTTAGCAAAGACTGCAGGATCCAACAACAGTCTGAGGCTTTGTTTTCTTTCTTTCTACCTAGCCTGATTTCTAGAAATTAAGAATAAGGAGGTATTTTGGTATCAAATGTTGAAAACATACAACCTTTTTTATGACCTTCTGACATGTTAATGAAAAAATAGAGGGAGAAGACAGATTTTGCAACTTTTATAAGACTTCTACCCTGTTGTGTCTAAACCATGGCAACATTTGCGTGCTTCAGTAAAATAGCACTCTTTTCAGCACTTTTTGATTACCTAAGCTAACACTGATGACAGTTGTTTTCATGAGAAGGTAAAACAAATGGGCTAATGTGAAACTGAGAGCATGCTGTTATAGATTCTCTGAGTGCCCCTCATGAAGCCCTGTAAAGTTGCAGAGAGTTTTCAAATTTCAGTCCTCAGACATCTGCTCCAGAGCCTGGTAAAGGGCTGAGGCCATCCACATCAATGCTCAGCAATCTGCTGCTTTCCCTTGTCTTCTTCTAGTATTATCACTACTGGTAATTGGTTGTGTGTGAGTGGCTTCCAATGTAATCACAGTTGCTGCTCTGTTACCCTTTTCTTCTGTGGCACAGTGATCTTTACCACAAACACCCACAGCTTGATATTAATTTTCAAAGTCACAAGGATCTGATGGGCTAAAAGTGCCTGTTTTGCAGTTTCCTGTTTCCAGGCACCTGACTGCTTTTTCTGTTTTCAACTACACTGTGGTGAAGAGCTTGCAGGTTGATACAACCATCATACTGTAATAATATATTCCATTAATCATTGTTTCCTGCTTGGTAGAGCTTCAATTTTATCTATTTTATCTATTTTTCATGAGGGCAAATAATATATTTTTTTCAATATGCAAGGGGAAAGAAAACAGTTATATGATGGGAAAGAGGGATTGTGGGCTTGTGTGAGACTTAACAGGAACACTTAGGTACTCTTGACCCTCTTGCGAGGAACAGCAAGAAGAATAACAGTCAAGATTTTCTGTGCAGAAGGTGTTGATGCGCTTAATATGATTCAGCTTTATAAGCTGCAACAGAAACTTCTTTTGGTGGGTCTTTCATCTCTATAAACAGCTTACTGCAACCATCACAGTTAATTTGATTAGTGGCACTCAGACGTAAACCCAGTGAAACAGCAGCTTAAGAGCACTTTTGCAAACAGGCAACTATATTGGGAATTCTAATCATTGTCAGAGCTGCACAGGAGGACAACTGCTTCTCTCACATTTCTGAATAGTTTTTAAACTATTTTGAACATGCCTGTGCATCAGGGAACGAGATATAAAGGGTGAGAAAGATTATCACCTGACAAAGCTTTCTTGAATTGGGTCACTGCAGGCTGTTTCATTTAACAGTTGCTCCTTTTCCTATGTGATAAAAATCAAGCTTTCCTTTTTCATTCTTGCATAAGATAGGGCAGTGCTTCTTGATGTGTGAACACACAGAATTCATGACTGTGGTGTCAGAGGAGGAAGGGCAATACCTTTACCAAATATTCTTGGAAGAAAGGAAAGACAAGATCTGTATTTTATATAACAACTGGCTTAACTTCTTCAAGGCACTGACTTAGACTTTTTTTTCTGAAAATTTGCTAAGCAGGAGTTTCTATGACCAGATTTTTAAGATCTGAATTACAGATGATGCATAGGCTCTTGCCCCGCAGACGTTTAATACGCATTGCGACATCTTCCAAGCACCACGTGTATCTAAGAATGGGCACGTGATGTGGCACCTGACCAACAATTTTGATCTGCAAATTTTCTGTTGTTTTGTTTTGTTTGTTTGTGGTGGGTGGTTTTTGTTTTGAGTTTTGTTTGTTTATTTTTAGCTGTGTCCATTCTCTACGCTCTTAGAACTAACTTTAAAAATGTTAGGGACTTGATTACAGACATATCAGTAATTTTTTCAGCTTCATATGAAGGCAAGCATACCACTCTACTTTCAATTTAGTATTTACCAAACCAATTAATACACTGAAAAGCAATGGCTGTCTTTCTTCTGATACTGTGAAGGCTATATGTTCATTTGTTTGAGCCTTCCTTTCACTGCTCCTAAGCTATGGCCATCAGCAAAAGAATGTAGTTCTTGCCAACTGTATTTTTCTCTATGAAAAATTATTTGGATCAAGGCATTTCATCCAAATATATTCAGGGTACTTTATCTAAGTATATTCAAAGTACCTACAAAATATGTTTTGGATATGTTGGTCTATTTATTGTAGATAAACAGGAGCTTTGAAAATTCCAGCTGTTTTGCATGTGCTGTGCCAGTAGCAGTCAGCTGACAGAATGTCATTACAAAACTGAATGTTTCCTTTAAACAAACTATTCAATCAGATTAGCTATACCTTATCATCTGTACAGCAATCCATCAACCATCCTACCCCTCCCTGGGAAAATGTGGGTGAGCAGGAGTGTCTGGAGAGAGGGTAAATTGAGCTCTGATAAAAAGAGGTGGGAGGAAGCTTTCTAAACTGGCCATGCCTTTTGGGGAGTGCCCTGATCTGTTGAAATATACCTGAATTCACACTGCTTTATTATATTGCAGTAGAACAAATCCTTCAGCCGTAGAAACAAGTCACAGTTAAAGACAGATTGTTACATTGGCCAATAATGACTACTCTATATGTTTGGATTCTGCCTTTCTGCTCTCTTTCAGGGGCTTGAACAAATGATGGGGAAGTAATGTAAAATTACATGGCTTGTAGGACTGCTTAATAGGATACAGAGCCTCTTATCTCTAAGTAGTCTGTGTGGGCTTAATAGGGCCCAAATGTTGTGACAAACACTTCTGTAGACACTCGAACACACTGTCCTGATTTATTATTTTTTTTAAGGGCTACATACTCCAGTCCTACGTACATCAGTGAAAAGTGTGAATCTCTCAGCTTCGTATAAATAACTTACTGAGCACTCAAAAATCTAATTCAGATCACCCAGGTTTTTTATTCTTGGTCTTACAGAGCTTTCATTTAAAGACAACAATAGAATTTAGTCAGCTCTAAAATTCACAAGAACCCACTTAATACTAAGAGGATTCTCTCTAGTTTGAGCAATTGCCTCTTTCAAAACTGTTCCACATTGTTGGCACAGATAAGTTGGGTCTGTTTCCTGGGAGAAGGAGAAAATAGCCATTTCAATGTGGTTCTTGTACCACCTAGTAATTTGTTGTTTGTATGGATTAGTCATACCACTAGATACAGAAGTATTGAAATCCCAAGAAGAGTGTGTCAGAAACTCCTCCAAGAGATCTCAAGTTGCACTGAAGCACTGGGGTGTGTGTTTGGATTCTTTTGGAAATACCACCACCACTTTTTTTTTTTTTTTTTTTTTTTTTTACTCACTCATCATCTGCTTAGTACAGAGGTGGGTATGGTAAGGAAGGGACAGACCACACCTCATAGGAGAAGTTAAATTGTAGAAGTCTTATAAAAACTGGACTGCCTTTTATTGCTTATTTCAAGGATCCTTGGGATTTGTGTTAAGGCACAAAATACAGCATGGCCAGTGTTTGATCTTAATTGCCTAGAAAAGAACTCTTCTTCCCAGAGCCTGTAGTTTGAGTTCTTCCATGGGTTCTGACTAATCACAAAAGAATTAAAGATGAAAAAGAAATACCATGTTTACCACGGACAGTGTTAACAAGCTTAACTAAGCACTGCTGTGACTGAAGAGATCCCATCAGACACCAGTTCAAAAACTTCAAAAGCTCTTTCATTAGAATACTGAAAAATGGCTGTATTGAAATATATCTGGCTCCACTTACACAATCTGTCCATCTATCATAATTAGGTATTGTTGTAAAATTCAGGTTCAGCAGGTTCAGCCTACTGCAAGTAGATTCCTGCTTACAAGCAAATTGTGTTTATCTAAAAAATTAGAAGTAGAGAGAAAGAAACATACTGAAAATGAAGAATATTCTCAGCATTTTCCAGGGATTTTTGGAGGATTTAATAAGTTATTCTGTAAATGTTGCAGAGGAAACTTATGCCCTTTGTTAATCTACCCAGAAAGTGCGTTTTTCAGAACAGTATTTGTACTTTAAGTTCTAAGATGGCACAATCCAGCAAATACAGGCAGCAAATCTGAGAGCTGCCTTTTCTTCTGTTGTTTTTTTTTTTTGTCCCAGAAAACCTGAAGCTAATCCAATGATTATGAAGAGGCACTTCTTCCTTTGCATTTATATAATGCAGACCACTATTATAGTAAGCACACAAAAAATCTGACACCAACCTCTTGATCTCTGTTTCACAAACCAACAATGGTATCTGCTTGTTACTGCTCCCTATATCTATTCCTACCCTGTTTAATGGGACTTATTCTCAGGTTGCAGCACACTTCAGTAAAAACTTTTTTAAAAGCACCTGCTTCAACACCTTGCTGCTTTATAATCAAGCAGGAGGCACTTCAAAGTTTCTGTCACATGTATTTATATATGTTCTGTTCTTAAATACATATATGCAATATACACACATGTATCTGCCACCTATGCTGCACTCACTGTCTGCTGAATTGCTTCCCATTTATGAATGATGAGAATTCTACATATGCTAGGGGTAAAAGTACATGAATTGTCACCCTGCAGAGCTGTTTCCATAAAAGGTACAGTCTCTCAAATAGCAGGAAGAGTTTAAAACCTGTAGGAAGTTTGAAGAGCTGGCAAATACCCCTTTATTGAGCAGAAAAATTTACATTCTGTTTTCCCTTCTTTCTGATACCTGCTTTTAATTCTTTTTGTGTCTTACACAAAATTCTTCTGTGCTATTTCAGATTCCACAGTTCCTAAATCATTGCATATATCTGTAGCTACAGTCATGCATTGCCATGGTTTGATTTGCTGGGGAAAAGCAAACACTGTGAGGTCGGTTTGCTTGGGTAAGAGCAAGTTATTTCCATAGCATGGTTTTGGAATATGGAAATACAAATCTAGTAAGGTTAAAGAACCTGTGGGGAGTGCTTCCTTATAAGGAGAAAGTTTCACAGCATGAAGTCATGAAAGTGCATGCCATGACATGCTGGCCCACAGCAGTTTTTTTCAATGAAAAAGGAAAGAATTTGGCCTTGAATTTCAGAACAGGCACCATAGGGCACTCCTCAGAAAACAATCACATAGGAGTCAGAATACTCTATTCTTCCTCCTGCAGCAGCATGACAGTACCTGAAGGGGCCTACAAGAAGGATGGAGAGAGACTGTTCACAACAGCCTGCATTGATAGGATGAAGGGCAATGGTTTCAAACTAGAGAAGAGTAGACTTAGACTGGGTGTTAGGAATAAATTCTTGACCTTGAGGGTGATGGAACACTGGAATTGGAGGTGGTTGAGGCCCCATCCATGGAGATATTCAAGGTGAAGCTCAACAGAGCTCTGGGCAACCTGATCTAGTGGAGGATGTCCTTGCTGACTGCAGAGAGGATTGGACTAGATGACCTCTGGAAATCACTTCCAACCCCAACCGTTCTCTGATTCTGTATGTCCACGCAGTTATCAAAAAATAACAGGAGTGTTGGTACACTAGCTTTGTCCTCTGCAAATCCAACACTGGACATAAATTATCTGCAGAACCCAGCATGTCGTACCTGGGCACATCTAGCATCAGCTGAATCTGGTGATGAACTAAGGAGTGTATTTAATTTACTTCCTCAGTTGCAATAGTTAAAGAGTGAACTCCAGATGAACTTGTAATGCAGAGCCGCACTGCAGTTAATGAAAACTGAAACAATATCCACCTGTTGAAGAGCACACCTGAGCATTTTGAGTTCTTAATTGTGCTTTGTTGAAGAGAATAATGTCATGGTTGAGGGAATGTATTAATCATGCGTACATCACTGGTGGAAATAAGGTTAGTACAGGTTAATTCTTGTTCACAGCAGATGTTCTTTGTTATATCAGGGAGGTTAGGGAGGGGAAGCCACAATTAACCAAACATTATCCAGTTGCAATTGTTCTGGGCTTTTTTTTTACTTTCTTCTAAATGTGGTAGCAAGTCTGTATAGAGCAGTAGGTGGTATTTCAGTGAGGGCCTTTTCCTCATCTCTGAATGAAAGGCCTTTCTTTGTCAGAGACCACTTGTGCCACAGTGATCGTACTTTGAAGTGACTTTGGTGTGAAAGCACACTGCACAAGACTGAGTTCTGTGTTGTTTCCCCTCTTGTTCCAGTAAAACCAAATCTGAGTATTGCTTCATTTGTATAATCTTGTTGTTAGTCTCATCATCTCTAGAAATGGGTAGGAATAAGTATTCAAAACAATATTTTGTGCACAACCTGGATTTCCCATCAAAGTCAATGGGTAACTTCCCAGTGGCAGTTGGCCAGGACAACTGCTACTACCAACTCATTTGCCCTGTAATGATCCTTCTCCCACTGAAGTTCTGCTTATTTTTACACCTAGCAGTGAGCAAAGAAGCTTTAGTTTACATAGCATAAGACTTAGCAACAATTGTGGTGTTTATCATCCGTGATACTCATTTCATACCTCATCTGTTAAACGAATGAAATGTGGAAACAATTGTGGGTTTTTCTGGCGTATCAGGGATAAATTAGCTTACAACCAACAGGAGTGGCTGGGGTGTTTTGGTTTTTTTTCAGACTGCTGTGTTAGCATGATTTGCCAGCCAAAGACTGGAACCACTTTCCTCTTCTTACAGGTTTGTATTAGCAATAAGTGCTAAAACTACAGAAATGCTACAGCTCTAAAACCCATTTCTGAATCTTAAGATGCTATTCACAATTCCAGGGTTGTTTTTTTTTTTTTTTTTTTAATTTATTGTAACATAGCACTCACAGACAGATGTAGACTTTTTTGACTACTGGCTTTGCATGTAGTCAGAGCTGGCCAAATTCTGCTACTCAGGCACACTGAGTAAAATTCTGGATGGTCTAAATGATATCAGTATCAGTATCACTGCTTGATGTATTTCCATTCTTTATTCCCCATGAACAGCTGTACAAGGATTGGAACCCTATTGCTAGTCAGTAAAGTTATTTGATTGGAAACCAATAATATTTCTTTTGTTTTGCTCTAGAGAAGCCAAATATTTGGAAGGAAGGGAAAAGACAAGACTGTGCTGTCCCCTATAGAGTATAGCGTCGAATTACAGTCAACAGGCTGGCTGAAGATTCAGATGAGAAATTAATTCATAGTACAAAAACTCATAAGAGGGTCACTGTCTTGTCACAGCAGAGTATAGGAGAGGAGAAATTAGGTAGTGGGAAGTTGCCACTTATTTGTGAGTTGTGCTTTGAAATGAGACAAAGACCTAGGGGGCTTTGTTGGTTTTGGTTTTTTTTGGTGTTGTCTTGAGAGCACAATGGGTTTTAATATAACCTCATTGTGAACATAGTCATTATAACCCACTCAGTTTTAACTCTGAAAATGATTAGTACCTTAGGGCAGTGCTTTGATGAAGTTTGGAAAGTAGTTTGAAAAATCTGTAAGAGAATTTTATGTTTCACTTTATAGGCTTCAGATTACATATCTGGTGAATGTGTCATAATGAATATTAGGAGAAAAAATTTTGTTGCATACCTAAATACGTTTAAAGCAGAGAGCTTCAGGCTTGCCTTTATGACTTTATATATCTATTATAGATCAAAGGGACATGACAGTTGTGCTATGAACCAAGAAAATTCACAATTGCAGAAAAAAATTTAACATGTGTACTCAGCAAAACCACAGTGTAACTCATTAGAAATTAATTAAGCAACTCACTGTGAAATCTTTATAAAGACAAAACTCCCACTGGTCAAAATTCACTGCTGGCCTAGAAGAGTCTATCTTCATGAAAGCTGCATGATAGCCTGCAATTTTACATAACTCTCTGAAATGGCAACAGATATGCCTTGAAAGTATTCTTTTTTAGCCCAGACTATTAGCATGATTTGTACATGGATAACAGTTGGAGTTTCACATGAGTAAGGGTACTAGAATAAGATGGTAAACTAGAACAGTTCAAATTGCTGTAATTCTGGGAGGTAACCCCTACTGTTTTTTTGGTTAAAGGAAACAACGACTGAGTGGTGCAGTTAACTATGATGACAGAAGCTTCACCTGGAGCCTGTCCCTTTCAGATGGATCTGAAATTTTGTATCATAGATGCCCACAAACATTAACTTATCATTTCTAGCTAATAAGTGATGACTTAAGCTCAAAATAAACACTTTGTTTTAATTTTTCTTTCTGCCTCTCCTTGAAGATATGGAGTGACACTATAGATGTTTTAAACAAGGAACTCCTAGTAGTTTGATTTATTGATGAAACCAAGGTGTCTTCACATCCCATTGCAACCAACCTCTTGAAGATTTTCAGGGAGCACACCTGACACTTAACTCTCACACTGAGCAATTAAGTATTTGTATGTGTTCTATCAGATTTGGACCTGGTGTCACTGACCTTACTGCATCTGCACTGCAAGACATACAGGATCACAAGAGATGAGTGCATACAATGCCATGTCACTCTGTAGGTCACATTCTTCCATTTGCTAAGAGTCTGAGCTAAAAAAAATACTTTCAAGGCATATCTGTTGCCATTTCAGAGGGTTATGTAACGTGGCAGGATATCATGCACCCACAGGAAAACAGAAGAATTGTTCTGTGACAGTTACAGAATCTACAATTCCACATGCTCACAGCAGAAAGACTTTATAAAAGATGAGCATTTCATTGCTTTGACATAGATCAATCTTTGTGCAATGTTGTAAAAATCCAGGTGTGATCCAACTTTTATATTCTTACACAGAATTATACAAACAACTTTGCATCTTAATTATTGCTTTTGGCTAATTCATATCTGGACACATAATACTGAGGAAAAATTACATAGGTTATGAAGCTGATACCATCATGGATAAATTCTATTTCCAGTTACATCATTGCAAATCACCTAGAAAATCAATGACATTAAAGATGAGTTGCATGCATGTGAGTGATGGCAGGACATTGTTTATTAAGACTGCATTAAAGAAGGGAATAATCATAGAATCATAGAATCAGTCAGGGTTGGAAGGGACCACAAGGATCATCTAGTTCCAAACCCCTGCCATGGGCAGGGACACCTCACACTAGATCAGGCTGGCCAGAGCCTCATCCAGCCTGGTCTTAAACACCTCCAGGGATGGGGTCTCAACCACCTCCCTGGACAACCCATTCCAGGCCTTCACCACTCTCATGGTGAAGAACTTCTTCCTCACATCCAGTCTGAATCTCCCCACCTCTGTCTTCATTCCATTCCCCCTAGTCCTATCACTACCTGAGATCCTAAGAAGTCCCTCCCCAGCCTTCTTGTAGGCCCCCTTCAGATACTGGAAGGCCACAATGAGGTCACCTTGGAGCCTTCTCTTCTCCAGACTGAACAGCCCCAACTCCTTCAGTCTGTCCTCATAGGAGAGGTGCTCCAGCCCTCTGATCATCCTCGTGGCCCTTCTCTGGACATATTCCAGCACTTCCATTTCCCTCTTGTAATAGGGACTCCAGAACTGGATGCAGTACTCCAGGTGGGGTCTCACCAGAGATATTTTGATCACATTTTTGTTCCCATTTGTAGAGAAATTGGTATTTCAAGCCCCAGTAAATAAATAAATAACTTTTTACATAGAGACATTGCCAAAACCTTAACCTTAAAAACATGACACTGCCAGGAAATGGTTGGCCTCCTCTAAAGTAGTAAATTAATGAGATTTTGTTGTTGTTTGTTTTGTTCTGCTTTGTTTTGGTTTGGGGTGGGTTTGTTTGTTTGTTTGTTTGTTTTTAAATAGTACTCTAGGCCTCAGAGGTATTGTAAATTCCAGAGCAAGGCATCAAGAGAACCTATACATAGAAATTAAACCATAATGCAGCTGCAATGGAAGAACTTCTTTTTCTCAGTTTTGATGTATGCTAAGTTTTGAGAGCTCTCATAGTCTTTCAAAATAATCCTTACAGGATTAATATCCTGAAGAAGCATTCTACAAATAATTTTGCAATTCACAGTGTTTTTTCTGGCTGCTGTTCTTGAATAGCAATAAAAAATTTCTATTTCATAGATTTAATCTGTCTTTTAGATTAGAGATGGAAGTGCATGCAAACTGTGAAATAAATGGGTGGTTGAGTTTCATTATTCAATACTTTGACAAGACCACATGCAATAATTCAAAGAAACACTGAAAAGAGAGGATGTCAAGCATCTTCTAAGGTGACTTAAATCTTGACTTTCCACCTTGTTAAAAAACAGAATTTCTTAAAGCTAATAGCTAGAAAATTAGGACACAATGTGAAGTTGTTCTTTGTATGGGAAAGTGGTATTAAGTGTTCCACGGTGATTCATATTCTTTTCTCTATCTGATTTGGTTTTTAAAGCAAGCCTCCAAAATTTCCCAAAGAATGAATCAAAAATGCTAAGTAGGCTCTTCAGTAATCATCAGGGTAATTTAATGTGCTTTTTAATTGGTAACATTCAGACTGACTGGTATTTGAACAACAAAGCATCCACCAGCATTCAGTTTTAAGGAATTTTGTAATCATGTGTGGTTTATTTACAAAGTTACTGTAATTAACAGTTTTCTTTACAAGATTGCACAGGTTTTATGGATCTATGCATCGCCTTTTTACCTGGTTAGCTGGCCACAAACAAAACACAATCTAAGACCAGTCTAAGTTATCCAGGCAGTTGCAGGTTTGTATTATGATAATCTCTCCTAATTGCACTGGATGTTTGGGACCTAGCAGGTACTTCAGAATTGCTGCTCCCACCTTCTTACTTTGCTGTTTGGTCTTTGGAATGCAGAGGGTCATAGGGGAAAAAAACAGTCAACCAAGTTCTGCTAGAAATAGCAGGAGCCAAAACTGCAGTACAGTCCACTGTTGTACCCTAAGAGGAGGATTATTCTACCCAAGACTGAGTGCTCATGGAAAATGAGGCAGTTTACACCAGAGAAGGAGACAACGGTTTATCTCAGAGAAGACCTGTCAGAGTTTCTGCTAGAACTTGGTTTCCAATATGAAAATGCTGGAGGCTCTGGCAAATTGAGCAGAATTTAGTCTCTGCACTGTGGACTATTTTGTCACAGCTGATTCTCATAGAGTGTTCCTAATGGATCTAAATATTTATTTAACTCTGCCTGGCTTCATTGTGCAAATCCTCTAGATTTGGGGTCTTTCATGGTTTCTGTTTTGTGTCACCTTGGTTAGACACACAGGTTTGCTTCCACTTTCTAGTTACCAGGTCTATCTGAAGCCTCTTGAGTCTTTCTTTATGTGACTTATTTCATACTGCTATTTTCCTCCCAAATGTATGTCCAGCATTTGGAATTTAAGGTCTTCACAACTGACAGTAACTCTAGACAAGGTAATGTTTTTACTGCAAATAGGTTATGCAAGGGTAAAGGAAGGGGTAAGGTGTAGAGCTAGGAAATAATGCTACTGTCAGCTCAGGTTTCATTGACTGAAGAAAAAACATGGTTTCATATTGTCTCTGAAAACTACTCTAGTCAGACAAGAACCGTGTGTAGCAGATATGCTTTTATATGATAACATATGGGTGTGCTTTGATGGGGTGCTTGGCTGTATGGTCTAGTTGTTGGGTGGGTTGGATTGTTTGATGGGTTGGACGCGATGATCTTGAAGGTCTCTTCCAACCTGGTGTATTGTATTGTATTGTATTGTAACAGCAAACTAAAAAGTGTCTTACTGAATAGGTAGCAAGCTTCATCTCTTATACCTTTGAATACCACCTAATACATCTGAATAACTGCATGTAGTGTGAGGATCACAGATTTCTGTGTGTTTTTTTCAGACTCTTGAAACTGAAAAGTAACTTCAAGCTCTGGTACAGTATGAGATGAGAACCCTGAGCTCTTACAAAAGTAGGTAGAAAAGGAGAAGGAAATTTCATCAGAACTAACTAACTTCTGGGTTTAAAATCACTACAGCAAAAGGAATAAAGAGAAAAATCTATTTTGAAATTACTGTGGCTTTACAAAACTTTGCATCATTGAAATATAAGATGGACTAATGGCATTAAAGCAATTACATTTAGGGTTTTTTAGTTTGCTGTAAAACTAATTATAAACCAGCTTTTAATGAAATATTCTCTGGCAAAGCCAATGTATTTTATATTGTCTTTGTTAGAAAATGAATAATCTTTTGTGCTGTAGCTTTAAATTCTTAATCCAATTCTTCATTTAGACTCCAGAAAGAAATTAAGATATTATATGTAACTGCTTCTTTGACAGGATTTATACACCCAAGGGTACTGAGAGAGCTGGTGGAAGTGTTCATCAAGCCGTTTCCCATTATTTATCAGCAGCCCCAGCTGACTGGAGATTGGCAAATGTGATGCCTATCTACAAGGGCCAGAAGGAGGATGTGTAGAACTACAGACCTGTCAGTTTGACCTTAGTGCCAGGGAACATCTCAAGTGCTATTGTGAAACGTACAGCACAAGCAGGTGATCGGGCCCAATGACTGTGGATAAATGAAGGGCAGGTCCTGTTTGGCAAACCTGATCTCCTATGCCAAAGCAACCTGCTTACTAGATGAGGGAAAGGCTGTGAATGTTTTGCAGCTGCAATTTAGCAAAGTATTTGACTGTGTCTCCCATAGCATTCTAATGGAGAATCTGACAGCTCATGGCTTGGATTAGTGGGTACTTCTCCAAGAACTGGCTGGATGGCCAGGCCCAAAGAGTGATGGTGAATGGAATTCAATGCAGTTGGTAGCCAGTCACACATGGTGTTCCTCAGGGCTCAATTTTGGGACCAGTTCTCTTTACCAGTGACCTGGATGAGGGGATTGAGAGCACCCTCAGCAAATTTGCTCTCTTCAACTACCTGAAAAGAAGTTTTCGTGAGGTGGGTCTCTTCTCCCAAGGAAGAACAAGAAGAAACAGACTCAAGTTGCACCAGGGAAGATTTGGGTTAGACATTAAAAGAAACTTCTTCCCTGAATGGGTTCAAACACTGGAATGGGCTCCTCAGGGATGTGGTTGAATCACCCCCCCAGGGGTGTTTAAAAGGGACACAGTTTAGCATTGCACTTGGCAGGTAAATAATGTTTGTGCTCAATGATCTTAAGGGTCTTTTCCAACAAAAATGATTCTGTGATTTTCTTTGTGAATAGTCTAAGGATGTGATGAAATACTTCATTTAATGTAACCTGGGTGATAACATAGAAGCTTTTTTTCAATAGCAGGGTCAGTTTAACTGTGATGTTACTAAATTTATATGCCCATCACATGCCCTAAACTCTAAGCCATAGAACTTTTCCCAACACCAATGAGCCTTATCCCTAATTTTGTTCATCCTTATTAAGTCCCCAAATTCCCACATATTGAGAGAAAGTCGTCAGTTCTCAGGGTAAGCTACAGTCTAAACATTCCTAAAAATAATGTCAGAGGTAGGCCATTTCTCCACTGACCAAACCAGAGTGGTTACAAAAGAGCTAAAACATGTCACCAATTTCACCTTCAACTTCTTAGCCGACAAATTTTAAAAGTTGTATTGATTTTTAATTACTTAAACTCCACAGCTTTTAGTGGGAGCTGTATACAGAAAACCCTTTCCCATCCTTTGTAGATTACTCATGGAATTTAATTTTTTAAAATGTACACATGTATGCAGTTTGTTGGGTTTTTTGCCTCTCACAGGCTTAGGTGAATATGTGTCAGAGCATTTAGTCAGAGGCTTTGCAGAGCATCTAATATTCAGAAATATTCAGCAGAAACTCTTTGGAAATAATTTGGGGTCTTCTATTGGTTGGTTTGGATGTTTTTAGGTTTTGGTTTTTTTGTGGTTTTGCTAGGGTGTTTGGGTTTTTTAAGTCTTAAAATTAGGCTTCCAAAGTCATTTCAATATTTACCATGATTGCACTTGCTCATGTGTAGCTCCAAAGAAAACCCATGTCCTGGAGGACTTATATAGCAGATTGTTTGAGCCAGAATGTTATGTGATGACGTGCCATGGCCAATGCTGATGCTAAGTTCACTTGGGAAGCAATCTCCTTAATTTGTGTTGAGTGAGCTATTACTCCAAGTCAGAAAACAGAGGAGCCAAAGTCCTTTAAGAGTGAGATGTTTTGCTTAACCATGGTTTCTTCTAATTCTTGAAGTCTTGAAAATAATGTACAGATGCCTCTTGCTTCCCCTCAGTTTTATTTGCTAGTACTGACTCCTATCAATGTCTTTGTAGTGTCATATCCAAAAGTTGTATTTGTGGCATCACTGTGAGATTTTATTGCCCATGAACCTAAAGGGGAGTATCTCCAAAGACATTTTGCGTGTGTCTGTAAAATGGAAAGACTGTTGTGTGCTGTGATGGTTAAGTAGGGAGCTGTAGGCTTTTTTCGTCCCTTTGCAGGGAGGTTTGGTGGGGCAGTCTTCTTTCTTTTGGGAGGGGTTGTGTGTGTGTGTGACTGTGGAGGATGAGGTGCAGGTTGTGCGTTGTGGGTGTTGACGGCGCCTGTGGGGTGTCGGTAAGGCATGCTTGTGTGTGTCTCCTGCGTGTGGGGGTGAGGGCAGTGTGATTTTGTGTCATGTTGTTTTGGTGAGTGATGGGGGCAGGAGTATGGTGAGGGTGAGTAATTCTGTACGGGGTGTGTTGTGTGAGTAGCTCAAGAGGGCTGTTGGGAAGCTCCCTAGTGCCTACAGCCCTATCACCCTGAGACCGTTCGGTCCGTTTGAGTTTCAGAAGCTAAGCAGGGTTGAGCCCCATTAGTATTTGGATAGGAGACCTCCTGGGAAGACCGGGTGCTGTAGGCTTTTTTTCAGGGCCTTGCACGGACCTTGGTCCCTACAGGCTTCCGGCTTTTCGGAGGGCTTCAGTCTGGGCCACGGCAGCCAATACATGAAGGACCATCTGAGGTTAAGTGTGCCAGGCGGATGACGGGGCGACAACTGCAGCCTGAAAACCAACAGAGGCCACTGCCGAAGTCAGAGGATGATTGGTAAGACTTAAAGATGTTCAGCACTGAGGCTGTCAAATGAGAGTTATGCAAGAAGATGGATTGCCAGGGAAAGAAACATAGAACAGCATAAAGAGAGGACAGTGGGAGTAAAAATTAGTCCTGAAAGAACAAAGATGACTGAGAAACAGAAGGTCAGCTGTTAAAAGCTGTAGTTGGCATGTAAGACAAAGAGACAGTTTGAGAGAAATCAGTCTCCATCTTTTTCACTGTCTTTAGTGCTTAGCATAAAATTTCCGTTTCCACAACGTAATGCATTGTGGGTTTGCCTCAGAAAAACAACTGTTCAGTCTTTATTAATGAATACTTCTGTTTAGACTTAATACATTTATCAAAACTGCAAGGCTTTGGGAACTGACTAGATTGAAAGTGAATGCCATTTACCTCCCAAATATGCTCTGTTCTCAATATGGAAGTGCTTTCGGTGCATGATCTTGGCTTTTTGCATGCGAAATATGCACAAAATAGATCTGAAACATAAAATAACCTCCTATTTTCTTAGACTTCTGAAAGTTCTCTCTTAAGATGTCCCTGTAAAAGGGATATTAAGTAGAATTGTAACACCTGACAGCTGTTCCTTTTGCCCCCAAGTTCTTGCACCTGCGCAGCGGGTAATGCTGGGTAGCTCAAGAGGTCTCATGCCCACAGAGACTTTGCTATACTTAATGCATTCCTCGGTCTCTGATGTTTTCTCACACTATAAGGGCTTATGGAAGCATTTTCAAACCTAGGCCTCTTGTCTCTAAAATCACTGGAAATTTTTCTTTCTGAGTCAGGCTACAGTGAATTCTTGTGAAAATTCCATTCTACCTGTCTGTACAAGAAGAAAGATTGTGGCCTACAAAGATAAAAGCTTTCTCAGAGAAATGTTGGCATCTTGATATTACACTTGGGGAATTCTTATTTGCACTTCATTATATGGCTTTGGAGAGCAAAACTAGGTTGCTTTGCTGTCTCTGCCAAACAATCTATGGAATCCTCAAGCAGCATAGAATAAATGTCTTTAGGGCCTTTGAAAAGATCAGAGGTACCATGACTGAGATTTGAGATTTCAGTTTCCTAGGTCCTTGATTCTTGAATCTCAAATTGTCATTTTTTTTAGTTTAAAAGCTTCTTTCTTATGTGAGAAACAGTTTTGATATGCTACAGTGATGCTGTGGAACAGTTTATTGAAAAACAATTGAACATCATCTTCCTTTGCCCTTCTCCTCCCAGGATCCTTTGAATTATAATTGTCCTAACTAATTGCAACAAGCTTGGGCTGATAGTTTCAAGATCATCTAAAGTGAAGAAAATCTTTTAACTTGATCTCCAACCAAACAGCCCAAATTCATTTTCTCACAGTCTAAAATACTTACTTTTACTGACCTGAGCAACTTGAGACAAAGAGAAATACTAGCATTTATCAACAATCCATTTATTTCAGCTGCAGCTTCTGGCTGTATTGGCATTATTCATTACAGCTCTCACCTCCCTTAGAGTAATGTAGGCTTACAGCAGTGACCATGCTGTGATCTGCATATCCTTTTTGTGCATATGCAGATACTATGTGGATGCTATCATGTGGAAAGGAAAGGATTCAGGTAGTGCTGAACTAGAAGTAAAATGGATTTGTTGCCTCCGTTGTCTTGGATTTAATTTTGAAAAGGCGAGGGAAGAGTATGGTGTTCTCATTTACTTTTGGAGAAGCACATTAGAATGATTTGTGTAGGTAAGGCAGGGAAACTAGCTAATGTGTAGTCTAGGATAGCTGGTTTCTGTTTTTCAGTGAGTAGTTGCTGAGATGATTCGCCTGTTGCCTGAGGAAAGGTGTCATGCTGGTCTGTGTGTGGCCTGGTTGCTGCTTGGTCACTTCATCCCAATGTCACCAAATCTAATCAGGTTTGTTTCAGCTTTTCTTAGCTCTGGGACTTCCACCAATATGAAGATTAACTAACTAGATAAATAAGTATATAAACATTTATTCCAATTTAGTTTGCATTTGCAGTGTCAAAATACTTTGTCCCCTGAATTAAATATACTTCCCAGCTGTTTTATTCTTGCTGACTTCACGAAGCTTAAGGGGTTTGACCCTAGGACACTGCTGAGGCAGGCAGGAGCACACAGGGAATCTGCAGTCCCAAGACTCTCATCCTCTTGCCTATGGAGCACTCAGCCTGACAAACTGGCCCTGAAGCCATGGATATCCAGTTGTGAGTCCTCCATACATTCCTGTGTGTTTACCTGTGAGGGATTAGGGAGTTGTTAAAAGTTCATCAGTTCATGGGTTTTTCAGTTTAAATTACTTGAAAATTCTTTCTGCAGAGCTTTTCTACAGAAAATAGTTGGCAATTATAATTCTGGTATCATTATCTGCTTTGAAAATACTGCAGTAAAGAAGTCCAAGAAGTTTTAATTTTCTTGCTATATCTACAAAGGAAATCTTGTCTTTGTTAAACACAAACACATCAATGCATTGGGTCTTGTACTTTGAATTTAAACTAAGTCAGCTCTAATCACCTTGAGCTTAGTTTTTTGTATCAATGAAATTGATACAGTATTTGTGAATTACATGATGGACAACAGAGACCCACTTTAAATTAGAAAGCTTATTTTTTTTTTTCTAAGAAAATGAGACTTCAGAGACCCAAGGAAATGCTGGAGCTAAGAAACATGGCTTGTGTTTTACTAAGTTCCAAAACACTTTGCTGTTTCTGATGTGAATGTCATTCCAAGTCCATTTTTTTCCTTGAGTCTCTAGACAGTGTTGCCATGATAAAGAAAATGGATCACCAGACAGTGTGTGAACACAGTGGGAGTTCATCCTCATAAAACTATGGCTATATCACTAAAAGGCTGATAAATCACTTGAAAGCAGTTCCACCAGCTGTAACCTTGGAACATACTGAACCGTTAATTGCAGAGACTCATTTAAAGCTTCTAGATTGGTAGATTCAAAGCAAAATACGCAGTAGTTTCAAGTCCAAAATCTGCTATAGCGTGTGATTTAAGAATATGGGGCATGCATAAATTGCTTCTGCAATGTTTACCACTGTTTAAGGTAGAACAAAAGAGCAAAGGCTGAAATTGCCTTTGTACAGTTGCTTCCAGGTTTTTCAATAACAGGACCTTACCTCCAGGATAGGTGAACAGGCCAAGCTAACAGCATCAACCCCATCAAATTCCATGTTTTACTGTTGACAAGAATAAGACCAAAAGCTAGGTTTCATCTCTGCAGTAACATAGAATGTATTTGTCTGTTATCTACACAACACAAATTTTATTTGTGGTTATTGAGTCCTTGTGGTGTCCTGTCAGTTCCTCCTACAAGTCCAGTTTTCAGCATATTCACTGTGCACTTTCATTGTTCAGAAGACAATATACAAAAAGATCTGCACTGTGCTTTTCCTCTTGGTGCTATATAAACAGCACTGGAGTCTGCATAGCCAGTCACCAAAAACTTAAACTTTTCATCTCGGTTCTTTCCATAGTCTTAAATCTTCTTCTTCAAAACTAAATAAAGGTCTGGTGATTATGTTTCAATGCATGTGAAAAGCTTTGGGGTGGAAATAGTAAGTTTCTTTCATAGGTGCAAATAGCTGACATTGAGAACAGTCAATCTCAAAATCAGACTTTTAAAAAAAAATGTTTAGTTGTTTAGTTTTCCTGTGAAGAAACAAAGAAATCTGTACAAAAAAGACTGCCTCCTGCTTGCACTGCTATTTTGCCACCTGAGTGCCATCACAATCAATGCAAAAAAGACAGAATAATGCAGTTACATTTAGCTGGAATGCAGCTGTGAAAATGTACAGATAAATTTTACCGTATGTGATGAATGGAAAGGAAACAGTCAATAAACCTCTAAGTGTGTTTGGAGGCAAAAATGAAAGGCTGAATTAGACAAGTTAATTACTGAGGGCAAAGTCAACTCTTGGTCATGCCCACCAAATGAAGTATGGGTGTAAGATGTCTTGTGATAATGCATGTCTCTGAATGGTGATAGGAGGTGCCATTGTTCCGCAGGTAATTTCTTTAGACAGAGACTCTTTCTCAAGGTAGAAAAGATGAGAATAGGACAGAGAGAATTTCATCATTCCTATAGAAGTGTTTATAAACCCTGTTTCTCAAGACACTGTCTTATATCTGATGCCAGTTTCAAACTAAATACAAGCAAATGTTTGGGTTTCTTCTTGCAGTCTGTCTCAGGCTTTCATGTCAGACCACCCAAGAGGGTGCTTTGTGAGGAGGAGTTTTCCTTTTCTCCAAATGGATGTTTGGATGCCAAGCTCAGGCTGCTCTGTGTTGGAATTCAGTACTGCATCTGGCAAGAGACTATGACAATGATGTTAAAAAGAACACATCTCTTGGTGTTCTTTACACGTGCCTTAAAGGAATTGTTATCTATTGAAATAAGCTACCTTGCTAGAAATCATTAGGTGTACCAAACACCATATATTGCACTATGATCCAAAATTTACTAGCCAGATGGACTTGCTTTCGTGAGAGATTTCCTTTCATTGATAGATTATTTTTTGTGTGTGTCAATATTCTTAATTTTAATCTTGCCTTCTATTCAAATAATGCATTGTCACAGAGTATCCAGAGTGTTCAGGACAATGAAGATCTAAACCATACAAATTACAAGGAAATGAATTTTTTAATTATTTGGTTACCTCAATTAGAGTGACTGAATTATGTACCTATTTGCATTATACACATTATATGCAAATATGTGTTTGTGAAGTAATTGCTAAGTATTACATGTGCCAGGTAAACAGTGAAGACAGGAGAAATCCACATGCATGGATTTGACTGAACACATAAACTAATCTTCTAGACAGAAGGAACTAATTTTGCATTGCTTTCTGTAACATCTGGGAGGCAGAATTTCTATTGATATTATGAATTATCCTTTTTTTTTCACAGCTACAGGGAGATCATTGCTTTTCTTCTTTACTTGCTAAAAGAATTGTGCTTATGTCTCCCCGTCCAGAAAGGTTTGTAATTATATTGGTGGTGCCAGTGAGAAACGAGCTTTGGCAGTTACAGCGTTTGAAGAACAGGAGCTTTAACAATTAGTAGCAACAATTTAAAGTTTACCATCCTCATTTTGATCCCTCTCAGCATTACAGAAAAGAATTTGTTTTGCAATTACCTATTCTTCTGGCAGGTTTTTTCATAAGATCAAGGGAGCATGATGAAAAGCCAGATATTTACTAAATAGTGTGCTCTGAAGCAGGAATTCTTGGCATCCTTTTTTCTCCTCACTGACTGTTTTTAGAAAGTAATTAAAAGCATCATCATCATGAAGCTATTCTTGTGCATGGGTTTGAGAAGAGGTAATTTTTCTCTCCATGGAGGAATTGATATTTAAATGCTTTCACTGAGGATGTCAAGCACTTCTAGAAATTACATAGTTGAATGGGAAGTTTGCTGCTGGCACCATGTCTGATGTGGGGGAAATGATCCTGAAGTGGCAAATTGTTGTCATGTGTTAAGAGCAGGATGTTACATCAAGAGAATTAACTGATTTATCTGTTGGGGTCTGAAAAAGCAGTAGATAGTGTCTTAATTTTGAGAAGGAATGGCAGCAGTTATTGTACCTCTGCCTTTAAAAATTGAATGTTGCAGAATAAAGCAAGTTTGGAGGTGAACTTCACATACATGAATGGCAAGCTTGGTGTTTCAGTGTATTACCGCTTCCAGTGCTTTGGTGGTGTTGATGAACACTCCTCCTTCCACTAAGTAAAAACAACCATTTCTTAGTCTTCTCTCTCCCTGGTGTAAATTGAACTAAGGCTACAAACACCACATGGACTATTGCTCTTCCCAGCAGTGGTTTAACCTCCTTTTCTCTTTGCAACTACAAAAAGTACAAGGGAAATAAAACACAAGCTTGAAACCTAGCATTCCAGTGTTAATGCTATGCCTCTAAATTTCAGTCCTTGCATATATATATATATATGTATTCCTATCAATCAATGTCTTTGTAGTGTCATATCCAAAAATTGTATTTGTGGCATCACTGAGAGATTTTATTGCACATTAACCTAAAGGAGAGTATCTCCAAAGACAATTTGCTACCTGTGACTAGTCCTCTGAGGTCTCTGTTTTCAGTACAAGGTAGACAGCTCAGATAGTTATGTTATTATACTTCTATGAAGTAGATAATTTTAAAAATCCACATATAATCTGTGTGAGTTGTTCTGGTTTTGTCACATTCATTGGTTCTTAGTTCTGGTTCATTAAGTCTTTCCTAAGTAAAGCTGAAGAGTTAATCATTGCAGCAGTAAGCCACTGAGAGCAATGCCACTTGCAGCTGCAACAGAGGAAAAATATGTCCTTACAAAAGAATTTTAAGAGGCTGTCTTTCTGTTACTGCACAGAAGAAACAGTTACGGAGGCTTGCTCATGAGCAGACATGCCTAAGACACTGCTATTCCTGACCAGAATTTGCACTGTCAATTAATGCTCAGCATGGCAGAGACTGCCAGGGACAGAACTAATGCACTGTGTCATGATTATTGCACTCCTCCGAGCATAAATTGAATGGGGAATGGCTAGTAATTAGTGCAAGCCAAATACACTCTACACTTGTCTTCTTTTGTCATTAAAGTCCAGGCTGATAAGAAAAGAAGCTCTGGTAATTAGCAGAAAACCATGCGAGAGACCTGACTCTGCTTCAAGAACTCTTTCACACGTTTACTTTTTTTTTCTGGGGGAGATAATGAAAATCTGACTTGAGAAAACACTAGGCAATGACAAGATAATTCTACATTTATAAGCAATAACTATTTTAGAAAGAAATTTAAGGATCCTTCATTTTAGTGGCAAAGAATAATTAATAAAACAATTATACACAGGTTTATGGGTATGCAATCAAATGCATGCATGCAGTCCTCCTCTGATAGGCAGAGCTAAACAGACATCTGCTTTTGAATTTTTCTAGTGTTGCACACTCCCAGCAATGAGATTTGCAGAATGTGCATTTTTATCAGTGTTTTAGAGGAAAAGTCACTTTTTTACACGTTTTTCCTTCATTTTGATTTAAAGAGTGTAGACAATACTTAAGGAGTTCAGCACAAGTGACTATTTGATATTTTTAGTGTCTGTTACACAAATATATGTACATATTTATGTTCTGCTGCCTAAAAACACAGGTATTACTCTTGCGTTTGGTGACTCATAGATTCAGGAGCTACACAAGAAATGTTCCAAATCCTGAAGATTGCATGGTACAGCTTTTTTAGAGTGAGTAAGTTTGGTCTGTTCAGCCTAATGAAAAGGAGATTCTAGGGAGACTTTATAGCAGTCTTCCAGTGTGAGGGCTTACCTGAAAACTGGAGAGGGACTACTTTTAAGGGCCCATGGCAATACAACAAGGGACAATGGTTTAAAACTATAGCAGGGTAGACCTAGATTGCACATTAGGATGTTCTTTGCTATTAGGGTGGTGAGACACTGAAATGGTTTGCCCAGAGAAGTCATGGATAGTTCATCCCTGGAAGTGTTTAAGACCAGGCTGGATGAGGCTTTGAGCAAGCTGGTCTAGCAGGAGGTATCCCTGCCCATGGCACAGGGATTGGAACTAGATAATCTTTAAGGTCCACTTCATCTCAAGCCATTGTATGATTCTATGATTTTTCATGTATAGTAATGTCAAAATAGTGAGATCAAAGTTCCCATCCAGGTTAGAGGCTGGTTCCCATCCAGATTGTATGTGGCTTTCTAACAGTGTAGGTATCTGAGGTGTAGAACTCAGACTTGTTACTGATGCTGGAACGAGTATTTTCTACTCTTCAGTTTAGCCTAGTGTAATTTTGGGCTTAATGTGTGTACTGTAAAGTAATAATTTAAATCCAGCATTAACAAAGGTAATCATATTGACAGCTAAGGTTTTTAAGATACTAGAAAGCTCCAGAAGATCAGCACTCACTTAAATCCTCCTTGTTCCTTTAAGCTAAGGACTAGCAAAAAGGTACATGGGAAAAGTTCAGCTGCATTTTATTCCTCTATCTCTTCTCGCTATCCTTAAAGACTTGGAAAGAGCATGTCTGCATGTGGCGTGAGTACACACTTTGTGAAAGTGGGAGTTAACCCCCCACAATCAAAAGGCAGTGGTGATAACCTAGAATGGAGTACAGCTAACTCCACTAACCCTGGAATGGGCAAAGGCTGTTGATAGGGCTTGTCAGTACCTTTCTTAATAGCTGTTTGTTGGTTGAAGGCTTTTTTAATAATGAGCTAGTTTTAATTTCAGAAAAGTGAGGTGCTCTTGTATGAATGCTGTGTGCATTACAAATAAAGATTACATCCATACTTTGCAAGCTATTGAAACCCTCCTTCAGTTTGCAACCATCTTTATAAAACACCCCTGAGGATTCCTGTGTTCTCCGAGGGATCTTCATACCAGATAAGTAGATATAGTCTCTGCTTTACCAGGAATATCTCAGTGTCCGGAGGAATGAAGCATGTTCTTGAGGCTTGCTCCTAAATTGGTCAGGGTTACTAGCAGCTAATTTTGTTTGACAAAAAATTCCTTCCTTCCATGAGAGCTCAGAGTGCCATGTTGGATGCTGCATAATCTCACTAAGGACTTTCTTCTTGCTAGGTCTTGATATTTTTAGTTTATTTGGTGATATTTTCCCCCCCCCCAATAAAATATAAAGATACCTTACTTAGCTTTTCTATTGGTCCTGTGTGGTGTGTGACTCAAAGAGAATGAGCCTTTGTGTGTCTTTTATTCTGTCAAAAAGTGGGAAAATGTAGCTGAGCTGTAGCTCCAGAGGACAAGAATTTTGATGGAGTTAATAGTTAAATAGTCAGGTGTTTAACTGATTTCTGTGTGATTCTGAATTAAGGAGTTGTGGCTGGAGGTTGATTTTTAGCCAGCTGTCTGTATGTTTTAGTGAATGCTTTTTGATTTAGGATATAGCTCACATTTCCTACCTAATTACCCAGTACCTAGTGGTTTTGAGCATCACCACAAACTGTAAAAAACAGCAAACAAAAGTCTAGACCCTTAGAGTACCACAGAACTGCTTAGTATTTGTTGACCTCAACAAAGTTTGGAGAAAAACAGAGATACTGAAATCCAGATGAGACTTCTAGTTTCCAGTTTGCTCAAACATCAAAATGCTTCTGGGTTGTGTTGTTGTTGTTTGGTTGGTTTGGGTTGGTTTTTTTTTGGGGAAAGGTGTTAACTCATACAAGAAAAATCTTTTTGAGATAATCTGTCCATGTTTCCTGAGGCTGTAATAGAATTAAATATTACTCTCTCAGTACATTATAATCACTGCATCCCAAGCTAATGTGAAAGAACATGATGCAAATGTTAGGAGAAATATTTTTCTTATGTGCCTCAAAGCCATTCCTTCTTGCTTCTTCACTCTGATAACAGTGGCAACACTTCAGATAGCAACAACCAATGCTAAATCACACCAAGTATGCATGTGCAAGGAATGCAATGCAGAAGTTTATCTACTTTGGCAGCTCTCTTGTATTCCTTCTTTCTTTTTTTTTTTCCTCCTGAATTTGCCATCCAAGCACATTTTCCAAGAGAGATCAATAGTTGGTTCATGTGTGTAAACTGATGCATATGGCTTACAAGAAAGATATGGCAGAGGAAGACTCTGGAGTTGCTGATACAGACAAATTCATTAAGATAACAGTCTGTTTATCTAATCTTATTGATGTGGTGTAGTAATAGATCTACTATTACAGCAATTCAGTTATGTTTCTCTCCAGGTGATTTGTATCATTAGTTTTGTTCCCAAATAAATAGCTCTAAATCACTCTTCTCAAAAGGTAGAGATAGTTCAAGTTTAAAGGACAAAATACTTCTGTCAGTTATAAAGGTAAAATCACAGTCTAGTGGTCAATAGTGTGATGTCTTCAAGAAAGCACTAAAAGAAATCAGTAGGATGTAGAAAGAGCTTAGCTGATCCTATTGCAGACTAAGTTGGGTTAATAGTAAACTCTAGGTTTTGGTCTAGCATTTGCTTTCACCCAGTAAAGGTAACAAATCAGTGGGATAAAGGGGTCCTCTTGGGATTTCTGTGAGATGCATGTGGAATGCCAATCCTTTTTGTGAAGCACACAAAACAGTCTGGAGTGTACAGCTTTGAGTGCTTATATTGACTAAAGACATAATGTGCCCAGACAGATACTCTGCATCCAGCATGGTGCCAGTGAAAAGAGCCCCAAATCTTGCCACGGTATTTTTTTTTTTCCCTGAAGAGGTTGACAGATGCTGATTCATCTGAAGTGTTGCTTCTGAAATAATTATTGTCTGTGATCTCCTGGGGAAAACGTTATGAGTATTATTTTGAACAAGCCATGAAAGGAATGCGAACACTGTGTTAACGAAAGCCAAAATAATACCTCAGACAAGATAAGCAGGGGATTTTATTGTTAGTGATACATTCAAAACCTACCAGCTGGCTCTGTTGAATATTTATCTAGTGAAACTGATAACAATTTGAAGAGTAACTGTTCAGGACTTTTTGCAGCCTTTCAGGGTAGGCTAAGAAGGGTAGCTAGAATCTGCGTGGAACAGCCAGAATATCTGATATCTTCAGCTATTTGCTAAGGAAAAGAAGTTTTTGCCATTTAGCTTCATTGCAAATAGGAATGATGAAACCATTGACATTGTGGTGCACTTTAATAATGAACTTAGTTTCCAGACACTTATAATTCAGTCCTAAACTGAGCTCTAGTTTTTTATTTGGCAGTAGCATTGATCTTGAAGTAATGTGGGATTATTTTTTTCCCCAGTCAGGTGGGAATACAAACGCCAAGAAATTATTTATTTATTTTTTTAAACTTGTGTTTGCCACATGATAGGTACATCTGGCAGCCTCTGATTTCCCAGACATGTAAATCCATGTGACCTGACAGGCTTACAAACATTTCTGCCAAGTGACAGCTGAGTCTCATAAATAGTAGAAAAATTGGAGAACTCACTAGAATTTATCAGAGCAAGTTATGAAAATGTCAAGGGATTTCCTTGGACAGATCCCTGTTCCTGTTGTTTGGGGAGAAGACATCTGCATAGCAGACTCACCTGCCTCAGCAGAAGTTACCCATATCAATCACTTTGATGTTATAAGTATTTTTATTTTAAAAGAAATGAGAGAAACTTCCAGTTTAGTGTGAGTTGAGATGACAGCCAAAGTTTTCTGCTTTATGACCCCCTCATGACTGCTTTTCAGGAGGTGTAATTTACGCACATAGTAATGGGAATTGTGATGGTGGAGACTGTGGCTGCCAGAGATTATATACACCTAACACAGATTATGTTGTGGTGTCTCACACTAATGCTTTGGGGAATGAGTAGAGTTGCAGTTTAAGCTTTAATTTCTTAGCATTATATTTAAACAAATAAACAGAGACAAAAGCTTTTGCATTCCCATACTGATTCATGATTTGAAACAGAGCCAGTTTATATCTCAGAGGATCTCGCACTAACACTAGCAGAGAAGACAGGGCATCAAAATTGTTGGCTCCAGAGCAGCAGGAAACTGATTGATTTCTCCTCATCCTTTCACAAACCTGGATTAGAGTAGCTCTATTACAGGCAAATCAACAAGAAATAATGGCATTTCTGACAGCATTGCAACCTTTTACTGTCTCCACCTGCACCACTTGACATTCACAACTCCTGCTTGAAAATGTGGGATAGCATTCAGAGTATGGGGCTCTGCGGTAGGCTCTGGTATGCCATGCAATTGTGGGACTGCTTCCCAACCAATTTTTTTAATGGCATGGAACTTTTCACCTGTAGATGGGAAAGTTACAGTGAAGATTTGGGTGACTGTTGAGCAACATGGTACCATAGGGATGGAGTCCAGATCTTCAAACAGCTATATAAACAAGAGAACTTCAGTGGTAGACTTCTAGTGGGTGTTCATTTCTGGGCTTGGTCAAACTGAACATCCCAAGTGTTTCCTTCTGTGAACTAGCAATTTAGCTTACATTTTTTTTCCAACAAACTGCAGTATGGGATTGGGCATGTCTTGATTCACTCTACTGATCCCATTAACATTGCTCACACTTTTTACAGGAAGCAGAATGTGACCCTTGCAGTATCCAGCCCTTAGTGTCTTGTTGCTGAATGCTCAGTTTTTGTGAACAATCTCAGGTCCCTTGAGTTCACTGATCCATTTACACCCAATGAGTGTATGACTTCTTGTCCATGACAATGCAAAGGGAAATTCCTAGGGCTATTACTTTAACTAATATATTTACACAATCTTCTGTCGTATTTGTTTCAGAATGTATGTAACATGGTGTGCAATGAGGAAAAACTAGGTTCAGGTTCTTAGTTATAGCAATACAGATTCAAGATAACAACATTACTTCTACTGGAGCATCTGTAACAGTACCTTGGAGAGAATTAGAATTTATAGACTTATAGAATTAACCAGGTTGGAAAAGACCTTCAAGATCATTGAGTCCAACCTATCACCCAGCATTATCTAATCAACTAAACCATGGTACCAAGCGCCCCGTGTAGTCTCTTCTTAAACACCTCCAGTGAAGGTGACTCCACAACCTCCCTGGGCAGCCCATTCCAATGGCCAATCACTCTTTCTGTGAAGAACTTCTTCCTAAAACCTAGCCTAAACCTCCCCTGGTGCAGCTTGAGACTGTGTCCCCTTGTTCTGGTGCTGGTTGCCTGGGAGAAGAGATGAAACCCTACCTGGCTACAAGCTCCATTCAGGTAGTTGTAGACAGCAATAAGGTCTCCTCTGAGCCTGCTCTTCTGCAGACTAAGCAACCACAGCTCCCTCAGCCTCTCCCCATAGGGCTTGTGCTCCAAACCCCTCACCAGCTTTGTTGCCCTTCTCTGGACAAAATTTCTTCTGATATGTTGAGTCTGAGTGTTAAAGTAAAATGTTAGATATAAAAGGAAAAGAAGAGGGTAGTCATCCACAGTTTTTTCTCATGAAATTATAAAGTGCTAGAGTAATTTCATTTTGTACTGAGCAAAAAGTAACTCACTAGAAGAATTTCATGTACTCTTCTTAGCTTTTATCACTATCTTAGAGAAGAAATGGGAATAATGTTGTAATTGCTGTTTTAAAGTGCTTTTTGCCGCTCATTTATGTTATCTAGTCCTCTTTGTATTACCTGTCTCTCTGATTACAGCAGGAAGTTTGTCTCCTCAGATTTGTTTTAAATATATCTGCTGTTTTATTGAAAGCTAAGCCATCTGTGTAGAGGCTTTCATCTGCATCAGGCTAGATTTTGCTCTCATTTTAGTTGCAGCATCATCTGAGCAACTCCTCTGGGCTCATTGAAATGTTCCAAATGTCCAGCAGTCTGCAGTCTGAAACAGTTTCTTCTTCTGTCTCCCGGTGAGACTTCTATCAATACTGCTTAGTGCAGCATGCAGACTTGAGGAACTATGGCTAATGAAAACAGCATTTCTATTAGAGGAACTTTCTATTAGGGGAACATCACTAAAGAAACCTGATAAGACTTGTTTATTATAGCTTGAATCTTCATTTTGTTTGGATAAATGCCTAGGAGGGAATTTGAGACAGAAACTGATGAAGAAATTCTTAGTCCTTTGCTGTGGTGTTTGTATGGACACCTTGGGAAGTGAACTTTCTCAGAAGTTTACCTATTGATCATGAGTTCCAGGCATAAACATGACATTTTCTTGAGGATTTGGGTGTGATTGTCAGCTACTGTGACACTGGAACACATGCATGTTTTAAACACCCTCCTATTCCCAGGATTCTGGGATGAAAAGGGACATTGTTACTACACTGTCTTGCAGAGAGGAAGTTTCTGTCCCCCTTTTAGTTCTTGAACCCCTAGCTGTTTGTATGTCCAGAAGATTATGGGAAACAGAAGAACAGGCACTTGATGTCTTGTCCCATTCCTTGCAGAAGAGGAGAACTCTGAGCCTACCAAGGGAGATCTGCATTAAGAACCATTACTGTAACTACAGGTATCATTTTGATCTAACTACACCTAAAGGTTTCCACTGAATGAATGCTGAGGTATAACAGTGTTATTGAAATGAATGTCAGGCCCTAGAACTGCTTGAATTGTATAACCAGAAAGCACAGAGAGACTCCTGGGGGCTAATTTGAAAATTAATTTCTATCTAAGATGGATGAATCTAAGTTGTGGAAAGAATTAGTTTTCTCATCTTCTTGTGGGAAGAGCTAGAATTGAGCAACATGGAGTCAGAATGGAAGAAACTCATGTAAAACACCATAGTGGCGGAAGCAGCTGCCCTTTGTCAAGTGAAACCTTCTCTACTGCTGCAAGTTATCCATACTCTCTTAGTGTTCTATTTCAATAAAGTTATACCTACTTGGAAGCTAACGCCTGGGCTGAAACATGCCCTCAAAATGAGCACACCACTGAGTTCACTGAAAATAAGTAAGTAAAAAAATTGGCCTGATTTAGTTTAGGTCATGAACACAATAGGAACAAAAATGTCAGAACTGATTCTTAAATGAACTTTTGTATTGGAATTTTATGGCAACTTTTTATTTCTATCAGTGCCGTCTCAACTGACATCGAATTGATGATAATAAACAAAGAAACTGACTTCTTTCCATTGGTGCAGAACTGAGTTTGGAAGAAAGTAAAACCCTAAGATTATATTGGGGCAATAGTTCCAAACCTAAGTAACTGAAAGCTTTCCTGAAGACAGAATAAAAATTCATTACATTCATACCCACTAATCACAGGATTTTGTTCCTAAACTGATGAAGTAGCTCAGAACAGCAGTAATAATAATTAAAAAGCCTGCAATGAAACAGCAAAACTCAAGACTGAAATATGAAGAATGAATAGGAGAGCTATTAATTCCATCACAATGGGAATTTACCGATGAGGGTTTGAAGCTCTGAAGGCTGTCTTTTGTGTGGCTTCAAGAGTCTGAATGATAGATGTGAAGAAATCAAAATGAAAACTAAGCAGAAGTCTATTCTGTTTAGCAGATGGAGGATTTGGAGGATGATGGAACTTTGGGAAGTGAGTGATTCTTGGGAGATTTGTTCTTCAGCATGGCTTTGCTACAGAACAAAAAAATATGCATAATTTGAATTTATAAACTACTCTCTAAATTTCTTTAAAAGAATACCACTGAGTAATCCATGACAATTTTTCATACTGAAAAGAGAATTATTAATCTAAACAACCAAGTTTCTGGCCTTTAGGGAAAGGTCTTCAAGAACAATAATTTGATCAGAACACTCTCAGTTCTGTTTGTGAATCTGGGAATATGCATCAGCTAAACTGTGTTGGTGCTTTTAATAATGGGAACAATCTATGTTGTTTCGACCTGTGTTGTTTCCTGTTTTCTGTGCTTTTAATGGAAACAGCAATAAGAATGCACATGGACACAGATGGATGAATGCAGCCATATCCCCCAAAATACAAAAACCTGGGGCATGAGGTAGAAGAAGGAATCCAGAACCCTCATCCTTCTCTTTTGCTTTTCCATTATTTCTTACGCAAGACTCTTGTTTAACGGTGCCAGAGGGATTAGGAATGGTACTCAGGAAAACATGCACTCTGTTTCTAGGAAGCAATACACTTTCAGGTTTTAAATTACTTGACTATTTATAAACAGTATGCTTTTAAAAGGCCAGTGAAATCTGCCTAGAAATGTCATCAGTGTTTTCCTCAACTTTTTGGCCAGCATTACTTAAGTGGAATTTTCAACAGGATCTTCTTGTTCTACACAGTGTTCACAATTAAATATGTGATCTCAGAAAGCTGGTTCACTAATTATAAAAAAAAACAAGCCTACCTTGTTCATGCCACCTATCAGCTCTGATTTTGTTGAATGATTTGTGTTAACCTTTTAATGTTGTTGGGTTTTTTTTAATTATTATTTCAAGCTAAGTGAGGAGTCAAAGCAGTATTACCATGAAATTCTCCTGGCTTCTATTAACTGGATCAAGAGATTGCTAAAAGCTAATGCTGTGGCTAACAGAGAGGACATATCTATTCAGCTGATTTTTATTTATTTTTAATGGGTGGCAGTACATGTGAACTAGACTATCTTCTTATTGCTGGTAATTTCAATACAGACTAGTGCCAATACAAGTGAACTGACTGACAGACATTCACTTTTCCTGAGGTTTGGAAAGAAAATTCATGACTAGTCTTGTTTATTAAAGCTCCTGCCTTCAAATGTTGGTCTAGATTTTTCTCTTTCAGCTGCATTTTACTAGACCAGTCTCTTAAAATAGCCAGCTTGCTCTAACAGGTGTTGGTGCTATTTTGCCTTTGGGGAATTCTGAACCGAACAGATTCATCTCTGTCTTATACCAGACTGCCCAAATTTTAAATGTGTACTGGCAGTAGGTGTTTGCACAGCTTGGGACACAAACCACACATGCAGATTTTTTTTTTCCCCCCTTCTCCCTTACTGGTGAGCAGGTTGCTCTCTAGAGCCATCATTTCACTCTCTACCCAGTCTGTGGTTACAAGAGTTTCTATCACTTTCCATTCTATCATGTTCAAAGACTTATTCAGTTAAACTGGTTAGAGATCATAGAATTATTAGGGTTGGAAGGGACCTCAAGGATCATATAGTTCCAACCCCTCTGCCATGGACATTGGACATCCAGCCTGGCCTTAAAAACCTCCAGGGATGGGGCTTCTACCACCTCCCTGGGCAGCCTGTTCACCCTCATGGTGAAGAACTTCTTCCTAACATCCAATCAGAATCTACCCATTTCTTTTTTTTTTTTTTTTTTTTTTTCCATTCCCCCTAGTCCTATCATTACCTGACACCCTAAAAAGTCCCTCACGAGCTTTCTTGTAGGCCCCCTTAAGATACTGGAAGGCCACAATAAGGTCTCCTCAGAACCTCCTCTTTTCCAGTCTGAACAACCCCAACTCCCTCAGTCTGTCCTCACAGGAGAGATGCTCCAGCCCTCAAATCATCCTCATAGTATTGACATCTGTTACTACTATGGCAGCTCTTGCAAGTAGACAGACTTCCAGAAAAGGCATTTCACTGGTTCATTATGTATGAGAAATTTGCAACAGAAAATTCACTGTTGTGGCACTTTAACATTCAATATGCAAGTAAAACATTTTTTTCTTCAGATTCAGAGCATGCTTCAAATAATATCTGAAAAAAATTGGTGGTGCAAAACTTGTCTGTTGCTGATTCCCTGGACAAACTTTCATGCCTTGTGTTAGCATAAGGGGAGTTGTTACTGATAGGGTGTGATCCATGATTTATGTAAGATGTATATCAAAGAGTAGGTAGATGTCTGATTATTTGACAGACACTGCTATTGACTGTTGTCAGGAGGGGATTGCAAATACTAATTCTGGGTTTTGTTAATGAGAAACAGAGCAGATGGTCAGTGGACTCTGAGCTGCACTACCACTTCAATGACAGGACACTAAACTTGGTGAGCAAATCTGATTTTGTAAAATGAATGGTTTCATATTGTCTCTGTATGAAATGTAATACATTTCTCTGAAAGCCTTCCTTGTGGTGTAGAGTCAATACCATATGTAAATGGGTTCCACCCTAAAGCTCATGGTTCAAAGTTAACTACTGTGTTCCAGGAAATTACTTCTTCCCTTCTCCCCTTTCTCCTTTGGTCAAGCAAGCACAAGGGTTCAAATGAGAACCGCAGTACTATAAATGGGATGAGAGCATGGTTGGAGCTCTAATATTTAACATCACTCACTAGGCAATACTTGTTTCCCCTCTGCCTAAATCCCTCCAATAGTGAACTCATCCATCTCACATTTGATCAGATAAGAAGATTGGGCTATATATCTTCTATGAAAGTTGTAATCTGTTTTTGATGTTCCTTTCCCTCCTAATTTAGTTTGTTTCCTTTATGTGAAAAAGAAAAAAGGGGGAATTCTCTTTTACTATTAGTTCCCTGGATTAATAATGCAGAAAAATCATAACATAATGCCTGGAGTATTGGATTTTCCTCCTAGAGATATGCAGGAGTATGAGAAACACAGGACTGTTACACTTGCAGTGTGAGTATCTAGAGAGAGCAAATCCAGTGAGCTGTGAATTTTTACTTGAAAACAAATGGAAAGGGTAGATAAAAAAAAAATAAATCCTTAAGGCTTTATCTATAAATTCTCTGTAATTTAAATTCACATTGGCATGAAATTTTAAAGATTTATTTCCATAATTTGAAGTAAAAGTAATTTGTTTTAGGTGTGATTAATTCATGCACTGCCTTATGGGTAAGGAAAAATTGCAGAACCATGGTAGTATGAATTGAAGATTGGAATATGCGTACTGAAAATATGAGAACATATTTTAATCAAGCTTTGTTCTAGTTCCTTGTTCCTATTAGCATTATGGTTGTAGAATTCCTGATTCATCAGCATTCAACAGGTACTGATTTTATCACCAGAATAAATAACCTTATCTCAGTGGCTAAACAAAATTACCCCTGTCAGAAAAACCATGAACAAGAATAAAGAAAGAGAAAGAATTTATTGCATGATAAAGAGTGGAAAGCAGTTAGAACAACTGTGTTGTTCTCTTTTTGTTCTGTTTTGTTTTTTAGGGAAAAATATATCATCTTTAGGAAAAGAAAAAAATTCCATGCTGGATAGTGGTAAATACTATGTACAGTAACTTCTGCTCAGGCATCACAGTGCTTTGCTCAGATGGCATTCCCAAAATCTATTCAGGTAGCTCCAGCACTCTTGCTGCCCAGAAAGTGGAGTGTTTTGGGTGAGCTCTTTGGGGGACAGTTATTACTGACAGAGAGCTGTGCTGTGCAAGCCCATGTTTTGTTTAAAGGCAATTGATTCTGAGCATTTTGGGGTGTGTGTGGGATGAGTCCTCCTTTGAAGCCTTTCATTTTGACATGCTGGCCTGTACCTGGTTCTCTGATAATTTTTAGAAGGGTCAGTCTTCTTAATAATTGCTTTAATAAATTAAATATGAAAGTTTCTTTTAACATTTTTTTTCCCTTATGTTGTCAGCAAATTCCCGGATTTCCCAGCAAGGTTGTTCTGTGACTAGAATGACAAGCACACCACAAAACTTTTTTCCCTTACAAAAATCATAATTGGTATTTATGAGGATCATGACATTTCAGATTCTAAAGACAGTTGCAGCTTTTTGATTATCTGGTGTCCTTTGTCACTCTCTGGATCCAACCCAGACTCCAGGCCTTGTTTCCATGGAGGCAATGTTTGTTGTTAAAGATATTTCTTCTCCAAAGAGACTTGTCAATTCTCATGCCTTTGGTTTGAGCTTTATAGTTTTAAGCCTTATCTGGAGCTTTTATGTTCTATTTTCTTTGATCATGTGCTAGGCTTTGTGCTGCAGACTAAAGTTATGATGTTTGCATGCGTTATTTCTCAGTTGTGAAAGGCAAACAAGAGATGAAGGACTTTAGACCAGAGTTCCTTTGTTCACAGAGCAACCTTACAAGTCCTGGAATGTGCACATAGTAGGATTTTATTTCATTATTCTTATTACTAGCACATTTTTCAAAGCATGAATACCTACAGGCAAATACTTCAGCTGCGTCTAGGCTCTTCCCTTACTCTCCCTTAAGCCAAACTACAGTTGGGAGTACTTCTCAGCAAAACCGTTTTCCCCATGAATCTTGTTGATTTTATTAAAAATGATTTATGTATTCTGTAAAGGTTTTACATTTTTTCAGTTTGAATAGAGTGTGAATTTCTAGGCAGGAAGAGCCTATCTGATCATCAGGTCACCTGCTGGCCTATTATTTCACCCATTTTATATCTCTGAGTTGCCAGAATTGTACACATCAATTTTGTTGCCAGAATCACAGAATTCCAGCAGACTTTTAGGTTTTGACAGATGGGAATCCACCATTGCTAGCAATAAACTGCTACAGTGGGTAATTATCTCACTGCTTATTTTGTCTTTCCTTCATCCACCACTCGTAGAGGCCTTACACTGCGGATTTTCCTCCTGCATATGTGCTTATACATCCTGTTCTGGGCACTGTTTGGTGTTTTATGATACGTTAAGCAGGTTGAACTATTTAAGCTTCTTGCTGTAAAGATTTTTAATACCCTAGACTCATTACTCCTCTCTGCATATTTTCTATAATTGTACCAATCACAATCAAGTGAATCATGCAGCACAGTTTTTTGTGATAGACCTTCATTTCCTTCCCAAATTTTCTGAACTTTTCCTTGTAGAGGCTCAGTAAGTCTTTGATAATACTTTGCTGGTTTGGTTTTTTTAATTTATATTTTTCATGTGGTGCAGCTTGATGGTGTTTGAATACAAGGGGGACTATCAATATTTTAGTTGCAAGGAAAAAAATCTATCTCTGAAATCGACACTCATTTTGAAATAAAAATGTCAAACTAACAGGCACTTTGAAAACTAAGTTTAGAAGGAAAAGTATCAGAAATATGGAAATAGGTATGCATGCAATTGATGTTAAGTAGTTGGAAGCAACTACCCTCTCTGCTCATGGTAGATAATATAGAAAGTATAGAGCCCTTGGATTGTAATAAGGATAATATGGGATGCATGGGGAAGATTTTCTAATAACAAATACACTTACATACTAGAATGAATTTTCAACAGTAATTGTAGGATTTCCATCATTGTGTCCAGTTCTGGGCCCTTCAATTTAAGAAGGATATTGAGACTCTTGAAAGTGTCCAGAGAAGGGCAATGAGGCTGGGGAGAGGCCTCAAGCACAAGCCTTATGAGGAGAGGCTGAGGGAGCTGGGATTGTTTAGCCTGGAGAAGAGGAGGTTCAGGGGAGCCCTTATGCTGTCTACAACTACCTGAAGGGTGGTTGTAGCCAGGAGGGGGTTGGTCTCTTTTCCCAGGCAACCAGCACCAGAACAAGAAGACACTGTCTCAAGCTGTGTCAGGGGAAGTTTAGGCTGGAGGTGAGGAGAAAGTTCGTCCCAGAGAGAGTTGTTAGCCAGGGAGGTGGTGGAGTCACCCTCCCTGGAGGTGTTCAAGAGGGGATTGGATGTGGCACTTGGTGCCATGGTTTAGTAGTCATGAGGTGTTGGGTGACAGGTTGGACTTGATGATCTTTGAGGTCTTTTCCAACCTTCTGTGATTCTATCACTGGAGGATTTACATACAGATTTCACAGAAATAGTTAAGTGTAGTTTGCAGTTTGAGTCTGGAGAGGAGGAGGTTCAGGGAAGACCTCATCACTCCCTACAATTACCTGAAAGGATGTTGGAGTGAGGAGGGAGCCAGCCTCTTCTCTTTGGACTAGAGGAAATGGTTTTGGGCTGTACCGTGGGAAGTAAGGCTGGATGCTAGGAAACACTTCTCCACAGTGGGGGTTATGAGACATTGGAATAGTCTGCCCAGGGCAGTGGTGGAGTCGCCATTCCTGGAGGTGTTTAAGCAGTGTGTGGACCTGGTGCTTAGGGACATGGTTTGGTATTGACCCTTCAATGCTGGTTTGAGGATTGAACTGGATGATCTTTGAGGTGTTTTCCAACCAGATGTTTCCTGTGATTCTGTAATGAGGGAGCAGATGCTATTGAAGATACTTGCTGTGTGTTTCAGGTATTTTTGACAATAGATATTACTGCAGAATTCTGTGAATCTGTGATCCTATCAAAGTCTATATTCTCCATTGGATTCACTGTGTGTGAAGTTGAAACCTGAAGCTATCAAACAATCTGGTGACCTGAAGTTACGCAGATGCTCTTAACCCCTGAACATTAACAGGTAGTGGATGGTGCTGGTGATTTCTTGTCTCTGTAAATCATCTCAAGCTGGTTTGGGGCAGCTGGAAGGATTGAGTAGAATATACCAAAGTACCTGACAGACATATTTTCATAAATACTAATATTTAAAAAATTGATTCTGATCAGTCTCATTTAAAATGTCATACATATAAAGGTCTGATGAAGAATAACTCACAGTAAGGAATGCTATGAATTAATAAAGCCCTGGCACATCTTCTTGCAGTTTTGCAAATTTTACTCAAGTGTCATTAAGTGTTTTCCTTCCCATCCTATATCTCTATCTCCTCTGAATATCAAGTTTCTCTTACACCCATTTAGAATAATACTTTTTTGCCTGTTAAGAACAGCAAAACCAGATCCTTTTCCAGTGTGGTCATCGTTGTTCTTTCAGGCTCTTGATTGTAAGCAAGAAGATTGATGTTCCAAAAAAAGGGAAAAGAGAAACACTTCAGAACCACTCAGTATCATTAAAGTAATCAAGAGAAGAATAATTTTTGGGCAGGGTAGTTAAGGAAAGCTTACTGGCCATAATAGGAAGCTTCTCCTATGAGCTTGATCTGTTGATAGATGTAGCAGAAAAGATATTTTAATCAAGTGTGTCCAAGTGGTGAGTCCTTTGAGGAAAAACTGTACTGCCTTTTTTTTATGGTTTGCTCTCTTGAATAATTGTTTTCATGATACAATGGCTTCTGAACTGTAATTTTTGTGTGAGCTTTACTGGTTAAACCTGAGGTTTCTCACCTAACTGTGAAAGCTTCTCTGTGCTTCAGTTTCATTTCCATAATTAGAGTGTTACTTGCCTGCCTCAAAAGTCTTTGTAGCAAACCAAGAGTCTTTTAATAAAGTCACCATGAAATGATATATCCAACTAGCATAATGGCAAAGATGGCAAACTGTGCCTACAGAGGGTTTGGGGGCTGACTTTCTAAAACTGTCAAAGTGAAACATGCAAGGTGTCATGCTTTTGCTTTGCAAATACAGCCTCAAGGTGATATAAGGATTAAAAAAAAACAGTATCTGCAAACTTTGTATGATTCCTGTAAGTCTGGCTTTGAAAGTGAAAAGTATAGGTGTTTGGTTTGGTTTGGTTTGCCCTTTTTTTCTTTTTCTTTTTTTTTTTTTTTTTGACTATTATTATAACCAGACAACTCTATACCAGTATATAGCTGGTAATCATTTGATACCTAGTCCTGTTGTTTGAGGAAGAGGAGCTTACTAAGCATTACTACTTACTAGCAGCATTTCTAGAAGTCTCCAGGCACATTTCCTGAGTAGGAGTAGGTGAGTTTAGATTTTAACCTTAGAAAAACAGGAAGAACGTGCAGTTGTGGCATGAGAATGATTATAGAATCATTGAATCAGTCAGGGTTGGAAGGACCACAAGGATCATCTAGTTCCAACCCCCGCCATGGGCAGGGACACCTCACACTAGATCAGGCTGGCCAGAGCCTCATCCAGCCTGGTCTTAAACACCTCCAGGGTTGGGGCCTCAACCACCTCCCTGGACAACCCATTCTAGGGCTTCACCACTTTCACGGTGAAGAACTTCTTCCTCACGTCCAGTCTGAATCTCCTCACCTCCAGCTTCATTCCATTCCCCCTAGTCCTATCACTCCCTGATATCCTAAGAAGCCCCTCCCCAGCCTTCTTGTAGGCCCCCTTCAGACATTGGAAGGCCACAATCAGGTCACCTTGGAGCCTTCTTTTCTCCAGACTGAACAGATCCAACTCTTTCAGTCTGTCCCCATAGGAGAGGTGCTCCAGCCCTCTGATCATCCTCGTGGCCCTTCTCTGGACACCTACCAGCACCTCCAGATCCCTCTTGTAATAGGGGGCTCCAGAACTGGATGCAGTACTCCAGGTGGGGTCTCACCAGAGCTGAGTAGAGGGGGAGAATCACCTCCCTACCTTGACCATCATAGCTGTCTTTGTAAATATTTTACTGTTGTGAGCTAAAATCTGTATTATTAACCCTCAGTTTAAAAGTCTTAAACATATTTTTTTCTAATGTGTAGATTGGTTAGGAATTTTGACACAGATATTGATAAGCTGCTAAATGCTATCTTGATGACGATTTAGTTCTGCATTCTTGCAAAACAAACACACAAAAACCCGACCAAACAAAAAAACCCAAACATTACACTCCATGTGGATCCTCCTAGAAACTGCTAGGGCACATGGGAACTCAGGAGGTGACTAGTGACAGCCAATATTGCTTCATTAAGGGCAAGTCATGCCTGACAAATCTGGCAGCCTTTCTGTGATGATGTGGGTGGACAATGGAAGAGCAACTCGCGTCATCTACCTTGATTTATGCAAAGCATTTGACAGAACCCCCCCATGACAACCTTGTCTCCAATTTGGAGAAATATGGATTTGATGGATGTGCAATTAGGTGAATTGGGAATTGGCTGTGCTCAAAGAGTTGCTGTCAATGGCTTAATGTCCAAGTGGAGACCAGTGACAAGTGGCACTCCTTAGGGGTCAGTATTGGGACCAGTGCTGACTAACCTCTTTGGTGACAGATTTATTTCTGCAGATAAAGACAAAGCTCTTTGCCAAGTTATAAGTAAATTCACAGGTTTATTCTTCTGCTAGAAATAAAACTTTGTGATCTAATAGGAAGAGTCTTGATTTATAACTTAAGGAAAGTGTCTTTAAAGAAATGAAAAAGATAAAAAACACCTCCTACTATGATTCTGTTACCTCTGAAGACTTCAGTGTGAACATGTTGCCTATAATTTCATGTGTTGATTCAAAGGTGCTCTCATGCTTTTGAGAACATTTCATGGTCAGAATCAGTTTGGTGTGGAGTTTTTTGTTTGTTTGGGGGGTTGTGGGGTTTTTTTTGTGTGTGTGTTTTGTTTGTGGGTTCATTTCGTTTTGCTTTTTTGGGTTGGTTGGGTTTGTTTGCTCGTTTGTTTTCACCCCATGCCTTTTCCTCTGGTTCAAATTTCCTTTTGTCCTTCATTCACAAGATCTGAGTTAGATTCACTGCTTTATTCTTTAATGAACATAGCTGACTGGAAGCTGAAGTTGAAGATTCAGTGATCAGATCTAAACTTTTGAAAAACACTGCAAAAGAAAGAAGATAAATATCACTTCCTCTTCTGGTGTTTGTTGGTGAGATACTGCTTAGGCTGCTATTCCTGTTGATCTCGATGGACAGATTGGATACCCTTGTGAGGATTAAGGATTTGGGCCTGTGAAAAAGGTAAATGATAATTTCAAGGTTAGCTTTCCCAACCTCCATTAAAGCCATTCAGTATTTTAGTAAATTCTGTAGGCATTGATGGTCCTTTTAAGCATCAAAATGTTTTATCCAATAATTGAGTCACACTTTTTAGGCAGTTTACTCTTTGCAAACGACCAAATAATTAAAATCTCTCTTTTCTGTTTCTCTGCTTGGTAAAACAAGTTGCTTTCATTTTGTTTTACCTTAGTTTATGAGAGACAGCTCTAAATGGATTTACAGTATTCAGAAAAGAAAATGAACTAGCTGAGAGGTTCTGAGAGGCTCTATCTGTGAGAACCTATATATACACACTGCACCATAAAGACAGTAGAGTGAATAAATCTTGTACGAAAACCATTTCTAGGTGCAGATAAAGATACAGTATTTCTAAGTATTTCCCACTGTAGCATAATCCAGGCTCTTTGCTTGTATTTAAAGGGAGTATTTCGGGAGCTCATCAAAACAAACTCTTCAATGATAACAATCTAGGAATTTAGGCTTTTTGTAAGAACTAGAGAATATTGGTGAAATGTTGTTATAGCTTTCCAACATATTATAATTGAATTTTTAACATTTAATTCTTGGAAGACTTGTAGAGTGATTGTTCTTGTCCCAATAGACTATTAACCCTTTCTGGTGTGACTTCTATTGAAATGCACCCAACTGGAGTTTTAGTAAATATGTTTGTAGCCTAGTAATACCTCATTCAGTTTCTGAACTTCTTATACTGAAAACTCTAATCTGGACTTACAAGTCTGATGACTGAACCATGACTGGTCCAATACTGGTTTGTTTTTTTTGTTTGGTGGGTTGTTTTTTTTTTTAGTTACTTATATTCTGGGCTAGAATTTGTTTTGTTCTTTGTTAAACTATAGACTGTTTTACAATATAAAACGATTGTTGTAGCACTTTAATTGAGGTCTATGAAATTCAGTATCTTTCTGAAATATGGACTAGAGCTGAATGCCACAGTCCACCAACACCCTCATTAACACCCTGGTATAGAGATAAAATTTTCCTCACCTCCAATTCATATTTATTTATTTTTGAGCTCTGTGTTAACTCAGGGGCTTATCTTGTGTAGTTTTGCCTTTGCTGTGGTCCATAAATCCTTCAAAATATTACTGATTTCTATGAGAAGAGAGGTCTGCAGTTCTTTTATTTAAAATAGCATTTATGTGAAGAAATATCTTCTTGCCACAGCATTCTGTGGGGTTCAGGGCCTAAAAGCAGTAAACCCCATTTCTGTGGACATCCACAGTTCAATGAACAAGGATATGTAATATCCTTGGAAAAATATAAACACTGCAGGAATTGAGTAGGCTAAGTGCATTTGAAGTACTGTCTGAACTGTCAAAGTTCAGTATATCTCTTTACCAAGTTTCAGTTCCTGCTATTAGTTTTTACCTAAGTGTCAGAGGAGTTAAATTTTACATGATATTTTCTAATCTTCAGAACCGCCTGGAGAATATCTAGATTCTGTACACACAAAAGGCACATCATGTGGGAAAAAAAAACCCAACAGTTATAAACCATTGATTATATAACTGACATGCAATGTGGGATGTTTTTATATTTTAAAATGTAGATTACACATAGGTTTAATAATTCACAACTTTCCTGCAGAGTTCTACCGAGTGTATTAACAAGGAGAGGAGGGAGATTCAAAAGACAGTATTACATTTCCTACCTGGTCTCTTGAAAGTACAAGACAGAATTTTCCTTTCCTATTTTTGACAAGTTGCACACAAGGCACATCAGCTCAGTGGTTCTGGTTCCTTCACAGAGGGAAAGTTTTGTAGTATTGACTTCCAGTATGACAAGAAGCTTATGTTTTGAAGTGGCACTGGAATGACAGTTAAATCTAGTACACATAGACCTCAGGAGAGATCTTAGATGTCATGTAGGAAGCCTCTAGTTTCTAAGGATTGTGTTCACTACTGTGATCTATCCTTCTTATCAGAGTAAGGATATATATGTACTTGCTGGTAAGAAAAATGTGTGAGTAACTATGCAGCTTTGGAATACGCATCACATCCTTGGAAGGCTGAAAGTTTCTGTCTTGGGGTGAAACCAGATTAAGACTATAGGAAGCGCTATTTCTTCAATAAGGAATAGCATTAAATGAGCAGACATTGAAATTCTTGCTCTTCTACCTTCCTTGGGTGTTGTAAAGATGTTTCTAGTCTATTTCTTCTTGTTCTAAGATTGAAAAATAACTTTGCCAATATACATTCTAGGGAAAAATTATCCCAGTTGCATTTGTATTGTTTGGGTGAAAAAGAAGTGCTTTTATGTCACAAAATAAATACTGGCACAAATTTATCTGTTCACATAAACAAATGTATTTGACAAAGCTTAGATATATTCCTACTTAGAAAACAAACAAATGACAAACACGCACACCCCACTATATGTGATGTGTTTTTTTAAAAGATATTTTTGAGTCTGCTTAGGAAATAGCCATGGAATTGGAATATGCTCAGGTGTGAGAGAGAAACTGCTCCACAAAGTTGCTCATGCTCCTCAACAACTTGTTGCAAGTTCACTCGATCTGATACACTTCTTCCCGTGCTATCAAAGCAGAATACTCAGAAGCCTGCTTAAGCATGACTATATCCTTTGAAAACATCACTCATGGTAGAATACCTGTTCTGACACGGCTCTCTAGAGCCACTAATTTATAGCATAAAATACCTTTCTTTTAACAGAGCAGAAAGAGCTTTCTTACATTAGCACTTAGATATATATATATATATACATATAAAATGTATTGAGCATTTATAGCTGAATATGTATCTTCAAGCATTTCCATTTTCTCCCCTAATTTTTCCAATTCATAGAATGTAAGTGTCTGGTTTAACATGAAATTCCTCTTCCATAGGTTTAATAGCACTTAGTTTGCTGCTTATGAAAATTTCGTAGGTAAAACCAATCTGTCAGCTTCCCCAGGGTAGAAATTACAGGTTGTGGCAGATAATATGGAGCTACTGAGGGAGAACTCCCTGTAGTGATTTTCCTGTCTTCCACTCCAAAGCATGCTAACAAGAATTTTGGAAGGGCCTTAGCTATATTTGGAGGTTTTCTCTGACAAATACAAGAAGATAAAATCTTTTGCAAAATCTCCCAGGCTAACAGCTTTCACTCTAAAATCTTACTGCTGGATATCAGCTGTGCTTGCAATTATGAGCAATTTGGTGCAGTTAATAAGATGTCACTGTGTCCAACAGCATGCACAGCAGTGGAGTGCAGATTACCAAATTACACTATTGAAGAAGAAAGTCCTTTTCCACAGCTGTGAAATTATCAAATGGCAGAATCACTGCTGATTAAACTCAAGGTCACACAAATTCTGCATGAAACTCTCCAATTCTGTGATTGCTGGTTTCTGTGGCAACATAATTCACATCATGAAAAAGCTCAGTTTTATTGTGAAAGTTAGTGATGCTTTTAGCACCTCAACACTTGGCAGTTTGGTTTGAAATTACCTTTTCTTTTTTTAAACAGTAAAATATGGTGCAGAATATTTCTTTCAACAAAACATAAATGCTTGAGAGAAGTTACTAATAGACTATTTGACTTGGGAGATTATCAATACTAGTGAGACATCCAATGTGCCCTAATCAGTTGTCCTTGCCTGCAACCTTGAAAATACAGTGGGGGTAGTGTTCGCTGCTAGATCTTCAGTTCTTTTGAAATGAGTTGGATATTGTTCATAAGTACAAAACCTGAAGCAAACAACCCCTCCCTAATCTCTCATTTTTAGATAGATAGATAGATATGTACCCTCCAGGGACTAGATTACATTAATATTTGTTTTATTTTGTAACTATAGGGTGATATCTTAGCTAATAGCTACTGCCAAAATTGAAAGGCCATTCCTCATACAATTTCATTTTAGTTTTATGGACAGCTGCAAGTAATAAAGAATGATCTCAGAAAGTGTAAGTTTCTGTTCACCATACTGGGGACAAAGTCTTCCCTTGCAGGTTTTGATGGATATTTCCATCAAAATGTGTCACTTGATGACAGTAGGTGAATGAAGGCAGGTTCTTACATTTGCAGTTTCCTGAAGGTAATGGTAAAATTCTGTAGAAGACATTATTAACTCTCTGCTTCTAAGAAAATTTGATGCGCAGTGCTAGGATGAGGGGCAAGAGTTTGAAATTAGAATAGACTTAAATTGGACATCGGGAACAAATTCTTTACCATGAGGGTGGTGGAAGACTGGGACAGGTTGCTCAGGAAGGTAGCTGAGACCCCAATACTGGAGATTTTCATGGTCAGGCTCAACAAAGCTCTGGGTCTAGCAGGGGATGTCTTCTGACCTCAGGAGGGTTGGACTAGATGACCTTTGGAGGTAGCTTCCAATCCAAACCATACTATGATTCTATGATATGGAACTCATTTATTTTACACAACCATAATTTCCTTCAATCAAGTCAGTAACCATCCCTGTGTCTGCACTGTCATCTTCTGGGCAGTTATGGTTTTTGCTGGTATGTCTTTGATAATTTTGTAGTTGTCTCCCACCTACCTGAACTACATCTAGTGTACTGGGCGTCTGTTCTGACCAAGTGATTCAGTTCTAATGCTGACTGGGTTGAAGAAGGCTGTGTTGGCAAGTAGTAAATAACTCGAGTGGGCATTTTCTGTTATGTTAATATATACATAATATATTAATGTGCAATGGGAAGCGTGACCTGTGTTTCTAAGTGAGCGAGATAGGCAATAAAGGATTTACACTCCTCTGAGGCAAATACTGGACATTGTTTCCTTTGAGTTGTCCCTTTGAAGGATTTGGCTAAGACTCTTCTAATGTGGATGGGACAAGTTCGGACTCCTCTGTGGGCCAGTGAGTAAATCACCACTGCATTCAGTAAGAACTTAGATTTCTTCAGTGGGTATTTGATGCAAACTATGTAATCACCCTTATACACAACACAACTGGAAGTCTGCACTAGTTGTCTTCCTCTTCTAGCAGAAGAACAAGTAGGATCAAGCAGCTGTCAAAAAAATACTAATGAGATCTACTGATAGAGCTGTGTGCAGCAAAAATCTGCTCCCCAGATGTCTTCCCACATTAGTTAGAGGCAGAGCTAAAGGTTAGCTGAAATAGTTTTGAATCCAAATAATCTGTGAATATTTTTACTTACCTTGTGTCCATGCAAGCCCAGTGTAAGATGAGTTATAATTATGCTAAATTAAGGAAGAATTTTTATGTAATCTTACATTTGGACCTGTCACATATAATTTGAATGCTATGAAATAGGCCCCACAGATTTTTGCTGCTTTGTACTACCCCACAGTTGTGGCCATTCAGGGAAAATAGGACCTCTTGCCACAAGCCCTGTTACCAAGTCTCATCATGCTTTCAAAGGAGGACCACAGGAGTATGCTTACCCTGTTACAGCCCAATACTGAAGTCACTACATGAAGAGGTCAACAATTTCTGAGTACACAGTTCTTCCCATTTTTCTCCATTTCTTTCTTACTGATCTAGTGGAAGTTGTCTTCCCATTTTTCTCCATTTCTTTCTTACTGATCTAGTGGAAGTTGTCCCTGCTCATGGCAGGGGGTTTGGAGTTTGATGATCTTTAAGGTCCCTCACACCCAAACTGTTCTGTGATGCTGTGAAAATATGGAACCAAAGTGTACATTGTCATGGTTAGTATTTTTCTTTTTTTTTTTTAATGTGACTTTACTGGAACATAAGATTAGTTTAAGGAATGCATAATTCATTGTCTGGAAAAATAGTCACATTGCTGGATACTGGTTTCCGGTTTTTTTCTTTCTTTCTTGGTAATTAGGGTTTCTCTGTCCTTTTCTTGAAAGGATATCCTATTCATAAATCTAGCAAACCCTGGACTTCTGTTGCATTGCTTTTATTATTATAGTATCACTCTTTTAGTAGTTCAGTTTTAGAACTGCAGACATAACTGTCAAGGAGATTTACAACTGACTGTTATCCCAGCATTTTATAGCCCAGGCTGCGCTACAGTTCCTTTAAAAACTTAACACTTATCCTGTGACTTCAGTTTAAAAATACAATTTGCAGCTTTCTCTTGATAAGAGCTGTTGGCACCAGTACCATGAGATACTGGAATAATCTGTTGCACATAATACAGTTTATTTTGGATAGAATTCTGCATTTCCAGCAACAATAATGGTCTGCTGCTAAACTACAAGTTCATTATCAAAATGCACTTTTCTGTCCACTCTGGCTCATCGAACTGCTGTTCCTTTCCTTGTTCTACATTCCAGAACCTGAGATCAGTAGGTAAAGAGCTGCACAAGAACATGTTACTCCTTTTCACATTTTTTAAGGTTTTCTAGAGAGAATACTGAAACCAAAACCAAAACCCTGCATTTTCAGGGTTCATCTATCATTATCTTTACTTCCCAAGTATTTTACTTCTCCTCCTCCTACTTTTTATTTCACTCTGCTTATAAGTAGTCAAATTCATCTCTACCCTTTTAAAAAAATCTGTTCTGTTAATCTGAAAAAAAACCCAGTATTACTCTTTACTCTGCCAATGCCCTCTCAAAAGGGCACAGCATCCACATGACTTATGCTTTGTACCTTGAACAAGATTTATTGCTCAGTGTTCTCCTTCATATGTAGTTCACCTACTGTCTTTCCTGATTAAATCTCTCACTGAATAGGTTACCAATTCAGTAGCTTCTTGCTGAATACATGTGTGTGGGAGTGTGTATATGTGCTCAAACTCTGTGGAGATCAAGGAAGGGAAAAAAAAGGCAAAATATGAATGTCTATATTTTTCTATTAATTACTACTTATGCTACTCATTTGTGTGCATAGTAAATGTGTATATGTGTATAAAATAGCTCTGAATTGCAATTCTAGAGCAAAAAGTAGCTGTTAAGAAAGAAAATATAATTTCATTAAGAACAGGGAAATCAATGAGGCCTGGCTTCCTCTGGATTTATGTTCTTTGTCTCTAAATCCTCTCTTCTCACTGTATTAATCCCGCTTCCTTCCTAAGTCTCCTGTGATGATCCCACTGGCAAGAAATAGTACCTTCCGCAGTTAACATGTGGCTGCCAAAGAGAAGAAGCTAATTGCTGAATCCTAGGAGTCTGTCCTTTCCTCTGCTGGAGCACTGATTTGTTTCCTTCCTGTACAACTGCTGAGTTCCAGAACGTGTGCAGGAACTTCACGCTTTCATATGTTTCAAATTTGTCCTCAGCTGGCCAGCATTTGCTGTTGGGAAAGGACAGTTAACAGACATGCAGCATTATTAAAGTTATCTTGCTCCTTAAGTACCAAATTAATAATGAGATCAAATTAAAATATGACATTTTTGTAGATTAAAGTAAGTTTGGAGCATCAGTTACTATTCCTACAGTCTTTCACTCTTATAATAATTACTAGTTTATTACAGATCACAGTATCACTAAGGTTGGAAGAGACCTCGAAGATCATCCAGTCCAACCTGTCACCACAGACCCCATGACTAGACCATGGCACCAAGTGCCACGTCCAATCCCCTCTTGAACACCTCCACGGACGGTGACTCCACCACCTCCCCGGGCAGCCCATTCCAATGGCGAATGACTCCCTCGGTGAAGAACTTTCTCCTCACCTCGAGCCTAAACTTCCCCTGATGCAGCTTGAGACTGTGTCCTCTTGCTCTGGTGCTGGTTGCTAGAGAGAAGAGGCCAACCCCTTCCTGGCTACAACCACCCTTCAGGTAGTTGTAGAGCGCAATGAGGTCGCCCCTGAGCCTCCTCTTCTCCAGGCTAAACAACCCCAGCTCCCTCAGCCTCTCCTCGTAGGGCTTGTGTTGAATAAGGTGCTAGTAAAAGGATATACACCTCTAAGAACTGGAACTCACATATGTTATCTGATTAACATGCTTGAGCATCAAATAAGAAACAACTACCTCATTGACTACCTTGCCTAATGTAACCATCAGAATTCACAGCCGCTAAACATATGCTTTAGGCAGGACAACACTTGCCCTCATCAATACTAGACCAGTGGAAGCAAACAACTGGTGAGTGTGGAAATAAAAAGGAAGAAACAATGAATCCTCAGCCCCTCAGGAAGACTTGTAATATATTGTCAAAACATGATCCAAGAACTGAACTCTAACCAAATTATAAAAAGTCTTGTGCTGTATGGAAATGTTGCTTTTATGACACGTCATGACTTTTCCCAACCATTTTTCTGCATCCCCAAACGATCCTTTTCTTTCTCCGTCTTAGGGGAACTAAGGACTTCATCACTCTCCCTACTCCCTTTTTCCTGGTATTTGTCTTGTCCACTATTTCTTTTGTTTTTCCCCCATCCTCACTGTCTGTACACGGGGCAATTCTCCACACAGACCAAATAAACCAAGTTTTTCCATATAAAGAAGTCTCAAATTCAGGTAGTCCAGACTAATATTTTTCTTTAATAAAATCTTTAATAGTGCTAGGCTGTAATATTTCAAAGACCCAGTCTTCAAATAGAATCAAGAATTGCATAATAATCCCTCTGAAATATGTACCCAGCACCTCAGAGGTTCCAGAATGTCACATTTCCAATTGAATCAATAAGCGTGATGGTATGTTTATGTGTGCCAAGTAGCTGGATGTCAGAGTATAAATATTGTATACTAAATATGGCTCTCTAAGAAACTCAGGCAGATGTAGTATAGAAATGGAACTCTTAAGGAAGCATAACAGTTCACTTAGTATTTGCCTCTATTTGCTATTTCAAATAAATAACATTAAAATATAAGCCCCAAATGCATATGAAATTATCCTTGGAATGGCAAAAAGAGTTTGCAATATTAATGGATTAGAAATAATTTATCATTTTAGCGTATTTTTGAGTGCTATGTCAATTTATTTAAACTGTTTCAGTGCCTAAGGTTCTCTAAATCTTTGTGACTTGTAAGTTATTTTGAGATAGCTCTGATTAACAGTAGCTGAAGGCACAGGATTCCAAGGTGTTTACAACATTATTCATAATTAAATATACCTATAAATACAGAAGTCGAAAACAGTGACAGCGATGAGAATAGGATAAAATACTCCTTAAAAGCAATGAAGAAATACGGAGACAAGTAGATATACAGGCCTTAACCCTTGTGTTGAAGCTTCCAAATACCTCATGAATGACCAGAAAGTTTAACTTGAAATACTATTTGCTAAATTGGAAGACACTTGTTTGCAATAATCTGAAAGCACTGTTATAAACCTGAATCTAAAGTCTGCTAAGCAAAAGGTGAGAGCACAAACCTCAAGGAAAAGGAAAGAAAAGTTGGTATGATGAAGGAAAGAATGGAATTATCTGGAGGAGTTTTATCTGGATTATTTTTTCTCTTTTTACATTTTTAGGATGGGGGTTTTTTTTGTTTGTTTGCTTTTAAAATCTCTGGTATAAATTACCCTTTTTATTGAATTAATTGAAAGGAATGTTTGAGTACCACACTCACATATTTCTCTGGAATGAACCGCGGCTTGTATGAGGAAAGATATGGCACAGACTGCAACTTTTTAGCTAATTCTCAAAAGTGGGAGCAGAAGACACTTGGAAATAATTGAGCCAAAACATGTTATCAGGAACTGATTTCCTTTGACAAGACCTCACTGGCAGGAGCAGCTTCAAGAAGCTCTGTGAACATTTACTAATGATTTTAACTCAGGGACTAGAAAAGACGATGCTGACACACCATGGGTATCTTTTCCTGATGTATGCTGTATTGGGCTGTTGATTAATGAGATTCTGATTGATTTAACTGCTGGTGAACTTGCAAGAATGGCATTTGTGGGAGTGGAGAGTGAAAGATGTGTGTGACTTCCAAGGAGTTCATGCAAACCTGATGTTTCTCTCCCTGTGTTGGTGTCAAAATTGCATGGCTTAGAAGATATGTGATCTAGAAAGCTGTAAACTAGGTGGTGTCTGGATGGAAACTAGACCAAGTAGAAGTTCCTCAGATATTTCTTTCAGAGACTCAGAGCAATTGTATTTCCCAGGCAGGTCACTTCTAGCCTTTGAAAACATCTTAAAAAATGTGGTCTCCTCACCCTGGTATTTTTGTCTGTATTGGCCCATCATAGTAGTGTTATTTCAACTTTGGAGTTTCAGTCTTTTGGAATTGGTCTCTTCCAAAGCCCTGGATCAAGATTTTTATTGCAAGCAGGATACTGCTGCCAGATTCTGCTGTTCATTAATTACTGCCAGAGGCAGGCTCTTTTCTCAGCATCCTGCTGGTTGAAGTCTGTCAGAGACCACGAATCTTACTAGTTATATTTCCTTCAGGCATTGCTGGGCAGTTGGCAACATCTCCTGACACATCTCATTGCTCTTCTATCTTCATTGCAGAATTAAGTTAATGATCTTATCCATTAATACCTTGAAGGAGGCAAACTTTTAACATCTTCCCTTCTGTATCAGGTTATTAAAAAAAAAAAAAAAAAAAAAAAAAAAAAAAAAAAGGAATTCAACAAAAATGAAATTAAAAAGATAAAATAAAAAAATCCAGCAATTGTAACTTGATCCTAATAACCCAGCCAGCTTTCTGCTCTTGCTGGTTCATCTGTCCATCCCTGGTAGTCCAAATCATCACTGTCTGTCAGCATTCACAGGCAGACTGCAGACAAGCTCTGCTGTAGTAGGGTGTATGTGAATATATGGCATATTTTAGCCTGTGATTTTTTAAGGTCGTAGTGCTATTATGTTCCAATATGTAATACTTCTGCCTTTCACTTCCACACCTCTGTAATTAGAGCAATAACGTGTTCTTGGTTCCTTACCAAGGATACAATATGAAAATTATTTCTTTAGCTATTGAGTTTCCCTTTTTTCCGAAACTCTTTCAACTCTTCTAACTTTTCTTTTATTTTTCAGTTTGGTATCTTAGCCAGTGTTCTGCATAAGCCAAATCTCCATGACTTCAGTTACATCATATTTCTTTTTAACCACTCTGTGTTGTATCTGAAAGAAACCTGCTAATTTGCTCCTTCTGTTGCTTCTGTTTTGGTTCCATAGGATTTAAATGCTTTCTCCTCTCCTCACCATTTCTCCAACTCACTTTCTCTGCGCTGCTGGGAGAGAGATTCTGCTCATTAGTTACTGTTTCATTTTTATCCTGAATTGTTGTTACTCAAGATTTAACTCTTGAGAGTGCCATAAGAAAAAAGAACATTCATTACATGTTTCTGTTTCTTTAAGGGGGGGGGGGGGGGAAACAACACAAAACACTTTCTGAAATGTGTGTTGACTACTGACTTCTGTTAAAAAATACATACCTTGGCCAAGTTCATGGGCTTGCATTTCCCCCATTACCATTATTTAATTTTCTCTTAATTTTTCCCCTCTGATATTTGCCCTTCCCCCCATCATTTGAAATATATACTGCTAATGTTTGGGGGTTTTTGTTAAATTAAATGTGCTGTAACTCAGAAAACTCTCCAAACACTGTTGCCGAGAACTACTAAAGCACTAAAGTGCCTAAGAAAAGAAAGAACCATTTCCATAACCTAGCACTAAGTGAGATGTCCCAAAAGGAAGATGGCATTCTCTTGTCCTTTGCATGCTGTGCAAGGATACCAGGGCAGGTTAGGCAAGTTATATGGTTGCATATTATTGGTTTGCTTCTCCTAAATCATGTATGCAGTTCTGAACATTCTTTTCATATCTAATTGCAAGGAAGCATATGATATTGAAAATGGTATGGTGAGTACCCAAACAATTAACAGGGTTGCAATAAAATGCATTCAACTCAAATAACAGTCATCCTTTGTCAGAACGACCCAAGCCATCCTGAACCTGTTTGTGAAAATACTGCTTTGCAGTGGGCTCTACAGGGAGAGCAACTATGCACTGTGGTGGCTGTTTGTCCTCCTACTGACAGAGTTTTTCCAGTCTGTCTATCAGGCAGTAAATGTCCCCTTCTGTGTACCCTTCTGCATCTCCTCATCTTCTATGCTTTACACAGTCAATCATCCAAAAGGCAGGGCTATTCCAGAAGTATGCTATTTTTGCACTGTGAATATGGTGGGACAGGTGTGGGAACTGACAAGTCTTCATCTGGCTTGGGACAGGTGTCTGGCTGAGGACTAAAATAGTGTGCACAACAGGGGTGCTGAAATGAAATTGTACCCATGTTTTCCTTCTCATCTCTCAAGCTCTTTCCTGTACCATCCTTTGCAGAAGCTCTAGTGTTAAACAGTCTCCTCAGATTTGTTTCAGAATGCCTGGCTCTTATTTGGCTGGTTTTAATTGCATAAAAGGCTGTCATCCCACTAGAAATTAAGTAGTTGCAGGGAAGAAAAGTAGTTTTGAGGCAAGCAACCAGGAGCAAAGGTGTTGCCAAAAAGAAGTATGATTTTAAATTTTTATTGCAGTCTCAGGTGGAGCACACAACTTGTCAGGGTTCTGGAAAATACAGTGTGTGTGATTTGGAATAAAATGAAAAATGCAAACGGTACAGCAGAATGCTCTGAACTAAGCAGTGTCGTGCCATTACACAAAGGTTCAATGCTTGTGTTGGGCAAAAACCTTCTGAAAGCCTGTAGACAGTGACAAATATGTACACTTACACACATACTCATACATATTCCTCACAGCGCAGGCTGAAGCACAAGGTGATTGCAAAGAAAGGAGAACCAAAGGATAAGAAGATTTCTCTGCATAATTTGGCTGGATCTTTTGTTTGGGATGAAGCATCTTTAACAATAATAGTCTTTCCTTGCATTGTTTTGAAGAAATTCTCCACACAAAGATGCCAGACATGCAGGTCTCAGTCTTTCTACTTCAAAGTTGTTTGTTGTTCTTTATGGTGCTTAACATTGTAAATCCAAGTGCTGGGTGTTGCACTTTGGTCACAACAACCCCATGCAGCGCTACAGGCTGGTGTTGGAGTGGCTGGAGATCTGCCAAACAGAAAGGGCCCTGGGGGTGCTGATTGACAGCTGACTGAACATGAGCCAGCAGTGTGCCCAGGTGGCCAAGAAGGCCAATGGCATCCTGGCCTGCATCAAGAATAGTGTGGCCATCAGGAGCAAGGAAGTTATTGTGCCCCTGTACTTGGCATTGGTTAGGCCACACCTTGAGTACTGTGTCCAGTTCTGGGCCCTTCAGTTTACGGACATTGAGACACTTGAACGTGTCCAGAGAAGGGCAACGAGGCTGGGGAGAGGCCTTGAACACAAGCTTACGAGGAGAGGCTGAGGGAGCTGGGATTGTTTAGTCTGAAGAAGAGGAGGTTCAGGGGAGACCTTATTGCTGCCTACCTGAAGGGTGGCTGTAGCCAGGAGGGGGTTGGTCTGTTCTCCCAGGCAACCAGCACCAGAAGAGGATACAGTTTCAAGCTGCACCAGGGGAAGTTTAGGCTCGAGGTGAGGAGAAAGCTCTTTACTGAGAGAGTTGTTAGCCTTTGGAATGGGCTGCCCAGGGAGGTGGTGGAGTCAGCATCAAGAAGGGATTGGATGTGGCACTTGATGTCATGGTTTAGTCATGAGGTCTGTGGTGACAGGTTAGACTTGATGATCTTTGAGGTCTCTTCCAACCTTGGTGATTCTGGATTCTGTGAAATGTTGCTGTGTTTAGTCTAGCTTGTGACATACTCAGTTGTGCCTGGTAAAGCTTACACAATTACAGACTTGGACAGAGACTTCTGACTAATATGAGTACACAAGGGTGGTAGGAAAGCTGTAATACCATTATGTAAGTAATGGCCTTGCTTCATCTGCAAAAATTTTATTCACTTTTAGTCCTTAAAGATGAAGACAAATTAAAATTGAAATTCAGGAAAAGACTACAAGTCTGATAAGTGAGCGGAAAAAGTAGTGTGAGACCAGAAAAGATTTGAGTTTTTTGAATATAAGAAATAAAAAAGAGAAGTGCTGGGATGGGATATATTTGCACTTTTTAAGGGGATTTAATCATCTTTATTTAAAATTAATTTAATTTATTTGCAGGAATAAGAGGAAAATGTCAAAAGGGGAAATCCAAAGGAGGAGAAAACAACTGTGTAAGTGAAAAGACAACACCTGACACAGGCAAAACTCTGTATAAATTATTGGTGAATAAATATATCACTCATACATGAAGTAGGAATTGCTCAGTTCTGAACCTGTTTGGTAATACTAGCAGTGTGGTTAAACCAAAAAGTCCAATCTCAAGCCAGGCTATATGAATTGTTATTGTTTTCAGTTCGGATCCTAGGGCTTCATTACATTCAGTGCTAGGAAGGATTGGAATTGAAGCTATATACAAATTCTACATTCTTGTGCTTCCAAGTTTACTGATTAACTTGAAATATAAAGTCTGGATAGCTCAGCCTTCAAGGCAGGCAGTGTGTGTTGGCCCTGCCCCAAAGAAGTACCTCAGCTTCATTTACTATTTGTTCTCATGAGTCACTGTTTTAATAGACCTTTCAGTGAAAAAGATTATAGAGTTTGATTGTGATCTTCAGTTTCTTTGAGGCTTTTCAAGATGAAAGTTTTACTTTTTCTCTGTTACTCTGTAGGCAGAGCTGGAAAAATATTTGTATTCTTGGTAGCTGCTGTGTTTTGGTCTGAGCTTCTGAAGGATCAGTCTCATGCTGCAGGGAGACAGTCTGCTTCAGCATGTTTCCTTGCATTCAAAATGAGATTCTGACATCCCAGAAAATATTGGTCTACAGATGCAGTTTCTTGTGATGCATGAAAGTGCCACTGAGAATTAATTGTGTATTATTTTGAGGATATTTTTTTATTGCTGGAAAATAAACGAACTTTTATATGTATGTAAAATAGAAACCCAGTGTGCCCTTTGAAAACTAATCATGACATATGTCAGAGAAAATTTGTAAAACTCCAGCTTAATTTGCAATCAGGTAAAATAACATATATTTGGATCTGGACATTATTCAGATGGAAACAGTACTTTGTTTCTTTCAAGATCTGCCTTTTGGTTATGTGATTAAATAGTCTGTAATACGAAAGATGTGAATTAGTAATTTATTGTTGTTTGATTGAAACTCTTGAATGTGTCCAGAGGAGGGCAATGAGGCTGATGAGAGGCCTTGAGTACAAACCCTATGAGGAGAGGCTGAGGGAGCTGGGATTGTTTAGCCTGGAGAAGAGGAGGCTCAGGGGAGACGTTATTGCTGTCTACAACTGCGTGAAGGGAGCTTGTAGACAGGTGGGGCTTGGTTTCTTCTCCCAGACAACTTGCACCAGAACAAGAGGACACAGTTTCAGGCTGCACCAGGGATTCTATGATTCTATAATAGGAATTAATAGAAATCAAATTATTAAATAATGTATGAAAATTCAACAACAACAAAAAATCCTTTGTGTATTTTTTCTTGCAAGAGAAAGATTTTAACTTTCCTCATGAATCTGGGCATGTGCTATTGATTTGTGTTTTCTCCAGGGGAAATAATTAGCTTAACCAATACTGCATCATTGGTAAGCTATTTAATGGAACTTTCTTTTCATCCCACATCATGACAGGTCTTGTACTCTAAGAAAACCCCTGTTATTATCAGTTTGTTCTTAGTTTTCATGGAAGGACTAGGTCAGATAGCAAACCTTTTCTTCAAAGACCTTGTGACCATCACTTTGTCTTCTAGAGATAATTAAGGAATTGATGGATACAACTGACTTACCACAGTTACATTATCAGTGGAAAATGCATCAGCTAGTCCAGCAAGATAAAGAAATTTCATCAGCTGAGAGCCAATTCTGCAAACCCTATTGTGTTCGTTCAAATACACAGTGCTGATGCATACTCTAAGACCTATCTGTAAAGCATCCCTGATGTGTGGTGGAACTAAGTAATGTTGTATGTAACAAAAAATAACACTGCTCCAACTCATTCATCCTTGTTCAGGGAGTGTCACTGCTCAGGAAAGTGCACCCATTTGTATAACTTACAATGCATTTGTATAACTTACAATGTCATTGTGAACTAAATATGCCACCAGCATTTGCTGAAATAATTAAACAAATGGAATATTTTTTTTCTTTTTGCTATGAATTCATACAGACTTCTCCAAGATGTTCATTTTTTCAAGTGCCATCATTAGCTGAAGATATCTAAAGTTTTAAAGAAAACATTATTCTTTTTCACAGGCTCGTTTAGGATTAAATCCTCCACATGCCAACTCCGGGCCTGGCACAGAGTGAAGGGACCCAAGAGAACCAACAACCGCCTGCTGGAGGCTGAGCTATCTGGCAAAGGTGAGACCAAAGAGAGTTTCAACCAGTAGTCCTGAAAGACAGCTGTTTATAGGAACTTGCTTTCCCTACTGTACTGTTTTCTGTTGGGAGGAAATTATTTTTTAATTAGAGGCTGAATGATGCTTCTGAATGTAAGGACATGCATGTACTTACTTAGGTTCAAAAGCTACTTGACACCGAATGTATTGGTTTAGCTAGGCCAAGGGATACCAATTTTTGCCTTGAGGTAATATGGTCCTGTCCCTTGGGAAGCCACACTGTCTCTTAGTCCAGAAGTACTCATGAAAAATGAATGGGAAGCTTTCTTCTCCTCCTTGGTCTGGCTTGTAAAGGTATAAAATAGCCTAAATCATTGAGCTAGATGAAAGTGAGGAAATATTTGGGTGCAGATTAAAAGGGAAGTCTTACCACAAAACAATTGCTTGCAATTCCATTTTGCCACCTGTGGTGGCTTGGAAGGGAGACCAGCATTTCTACAGCACAACCTTCAAGGTACTTGAAGCACAACAGACAGTTTTGTTGCTTTCTCATCACATGATTTTGGCTTGGATCCAAACAGGCATCTTAAGATTTATGTGTGATGATCAGCAGGTAAGATATTGTTCATTGGCTGTGTTATACTACCTCTGCTTTAAAATGACACTTCTCCAAAGTAATACAACAAACATTTGCATGTGTTTTTATCCATGCATTTTTATCTTTTGGTTTTTTTCTCCCCTAAAACACAGATACATATTATTGTGAAAATTTGGGTTTATATTGTGTAGGTCTATTCTTTAACACAAAATCAAAACGAGGAAAACCATTGAAAATTACTAACAAACCCACATTCATTAATGAGATCCTTCCAAGGACTCTGTTTGCTTTGATTCACAAAATCAATTATTAGACAGTACACTGAGACAATTTTCAAATGTAAATGTAGAAGTGCATTTTAGTAAGTGTAAAAGAATGTAAAAATTTCTCCCATTAATGCTCTGTCTCCTGAGGCAGTTTTAGTGGAAGCATCTCTTATTGTCACTCCCATTGAGATCACGATTTTTTGGAAGGCAAAAAATAACAACTCTGTCACTGAAGTCACATCATACTTTGAGGGCTTGGAAAGATTATAGTATTAGTGAAAACTGCTACATGGACATTTTCTTTCTTTACCTTGCAGGCTTCTAAATGAAATAAATATATGTATATATATAAAACATATATATATGTATATAAAGGATGAACATAATATTTTGGATCCATTTTAGTACTTTCAGTGTCTAAACCAATAACAACTGTTGAGCAGCATTTGGACACTGAGACCTGTGTAACTTGAAAGCAAACATGTAAATTAAAAGGAACATAATTTGCCTTTGTCTCAAGCTGTACCAGGGGAAGCTTAGGCTCGAGGTGAGGAGAAAGTTCTTCATTGAGAGAGTCATTACCCATTGGAATGGGCTGCCCAGGGAGGTGGAGTCACCATCCCTGGAGGTGTTCAAGAGGGGATTGGATGTGGCACTTGGTGCCATGGTTTAGTCATGAGGTCTGTGGACTTGATGATCTTTGAGGTCTCTTCCAACCTTGGTGATTCTGTGATTCTGTCAGTCACCAATAAAGATGGGCCAAGTTCTCTCTGAATCTTGAAAGTCAATCCTTGAAGCAGTTAAACTTATGAGAGTTGGTAAAAGTTGTTTCTTTAACTTCATTTGCATTGGGCTCAGGACTGGACTTCAGAAGCTGTGGCAGGGGTGTATGTATGGTACTTTTGGCATGTGATATTCATCCTAGTGGTGCATGTTTCTGTGAATGGTGATAACCACTTTTCCTGCTACTGCAGTGGATGTATAAGCCTCCAATGCCTCTCTGAAGGAAGAAAAGATGTCTTCTTGCCCAGCTACTTAGCTCACGATGTATCTTTTTGTACTGTGCTAATGACTGCTAGACAAGGTCCCAGTTCTATAAATTAGTTCAGAAGTGTGTCAGTATTGAGATGCAAATATACTTTTCTTCCCCTAGTGTTTAGTTTCTGTGGTTGCAGGTACTTAATCAACACAAATATGCAGCTCTTTTTGGTATATAGTTTTGGACTTTATGGTGAATATGCTATTTATTACGCTGACAAAAACTGCAATCTGACTACTTATGCAGACCTACTTTTAATTTATTCTCAAGAACAGGTGAAATTGCACTACCAGCAGAGATTCTGATAATAAGTACACCTGCATAACCCTTCTCCCTTCTGCTCACATCTCATTAGGGATATTGTTCTAATAGAAAACAAATAATTGACTTGTGCATCTTCACAGATGAGCCAAACAATCCCAAGTGAAAACGAGTCTTGATAATTTACACTTTCACACTTTCCTTGATTTAAATCAGGAGCTTGGTGATCTCTGGCCAAGAAAATTTTATATCTAGACGAGTAAAATAAGTTACTTGAATGGTTGGAATTAGCAAGTCCCACATATTGTTGTCTTTTTTAATTTTCCACCTCGTTAACATCTGCAAATGAGTATGTAAGGCTGATTCTAGAGAAATCATAATCTTTTCTGGTGAAATAAGCTGCTGGTAGCTAATGCTGTTTTGCAGATACATGTGTGTTTACCACCCCCATATAACTTAGAGAGTTGTGTAATCAATGCACATGTCCTGAATTTGTGGGACAGTTATAGCTCACCTTTTGGGCTCAGTGGGATCTGTTTTAGCAGCTCTGAATTGTAAGCAGTTTCTAATAAGTAAAAAAAAAAAAATTACATATATGTATATATATCTATATCTATTATTTATTTATTTATTTTTAAATCAGTCAGCCACAGAAAGTCCGAATGTTCTTACTCCAAATTAATAATGACCAAGCCTCAGGAGAGGATTCTTCTTGGACTAAGCACCTCTGTTAAGCTTTCTATCCGATATCATATAGATAGCTTTTCAGCAATGCTCTTCCAAATGATCTAGTTTGAAAGTAAATGTGAAATAGTTTCCTTTGCAGTTCTTGCCTGAAAAGGGCTCAGTGAATTTTGTTCATACAGAAATAAAGGTAGGGCATGACTCTCAATAAATCCAAGTTCCAACTATATATATAGTGTGTGCAGTATTATCCCACCATGTATGGACTATAATCCTGTTATAATCATTGAATGGATCACACAGAGTCATTATTGTGGGACTGTAATTTAAACCTTGGATTCCAAACCACCATTAGCTATAATTTAAACTAATGAAAAGTTGTGTTCCTGTAGAAGTGTAAAAGAGCCATTTCTCAAAGCAAGGCACTGTTTCAATTTAATCTAGCCATTTTGTTAATGTGCCTAACTTCTTCATAATGCCATCCTTGTCCTTGTTAACTGCTAGTACCATACATGACAAATGTAGCATTATATAAATCCTTAATACTTTTTATAACATGACTTTGTTGTTCTTCGATCGATAAATTTTTTTCTCCAAAAGCTTTTCAATGTCAAAACTGGGTTTCAGTTCTTCAAACTGCTGTCATTCCCATCTCTCCCAAAATTCACACCTATTGGAAGAGCATTAAACAGCTTGACAAACCAGAAGGAACAACCTGACCTCTTTGATTTTTACTGTTCTTAAGTACAAAGTGAAAATAAACACAAAGTGAAAATAAACACTATCTGGTGATGTTTAGATATTAGGAAGATGGTACTGCTCAGACTTGACATTTTGAGTGGCAGACAGGAAAAGAAACCAGTTTTTTTTTTTTTCTCCCCCATCCTTTCTTGTCAATATTTAATTTAAAGCACTGAAGCTGATAAATACAGCACATTTTAGTTCCACAAAATAGGAGTATCAATATACTTCTAGGCCTAATTGCCAGTGTGTTGACAAGAACTGAATCATGACTTGACATGAAAACAAACCTTTTTTCATGTTGTGATGCAGTGGCCACAGGGTATTGTAGTGCTGATAAAAATGAGTGTTTCATTGTCAAATGTTTCCCATCATGTTTTCCAAAGCTTCATTTTTCAGTATTGTGAGGTATCTCTCACTGAAGGGTCGAGCACTCTAAAATCAATGGCAACAAATATTGCCTGCTTCTAGGTTAATTTCTCAATTGGTTTAGTAGAAAAAAAAACCACAAAACAAAACCCAAAACCTATTTGGTAATTACAGTTGTCGTCAAAACTCAAGTGTAGAGGAACGACCCAACACCTATGTTTCACACAGTGTGTAACTGAGAGCTTTGAAAGAGGTAAAATGCCAGTGGATTCTTTTCCACGACAGATTTTCTGTTGGATTTCCTTGGGAGAGTGCTCTTTTGCAAATGGAAGTGTGAACTTCCACTTTGAAGGACTGATGGGATACCATGGTTCCCAAACTTCTCAAAGCTGATTATGGAGACAGAGAACTGATAGTTACATATTAGATTTAAACCAGTTACTGTCACTTTTATGCATGTATTTTTCAGAACCTTCAAATTTTCAGAGTTGTGAAACAACTCCTTTTTCCCCTCCATGTAACACTGCAGTTACTGTTCAAAGGGCAAATAGCAGTTGCTAAGTTGATTTAGAGTCTTCCTCATGGTAAGTTTTTTATTCTACAAGATTTCTGCTGGAGGTAGATTCCTCTCTTGTGAAATAGTATTGTGAATGCACCTTCCTTCATTCCCTCCACCTGTCGGGCTGGAAGAGAGGAAATGCTATCAATATTTTAGTGTTTTACTGAAAAGAAAAAAACAAAACAAAACAAAAACAACAACGAAAAACCTCCACCCACAATTATTTGTTGCCTGACTATCATGTGAACAATCCAAAACCTGGAGTAGCCTGGCTACTGTTTAGAATGCCATTGGATGTCGTAGCTGTGTGTAGGTACAACATAGCTGAAGCTGAGCTTTCTGGAGTTGAGGAACTACTAAGCAGACAAAATGATGCCATTCTTCTCATTTTAGTTTTGGAGAATAAGCTTACACAAATATATCAAGGGTGATAAATTATAAGTCAAAGTACAGCCAGGAATAAACAGAGTCTCCCAAGTACAGGCCCAATACACTGCCAAGCAACAATTTTGGGCCGTTTAAAAGTATATACAAGCATCTTAAAATATAAGCAGGTAGCTTAAAAAATATTTAGATATCATTACCTCAAGCACTCATATAATGAAATGCTTTTCCTCACTTTAAGGAAACAAGAAATAAGAGCTTCTTCATTTGCTAAACAAGACAGGCTCTCTATATCTGGAGCAGTTTTTCCTCTTCTATATGCTCTTAGTGTACAATCATACTAAAATTGTAAATGTCAAACTTAATGTGAGGTTCAGGTGGGGACGTATCTACAAAATCCATTTTCAGTTTGCCAGCAAGCACTTTACCTTGCTCAGGAGCTTGCACCTTTTCAAGAAGCAGAATAACTTAAGGCTCTCTCATATAGTTATAAATTGCTTGTTTCTGGTGGGATGTCTCCACTAAATACATGTTAATGTTCATGATGTGGGTCACAGCACTGTTTCGCTCTCTTCTCTAATTACCATCCTTCACTGTTGTTTTCCTCAGCCGGAACATTGTGTTCTCCCAAGCAGAGTGTGTGCAAAAGTGCAGATATCACAAAATAAGAGGTAAAAATAACCTAATTATCTTCATGGTCCAGGAAGGTTCGATTAGCAATTAGAGAAATGTGTTGAAATAAAAATTGTACCTTCCTTCTTTTTACACTGCTTCTAAACTGGAAATACACTTTAATACATGCAACACCACCACTGGATGTGTGATCATCATAAATGAACATTCACAGTTGCTGTGTCAAGAATGCCAGAACGTGGTCTCATGCACTGAGTGACCTGTGAATGTGCAGGCTCTGCTCATTCCTGCTCTTTGCGTGTACAAAACTGATCACGTTACAGAAAGAATGAGATAACGACGCTGCTTTATTCTGAGGTTTCATAGTTTAAACTGCAGAGAATAGGAACAGCTGGTGTGGAAGAGGAATCTTTTATTGCAGGATGGCGGACTGTCTACCTGTGTACCTGGCTTCTCCCTCCTTCAGTATGAACAGCATTTGAATTACAAGGTACAGCCTACCAAAAAAAAAAAAAAAAAAAAAAACCCAAAAAACCTAGGATCACATTTGAGAAGTGAAAAAAAAAAGATAAGGCTGTATTCAATCCACAGTACTTACAATTTATATTCCAAGGGTTGATATGGTCATATAATAGTTTTCATTCATCATTTATACTATTATGTATCTGCTTCAGACGGCGTCTACATCAGTCTTAGCAATCTCTCACTAGGAAGTCCTAAGGATAGGCATAGATTCCTACTAGCATGAAGCCTAAGCTTGGAAGTCCCACTTGGTAAAATACTATTTATTAAAACCTCTGAAGGGAAACTGAAAGAAATCGATGTAGCACAAAGAAATTTAATACTTCTTACTCTGCATGATCACATATATTTTTCCTTTTGTCCAGATTTGGTAGCTGACAAGAATACGGACACCTTTTTCAAGAGGCGCAGTATGCTATATTCAGTGGTGGTGAAGTAGGCTTTAATGAAATATCATTATAGAACTGGCAGGCTGCATGATATGAAAGGCACAGAGGGTAATACCTGCATTTTCCTCTTTGTCCTGGCCTGAAAAAAATAGCAAAAAGCATGCCCTGCTTACTGTCATATATAACATTACCTTATCCCTCTTGTTAGTCAGTTGTTCTAGGCATTTCATCTTGTATCTTTTTGTTGTTGTTTTTTTGCACTGTAGCACAAACCATGTATAGCCTCATTTTTTCTTCTTAGATGAGAAAATGATCTTTGGATTTGATGCTCAATGTATTTATTCTCTAATTTCTTGCTCTGAAGACAATCCAGTCCTTGATGATGCTTTGCTGCTCTGGTGCACCATACAAATCATCCTGTAAGAATAGGGATAAGCAAAGGCAAAGATACTCACTGTGCTTAAGGCCTAAGTGCTTACATTCCAAGATTGCTGTGTATAAGGAGGAGTGTTTGCTAGGTGTAAGAAATGTAATGTCATACCTCACTGATGCTTAGATATATTCAGAAAAATATTCTTAGTAGTTTTGTCTTGTAAAAAAAAAAATTAAACATAGTACCAATCTCTATTCCCACTACATTTTGGGGTCCATTCCCCTGTGCGTGGAATTCTTTGCAGGAAGCTTCATTGGGTTTTTTAAAGCATATCAAGGGAGAGTGGGACATGTTGCTTCAGGGTACAGAAGTAGTTGATAAGCTCTAGGCTGGGGAACTGTTTCTACTTTTCTGTTCACTGTATATCAAGCAGGATTTGGACCTTGTGGCCAGATGGAAAAATGAAAAGAAAGATCAGGCATGTAGAAAACATGAGGTATGAAAGTGTGCATACATTTATTCTAAAGAAAGACAGCCACATGTCCTTTGTCCAGGGAAAGGAATGGAAAGCTACTCTGAATTGAAAGTGAATAGCCCAATACATAAAGCAAAAGTGGGGTGGCAAAGAACAATTCAGTTAGATATCATAAAGATAACAGTTTGAAAGTGAAATGTAGCACAGATTCACTGTGAAAATATGTCATTGGTACTTTAAAAGAACAAGTGAAATAAGCATCTGTCGGCAATATCAAGGAGCAGTTAATCCTTCTTTGGGGTAGGAGAATGTTTTTGGTAATCTCTAAAAAACCCTTTCAGTACTTATTCTTCAATTACTCTATTAAGATTTTACAGGGAGGCTTTCAGTCCAAAAGGTGTATACTAGGAAGGCCTGCATTGGTTTGGTTGAAAATGTTTAAATTGTTACTTTTTTTTTCTGCAGGAGTAAGTGGAATGCCTGGTCAAATAAATGAACCTTAAGAATGATAGTCTTTTACAAGTGTGAGCTGAACAAGTCCATAAAGTAGATCCCTGTATTGGCTACTATCTGTGTCAGAAATCCTGTTGACTTCAGTGGTTAGAGATGGAAACCGTAAGCTAGCTTGAAGGTATCAGTTAATCAATTGTAGTGAAATTCTTCTGCTATGTGTGTTTGTAGTAGTTTTAGGCTATGCCTTTAAATTTTTTCACAGATCTTGAATAGAAAGTAGTAAAATGTAAATAAATCACTATTGGGTGTAAAAAGGAAAATAACGTTAGTTGTAAACAGTCCCATTGGAGAGTTATCTACCATATGATTTAGTTCACAAAAACAATCTCTTCTCACTTCCTTGGGCTGGGAGATACTAAATGGCTTCTGCTTGACCTTGGCTGTGTTGTTTTGGCTAAGTTCCAACTTCTCTGCTCTGTCTCCTGTCCCTTTTTTGTACAGGGAGGCAGGAGCTATTAACTTCCCCTGGTCTTTGACCAGGGGGTCCTTGTGCTGTTCATTAATTGTAAATACCTGTAAATATTGTGTACTTGTACATATTCATTGCATTTCATTGTAGATTGTAGTTTTGCTTGTAAGTACAGCTTTCATGTGCTTCCAGCTCAGGTTGTTGGGCAAATTTAATGCTGGAGGGCAATTTTCAACCCACCACAGTGTTGAACTAAGCAATAGTTTTCTGTTTTCTTGAGAGGTGACTATCATGCCAATCCCCCACACCATTCTTGGGCATTAATTTTAGTTAATATGAATGAATTTTTCCTTGAGCAAGTTATTTTGCTGTACAGATTTTGTGAAAGGTTTTTCATTCTTGCTGCTTCCTGCTTTATCACCCTGGTGTACCCATTTACAGAAGACACAGTTGCAATATAAAATATTCATTCATCAATTTCCTGAGGTTAAAACAGTCTTTTCCCTTCATCCCCTTCAGCCGTTTTGAGTCTGTACCACTGGTATAGCTGTTGAAGGGTGGCTCAGGGTGAGTTGTACTCCCTTCAAGAGGGCTAATGGAAGGTACTGCTGGATGTCTCAAGGCACTGAGAGTTGCCTGGGGCAGGTGAAGCTGTGCTGGGGGCCATCCTCAGGGACTGCCCCTGGCTGCTGCTGAGTGAAGGTGTGGAAGAAGTGCCCTGCCTGTCAGGGTGAAGAGAGCAGCTGAGCTTGGGCATGATCCTGCTCCTCTGTTTCAGCTTAAACCCCTAGGGTTGGGGCCTCCAGGCCTCTCCTGGGGAGATGCCTGCAGGCTTGCACTGGAGCCAAAGGGCTGATGTCAGGGCATAGCTGTCCAGTGATGCAATGATGACTTTCAGATAAAAGGAGGTCTCCATCCCTTTGCATGGGACTGGAACAGGAGTTAATTGAATCACAAGATCATTGGATGGCTTAACTTGGAACGCACCTAAGAGATGATCTACTCCAGCCCCCCTGCCATGGGCAGGAATGCCTCTCAACTAGTCTTGGTTGCCCAAGGTATCATCAAATCTGGCCTTAAACACCCCCCAGGGAGGCATCCTATTCCAGATTCTCACCACCTTCATGCTGAAGAACTTTCTAAAATCTAATCTAAACCTACTCTCTCTCAGTTTAAGACCATTCCCCCTAGTCCTGTTGATAGACACCCTTATGAAAAGACTCTCTAGCTTTCCTGTAGGCTCTCTTCAGGTGTTGGAAGAAGGCAGCTCTGAGGTCCTGCTCAGTCTTCTCCAGGCTGAACAACCTCAGCTCCCTCAGCCTATCCTTTTAGCAGAGGTGCTCCAGCCCTTTGGTCACCCTTGTGGCCCTCCTCTGGACTTGCTCTGGCAGTTTCATGTGTTTCTCATGATGGGAACACCAGAACTGGGCATGGTATTTGAGGTGAAGTCTCACCAGAGCAGAGTAAAGGCAAAAAATCACTTCTCTTGACCTTGCAGGCCTAGAGCTGCATTGGGCATCCTGTGATGTTTAGGTCAAATGAATCTCAATTTATTCAGCTGTCTCTTAAGGAGAGATGGGGTGTGAAATCAGAGCTTACATAATGTGAAGTGTACTGGAGGTCTAAAAAAACCCCAATTACATAATATGTGTTCTTAGATGGGCATTAATGACTGTGGCGCAAGACTCTGTTGTGTGATGGGGAGTACTTAATGAGAGAAGTTGATGTGAGGAAAAAATATCTCTGTTCCCTGGTATTGATGATTGGTCTGTGTTTGAGCCTAAATTTGATTGAACCAGAGAGCAAAATAACATGGACCTGAATCTTTGTGACTAGATAGCCATAACTCCATAGTGGTTTTCTTTCCTTTGTTTTCGTTTGTTTGTTTCTCATTTGTTGAAAAGTACCTATTGTTATTTTGGGGATATATCTCAAACTGGTATTCTGCTGACTGCTTTGTCCTGCTGTTTTGCATAGTAAAGAGTGAAATAATGCATCTTACAGCGTTGTAGAAAATTAATTTACTTTCGCTTCCCAAACCTGATTTACCACAAAATGTTTTGTGTAATAGTTCTGTCTTGCTTCCCTATTTTATACATCCTCTTCTGATTTCAAACTAAACCATAATAAAATCTAGCTTCAAAATTAGATTACCAGCTGTCCATGCTCCTAAGCAGTGGTATAATGGAGTATCTGTTATATCATCCATCATTAAGCATGTTGTTCTAGACTCCTACATTTGTAACTGTAGCTAAATCTGTAACCTCAGCCTTTTTTCCCTTTTTTTTTTTTTTTTTCCATTGGGTGCCAAATTGAGCATTGCTGTGTTAAATTGGACATGCCTATCTGCAGGGAAATCACTGTAATTATGGAAATATTCTAACCTTCGTTGTTCTAGGACCTATATTTCTACAGAAGTACACATTGTAAGAAAATCTAAATTAATTTAATCAGTATCTACAAAGCTAAGAATGATTTACAGTGCTTCATTTGCATGAATAAAGGATAAATTTTGGCTTTTAAAAACTGTAGGAAAAAATACAGTCTCTTAAAAAAACAAAAAAACCCCACAAACATGTAATTGAAATTTTGAAAGACAATATACTCTTTAATATGGAAGAATGATGCTCTTTGAGAAAGCCCAGGGCTAATATTTAGGCAGTCGGCTTAACCTTTAGTGTAGCCAAAATTGAGGTAACTGTAAAATTTACATCACCAGTTGTACAACAAGCAATCTTTTCCAAGCATGGGATTGTCTTGCTTTAAACTCATCTGTTTTTCAGGGAAAAGAGGCTTTTCCCTGGCCCTCTCTCACATGGACTGGGAAAGGTCTTCCAAGTCCTGGAATACAATCGCTTGGTATTTTAAGCGGCTGTTACATCTGGTACTATTCAGAAGCTATGTTACTTGATTGCATGCACATCATCCCCTGGCTTCACTGTTGGTTGAAATCCTCCTCTGCTTCTTTGTCATTATTCACTCCCAGATTTTAAACATGCCCATTTTGAATCTATTTTTGGTTCTTCTCCTTTCTCATACCTTTTCCATCCTCTTAGTTCTGTTTTACTGGATAAAACCATTTAGGAACAAGCAGTTAATACTTGGGATTAGGAGTAGTCACTCCTAATCAGATGCTGCAAAGTCCCTTTCCCAGACAGTGGATGACTGACCAGCAACTTGTCTGGTAATGAACTGGGGCAGCATGCAGAGAGAACTCTGCTGGATGTATAATCCCACCCGAAGACTTCTTTCTTCACCTCCATTTTTTCTGTAGTTTTCCAGTCTCCCCATGGTGTAGTGCCTCTGGCTTGCTTTCTTCCTCCTCTATACCCACCTTTCTTTCCAGTAGCCTTCTGACAACTCCAGCACCTGTGCCCCAGGGCCTCAGCTCCCCCATGCCTCCTGCACCACTTGGTTGTGGATGATTCCTAATGGAGTGTCCCAGAAGACTGTCTGGTTTGGAAAGGGAGGAGCAGGTGACTATGGCTGCTGTTTCTGTGGTTTATGACTAAGGGAACAGGGCCAGCCAAATGCATCATTTAATCCAGAAAGTGCAGCAGGCCAATAAAGTGGCTTAGTGGAACATATCCAGCTGAAGAGCCATATGTCATGAAATCCTGGTCTAACTCAAGCACTTTCTGCAATCCTTTGAACATAGTTTGTCCTCGAAGACTGCAAGTCCTTCTCTGCTGAGGCCTGCCTGCCTAATGTCCTCCTGGAGCCCGTTGCACACCACTGAGACTGGAACCCTGAGCACAGATATTCCATTACTGCCCCTTAGGTGATGCTGTGGCTGTGCCATGCTTTGCCCTTCCTCACCCTCAATGTTTCTCTGTCTTTGCTGAGCGTGCCCAAATGTGTTTCACTTAAAAGTCTGACTTTTGTCAAAGACCTCAGGTTTGTTCATCTTATTAGTTCTGTTACCACAATATTTACTTCATTTATATTCCTTTCTGAAAGAAGCCCTGGTTCATACTGAAGCTTGCAAACTGTTTTCAGTTAAATGGTGTTCTGCAGGACTAGCACGTATGTTTTTACTAAACTAATTTTCTTTTGAGTTCATTGATCTCTTTAATGAAAGTCTAAACAATTTTATGAGCCAAAACCTCATTACAATCTACAGAGGCTGTGCTTTAAACCCATCTCTTCTGTTACTGTACATTTTAATAAAGCTTTAATAGATTTCTCTTCTGATGAAAGACTGCAGGAGATGTTTCCTTCACTAGAAAACATGAGGTGCTGGGAAATTTAATGTTGCATTCTTGTTTTTAGATTAATTAAGGGTTTGTTATACCTGGTTACTGGGTCTTCTATGAAAATAATTAAATTGAAATTATCCCATAGAAAATAACTGTATTCACATCCAGATTATGCATCTGATCATATGGCTTCTTTTCAACTATTTCTTTTTTCCAATCTTGGATTTATTAAGTTTTTTTTTCCTGTCATAAATGGATATGATACACATTTTACAACAAAGTATTTTATCTAAATCCTACTTCTACCAGTAACACTTCACTTTGCTACAGTGGCACGCACAAATCTACTACAAATGTAAATCTACTAGAATATGTTTTTTCTTTCTTTTAGTGAAGAAGATTTTTTTTGAAGTGGTTTTCTGTGCAACACGGGGTGCAGTAATCTGTACAGATATTAGGATGAAATGAAATTCCTATTTCATAGGAATGAAAGCATTTTTATGTAACTTCATTTTGTAAAATCCTGAGGAAAGAGAGTAATGGGCAAATAAAAACCTCAAGGGATTTTCTCAATATGTTGAATCTACTCCAATATATTTTTTTCTTCTGTGATAATTGCATATATGTTTGGACTGCTCCACTGCTCTGAAGGCTGTAATGAGGAAAGATTTTTGCATCCCACTTTATCTGTGCCTGAATTTTTCCAGCATTCCTATTCTATTTTTGTTTAAATCAGCAAAATGTTAAAGAACAAACAAAACCAAAGCAAAAAACAGAAAACCAACCCCAAAAATGGAACAAATCCCCTCACTTTTAACCCAAATGGGTAGTCATCATGAAATACATTTATATTGTTTCTCTTTAAAGAGAGAGGCCACCCCATTCCTCATCCCTCAGTACTTAGCCTTCATTGAAGTGTTATTATAGGTTTGAATATCAAAGTTATCCCAGCAACAGTATCCTCCTTTGTCTTACTGATCAGAGAACTTCACAGCTGAATAACAGAGGTGGGTAGGTCATGTCATGGTGTCACACAGCTGCTCTGGGACTCAGGTCATGTAGTGGCGAATCACTTTCCACTGAGAAAGGACTGGAAAGAAGATGAAAAACCTACAGGTAGAACCAGGTTATGCTTTTTGGTGAGTAAACTGTCATAAGGCAGGACCACAGAATGTTAGGGATTGGAAGGGACCTCTGGGGATCATAAAGTCTAAACCCCCTGCCAAAGCAGGACCACCTAGGGCAGACCACACAGTAATGCATCCAGATGGGTTTGGAAAGTCTCCAGAGGAGGAGACTGCACAACCTCTCTGGGCAGCCTGTTTCAGTGCTTTGTTGCTTTCACCATGAAGAAGCATCTCCTGAAACCTCCTGTGTTCCAGCTTTTACCTGCTGTTCCTCGAGAACCTCCCTAGACCTTCTGGACACACTTTTTTCAATGCACCCCAGAATGGGCCTTGTTTCAAAATACTGTGAAAGAAGAAATAAGCAACACACCGCACAGCAGCAAGGATGATGTTTAGCTTATCAGGACATTTTGTCTCCTGGACTGTGGTGCCTAGAATTGCTCTTTTTCTAGCATGGACTCATTTTGAACTAAGAAATTTTAAACTTTTATTTAAATATAGATGTCTCTGTGCTGGATGATAAACCAGTAACACTCTGTTGCACAATGTGCATAATGATTTACTATTTGCTTCTGTAGGCACTAGTCAGTGAGTCAGCCCATGTGCATGACCTTGGAGGCTTTTATCTCTGGAAGGATGTGTTAAAAATGTATATTTTGGTTTATTAAGCAGAGACGATGCAAGCACAGCCAGTTCCACACAACTAACATGACTCAAATTAACTGGTGAAAACTGACTGCTCTCTCTTTCTTTGCCTACTGCTCTTTTGTAACAATTAAAACAATAGAGGAATGTTGTCAGTGTCTAGCAGTGAATGATTCAGCATCATTATCTCCCTAATAATGTGTCTGGAATAGCTTAGATTGTATCAGATGTTTTTACAATATTGCTTTGGCTGTTAATGAACAAACTTTGTGCTTTATTTGCTGTGGTTTCCTAGAGCTTTTTGGTATGAAATAGGCTAGCAGGGATCTTGGCTGCAGGTCATCAGCAAATGATTTTCAGTGCAGGCCCTCTGAGCAACTGATTCAAAGGGAATGTATGAGGCATCCTCAAATTGTCCCAACCCTTCTTAATTCTCTTCTAGCTGCAAACAGGTCACATTTTTACAGTGAAAAATGCTCTGAGCTTATGTCTTGTCTACCCTAAAAATTCAGTGAGAAGTCTCTAAGTTCATTAGTGGATTAAATTGGTCTGAAACTTTGACTTTTATTTTTATTTTCTTTTTAATTGGATTTTAGATTTGTTCTTACTTATGTGAGTTGCTTTAACCTGGAAAGAATGCTTGTAACTTGACACGTTTGGCCAGCCTGAGGGTTTCTTGGTGATCTCTCATATGTGATAGTACATTTCTTTTGTAACCAAACAGCACAACTCAGGTATACAATTTTCTGGTTTTCTTATTCAGTAAAACACCCAGATGTTCAATAGCTCCTCATTCAAATCTGAGCGAATCTGGTAATCAGATGGAAAACTTCAAAATCTTGAGTCTGAGGTCTGTACTGAGAGAGCTGTAGTGTGCCTCTGAGGTTTGAATCAGAGCTCTGATGCTCATGATGTACAGCTTCACCCGGAGCTAAAGGTGCTGCTTTGGCAATTTGTGACAACCAGGACCCTGAGGAGGTATGGATTTGTTGAGTATTTTTATGGTGGGAAGTTGGTGAGAGATGGGTCCAGAAAGTGCTGCCTCTTTCAAAGGCTCCTGCTGAATTTGGCTCAGTAGCTTCCTTGTTGCAGTATAAAAGCTTTTTCTAATTAGCTGTCAAGAATTGCATGCACTCTTGGTCCAGCTTTGATTTACAATATGAGAAACTCTGGGCACAGACATGGTATTATTGTTCCCATACTAAGACAAAACCTGGTGATTTTTTTCCAGAGGAACCTTTTTTATTCAGATGTTTTGGTTTGTAGATGGTTTTTGTTTGTTTGTTTGTTTTTTTTTCTTTTTAACAAGTCCATTTACCCTTTCTTTTTACTGCCACTTGTTTCAGAGTTACATCTGCCAAACACTGCAAATGCTTCACAATGTGTCTCTAATTAGCAAAATCTAAAAAGTTCTTCAGTTTTGGAGCTCTTCTAGACTTGTTCTGTTGCTCAGTCCAATAGCTTATTGAAATACTGTGGTAAGATGATTACTGCAGTGAACATCAAAGTCATAGTCCTTGACCCTGTTTTAACTTGTCTATAGCTCTTAATACTCTTCAATATTCTGTATGAATGAGAATAAGCTTGTGAAGTCTTTCAGGGTAGATGGGTTAATGGATCAATGGATCAATAATGACCTTTGCCATGACAACTTCAATTAATGCTGCATATAAACTGAAATGAGGGTAGCAGTTTCAGCACAAATTGAGAGGGTGAAGGGGATGTTGCAGGAAGATGTTTTAATCTAACAGTATTTTATGCCATTTTAGATGCCTGAAAATGTCACAGAATCAGGAATGAAGATGTATGGAGAATGCTATGAGAATGTGGATAGCTTTAAATCAAATCTGTTATGTGTGTCTGGTTTTGTGTTTTTCCCCTGCCAGTGCAAAATCGCTTAGCAGTGAATTTAAACCGTCTTCATTAAAAAACAGCTACAAATTCAGCTGGTGTGTTTTTACTCACTTGATTTCTCTCACTGCAGTTGCTGTGCGGTTTGGTTGAAGAAATGATATTTAACTGAGGGAGATTTCCCAAGGAGTGGGCAGACTGGATTAAGAGTGTAACATTGTTTGTGGGCTCTGGAATTGAAACCAGAACATGATTCCTCCCTGCCAGCATGCATCCTTCAGAAGCAGGCTTCACCTGCCAGTTTATACGCCCTTTGGCTATGCTTTCACGTCTTATGTGACCACCTATGTCAAATGTTAAAAGTGACCTGGCAATCCTGAGTCATGATGAGGGAATCTTTGTCTCCAGCAGGCAGGAAATGTGCTTGTTAAAATATGACCTCTTGGGTGAGTGGACATGGAGGCTTCCATCATAATCACAGACCTCTGAATTCTTTATTGTTTATTCTTCTGATTTAAGCTCCTGTCTGTGCTATCATTCCAATGTTGGGGCTTGTTTTTTTTCAGCAGATGGGGATTGCAATATGCAAGAGAGGAGGGAAACAAAAAAAGGTTTCACAATTTGGATCAATACAGCATGGAATTGAGTATAAAAAAAAAAAAAAAAAAAAAAAAAAGGGGGTGGGGAAGTGGGGGATGTGTAGGAGGAAAGGCTCAGGGACAATAAATCCACTTCAGAATACTTTCTCTGTTTAAATGAAAGGAAAGGGGGGGAAAAGAGGCTTTTCCGCAGTGTATCAAATCCCCAATTCTGCATTCAAACAGGAATATGTGTTTGCAGGTGGCTTTAAACCTAGTCCTCTTTAGCTGCACTTTTCACAGTTACTTTTTATTATAAAATATAGAAATATAAGAATATTTGCTGCAAGAAACAAGAGAAAACACCAAATAGCTGAAGTCTTTTATAATTTTGACTAGCTGTGCTTATAAACTGAAGAAAGCTATGTTTACAGCTGAGGAAAGAGAAAAATAATTCATTCACACAAGCTATGAACTCCCACTTCTTGCCCTGACAAAGTGTTAGTGGCAAAAAAAAAAATAGTCTTCCATTCTCAATTTTCCATTTCTCTTTAAGGGCAATTTAAAGGTAGACAGAAGACATTAAATGAATGGATTGAGAACAGCAGAATTCCATCACTGAACGTCCTCTGAACGTGAGGAGGAAGTTCTTCACCATGAGAGTGGTGAAGCCCTGGAATGGGTTGTCCAGGGAGGCCCCGTCTCTGGAGGTGTTTAAAACCAGGCTGGATGAGGCTCTGGCTGGCCTGATCTAGTGTGGGGTGCCCCTGCCCATGGCAGGGGGTTGGAACTAGATGATCCTTGTGGTCCCTTCCAACCCCGACTGATGCTATGATACTGAGTGCTATATTTTTCTACCCTTGCTAAATTAAAATTTTAACTTTTGGAAGAGCTGAAAGCCCTGTCAAAGCTCTGCTCTTCCCAGGGTGGAGAACTAGTGGCAGCACTGAAGTATAAGATTCCAGTTTGTCTACAGATATTTGTATGTGTGGAAACAAAGGAAACATGCTTTCCAGGTCAGACTTCATAACATTCCCTTCCTCAGGGAAAAAAAACCTAAACCAAAACAAAACCAATACACAAAACAAACAAAAAAAACCCCAACCTACTACTTTTTTTAACCAAGACTGGAAATCAATGGGATGCTACAGACACCTGTCTTGTCTCTGACATTGCTGCAAACTTTATGTTCAAATCCCTGTTGCATAATGGTGAGAAGAAAGCTGAAAGGGCCAGAGCGAACCAATCTTGTTATGGGTTCAAGTGCAGGATGATTCTCAATGTATCTGGGAGAAACAAGTAGTATTGATCTGTTCTGTGGGAATGTTAAACTTGCATTGAACAGAAAAATCTCATTAAAGCACCCCAAGATGCCGCTGCTGTTGGGATTTTTATAAACATTTTCTTTACAGCAGCTTTCTTTACACTAAATGGCCTCAAGTATAGAAGAATCAATGCAACTAGCTAGAGGCTTACTTTGGGTAAATAAAAGTAAATGTAATACAGCAAATAAAAATCTATTTGCCCTGTAGTCTATGGTAGATAAGCATGGCAGAATCTTAAATTTATTCTGAAATGTTGAAAACCTACAGTGCTTTGGCTGATTCTTTCTCCCTGTGCTGGAGAGCTGGAGCTTGTTCACCATGTGGCAAATAATCTTGCCAATCAAAGATGTTTCTGTCTCTTGTTGGTGTTTTGTTGCGGTTTGCTTTTCTGGTTTTGATTGATTATTTTATTTTAATGTGGGTCAGGTGCTTTCTTTTCTGTTACATTTTCTCTCCCTTGTCAGGCTGAGGTGGGGCAGTGATAGGGTGGCTTTTGAGAGCACCTGGCACCCTCCCAGGGTCAGCCCACCACCACCTGCAAGTGGGAAAAACAGAATGTAACCTTGAAGATGTGAGGTAGAACACATCAACAAATTTTGAACAGACCAGTACAAGAGCTAGTACAACCCTATTAGGATGATTTGGTTGTTTCATTTTGATGAACTTTGCCCTCTTCCCTGCCTGCATCTCAGTAGGGGGTTACTGCTTATTTTCCTTTGCTAGCTGTGCGTGTGGCCTTGAATGTGAATGAAAAGAATGGGAACACTCACTACAAAACGTGTCTAAATATATATATAATTTTAAAGGGCTAAAACCCCTCTTTAAAAAAATAAATGTGCTGAGAGCTATACACAAGCAGCAGTTCTTTTGATGCAGAGTTCTGTATACGGCTGTTAACAGCACCATATATTTGTAGAGGAAAACTGCTCTTCTTCTTCATGAGACAAAAGAAATATTGAAAACACCGAACTGAATGTGCTGTGTTTTTCAGGAAAAGTGTGTTGACATTGCCATGGTCTGCTCTGGTGAAAGTGTGACCTTGGTTTGGGGATATTTGGAGCTATTTATGCTAGACACAAAGTGCCTTTTGAGAGGGTGGATAGCAGTTGTCTTTTGTCTAAAGGAAGCACACCCAGCTTGAGTTATAGAGCAAACGGCTAGCTTTGTTTATGATAATGCCCAGATTTGTGCCTGAAGACTCTAGAACACGAAAATATTTAGCTTCATTTCACAGTGTAGTTTATTGATATTTAGATACACGTTTAAGTACTGCTGAATCAGGACCTCAGTTATTTTTCAGGCTTTTAAGTGTTGGGGTTTTTAATGTGGGGTGTTTTTTTTGAGAAGGTTTCAGAAATGTATTCTCTATTTTAAAAGACAGTAATAGGTCATACCATGACAAAACTGGATTTCAGGTCTGTCTGGTTTTGAGATGCTTTCAGTCATTCCAGTGTTTCCCTGCATGGGGCCGGAATGCCGCAGTACAGATGTTTGCCCAATCTGTTGCTTGAGTCTGTATTTAGATACTACCTTCCAGGATACAGTCGCCTATTCCGAATTCCTCTACCAAACATCTGACCTTACGTTTGTCTGTATCACAGGATCACTAAGGTTGGAAGAGACCTCAAAGATCATCGAGTCCAACCCATCACCACAGACCCCATGACTAGACCATGGCACCAAGTGCCACGTCCAATCCCCTCTTGAACATCTCCAGGGACGGTGACTCCACCACCTCTCTGGGCAGCCCATTCCAATGGCAAATGACTCTCAGTGAAGAACTTTCTCCTCACTTCAAGCCTAAACTTCCCCTGGTGCAGCTTGAGACTGTGTCCCCTTGTTCTGGTGCTGGTTGCTACAGAGAAGAGGCCAACCCCTTCCTGGCTACAGTCACCCTTCAGGTAGTTGTAGAGAGCAATGAGGTTGCCCCTGAGCCTCCTCTTCTCCAGGCTAAACAACCCCAGCTCCCTCAGCCTCTCCTCATAGGGCTTATGCTCAAGGCCTCTCACCAGCCTTGTTGCCCTTCTCTGGACACGTTCAAGTGTCTCGATGTCCTTAAACTGAGGGGCCCAGAACTGGACACTGAATACCTTTAACTTGCCAGCTAAGCTAGTTTGTTCTTAAGGCTACCCTACCCATCTCAATATTCAGTTATACTCTAATTTCTCAGTCACCCACACATTTTATCAGCAGAAACTTTCCTATTTATTTCCATCTCATTGTTTTTTGTAGCTGCATTTGTTTTTTCTTTTTTCCCTTCTTTTTTTTTTTTTTTTTTTTACTAGCAAACTGATCTGGAGACAATGTTGCTTATAACATTTGCAGATTATGTGTCTTGGAGGCATAATAACTAGCATTGAAAATGGAGGAACTGTGCAGATCATTCTAGCTAGATCTGGGGTTCATATTGAGGAAAAAGCTTATCTTCTGACTGTGGTAATTACTCACTCTGTGAACTCTGCTCTCAGTGCTATCAGGAAGGGATGAAACCCCCAGTTGCATGTAAGAGAAATTGTTTAATTTATCTCTGAGCACACACCCCTTGTAGTCTCCTGCTATAGTCCAGTAAAATCACAGCATATGAATCAAAGGACATACCTTGAATATTTACCAAAGGTTATCTGCATCTCAGAGATATCAGATGTGTACTTTCTCATCTTAGAGGGTCATGGGCTTGATAGTTGCTTGTCCTGGGGTTTGCCTTGCAAGTGGAATGAGTTTCTTCAAATAAGGAGAGGACCAAAAGATTCTGAAAACATTAACTGCTTCAATGCCTTAAGGATGTAAAGAATGTGCCCAATAGCATTTTCCCCACTGTGACCCCTTAGTATCACTGGATTTTCTCAATCTCTTCTGAAACATTTCTTCCCTAATAAAATGCCTCTGCACACAAGGGATTGCTCTGCAAAGGCGTGTGCTACAGGCACTGAGATATAGAATAATGGTTTTATTCTTCATCCTATTCTGAAAGGAAGCAGAAGAAAATGTTTTGGTGGTTTGTGGTTTTTTGTTGTTTGGTTGTGGTGTTTTTTTTTCTTGTAAGACTAATTCTTTGTGAGTCAGTGGTTCACATCTTGAAGGTTTTTTCCCTCCTTTCTTTTTTTAATTCTAGGAAAAATTCCCGTAATTGCAAAGTCCTTAGCGGCTGCAACCAATACATCACTTCAGTAGGCAACACTCAGATTTATTAGGAATTCTGGACCATAATTAAAGTCAGTAGAGACCTCTAATAAGTGCAAGACGTCTATTGTCTGTCTCGTTTCAAGATGGCATGTTTTAAAAACTGAGCTGTGAGCAGCTGTCTGAGTGGCTGAGCCTCCAGGCAGAGGTATACAATTGCAAGAAATGATTTACAGATCTGCAAAATACTTGTGCACAGCCAAGTGCCAATTATCAAGATGGTTCATGTTAGTGTTAAATCTGCTAGTATTTTGACATGTTTCTACAGATAATTTGTGTGAAGAGTGGATAAACATACTAAGTCTGTTACTTCATTGCACTTTGAAGCTTGTCTGTATCCATTCATTTAAAAGATTGCCCTTTCTCTGCATTTTATGTCTGCTTGTATCTATCTGTAAATGTTAATTAGCTTTCTAGTTTGTGGATTTTAGAAACTTGATTTTAAATCTGGAGCTGGTTTTTAGATGTTAAAAATCCTCTAGCCTTTTATTTTATATAGATGAGAGAATGGGATAAGGCTTTTTATATAGTATGTTTGTTTTTTTTCTTCTTTCTCTGCTAGAACTGTATCTGTTTAGAGGGACATAATAGGAAGCTTTCTGGAGTGGCTTGGAAGGTAGACAGTAGGTGAGTAGATCAAGGAGACAATAATAAAATATACAGTGCAAAAACTGCTCACAAACTAAAAATTCTTTACTGTTCTGAGACTTCAACTTCATGTCACCCCGTCTGATGGCTTTAATTTCAAAATACTGGAGAATGTTTTACATTATATCATGTATCCAAAGAGAAGCAGAAATACCTTTCAAAAGGCCAAGTTACCTTGCTGTGACTAGATGCAATGAATTAATTTCCAATCCTGAGTTTGTAAAGAGAACCGATATCAAATAACCATCTTTTAACTATGGCTACTCTGTGGCTGTGCAAAACTTGTTGGACAATTAACAATGAATTCACATAATGACTTTTCTGTTCCTTTTCTCAAAAAGCCTTTCCTTTACTGTGCATGTCACTAGTGACTTCACAGCTTTTCTGGTGTTGTTGCCATATGTCTAGTAGCAAAATCTCTAGTAGAGAAGATTATTATATTTGAAGGAAAAATTGCTGCTCAGCCCAATAACTTTAGTTCACACTTTGTGGACTGATATATGTTACAGTGGCAAAAATATTACCATGTCACTGTACACTTTGTTTGGAGGCTTTGCATCTTTACAACTTGTATTTTAAAATTCCCCATTGTTATGCTTTAGCACAATGCCCCTACTGTTTCTTTCCTATTCAGGGAAGTCCCTTCATTCAGATCTGAGATCTTCCATCCATCTCTTCTTTTCTCTTTTAGCAAGATTTCCCAGTCTTCTCAATAAATACATATAGCTTTGAATTCTTTCTATCACACAACATAACACTGAGTCATGCAGATTGGATCATTTCAGATAGCACAATTATTTCTCATCCCGATTATTCCTCTTTGTCTGCATCTGAACTTGCAATATTGACAATTAGGAAAATCACAAGTCATTTCTGGTTGAAATCTGCTAGCCAAAATAAAAATGGAGAATCTTGTGGATCATCAAAATTGGGAGATGTTCAGATATACTTTCCAAATGCCTCACACTGGTAATGGATCTGGAAAGAATGTCCTACAAGGAGCAGCTGAGGGAGTTGGGGTTGTTTAGTCCAGAGAAGAGAAGGCTGAGGGAAAATCTTTTTGCTCTCCACAACTACCTGAAAAGTGGCTGTAGTGAGGCTGGTGCTGGTTCCTTTTTCCAGGTAACTAGCCAGTGGGATGAGAGAAAATGTGTTTAAGTTGTGCCAGGGGAGGTTGAGATTGGACCTTAAGAAAAATGTCTTTACTGAGCGAGTGCTGAGGTGTTGGAACAGGCTGCACATGGAGGTGGTGGATTTGCCATCCTTGGAAGTGTTATGGTTGGACTCAATCATCTTAAAGGTCTTTTCCAGCCTTAATGGTTCTGTGATATTTTGTAATATTTTTCCTTTAAGGTAAAAATCCCCAAACAGAGCAGGAAAAGAGCAAACTGACATTTTGTTTTAAAAGATTCTGTCACGTTAACATCTTGGAAAAGCAGCTCTGGGTCAGGGTCCCATTGCTCTTCTACTCTGCAAAGCAGGAAAGTAGAAATGTGTAGAAGAGGATTTCTTTGCAGGCTGGTCCTCTGAAAAAAGAATATATTAAGTAGGGTGAGTCTAAAAATGGCTCACCACTGTTGCCTTAAATGGCAGGGCTGTACCTCTATTTTCTGTCTTTCTGAACAGCCACTGAATTCCTTTCTTTTTAAAACCTGGTAGATACTGGAGTTGTCATGATGGAGAAACAAATCCTTGTAAGTGTCCCTCCTCAAGCTCACTAAACTTCCTTTGTAGTTAATGTGGCAGTTGCCAAAGCAGGCCATAGCTCTTTAACTGTCTGATAGGAACTAATGACATGGAGGGATATTGCGTGTCTGCTAGTGTCTTGACATAGAGCAAATTGGAGGGCAGATGGCAAAATTACAGGGTTAATCTGTGGTGCACATCTCCTGGCAATGTTGCGTGAGCCAGTAATTTAGGTTTCTGTTCTGTCTCTAGTAGTGGATGCTGAATTGCAGAAGATTACTTTTTGTTTCTTTCTGTCAGAACCCAGCCTGTTGTCATGAAGGGATCTGCAATTGCTTTCAGCTGTGCTAAGAAATTGAATCTTATATAGTTGAAAGGATTTTGTCTGTCTTCTGAAAGACAAATGTACTGACATGGCAGAACAGCTTCATCTGAGCATCTTGTTCATAAGATTAATGACAAAACCAAACCTGAGTCATATGACATGGGCAGAATTGATCTCTCATTCAGCAGAAAACAGTTGTATGAACACAAGATAAAGTATAGGGCATTGTTAGGCAGTTGTGTTGGTTGAAATACTTAATTTAGCGCTGTGGAAATCCTGAGCAGCCTCTGCCTTTCCCACTGTAAAGGTCTGTGGAAATTGTGGCTTGGCTGTGGCAAGCATTACTTACTGTACATTGTTTGTTAATAAGAAAATATTATTTAGATATCTATCTAGATTTGGTTGGATTTTAGACAAGTGAGTGATCTGGAAAGTGCTAGACAGTTATTTCTGTGCTGATTATCAAAGTTAATGGCAGAAGATACGGAATACACAGAAGTGACTGAAAGTGAGCTTAGGCATCACTAAGGAAATGAGAACTTTAATTCAAGTGTGGGAGACAAGTCAGAAATAGGAAGATTGACAGAAGGGTTAAGACTGAGTGAATAGGGCAAATGAAGAAAAAAAAAAAATCAGTAGGAGAGTGAGATTTGGGACATTTCTTGTTCTTCCTGACTCTGTGTGTGTGTGTGGTGTTGGTTTTTGGTTTGTTTATTTCGCTGGCTTACCTATTTTGTGTTTGGTTCCATATCAGAAATTCAAGCTGAGCTTTAACAGATATACACCAAAATAGTTGGTTCATAACCATACTAGCTGAAGCATATTATGTGATTATTGCTCTTTGTCATTCTCTGATTGAATGTAGATAGAAATCCTTCTGCAATTTTTCCACAGCTGATCCCAATTGTATAACTTTTTAGTTCAACTTGCATCTAGTTTTGTGTAATTATTTTATAGAACATGAAGGGAAATGCAGAATACAGAGTTTTGACTGGTTTGGGGTTTTTTTGGGGGCGGTGGGTTTTTTGGTTGGTGGTGTGGGTTTTATTTTATTAACTGCCTCTGGCTGCATCTAACTTTATTCAGATCTGGAAACTTAAAAGCTTATCTCTAATTTTACTGCATATTTCCCAACAGCAGAGAAGTGTATCAACACTGAACAAATTGTGGTGTTATAGTTAGCACTGGAGTGTACCAGTGTCTAAAAACTGATGTGGAAGAGCCACTTTAAAGGAGATTCCCCAATTAGTATTAGTCCTTAAAACTGAATGCTGTGAAATGAAACCAGATGATAAAGCAACAAGCGAGCAATCTACAGAACTGTGATGACACTTCCAGTTTTCAGCTTTTTGGAATGTGAACCAGCAGCCTGCAGGCAAACATTCTCTAGGTAGGGCTACCACCAATCACCTGGGCTAAGCAGGCTGCCAATATCCACTCAGCACAAATGTGTTTTTCAGGAGAAGGATCTATTGCTTTTTTCCTTATTCATGTAGCTCCCATTAATGTCAAAGGGAACTATGTGTTTGTGAAAAGAAAATGGATCCCCTGAGGGTGGCAAGTATTGTAAGGTAATGTTCTTCTGTTACATTTTATGCACTGCTTATTTTTATGAGTTGTTGTAATTGTTTAGTGTATGACTGCTTTAGGGCCTGCTGTCAGGTGTGGAATCGTTGCATAAAAAGGGTTCATGAATGAAATATTGAGAATGCAGAAAAGCATTCTCAGCCTTTTAATGTAAGCAAAGCAAATACCTAATATTCAGAATACAAACCCACATAAGGAGCTTCAAAACCCAAAGGCTGTCTGATAACTGTGAAAACACATGGTCCTAACTGACCAATTAGTGCCTACAGTTATTGACATTTCAGTAATTTATTAAGCTCTGTATCATTTCTGAAACAACTGGTCTGCTGGGAGGGGAGCTTACAAAAGGGAACATTGATTAAATACTATGAACCTGTGATGCTAGATTAGTGGTCATATTTCTAATGTGTAAATCAAGTATGTTTGCAATATAAATGACTTCTTTATTCTTGTTTTCGAGGAAACCTTTTGACATTAAATTGGAAGTGCTGATACCTGAGCTAACTGAGTTGTTCCAATTGTCTTTGTCTTGTCAGACAGTAAAAAATACATGTACCATGGCAATAATCCTATGATTAGTTTGGTGGGGTGTGGGGTTTTGTTGTTGTTGCTACCGAGCTGTAATAATTAGACCTTTTATTGGTACAAGCAATCTGTGTTGCTACTAATGGTTGGATTTCTTTGACACTGTTGGCTCAGTAGAGGCACTGTAAACAGTGAAGAGAGAGTTGTTCTGAATGTCAGTTAAGACAGACAGCTCCTAGCTTTTGTGGAAAAAAAGAGTCTTTCTATAATCACCCAAACTCCCCCCCCCCCCTTGTTATATCAAGTTCTTAATTTTAAGAATATTTATGTAGCTGGAAGGATATTTTAAACTGCATAGAGTTCAGGTCCCCTACTTCCTGCAACTTCAGTGCTTTACTACATTTCTGTTCACCACCAAGATGAAAATTTTTACCAGGACTGAAATTATCATCTGAGATTATGTTCCAAAAACTCTAACAGCTGTGGTTCTTTGCATAAGGATTTTATTAAGGTGAGGAAGAATAATGGCTTTATCTCCTGTGCTTATTTTTGACAGTGTTTTTCTTTGGTGCAAACCTTCTCATTTGGAATTCAGTCCACTCAAGTGAGTTGTTATACTGAATAAATAATGCATTAGCAGAAAAGCTGTAAATAATGAAACTATTTTTTTTTTTAAATACAAAATTTTCTAGCCAGTCCTTGGCCATGGGTGTTAACTAAGCATCATTATGTTTTACTTAGGCTCAAGCGAGTAATGATGAACCAAATCCGCAGACAAGTTCGGTCTGTGGATCAGATTTGTGGTTCATGATTGACTTGGATTATCACCAGAATATGGAGACAACCTGTTTATTACATCCTGACTTATAATACCCAGTTATTGACTCTTTGATGTGTAACCTGTGTTATAGTTCCAAATAAAACTCCACCCTCTGACTTATTCCTGAAACTGCTTTTTCAGTACTTTCTTCTACGTTAGGAAAGCACAAGCCGTACGGTTGATGCTCTGCATACTTCTGATACCATTGGCAGAAGTCAGTAGTGATGACTTCGTTACTGCTGGTTTTAATAACAAAATCAGTTCTTTTCCCCAGAAAATACAGTATTTCCCTTTGTCTTTCAAGTAGACCTTTGATACCCTGGGCAAGTCTGTGTATCTGACAAGACAACGCTGCAGGTGAGGGAATAAAATACTTGTTTCTAAGAGCAGTTTTCTATGCTGGACTTCATATTTTTGAGCTTCTTGCAAACAGCAGATATCTTTCTTTTCATTGCACAGCTGAAGACTAGAATCACATTAATCTACTTGTCCCTAATTTTCCACTACTAACATTCATTTTATCAGAAGTAATGTTTCTTATGTTCCCTTTCACACAAAACTGCTTTCCTATTTCTCCCTGGCAGTGGAGGAAATACTTGGATTGCAGGTGGTCTCGTGAATGATTTTCAAATCAGTTTATTACTTCAGTGACTCCTTGGGTTCTTCACAATGGTACTTTCCAATGTATAAATCAGAATACAATTCTGGAAAAAATCAAATTATGTTCAGACCCAGCTTTAAGAAATAGGAAAGTAAAAAGGGGTATGTGAGAGTAATTTTTTTCAGTAAAAATTTCAAAGAAGTTTCCAGCTTGAGAGAGGTGTATTCGAAGTGTTTTAAATGTATTGGCTTGGGGTATTTTTCATCTGAGCATTCAGTACTAAGGTATGCTAATTTCTTGTGTTGCCATAGATCTGGTCTTGAGTGCATAAGAATTGATCTTTTTAAATAGGACTAATTGCTGAATTAATGCAAACACTTGAGGCTTGGGTTTACTAGCACAGCTGTTACCTATAAGGGTGAAGGAGGGTCACTGTAAGGTGAAGTTGTTTTGGCAGGCTCAGGAAGGCATGTGACCTTGGAGCTCCAGGAGAAGTAGCATCTCCTTGAACGGTGAGCATGGGCTGTGGTGGTCTGGTGAAATCTGTGACAACCCTGGTCACACCACAGGGCACTTTGTCTTCTGGCACTTAGTCTGACTTTGTCATTTTTAAGTCCAACATTGCAAAGTTTTTGCCTGCCTCTTCCTCCTCACCACAGCATTTTGTTTATTTATTTTCTGTCAATTCTATGAGTATATGAGTTAGCTTGGTCCAAAGCAGTTCTGAAACTTTTACTCATAGTACTTGTTAAGGACTAAATTTCTGTGGTGTCAGGGTATACATTAACTTACTTTTTGGTACTTGTAGAAAAATGCATATTTACTTTTTCAGTGTGTTTGCTGGCACATCTTTCATATGTGTTTTGCTTACCAAAAACATCAAGACAGCATTCTAGCAGTGTGTTGGGAAACAAACTTGTGCACTGAAATACAAGAGGAATTTATTTATTTATTTTGTTTTTTAATGTTGTGGTTTAATCTTAGCTGTCAACTAAGCCCCACATGGTGAGATGAGGAAGAGAATTGGAAGATCCTGATTTCTCTCCTGAGCTGGCAGACTAAGAATTTCCAGTTATTTGTCAGCTCCAACTCCGTCAATTAGAGAAAGAAATATCTAAATAGTGTCTTTGAACTCTGTGTGTTTGTGTTAATGGTGTGTATAAAAGAACAATAGGTGTGATGGAACAGGGAATAATTTTAAGTCCAATTATAATATATGTAGTCAAGCAAATATATGCACAAACAGCCTGATTCTAACAGCCTGATTCTGACTACTGGAATTTGTTTTCAGGTTTTAAGTGATCTATGGACAGAGGCTGGTCTTAAAGAAGCTGAGCTTTTTAGTTCTGATTTAGTTCTCTTTACACAAAATCTACCACTTCATTCCCTTGGTGTTCTACTAAAGAAATCAGGTCATGTCCCACTTTGTATCTTTCCTTGTTTTATTAAACATGTCCCAGAGTGAGATGTATGGCATTTGGGGGTATTCTTGGTTTTGATTTTATCCGTCCCATGTGAAATACATGCTTCTCAACCACTTTTAAAACATGGAATTATATAATATGGTCCAGTATGTTTGCTTGTGACTTAAGTTTTCTGGTTTTGTAATTTTTTCTAAATTTAAAGGGAATAAGATGTAAGTCAGCAGAGTTGTAACAATGTAAAACCACTCATGGGTAAGGCAATCAAAACCTAATGTCTGTCTCAGTGTATTTATTCCTCCTTTCTGTGCTGTCAAGAGGTGAGGATGTCACTGATACAAATCAGTGTCTCTACAGGCCTAGAAAATTGAAAAACTAGAAGGCAAGATATCACTGGTTGCCAGCACCTGCAAGCCCTATTGTTTGTAAACTTGCTGTCCAACATTTTGAAACCTCGAGGAGCTGTATTTTTTTTTCTCCAAGACAACTTTAGGTAATGATATTTCAAATCAAACCTAGCTGTTGTAAAATCAAAACCTCTAGGTTATAAGTTGCATATACAATTCTTACATGCAAGCTTTTCACCAATCTTACTAATACTTCTCAACAGCAGTATTCAGGTGCCTCCCCCAACAAGTGTGTAGTACTTGAAATTCCAGGCTTGACTTTAAAAAAACAACAATTATTTCAGTCTTCAAAGACTGGAGTAGGCCAAATGCTAAGGTTGCAGTTTGTTTCTGTTGCCTGCTTGCCCAGACCTGACTGAAATGACAAGGCTGGCAGAAAACTGTCCAGTGAGAAAATTGTTTAATGAATCAAATTGGCTTGGCAAACAGGATTGATTCCAAAGTGAGTGTGGTGTGGCTGTCTTGAACAACATCACCCCTCCTACAGAACAGCTATAGCTGAGTCTCAGGAAGTCTGCTTTAAGCTTCATTGTGCCAGTTGAGAATATTGGTTTGCTTGCATACTGTTGTACACTCACTCTCTTTGTCCTGAGTCTCAACTTTGATTAGCAGCTTAAACTTTGAAATTATCTACTGAAAAGCCACAAACTTCAGCTTCTTTGGGACAAGGGGAATGGAGTCCTAAAGCTGTCTGGTTCACCCCAAGATAATGTTTTATCTAGTATTATGTACACAAAATGTAGTGGTCTTGAATTTTTGCCAGTGAGAATTTAATAGAGACTTTTAGATTGTACAGATTAGTGTAATAATGAAGCTAGAACTTGATTACAATTTCAAAAAAGGAGATACTTCAGAGCATTTCAGATCATGCAATGGAATATAGTGAAGACTGAACTATATCTGTCAAGTAATCAAATAATCTGTGGTAGTGCATATTGGACTTTCTCTACCTCCATTTCCTCACTTTCTACTATAGTTTTGATTTCTCTCTGAGTCTAACCATCATTAGTGCCAATTAAAACCTTGTAATGGTGGGTTTATGTAAATTAAGTTGTCATTTTGTGTTGTGAATTGGACTTGCAGCATATGTCACTCTCTTGCCCCTTTTGAAGGAAGGCATGTAAAATGGATGATAGATTCTGGTTTAAGGATTATGGGTTTTAAGGACCCCTTGGATGTACCTTTTTTTCCTATACCACATCATTCACAGAATCCTGTGGAAGCAGGTTATTATTAGTCCAAAGAGTCACCTCATGTGAACTATGTGACTTCAAAGTGAGGTTAAATCTTGGGCCTTTTTTTAGCTTAGATGTTTGTGTATTGATTCCATGGCTACCTAAATGCAATTTCAATATTGCACAATGTGTTGAAACTTACTTTTGTAACTAGAAAATAGTATTTCTCTGAATCACTGGAATTGTTAGTATGGCTGCAAGTGGATTTCTCTTTTCGGTAGGATCTCTGTATAGGAGAAAAATGTCATTGTTTTTAGGCTGTATTTAAAATGCACCTAAAGAAATTGGAGGGAGGAGCTCTTCTGAAGGAATGTTCTAATGGTTTATGAAAATACTTTCTCCTACTTAAAAGCTACAGTATAGTTAAAATCACTCAACCAGGTGGCCCATTTGCACGTGCCCACTGAAGTCCCCACAAATGTAGAACAGTATAGAATAGAATTAACCATGTTGGAAAAGACCTTTGAGATCGAGTCCAACCTATCATCCAACACTATCTAATCAACTAAACCATGGCACCAAACACCCCATCCAGTCTCTTCCCAAACACCTCCAGTGATGGTGACTCCACCACCTCCCTGGGCAGCCCATTCCAATGGCCAATCACTCTTCTATAAAGAACTTCTTCATAGAAATATGCAGCAAAGGAAAGGTAAATACTGTTCCATGCTTTAAACTGAACTTTACCTAAGACAGTGATACCTCTTCTGGTTTGGGAAGTCTGTAAAATCCAGATTACTATTATGTGAGCTAGACTAACTTGACAAGGTGATGATCTCTCATTATCACTGTGGATCTGAATACATTTATTGTCATTTATACAGAAAATTTGTCTTTAAAACAGGCAGGAACATACTAAGATTGTGGAGAATGTGGCTTTCTGAAACACTTCAAAGACCTGTCATTGTGTATTTCATTGCTAAAAGTGGTGTACGTACCTGGATCAACTGTTGGGTCATGTCAGAAAAGTACAATTTAGGTTGTCCATTCTTGACAATGTCACTTTAACAATAACCTGGGCTTTCTTTTTCTGAGACACATTTGAAAATAGAAACTCTGTGGAAATTGCAGCTGTTTTTTTCACCAGTCTGAGGCACAGCCTTTGCTGGCTGCTATCATTGATTTATGTGAACTGAGAAAAGGAAAATGAAACAAACTTTCAGACATGATTTCTGTTATGGGTGGAAGTGGAACTAGAATTATTTCTTTAGAACTCTTTTGGTGTTGGTGTTTGAGAGCTAGCTGCACTGAACAATCCAGTTGAGATATCACACGTGCATTTAGCAGGACCTGTTTTGTTGTCCCTAATGTTCATGTCTCTGGGGAATTAATCTGATCCTGAGCGTAGACAAATTCAACAGCTTCTGCACATATGCATAAGCACATATGCAAAAGCAATCTTTCATTTGTTGCTAGACTGCTTTGATTGTTTAAGGACATTATCTCTGTGAATTTCTACCTCCCCAGATATTTTTCCTAAAGCTCTGAAATACATTATCCTGTTTGTAAGCTGTGTCATAAATTGTGCCCTTATTATTTCCGTCTCGAGTTTTATTGGGCTTGTAACACAATGATAGCAGGTAATTTCTCACCATTTCTCTAACAGGTCCTAAGATAGCAAACAGGTGGTGCATTTATTATTAAGATATCTCCCTGAATGTATGGTATTAAGCAAACACTTATTCTGAATTAAAAGGATGCCAGATAGTCCAGTGTAATCTGTTACAAAGACTTTTTTGTTCCTAGACTGATGCAGGGAGGGGAGTGGGGGGAAGAGGGGATGGAGCATGAGAATCCCCAACACTTAAGTAAATGGTGCTTCAGGGGTGGTCCTTTGAGTGGCACTTTCCTGAGTGACAGATGCTCGGCTTTCTCCAGGATTTAATGGAATTTAGGTAACCAAATTCATTACTGTACTTTCCTGTTCTATTATGTGCCATATCAAAAAATCTTTCATAGCCCAGCCCTTTTTGGCTACCTTGTTGGCTGGGTCCCTCCCTAATGGGAGGCTAAGAAAGTACCTTTTGAAAATCCAGAGGTAGAATCACTCTCAAAACCCCTGTTTCTGGTAAAATGTTTCTAATGCTCTAGTTCACAGGTGTCTATCATCATTCTTTAAAGCTATTAGGAGTTGGCTTTCAATGGCTCTGTTGGTGTGTTCATTAATTTTAAGTAAGCTCTTTGAAATGCCATGCTTTCTAAATTGAATTTGTACTTGCACCAGTCTTCTACAAATTATTTACATTGCTTTTTAAGTGGCTGTGATCTGGATTCATTAAACAAACTCTTTCTGTGTCTAAAAAGCCCCAGACATTTGGGGTATTAGGTTTTTGTAGGAACGAGTCTCTGCCACTGAAATGCATATCGTAATCTTACAGATACATAATCAATAAAATGGGAATTTTGATCTCCGTCCCAAATTTCCCAGCTTTTCAGCATTATTCATTCAGTCGTTAGCCGTGCTTATGTGCTTATGTGCTTATGTGATCTCCAGCTAATCTACAGCTAATTTTTTGGTGTAATTGTTTGTGGTATAACTCGGCCACAAAAATAGCTTTGGTAGTTTCAAACAGACAACTTTTTATCCTCTTTGTAAGAATGAGGGAACACAGTAAGCTTCCACTAAACAAGCTTTTTTTCTTTTATGATGCTAGTATTTCATCGTGGTCAGTAAAACTTATCCTGCATTTCTGCCTGGTTATTGAATTGTTTTACTACCAGTGAGCCATAGTATTGGACACCTGACTTGGTGCTGCTCAGAAAAGGAGATAAATTTCCTGCATTGCTATCTTACTCGACTTTTCCCCCTTATGTTTTATGATCTCTGTTACAGAGCTAGGGGGAGTAGCATTTTTATATGGCCTGAAAAAGATGAGTCAGCTAGAAAGGGTCTTATACTCTGAAAAGAAGCTACATGATGTCTTTTTAAAGCTGTGGGATAGATACATTGGGCGTAAATGTTTCATTGAGGAATTTGCTCAGTGTTATGTACTGCTTTGTGCTCCTGCAGTAATGTCTTAAAGCAGAAAGTCTGCTAATGAATTCTAGTAGGAGCATAGAGGTGATGTTTCTGACAGGATACTTTGCTTCTTTCAGACCTCATTATTTCAAAGCATAGATGTTTAGAGTAGGTTGCTGATGTTTCTCAGAACATCTGGCTTCTAATAAAAGCAGGATCCTTAATGTTCTTTTTCTGCTTTTAAGTGCCAGCACCAGAATGGGAGGACATGGTCTTGGGCTGTGCCGGGGGAAGTTTAGGCTCAAGGTCAGGAGAAAGTTCTTCACGGAGAGAGTTGCTGGCCATTGGAATGTGCTGCCCAGGGAGGTGGTGGAGACACCATCCGTGGAGGTGTTCAAGAGGGATTGGACGTGGCGCTCAGAGCCATGGTTTAGCAGTCATGTGGTCTTGGGTGACAGGTTGGACTTGATGATCTTTGATGTCTTTTCCAACCTTGTTGATTCTATGATTCTGTTCTATGAGGAGAGACTGAGGGAGCTGCGGTTGCTTAGCCTGGAGAGGAGGACACTCAGGGGTGACCTTACTGCTCTATACAGCTACCTTAAGGGAGGTTGTAGACAGGCAGAGATTGGTCACTTCTTCCAGGCAACCAGCACCAGAACAAGAGTCCACAGTCTCAGGCTGCACCAGGGGAGGTTTAAGCTGGAGGTTAGGAGGAAGCTCTACACAGAGAGAGTGATTGTCCATTGGAATGGGATGCCTGAGGAGGTAGTAGTCACCATCACTGGAGGTGTTCAGGAGGAGACTTGATAGGGTGCTTGGTTTATTCTAACTTTCTCTGGGTTGTTGGTCAAGGCACTGAACTCCAAGGTTACCCCAAGCAATGCAGTAAGCCTGCACAAAACATGGTAATTATAACTACTGAAACTTCTAGCACCATTTAGAAGATTACACAGAATTTAATTATTCCTAGGCATGTACATGAGCAAAACAATGACCTCCTTTGACCACATCTTGATCTTAGCTAGGTTGACTTAGCCTAACCAGCTCAGGGCAGTGCTATAGCACAGAACAGCTTTAGTACGAGCTCCTGGTAGAGGCTGACTCTGACCATCTGCTCCTGCTCTCAAGCCTGTACTCTTGGCTTGTGCTTTTGTTGCCAAGACTAGCACAGTAGTGGAGCATCCTGTGGAGGGTTTCATTGCCCATGAAATGAGGACAATATACGAACAGAAAGAATTTGCACGATGTTGTAATGCTAACTTCAATGCTCTCATCACAGGACAGCTATTTATGAAATCTTATCTTTCCTGAATCAGGCTAGGTCTCTTTTCATTGGATACACCACACCCAGTGCTCTTTCCATGTATCTGTGTCCCTGTCCTGCTTGCTTTGAGCCTTTTCAGCTTACTAGGGAACTCCTTAAAATTGTAGTAGACAGAGGTTAAGCACTAATCAGAATGGTCTTTCTGGTATTGCCTTTCCCTCCTTTGCGAAGTCTTTATATTTTCAGGTTTATACATAATTATGTGCAGTGTAATATGGTTGGATGGAGCGTATACCCTTTCGCGGCAGCAGGCTGTGTCTATAAACCAAGTGATACACTATAATGTCCATTCTACCTGGGTTGGCATCAGCCAGTCTTTGTTCCACAACCGAGTCATAAAGTGCCATGTCAGACATGAGCAGAGCAGACTATGAGAGCAGTATAACTTGTGGGAGGTGGGTGCAGGTAGTTGTGAAAAATTCCAGTGTTTTTCTTGAATGCAGACATGAAATAAAATTTATGAGGTATGGTTTTCTGCATTCTATGTACTATCTTCAACCTGCTGAGAGAGGGAGGGGTAGGATAATTATTTCAGAGTGCAATTTCCTTCCTAAATGAATTCAAATATGGTTCCTGCTTGGAAGGCAGATCATGGCAGAACATTTTCTCATGTCATTTTCCATTTTCACAGAGGTATCTGAGCTTCACATATGACTATGCAGATATGCATCTGTTTGAGCCACTGGATTCTGAGCCCAGAATGATTAATCTAATAAGAGCAGTCATGTGGCCAAAGATCCTTCTCAGATCTGTGGTTGTACATTGAAGAGGAGTTACTTTGGGTGTCTGCTTTTTATTTCTCTGAAACAAAAGTACTTGGAGAAAAAGTAAACTTGTGTGTTCAGAAAACATGACGTAGTTGCAGTCTTTGATAGTCTCATAACTGGAAACTGAACTTCCATTTATTATCTATCCTTATACATTGTGGTTAAACTGGAAAAATAATTTCATGAGAAATTGTGTTTGAGAGTGATGTCAGTGTAATTTAAAGAAAATTGTATTGAGCTGTCAGAATCTTTTTGCCTAGAATTGATAAATAAATCATTATATTAGTAACCACCAGCACTCTGGCATCTAACTGTGGCACCTAAATTAGGAGCATTTGTTAAATCAGTAGAGAATGATAGGTGCTTTCAGAGGCTGTTCAGGTCTCTGGTAACAGAAACACACTATGCAGGTTCTCATCTGCAGAGGAGGATGAGATATTTGTCCTTAGGTGAGTGCAAATGGTCTGATTCTTCCTTACTCTTCCCCAGTGTTCGCCGCATTAGAGCGAAGTGTGGTATGCCTAATAGCTTCCACTGTGTTTAGAATATGTGGAAAGAAGCCCCAGACTAGCTTGAGATTATGAATTAAAAAGTCAGACTGTCAGTTTGATAGCATCTTTATTTGCAAGATCATAGAATAAGAATTTTTATTTTTTATATATGCACATTATTTAGACTTCTCTGGAAGCCTGGTAAATATTTTTATGACCTCCGAGTTTAATAGTCATAGTCAGCATGGATCCGATTACTGGCTTGTCAAGCCAAGGATGGTAGTCAGTTTATCTTGTCCTAGATGTCACATTGATGAATTATCTGCTTTATTCACTCTTACATCTAACTATAACTCATCTAATTTTTTTAAGCTTATTGTAAATGCACAGCCCATTGTTCATGTAAATCTCTTTGCTTTCTCATTTCTCTATCAATTCTGCATAGCAATTAAATAAGGAAGCTATGAAGAATTCAGGATGAGCAGAGTTAGACTATAAAATGTAGGTTTGAAGTGTATTTGGAATAAATGAAATCTTAACTATTATTTTGCTGTCAAATATGATAAAATTGTTGCTAGTAGTACAGGAGGCAATTTGTAGGATGTAAGTATTTCTGATCTGAAGTGAGAGAAGCACGTGATACATATTAGCACATGGCAGTAAGAGAGTTCATTCAAGTCAGCTCAATTGCTGATTCATGATGCTGAATTGTGGCTGCTAAAGTTAAATTATAACAGACCCTAGGGATTTATAGAATTGCCATAAAAATCCTCTGGAACTGAGCATTCCTGGTGATGCCAGGGTGTTTTGGCAGTTTGTTTTGTGGTGTTTGCTCTTTCCCCCAATGTTCCTGGGGAAATAAAGATTGAGAGTTCTGGAAGATTGGAATTATCCTGGTGTTTTGGAAGGGTAAGCAGTGTGATGTACCCGAATATTAGAATCAGACATATGACTGCGGAAATAATGAACTCTCTAATGTGGTCCTTGATGAATGCAGTTAAGAGGGATATGGATCTGAGACAATTAGTGTTATGTTTTGACAGAAAATAGTGTCTAACTTTAAAAGATGTTCTCACTCCATAAATATAGCAAGGGGGTGATGATGGCTAATTAACAGTTTATAATCTCTTGGTGAGAAATAGTCTAAATCCCTACAGGGAACTATTTGGTAGCAGCAATATTTCTTTATTTGATGTTGGTGTGAAAGCAATTGGAATCATCTTGGTTTGCATTCCCAATGTAAGTAGGAATCTGGAAAAGTGGTCAAGATTTGTAATAGAATCATTAAACAATCAAATATACACTTAGAAAGAGTCCTGCCTATCTATCTTAAGGGGCTGCTTTTGGGTTTATGTACTTTTATGTCATAAGTATGTTGGTCAGGCTTAAAATAAGGTTACCAATGTTGTTCTCTCTCCCTCTCCGGTATAATCAAACTTCAATTTGTTGCTCTTACTCTTTTATTAAAATGGCTTCCAGGAACAAAGCAGCAACCAAAAGCCATACTTATACTTCAAATAATGTCTACTTTTCTTCAGGAAAAGTGTAGAAATACTGGAAGAAATTTCAGCAATAGATAACCTTATCCATGTCATTCACCAAAACCAATAATGCATTCTCACAAATATTTTTCAGCTGTGATTGGCATTTATTTATTGCTTTATTAATTAAAAATAGAGCAGGCTAACAACAACAATAAAAATTCACTAAAATCAACCCTATCCATCCAAAAGAATGACTATATGATTTCTGTTCCAGAACTAAACTGATTAAAATAAAAGCTTCATTATAATGGTGTTTTGCTGATTGGAACCAATGGGTGGCGGTGTTCCTGGTTCAGATGTGAATACAGCCTATGGAATCTAATTGACTAAGTGGTTTAGGCATTGCCAGAGCTTAAGTGCCGTCTGTTGCCTAGTAGTTGCAAACTGTAGCACAATATATACCCTAAACAAGATAATGATGTAGGAGTTTTTGACTTCTTAACAGTGGTGAAGAATGTAACCATCTCAGTGAACGTCAGGCTGATGGTTTTAGGCTCAAATAATCCATGAAAATAGCATTTTATTGCTGTTTAAGGTTTACAATTGCTGTTTGACATTTAACTCGATTAAATGAATAATGGAAAAATGTATTTAAGCTAAAAAATTTTTTCCTATTTAACCTTGTGATAGCATATGTAATCCCTGTGATATCCATTCCACTCAAATATTTTTGTGATGAAGCATTCAATTTATTTGTAGTTAAACAAATATTCACAGTAGGGAATATCTTTCTATGAATTACTCTGCTAACAAATTCCAGTGCCGCAGTTAAATGCTCATAAATGGTCTGAAAATCTTGTTTATTCAAAGAAAAGGCACAAAGACTATGCTTTCTTGGTGTCTTCCTTAAGCTTTTTACCTCCTGAGGGCCATAAGCTGTGAACTGTCTCTTTGAATGTAAAGATGATTTATTCTCTAGAAGTTAAAATGTAAATTAAAGACAAAATTGCATTCTCAGTTATGGCAATAAATGAAATGCTGTAGTGAGCCATGACCAAAATCATGCATGGAAAAAGCTGCATCATAGAACACAGTAGTGACATCACCCATTTTTATCTTGGGGGAAGAGAATCTTTAATGCCCTTAAGAGATGGAGGGAAATATTTTCCTTGCAACTTGTTATTCGTTTAACTTCCTTATGAAAATCTAAACACATTTTTCAAGTGAATTGACCCAGAAGACTGCCAGGTAAGCATAAGAAAAAGTAGAACTAAGTCAATAATTTTCAGCAGGTCATTAGAAAATACAAGTCTTGCACTGAAGAATAGCAAAGGGTGGGTAAAATAATTCTTTTGGGGGGGACTAAGAATACGGCCGTTTAAATCAGCTTGAATGTGCAACAATTATGCAGATTCTGAAGCACCATTCTAAATGACTTCCCAGCTTGGTTTATGGCATAAAACTTGACAATTTAATCTCTATAATTTTCAAGCTGATCAATATGAATGTAGCAATCAGTCTTTTGCCTTTGTATTCCAAAGTCACTCCTAATCAAGTTCTCATTACAAAAAAAATAAAAGGGCAAAACTACCTGAAGATAAAAAATTAAAAAAAAAAGCAAAAAACCAAAAAACAAACTTTAACTCTAGTGCACTGATGTATAAGATGTTTATTCTGTTAAGGAATTAAATCTGTTTCTGCCAAATGATTCAATCAGCTAAGTGGATATTTTGTATTACCATGGAAATGAAATCGTAAAGTGCAATTGTCAGGTTTTACAAGTCTAATGCACAATATGATGGGCTATTGGGTGGGGTTTTTTGGTTCTTTTGTTTGTTTGCTTTAACTTGCATTCACTTTCTCATTTCTTCCTAATTAATTTCTTGATTAAAATATGAGTGATAATCTTGATTAGTGTGCATGGTGGTATGCTAATAAAGAGCAGAGTCATATAGGTGAAATATATACAACACAATACACCAGGTTGGAAGAGACCTTCAAGATCATCGTGTCCAACCCATCAACCAATCCAACCCACCTAAACAACTAAACCATGCAACCAAGCACCCCATCAAGTCTCCTTCTGAACACCTCCAATGAAGGTGCCTTGTTTGTTTTGTTTTTCCTTTTATTTTTCCCATTATTCTGCAGAAATCTGGGTCATTTGTGTCTGTTTATGACTAGGATTATAATTTTAGGGCTGTGAATATTTCATATTAAGGACAGAAATACCTACTAACAGTTTTCACAGTTGTAGTTACTTATAATAGAAAGAAAAATGGTTTGCATTTGAATATTATATCATCTCCCACATCCACAGTTCCTTGATTCCTCTACCTTTTGGCTTAGTAATTGCAATAAAATTTGAAGTGCAACTACTTGTCTTTAGGCAAAGAACATCTGCTGGGTAATTGTTGCTTTTCTAGACCAGGACATTAATTTATCACATCCAGGTTTCAGTGTTGGTAGTAATTATCTGCATTGAGATCTGTTTCTACAGTGAGGCAATTCCTATTTTTATTCCATTTCCACTGCTTTACACAAAGTAGTTGCTGTCGCTTCACTCTGGTCTCTCTAACCTGATATACCATCTTATAGCTTTTTATTTAGTGGTAGCAGTGGCTGGCTTCCAGATAAGATTCAGTTATGTTCTATATTTGGGACCAAATTCTATACTCTCCCCCACTTTCTGTCCTAAGATATGGTTCACAATCCCTTTCTTCTCTCATTTTATCACAAACAAAACCAGCTAACTGCAAGGTTAGGGGAAATAAGCTAAGTTCATTTTTCATGAAGTTGAGTATGGATTTGACAGTTAATTCTCCAACATCCTGGTTTTACCCTTCTTGGAGCTTGTATTCTAGACATTAGGAGCTGGTAAAGGAGAGGCTTCTAAGAATGTTGCTTTAGATCTGGGAGCAGAAAGGAAGGTAATCCTCCTGTCTAGTCCAATAGATGATCTCTCTCCTCAAGAAAGTCTGTATTCAGTGATGGTGTCTCTAGCTTTAAAGCTCTCACAGATTAAAATTTATAATGGCCTTTAAAAAGAAAAAAAAAATGAAAGAAGAAAAAGAAAGAAAGGAAGAAAAAAAAAAAAGACAAATAAAAATTACATAAGCTATTGTTTGCCATTCCTGTAATCAAAGAGAAAAATCTTCTTTCTCAAGTTGTCTCATTAGAAAAAAATATGAAATAAAACTTATCTTGGCATCAGGAAAGGGATAGCAATCCCAATTCTCCCAAGAAGCCATTCAGGGTACAGAGGAACTTTACATGATAATATTCTGCCCCCACCAGAACCAGTAAAGGTTTATACTTTTGCAATTACAATTCTTTCAAATGTCAGAAAAAAAAATATATTCAGGCTGTGGGGAATGAAATTCATTTCTCAGCTGTATAACATGATTTTTCTTGATGTAGAATTGGACTATACCCCACAGTCATGCAATTTACTCGTCATAGGCCTATGCTGCTTTCCTTATTTTTTTTTTTTTATTTCTTGAAATTGCTTTTACATTGTATGTTTTACAGGAGCTGTGTCATTCAGTGAGCCTTAGTTTTCAACATAGCACTTGAAAAATACAGAAACAAAACAAGAACAACAGGGAAAAACCACCAAAAACTTTAAAAAAAAAAAAAAAAAAAATAAAAAAAAAAAAAGAGAGCTGAAATCAAGTCAGTGCTAAGAAGCAGAGATGTGCTGGGCTAGGGGAGAATGAGAGATGAGTAATGAATTCTAGTGGGATGAAGTCATTGTCTACTTGTTGGCTAAACGACAGCCCACAAGCCAAGGAGAGTGTTTCCGTGTTCAGTTCTTACTGCGAATCAGAGTGATCTGTGGGTTTTGTGCAACTGCAATTTTCTTGCTAGCAGGTCGCTTTGCAAAAAGCTTAATTTAATAGTCAATGATATAATTAACTTGAGTTTTCTTTACTTTCAGACATCAATTTATGTAATAATTACATTAACAGGTCAACTTTTCACATCTGTCTTGCCTGAAATGCAAATACTCTGCCAATCTAGAGTTCTGTGGAAAGATCTGGATTAACTTCTGTCCACTTCTGGCTTTAAATTACTTTTAGCTTATAGGCAGGTTATGCAGATCACCCTCTTCTCAAGTGCAGTGTTTGAAACATAGGAATAAGGGTGCTAAGATCATTGGTATGCTGCATTGAGGAGAACTCTTTTCTGAGAAAAACTAGCTAGAGGATATAATAGCATTACTATGCAGTTACATACCTCTAAATAGGGACAGCCTTTTTTAGCTGATGCTGAAAGCATTTGGTGACTGGGCACTTACATGGCTTTTATTTAAACCCTTCTAAAGGTAGCCTTCTGTAGTCATGTTTTCTGATGCAAAGAACTGATAGTATGACCTTGAGGTTTATTAAGCTCTACATTATAGCATTGCTACTTAATTAGTTGATGATAACTTGATCCAGCTAGATAAATTGATTTGATCAATGCTGTATTCAATTAATTTTCATACTCAGCTAATTAGTATTGCTCCTAATATCTGTAATTCAAGATGTGGTTTTGTGTTATGGTATCTTAATTCATTTCTGTTTAAAATAAGAAGTCTAGATCTTTCCAGGCTCAAATGCATTTAGTATACTGAGTAATTACATTTAAACTAATTAATTGGTGCCACTGGGTATGTATATTTTACATGCAGTGTTTGTGTAATCTGTACACTGCTAGTACTTATAAACCAGGTTTATGTCAGCCTTGTGAGCCTGACAACACAGGTGTTGTGCATCAACTTTCTGTGATCTAGGGAGCTAACAGGTAATGGGATCAATGGAATGGGGAGAAAGGACCTTGTTGTCATTTGATTCTGTGATTAGACTGTTGCTCTCTAGCTTTCGGCTATTTGCTGGATCACAAAAAGTCCAGGAAAATGTTGTTCTCCTTTGTCATATCTCTGACTGCATTTAAGAGTGTCTGGTACTAATCACATTTTCCAAAACCCCAGTGAGGTGCTTTTGCTCTGGAGTCTCAAATTGGAGACAAAGTCCATTTAAGAATCCCAGTTCATTGTTCCTACTTACGTCCATAAAGACAGAAAATGTTGTGTGCCATTCAGTTAGAAATGGGTGGAGAAATCTAATTCCATTTCATAGAGAATTTCAGTGCATCAAAATCTGATTTCTTTCTGCTTTGGAATGAGAATTGAGCACTCTAAAATCATTTTGGCTTGGGATGGTGGTTTGACAAGCAGCAGGAGAAAAAGTGATGGAGCTCAGGCATCAGTGTCTTCAGGTTGGCATAGAGTTGGGACTAGAAAGTCTTTGGTCTGCATTAGAGCTCAGGAAATGAAGAGTTTTCAGATAAAAGGTTCTCCAAGCCCTGCGCTTCTCATCATATTGCTGATGGACTGCTGAAGAGCAAAGAGCCTAGACGACTCGGGCTTTGCACAAGCTGCTGAAGCTGTCTGCTGGGCAGGCAGACAAGCTGGCAGCAAACACAATGGATTTGGAACCCTTCCTGTTAGCCTGTTTTCACTGGAGCTCTGCCCTAGGTTTCCTCCAGATATATTAACATTTCACTAAGAAAGTTTATAGATTATTTTTTTTTATTTTCATTATAGGTATATTTAAAGGGCAAACCTAAGCTACAAGAGGTTTCTTTGGTGTGGTGTTTGGTTTAATGAGGGGTGTTAGCCTCTCAATAAAGCAGCCTTCTCTGCCAATACAGGCTTTTTTCAGATTTTTATTTATTTAATTTGATTACTACCAGACAATTACAAGAAGTGAGTGGGAGGAACTCCGAAGAAAGGAACGATTTGTACCATCTGTTGCAGAAAAGTAAGCTGAGGTAATACCATTAAGGAGAAAGTCAAATGGCTATGACTGAAGTGATGATCAGTGGCTGTTTTACATTCATGTTAACATAATTATCCTCCCCATACTAGTTCTGGAAGTAATAAATATTTTGTATAGTTAAACTCTCTCTTAGAGAGAGTGGATGACATGGTGGTTTAGCTCTGTGTGTACTACAACTTATGTGGAGAACTACAGTGGGCTATTTCAACTGCTTTTATTTATAGCATTGAAGGATCTCCAATTCCTGGTAATACCAATTGGTGTTGTGTTTGAACAATACTATTTTTATGCTGGTATGTTGTGATATACCAGCATATGTTTTGGGAGTGCCAGAATGCTCCAGAGTCTCAAAAAGCTCTAGTAATGGAGTTTTCTTTGGTTTGCAAGGTAAGGCTACAGTTGGTAATCCAATCAGTCTTTCTGATGCTATAGACTTCTGCACATTTTAAAGACTGTCTGGTTTATTATGGTTAAGGTAGAACTCACGTGGGTTTTGTTGGGTGTTATTTTCCAGTACATTTTCAATAACAGGAGATGTTGTTATAAATCATGCTTGAACTATAGAATAGAATTAACCATGTTGGAAGAGACGTTTGAGATCAAGTCCAACCTATCATCCAACACTATCTAATCAACTAAACCGTGGCATCAAGCACCCCATCAAGTCTCTTCTTAAACACCTCCAGTGATAGTGACTCCACCACCTCCCTGGGCTGTCCATTTCAATGGGCAATCACTCTTTCTGTGAAGAATTTCTTCCTAACATCCAGCCTAAACCTCCCCTGGTGCAGCTTGAGACTGTGTCCTCTTGTTCTGGTTGCCTGGGAGAAGAGACCATCCCCCACCTGGCTACACCATCCCTTCAGGTAGTTGTAGACAGCAGTAAGGTCTGCTCTGAGCCTTCTGCTCTCCAGGCTAAGCAGACTAAGCTCCCTCAGCTTCTTCTCATAGGGCTGTAGAATCAACTACATTGGAAAATATCTCAGTGATCAAGTCCAACCTATCACCTAATATCTAACACCTCATGACAACCAAACCATGGCTTCAATTGCCACATCCAATCCTTTTTTGAACACCTTCAGGGGTGGTGACTCCACCACCTCCCTGGGCAGCGCATTCCACTGGCCAGTTACTTTTTCTGTGAAGAACTTTCTCCTCACCTCAAGCCTAAAATTCCCCTGGCACAGAGGTCCCACCACGATGGGACCACCTTCCCAGTCTGTGATCTTTTTGGAACACTTTCATTATAACTGTGTAAAGTGTGTTAGTATCTTCTAAACTCTTCAATGTAGAGAGATTAAATTGCATATAAAAACATTTTTAAAAAATCAGTTATTAAGCTTTCATTGTGAAAATATGGTAGCTTTAGCTGTTTTGGCATCATATAGTATATTAAAATATACAAATAATCAAAATATAAAGCTGTATTTCAAGTTTAGAAGTCAGCTTGAGCCTCTGGTGTTTCAATAGAAGGTAATGTGAAATATTTGTGTGTTGCACCCCTTATTCCACCTCTCTTAGTATGAAAGGTTATGAAAATGGCAGAATTTATTATGGCAGAATTTATTTTAGCAGAGAAAGTATTAAATAAGACTTCCTAGATTCATATGCAAGGAATTAATTTCTACTTGTTGAACAGATGATAATGTAGTGATTACTGAAGTTGGTCTATTAGTTGTCCTTTTCCTCTGCAGGTTAAATACTAAATTTAATTACAGCTTTCATTCCAGAGGCAACTTTTCATTGTCACAAATCTAGATTTAATTTGAAACATTGCCTGGGCTAGAGACCAACTAAATATAGATATGATACACTGTATTTTAAGTGCCAATGGGTTGTTTTTTACCCCAATGAAAAGCAGCTTTCCCTGTTTTTACTTCTGCTAAGGACATAATTTGACTAAATGGTAATGTGCCTGAGTCTCCTTTACATCATATCAATGCAATTTTAATTTCAATAGCTCCTATGGAATATCCAGTGGAGCTGGATACCCCAGTGGTTCTGAGGTAATTTGACCTTTTCATCATAGAGTATTGGAACTTCATCATAGAGTATAGAGAGCCCCTTCCTTTCTTTCTCCCTCTAAATAAGTGCAACGGAACTGGGAACTAGATGAAAAATTGTGCCATTGCCCTACCATCTGAGCACAGCTGGAGAGTCTTGAGGAAAACAGGCACAATGTGAGTCAGATCTGTCTGACTCAGTGTTTTGGACATGAAGGTTAGGAGGTATAATGTTGTGCCAATGCAAAAGGTTGCTCATAAACATCTTGAACAGATGTTACCAAAGGGCTTATTACTATTCTACATGTGGCTCCGCTTAGGTAAGTCACGCCTCTCACTGCTGGTCTTTAGATATTTGCAAAGAATGTCAGAATGATGACAGAGTCTCTCACACAATTGACAGTCAGCATTTTTTCCTTTAAAGAAATGTGTGTTATGGCAAAACCTAAAGCAAAAAGTCACTGATGACAAGGACTTTTTATTTTAATAATAATGAAGGTCTGATGCAGCAACAAAGCATCTCTTTCAAAGTTTGATCTCATCAGCTTTAAGTGTTCAGTAGAAACTGTAATTTTTCTTCTAGGGGAAAACAAAAAAAAAAAATCTCAATGACCAATCATACAATACCCCAGATACTGGAGACATTGAAGGGTACTCAGCATGTGTTTTTTTGATGGCATATTTTGCAGCTCAGTTTGGTATGTGTTATATACAGGGAACTCTGGAAATGTGAATCAGCTGCTGAGTTCTGTGTGGTTTTGCAGGGTGATAGGTTCCATATGGCTCAAATAGTGTAAGTTCTTGAAAGTAAATAAGTCCACAGACTCATGCTCGTGTTACCTTTTTTCCTACTTCCCAAATATTTATTTGACTCCTTACACATTCTGTCTACTCTACAGTACCCAGGCATACCAACTGTAGTCTGTTTTTATTATAATGTATGATGTATTACTCTAAGATAAAACTTCACACTTTTTCCTTCCTACTTTGGCAAGACTTACTCTTCATGATTTCATTAAATAAGCAAAGTAGATCACTCAGCATATTTGTATCAAGCTAATACAGAAACTACACAGTCAACATATTTTAAAGCTCTGTAGCTCAACTATTTTTCCTACAAGGAATGGCCTTATATCAAACCTAACACTTCAAGGTTTTGACAAAATCTGACATATCGTAGATGTAACTTAAGCAAACAATGGGATGGGGTGAGGAGAATGAGTTGCTTCACAGGCCAGTAAGAAACAGAAATGTGAACTGAGGTGAAGATAAGTTTGTTAGTCATCAGGGTAGCTTTAAAAGAAATAATTTCCCTAACCTGTAGAAAAAATCAGCACCAAGTTCATGACCACCTGAGGAATCCAAACATGCATAAGTCTGTGAGACCTGCTGAGATTAATCCCATAGATCTCACGAAATTAGCTGATATAGTTGCCAAGCCACACTCTATGCTGTTTGAAAAGCCCTGGCAGGCAAGTGAAATCCTCAGTGACTGGCAGAAAGGAAACATTGCACTCATTTTTCAAAAGGGTACAGAGATGGGCCCTGGGAACTAGTGTCCTGTCAACCTCCCTTCTGTGCCTGGGAAGATCTTTAAACTAAAGGAGGAGAGATTGAGATTAGATATAAGGAAGAGATTTTTTACAATGAAAGTGGTGAAACATGGGAACACTCTGCCCAAAGTTGTGGTGGATGGCCCTATCCTTGGAAGCGTTCAAGGTCAGGATGGATAGGGCTTTGAACTTTTCACTGAATTAGTTAAAGATGTCCCTACCTACTGTGCAGGCAGTGTGGTGATGCTGGACTAGATGACCTTTAAAGGTCCCTTCCAACCCAAAACTTTATATGATTTTTGTGTGTGTTTCCTTTTTTATGAGCCATTATGATTACAGTGCTGCTTTGCACTGAGAGAAATCTGAAAAAAAAAACCCAAACCAACCAATGAAAAAACCCACAACAACAAAAAAGGAAACCCCACACATCTAGCAGTGCATTAATTATAGAAACAGTTATAAAGATTATCAGTCTGCTTCTCTGGAGGAATATTTGCATGTAGATGAGCCTTTCTGCCATGGACAAAAAAAGAATGCTTAGCAATTAAGCAAAAGCTAATGTTATGCATGTGGCAATTTTCTTTTAATTGCAAGAATTTCACCATGTAAAGCTGCTTTGTCTTTGATGTTGGAGATTTGCATTACAGTATCAATTTCTGAAAGATGTGAAGAGCAAAATATACCTAGAAATAAAAATCCCTAGTTAATTGCAAATTCTGTCAATTGATATGCAAAATCTGGAGAGAGTGGTAGGCCATAAACCAAAGACATTTTAAAATTCAGTCAATCTAATGCAAAACTAAACTGAGGCTTGTTAATGAACTGGATTCATGCTAGTCTGTGAGATGACGGGAGTTTTCTGCATCAAAAGTCTTCTATACAGAATTAGTTTCATTATCAGCTGATAGTTGTTGAGACTGCATTTATATCATGCTAATAGTCTCCCATTATTTTGCACAAAAATGGGAAGCCTTCCTGTGCTAAGAAGTGTACATCTACTTTGTAAAGGTCTTGCTGTTCAGCTAGGAGGTTTTTGTGTTACAGGTAGTGGTAATGTGAGGAAAGCGCATAGGAGGATGTGAAGTATTAATGGTGTGCATCAGCTCTCTATTCAGGTGGCCATTGTGTGGTGGCACTTTTGCTTAAGTGAACACCATCAGCACATTGATCATGTAATATAGCTTCCAGAGATGGATTGAGTTTTGAACTCATAAAAATGTATTGAATCTGGGAAATGTATTTCCCCACCCTCCTTCTGGGAAACTTTTAACATCTTAGATTTACTGATAGGCTTAGGCTCTGATATGAAGTTTGATGTTTTCCGTTCTTTTTGGACTGGAAGATGATGATAGTGGGCTTCCCTAGAGGTCATAGCTGTAGAACTGAGTGTGTCCTTTCATTCATTCCATTTTCCTACCACTTCACCCAACTAATCCTGTGGTGCCCTACCTGAAAATGGTATAACTCTAAGGCAAGATGTCCATGTGCCTGCATGTCAAGCTTGTGTCAGGATTTGGTACATTAGCTTAAGGCTTTCACTAAACTGGATCCTCTCAAATCAGAGAGACATAGCTTACAGGATTGTTGGTAGACTGGTGTTATGTTACCTTCATGCAGCAATACACTGTTTCAAGGAAAATGTTAAAATAATTGAAACTTCTTTATATATATGTTGCCTAAAGAAAAACTTTTTTGACTGTGTGTTTCTGTAAATTATGACCATATAATTACTTTTAACAATCTTATAGTGAGATTGGAGACAATTTCTCCTTACATACATTTGGTATGAGGTAAGTTGGCTAATGTAACTGTCATTATGGTGCATTATTCCTTGGATGGAAAGCTATGGGAGTGTCATGGTTTAAAGCAGGACAGATTACTCCTTTACCCCTTCCAAAGGGGCAAAAGAAGACTGCTTACATAAAGGATTAGGGAATTGGAAACTTTAAATGGAAAGGAAGTTTATATACTACAATGCTACAGTACAAAGCATATGAAATACACAAAAACCCATAGTCTGGGCTTAACAGAGAAGCTCATTAAGACAAAACTTCACACAAATCTCCCTCCATACCAGGCTAGCAAAACCCAGGCTTCCATGCCCCACTCCCTACCAAGCCTCTCTACCCTCCATACCACAAAGGTTTGTGATGTCGCACAAAGTTCAGCTTCGTAACTCCCATCCCCAATTAAGCTGCTGCTTAATTGGCAGTATTACCAAGGCCGACCGTGCCTCACTCACCCTTATTGGGAGGAGAAAGGAAGGGAAAGGGGAAGAAAATAGATTTTGCAGACAGTTTTATAGAGAGACAGCACTTAATGGGTATGAAATACAAAGATTACGCTTTCCAGTACACCACCTGGACCTCTCTAGATTCTGGAGGTATGTAACTGTGGTTTTCTTATAGGCAACTAGCCTCAAACTGCCACAGAGAATCATTTCCCACCACAGAAGTTTATTAGTAAATACTTTGATAATCCTTGTGTTACCTGTATTTTTGTTATAATTTGTCTATAGTATTCTTGTTAAAATTTGTCTGTAGCTCGATGAAGTTATAGCCACTTTATTTTCTCAGTTGTGTGGCATGTTTAGTATTTCAGCTTTAGAAAAATCTGTAAAATGGTGAATTAGTCATACAATAATACAATACAATACACCAGGTTGGAAGAGACCTTCAAGATCATCGCGTCCAACCCATCAAACAATCCAACCCACCCAACAACTAAACCATGCAGCCAAGCACCCCATCAAGTCTCCTCCTGAACACTTCCAATGAAGGTGACTCCACCACCTCCACGGGTAGCCAATTCCAATGGGCAACCACTCTCTCTGTATAGAACTTCTTCCTAACATCCAGCCTAATCCTGCCCTGGCGCAGCCTGAGACTGTGTCCTCTTGTTCTGGTACTGGCTGCCTGGGAGAAGAGGCCAACCTCTGCCTGGCTACAACCTCCCTTCAGGTAGTTGTAGAGAGCAATAAGGTCACCCCTGAGTCTCCTCTTCTCCAGGCTAAGCAACCCCAGCTCCCTCAGCCTTTCCTCATAGGGCTTGTGTGTGTGGCATACATACACCTGCAATGATCTTACCCAGAGAAGCAGCCTGCAGCATTGCAATATGACCTTTTTAGAGCACAACTACTGGTATGTTTTGCAGGAATAAATTTTTTTCCTTTCCAGAATTTGAATCCAGTTTCTAAGCAGGTAGATACAACCTAGACTTGGAATAGTTAAGTAGACATAAATAATGTCAGATTATTCAGTGGAGGTTTTGAGTGGAAAAAGGGAGGAGGAAAAGATGTGTACATACAAACTTTAAAGAAAAAAACAACTTTGTCAGAGAGCTATTATAGCATAACTAAAACCATCTACCTACAATTCTTCAGAGACTAGGGAAGATAAGATGTATAAATCTGTCATAGTCAAAGATAATGTAGGTATCCTTGTTTGCCTGTAATATTTATGGAGAGACTCTGAATCTAAATGACTTTGTTTAACCTTGAAAATAGTCAGATTTTCCTGTATGACTAAAGAAATACATAGAGAAGATACACCTAATTCAGAAAAAAACCCAAACCAATAAAAAAGAGAAAACAAGCCAAACAAAAACCCCAACAAAAACACACACACCAAACCCAACCAAACAAAATCAAAAGAAATCTCTCAAGTATGACAATGCTCTATTGTTTATGTGATGAAAAATTTGAAAGTAGTCCATCAAGGTAAGGATTACAAGCTATAAGCTTGCTTTTATTCCAGGGAGATGTGTCTATACTGGGTCATACACATATATCTTCAGGGAACAGACCTAAAATATTTCACAGAAGACTGGAGTGACTTTGCCTTCCTCCACTCCCCAGGCACCTCTCATGTTTACCATGACATACCAAAGATGGCTGAGAGTGGTCTGGCAATGACCTCTGTCTGTCCTAAAACCATTTCTGCATAAAAGAAGAACACTTACTCTAGGAGCTGACCATTTTCTTCAAAAAGAGTTTGGTTTTTTGGTGTCTGGTTGGTATTTTTTTTTAATTGTGCAATACAGTCAAGTGAGTTTGAACTACTTCCAAGCTTCACACATAACTAAATATTGGTTTTCCACTCTCCTATCTCAAAAAACAAATTGCTACAGAAGGACACATTTAACCAGGCAGTTATGAGAACAGGTTATGTTTGAGTCTGGTTTTCTGAATAGGAGTGCTTGAGATGCAGACTTTCCTCCCCACTCTCCCCCCATTCCCCAGTAATTCTACTTTGTGCATGACAATGTCTTGGGACTTAAAATGCCAAGGGTCCAAACTAAGGTCCTAAGAAAATAATGATACATGCAGAAACTGAAGTTCTGGTGCATGGAACAAAGAAGTTCATGGTGTTTAAGGTTCAATTACATAAATATTAAGAATTATTTTACTGTTTGGACTACTCATAAATTGTATAGTCAAAACACTTCCTTGATAATTAGAGTGAATTTTGGGCATAATGTGTTTGAAGGAGGATAGGGTGTTTATTGCTATAATCAGTCCAATATGCGAGCACATTCAGAACACTAAGACAGAACGCACCTTGAAACGCCACACAGCTTTCTTCTCCACAGACTGCTATAGCTTTTCTTATAATAGTGTTTAATAAAACCTGATTGCTATCTTATCTCTAAAAGTTTAGATAATTTGATGATGGAGCAGTTACTCTAATGAAAGCCATATAAAATAAAACTCAGGGCTACAGGCTTAAGCTGTATACAGAGTATCAAGGTCTCAGTTATTCTAAATCCAGTTTATGCTGGATAAAATGTTGGGAGGGATGCAAAGGTTTTTTTGCTCTCCCTATAAATGTTTGAAGTGGATCTCTCTTACAATAGTATTACAGCTTTTAAGGTAGTTGTAGTAATATTGTTCTGTGCTATGCGTTCAGCCCTGTTGAAGGATATGTTTATTGATTTAATTAAATAATGAAATATTGTGTGGTTAGTGTCAGAGTTTAATTCATTTCAAACACCTTCCTCAAAGAGTTTCAGCACTGTCCCCATGGATACAGCTGGGATATACAGGTCTGGTGAGGCAGGTAAGGATTTTGGCCATTGTGAAGAGGCTGATTCAAAGGATGTTATAGAAGTGCAAGAGTGTACATGTTGACGTTGCATGGAAAGGAAACTGGATGGTAATAAAACAAGCAGGGGTTTTATGGATGTAGACTTTAGCGATTAAAACAGTATACCGGGGAAAAGGTCAAGAAATGTGGTTCATAAGAAATGTAGTTCATATGCATCTGTTTCAAGAGTTGCAAAGGAGACTTCTGCAGAATTTCAAAATGCAATTTCTAAGTGGATCCTTTAGGGTCCCTTTCCAGCAGCCCTAATAAATATATTTATTGTTATTGTTTACCTCATTTAATAACCCTGAGTCACAGCTCTTATAATCTGAAATCTAATTTAAACTGTTCAGTCTCTTCTAGTGGAATTGTTGCACTGAGACGTCTCTAGAGAGATGTGTTTTCCACACATAGCATCTTAGGCCAAGATGGCTGTAATCAGACCTGTGTAAATAAAAGAGCACTTTTTCATGGACAAGTTTCCAAGCAGAAATTGTATTTTTAGATGCATCTATGTGAAAATTCTGTTATGTCCTAAGAATACATAGTTTTGTCTGCCTTGGTAAAGTGGCCTTCATCTCCTGCTGATTTGCTCAGCTTGTGTTGCTCATTATTTACAGGTTACAGCACAGAGCTAGTTTCCCAGTAAGACAGGCTAGATTTGTATCACAATAGTTTGCTTTGGAGATCTTCTGAGTGACAATAGGTATTTCTAACAGTAGTGTGCTGGTCCAGAGCATGCAGCCCAACAACCTGTGCTGAATTTCATCATGGTACACTAGAAGTTCAGATCTACCTCAAAATTTGTGCTCAGCATTCCTATGGCATGCATTGATTGCACTTAGACACAGTTGTTCTGAGATTTATTTTCTTAATATTTCTTGCTTGACTTTCTGTAAGGTATTTCAAGTGCTTTACAGTATTTTACTAGTGCCTGAGTTTGAATAGCACTGCTTATGCTAAGACAAAAGAGTTGTGTAAAGTTTTGGCAAAATGCTTGTGATTCTGAAGTTTAAAGTCTTGAATATCTGTATTTAAAAGTCTATAAAAAATAAAGAAGTTTGCGTTCTGAAATGAAATCTTACATAAAAAAAAATGTAATTTCTACGGTCTGTTGATCTAGGTAAATTATTAGTGGCCATGTGATCTTTCTTTTAGCCTTTCTTTCTCTGGGTGCTATTCTTCTGCAACCAGCAAGGCTTGATTTTCCTTGATCGTTAAGTACTTATGACAGTAATTATTAGGGGAACAATCTCTGACTTAACACTCAGCCTAATAAATGAACATTTCTCTGAGGTGTAACTTCCCCAAATTAGCTTAGATTTCTGGTGCAGCTAACTTGGTTATGATTAGGGTACTTCTCCGATGACATTTCAAGGAAAAGGAAGTAATGACATCCCACTGACAGCTGATTGTTCAAAGTTAAGCTGATATGTATTGGTGGCTAACTGTTTCAAGCTCGGCTGACCATGGGATAAGAGGCTAAGCTGAAACTGAGATAATTGGCTCTGGACCAACATTTTGAGGACATGTATTCTTGAAGATTAGTATTGTTTTTAAAAGCCAGCAAAGTCCCCCAAACTAATGCTTTCAGATTGAACTGCCTCATTATATTGCAAAAACCCATACCTGCTAGCTTGAGAAGCCCCTTACACAAAAGTCCCTTACCCTCTGGGCATGCCTAGGGAATTGAAAAGGAGCTGTATCTTTAACACTAAGCAGGAGAGAAACTAACCAATGCCTAATTAGTAGATGCTGCCATTAGGCATAGCTAATACATCTTACTGAATAAATATCTGCCATGAATTTCAACCAGGGTGCCAGCTTTGTGTCATTACCACCTAGCACCCTTTTCTGCCCAGAACTGGAATAAAACCGGTATCTTGGCTCTGTGTGCCAACTGGTCTTTGAGCACCAGCTCTTTTTATAGAAAAAACAGTTGGACCCATGCATTACAGCAAGTGAACAAAAAAGTCTGTTCTGCAAGAGATTTTCAAAAAGGAAGAGTAAAACTTCCTTGTGTAAAGAGATTTGACACAGGCCCACAGATGTCTGTGCATGTAACAGGTCTATTTGCTATATTTATTTCCTTTTCACAACCCTATTCTAGACAGAAAGCAGTATTCGTGTATCTTGATTGCCTAACTTTCTACCTATTTACAGATCATATTTTCAGCAAAATGAATTTGAATACCAAGTGGCAATGAGAAGCTGGGAAGGAAATCGCAGGGATATTTAAGGAGCATTAAGGAACAGTTAAGAGCCATTTGTGAATGCTCAGTGCTAATAGCCTTGTTTGATAGCAACCACTGCGAAACCCAGGGGGTCTTGATCCAGCTTGTTTGTCAATGTCAATCTTCCAAGTGAATATAGATTTAGCCTTTGATGATACAGAATTAATATCTTTCTGTGAGATGAGAAGCAATACCAGTGCAGGGAATACAATGGGAATGGTTAGGTTTTCTTTGTGATTATTTTGTTGGTTGGTTGGTTGAGTGCTTGGTTTTTTTGTTGTTGTTGTTTTGGTTCTTTTGTATTTTTGTTTATTTGGTTTTGTTTGTTTGGGATTTTCATTTGGGGTTTTTTGGGGGAGAAGGTTTGATTTGGAACTGCATTGCATGTGCAATTACAGAGAAGAACTGAAAGAAATTCTACTAAACGCAAAGTTATATCGATTAGGACCCATGAATTACTACAACAAAGTGCATGATGTCTCTCAGATGGACTATATTCAGACAATCTGACTAATTTTTTTCCCTATTATCTGACCTGCTTTATTTTTTCTATGTCATACTTATTAAATGCCAACTTGTGTTCAGCAAGTAGCTTGGCAAATGTCTTCTCTAAAAATCAATGTCTACCCTTTGAAATTTTGTTAGAAGGATAAATTATAAAGCTGTGTGTCCTGCCTGCATACCTCTAAGTGCATTTCTATTTTAGGACTTTTTTTTTTTGTCACTGTATTGAAGTATTTTGCTCATGCACCTTAGCAGGTGATGCTGGCTTCACGTTAGTAAGAACCTGAATCTCTGTAAAACAAGAAAATGCAGTGATTACGAGGAAACACATCTGGCATCAAACATTAGTGCGGTGAAAGCCATGCCTAAATGCTTATTGCATTCCTTAACAGGGAAATTATCTGTTTATTTCCGTAAACCCACATCACTCCATTAAAGCAAATTACAGTTAACTTCCCAACTATCAGGTGGAGATTCTGTCTAACAATGTATTAATTAAGCACTTTGGAGGCATTCAGTGGGAGAGCTGAACCGGGACATGGAAGAATAAATCAAAGTATAAAAAGGAGAATCCAGGTGTCCAGAACAGTGTGGAACCTTTGCATGAACAGTCACCAAATCAAAACTGACTATTTGTGATTAGCCAGTTCATAATTGTGGCTACTGTGGAAGGCAGGCAAAATAGATACTGTTTTGAAGTGAACAAAACCTCTTAACTGTGAAAGGCAAAACTAAAATAATAAAGTAGGGAAAATGTATCATCTCTTACCACAACAAGTTCTCATTTGGAAATAAATTGATATGGATGAGTGGAAACCATTTTTATAGATTTTTTTTTGTTTGTTCTTTAGTGGTTTCCTCAGTTCATCTAATTTTATCAGTCTGGATCCTGATGTGTACAGGGATTTGAGTAACTTCTGTGTCCCTGCTGATTTCCCCGTTCCATTTCCGGTTTGACAAACACTGTGGAGTTAAAGGAATGAGGAAAAAGATTGTTAAGTACCAAAAGCAAACACCTGAACCTCCTTTCGTATTTTCTTTTAACGTAAAAAAGAATGCTGCTTGCTGTATTTCCCCCAGACAAAGGCAATGATCCAGTGCAGCATGCTACTGTGATGCTGCTGAAAAGCAAAAATTAGCTGTCCCAGGGTAACCTAGCAGTTTCCTAGGATGAGCACCTCTGTGCTGTGCATCTTAAGTACTGGGTAGAGCAGAGAAGAAGGTAAACCACAACTGATACTTTTCTGCTCCTTTCACAGAGGCTGAAAACTCCTACAAAAGTTTTCACACATCGTTAACGTGTGAAATTGTAACCTTCTTAATTTTCTGCCTTCAAAGTGTAGAAGACACTAAAATAACAGCCTAAGGAGGTTTGGAAATTGGGACTTGGCATTTAAGGCTTAGTCAGCCTGCATTGCCTTGTGTAGTAATTGCTAGTTAATAGCAAAACCGTTACAGTGACAAAATCTTAGAGTGTATTTCTCTTTTGATGTGTAAATTAAGACTGTCAGAAAGCAGTACCAATATTAAATGGGCCTCCTGATTCATTTCAGTTTGAAAACACTTCGCTTAATCATTGGCAGCATATATATACTCTTTTGCTTGTGTGTGCCATATTCACTAGCATTATCTTTCATGCAGGCTAAAGGAGAAATATTTATGGGGCTGTGAAATGTTTGAGAGGTCTTCTGTCTTGAACAAGTTATCTTTGGGGAGAGAGAAGCAATGACTTTTAGAGCTAAATTCTGCTAATGTTTTTGTAGCCAAACACGCAAAATTCAAGCTTCTAAGGCCTGAGTATTTTGGTGCATTATTTCTTTTGGAGTAACAGTGCAAGATTAAAGAACTTTGGGGAAGATAATGCATTTGCAGGGAATCAAAGAGCATTTATAAGATAAACTGCTGGCCTATTTATGGAAATTACAGAAGCTTCCATATAACTCAAACAACCACCATCTGTTTCTTCCATTCTGTAAATCTTAATTGTTTCCATTATGGTATAGACATTAAAAAATTATCAAACTTATTTTTAGCTACCGCATAAAAATGGTGAAACGTACTTTCCCATGTTTCTTTCTCACTATAGCAGAACCCTTCATAGGTGTGATTCTTCTACCAAAGATCTCAAACAGTTTTGTGATATTTCTTCATGGAAAAGTGAAATATTAGTGACTTGAATGCTGTTCCCCCTTGATGAAAGGTTAAAGATTAAAACAAAAAGAAATATGTCACAAGATGAGGCTTTGAAAGGGAATGTGCAAAAGATAGCAAAGAGGTAAGGAATAAAAAGACTAAATGAAACTCCCTCGTCCATGCTATATTCAAAAGAAAAGTCTTAACTGTCACAAAAATTCAAGGTCTCACCTGGGGTGAGGATAGCAGATGCCTGGAGATGAATGTTACATTTCTGGTTTCATATATAAACCAGAGTGTGATAATAACTAACCAATGATTTAAATTTCTGCAGTTTCTTCTTTATTGCAATTTTGCATATAAGATCTAGCTTTTTTCTCAAGAGGTGTACCTAGCACCCTTTCATGTGCAGAAATGGAATACAAGCATCTCAGTGTGGTGCGTGGTTTGGCTTTTGCAAAGCTAGTAAAGAAGCCACATTTGGTACAACACCCTCATGTGCATGGCTGAACATCTGTATGCTCTTACCTCCTCCAGGTCCTCTTTTGTTCCTGCCAAACCCTTAGTGTAACAGTCATGACTCAGTAGCAGTGAATCTTCTGCTGGTGGTTTGAGTGTAAATTGTCTATCTTTAGTTACGGCGTGGTGAGGACCTCAGAATTTACCGATCTTACTGTCATCCATTTTGGTGTCATTCAGCCAGTCCTTTTCTGTCATATTTGGCATTTTTTCCTCTAGCCAAATAGAGATAGCAGACTAAATATTGAAAGGTTCCCACAGACATATTTCACAAAAACAGCTTAAGAAACTACATAGTTTGAGTTTCACATGCTCTGAAATAATTAATCACTTTTACGGAAGGGGTTGGAAGAACAGAAGTGGAACACCAAACCGAAACACTGTACTGTAGTACATTTACCAAAGTTAGTGACCCTGCAGGGTTAATAGTTTAATACCATAGAGGAAATAAACAATTAGGTAGCTAATCTGTGATGTTAATCAAACAAGTGACTTCATCTGAGATTAGCAAAAAACACAGGAATTGCTATTAATTCTCATTCACATTTCTACTTTGCCACTCTGCTGAAGGATGGATTAGATGAGACTCAAGATTTCTTCATTGACCCAGAGAGTCTTGTTCATAGTAGGGTGCATGTCTAGCCTGTGAGGTGCTAGCTAAAAGGTCTGCAGCTGTAGCAGCAGGACAACTAGAGCCACTATCTAAACATAGTAATTAAAGAACTTAGTAAGGATATGGGAGACTGTGTTTCAATGCCGTTTTCTGCTTTACTGGGTAAATTGAATCTCAGTTCAAGAGAATATATTCTGAAGGAAAAGTGCTTTATATTGTTTAAGATGCCTGTTACGTGGCTCAGTACTGCTGAATTGTTACAAATAATATGAAATATTCTAGAGCAAAAATCATTCTGTATAGCCTGATGAGCTGAGCAAAGCAAACCACTTATTTAATAATTTTGATTCCCTCCCACCCCCTTTCCTAAATGCTCAGAGCTTTTATTACTTACCATAAGAACTCAGTATGATAGGAGCCGATTGCAAAGAAACGTCTTGATTCTGCCAGAAGGGTGAATAAGAGCACTTGAAGTGATTACACTAACTTGCTTTCATTTCTTCTTCTGCTTTAATAGATGAATTTGAAAAGTTTTTTTGCTTTCTGTTTTCTTAGCAGCTTTGTCAACCAAGTGATGAAATCTGATACAGGGTATGAATACAGATGTAATTTGTTTTAAACTTTGAACTTTCTAAAATGACCTCCCAATAAATTACCACGATATAAAAGGATTTAGGAAATGTTCAGGAGGCTGTGCTACTGTTTAGTACAGCCTGTGCTAACATCACCTTAATTGTTTGAAATTGCTACCTTTCAATGACTGACCTCACTGACCTGTAATCAATCTACTGACTGTATCTTCTTTGTTCCTGTAGCTGTACTGTGTATTTCGGTGCCATGTTTAGGTCTCACTAATAATTATTTTCATCTCTTTGTTGTGAAGGACAAAGCAACAAGTCTTTATTCACTTCCAGGCACTGGGGGTGGTAACAGTATTCCTCTGACCGTGTGTGTGCCTGGCCACAAAAGCTCTGCTTGACCCCAATCATAAAGTGAAGTCTGCTAGTGGTTCTGTAAATAAGGAGGAAAGATAAAATTTTCTCTCTTTTTTTTTCCCCCCTTTCCTTTTTTTCCCTTTCATTTTTTTTTTTTTTGAGAAAAATAAAGAAAAATACAAAACCCTCCAAAGTCCTAGACCCTTCCAAATTAGTAGTCAAGTGTAAAGGAAGGGAGAAAACAGAAAAGATGGAAGACATTTGACTCTGTTAAAATATGCAAGGTGCACCTGCAGTTTCATACCCGGGCACCCAGAGTGCTATGAATAAGTTCTCTCGCTCCAAATATTTAAAACCATAACACTTACTTAGTTTCTAGATCCTACAGTATCCTGTTAGATGAGCCAATATTGATAGTCCTTTTTGCCAGAGTGCCTTACTGGAGTTTAATCTGTTTATGACCATATTCTCTAGGACAATCTGATGTGAACTGTAAAACTAATACACCATTGGAAAGAGGTGTCACTTTAATGATGTATTAATGCCACATGTCATGGAGGTGAAATGCAAGATAGAAAATGTGTTATGAAAAATATGGTGCCCTCTATGGAATAAAATTCCTAGAGGACAGTTACATAGTGATTTTAAAAAACCCAAGCCAAACTAAAACCAAATAAAACCAAACACCACCAAAGCGAGTCTGCTCTGGCAGGGGGTTTGGACTAGATGGTCTGCAGAGCTCCTTTCCAGCTCCTAACACCCTGTGATCCTGTGAAACAAAAATGCCAAAACCCACAAAACCCCCAAAATAACAACAAAGCCACCACCCCCTAACCCCAAACCCCTAAAAGCCCCCAGATCAAAACCATGAAACTTTAACTATTCCAAGTTGTTTTTTCAATGCCATGTAGGCTGATTTTACTTTACCAGTTGTATAGCACATATGGAATGCACCATTGCTGTAGTTTAAAGGAAAAGAGATTTCATTATAATAGGATTTTTTTTTTTTTTTAACTTCTTTTTTCCCCCTTTTGGATATAACTAGGTTTGCATGAATAAGTCTGCAGGGTACCACTGGACAGACAAGCAGCGTGGTATAACTCTGCCTACTAGTATTATTTTACTGTATGAGGGAGGCTTCTGCATATTTTTTTCCCCTTGCAGTCAACATCTTCCTTATCCCAAGCCAGGAGAAACAAAGTGTTTTTGAAGGATTTCCATCCCTATGAGTTTTCAGCCAGAGGCTTCTGCCATCCCTTTTCTTAATTGACTCATGCTAAAGCTCTTCTGCAAGATATGTGAGACAAGCCAGAGCCACTAGCAGTATCTTCCCAGAGGCCTGCAAAGATGATTTTGGGTATGGTGAATGAATGCTTCAGAAATGTGGTATCTCAGGCTTTTAGTTGTTCTTTAATGGGTCATGACCATGTTTTCTCCTTCCATTTCTCATAATGGAGACAAGAAAATTTTAGTACCAAATGAACTTGCAAGGGTATTTGCAATCAGTACAAAGGATTTTGTTCAATCCTGTGCTGTTGCAGGTTTTATTTCATGTCACTTAGAGGCATGACTGTAAGATTTGAATTCCTAGAATGTTACTAGGCTCTGTGGTTCAGGTGCTGCTTCTCTCACCTCTGTGACTTTGGCTGTTTTCTGAAGTGCAGGAAGCAATGATTGTTGGAAGGGTGTGTATGTGTGTACAATGGTTGTTGCTGATGAGCGTCAAATGAAGAATGCTGTTACTGAGATTTTGAAGATGTTTGGGAAACTTGGAGAATGGGGTTGGTTGTGTGGCAGGTTGTGGGTGTTTTATTGCTGTTTTGTTGTTGTTGTTGGGGGGGGGGTTGTGTGTATTTTTTGTCGGTTATTTTGAGAGCAGGCTTCTTTGTTGGATTTTTTTTTCTTAGTTGTTGGTTGGTTTGTTTTGTTGTTTGGCATTGGATTTTTTTGCTTTGTCTTTTTCCTGTATATTTATGTTTGTTTGTTTGTTTGTTTGTTTGTTTTTTAATAGAAGGCACTCTTTTAATGAATGAAACTCACCTGCTGGGAGGGCTATAATAAGACTCTTGGAAATTTCTTGCATATTCTGAAAAAATGTTAAGCAATTTTGGTTCCATATGGTCTCTAGAGAATTGTGTGTCTTGCTGTAGTGGTTTTTCTATCGATACTGTTCCAAGACTGGACTGTAGAGTATACTGATTTAACAGAATATTGAAGTTGGTCTGAAGTTTCCCTGTAGTTAATAGTTAGTACAATAAGCTCCGCTCATAATATTCCTAGTCCCTAGACCTATGTGTGTTTTTAAGCATTGTATTCAGAGATGTTTCTGGCATCTCTTCTTAAGCTTTTCATCTTGTTTATCCTTTGTACCGTAAAAGGATGAATGAGCTCCCCGTGACTGCTTGTAAATCAGTGCTTCAATACAGATAGATACATCTTGACAGAACTAACCCTCTAACTGCTGCATAATATACAGTCTTGCCTGCTCAGGCCTGTGAAAGTAGGTAAGAGCTGGCTTTAACCACAACCCAGCTCTTGGAATAGTGGATGATAGCTATTAACATGTGTATAGTTACATAGATAAATCAATGAACTGGATTATGAATGTGGGATTTAGGAAGATAGGTTTAAGGGAAGATAGGATCCCAGTTCTAATAGCTTAAAATTATTATTGGTTTATAAAACAGAGACTCATAATAGTATCAAGTAATAAAGCAAGAAGTTGTATACAATAAAAGATGTAGAAATTTAGAGTTGTTAAAAGTTAGTTTTACTGTGTTATTTGCCATAGTTCCATCTCCAGTTTAGCTTTAGGAACATGAACTGAAAAGCTCTCTTTGAAGAGGAAAAGAAAAAAATAAGAATAAATAATTGAGCTTATTAGAAGAGTCAGAAACTGATTATTGTGGGAGGAATTAATTATTAAATCTACCCACGTTCTCTGCTTTAATTTCTTTTTTTGCTGTTCAATTATGCATCAGTGAATGTTATCATGCAATCACTGGCAAGGTGCTAATTAGTATTTTTGAATTGCTGCTTTTTATGTCTGACCTTTTCATAATTTTCATTTATGGAGATGGTTTTAGGTGTACACTAAACATGGAGAACTGTTATCTTCCCGCCCCCACTTAGTTCTGATTTTTTGATACACTGTTGCATTAGCAGAGGCTTACAATCTCCTTTATGTCTACTAATAAACCCAGAACATTTTAATGAGCAGAAAGGTGTCCCTGCAAGTTGCTGAATTAAAATAGTTCTTGAAGTCAGGTAAGGAAATGTATATAAATGAGTGATCAGTGAAAAGCACTGTGAAAGGTGGTAAACAGATGCCTTAAAATCTTATTCCTTGTCTAGGTCCTTCATCTGGATTTAGATGCCTATGTTTAACCAGATACTTTAAAAGATTTTGCTTATTTTTTTTAGTAATGAACCCTTGGACAGATAAGAGGTCAGTGATGCCATCTTTACTAGCTAATTAGACACATCAATAAGACTTCACTATGAAAACAACCCATTCTGAAGCAGAAATCTGGTGTTCCAAATCCACCATACACCAGTTTTGTAAATGTCCCAAGGTAATTGAAGAGCATTGTGGGAATGAGTGGGATTATAGATAATCAAACTGATTGAGGGGATTATGGTCAGTGCTGCTCAACCACCTGTCCAAATGAAGGTTTTGACTGTGGAAGACAAGTGTGTCATTAGGTTCTTTTTATAATTTACAAGTATTTTTATAATACCAACCTTCTATATGTTGGAAGTGATTTTGAAACTTATTGAGTCATAAAGATACTCTATCCAGGTAATAATTCTGCCACTGAATTTGGATATGGATGAGAAAATATGTTGATTTTTTTTTGCCTTTTTGTATCAATTATTGTCATGGGGAAGTTTTGTTTTGGTTTTGTTTTGCTTGCTTGTTTTTGACATCTCTTCCTTTCAAAATACTGAAGTCTGAAGAACATGTTATTATTAATGTGATTTAACTAAATACAACAACAATTTTGTTGGTCTCTTCTCTCAGGCAGCCAGCACCAGAACAAGAGGACACAGTCTCAGGCTGTGCCAGGGGAGGTTTAGGCTGGATGTTAGGAGGAAGTTCTATACAGGGAGAGTGATTGCCCATTGGAATGGGCTTCCCGGGGAGGTGGTGGAGTCACCATCATTGGAGGTGTTCAGGAGGAGACTTGATGGGGTGCTTGGTGCCATTGTTGAGGTGGGTTGGATTGGTTGGTAGTTTGGACGTGATGGTCTTGAAGGTCTCTTCCAACCTGGTCTGGTCTATTCTATTCTATTCTATTCTATTCTATTCTATTCTATTCTATTCTATTCTAATTCTTCAAACTGTGACTTAACTAAGGACTCTAATTTTACCTAATTTAAAAGTACCCTTTTGTAAAATAGAAAATTTTAAGTGTCCAGGGAAAGAACTTCTCTCATGTTGTTTCTGATAAGAAAGTACAGTTTTCATTGCTGATTATGTAACATTAATAGCTATCATTTAGCAAAACAGATGCAAAGATTCATTAGAGAAGGACTCAAAAAAAGCAGCATCTTAGAAAAGTTGCTTTCTTTTAGGACTAATCCTTTTGGACTAAATTCAAGTTTACATTTGGGTTTTCCTTTTTTTTGCTACCTTAAACTCTGTGATGCTTGTATGTTTTATATAGTGCCAAGCACAGCTATTAAGTTAAATGATTAAATATCTTTTGGCATATTTGAGATGAGATTTTTACGGTCAGTTGCATTTTGGAGTCATAAGAAGGAAGACCACAATCACCTTCAGCACTTTTTATTTCTATTTATTCTTTGTCATATTGCAATGAGTCTCACTAGTTTGAGTTTCTTCTGCTTTCACAAAAATGTGAATGTAAAATTCTATGAGAAAAAGTCATTTAAAAAGAAAGCCATGTGTGCACATGTGAAACCCAAAGATACCTTTCTATTTAGTTTTTTTGCCATTTAAGTAGGTACTTCAGAATATTTGGTCCCTAATGTAACTGAGCCAGCTTAGGCTGGAATTGAACTGAGACCCTAAATGAGCAAAGGCTCAATGCTTCATACATCTGGAAAAGACCTAGAACTAGGGAGTTGTGGGAAAAGATGACCTTTATGGACAATTTCTGTGAGTTCATGCTTTTTCACCCACAATCAAAATGGATATAGGTTTGTGTTTGTTAATACACTTAAATAAGGAGTTTGTGTGGATAGAGTTTAGTATTGCTATATTGCATCTGTGATATTACCAAGAGAATTGAGGAAGGTTGACTGTTTAAATACAAAGTGAAGATTTGGCTATAAAATGAAAAAGAGCATAATTTCAGACTTGGGCAATGAAGACTAGTGCGGAAATAGAAAACCTGCTAGAAGCAAACAATATAACTATTACCTCTGCCAGCTTCTTATCTTAGGTCCAGAGTGTTCAGAAAGCAGAGGGTATTTCAAGGCAATTGTGTGCTGGCAGCATTCATTCCTACTTGCGCCTTCCTCATCTGCTTGTCCAGCCCTGATGGAACCTTATTTACCATTCAAAAGCAGGGGTGAAGAAATTGATGGAGCTCAATTTGCAAGGACTAAAAGGTGTACAGTCAGTTTCAAATGCTGTTGGGGAAAAAAAAAAAAAAAAAGAGGAGAGAAAGAAATGGAAGTGTGCTTAAACTACTTTCATTTGAGAAAGCTGTCAGCTTTATATTTCAAGTTCTTTCATCAAACACTTTCATGTATTCTTGCTTTCATGAAAACTCAGGTTTTTCCCTAAAAGATATTGACAGGAAATTTCCACCCAGCATAGATGTGAGTCTGTCTGCTGGTTTGTGATCGTGGAAGACGAAGTCCAGGGGCGCTGGAATATGACAACGGCCAAGCAGACACATTTTTTAGCTTCTGTTTCCTATCATATGTATCTCCATACTCCTATCTTTTTCCATGGTCTGGATTAGTTAACTTATGCTGTGGAGGTACAATGTAGGTGACAGAATTTTTTGTTCCATTACATGAATGTTTTGAATTATTTCTGATCTGCATTGTGGTTGGCTAAATTGAAGGAAATATTTCGCATATGTGTTGTCTTACTTCAGTCTTCCTACTATATAAGCTTCTGTGGTCTGGTAGAAAAAGAAAGCTGATTTGCCTGGCAAAAACCTGGCCTGCTCCAAAAAGCCAAGCAAGAATTTCTTGCCAAACTGAGTGTTTTATTATTCTGGCAATCCTTTGAGAAACTTCTTCTGAATCTGCCACAGGTTTTGTTCTCCTTTTAAACAGGCTCTCTGGTTTTGTGTTAATTTAGTAAAGTTAATGAGAGGACAATGTAGCACAATACACAATATGAGGGAGAAACTACTGGTGATATGTATTTGTCAGGAGTGAAGGGAATAATCTTTACAAGGGTCATGTAAAGGAAATTGGAGTCTCTGCTGGTAAGATAGTAAGTTGTTCTCTGGCATTTGAATAGATGTGTTCTATAAGAAGGGATGAAATCAGCAAAAGCTATATGGAAGGATTGCCCAACAAATCTTTTGCTTTATTCTGTAAGAATCCCTCAACATTAAGTGGCTGTTGTTTCAAAAAAAGCAATACATAAACCTCAGCTTAATGATATTAATAAGATGTAATAAAAATATCTTATAAACATAGAATAGAATAGAATTAACCAAGTTGGAAAAGACTTCCGAGATCATCAAGTCCAACCTATCATCCAACACGATGTAATCAACTAAACCATGGCAAGATGCGCCCCATCCAGTCTCCTAAACACCTCCAGTGACGGTGACTCCACCACCTCCCTGGGCAATGTCCAATCACTCTTTCTATGAAGAACTTACTCCTAACATCCAGCCCAAACCTCCCCTGGTGCAGCTTGAGACCGTGTCCTCCTGTTCTGGCGCTGGTTGCCTGGGAGAAGAGGCCAACCGTCACCTGTCTACAACCTCCCTTCACGTAGTTGTAGACAGCAAGAAGGTCTTCCCTGAGCCTCCTCTTCTCCAGGCTAAACAATCCCAGCTCCCTCAGCCTCTCCTCGTAGAGCTAGTGCTCCAAACCCCTTCCCATCCTCGTTGCCCTTCTGTTGACATGTTCCAGCAACTCAACATCTTTCCTAAACTGAGGGCCCAGAACTGGACACAGTACTCAAGGTGTGACCTAAGCAGTGCTGAGCACAGACACAGAATGACCTCCCTGCTCCTGCTAGCCACACCATTTCTGATACAGGCCAGAATGCCATTGACCTTCCTGGCCACCTGGGCACACCACTGTTTGGGCAAAGTTCTGGGGTTGCGTTATAAACTTGTGATATAGAAGAAATAGCTATAGGCTGTTCTCCCAGCAGAAATTATTCAGTATTGACCAGTTTAACTCCAGTTAACTCCTACTGTTGCAGTAGGAAATTCAGTGGCTTAGACCTTCAGAAAGTACAGGTTTGGGTAAACTTGCTTTCTACTGTCTTCTCCAAAATAATTTAAGTTGCACTGCTTTCACAGTAGCTGTTATTCTGCATTAGCAAGGTATTATAGAAGGCTTGACCTATTGGGAAAAAAATAATAAAAGAAACCATTATGGTTTGATTTTTTTTTTCTTTGTGCTTGGATTTGTTGATTGGCTGGTGTTTTTCTGGAGGGGAAATAAAAGCATTACCCTGATGTTTTTTAATGTTACCTTGATTGAAACAGGGGACATGTAATATTAGTAGGAACTGTGTGGTTGAGAATAAACATTTAATACGCTTATCCCATCAATTCCCTAACATAAATGCTGCATTTAGGCTTTTATTCTTAGCAAAAAGAAATAGAACATTACCCAGAATTGACAGGTGAAAGCTGCCTTCCAGTAATAATTAATATACTTGTGTTCTGAGGCCTCAGGTCACTCCAGGTACACACTATACATTGAGTTGTAGTCAGTTTTTTTGATGAGAAAAAGACAAATCATAATTAAATTAGTATGACTATATTTAGTGTGAAGCCCTATGAGTTTTGTCCTATGCTGAACAATCATTTGGCTATGTGAGGACTCTATGGAATTTCACTGTTGCAGTTGGAATTTGTGACAAAGTCACCACTTATGATTGCAACTTCAAGATGGAGTTGTGACATTGAGCAAACTTGTGTGTGGTACCATTTTCTGGTTTTTGGGGGGATTTTTTGTTTGTTTGTTTTTTCCTCTCATGATTTCACTTTATTTCCCTGTGAAGATTTAAAAGTATAATTATGTTTCACAGGGAAATAATGTTTCACAGGGAAGAGTGTTCTTGAGTGATCATTCACAAATGCCTGCTTAAAAACAGCCATTTCAACTCTCCTCTGTTGACAGCGACTTGCAAAATCATGCTATTTTTTTTGTGCCAGTCAAGGTTCAGAATCCCCAACTAAGGGTAATATCCACATGGGTTATTGAACAATGCAAAATGAAATAGTAATGGCTGATGATATTTAAAAATACTAACACAAATAATTTTTTGACAACTGTCAATAAAATTTAAAGGAGGACAGTGGCTGTTTTGATCTGCATAATTCGTTGGCTGTTACTCTATCATAGATCAGAACAATCAAAACAAATATTTGAAGGAAATATTCATGTTTTGTAGTGATCTTGTTTAGGCTGAAGATGTGTGCCTTTTGTACTTGGTCATGATAGGCCCTGTGTGGTGTTTGGTGGTATGAAATAGGGCAATAAGTGAATTTTTGTCTCATGGGCTCAAATGTTTGTGATTAATTTAGTTTGAGTTCCTATCCCAGTGAGCTGGCCCATGCCAGTTAGCTTTCTGTCATATTTAATGTATTTTTTGTATTTATAGAAGGACTTTTTGTTGTCCTTCACAGCAGAGATCTAAGTTCTAAATGGGCTTTTGCCTCCCTAATTTTCTTCCTACAAGACCTAACAACATCCCTAAACATTCCGTAAGTTGCCTCCCCTTTCTTCAAAGGTGATACACTCTCTTTTTTTCCCTTAGTTCTATTAAAAGTTCATTACCCATCCAGGCTGGCCTTCCGCCCCGGCGGCTCATCTTCCGGCACACTGGCACAGCCTGTTCCTGCACCTTCAAGGGTTCATATGAGATAAAGTCTGGCAAACAAGTGTTTTCCTGTAAATGTGTTCTGGGGGAGGGAAAAAAAAAACAAAGGAAAAAAAACAGACTGACTTGGCTATATCTTCTGGAATCTTCTAGGCCGGACACAGTGACTATCATTAGTCAGAAGAACCAACACCATATTTTGTCTTCTAAATATTTGGCAAGTGTCAAACCTGCCAATCTGAAGAACAGGCCCCAAACCCTGTAACGATCACTTACAATGCCGCTTTTCAAAGCATTAAATCCCTTTCAAGTACTTTTGCCATCAAGTATTTAAAAACTGCTACAAACCATTGGGTACCTTAACACCAGAATGGCATCCAACTTTTATATATGTACAGTTTGCAGACTGCACTTGTGTCTTGTCATGTATTAATTTTACTGTAGGTCTTAAACCTTAGAAGGAAGATATTTTTCTAAAACTTTTGTAAAAATGTTTGTTTCAAATTACAGCAATGTGATAATTAAGTCATGTTATAAAGCATTAGACATGAAATAGCAAAAAGTCCACTGATTATTTCTGTTGCATTAAAATTTAGTTTATCAAAGCTATGAAGAGAGCCTATGGATGCTGGTTTTGCAACTAAAGCAGAATCAACAGAGAAACTTGGTTTATTATAATTACAAAAGCAGATGTTGTGAGAAAGCTGAAAAATTGAGTTTTAATGAGAGCTATTGTTGTGGTTAAATAATGGATACCTCCAGCTACATAGATACTTACATTTAGAGATTCTTAAATCTTGTGTTCCAGTGTTAAGATATCTTTTTTGTCACCAGTTGAAGTGATGCTTGAAAACTAGGAGTTTCAAGTGTCTTCCCTGAAGCAAGAAACTATTCAATAACAGTAACAATGGCTTCCTCCCTATTCTACTTCATGAGCTGCATTTTGCAGCAGTGGCTTTTTGGAAAGAGCCAATCTTCAGTAACCTGAACTGCTGAAATTCATCAATGAAGGATGTCCTTTGGAACAGGACAAATGCCAAGACTGAGATATTTCATACAGTGGTTTTAAAATGTATGCTGTTCTCAAATAATAGTCTTTGATACAGTATTTTATGTTCCATGCTTATTTTATTGACCTCTTTTGTACCTCTACTCCCAATCAATTCTTCCCTTCATTTTTTGGGTCTGATTTATAAAATATGATAGAGATTAAATTTCTGGAAGGTTTGGTTTAAGTGCATTCTGAATTCTTAGGAAATTCCATCTTGAGAAAGTGGGAAAAGGCTGTGAGGCATATATCTCTGCCTCCTCATCCAGGCACAGGCCTTTCAGCCCTATTCCACTGATGTGCTAATATTGGTCCTTTATCATTGTTCAAACACCAGCCCAAGTCAGCTGCTTTATCAGGCAGGTTCAGGTTTCTCAGTTTTCTTGAATCACTCAAAGATTTCTTTTCTGAATTTCCTAATGTTGACATACATCTTAGTCTTTCACCAAGCAGTTTCTTCCTTTGCCCTGACTCTGGAGAGGGCCTTTGCCCTTTGTGCAGAAGACTTGAGCTGGAGTCATCATTCCCAAACCCTTGCTAGAAAGCAAACCTGGCCCAGCACAGGCAAATGTGCATCCAGCACAAAGTAAACATTTTCTATCTTCCCAGATGACCCAAGTATAACGGATATCAAGTCCCACAATAGTGTGTGTATATATTGAAGCTTTTAAAATAAACTATTTTTTTTCTTTTGAGCAAAACTGTGCAATAAGTGCAGACCTCCAAAAATATATTCCATTCCATACCTGGAAAATGTTCTGTAAAATAACAGATGCATCAGCTGTCTTAATTATGGACAAATCTACAAGCTGTACTTCAGCATATTAAATTAATTTGGATTGTAGATTTACGCCAAATGAGAAGATAAATAATTTAAACACCTTTGATAGTGGTTAGGCCACACCTTGAGTACTGTGTCCAGTTCTGGGCCCCTCAGTTTAAGAAGGACATTGAGACACTTGAACATGTCCACAGAAGGGCAACAAGGCTGGGGAGGGGTCTGAAGCACAGCCCTGTGAGGAGAGGCTGAAGGAGCTGGGAGTGTTTAGCCTGGAGAAGAGGAGGCTCAGGGGAGACCTTATTGCTGTCTACAACTACCTGAAGGGAGGTTGTAGCCAGGAGGGGGTTGGTCTCTTCTCCCAGGCAACCAGCACCAGAACAAGAGGACACAGTCTCAAGCTGTGCCAGAGGAAGTTTAGGCTCGAGGTGAGGAGAAAGTTCTTCACTGAGAGAATCATTCGTCATTGGAATGTGCTGCCCAGGGAGGTGGTGTTCTGGTTTAGTCATGAGGTCTGTGGTGACAGGTTGGAGTTGGTGATCTTTGAGGTATCTTCCACCCTTGGTGATTCTGTGTGATTCTGTGATATAATATATTTTAAAAGATGTAATAAAGTTATACCTCTTATGAACCAATAAGTTTAAGCAATATATAAAGATGGGATATGCATCAGAATTGTGGTGCTTGCTCAGAGTCCTGCATGGAGAAGTAGTTATCACAATTAAAAAAGTGTTTGAACTACTTGGAATGCGCAAGGCATCTCACTGTAATCTGTTGCATTGTATACGCTATCATTTCCTTGGATTGCTCTGCTGTGACCTTTTCCATCTTTTGTTATCTACTGCAGAAGTCTCAGTGGAAGAAGACCATAACAGAGATCATAGTTTCATGTACAACTCATCATAAGGAAAAAAAATATGGAACTTCTTAATTGTCTGATAACGCCAGGAGTTCTTCGGGGATAGTGCAGTTCATTTCCATTCTTTGTAATTCGTATGCGTGTTGCTGTTAATCATGGAGATCATAAGCTCAATGTTCCTGAAAATTTGGCAATTAAATGCAGCTGACTTATGATATACCTCATAAGAAATATTTTTGAGAGCTAAGTATTTTGTCATATATATAAAACAGCTAGCACAATGTGCTGTTGAAATGGAACAAAGGCTTTGAATGTGCAGTGAGGGCTTTCCAGGGCTTTAAATGAATTAGGTGCTACTCCTTCCTCAATATGAACTGTGTGTATTAATTAAGCTATTTTAAAATCTGTCTTAATATACTATTAGTGACATGGTTACTGCTGAAATGTTATAGCTTCATTGGGAATTAGGTGACTCTAGTTCAGGCTGTGTCTGGTTGTCTGATTTTGGTCTGCAATGAGTGTAAAGTATTTTGGTACTGGACTGCCACTGAAGGTGACAGGGGTTATTTTACATTTGTGTGGGTTTTTGTTTTGTTTCTTTGTTTGTTTGTTGGAAGGAAAAACAAACATCAAGCACCACCACCAAACCAAATAATTGTCATTGTGTTTTGTTGACTGAAGTTGGTTATGTAACTTAGCATTTAACAACTCTGAAGAGTTCTAAAATCAAATTCAATAACTGAATTGATAGAGGTAACAACTTCAGTGTGAATTATTTTTGTCACCTCATACACCTGCCTTAATGCTTCATTTTGCAATGCTGTTCTTTGGCTTAATTCATCAGTGTAATTGTGTGACTGGAAAGGTCATAGAAGAGTACTGCAAGTGCTGAAGGTCTAAGCTGTATCACAGCTCATAGTTTATGAGTACCCATAAGAAAAGACAGACAGAAAACATGACAGATGAGACTTTTCCAAATGAAAATAAGAAACAAAATTGTTTCTCTAGCACAAGCACTTATGAGAGGCCTTGACAAGGTAATTGCGTTGTCTGCTAACCTTAGATGTAACTGAGCATTTTGATCAACACCCAGCTACTCTTACTCCCTATGTAATTCTTCTCCTCAAAATTATTATGTCTTCTTTTGACCTTAATTACTTTATTAATGGATAAACTGTATCCAAGGTAGAAAGTAAACACCTGTCTAATTACCCACTCCTAGATGCCTGCAAACCTTCAATGGCCATTTACAGAAATGGAATGACATCGTCAGAGAAATTTTCTTTATCTTCTTTTCATTTAAATTCATAATAACTATTCAATCAGTATAACCATGCAATGCTCAGCCATGCAAGAAATCAGTATAACCATGCAAGCAGTCAGCTTGGTGACAACGTGAGCTGGTTGGCACTCTGCTTTTATTTTTTTTAAGGGGCTGTCAGCCAGAGGGTTTTGCAGTAAATCTCCCAAAGAAGGTCAAAGGTAGTTAACACTGTAAAAAATCCAAATTACTAGAAAAGGCAAAGCAACATGCAAGCTTTTTCTTGAGCTGAACTTAAACAATGAGGAGAAAATTATGACAATCACACTTATTTTTGGTGAGACCTTGCTAGTTAAAAAATTGCTGTAGGGCTGGGTGTGCTCAGCTTCAGTCTCTTGGAAGAGCATAACTTGAAATACCAGCTGGTTATTTCTGTCTGTTTGGCTGTAGTGGGTGGTTTTTTCTGTGAAAACAACACATAAAATTTTAATTAGGACAGGGAGAAAAAGCATGGGAAACACTCTGCAGCATGACAGAGTTCCTGCTGTGGTGTCCCTTGTGCCTCTCCAGAATAAGTATAGCTTTAGCAGTCACCTTTGTCCCTCAAAACATCCACAAGCCACTTGGATGAGGCTTTTGCGGGTAAATGCACCTCTGGGACTCTATGCTGGAGGAGGGATCTGAACACATCACCATTGCCCTTCACAAGTCCCCAGCTCGCAGAAATGCTATTCCCTCCACCAAAAAGGTGGGAAATTATTATTAGTTTAGTAAGGGGCACACAACTAGTGCCTTTTGACTTGCTTTGTGAGACTGAAAAAGAAATGAAGCAATTTGTTTAAAGCAGAGTAGAAAGCTTTGTTCAACAAAGTAAGACAACTTTTCACTCTGCCTTTCAAAGAAAAGTGGTGGGGGAAAAAAATTAATTCTGACTGCTTTGCAGTACATTTTCTTTGGTACCTGTGTACTGAATGTTTTGGTTGGTTAGTTGGTGTTTCTAGCCACTGCTTGAAGACTAACCTTACATAATTGAGCCAGCAGTGTGCCCAGGTGGCCAAGAAGGCCAATGACATCCTGGCCTGCATTAGGAATAGTGTGGCCATCAGGAGCAGGGAAGTCATTTTGCCCCTGTACTCTGTATTGGTTAGGCCACACCTTGACTACTGTGTCCAGTTCTGGGCCACTCAGTTGAAGAAGGACATCGAGACACTTGAACATGTCCAGAGAAGGGCAACAAGGCTGGGGAGAGGCCTTGAACACAAGCCCTATGAGGAGAGGCTGAGGGAGCTGGGATTGTTTAGCCTGGAGAAGAGGAGGCTCAGGGGCGACCTCATTGCTCTCTACAACTCCCCGAAGGGAGGTTGTAGCCAGGAAGGGGTTGGTCTCTTCTCTCTAGCAACCAGCACCAGAGCAAGAGGACACAGTCTCAAGCTGCAACAGGGGATGTTTAGGCTTGAGGTGAGGAGAAAGTTCTTCACTGAGAGAGTGGTTCATCGTTGGAATGTGCTGCCCAGGGAGGTGGTGGAGTCACCATCCCTTGAGATGTTTAAGAAGGGATTGTATGTGGCGCTTGGTGCCATGGTCTAGTCATGAGGTCTGTGGTGACAGGTTGGAGTCGATGATCTTTGAGATCTCTTCCAACCTTGGTGATACTGTGATACTGTAAATCCATTACCTGTACTGAGGACTGGGCCCTGGATCTGTAACACAACTAATAGTGATCATGTATCCACTCCCACCTAAGGCAGTAAAGGTGATGAAAGGTTTTGAAAATCCAGATCTTTCTTGTAGGTTAAATTCCTTTAAAAACTTAGGTCCTATACACTTCCTTATCCAAACTGGGACTTCTAGTTCATATGGGTTTGGGTCAGAACTTTTCATCTTAATTGAAAATAGATCTGTCTTTTGTAACTATCATGTATGCCTTCATACTACTAATTGTGACTTTTTAAAAGTATTATAATCATAACTGCAATGTCTTTTTTTTTTTATAATAATTTGAAATAGAACATTTTAACTATTGTTCAGTAAAATATCTGTCCACACCCCTACACTCCCGCAATATTGCTATTAAGTCCTTAAAAATCACAAGGAAGATCCAAAAATTTGGATTGGTAACATAAGCTTTTCCATTTTAATATAATTTTGTGTTTTGATATTGAATAGAAAGGAGGTTGTAGTAAGGTGGGTGTTGGTCTCTTTTCTAGGACAAGAGGAAATGTCCTCAAATTTCACCAGGGGAGAATGGATATCAGGGGAAAAAATCTTTACTGAAAGAGTGGTCAGGCATTGGAACAAATTGCCCAGGCAAGTGATGGCATCACCATCCCTGAAAGTGGTCAAAAAATGTGTAGATGTGACATTTTGGGACATGGGTTAGTGGTCATTCTAATGTTGGGTTGATGGTGTGACTTGATGATCCAACCTTGATGATTCCATAATTTTATTCTAATTATTATACAATACAATACACCAGGTTGGAAGAGACCTTCAAGATCATCGCGTCCAACCCATCAACCAATCCAACCCACCCAACAGCTAAACCATGCAGCCAAGCACCCCATCAAGTCTCCTCCTGAACACCTCCAATGAAGGTGACTCCACCACCTCCACGGGCAGCCCATTCCAATGGGCAACCACTCTCATGAATAAGGTATTTGCTTAGAATTACTAGTTCATATTTTTGAAAAATAAAGGAGAATATTTTTAGTCAGCTTAAGAACTTGACTCTTCTTTTGCAAAGAATAATTGATGAAAGGCCTGAAGGGTTTGATGTACATTACAAACTTAGGTGTCAGATTGCATTTGGATCTGCTCCTGGAATTTTATCCGCTGTCAGCTAATGTGGATTTCTGAGCATTTTATTTCACTTGTTGGTTTTGTGAAACTGGTGTTTATGCAACTGTATTACACAAATTGCTTCCTTTACTGCTGAATGTAAGTTTTCCAGATGAGAAACATGGGAATGCCAGAGAATACACAGTGCTGCCAAAACCCACAGAGACTTCAAGAGCACAAAAATTATCGTGTCATGCAGTAAAGTTCATTTTTATCTAATCTCTAAACTGATCTGGTTTCTCCCAGTTTTTAATTTGAAGTGTAGGGGATGGAACCACATAATCTACTTTCCCCACCAGGTCTGTATGGGATGCATCTGAAATATTGACTGAGTTAGGAAATAATGAAGAGACAGTAATGTGGGTTATGGTGTGCTGGGGGAATATTTGCATTTGGCATAAGGTAATTCAGATGTTTGGAAAGGATAGAATAGAATAGAATAGAATAGACCAGACCAGACCAGACCAGACCAGACCAGACCAGACCGGAGAAGACCTTTGGAGACCATTGAGTGCAACCTATCATCCAACACTACCTAATCAACTAAACCGTGGCATCAAGTACCCCATCCAGTCCCTTCCTAAACACCTCCAGTGATGGTGACTCCACCACCTCCCTGGGTAGCCCATTCCAATGGTAAAGGTATACTGATACTGACAAATCCTAGTACTAATGTTTTTTATGAGATCTGGTACTATATTGCTGATGAGATAACAGCATATATTAATATGGCTGCAGTATGCAGAGGACACAGTGTAATAATCAAACTGAAGTTCACTGGTATTGAGTTCCTCATTTGAATTTTATTATCTCTCTTTCCTTTTTTTTTTTTTTTTTTTTTTTTTTAAACAAGCAAACAAAACCAAACACAACAGGTGAATAATACTATGATCTGTCTCTATATTTTATTCATAGCAAATCCAGCAAACTTTACCTTTATGGGAAGTCACAATTCAGCTGTGACATCCTAGACAGCAAAAATGCTATTCCAGACATCATAAATGACATTCCCTTTGAGCTAGGCTGCAGATGAAGGAGTGCCATTACCTGTGCAGAAGCTGATTTAGAGTTAACAAGGGGACAATTTTACTATGCTACAGTATATAAACATTCTGCACTGACAACATTTTATAGCTGGTCACAATGCTGATAAATATATTTTACAGACTGCTCATAACGTGCAAATAGAGGCAGGAGAATTCTACACTTTATTTTGGTTTATTTTATTTTGTCACTTTAATATGATTTAGAGTTAGCCTGGTAGGCCATTAAGAACAAGCAGATATACTTAGCTCTTACTTACACCGATGTAAATTAGAGTTCGCTGTCTTTGGTAGAGTTATTCCACAGAATATTGTAGCCATGCCTTATGTGATTACAGATATATAAAATCAGAACAAATTAAATTAGAATCAAACCTTTCCTGGAATTATTATTGGTTTGTTTTGGATTTTTGTTGTTGTTGTTTTGTTGGTGGTTTTGCTTTTAATTCATCATTTGATAAACAACAAAATCCTCTCTTGCGAAAGGCCTTTTTATTTGTACTGCGTTTTTACATCCTAGAACAATGAAAATATCTTCCCATTAAAAGCTAATTATAAAGTTTGCTTTAGGCTGTTTGTGTCTAAAAAGTCTGTTGCTGACATTGAAATAGTGGGTTTGGTGCCTGGGGAGGGCTGGCTTCCTAAATTCTAAATTACTTAATTGGTCATTCTGGTTTAAAATGTTGCAGTACTTGTGATCCTGTTTTAATTTGTTGTTTTTCTTTAACACCTTTTGCCATGTGTATTAAACCAGGGGAGTATTGGACTCTGAAACTCTAATCTTCCTCTTAAAATCAGTGTGAGAAGTCCCTTAAGCCTATATTTTTTATCTTGTATTTTATTGTTTCTACTTGAATATGTATATTCAAATTCCTGAATGATGTTGTTCGCTGTCAGGGCAACCCAAAGCAGCTTCCTAAATCCTGCAGGGCCTTCCCAGTCCCAAAGGGCCATCACACCCCGGAAGCATCAGGGTAGGATGGCACTCAGTTGTAAAGCTGCTTTTTCCAGCTCTGCCTAGAAGGAAAATGAAAGCTGCTCTTTGTGATTTCTTACTGTTCTGTTGTAGAAATTTCACTACAGTTTATCTTGTTAACAGCTGGTTCAATTTGTTAAAGGGTCCTTTAGACTGTGGAAGGGAAGCTCTTGTTCACTGTGTCGATATGTAATTTAACCATTGTGGCTTCTGAAGGAACAGATTTGCAAATAGCAGACCTGTCTTTCTGTAGGACTCTGGGTGGGACTGTGCTGAAGACAAATAAATACTTTGTAAATTCTCATTAGTGTCCACAGGAAGCTATTGACAGAGATCTCAGAATTACCATACTAAACATTGTATGACTGAGCAAAGCCTTAACCACATTAGAAGGAAAAGCACAATGTAATGCCAATTGCCTTAATTTTTCTCTCACAATGCATTACAGGGTGGTGAAACTAGCAGCAGTTACAGTGATGCTTGCAATTTAAGTTTTGGCATTGGATTGGTATGGTATGTTTTGCTTCCCTCCGTTTACATCTCCCTCAGAATGCACCCCAAGATGATCAGTCTTAAGGAAGAATCTTGCAGTTTGTCCTATTGCTGCCCTAAACTGGCAATGCTGAAACTATGAGTCCTCAATTTATCTAGGCACTCACCAGACACTCAGGTTTCTTGAAGAGAGATCCAGTATGATATGCTCCAGTATAGCAGCTGTGATGCATGGGTGGGAATTTTAAAATCAAGTGAAAACAAAGTGCAGATTTAATGTCAGCAAAGCTGAACCTGTGCCACAAGCAAAAATGTATATTTCTTCCTCTGAAATAAACCTACTCTGCCTTAACATTTTCCTATCTCTTTTGTATACATCAGTCTAGTTCTACAGCCAAATTTCTGATGTTGAAACAAGATTTGGAATGTGCTCATAAGGTTAAATATATTAATATGAATTCATGAATTTGAACCACACTGTGAATCTACCCCAGGGTCTGTCTTATTCATCACTGCTGTAAACAGGTGCTAAGGTGGATCTATATGAATTCAGTCGTGTACACCTGAGTGCTGCTGTGCTTCACTGTGCAAGCATGGTAGATCACATAAGCTAGAAATAAATCTTTGCTGATTGAAGAGCAGGAGCTCTAGAGACACAGCTGAGACGTCTGGCTTTGGCATTGTCCCTTAAGAGCTTGTAGGGTGTTAGTTTTTTGACTTATGTGGTAGATAGAGCCTCCAGCTTGTTACTTTAACTAGCAATTATGTTCTTTGAACCATCCTGGACATATCTTTTTTGTGATGTTGGTTTTCTAGATCCAAGTGTTAATAAGGTCTTTGTACTGGTAAGCATGCTGTGACACTGCCCTTCAAAACGTGGTATCAGTAGTTTTGCCTTTTTTTTCTGTCCAGCTGGGACTTATGCAAATATCTTGCATAGGCTTTTGGGTTTGTTTTGGTTTTATCTGGAAAAAAAAGAAGAAAAAAAAGAGCCTCACAAATTTTCTCACCATAAATTGTGGGAGAAGTCATTCATATTCCTAGCAACTTATATTGATTTGTATATAAAAAAATTATGTTGTCTTAATCTTATATTTATTTGTGCTGGAAATCTTTGTAGAAGAAAAGGCAGAGTCCTCTATCAATGTTAGGAAAAACACCCCAGTCTTTGTAACTGCACGTGCATGTGCTGATTGGAAAGTAATGCTGCTGCAGTTAACCCCACTGAGTGTCAAGAACTATAATTACTGCTGTTTGTTGTATAAGGATGACTGCCCTACCAGCTCTTGCTGTTTACCTGGCTCTGTTGTGCTTTCCTCACAGTTCTTTCACCTCCTTTTGAGATGCTTGCAGGATTTGATTTTTTTTGGAAAGACCAGTCAGTTAATCTCTGAATACTTAAACCTTAATGTCACTTCTATTAGGCCCATGCATCTTCTGCCACCAGGAAGAAGCAAAACTAAACACTGGAAAGGAATAAAATAATCTGGTTTACATTCTTCAGTGATCAGTTATACCTGCACAGAAAAAAATACTAAGACATATAAGTACAAGCACAGTCTTACAACTGTGGCATTTGAGAACCTTTGTGCTGCACATGAATATCAAGACTTTTGATGTGGTCTGAAGAGGTCTCAACATGTGGTCTGTGACTCTTACAAACCAGACATTGTATTTCAAAAATGTTGCTCTAACCAAAGCTGATATTTCACTGTAGGTTTTTGTGACAGAAATATTCCTATAGTTGCTGTGTAATGGTGCAACAAATTCACCCAGGAGCTTGTTACAGTTAATAACCTATAAAGGGCAAAGGTATTTGGACAATGTGCTTGAAATTAGACCTGTATCCATTCCTAATGGTTTAAATAGTTTCTTTTGTCCTTCAAAAAATAGTAATTTTGTGGGAAAAGAGGTCAACTTATTTTCTACATGTTTAATGTTTACAGTCAGTGACTTTTGTGAATAAATAATGTCTTGTTCAGAAGACAAGCATCAACTCTGAACAATTATCAAAGACATTAGGATAAATGCTAATGTATTTCATGCTTCAAAAGCTACAGCTGCCAGAAATTTATAGCAATCAATCAACTTTTTTGGTGTGGGTTTTTTTCCCTGTTTTTCCTATTAGCAACACTCCAGGGGTGTGCCTCTACTCTTTCAGATAAATTTACTAGTTATTTTGACACACTTAATGTTCCTCTGTGGCTATTTCATAAGTGGGTACCATTTTAGAAGGCAAGCAGCCCCTTACTCGCCTTTATCTGCAGAATACTTAATTTTTTTTTCCCAGTTTAACACATTCCTTTGTGTTTGAATAGAGCTACCTGCTCTGCCACTGTAATCTGCAAATTAGAAAACCGAACAATAGAGCTGCACTAGATAGAGGCTTTGTCTTTGATAGCCTGCTAAGTCATTCTTCAGTTCTTTATTAAAACAAATCTGGTGATCCCAGTGCAAGCCCTAATGAAAAGTGCTCCCAAAGACAGAACTGTCTCCATTTATTGGAACAAGTGTTTTTGTGGCTGAGGTCAGAAAGGTCTTAAGTAAATTCTTGCATATGGAGGGAATTATCTCAAAACCTGGACAGCTAAAGATGTAAGAATTTTCTAGGTCAAGGCTCCTGCAGGCAGGAAAACTTGTATTAAAGGAATTTGCATTATGTGCTGTCTCCATTTAAGAGACTTAAGTTTCCAGTCCTGTCTCTCATGCTTGACCTTCACCCAGAATAGACCATAATAAAAACTATTTTTATAAGTGACAATAAGGAAGCACAGGCACTGCAGCTTTAACAATGTAAGATTACCTGTGGATTTATGAGTAGGGGATGTTGCTTCTTTGGTTATAGCAATGAATCTCACTTGTGCTAATAAGCAGTATTGTCTCTGCCCTGCCATTGCTGGAGCAGAGTCATGATGATCTCAGCCAGAGCTAGCGGTGCGCTGTGGCAATGAGCTCTCTTTTCTGTCTTTCACACTGGATTAAAAAAAGGAATCTATCTCAAAGAGAAAATGGAAATTACAAAATGTCTATTCATAACTTCACTTTTTTTTTATTTCCCTGTCCTGAATTACTGCATCTATAAGTCATTTTAAAATTAGTTTGTCAGAAAAAGAGACCTTGAATTAAAGATAAAATAAAGCAACCAAAGCCCTGTGAATCTCACAGAAAGGTGTGGGAAGGAAGAGGCCTCTGGGAGTTTTCTATTCCAACGCCCTGCTAAAGCAGATTCACCTAAAGCAGGTTGCAAAGAACTGTGTCTGTGTGAGTTTTGAGTCTCCAGAGAAGGAGACTCCTCAGTGTCTCTGGGTAGGTTGCTCCAATGTTCCGTTACCCTCAAATGAAACATTTTTTTCCCTTTTGTTTAGGTGATACTTCCTGTGTTCTAGTCTGTTGCTCTGCCTTTAATTCTCACCCATAAACTTTCAACATATTCTTCATCCCCTCCTAGGAAGAGCTCAATACATAATGAGTAATTCCACCACTTTGTCTTGCTAGTCTGTTTTCCCTAAAAGGCATGTAGCTGTCCATGACAGCATTCCAGTTATGCCTGCCATCCCATCATGTCTTGGCCACTGCCATGAGATCACAACCCTGTAACTGCACCTACATCTCTAGCTCTTCCTCTTTATTCTCCATGATCCATGTATTGATGCACAGGCATTTCAGAGATGTAATTAAGCTTACAGTTTCCCTGGAGGGGTGCAAGATGATCCACTAGAGGCATACACACCCTTGAGGTGGCTGGCCCTCTGGCTCTACTCCTGGAAAGCAACTAAGGGATGTGTGTTCCTGCTTCAATGGCCTTATTTCCCAGGTGGATTGGATGGTGTGAGCATTGCTGTCTTGAAGCCCTCTAAGTCCTTCAGTTTAAAGTCTGCCCACCTGCTTCCAATGATTCCCTTGCCTCTTCTAGAGAGTTGTATTCTGTCCCTTTCTAACAAGTCATGGTTCAGCAAAGAATGACCCATTGTAATAAAACCCAAAAGCCTTTTGAAGGCACCAGCTGTGTCACTAGGAGCTGATATTCATTATTACAGTATCACAGTATCACCAAGGTTGGAAGAGACCTCAAAGATCATCGAGTCCAACCTGTCATCACAGACCTCATGACTAGACCATGGCACCAAGTGCCACGTCCAATCCCCTCTTAAACACCTCAAGGGAGGGCGACTCCACCACCTCCCTGGGCAGCACATTCCAATGGTGAACGACTCTCTCAGTGAAGAACTTTCTCCTCACCTCAAGCCTAAACTTCCCCTGTTGCAGTTTGAGACTGTGTCCCCTTGTTCTAGTGCTGGTTGCTTTATTCATCTATTTCTGGCTGCCCCTTATTCCCCTAACTGGTAAAATGGAGGGAATATAACTTGGGCAACAATGTTTTCACTTGCACCCCCAGGGATTTATAGTCTTCCTTGTTTCTGGCCAAATTTTGGCCCCCAGTGTCATTCACATCCACATAGAAGTGGGTAGTAGTCAGTGCTCCTGCTGAGTTGTAGAACCCTCTTGACAATATCTTGGATCTTGGCTCCTGGGAAGCGGCAGACTTCTTGGGACTCCCTATTAGGTTTGCAGATGAGTGCCTTTGTGCCTTTAACAGAGATTTGCCCACTACACACAATTTTGTTATATGGTATCCATTGTGTGCTGCTGGTGAAGTTTCTTCATGTAGAACAACTTCTTGGGTGTCTGGAGGTGTTAAAACTTCTTACCTGGTTTTGGTGGCCATGTTAGAGGGTAGAGGATGAAGCAGCATCCTGTTTTTTTTGTGTGTCACTAGTGCCCAAGATACCTTTTACTCAGTGGTATCTACTACAGGAATGTGGCTTTGAAACCTCCTATCCATCTCCATCACAGCTCCTCTAATGCTGTGTAGCCTTGTGTCTTGCAACTTAACCACCTGGTGTAACATTGTCAGCCTGAACACACCTTTTGTAGGTATATCAGGAGAAAACTTGAGGCAGTGGCTGTAGCCTATCACCTGTACTGAAGAGTCCTTCCTGTCCTGTCTAGGTGGGTGGATATGTCAGATGTCACAGTAGGAACACAGACACAGAACTGAACATGGCCACAGCTGCACTCCAGCCATTTCTCTCTATTATTCAGATGGCCAGAGAATAAGAGCCTGAATAGATGTTCCCCTCAGAAGAAACTGCCTGCACATGAAATTTGTGCTGAGAGGTACTCTCATATCTTCTCTTTAAGAAAGAAGGATAAGAGGAATGGAAGACTACCAGGATGAGACTGTGTGATTCCTCTGGTATTGACTTTATGCTCTGTGAAATGAAGGAATGATAGATGAGGAAAAACTGGTGCAGTGAAATTAAAATAGCTTGTTCCAAGTAGAAACTCTGCTGTCAAAGTGGTGTTTTGAAGTGTAATAATATTTATGTGATATTATATGCTATCCTAATTTCATGGTTATTGCTGTAGAGTTGCAGGCAAGATACACTTGTGCATACATCTGTAGACTTTAAAAATATTTTACAGCTACTTTAGCAGTTGGCTACTCTTGTGGGATCAGTAACATTTTGTGACAGATTTGAAAGTTGACATTGATATGTGACTGAAAGATCCAAAAACTTTTCTCTGATGCTGCAGAAGAGAGGGGGGGGGGGGAAAAACTAGTTCACAGTCCTTTAGTACTGCAGCAGCAGTAGTTTATTTTCTATAAAATCAGAGGATCTCACTTTGAACACTTTAAAATAGCTTGTAATTTGCAACTACGGTGAAGAACATAAATTTAAGAGCCTGGGTTTACTGTTAGTTGCTGGTACAATTTGTGTGTCCCTGTGTTTATATTTGCACACTAGTTTCCTACCAAAACCAGTGTCTGAAACACCTGCTTTCGGTTTTAGGGTACCTCAGGAGTTAGCTTGTTGAAATATAATAATAATATTCTAGGTAGATCTGTTGGATATGTTCACAGAGTTACATTCATCAGGTTTGCCTTCATGTGTCTGATTCCTTAGGTATTAAGTTAACAGCATTTTCCAGAAAGGCACCTATACTTTCATTTGCACAATGCTTGGTGAATAATTTATTGCCAATTTGCTCCAGCATTGCTGTCTGTGATGGTTGGTGAGTGATGCACCAGCTGTGCCCTCACCTCACTCAGGAAATGTAAAATGTCTCCATGTGCTCTGAGCAATGAGGAATCATCTCTGTTTATTTTCTTATATGGAAGAGCAACTCCATGTTAAAAGGTAATAGAAATAAAACCCCTTAACAGCTGCAGTGAGGTAGTTAACTACAATTAAAAAAAAAACCCAAACCCAAAACAACCAACATAAAACCACAACAAACAACCAAATAAAACAACCACCAAGAGCTAAAACCATAACAGACTAGGTTTAATATAAAACTAATGAAGATGGAAGAGTTCTTAATTTCCATTTCATAACTGTCTTTGAAGGTCATGCTTCCTCAGATGTAAAGTATGTAAACAGCAGCATTTATTACTCTTTATAAAGTGTCAAGGAAAGTGGGATGAAACATAAGAAAGTCTGAAGTGTTTTTATTGTGCCTGAAAGAAAATAGCACACTGTTAAATATTTAGGAAGCTGCACAAGGTCTCATTGTCCATGATAATGAAAGGAAAAAAATCTGCTTCCCTTGGCGACAAGTTATCTTACAACATCATCTTTTCAAGGTGAAAGGTTAGCAGAAGACAAGATGTAAGGATGATTTCAAAGCATGTATTGATCTTTTATTTATTAAGAAAGGGACATATTTGAAATTTGTGCAAATTACTAATCTTATCCTTGAGGTTGCAGTTATGCCTGTGTGTAGAGCTACTCATATAAAGTTGAAGAGAAGTAATATTTCCATGGATTTTCCCTCTTTGAATGTGCAAGCTTCTGGCAGATATGCCTTGTTCAGGACTAGAGTTGAACAGTAGTGTTTAAAACTGTAACTATTTCCATTCAATCCTCAGCTGCCATGTAAGCCTTAGCCCTTTATAAATGGTGAGGTCTTTGGGCTGTCAAAAGGTGTGGAAGCTAGGAAGTTCCTAGTAATTAAGTACACCACCTTGCTTTAAGACCATTTATTCTATCTTAATTTGCAGAGTAAAAGCTTTATGTTCTTTTTATTATTTTTTTTTAACCTAGACATCCATAATTCATGAGTGGATCTGCAATAGATCTTACATGTATTGAGAAGAAAAGCAATATTTTGATCTTGGTCTCTCTCTCGTCCACCTTGACTTTTTGTTTATTTTGATGCACTTATCTCTATAAGGCATCTTGGGACAGGGAAAAGTAATTTTCTGGTGGTAAATTGTGGGTGCATGCTAGAGTAATGCAAAATCAACCACACATTCTTCTTGGATAGGTGCTATAAATAGGAGTGATAGCTGTGGCAGGAGAAATGTTGGTAAGGATTTTTGCTGCAGTACTACTCATTTTGGCACTGCACTTCAAGAAAGGAGTGGGCCAAAGACAACAGCAGAAATGCAAGAATACTCTCAGGCTTGAAAATCTGATTTAAAAAATGAAAGAGGAATTACTAATCTAACAAAAGAAGATTAGAGAGAAGGGCATGACAATTTTCTGGTACATAAAAAGAAAAAAGAAAAAAAAAAAGAAAGAAAAAACCCCACATCCCCTGTCCTCAAAATGCACAAAAAGAAAAGAATGCTCCCCCACACCACCCTGATCTCTGACAAAAGGTGCTCCAACACTCCCAAGCCTCTCCAGCATGCAGGCTGGGACAGTAATCCATGACGTTAGATTACAGCAGCAATCTTAGCCAAGGATCCACATACTTGCTCAGTCTGTAGCAACTGGTACTGTAACTGTGAAGCTTTGGGGCTCAGGACTGAGCTACATTGTACTTTGAAATGCCTTGTGTTAGCTATAGTGAAGTTTGGATTACCTGACTGATACCTGAAGGCAATTTTCTCACTACAAAGATAACTGGGCAGCCAGGAAAGTGTGTTATCCATCATATATTGTTTAAGGAATAAGCTAGACAAGCATCTGTCAAATGTTTCAATGTCTGATGTGTTTTGAGGTGAGAGATGGACCAGATGATCTCTTAAGATGCTATATGGCTTTCCTATGATTGCTGGATAATTTTTGAGTCTAAGTCTAAGGCTGTTCATACAACAGTGTTGTGATCTTGGTGTAGCTGGTTTGTAGTTTATCTCACAGGCTTGTAGATTTGACACCCTTGTAGTGACAGGACAAGGGCCAATGGGCACAAACAAACACAGGAGGTTCCATGTAAGGAAAAAATTCTTTGCTTTGGAGGTGCTGGAGCACCAGAACAGGCTGCCCAAAAAAGCTGGGGAGTCTTCATCTCTGGAGGCTTTCAAAACCTGCCTGGACATGCTCCTGTGTGATTTACTTTAGACGATTTTGCTCTAGCAGGGCATTGGACTAGATTGTCTTCAGAGGCCCCTTCCAACCCTTACCATTCTGTGATTCTGTGATCCTTTTCTTTTACGATTAAGATTGTGTCTGAAAACTTTGAGAAGTTTAATGACTGTCAGTTGTGGGTTAAAAGACAATGAGGTTCTCTTACAGCAGGAAGGAATATTATATAAAACAAGCAAACAAAAACAGACAAGCCAGTATTTGGAGCACTGCTTATAATTGTTGTTGTTGGTTTTTATATGTACTGTATTGTAATTATGTCAAAACTTCTGGGGTTTATTTTTACTAAAGCTTTTTTTAATCCCTTTGCAAAAAGTATTAGCAGCATTCTTTGTCCTTTGCTCTTTCTTCTATGTACTTGCCTCTCACTTTTGGCAGATTGTTTTCTCCATTAGTTGGAAGAAGCAGAATAAGGTGAAAAGGTAACCAGAGGAGACGAAAGGTAGGATAAAAGCAACAGAAACTGTGGAGTTATGAATTTACCAATTGAGTAAAAATAAAGGCACTTAGAAGAAACAGGACAAAGGCAAGAGAACAATGACAGACAGACATAGTCATACAGAAGATGCAGTCTGTAATTTTTGTCTGATTCCACACCCTCCCATTCCTTTCATATGGTGACAGTACAGCCATATAGGCTTTTAAATAAAAAGCATACCTCTTGTAGTGCCTAGAGCTCTGGGTGCTTCATGATAAATCCACTTTCATCTAATAAGTACAAAAGGCTGTACTGAAGTCTTCCAGTCTAAGACAGTACACAGCTGCTTTTGCCTTCACAGCACAGCTGGGGCTGAACTACCTGATTGCCCTTGTTCTGGGGAGAATAGTGTTTAGTGGCTGTTTTCTCTGCTTGGGAACAGCTGAACTGGTTACCATGGTGGACAAGACAGATTCCAAAGATTTTATTTTTTTTTTCCCCTCAAGATTTTACTTAAATCTCATCTTCCCATAGCTGGGGAGATGTCAGCAGTAGCTTACAGAAGTAATCAGACTAAAGCACTGTAAAGCAAGTATATATGAGAGTGTTGGTTTAAAGCCAATGGAAATATGTAGGAATTTTAATTTCTCTTTGATTTTTTTTTTTTTTTTAGGGATTAATATGGTTCTCAGCTTTCTACAATGATTGTTGAAATTATATTACTATAATATGAATATATTACTATATTATGAATATATTACTATATGTAGCTTGTCTTCAGCTATACTATTATAGTATGAATATTTTGCTAAACTATTACTATATGTAAATTTTCTTCAGCTAAGATGGTGCCAAGGCTTTGTTACTTATGGTAACACATTCTTCACAAGAAAAATAGTCTTCTATGCTAACATATAAGCCTTTGAATTCTAAAGTAGTTTTGCTTTTCAAGTTTGAGAGTGTTGACAAGTTGTGTTTCTTTTCTGGACTGGAGTGTTCATAAATTCTCCATTCACTTGGAAGAAAAGGGATCAGTTATTTGGAGGGGAGTTAAAAGCACCCAACACAGAGCTAAAATGAGTCAAGCAGTTGAAAGACATGTGAATTACTGCCCTAGTGCTGTCAGTCTTAAAAATTTCAAGGTGGAAGTGGATATCTTAATTATGGCTGAGACTAATAGTTTGCAATTGGTTGTTCAATGACTTTATTTGCCTAAAATTGCATTTGACACACAAATTTAGTTGGCATATATCCAATTAAAATAAAATATACAGAAGTGAGCTCTGTCTCCCCTGTAATGAAACATGTGAAAGGAAAAGGAGTTGTACATACAGGTGTTAACAGGAAGTTAAAAAGGAAACTGAAAGGAATTAACTTTGTAAAGGTAAAAATTTAATTCCCTCCAAAGGAATTTACATAGCTAATTCCTTTGGGGAGGAATGAAATTTTTACCTTGTCTTGGTGCATAGTGTTCTTCCTCTCCTAGGTACTAGCTATGCGAATGAAGACTTGTTGTGAGAAAGAATTTTTTTGAAACCTTGTTTTAGTTTTGTGAAAATGCCGCTGCTAAATTACAGCAGCCAAAATCTTGCAGCTGCGAAATGCAATTTAGTCAGGAGTGACTTTCTTTGTTAGGTAGAACATTTTGGTTAAATATGTTTAGAATATACTTGGATGTGCATAAAAAGTGTTAATAACAAATCACACAGAATCACAGAATCACCAAGGGTGGAAGAGAGCTCAAAGATCATCAAGTCCAACCTGCCACCACAGACCTCATGACTAAACCATGGCACCAAGGGCCACGTCCAAGCCCCTCTTGAACACCTCCAGGGATGGTGACTCCACCACCTCCCTGTGCAGCCCATTCCAATGGCTAATGACTCTCAGTGAAGAACTTTCTCCTCACCTCGAGCCTAAACTTCCCCTGGTACAGCTTGAGACTGTGTCCTCTTGTTCTGGTGCTGGTTGCCTGGGAGAAGAGACCAACCCCTCCTGGCTACAACCACCCTTCAGGTAGTTGCAGACAGCAATAAGGTCGCCCCTGAGCCTTCTCTTCTCCAGGCTAAACAACCCCAGCTCCCTCAGCCTCTCCTCATAGGACTTGTGCTCAAGGCCGCTCCCCAGCCTTGTTGCCCTTCTGTGGACATGTTCAAGTGTCTCAATGTCCTTCTTAAATTGAGGGGCCCAGAACTGGACACAGTACTCAAGGTATGGCCTAACCAGTGCTGAGTACAGGGGCACAATGTCTTCCCTGCTCCTGCTGGCCACACTATTCTTGATGCATGCCAGGATGCCATCGGCCTTCTTGGCCACTTGGCCACACTGCTTGCTCATGTTCAGGCAGCTGTCAATCAGCACCATGAGGGGAAATAATTTAATTTTAAAAACTTAATAGCATTGTTCTAACTGCTAGTGCCTTCTGCTGGTATTTTAAGTATGGAGTCATTGGTAAAACAACTGAAAAAAAAATCAGTGAGCACAAAGAAATGTATATGCTGCGCTACTAACAAAATAATGTTGAGTGTGATTTTTATATGCCATCTGAACCATCTCTCTCTCTATATATATGCTTGTAATTTAGCCTAACCTTTACTATCTGCATTCATTAATAGAAGAACAACCCAGTGTATGAGTGCTATTATAGGCAAGATCTATGGCATAGGTATAATTTTATTTTACTCATAAATTTTAATATCTGTTCTCTACTACAGTGAAAATAATGAATCTGTAGTGGCTTTGCCCATCGTTATAGAGATATTTTTTTTTTCCTTTGTAAAGCCATAAAAAGGAGTTGTGACTGCTGGAACTTGCCCACAAATCTCAGGTTTGTGCCTTTTTTTTTTTTTTTTTTTATTTAACTTTTTTTTTTTGTTAAGTGCCAAAGGGCCTTTGGCCAGCCAAAATTAGCTTGTATCTGGCCATGAGAATGATCTTGATTTTCTCTGTTCTTCATAGTTTCTCAATACTTTGTTATAAAAAGAAGGGATGCAGTTAATTTTTTCCCCTTGAACAACAAAATATGGGTTTGTTCTTCATTATTGGGATTTTTAGCTGATGTTTTATAGTGAATTCCATTGACACTCATATTCTTAGGATCATTTATAATCAAACCAAGTAACTCCTGGTGGACTTTACTGTAGTTTTGTTGCAAATCCAACTTAGACTCCTCTAAAACTCTAAACTGTTATTTTCTAATGATCACTTTTAGAAGGTCTGTGTGGCTTTAAAGTTTATCCAGCCCACATATGGATGATCCAGTGGGAGTCTACAATTGCAGTAACTCAATAATTTAGACTCTGCAGGATCATATGCCATAGTATCATAGTATCAGTCAGGGTTGGAAGGGACCACAAGGATCATCTAGTTCCAACCCCCCTGCCATGGGCAGGGGCACCCCATACTAGATCACGCTGGCCAGAGCCTCATCCAGTCTGGTCTTAAACACTTCCAGGGATGGGGCCCATTCCATGGCTTCACCACTCTCATGGTGAAGAACTTCCTCCTCACATCCAGCCTGAATCTCCCTACCTCCAGCTTCATTCCATTCCCCCTAGTCCTGTCACTACCTGATATGCTGAGAAGTCCCTCCCCAGCCTTCCTGTAGGCCCCCTTCAGATACTGGAAGGCCACAATGAGGTCACCTCAGAGCCTTCTCTTCTCCAGACTGAACAGCCCCAACTCTTTCAGTCTGTCCTCATAGGAGAGGTGCTCCAGCCCTCTGATCATCCTTGTGGCCCTTCTCTGGACATGTTCCAGCACCAATAGTCTGTGATTATGTGTTCACTAGATAAATACAGAAGAGCAAATATGCCTCTCTGAGTGGAGGATGTCTCCCATCTAGATGAAACCAACCAAAAAACTGTGTCCAGTTCTGGGCCCCTCAGTTTAAGAAGGACATTGAGACACTTGAATGTGTCCAGAGAAGGGCAACAAGGCTGGTGAGAGGCCTTGAGCACAAGCCCTATGAGGAGAGGCTGAGGGAGCTGGGGTTGTTTAGCCTGGAGAAGAGGAGGCTCAGGGGTGACCTCATTGCTCTCTACAACTATTTGAAAGGTGGTTGTAGCCAGGAAGGGGTTGGCCTCTTCTCCCTAGCAACCAGCACCAGAACAAGGGGACACAGTCTCAAGCTGCAACAGGGGAAGTTTAGGCTTGAGGTGAGGAGAAAGTTCTTCACCGAGAGAGTCATTCGCCATTGGAATGGGCTGCCCGGGGAGGTGGTGGAGTCACCATCCCTGGAGGTGTTCAAGAGGGGCTTGGACATGGCACTTGGTGCCATGGTCTAGTTGTGGGGTCTGTGGTGACAGGTTGGACTCGATGATCTTCGAGGTCTCTTCCAACCTTAGCGATACTGTGAAAAAGGTGGGTGCTAAGGCCCTCAAAAATAATTTCTATCAATATTGACAATTTGTCTCCCAAACTTTGAAATATTGATCATGTTCTCTTTCATATTTAAAAAGAAAGGTGAGTTTGAGTTATAAGGAATTTACTACTCAGGTTACAAATGTGTATGCCTATGACAATTGCACAAATCATTTTTTAATGTGTAGATATTTCAAAAAATGCATTTTAAAAAATGAGGATTGGATAATAGAAGGCAGGTAAGGACAATGACTAGTAGTAATCCAAAATTAAAAGTGATCTTTCTCTTATTACATTCATAAAATAAATCTCTATGTTACATGTTATATAAATTTACCTTGTAGAAGGATAGATTTAATGCACTAAAAAAGCTTTCCTAATGATGCATAAATCTTTATTTTCTATAAACTTTCAAGATTAATGTTGCCTTCCAGCCTCAATCTTGTTCTTCAGTTATATATCACACTGGGTGGGTTTTTTTGTGTTGTATTGAATTCAGAAGTGTTAATTCTTTCTACCGTGTCATGAAACCTCTGTCTGAGGGACAAGGATGATCTGTCATTGAATCTCAAGTATCTGCATCCTTCAAGCCTGGCCCTGTCTTTTTTCATTCTTGTCTGATTTTTAAAGTTGCTGGAATGCTTTATGTTCTTTGAGCAACACATTATGCCCAGAGGGGCAGTGTAAAGAAAGTTGGTTTAGGTGAGAAGTAAAGGTTTGACGAGCCTTAATCTCCATGGACGCAGTCAGAGATTTCAGCTAGTGTTGTTGAGTGCATACCCACATACAGTATCACAGTATAACCAAGGTTGGAAGAGACCCCCAGGATCATCAAGTCCAACCCGTCCCAACAGACCTCACAACTAGACCATGGCACCAAGTGCCATGTCCAGTCTCCTCTTGAACACCTCCAGGGACGGTGCCTCCACCACCTCCCCGGGCAGCCCATTCCAATGACGAATGACTCGCTCAGTGAAGAACTTCCTCCTCACCTCGAGTCTAAACCTCCCCTGGCACAGCTTGAGGCTGTGTCCCCTTGTTCTGGTGCTGGTTGCCTGGGAGAAGAGACCAACCCCCTCCTGTTCACTACCACCCTTCAGGTAGTTGTAGAGGGCAATGAGGTCACCCCTGGTCCTTCTCTTCTCCAGGCTAAACAACCCCAGCTCCCTCAGCCTCTCCTCATAGGGCTTGTGCTCAAGGCCTCTCACCAGCCTTGTTGCCCTCCTCTGGACACGTTCAAGTGTCTCGATGTCCTTCTTAAACTGAGGGGCCCAGAACTGGACACAGGACTCAAGGTGTGGCCTAACCAATGCAGAGTACAGGGGCACAATGACCTCCCTGCTCCTGCTGGCCACACTATTCTTAATACAGGCCAGGATGCCATTGGCCCTCTTGGCCACCTGGGCACACTGCTGGCTCACGTTTAGGCGGGTGTCGATCAGCACCCCCAGGTCCCTCTCTGTTTGGCAGCTCTCCAGCCACTCTGACCCCAGCCTGTAGCTCTGCATGGGGTTGCTGTGGCCAAAGTGCAGCACCCGGCACTTGGACTTGTTGAATGTCATCCCATTGGACTCCGCCCATCTGTCCAGTCGGTCGAGGTCCCTCTGCAGACAGACTTGTTTCTCAGACTTACTTCCTCAGATGATTATTATTCTTTGAAATTAATTATTTTGTGAGCATATAGATATCCTTTCTTTACAGTTAAGCTTCCCTCTTCATTCAGGTGTTGTAGATTATTTTTTCATCTCACTCTGGGCCTGTTGTGATCTTGATCTTCCCTTTTCAATTCCTGAATTCAAACTCTTGGTCGGTGTTTGTCATGTGGGTGCTCTCACCAGTTGTTTCTTTTGTGTTGAGGACCTAGGCCAGAGATAACTTTTCAGTGTTACATGTTAAAAGTTTTCTCCTAGGCCTTGTACTTTAAAGACACATTATTCTGACAGTGTCTCAGAATTTAATGTGTGCACTTTTCCTAACCCATCTGTGCAGTACTTCTCATGCTAATTGACACTTTCCTTCGTGGTCACCTACTGCTGTCTGGCTTTTTTTTTTTTTTTTTTTTTTTTTTTTTGGCCCTACTCACACAACCAGCAGCTGCTGACGCTTTTCTTTGTTCCTAATTTTTGTGAAGGTCACTTTCTGTGGAAAGACATGCCTGCATCTGCTCTGCCAGTGCTCCTAGTCTGGTGTTCTGACATCTACTCCTGTCTTGTTTCATAAAAAATTTCATTTCTGCATAAGGAAAATAATGACCAGAATCCTAATAGAGTGAATGTTGATTCTAGCTCTTCCAATTTCACTCTGGACTGAAAAAAAATGTCAATCATCTCTTTGAGTGATAAGGTTTTGAATCTGTAATTACTAATTTTAATAACTAGATAATTAGTTAATGTTATATAGGTCACATTGCTTTGTATATTACTACAAAAATTCCACAACTGGCAAACAATCCCCAAATTTTATTAACTTTTTGTTTGCAAATCCTCCCTCTCCCCCCAGTCTATCTTGTATTTGCCAAATTGTGATAGCAGGTTTTAAAATTCTCATTATTTCCCTGTTACAGGTGGCAAACAAATCTGCTTTTATTTTTTTTTCCCCCTGACAGGTCTATTTATTTGAAGGCAATTTTAATTTAGGTCACGTTCTTAAACTTTATGGATTAGTCAGTTCGGAGTTTAAATTAATAACCAATTTTATTTGATTTCTTTGATGTCTGTTCTTTCATTTTTAAGCAGAACAGCTTCTTCTGCCAGTGGGGATGCTTAAGTTTAAAATAAACATCCAAACCCCTCCTCTTAATTTTAAATAAGACATTTGAAAAAAGGTTAATGAACACTGTCAAAACATGATCTGAAAATTTGATCTTTTGCTGTTATTTTTATTGCAATGTAACTTCTGAAAAAAAGTTAAACTAAGGTACAAAAAAATTTCCATTTGTAAAGCTTGAGCTGAAAACCATCAAGTTCTTTACTGTAAGTGTTGTGGAACACTGGATGATGTTGCCCAGGGAGGAGGTTGAGACCCTGGCACTATTCAAGGTGAAGTTCAACAGGGCTCTGAGCAGCCTGCTGTAGTTGAGGATGTCCCTGCTTACAGCAGAAGGGGTTGGACTAGTTGGCTTTTAGAGGTCCCTTCTAAACCAAACCGTTCTATGAGAAAGTTTACAACTCTTTAGAAGGATTAGTTAGAAGGATGTATTTTTATAAACTCGATAAGCATTTGTTTAATTGTTTTAATGGATAGTATTAATAAGCAAAAAGCTACTAAGGTCTTGTTGAATTTCATTAGGGTGATTTTTAATGTGGGTCTTCCAGTTAAAAGTTGTTGGCCATATAGTGGATGCAATGACTGTTTGGAGACATTGATTTATCTTCTTTCATCATGAGAGGGGTAGGAAACAGGAAAAAACAACCTGCCAGCTGAAGGTAAACACTAATGAACACATCTGTGTTTTATGTTGGAGCAGTACAGACCACTGGAGCATCCAGCACTAGTAAGCAGTTCAGAGGCCCTTGCAGCAGCTGTAATGTTTTTAAGCATACGCTGTATTATCTCCAGAGCAATCTGTTATTTCTCACAACTGCTGGAGCTATTGTAATATTTTTCTTTCATGCTCATCAAAAATCTCTAAGCAAGGCATCCTGTTCTGGTTGTGGGAAAGAAGACTTTGACAATAGGCCTCGGAATCAATGCAGACAACCAATATGATCTAAGTATTGTTCAGTTTAATTAAGGAACCTCTACAGCTTATATAGGCACACAGACTCACAGAGCATGGTTAGCATAACTTCATTGGTTCCCCACAATTGTCCACCTGCCCTACTGTTATACGTTATTGGTTAAACTGCTAATATCACACAAAGTTGTTGATCAACGTATGCATCCAGTTATTCCAAGATAATTCTTCGTGTTTACAGCTACCAGTACTTTGTTTTAGTTACATGCTGCTAGCACAGCACTGTTTTGCTGACACTATATCAAGCTCTAAACTTATATTGTCAGATTGCTCACACTGCTTATTGTTATGATTGCCACAGAAGACAACTAATTTATCCATCCACTAAGTTATAGTCATCATAGAATTCTAGAATGGTTTGGGTTGGAAGTGACTTTGAAAGGTCATCTGGTCCAACCCCCTGCAGTGAGTAGGAGCTCTTCACTATATCTGGCTGCTTGGAGCCCTGTCAAGCCTGATCTTCAACACATACCCCAGCCTATATTGATAATGAGGATGTTCTGACCCAGGTGCATGATCCTGTACTTGGTCTTGTTGAACCTCATGAGATTCATGTGGGCCCACCTCTCCAGCTTGCCCAGGTCCTTCTGTTCCTCTAGTATATTCTGTTCCTCTAGTATAATGACAACTCCACTCAGGTTGGTGTTACCTGCATTGAACACCTTGAGGGAGACCTGAACCCAGATTATTTTGTCAGATGGGTTTTAAACTAGCCAGTCTAGAATTGTAAGAGTGATCCCATCAGCATCACAGACATACCTGACCAACTTCAAAATTTAATTCAAATCCCGTCGGGAGCAAAGGGTAAGTTACCTGTTTCACACTTCTTTTGGACAACTACCATCAGTCAATTCCTCATGAGTTTTTGGCTGCAAAGTCATTTGCCCACCCCCCATCCTTCTTGCAGTTTAAAATATCAGAAAAAAAAAAACCACCAATACAAACACTTAAAGAAGAATTTTCTCTGAGATTTCTCTTATGATTAAAGTATTCTATTGATACATTTGTACCATGGCACACAAGGTCTATGAAATTATGCAGTCTGTCAAGAGCATGAGGAAAAAAGTCTGTGCAGTAGGAGCTGTGAATAGCTGAAGGAAATGAATTGTTGTCAGGGAGTTAAGATACACACGAGACACAGATGTATAGTAAAGGTGAGCTGAAGCTTTGCACTTTAAGAATTACAGAAGAGGAGTAAATGAATACAGTAAGAGGTCTGGAGGAGATGTCCATTATTTACAAGAAAAATTATCAGTTAATGTTGGTGAATTGATATGCTGAACATGGACATTCAGCCTGCAGCACATTGCAGTGGCAAGTTTGTTTTCTAACCACACAGCCCAGTTCTGCCAAGGTAAATGTTTGCTGCACAAAGCAAGTTAAATTTGCACCTGAATGAGTGGAAGGTAATTGAAATGGGTTTTAAAACAGTTTGAATATGCAACTTAACAGCATAGAACTGTCATTTGTCCTTTTTGTTGTTCAGCTCATTGTGTGAGATCAGAGTTACCTGTTGATTTCTGCACAGAAAAAAGAAACAAGCAAAAAAAAACCCACCAAAAAACCTGTAGTATTTTTCACGGTGATTCTGCAGGTACTTTTGCCAGCTGGGTGGATGATGAGGCGGAGGCTAAGATGTGTTTACTATTGAGCTGTTCAGTCACATTTCTCTACTGTTCTTAACTTTCTCTACTAGTTTTAACTTCACTCAAATACACTTGATTGCAAAGTCATTATTGTGTTCTTGCACAAGTTACTCTAATATGAACCAATTAGAATATAATTACACTGGTCTATACTTAATTAGACTCTTGAGCAGCTTCTTCAGATTAAGGTTATGCCTCTGGATTTACATTTTGAGATCTCTTTTGTCTCCACCGGAAGATGCAGGTAAAATAAGAGGGCCTATAAACTCAAGAAGTGCTGCTACTTTCAAGTTCATGAAATTACTCTTCAGGAACTTTGATGTTCCATAGTTCATTCTTTTCATTTTTGGAACAAGAACCATATGGTGGCAATTCACTGCCCTTGCATTTCTCAGCCACACTGTGAATTCTTATAAGAAATGCCCTTGGAATAGAAATTTCCTCATTATCCTTATGATTAAGGCTTGTGCCAAAAAATAACTTAATTTCACTTCTGTCTTGTCATTATTTTTAATTCCTTACAGATCCATAATCCAAAAAGGGCTTGGAATTGCTCACACATTCACCCTGATATTAAAACATTTAGATACTTCCATGCAAGCATAAATCTAAAGCCCATAATATGATGCTGAGTTGTAAAATACTAATGGTTGTGAGGTAGCTCTGGACTATTTTATTTTTAAAGGTATTTTTTTTTATGTAAAGAATTCTGAAAAAGGAAGTAATTAGGATATACTGACTGTGAAAAATCAGGGGGAAAAAAAGAAAGTAGCTATATTCCTGTGAAATATTGAGGTTTAAGCACTTCTCCGTGGTAAGTCCAGTGAAATTATATCAGCAATTCATTTCCCACAGGACCGTTGGTCTGGATATATGTGGCTTTGCTGTTAGATATAGATGTAACCTGTGAAGGCATTTAGTAATAAGATATTTTTTCTTCTGTGTTTACTCATAGAAATTGCATACTTCATCATTTTCATTTCAGTAATTTACTCACAAAAGGGTTACCAAGACTATATATTCAATGCGCTGAATTAAGTGGAAGATTTGAGCTTCATTTTTTTTAATGTCAGCTTTTAAAATGTTTGGGCTTTTTGTTTTGGTTTGGTTTTGGTTTTTTGTGACCAGACACTTGATGCACTTTGGAATTCTCTGTATTGATTGGGTGTATAAAGAAAAACAATTACACTATTTTACTTTTTAATGAATATATAGTAATAGATGTTTGAAATGACTTTCAGTATATATCACCACTGTTGAGTAATTTTGTGGGGAGGAAAGGAAACAGTGAATAAAACTACTCCTGGTGGTACATTAATTTTAACCAGCTTTGTTGTCTGTATTGTGGAAAGCTGAGGAAGAGATTGAAGTCAGATATGCTTATATAATGTTTCTGTTAGCTAATAACTGATTTCTCACCTTTCTATCCGTTTAAGGTGCAAGGCACATACCAGGTTGTATTTTTATCCGGTGTCATCCAAGAGCGATATCTGCAGTGATGAAATTGCCTAGCTTTAGGATTAGGATTTGCTAGATTTTTCTTTGAAGTTACACCTAGGAAAAAAACAGGCAACAACCTAAATTGTTATACTACTGCCATGGTTTTGTTGGGACAGAATCCTAAGCTATCCTTGGGCTGCAAGCCATTAGCGGATCTGAGTCAGCCAAGTGCAGCTGACCTGATTTGGCTCACAGGTGTATTGCAGACCAGGAGCATCACATTCAGTATAAAGTTTTCTGGGGAAAGGAGAGCTAGAATCTTCTGGCTGACCTTCTTGTTCCTGCTGCATTTTCTTCTGCTCTTTCAAGTTGCATTCCTGTTTGGTGTGACTGCTACACCTTGCTGGGCTGAGTATAACTTAATGTACCTTGTATTGTTATTGGTATCAGTTTGGCTGTTTCATCAGAACTGTTTTGGTTTCAACCTGTGGGTCTTATCTCCTTCTCCTGATTCTGCTTCCCTGCTGGGAAGGAGTCATTGAGTGACAGAGCAAATGCTACAGTTCAGCCCCAGACACAGGCTAAATGTAGACAGTTTATTTCATGACTAGTGTTTATCTGGGACCTGAATAAAATAGGTCACCTAGAAGAATCACAGGCTTTTAATTTGAGAGTCCCAGGAGGCTGAAGTTTAAAAGAATTTCACTAAATCTTTACAAGCATTTATTATGTTGATGATGTGGGTAGGATGATTGCTGTGTGTAGTTCTCTGATATTTTTAGATTTGCTTTTGAAGCTGTGGGTGGATTTACCACTGTGGATTATTGATTTGGGGCAGGTTATTGCTTCTGGGTGAGGGCTTAGAGGTGCCACTTTGCTCTGGTCCTTGCCATTAGGTTGTGGAATGATGAATTCTTTTCTATTTACATGAATTTCTGTTCTCTAGGGAATGATAGTGGGCAAAGAGTTTTTAGTGTATCCTTGGGATGCTTCCACCACTAGTTCTTGATGTTACTTAGAGCAAAGTATTACTGTAGAGGCAGATACCATCTTGTTGCTGCAACCTCCAAAAATATCCTGAAATTATGTCAGCCCCGACAACAAACACTGAAACTACTGAACCTCTGGTGAAGGGGTAATTGAGACCTAGGGACTCAAGTGCCAGCATCAGTTGCCCTTGTAGAGAAAATGAAATACAAAATTAAGAAGAATCTGCCAGGCAGGAGAATTGGAGTTGCTCGCTCACTCTCCATCCCTGAGTGACTCGTGTGATATATGTAAAGGTTACAGGCATCATGAAGGTGAGAACCTCATTACTTGGCAGTTCCAGTGCTGGAATAACAGAGACAATAGGACTTAGAGCATAGAGAAGCCAAGGAGTTGGAACCAATGGCTACAAAACTGGGTATCAACAGGTGTCTTGGAAATGAGGCACACCCTCTGTCTCTGGAGGTGATTCCTGCTGAGTGTGAGGAACAAGTATCACTTTAGATGTGATATCATATATGGCCCAAGAAAGTGGACAACCACTGAGAAACATGTAAAATATCTGAGGGCACTAGCTGTGCAGGAGCTGATTGTTGCTGACCTGGATGACCTACAGACACCACTAGATCTGGATGAGCATCTGCCAGAGTAGAAGCCTATTGTGTTTTCTCAGAGAAACACAATTTCTCTTCTGTTACCTTTATTCTACAGGTTTTGTAATCATCTTGAGCCAATGTCGCTAAAAGATAATTTGTTACACAGATTTAACTAGCAACAGTGTTTTTCCCATTTCACACATCTTTGAGATCATAGTTTTTCCAGAGGTAATGTATATATCAGTGCTGCTTGCTTCTCTGCAATCAGGGAGCTGTGACAGGTAGGCAGTGGATTATTTTGTATTCTTCTCTGACAAAGCCCTATTCAGTAGTTAGTTCTTAATGTTTAGAAAGGACAGAAACGTTCACCTTCTAATAATAAATACATGTACTGAGTACTAGTATTAAATTGGAATACTTGAATTTCTGAAGAGCTCACATCATGTGGAGGAAAGAGGCTTTCTTTCTCTCACTGAGTAATTTTGTATTTGGGGGGGGCGGGGTGCGGGGAATAATTACCATCCTTATGATTAACTGAAGTGGAGGTTTAAATGTGCAGGGGCTTGAGGTTCACCCAGATGGGCTAATAGAAAGTAGAAGGAAATTACACCTATTTAAGACTGCCCATACTTTACTTGCATCTGCTGTACATTATTCAGTGTTGCAATTCTTAAATCACTGCCAGAATAACAATTTCTGAACAGGCTTTTTGCTGCCAGATAGTGCAATGTGTAATTCTACCTGTCTGGGATCTATTCTTCAGGGCTAATATCCCCTGCAGGTGGTAGAGAGATGCTGCAATACTGCAGATGTCCAAAAATCCATACATGCTTATTGTGTAGCAGCGGCTGATGGAGACTAATGGCACCCACCTATTTAAAACCCTAGCTATTACATTTTCTATTTCACTGATTTTAGCATCAGAGTAAACTGATCTCTCTGGGTGCCTGGGGCTTGAAACCTTGAAAATCACTCACCAGTGTTGCTATTCTTGACTTAATCAGCAGGGTTAGAGATTAAAACAAAGCTTTGGAATAAAAAAGATTTTAACTTGCCATACTAATCTCCCTTCTTGAAGTTTCTTTACCAACATAAGAGAAGTATTCTGTTTGCAAAAGCTAGAGTGATTTCTGTAAAGCCTGATATAAGGTAAAATCTGGAGGGTTAGTTCTTGCTTCCCGTTCTTTATCAAAATCCAGACACTGGTATCACTATATGCAGTAGCCCTATATGGCATTAATTACATAAGACATAGGAATAATTATTTGTATTGCTTCAAACACAGTCCTGCACTGCTGCTAATAATTCTGACAATTCTGACAGACATTCTACATTTTAATTTGATTCTTCAGACTGTACATGGATTTCCCTCATACCATTTCTTCATACCTTTCTAATGGGTTATCCCTCTACTTGACCTTAGTGAAGCCCTAATTCTTCATGTGACCAAAGAAATATTGCCTTCATCTTTATGTCAATTAGGGTTCTAGGACCTTTAATCTGAGATTAGTGCCCAAACACAGAAATAGAGAGAATTTCAAAGTACTTCTGGACAAGTGAATGAAAGAGCCTGCAGTATTTTAATTGGAAAACACAATTATGAACCAAAATTGAGGCAAGTACTATTTTATTAAACTTAAGTCAGTTAGGACACTTCTAAAAATGCAAATCTATACCTGTATTCTGTACTGGAAAGAAGAATCACAGAATCACCAAGGTTGGAAGAGACCTATTGTTTCCCATTATATGAGAGAGGTGAGATGGAAAATGGAAAGCTACCTTGAGGACACCTAGTCAGTTTTCAACTCTGCAAATTAGAATATTACTTAAAGCCTTGTTTAGCATGAAATTGAGCTAATGCAGAGTTTTGCTACTTTTTCTATTGTTAATACACTAGGTGAACAATCAGCCTTCAAAGAAATGCAAAAGACACTTCTGTGTAAATCAGAACTAATCAAACATTCATGACTGGTTTTTATTTGTACTGAGTGGTCTGGGTAACCGGGAAAAGAACCAAGCGCCTAAGTTGGCACTTTGCTCCCCTGCTTTCAGCCATTTACTCTTCATGTGTCTCATGAATGCTTAGAAATCTATTTCTAACCCCCTCAGAAGAGAACAGAGTGTTTGTAACTCTTATTTTTCACCTGTTTGTATTTTTTTCTTCTTGAACAGATGTTTTATCTGCAGTGGATGCAGACCTCCGAGTTCTTTCAGAAAGTTTATCTAAGTTGATTGTGTGGCTTGAATATTTTTTTCTTTTAGGGGATATGTGTGTGTACTAATAAGTAAACAGCCTGCATAATGTAGCATAGCATTATTTCAGTAACTGTCACAATATTAAATGAATTTGCAGTTGTCACAGAAATGTGCAGTGAGAAGCATTTCTGAAGGTCTGTAGAGTGTTTACACAGTAGAGTCACTGGAATAAGATTTATAGGTAATCTTGTTTCTTCTACTATCCTTTGAAAAATCCTTCCCTACACGTTAAGGGCCATCTTCAAATGAGGACATGTTTTGCATTCTGCATTTATCCCAGTGTTGTGTGAAGTTCTGGAGGAAATTTAGCTCAAGCAATCCAATGGTGACCTGGGAATTTACAAGCTTGAATTTCTATGAAGAGTTGTTTCTAACCAGCTATGGGCTGTGGATAGTGCAAGACTCTTGGGGCTGTGTTCAGCATTGCACCGCTAGCTAATGGTACTGTGAGTACTTCCATCTTCCCTCCAGGCATTCCTATCAGCCTCTGAAAAGATGGACAGGCCAGCATGTAGCAGTGTGTCACAAAAAAAAAAAAAAAAAAAAAAAAAAAAAAGCAGCCTGCCTTTGCTTTGTCTCTATTGCTTCACAGACAAGCAAATATGGTTAGACAGGAAGCTTGCTGAGGCTGATTTGATTCTGTGGAATTTCCAATTAAGTAGTTTAAGCTTCTAAATGAAACATGTACATTTTGTTGCTTTGATTTTACATTCTCCAAAATATTAAACTAGTGGAGTTGAATCCTACAGTTCAAAAGAAGAACGAAACAACGTACTTAGCAGCTGTGAAGTTTAATGCTTGATCTGAGTAGATATAAGGCTCCAGTGGAAGAGGTCAGTGTCTAAAGGGGTGCATACTGCCTTATGCACCCCGGCAGACGGGATATGAAAACATTAGCTTTTCCTTCATTCTGCATATCACATTTGGCTTCTTGTAAAAAAAAAATATTGATTCTTGTAGAAGGAATATACATCCATTCTATTTTTACTGGTCAGAGAGTCCTCATGGAGTTGGTGTCACATTCACACTCCATTGAATTGAAGAATGTTGTTGAGTGTCCTGAAAAACATTATGCATCTTTGTCATGGGGAAATCTCAATTTCTCCCATCCCCATGAATCAGAATTGTTCAAACTCAGTAACTAGTACATTCTTGCATCTTTTTTCTCCTTATCCAACTAAAATAAACTTTGGCTTTTGTCTTTGTGCCCTTGCTACTATACATTTATTTATTCTAGACTGAATGTGGCTTTTCCATTGGATCAGAGAGAGTGTATTCCCAGGCTGCTATTGGGTTTGTTGCTGGCCTTATCAATGCATCACAATTTTAATTTGGAATCTATCACTTTTTCAGTGACTAAATAAAAGGAAAGGATTCATCTTAGAGGCTAATGCAGGGTGCACAAATGTGAACTGTGTGATGTGTGGCTCTCAGGTGCCACTGAAAACTGTAAATGTATAAGAAATTTAGGTTAAGATTCTGCAAGCAAAGCAAGCATTCAGACTATGTTGGATAAGCTCTTCACTGAAAATTAAACTTTGTGCGTGGATAGATTTAAAGTGGTGATAGACTCCTGGGCTAAGTAAAAAAGGTCAGACCTGGGTCATAAGTGTCTGGGGGAAAAATGCAGTTTCTGTCAGCTTTTATTTTCAAAGTCTTCTTGATCTCTTTAATATTATTGATCACTGCTTACTGAAGAAGTTATAGAGTTCCCCCTGGGGCATGTTATGATACTGACATATCAGCATTATTTAGAAACTGTGTGAAGCACCTATGCCAGAAATATATGGAGTATTCAGCCTGGAGAAGAGGAGGCTCAGGGGAGAACTTATTGCTCTCTACAACTACCTGAAGGGAGGTTGTAGACAAGCGGGGGCTGGTCTCTTCTCCCAGGCAACCAGCACCAGAACAAGAGGACACAGTCTCAAGCTGCACCAGGGGAGGTTCAGACTGGATGTTAGGAAGAAATTCTTCAGACAGAGAGTGATTGCCCATTGGAACGTGCTGCCTGGGGAGGTGGAGGAGGTGTTTAGGAGGAGACTTGATAGGGTGCTTGATTGCATGGTTTAGTTAATTAGATGGTGTTGGATAATGGGTTGGACACAATGATCTTGAAGGTCTCTTCCAACCTGGTTCATTCTATTCTGTTAAATGCCATTAAGTTACAATAGAATGCCAACTAGTTTTCTCCTCTCTAGTGGTTCATGAAGTTTTCATCATTTGTGAATTGTGAAAACTGAATTTCACTCAGGTTCACAGAAACAACATTCATTAAGTACACCTGCAAGGGCAAATATGCAACTGAAACATTTCTTTGTGTTATCAGGAATTCATGATTGGGAGTTCAAAATTTTTTCAACAAACTTTTAAATATGTTACTTCTTTGATGGTTGCTTAGGTAGTATTTGTGTGTGTGATTTCTGATACAATACAAATATTATCTTGAATTAAAAAATATATGTAGGTGTAATAATCCTTACATTTGGCTTCAGGGATTGCCAGTATCTGCCTTTGAGCTGTACTGAATGCTGTTAGGACTGCTTTTGTGAATTATATGAGTGTGAAAAGATTTTACAGTGGCCAGTGTTGACAAATCTGCCAAGTGCTGTGGCTGCTTGAAGATTCTTTGCCATGATGATCAAGAAGGGAGTTATGAAACCTTGGGGATTAGTTTGTTACAAAGATCTGGTAAGAAGTGCAGATGTTGAATATACTTTCCAACAAACAAATCCCTCAGTTTTGTTCCTAAAATACTGATTTAAGCTGAACTAAGCTCATGCTGAACTAAAAAAATAAAGACAGAGCAATAGGTGTGCACATTTGATTTTATATTGATCTTATGCATGGGCAATTGAGGTTTTTTTTGCTTTGACTTCTGGACTATTATTTCAAGATGCTTTTGGTATCATGGGAAGTTTTGCAACTGTGATTTGATGCTAGTTCCTTGATATATATCTAACCTTTTGAAACCAGTTAAAAGACAGTATAAATGGTGGGATAGTCCTAAAACCATATAGTCCTGTAGCTTTGTAGGATGTTTTATCAGTACATGTTACAGTAGAAAGCAGAAGATTTGAGTAGAACTGAAACAGGCTTACTTGAGTTCATGGTAACATCATTGCAGGTTGCTGCTACCCCTTACACTGTATGAAGCCAAGAGATTTCAGGAGGCTGGATTGCAAGTGGTTCATTAGTCACAGGGCTCAAATTTTGTAAGTGGAAAATGGGACTAGTATTAGATCTGGCAGCTAAATTAAATTGTTTAGGTTCTAGGTTATCAGCTCCAGTGCTTTTATTAAGATTGATAGTGCAGGAGCACTTCACAACTCTGTTCAGTAGAGACTGGGAAAAGCCTAAAATCATTAAGGTTGCCATAAATAACAGAGAAGAACTGTATTGCCAATTGTTTGCACAGAGAGCTTAAATAGCTCTTTGAATCCAGCATCAAGACTGCTGAAGTGACTATTGGGTTCGTTAGCAGCATGTGGCCATTTAGTATTACAGCAGGGGCTTGGAAGTGAGTAATAGTGAACACAAACCAATCTTTATTCCCAGGTCAGAGATCCTCTGGCTGGTGTCTTTTCAGTGTTTCACTTCTTTTGAAAAAACAAAGAGATGGACTTGCTGGTCTCCTGTGATGGAGGAGGCAGCATTGCTCCATGCTCCTCTCAGAAGCAAGATGGTGTGACTGAGACCTTAGTGGGGGAGCAGACTGTGTTCCCTATCTCCACTCTATGGACATATGCAGCAGGACCTTTATCCCAGATACGGAACTTGTAGTGGATCTTGAAAGTCTGTTGTCTTGGGAGGGATCTACCTCAACTGTATTAACACAGACATCTTTCAGCAGCTATAATAAATTAAGGAACTACCACTATTAAACTTGCTTTCTGCAGTGGATGCAGTCACCATTACTTTGTAGTATGGGTTGCCAAAATCCTTTCTGGTTGCTAAACTTCAAAAGATAAATGTCTGTTTGTTAGGGGTTTTGCTGTTTGCTTGGTTGGAGGTTTTTTGCATGTTTGGCTGGTTAGTTTTCATTTTTCCTTATGTGTGTAGAAGCAAAAAATGAAAAAGGGGTTGAGGGGAGAAATATTTAAAAACAGGCATAACATTTCACTTGGATGTCTCCCAAATTAAACTTTTTTTTTATTCAAGGTGGCAGACATTCTCACAGGTAGGAGAAGGGTTAGGAAAAAAAACCCCAACCAAATCTGTTTTAATTGGGCCAGAATTGATTGATATTCCCCTCAATATTTTATGCTTTGGTCCTTTATCTAGCAAAATTTCTGTGTAAAATGAACTGAGACCTGACTGGTATATCAGAATCTAATTCGAACATATACTAGAAAACTTGATATATGCTACTGGATTCAAGTGTTTATTGAGATTCAAGTGTTTATTGAGGCAAGCTTGACTGTAAATTCGTAGTGGCTAAAAACCATCTGATGGAGCAAACATCTGACATCTGGTATGTTGTTAAAGCTACAAAATGGTTTCTATAGATCCAGCTTAGTAATGAATATAGTTTAATGAGCCATAGAATCCAGCATTGTGTGATATTAAAATGCATCTGTTTACATTTTATTTTACTGTTACGTAGTATTTCAATTTGTCCTGTTGAAATACATTCCTGCTTGCAGTTTTTCAGGAAAGTAAACAAGCAGTTTCAGAAGAAAGGACAAGAAATTGCTTATAATACTAAAATCCATGTGCGTTGTAAACAAAATCAGCCCTGGCCAGAATTTTTGCTGTGCTTCTGTCACAAAAAAAATAAAATATGGGTGGTACTTGTGTGTTTCTGTGATATGTCACAGAACACAAGGCCAAGGAACAAGAGGAAATGGTCCAAATACACTGCAAAAATTTGAAACTTTTTAAAGCCTTTTTTCTTTATGTAGGTAGAGTGATTTTAAACATACAGTGTGAAAACAACTGCAGCATTTCTTGCTTTAAAGAAATGGATCTTGTCACACAGTATTTCATCCGTATAGTACTACTGCATATCTCGCTCCTGTGGAAGCAAGAAAATGCTGAATTGCTGAGTTTTTTAAAATGTGCACTTCATCAGTGTAAAACTTGATCAAGAACTCTAGAAATATTCCTTACGGTATGTGTATTTCTTTGATGCATATATTTTGTTGCATTTGTTGATAAAACACCACCATGCAAGCTAAGTTTGGATGTCTGAGTTCAATCTAGTTGAATGGTGATGAAATAAAAGAATCATCGCAACACCCTTCTCAAAAAGAAAAAACACCAAACAAGCAAAACCAGAAACCCCAAAGGGAGCAACTTAGCTTACATGATTGTGGCCTTATTGCGGCCTTCCAGTAGCTGAAGGGGGCCTACAAGAAGGCTGGGGAGGGACTTCTCAGGATATCAGGGAGTGATAGGACTAGGGGGAATGGAATGAAGCTGGAGGTGGGGAGATTCAGACTGGACGTGAGGAGGAAGTTTTTCACTGTGAGAGTGGTGAAGCCCTAGAATGGGTTGTCCAGGGAGGTGGTTGAGGCCCCATCCCTGGAGGTGTTTAGATCAGGCTGGCCAGAGCCTCGTCCAGCCTGGTCTTAGTGTGAGGAGTCCCTGCCCATGGCAGGGGGGTGGAACAGGATGGTCGTTGTGGTCCCTTGCAATTCTGAGTCTATGATTCTATGGTTGCATGTTCTTTTGTTGTTGTGAATGTGCATCCATGACATACAGTTATGTCCCTAAATAACGCCTAAAACACACTACTAATCAATTTCATAATTGGCAACCATAGTCAAATATACAAATATCATTCAGGAGAATTTCAATCTAACTTTGCATCAGTAACTGGAATTATTTCAAGTTTCTGTTGTGTGATCAGCATGTCAGTTTTGTGATCAGCATTCAGGAGTACCTATGACTCCACTGATCCCAGGCTGGTATGCAGATGTGCGATGGCTTTTATTATGACTTCCATTTTTACATCACTTTCTAGAAAGTGATTTTCTGCTTCAGTTGTCACATGTCTCCTTGGAATATGCTTGCTGCTAGAAAAATATTTTAAGTTAGAATTTACTGGTTGCTGACTGAAATTTTCACCTTTATAATCTGGTTGCATTATTTTTCATAAACACAAAATCTTTGCAGGCTCACACCAAAGTACTGTGTGGCTTGAAGGGTATATCTAGGAGAAGGTACAGGAAGAGAACATATTTGTAATAATCTTTTACTATAATACTTTTGCAGTCAGTGGTTTACTGCTTCTTGAACCAAAGGTGATCTCTCTAAGTTTAGCAATGCTTTGCAATTTTTATTTTTTTTTTTTAATGAACAAGTCAGTCTTTTCTCTTCCCATCTTAAGTACTTCAGAACTAGGAGTCCCACAGCTTATCCATGGGCTCTATTAATAGCCTTTTTCTTCAGTTTATTCTGAAACTTCACCTCGCAAATACATAGTGATGTTTCCATCACAGTTCTCTGTGATCTGTAATTCAGGCACTGCATGATATTTTTGCATCAAAACACCCTTGACTGATTTCTTTAAGTAAATTTTCATAACTACTTTTCTTAATCAAAGTTTGGAAATTCCAGTTTATATCATTTTCAATATTTATAAACAAGATTTGTGATCCTGGAATTAATAGTCTCATGTAAACCATTTCGGCTTTTTGCTGCCTTACTATTCAATTACACTGTGAACTGATCCATTTGCTCTAAAACTGCCAGCTGCTGGGGAACTCTGATGTTTCTGGGATTCCCTGCTGAGTGACAGTGAGGTCTTTTTCCTATCCACTTGCAGCTGAAGTATCTGGAATGTTAAGCAGTAAGTACAGCATCCAATTCTTGCCATTCTTTGTAGTAAAACAAACAGAGAATTCTCCCCATAGAATAGTTCTTTGTCATCCTACCAAACTGAAACCATACTGAGAACACACTCCTTGGTGGAAACCACCAATGAAGTAAGTAAATGTGAAATATTAACATAAGCAATAAGGAATCTGAGACACATATAGCCATTATGACTATGTTGGGTTTTTAAGGTAATGGTGTCAGCTTCAGGATATAGCCTTCTGTGTTTTCATAAAGCTGGTCAAAGAAAACACAGCCAAATCTCGTGATTTGCAATGGTGAGACTCACAGAGTGTGCTAGAGCACACTGTAAGGATTGCTCCCTCTGCATTTTGATAGCTCTGCTTTGGGAATTCCATTGCATGAAACCATTGCATGTGTTATGTGAATTCCTCTTAGTGTGACTTCTTCTCAAGGGAAGCTGTAGCAAGGGGAGACTTGTGTGAATGCATGTGTGTGTTTGTATGTATGTATTTATGTATATTTTTAATTCAGAGTCATAGGGTTATAAAAGGTTCAGCTGTCTAGTGTCACCAGAAGTACATAAGGTTCCTTCAAACTGAAAAAAAAAAAACAAACCAACATTTTTCTCATCCTGTTGTCACTGCAGTACTTGGAATCAAATTTTTGCTCATATAGATTTTATAGTCAACCTAGTTTATAACTTTAATCTTTTTTTTTGCCATTTACTACAGTAGGAAAAAAAATGCATCCTTGAACGCTGACTTCAGACAATTCCTGCTTTTATCAACCTCTTGTACCTCCTTCTCAATCATGTGTCTCTCCCTGATGTCAGAATCTTTGAAATCTGCACCAGCCTTGTTATGTTATTGCATCCAATATAGATTCAGTCTTTCTGAAATTGTTTGTTGCATGTGAATTGCTTTTTGCATCTGCTCAGGTATTTAGGGCATGGGAGTACCCACGCTGTGTCAAGCCATTATGATGCAGAATTTTCAAACCAGTGTGACTCATTACAGCTTTTCTTAAATTGAAACAAAGTTAAAGGGCTTAGTTTCTTCTATTCCTTCTTTCTCTGTATTTCCTGTGTCATTTTGGTATGAACTTTGGGCCAGATGATATCCACTCAAGTACTAATGACAGCACTAGAATCAGTTGATATTTTAGGAAAAGGATGGGTGACGGCTTTCATTCATAACTTACTTCCATCCATGACTTCAATCCCAAACAGCTATAAATATGGCAGGAAAAGGATAAAGTTAGATTGTTCTTTTCTTCAATAAGTTCTGACTAAAGAACAACAAACCCATTTGGATTTATGCCAGTGGTGAAGAAGTAGACAATGTATGAGTAGGGTTTCTGGGAATTCACTCCCAAAATCTCACTTGTTGCCACACCAGGTTGGTTATGTGACAGCAGATGTTAGAACTGCAAAAACATGGTTATGGAAAGTAAAACTACAGGTATACCACAAGAATCATAGTGACGCAGATACTTATTTTGCAGGGCAGAAGTATAAGAAAAATATGATCAATGAAATGTCATACTCTGTAGTGAGGAATAAACTTCTGAACAATAATTTCTCTGTAAAATATGCAGTACATGTAGAGGTCTGGGTGCTGTCCTTATATAAATGTTATACAGGCATTCAGGAATAATGCTGCCATTTTAACTCTTGCCTGTAAGAGGTTTGTATTGCATCACATGGTCATGTATTTTATGAGTGCTCTGTGCATGTATATATTGTTTTTATTAGTTAAAGATTAAATTTCCTTCCCTCCATATTACATGCTAAAACCACTATTTCTCTTGAGATGTGTTCCCTTCATAGATGTTCCTTGCAAGTCATTCCTTTGTCCAGGTGAAATGGAAAGAAATGAGACAAAGACTTTGGTTTTACAGATGTGACTGGAAGATAATTGCCCCTGTGGATTGGTAGGTGTGTGGTCACTTGTGGTTTAGTTCTTTTCTGAAATGCTATTGGATGTCAAGGGATTTTTAGAGGGCTTGAATGTGTTCATTCATTTGGGAATTCTCTGCTGCAGAGAGTAAAAAAGAGGAAAAAAGTTTGGTCAAGATATTAAAGTACATGTAAGTACATTACATACCACAATTCCAACCAAAATGTATGCAGTTACTTGCTGAGAGCATTTTTAAATGTTGTGGCATGTTGAGAAGAGCAGGAACTTACACTATTTTACTAATATGGACCATGCAATCTGAAAGGATCCAAAGTTTAGAACAGGAATGTTCCCTGTTGGTCTGAGTAAATGTTGTCAGGAAACTGTCCTAGTTTGAGTTAGAATAGAACTTACTCTATTCTGTCATTTTTGTTGTTCTTTTCAGCCTCTTCTAAGTAACTGCACTTTCTGAAATTAATGGCTTATTATCACCTACAGTGCCTGTGTCTAGATGATATAAAGCTTTATGTTTACAGTTTCTATCAAGGATTAGTATGCAGAAAAGCTCTTGCTTATACTCACTGCTATGGAGACCAAGGTCATTGCTCAGTCTTGTGTACCACATTGAGGGTGCGCTAAGAAAGATGCTGCACCTGCAAGGAGGAGTGGAGAGGACAGGTGACCCTAAATTTACCAACAAGGTATTCCATTCCATATAGGTCATATTCAGTATAAAGCTGAGGTATCACAAGGGTTTAGCTCTTTTCTTCAATAGCCAGTGTGGATTGTCTGGCTTAGTTTTTGGTAATGTCTAGTGGATGCAGAGGACTCATGAGAGGGTTGTAAAAGTGCCCCAGCCTTGGATTGCTTTGGGGCCCTATCTATGCAAAGAAGACCCAGGGGGTGCTGTGTAGATAGTTGTCTATAAACCATTTACCAAACAGGGCAGTGCTTCATCATCCAGAGAACTGAAACCTCAGCTGATTCTTGAAATCCTTCAACAAATACTATGCCCCGAGTCTCAGTTCAGTCCACTACTCAGCTGTCCAAGAAAGCAAAATAATGAGAAGCTGTAGGGTTTCAGTGTCAGTTTCAGCTGACAGTCTTGTATGTCCAGACAATCATAAGTTTAGTGAAAGAGAAGTACAAAGCACACCAAAGTGAAGGCCATTGACACAGTGATACAGTGAGAGAGAATGAGCAACTGCATGTATAAACTCCAAATGCCTAGCAGAGCCCAGAGAAGTCAATGGTAATAGGCATCAAATGGTTACAATGGTGAAGTAAAATGCAGAGGATTGCCCTTCAGAAAGCATATGAAGGAAGAGTAATGCAATCCCTACCACTTTACAACAAATTTCAAATCCTACCCATATAAAAAATGGCTAGTTATCCATCCTTGCTTGCTCTTTAGATTTTGGTAGCTCAGGAGCAGTTTTAATTAACTATTCTCTACATTAGCCACCATGTCACTGCAGAGAAAACACAGCCCTGCTGGCCCTGCTTGAAACGAGTTGTGTAAATTAAAACTGCTGTGCCATTTCATAATCAGCACAGCACTTTTTGAAAATTTAACATGAGAATGTGTGCAGCATCAATTTCTGATTCATTAAAGCCACTGGGCTAATTAGAGCAATGCATATGCAAATGTAATTAGAGAGGACATGTCTGCAAAGCATATAAAATTAATCTTGATAGATATTTCACTAATTCCATAACATGAGTGACATTTGATCAGGAAGCAATTGCTTAAACCTGCTTTTAATTGAAATGCCTCAAACATTTGAATAGGGATGTCCTGATTGTGTATAAGTTCTGTTCTCTAGGGAAAGAAGATGAGTGCTAAGTTTAGTCCTTCTTTTAAAATAAGACTGATTAGAAAATATATATATATATATTTTAATGTGCACAGTTTGACAGTGATTTTTGAGGATTTCCACTGGTACCCAGTTGCTAGCAGCCTTAAAAGACAGTCTGTGTGCTGTGTCTTTGTGACTGGACAGTAAGCAGAGTGCTGTGTGTAATACAATAATGAAATAAACAGGAGCTGAATTACGACAGCCTGAAGTTATTTATAACTATAATGTTTAATTATATGTGACACAAACAAGGAGAGAATTGGTTTGGTCAGTGTTGTCTACAGTACCGTGTTTTGTTGGGAGATAAAACCTCTATACCAACCAAGTTATGAAAACAAAGTTTTGTACCATTCATAGCCTTTGGCAAAAGTAAACTTTGCAACAGTAACATTTTATGAAGTGTTTTGACAAAATTTTACCCTTTAAAAAATGAAAATGTACCTATAAAGAGTAGCTCTCTTTGAAAATAGTTACTTTTTGTGTTTGAAAACAGATACGTTGCTATAAAAAAGCTGACTACTTAGTTGTGCATGGCATATTGTATATTGTAATCCCTTACTTAGGCAAGGTACTTCATAGCGCTGCAGTCTTCCCTAGTGGTGAAAACTGCAGTCACAATGCCAATATCCCAGTGAAAATCACCCAGGGACCTGCTGGGAAGTTCTTGCCCACAGAGCTGGGAGCTCTTTGCAGAGAGCTGTGCCATTGCTTTATAGTAGAACTGAAGACAAAGCCATAACAAACTGTAAGATGATGACATATACCTGCAAAACTTCTTTCTTTCAACTTTTTTTGCTGAGCTCTTGTTTGGAATCTTCTTACCATAAAACTCAATTCCATGTTTCAGATTGGACTGATGTCCTCTTTTGGCATCCTATTCCTCCACAGAAGCAAATACGTCAAGAGGACTAAAATCTCTTTAGTAATATTTTCCCCAGCAGACACCACCAGCCTACAGCAATTTTGTTCCCTGTGGGACACTTCGAGCCTGTTGAATCATGGGCAATTGGTCTTGAGATAGTTTTCCATCTTTTTGCTGTTTTCCTCTCAACTTCGTCCTTGTCTTGTCCTGGTGGCATGCCAATGACATGATTCTCTATTTTTCTAGTGGAAGTAACTCTTTACCTTGAGGTGATCTCAATAAAGTGCAGTTCAGATGGGAGAATTCCACATAGTCCTACCAGAGTATCAGGCTCCCATACATGATGTGAATCCACCAAGGTCTTGAGAGCTCTGTATAGTCATGAGAGCACAGTACCAACTGGGTACATTCTAAAGGGTATTTTTCCCCACAGTTACTAGAAATCAGAAGTTAAAACAAGCTATTAATGTGTATGTTTTGGGCACAAGAATGTAAGACTCGTGCACTGGAAGTTGGCAGTTGCTGGATTTACTTATTTTTAATTGCTACAGAGATACATAGATGGCATTTTTAATTGATGTTTGCTGTTTGGTTGGTTGTTCCCCCCCAGAAATGCAGTGTGATTTTGACATTTTCTTCTGCAAACACTCAAGTTCTGTATTTAAAAAGGGAGCTGTGTGAAAATTCTACAAAACGTCTAAATTTGTGTCCAGTTCTGGGCCCCGCAGTTTAGGAAAGATGTTGACTTGCTGGAACGTGTCCAGAGAAGGGCAACAAAGATGGTGAGGGGTTTGGAGCACAAGCCCTATGAGGAGAGGCTAAGGGAGCTGTGATTGCATAGCCTGGAGAGGAGGAGGCTCGGGGCGACCTTATTGTTCTCTACCACTACCTGAAGGGTGGCTGTAGCCAGGAGGGGGCTGGTCTCTTCTCCCAGGCAAGCAGCACCAGAACAAGAGGACACAGTCTCAAGCTGCACCAGGGGAGGTTTAGACTGGCTGTTAGGTAGAAATTCTCATAGAGAGAGTGATTGGCCATTGGAATGGGCTGCCTGGGGAGGTGGTGCAGTCACCATCCCTGGAGGTGTTTAGGAGGAGACTTGATGGGGTGTTTGGTGCCAGGGTTTAGTTGATTAGATGGTGTTGGATAATGGGTTGGACACGATGATCTTGAAGGTCTCTTCCAACCTGGTTTATTCTATTCTATTCTAAAAGAAATTGTCATTTAAAAAACATCCAAGTTAAAAAATGAATTCCAGGGCACTCAAAAGCAAGAAATACTTTATGGAAGCTAATATCTCTTCAGCTACAGAGGGGTTAAAAAAAGCCACAACAAAACCAAACAACAAAACAATGCAAACAGGTTCATTGGTTTTATGCTGTAATGGTCACTGCTCACTGATCTCTGTACTGAAATCATAACAGCGGGTGGTGTATCAAGCAGAATTTGCAAAAACATTGTAAAACACACAAACTAACTTGAAAATTGTGGTATTTTCCTATTCTGGGCTTCAGTCTGTCAGTCAAATGGAAGGCACGAAATATTTTGGTAAACCAAAACTTAAGTTGCTGATTTATCTTATCTCTCAGAGAATAGCTCATTACTGTTTCTAATTGTGCGGCGTTCCAACTCTAGAGCGAGTTAGTAAAAATGACTTACAATGCTGAGTATTAATTTTTGACTAACAAGTTGCAATGCTGGCTTCTGTGCTTCGGGGATTGTTTCTTCTTTGAATGTAATTAGCATTTTTATGCTGAAGGAGGCATGTTCTTACCCAAGCCATAAATTATTACGCAGGGCTAAAAAAAAATTCTGAAGCAGGCATGTATGCATTTCTTTATGTTTCTCCAGGCAATTAATTTTTAATTTAACAGTGTCGTATATTGGCAGCAACTTTTAGTGCAGTAAGGTCGTTTTACCCATTTGATTGTCATTTAGTAAATCAACTGTAGGCTACATAGACAAGCAAGTGCTTTTCAAGCCAAGCTGTTGAATTGACTGACTTTGTATTTCTGTGCGCTTTCCTGAAAATAAGGACAAAATAGAGTGATAAACCTGACTTGGGATAAATCATGGTAAAATGAGGAAGCAGAATGTATTGAAAGATTATTTAATAGACTTCCTGAGCACCAGTCTCAGAACCAATCTTGTTTAATGATTTCAGTAATAGCTTTGGCACAAAAAATGTGTAGTGTTCTGTTGAAAGTTACTAAAGATTCAACGTTAGGTAGCATCATCAGAGGAGGAGAAGAATGGAATTGCTGCGCAGAAAGTGTGGAATTACTTTGAGGGTAGAATTTATTTTTTCTTCTCCCTGCCTCTTTCCTTCCTCCCTCCTTTCCTTCTCCCTGCCTCTTTCCAACATTTGACTCCCTGAAAACATAATATATTTGTGGAACAAACCAAAGATATTCTATATTGGTCTACCTGCCTATTCCTTCAGGGACAAACAGTATGAATTGTAAATTAATCCAGACATTTTATACTATTGAAGTATTTTATACTAATGATTAAGGAGTATGAATTATTACAATTGAGAACTGAATTTGACACTTATTTTTAACATTTTGCAGCACAGAGTTTACAATTTCATTTTTAGTATATTAAGTACACGTTAGATGCTAGTGGAGCATTATAATTTAGTAGTTAACTCCTTAGAATTCATTCTTGTGAGAAAAGAAGTGACCTGGCATGATCTCTTGAGGTCCTTTCCAACCTCTAATATATTGTGACTTTGGAATGAATATTTTTTGATACTTTCTTTGATCACTTTCCTTTCTGAAAATCATTTAGCATTTCAGGGTAAATAAATTGAAGAAGTATAGAATCATAAATTATGTTCCTTCTGAGAATACCTACATAAGACCAATTTCTTTGTGTATTGGATAATAAAAGTACTTCATTCCTTTGTCTTTGAGAATGATGTTTTACTGATACTAGTTCTAATATTATAGGCAATTCTTAATATGCATCTTTGTATAGCATATATAAAATACCTTTTATTTTAAAAAGAACTGAAAGTACTCATTACAAATGCAAATGCATAACTTAATCATTTGGTTATTTCAGAAAGGAATAAATCTCTTCCTTGTAAATACAAACTTTTTCTATACACGGTATTTTTAGGTTTAGAAAGCTGGAGCATTACGCAGTGGAATAGTCACAAGTGGGAATTTACAGACATTAACATCTGCTGTGTTATTTTAATGCTATGGAAATATACTGCAGAGTGCAAACAACAATAATTGCACATTAATGGAAGAGATCCAGATTGAGACTGTTTAATATAAACCAGTGCTATGATTTGCACAGAATTTGAATGCTGAAATGTCTTCATACATCCATACAGCCCATGTTGACCTTACTTGCTGTTCCTCAAGCATTGTTATAGATGGCTTTCAGGAATCATTGAAGTCTTGTAGCTTGACTTGGCAGTCATGAAACTTAGGATCTAATGAACATGATCTACATCTAAAGGAAGGCCAGTGACAAGGGGGAAGGTGAAAGTCTTCCAAAAACTAGATGCATGTCTAAACACATTCTAATTGGACAAAGTAAACGGAGTAGATTTGCTATGGCTTAGGATCTATGTCACAAGTAAGCCACCCCTCCCTTTTACGTAGGGCAGAAGCTGCATTGTCCAAGTTTTTCCTTGGCCTTTTTGTTCTCTAGTGCCACAGTATTTCCCTCACGCTGTAAGGCTGAAATAGAGATTTTTTTGTTTGTTTTCTTTTTAAGGCTCTTTTACTCATTACAGGTTCACCGTGGGTAGAGAATCATAGAATCATACACATTTCTTTTGCTAGTATTTTTCAGTGGTATTAATTCCACATCCAATATTTCCAATCAGGAGAATGCAATCGTAAGAATACTGTTTTAACTCATCCCACAAAAGCAGTACATTAAAAGCGAGTTGTATTATCAGTAGGATGTCAGAGAACTGAACATTTTTTGCTGTCTCAGATATATGCAGCTCAATTCCTAACAAAATGTTTGCTTAGTGAGATGCTTCTATAGGGTTCTTTCCAACATCTGTAAAGACTTTTCATACCTACTAGGATCTTTGCAACTCTTAGCCACAACTCTTTAACAGTAATCTGAAAATACATTCAAAGCATGTGGATATTGAAGTATAAGACTGTGGTCCATGTGGTCATCATATGTCTATTTCGTATGCTTGGATTGGTTTGTCAAGAGTCTCAGCACTGTTTCTGAAGGTTATTACACAGGACAAAGCCAGAAGATCGTTGCAAAGCAGTGAAAAGTTTTGTGCTCCCTTTGCCATTAAGCTGTAATACAAAATGAGTATGCTTACAAATATGTCTACAGTCTCCTGCTGGGTGGGGTCAGAATATGTCCTCCTGTTGTGTTGGCTGTGATGTTCCTCATATGGAACTCACAAGACTTATCTGACACACCAGAGTCATGTCATTGTGCCTGGTGTGTAGTCATGCTCAACATAGCTGTGGCCCTGCAGTCATGGAAACGAAAAGAAAGCTACAGTTTGGAGTCTGAGTGAAACAGTGAGCAGTGCCTGCTGCTTCTTCTCTGGCACTACTTCCATGGTTTGTGGACTGTGTATTTGCTGCACTCATACACTTCGTATGACTATTCATGAACTTCTTTCTTGCTCTGTGTACTCAGTGACGATTTCATTTCTGCAGCAGTGACATTCAATTCAAAGCCTTATCATAGTCAAAATATTTTAAATGGGAAGGAAAAACCACACCTTTGTCTCTGGCAGGAAAAATTCAGTTTCATTTAACATGAGATTTAAAACCTCCACTGATTAATTTTAACTGTGATGAGAGAAAGTTTTGGCCTGTAGTTGTCTGCTCTTTCTTTCTTTTTATTCCTTAGTTTTTCTTGTATGGAAGGGAAGAAGTTGGATATTTTAGAAACTGTGCAATAGATCTCTTGCAGACAAATATGTTTTTCTTCCTGCACTTTGCTAAAATTTTTAGTGCTGCAATGAATTACACACAGTATTGCAGACTGCTGAAGTCTATGGAGAATGCTCTTAAAAAGAGACATATACCTGTCAAAATCCATGTAATCACTCACACTTTCCAGTGTTTATTAAACTGGAAAGTTGGTCAATAGGCAGAAAATTGTTCAGAACATTAATGAGGACATTAGAAATATGTTACATTCATATGGAAGGTTTTCAATTGTTGTCAAAACACAGCTCCATGACTAGTACCCAGGCAGTGGTGTATAACTAATCAGGAAAACACTTTTTCTATCCCTATTGATATGTGTCAGTAATATAGACTGCATTTTTTTTTAACCTGACAGGAAATAGGGTGCTGAAAATCTGTGTAAATTATCACATATTATTTATAAGAATCTTATATAACGTTTTTGTGTAAATGCCTTTTTCTTGCTGGACTTTTTACCAGTGATATGTTCTACCAAATATTGCCGAAAAATGTGAGGGGAAGCAAAATTAAGCTCTTCTACTGTTCTGGTTTGATGCAATTTGGCATACCTATGCACATATTTCTGTTTCTTTATAATTCTAATCACCATAGACCTTGTGAACAAACATCTGAGTCTAGCTGCAGAATGAATTCTGTTTCCTCTCAGGCTGGTTTTGATTACCTACATATAGCTCTTAAAGCAAAGTTCCTGTAACTAAAGGGACTAGAGAAATATTCGGGTCTTCTCTGACCTGTTTTTGAGAACCATACCGACACCGTGTTGACAAGCCCCAGTCCTATCCTCTCCTCCTCCTATACAGAATAGTGCTATGGTCAAAGCTGACGTAAGTACTCTTGGTATGCTTCGTAGTAACAGCAAGAGGGTTGCTGGAGGTGTTCTACAGTTCAAATCAAAGCTGTCATGCTATCATGCAATAGCATGTACTCCATACAATAATGGAGAAGCCAAAGTACCAAGCCCCAAAATCACATAAAAATTTTCTGTGATGGGCACTTGTATAGATTTTGTGAAGGGTAATGTCTTAGGAGACTGTTACTGCCTCTTTTGTCTGCTGCACCAAATGGCTCTTTATCTCATTCTGTATCTTTCTCTATTAAGGATTTCAAAGAGATCTGTGTCAGGACAAATCCTCTGCTATTGACATTATGTGATGTCTTGCATTTTGTGCAACTTCTGAGAGATTCAGGACAGCATTTTGCTTTGTATCCCCCTTTTCTTTACTAAAACCGTCCTTGCCTTTTAACCATGGCATTGAGTTCTAACTAAATGTTGCAGCAGCCACAAAGCCAGCAGGCTTTCTCCCCCTTTCCTCTTTGCATTTGACTTCAGCTATAATATAAGCTGCATTTTTTGAGGAAACAAAAATTTTTTTAATGTAGAAAATACAACTGAACATTGGGTTTGAGAAACACATTTCTATTTCCTGCAAATAATTCTTTAATAGAATTCTGAATTTCACTTTTCCTCTAGTATTTAGAATACTTAAAATTTCATTGATTTCCAATTAAAAATGCAGTAGTGCTATTTTGTTATAGTATTACCCCCAACACCAAACCCTTTGAGTAATGCAAATTACACTTGTGTTTTATGTAAAGGCTTGTCCCCAGTCCCTCTTCCTGACTAAATTACTAAAATTTTAGAGGTTTATAGTTAGAGCATTTCTGTAAACAACATAAACATCATAACATTTTCTTGTGTATTTAAGTGCTTTTCATAGGGATACACAAACATGAGAAAAATAAGATAAAAATAGCAATAACCTGTTGTCTGGAATACTGTTTTCTCAACTCCCTTCAGGGTTTCACTGAATATAGATTTTTTTGTTGTTTAATTTTTATTTTCCATAATTTCAATTTGTAGCTAATCTACTGGAGATAAATGCAATGATGATTGCTAAGTGTCTTAGCCCCCAAGCATGTTGTCAATATTAACCTTGCACCTTTAATAACTTAAGATAGTCCCACTTGTAAGTCTGCTTCCCTCATGATTCTGTACTGCCCCAGGCTAACAGCTGCACTTAGTTAAGGCATGAATCTGAAATCATCTTCACTGAAGTCCAGAGGGGCAACACAAACACTTTCTGTGAAGAGATTTTATTTCCATCTATTTTGCCCTGAAAATTCTTGGCAGTTTGTATTTCTTTCCTTACTTTGAGGAAAAGAATCCCTTTTTGTCCAGGCAGAAAAAAATCCAATTCTCTCCTTTCCCTGAGACTTGACCATTTCTCTAGGCTGTCTCTCTCTTTTTGTTGTGGGCTGCAATTGTCATGGATGAGCGGTCTTCTAATCTTTTGCAGTGCTAATGTCCTTACTGGGTAGCCAGCTGCCTGGTTCCTCACCCTGCTACTTTTGCCCTTTTATGCATAACCAATCAATAAATTAATAAAAAGATGCTTCTAGAAGCAATAGAAAACTAACTATTTTTAGAGGATAACCTGCTGTCTTCTATAGTATTTGTCCTGTTCTTGTCCTTAAAGCTTTAATGTTGGCAGTACTTTACAGCTCATGCTTTCAGCTAAAAATGTTCAGTGCTAGTGGGTAGTCATAATACAGGTTCTTTCCTGTATTTCCAGGTTCTGCTGCAATACGAAACATCTCCTTATGTACCTAATAAATGATGCTGGAGTAAGAAACCAACTGGTTTCCTTTAAATTTTGGAAACAGCCAAACAGGAAGGATTGCATAAAGACATGAATATTTCATTTCCTATTCTTTTCCTGTACCTTTCTGTGTTTAAATTAACAGTTCAAGGAAGCTGGGAGCTGCTGGAATGATGTGTAGGTGGAGATTATTTTATACTTGTTCACGCTCAAGGTCTGCTCTCATATTGCAAGTAGGTTCTTGTTTATACTTATCAGCCTCAAAATGTATTGGATTTTCTTGAAAATCTATTTTTTTCTTTGAAGTAGGAACTAACTCTAAATTGCAAAAAGAAGAACCGTTTAAGCTCCATTAGTGACATTAGATCGGGTGCACTATGCACCCTGTGATTACTTTTTAAAATATAAATGTCTTAAAAGCAGGAACATAAAGAGATACAAACCCACATCTATAACAAGAATATTAAGACTGAAGATGGCTATTATTTCAGGTGCTTTAAGTGTTTAAAAAAAATATTCCAAATGACGGGGTAAATTGTTACTGCACAGCTACCTCCCCACTTAGACCACAGGAATGGCTTAAAATATACGGGAGAAGAAAGATAAGGGCCATGGAGTATGTACTTTTCTCCTTTATTTTATAATGCAATTGTATCTTGAAAGCAAATCTTTCCTATGATACTAAAACTTCTCTGTTTTACAGCACAGTTATGGTTAGAATATTAATAGATTGCGGTGTAAACCTTTTTATTTAAAAAAAAAAAAAAAAAAGAGCTTCATGTGCTTGCAAATCAATAGTTTAGAAAGGTACAATTACTAAGAAATGGAACAATAAGTTGATTCATCTTACAGTAACTTTTACCTGTATATGACTGTCTGAAAGACATTAATTTTTCGAAGGCCTATAAGTTATATATAGCAATAGGAAATTAAATGCTTATGTAATAAAAAGCAAGTGGAGGGGTTTTTTAATTTATTTTTAGCTTGACAGATGTAGGATAACAGCAGCAAATTATTTAAATAGCAACAGTTCTGCTACTTTATTCCTGAGATAAGCAGGAAGTACGTTTATAGGGCTCTATATAGGAAAGTAACAACTTACACTAGTTGCAATTGTTTGTAATGTGTTTCCACTGGGCCATAATAGTACTGGTTTGAGTATTGGAGCTTCATTTAAATTGGCTTTCAAAATTACCCCATTTGTCTGTGTAATAGCATAAGTTTTATCTATGAATTTCTTGGAGTTATGTTTAGTGCTTTTTCATAACCCCACTGGTTAGGTCACACCTTGAGTACTGTGTCCAGTTCTGGCCCCCTCAGTTTGAGAAGGACATTGAGACTCTTGAATGTGTCCAGAGAAAGGCAACGAGGCAGGGGAGAGGCCTCAAGCACAAGTCCTACAAGGAGAGGCTGTAGGAGCTGGGATTGTTTAGCCTGGAGAAGAGGAGAAAGTTCTTCACTGAGAGAGTCGTTAGCCATCGGATGGGCTGCCCAGGGAAGTGGTGGAGTCACCATCCCTGGAGGTGTTCAAGAGGGTATTGGACGTGGCACTTGGTGCCATGGTTTAGTCATGAGGTCTATGGTGACAGGTTGGACTTAATGATTTTTGAGGTCTCTTCCTTGGTGATTTTGTGATTCTTGAGTCACCTTTCTTGTTTGAAATGCCTTAGAATTTGAAAAACGTTGGTGTTTGCCATTTTGGTCAGGTAATTCTTGAGATAGAAATATTTCTCCCAAACGCATCAACTGCAAAGGTTTCATGCTGATGTCCAGCTCTGTAAATATGAGAACATTTCCCAATTAACACATGCAATGGGTTTGATGAGGTCTTTGGTTTTGTGTTTGTTTTCTCTTTATCTTTTTGTTTGTTTTTTGCCTATACAGTTCTGGGTAGGTTTTGTAATGTTTTGAGTTACAGGGAAAAGGAAGAGTGAGGTAAAGAAGACTGAAGGGAAATTATTAGGGAAAGGCATTGTGCTAATTTCTGTATGCTGGTTACTGTAGAAAAATATCTTTCTGCTAAATCGGGATCCTTAATTCAAGCTTGTACTCTGGCATCCACGCATTGACTGTCTGAGAGAGTGGGGAGAGAGAGAAAGAGAAGGTGTGGCCTAGATATTGCCTTATTATTAGGCTGTAGGATACCGATTGTTTAGTGACAAAAGAAACACTCCTAACTGTCTGGGTGAATCTAAAGCAATCTGTGAGGAACACAAGCGGCTGGTAGGATGTAATTAAAGGTCCAAGTACCTTTGGAACACCTGATGTGTTCTGAAACTTCAGTTTGATTTGTTGTTGCTGCTTCTTGCTTGTCAAGCTTATGAACTGAGAGCCAGGAAACCAATGTGTGTCAATTGTTCAGTGAAGTGTGATACTGTAAACATGCTCTTGTCTCTGAGAGGCCTAATAATATTATGCCTCTGGCATGCAGGCATAGAAATCAGAGATGATAAGACTTGTTTTCTTCTGTTGCTAGAAGATGTTTTTGCTTGGTTGTAGTTTTTTATTGTTCTAAATAGGCACTTCTTTGGGGAAATTAAATTAGTAAAGTACTTTGAGAAAGAGGCATGTCTGCACAGCAAATAGTTTAATCTTTACATTGACCCTCATCCATTGTACAAGATCAGAGTGCAAGCCTGGGATTTGCATTTGGGCCCCTGGACTGCCTTTTAAAGCTTCTGACATTTTTCAATTTGTTGTTCCACATGGGAGTTGCTGAAGTTGAATAAAATACTCAAAAGTAATTTCACAAACTTCACAATAATTCAATAATTTCACAAAAATAACTCCTTTTTTCTGCTACTTGGGTTGAGTGATGGGCATGTATACTTGAGCTTAAATATTAATGACTCCTTGGGTTGTGCAATATGCCTGTAAAATTCCCTTGTGTCATGAAATAAAATTCCTCTGCAAACAAGCTCCTGCTGAGAAACAACACCCACAAATAGACTTTCTCTCTTGTAGGTAATCTCCTCTGCATGGTTCAGTCTGAGATATTTGCATTTTGTTGGATATAACACAAAGTTTCATGATTTGTTGTGTTGCTTTTTGTTACAAGCCTTACAATGCATTTTACATGTCATAATGTAGCACATGTCTCATGAAACAATATTGGTATACGGAGTATAATCTTTAATAAATAAGGTGTGTTCAGAAAAGCAGCACAATTGTTTTCCCTGATTATTGTGAAATCTAGTAGAAAAGCCATGACAGAGAAATTTAAGATCTGTTTCAGTTTTCTTCCCTGTTACAAAAGTCAAGGATCAAGAATAGTGTGGCCAGCAGGAGCAGGGAAGTCATTGTGCCCCTGTACTCAGCACTGGTAAGCCATACCTTGAGTACTGTGTCCAGTCCTGGGGCCCTCAATTTAAAAAGGGCATTGAGACTCTTGAACATGTCCAGAGAAGGGCAACGAGGCTGGGGGGAGGCCTCGAGCACAAGCCCTATGAGGAGAGGCTGAGGGAGCTGGGGTTGTTTAGCCTAGAGAAGAGGAGGCTCAGATGAAACCTCATTGCTGTCTACAGCTACCTGAAGGGTGGTTGTAGCTAGGTGGGGGTTGGTCTCTTCTCCCAGGCACCCCACGCTAGAACAAGAGAACACAGTCTCAGGCTGCGCCAGGGGAAGTTTAGGCTTGAGGTGAGGAGAAAGTTCTTCACAGAGAGAGTTGTTAGCCATTGGAATGGGCTTCCCAGGGAGGCGGTGGAGTCACCATCCCTGGAGGTGTTCAAGAGGGGATTGGACGTGGCACTTGGTGTTATGGTTTAGTAGTCATGAGGTCTGTGGTGACAGGTTGGACTTGATGATCTTTGAGGTCTCTTCCAATCTTATTGATTCTATGATAAGTAAGCATATTATAGCCTAAACCAGTGTAATGTATTGGAGAATGCCCTCAAAAATTAATAGGAAATTGTTTTAAGTTTTGCCACAGACTTCTGGTCATTATCACACAGAAACTGCTTTTGAGGCTGTAATGATTTATCTGCTACAAATTATAACTTTAAATATGTTTTCCATCAGGCACAACACTTGCTGAACACTCTTGACAAAGAGAGAATATTAACCTGTTGATTGGATTGGTCATTACAGTTCCTCACTCAGGTGTGTGCTGAGCTTACAATAGGATTTCCAAACTGACTAGGAAGGAGTCCTGTCTGTGATTTTCTGTTTGGGTCTTCATGGAGTAGTGAGTTAATGTGGCAAAGTGATTTTAGGATTTGGCATATGAGGGAACTTGCAATTTGGTTATCTGAATGCCACAAGGGTTTGAGGTTTTGTTGGGGGTTTTATTTGCTTTGGCTGTTTGTGGTTTGGGATGTTTATTATTGTCGTGGGTTTATGCAGGTTTTGTCATGACATTATGACAAACTTAGAAAAAAGTGAGTTGGTGCACAGGTGAACAGTAGGACACTGCTTTGGTACTCTGTGCATCAGAGTTAACATAGTCCTGGATTTAATTTCAAATATTAGCTTTGTGTTAGATTACTGAGTCCTAGAGAGAACTATGTGGGATGAAAAAAAGCCCAAACAAAACAAAGACATGCACACACACATATTTCGTGGGCATGAAGCCTATTCAGTTGTTGCGGTGTGCCTCTTCTCAGAGAATGAGATACAGAAGATTTTTGATAATACCCTGCTACTTGTGTCATTTTCTGTCAATTATTCCCTATTCATACCTTGTTTGTGTGTGCAAGTTAGAGCCAGTAAAACCAGGTTAATACCTACTACTGTTTTATTGTTGGCACTTGGGGAGGAAGCGAAGACGGTGACAGCCCTAAGTAAGTCATCATCACCTATGTATCATTTGAGGCACCAAATCCTGACACAGGGAATGTTTATTTGCTTTCATGAATTTAGGGGAATGAGCTTGGTGACTAGGGACTTCTTTAATTTTGTGAGATTTCCTAGCAGTAGGATTCCATTTGTTACTTGTATCTATATGCATTGCATAACCCTTGACACTGATCTTGAGAAATCCTTTTGGAGACTCACAGAATGAAGGTGTTTTTTTACTTACTCGCCTTCTGTATTTCAAACAAGTATGCATCAACTAATAGATTAACAAGGATGTGCCTAAAACTGGAGTTTTGTCTTTCAGGTTGTGTATTACCTAGCTTGTACTTCTATCACTATGCATTCAATTACTCGAGTTTTTGTTTCTTGTACTGTGCCTTTTGTGCTGCCTGCTATAATTTACTGCTGCTCACAGAACAAGTTCTCATTGAAAAGTACATTGAGTATCTTATAAATCAAGACTTGGTGAAGACATTTTCTTTTTAATTTTCAGCTGTGTTTTGGACAGGAATTTATGGATTAAATAGTAAATAGAGTGATCATGGCTGACTTCAGTCGATTTCCTATTGTCTTAATAAATTACAGGATTATTTGAATGCACTCAAGACAAAGAATTGAATAGTTAATGAAAGTGAAAGAAATATGTATGTTTTTAGAAGGAAAGGGAGATAAGGATGATCTTCCTTGCAAAAAATGTCATTGTTACTGGTGGAAAATGGTGTTGGAAGGTACCTACATATATTAGGAGATGCTCTGTTAGCCAATTTCATCTTTCGTTTCTGTTTCACAGTCTGTGAATGACAGTGTGACTAATGCCATATGTGTAAAACTGGAACTTGATCTATATCAAGCAAACTCCTCTGTTCATCTGCCATATTAATTATGCTGCTGTTACTCCACAGCAGTCCCACAGAAGTGGCTTAAAGCCTGCAGATTTATCGAGACATCACAGAGCACACTTTTTATCTATATCATTTTCTTTATAAAAAATAAGCTGTCTACAGGTCCATAAAATCCACATGAGTTTTATTTATCTTGAATCAACAGTGAAGAAGAGCAAGTGCTATTGTTTCTGGCACTTCTTCCTGTAAACTGAAACAATGCCACATAATGTACATTTTCTGCTGTTGCTTTTATGTTTACTGTTGTATTGCCTCCAGATAAAGGTAGTGTATGGGTGACACCATGCCTAATGCCACCATGTCTAATGGGGCTCATAATTGCAATTTCTGAGTTTACAACTATTAATCTTGTAGGATATTAGCACTCATCGCTCTCTACAATTACCTGAAGCAAGGCTGAAGAAAGGAGGGCGCCAGACTCTTCTCTGTGGTGTCAAGTGACAGGACTAGAGGAAATTGTTTCAAAGGGAGGTTCAGGTCAGATGTTAGGAAATATTTCTTCACTGAAAGGGTTCTAAAGCATTGGAATGGTCTGCTCAGGGCAGTGTGGAGTTACCATCCCTCGAGGTGTTTAAGCAGTGTGTGGGCCTGGTGCTTAGGGACATGGCCTGCTGTTGACCCTTCAGTGCTGGGTCGAAGGTTGGACTGGGTGATCATTGAGGTCTCTTCCAGCTGGATGTGTTCTGTGATTCTGTGGGAGTCTCCAGATGGAAGACAATTACACTATTACATCTCCTGTGACACTGAGGTGGGTACCTGCCCAGTGTCTGAGGCTCTGCAAAATCTTGTTGCTGAACCGCTCTTCTATCAGAAGGGACTGGCCCTGTAATCTTTCATCCTGCCATTACATACACATTTCTTCCAGACTTTACGGAAGTCAGAATAGATTCTTCTAAAAGTACAGTCTCCTTTGCTGAAGGAAGGTGGAACTGATTTTATGTGCTCCCCACTCTGTGCCCTTTTGGTAATGGTTCTTTGAAAAGCAAGCCTCTTTGGGTTTGGCAGTACTTTGGAGACATGCAGATTTTTCAGTAAGAAAATATAAAACTACTTGCTATATCCAAACTGTATCTAAAATCAGCTTCTATTTTTCTTTGTGTGTTTTTGCGTAGTACCTACTTATCAACTGGTACTTATGTTAAGGTTGGAGTTAACTTGGGCAAATACTAAGGTGTTAATGTCATACAGATTTAATAATCATACAAAGCATAGAAAGAAGCCAGCTTAAGAACTATTAATTGAAATAGTTCTTTCAGGCAGTGTAAATTATTTCAGTGGAACCATGATCATTCTTGTCAATCATTAGTTGAAAAAAGATGAGCAAAAGACACCTGACTTCTGCTTTCACACCAGTCTTACTGTGGAAACTATTCACTAATTAATATAAAATAAGATATTTGCAGCTAGGAAATTTCTTCCACTTCAAATCACCATAATTACATCTATATTGTAAATGGAAACAAGGTTACAAGATTTTTCTTTCTTTGTTGTCCCATTTTTTTCTTTAATTTACAACAGCTACATAGAAGTTGAGACCATTTGGTTTAATGCCCTCAGACACTGCCTGAGAGACATAACAATAAATGAAGCTATTACATACTCCTCCCAGTGAGCAGAAATCAGTAAACATTTAAGCCAAATTTTTAAATGCATTTAGGAAATATTATGAATGTTAAGGGTGCTAGTGTCTCACTGATCCTTACAAGATGCAAAAAGTGCTGTCAAATGGACAAAGTGAACGCAATTCAGTACCCAGGAGCACAGAAGTTTTCCAGACTTGGTCACTTTCCTGGTCTAAGGGCCATAAGATGCAAATCTTTGTACACTGTGACATTCATAGGAGGCTTTTTTGCTTTTCCACAAAAATGGGCAGCTAAGAGTAAAAGCTAAACCAACCAACCAAATAAAACCCAGAATAAAAAACCCAAACCAAATCACCACCACCACCACCAACAATAAAAACACAAAACCAAACACACAAAAAACAATTAAACCCACGAGAAAAAGGCAAGACAAAACAAACAAACAAAACAAAAACAAAACAAAAGGCCAAAACACCAAAATCCTCAAACAATACCCTCCCAGCCCTTCACCATGATTTTGAAGTCCAGGTTCTATCCACCATGGATTGACTATATCCTGCTAATGTAATGAATGTTGGTAGTTTGGTATAAAGCCCAAATTTGTTCATGCTTTCATGCAGTAGGATTTGGAATCACGAGTGTGTAAACCTTGAAATGATATCTAGGAGCTTGGCATCCTGCATCTGAGTGATGACAATCACATTAGTGGAAAGAAGTGAAATCCATCCTAGCTACTGTCTTTAATGTGCATTTTCATCTGTGCATTTCTGCAGTGCAAAATCTTCTTTCCATTACCAGCACTTCCCCCACCCTGCAGTATTGTGGTAGTGTCAACTACATGTGAATAGATGCAGAACATCCTGGGTGAAGATTGAGAGCCCACCTTTGTATAGATTAAGTGGAGCTTTTTTTTTAGCCAGAGGCAGTGCAGTTCCTGGAATTGAAAAGGTAGTGTTTGAAGAGGTTTAACTCTGCCAACTTCAGATGCTATCTAATATGGGTTTAATCAATAAAGAGATTATTAAGTCACTTTAATAAAGATGATGAGTCTGATTAAAGCTGCAATCAGTTTGAGGAGCACCAGAACAGATTATTTTCAGCTTCCATTAAATAAAAACTGGATTTAAAATTTTTAGCAATTACTAGGGCTTTGGAGGAGAAGCCATAGCTAGGGATGACTAAATAATGGCAAAATATGATTTTATCAGTACTCTTCTGCAGTAACATTCTGAGTGATACTGAATAAGTATTAAATTATTGGGGGGGGGAAGGAGAGCGGGGATAATTTCCTCATGAGATAAGTCCTGAATTCACAGAATCACCAAGGTTGGAAGAGACCTCAAAGATCATCAAGTCCAACTTGCCACCACAGACCTCATGACTAAACCATGGCACCAAGTGCCACGTCCAATCCCCGCTTGAACACCTCCAGGGATGGTGACTCCACCGCCTCCCTGGGCAGCACATTCCAATGGCGAACGACTCTTTCAGTGAAGAACTTTCTCCTCACCTCCAGCCTAAACTTCCCCTGGCACAGCTTGAGACCATGTCCTCTTGTTCTGGTGCTGGGTGCCTGGGAGAAGAGACCAACCCCCTCCTGGCTACAACCACCCTTCAGGTAGTTGTAGACAGCAATAAGGTCGCCCCTGAGCTTCCCCTTCTCCAGGCTAAACAATCCCAGCTCCCCCAGCCTCTCCTCACAGGGCTGTGCTCCAGACCCCTTCCCAGCTTTGTTGCCCTTCTCTGGACACATTCAAGTGTCTCAATGCCCTTCTTAAATTGAGGGGCCCTGAAGTGGACACAATTGAAAGTGATGAGAAGCACATACATACTCTGAGGATGGAAACAGGGTTCATCCACACCACACTAAATCCTTGGGAAAAATCTTGTGTTTTACAATTCTCCTGGGATCTAACATTTGCAGACGACATCAAGCTGGGGGCAGGAGTTGATCTGCTGGAGGGAAGAGAGGCTTTGCAGAGGGACCTCGACAGGCTGGACAGATGGGCAGAGTCCAATGGCATGAGATTTAACACATCCAAGTGCTGGGTTCTGCACATTGGCCACAACAACCCCATGCAGTGCTATAGTCTGGGGTCAGAATGGCTGGAGAGCAGCCAGGCAGAGAGGGACCTGGGGGTACTGGTTGATTTTAGGCTGAACATGAGCCTGCAGTGTGCCCAGGCAGCCAAGAAGGCCAATGGCATCCTGGCTTGCATCAGGAACAGTGTGGCCAGCAGGAGGAGGGAGGTCATTCTACCCCTGTACACTGCATTGGTTAGGCCGCACCTTGAGTACTGTGTCCAGTTCTGGGCCCCTCAGTTTAGTAAGGATGTTGACTTGCTGAAGCGTGTCCAGAGAAGGGCAACAAAGTTGGTGAGGGGTTTGGAACACAAGCCCTATGAGGAAAGGCTGAGGGAGCTGGGGTTGCTTAGCCTGGAGAGGAGGAGACTCAGGGGTGACATTCTTGCTCTCTACAACTACCTGAAGGGAGGTTGTAGCCAGGCAGAGGTTGGTCTCTTCTCCCAGGCAGCCAGTACCAGAACAAGAGGACACAGTCTCAGGCTGTGCCAGGGCAGGTTTAGGCTGGCTGTTAGGAAGAAGTTCTATACAGAGAGAGTGATTGGCCATTGGAATGGGCTGCCTGGGGAGGTGGTGGAGTCGCCTTCATTGGAGGTGTTAGGAGGAGACTTGATGGGGTGCTTGGTGCTATGGTTTAGTTGATTAAGTGGGTTGGATTGGTTGATGGATTGGACGTGATGATTTTGAAGGTCTCTTCCAACCTGGTGTATTGTATTGTATTGTATTGTATTGTATTTCATTGTTACTCTAACCTATAGATAATGCAGCTATTGGCAATAGGTAAACCTGGAAGGTTAGCAGCAATTTAAACAGGAAAATATTAAAACAACACCCCTGCTGTACCTATTTTTATTTTACACCTGATTAATTATTTCACCATTTAAAGATGCAATCTGCAATAGAAGTTAAAGAGGAAAAATACTGAACACTCTCTTAAGGAAAACCTCTCTTTTGGGCCAAATGACAGCTAGGAGTTTTGGTCCCAGTTTAATCCTGGGAATTAGCTGCAGTTTAGAACAGACGTAAAGGCTGGGAGTTTGATCACTAGGGAAATAATTGACATTTACATGGTTATATTTCAGCTAAATCAAAACTACTGTTTCAGACTGTCTGCAAACTTGGAATGACGTTGATGCATCATTTTGCATTTGTTTCCCTTTGGAAACATATTTTTAGCAAAGCTTCGGAAATCTCATTTTTCCCACCCCTAAATACTGTGGCAGAAATTGTGCTGCTTCAGTGAGTATGGAATAGAGTCTTCTGGGGAAAGGAAACTTAGAACTTCTGTTTCCTAAATGATTACTGGAATGAATTTTCAAATGAGAACTTTGCAAAGTTTCCAGCTTCTGGATAGCCAAAGATATTTGAATTAGATCCTTAGAACTGATGCTTAGTTACACAAAAATGCATGTTCACGTGAAGCAGTTACAGAATTCTGACACTTCAAATGCCTAAATATTATGATTGGCTTGAGTGTGGGTGGTCAGTAAATGCTACTTGCTCTGTGAAATGGCTGGGCTTGCTTCTCCTGTGTATCATAGAGGCTATGATTCTTTTAGTGATTGCAAGGGAGCTTGAGACAACAAAGAAAGAAAACAGAGTCTTTCTCTGCACAACAGCAGTTATGCTGTAATTCTCCTTGAAGAGCCTGCTAAGCATTTGACAGGAATTTTTTTTTCTCCACTTCAATGGACGATTACATACTTCTGAGACTGAAATGGAGACCAGATGGGCATACTCATTAACTATTTTCCTGGAGTAGAGGTGTATGTAGTCAATGCAATGCTTGAATTACTCATTTCTTAATTTTCAAGCAGTTTCAGTAGGGTGAAAGCTCTATTAATATGTGGCTGATGTTCTTAAGTCTTCCCTCCTTTTCCTGTGGATGAAATATAACAATTATTATTTGTTTCAAGTTTGATCTCTTTAGCTTGTTGGTTTTACTGTTGAAGCAACAATGGGCTTGTTACGGCTCATAAAATCTCTTAGGAGTCTCCACAGCTGGAGAGGTTTTGAGCACAAGCACAAGTTAGCTCACAGGAGGCATCCTTATGACATAAAATCACCACTAAAGGCTTCAGAGCAGCTTTTTTCTTACAGCAGCATTGTTTCCAGATGCATAGTGCACAAGTCTCAAGATACTGCTTGTTATGATCCTGTCAGGAATAGATGAAAAGTGGTAGAATAAGTGGCTGTATGAAACTTCTAGCTGATGGAACAAGAACTGTTGAAAAAGAGTTCAGTACAGGCACCCATCTTTTGATATTTCCTTCAAAATTTTGTTTCTCTGTCAGCCTGTTTCTCAGTCATTGAAAACCCACCTTCCTACACTGGTGTGGTATTTTGAGACAATTATTAACAGTGGATTAGAAGGAAATACCTCACAAACTTCTGCTGGACCATAAAATGAGAGAGATAAGCGAGACCTGTTAGTAGTGGAGCAGACTTGTGCAGTATCATGTGTTCCATACGGAAGCTAGGCCTCAGTCTTCAGTTTTACCCAAGACTCATTTTGTTTTCTTTAAAAGCACAGACATTTAAGCTGCAGTTTTTCAGCAGATTTCCTAAATCACCTCTCTGCAAAACTTCATTTACTCTCTGGTGCTTTTTGACTCCAGTTCTTGGCTTGGGAGGGGGCTTTCAAACAGCACTGAGTAACTATATGAAGATATTGCCTGATATATTCCACAAACCTGCTTTTAAAACATCTTGTAGGGAGGTGGTATCAGGAGGTGGACCAATATTTTGGGAAGGCCATCTGGGATACGAAGGCAGCTAACAATAGCAAGTCTTATACATATTGATTCCTGCTCAGAAGACTGAAACGCAAACAGCCCAACACCAAGGAACCATCAATTAAAAGCTAGTGCAAAAGGTTCTGCTTGTTGCCTGAAATCAAAGCACTTAATAGCTGTTTGCTTACAATTTCAGTTATTAATGAGAAGGTATGAAAGACCTTATATTTACTGAGATTTTTCCTAAGTTTAATGTTCATTTTATTTATGCAACTTGATCCAGAATAGCCTATTTTAGAAAGTGTATTAATGCTTCCAGTATCCAACGTGTAATAACCTCAGAAATCAGATCTAATTTTCTTTTCTAAACACTGAAGTTTCATACTAGTTATGTTACCATGGTTTCTGTGGGCCCCATGATGAATATATGCATACAGCAAAGCATCTTCTCTCCTTGATGAGTTTAACTATTGACTTCATACAATTAAATCCATTGTTTCATTTGAGGAATGAGAGGTTTGTCCTGTACATGTAGAAAATGAACAGACACTCCTCCCTGCACTTCCACTCCAGTTATCTATGTACAAAAATTGCAAGTCTGAAATTAAACTGACCTCCATCATAAGCATTTTTGCAGCATTATGATGCTGAAATTCAGGTAAAGAGGATTGAATAACACAGGTGAAAAAGAAATATTTGTGCTCTGCTTAGTTATGCCACACACTACCCTGTAATTTCATGTCATTATTATATAGTCCTCAGACATGAAATGAAAAGGTGATAAAACAAAGGGGGGAAAAAAGGGAGAAAAAAGGAGTTATTGGTAGAAAAATAAAGGAGTGAATAATAACTGACTCAGCATATGAGTTATATAATCTGGAATTTATATATGGCCACTTACCTTATGCAGTTTATACAAGGCTGTTACTGAAAGAGATGTGCCAAAATCCAGGGCATGGACTCAAAGTATCAAGTGGTGAGTTTAGGAAGCAGAGGAGGCCCTGTGGTCTCCTTGGTGTTTATGAAGTTATCTCTGTGTGTGTATTCTCTTTCTCCATGAGAGCTTTAGGATGTGTGTCCCTAGGTTGAGTAGTTGCATATTGTGTGTTTCCCCTTAGTGGTGTGTGATCAGTGATGCCTGCATTACTGTCTTCTGCCCTGCATTTTTGACCTGAGCTGCTGCTCATCATACAGTGGGTGTACAAGTCCAGGTGGCCTCTTATGCTTGAATGTTGTGCTGTACTCAGCTGCTGCTGAATTTGTTTTGCTTTGTGGGACAAATGAGAACAAAAATATCCTTCATGCAGTGATGAAATCACCTAAATGATATTCTAGCTAGATTTGATTTGTTTTCAGTACAGTGTATTCTCAACTCCAGTGTGCAAAACTCATTTTTGTGGCTTACTGAATCCTGAAGAGGGAAGTATTTGTGTTTTATTTAGTAGCATTAGCAGTATTGGAGTCATTGGTAAGAATAATGACATGGAATGAGGGACATGTGATAGTATGTTTGAAAAGTGATCACTTGAAGAACTTAAATTATGGTAATCAGCTGGCAGGCAAAATTCAGTTCAGGGGATAACTGCATATAACTGAAAAAACAGTACTAGTGGGGATTCACCTCTTCATATATTATTACTCACACAAGGTTTAGTAAATTAACAGGTAAAATTGTACTGCTACCCCTTTCCCTGTGAAATAAAAATCTGACCTCCTTTTTTGTTTAGATACACACACAAAAATGTACTTTAAGTTCTATAAAAGGCTAGCTAGGAAAGTAAAATGAAAATAGCTTTGATGATCCAATGAGGGGTTGTTTAATATTTAGCAATTATTACAATTGAAATCTATATTAATACTTGTAAAAGACAATACCCATTTGAACAGAAATTGCAAACCTACAAAAGCTGCAGCAATATTTCTGGCAGAAGTTATACAATCTGTTTGTGATGTCACATTCAAAAAGCTAAGGGGCATAGTTTACTTGCAGAGGAGAAAAAAGTAAGTCCATTTAAAAGGGCATTCTTGTCACAGATTACATTAATTAGCTCTGACACAGTTTCCAGAAGAGCAATGAGTAGCTCACAAAATCAGAGCATGGAATGGACTTAATTATTTCCTTTCTGCTGTTTGATGTTGCTAGTTCCTTAAAGTGTCAGTTCCTCAGAGCAGACCTCCGGCCTGTGCTGAGTCCTGCCTCTTCTTTCAGCTACCAGCCACTGGTGCCTTGGTATCCCTCCAGCTTGTTTACTTGAGAATTGTCTCTGGGTATTAGGATATCCCAACACAGAGGTTTGAAAGAAAGAATTTCATTGATTAATTGCTCATCCATGTCAAGGTTGTGGGAAGTTGTGAGGTTTTTCAAGGGTGGAGGGCATGCCTCAAAGTAGGACAAGGCAACTGCAAATCACTTGTAATGGACATCTTAAAGCTGTTTGGAAGGGCTAGTGTAAGGACATCTGACATGTATTTTGGGACAACATGGCCCCACTGCCATTATGTTTCTTCTGGAAAAGTGCTGTTTATAATAGTACTTTCATGAACTATTTATGTGTGTAGTAATAAAAACAATTTCTTGGACTTCCACTACATCTTTCTGTGCAATAATCAGAATTATTATAAGACTTGATATTCCTACACCCACTAGCTATTCAACTCCAAACCTGTATCGCTGTCAGCGCAAGACAGATGTTGAGTACAATAAACCTTAGTGCGTTTACTGATCATCTTCTGGTCACTGCAGCTGCTCTGATGCTGTGAGTCCTCTGCCACATGGCTGCCGCCAAACCATTCTTCTTATGATTGAGCTGGGGAGATGGGGAGAAGGAGACATTATAGTTTATTTTATGATTTGGCATTTTTCCTTCTCAGGTTTATCTCCAAATTCTCATAATCTCCCTTTCAGGAAATGTTTTTCCTGTTCACTCATTTTCTTCAGTAAATGCACTGGGCAAAGGTATTATAGATTTTTTTGTCCTAATATCTTCTATAAATCCACTATATTTCTAAACATTTCTTTATTATGTAGGCTATAGGTCACAGTATCCTTCACATTTTGATAATTAAATTTGACTTTTGTAACAATAATTGCAAAAACATACTTGGAGCAGCCATTGACAGAATGCACTGCACAAATCTTCAGACTTGTCATTATCATGTCCCTCTAGTGTAAGCTTGGTATTTTGAGAGTTGTGTCTAGACGACAACATTGAAATGACATTGTGAGTATCTGGGCTCTGCTACAGACTCCACCTCTTGGTTACCTTGGATGGGCCATTTTAAGCATTGCAAAAATGTGAAGTTTTTAGCAGCATCAAGATACAGAGCTTTTAAAAGGCTCAGCTGAGAGTAAATGAAGTTGGAAAAGACAAGTGAAAAGATGAATGAAAAACAAGATGACAGCTAAGAGGTTTTTAATATGAAAGCAGCAGGCTTTGGTTTTTTGTGTTTTGTTTGGGTTGGGTGTGGTGGGGGTTTATGGTTGGTTGGTTGTTGTTGTTGTTTTGTTTTGTTGGGTTTTTGTGTGTGTGTGGTTGTTTTTTTTTTTCTCCTATATATATATGGTTCTTGAACAACTTATTAGGGGAAGGAGAATTCAGCTTCAGCTTCACCTTATTAAAGTTTTCTAAAAAACCCAGAAGTTTGAACAGAGCACTATCATTCAGCTGCATTTGGAATATGTTCCCCTATAATTTTGTAAGTGAGAGTGATAATGTATTGCAAAATACAACAAAATACCCCTTGAAAATTAGTGCATGAATTCAAGGTTTTCCCAAAAGGCAAACTTTGTGACTCTTGCTGGTATCTAAGAAAAAGACAGGCAGGTCATGAAGTAAATAATCCAGACTTTGAAGCTCTAAGATTTCCATTTTGCCTCTAAACATCTTAGATATCTTTGGCAAGATATTCTGTGCCTCAGCCTTTGGGAAATTAATCCAACTGAATGTTCATAACTGGTAAGGGGAAGGTGTGTCTGAACTGTATCATTTATAAACAGCCTCATGAAGATGACAAATCTTTGCATTTTAGGCATCGTTTGTCTCTGCTCTCCCTGTAATCTCTGATCATGAGGCTGTTCCAACCTCTATAAATATTTATAAGAGCTGACAACAGTAAAGCATATTAATATTTGAAAAGTTGGAACTGTGCAGTGTCTTAGATTTTATATATATATAGTCAAATTGTCATACATTGATTGTTCTGCTGAAAAATGTTTGCTTTTACTGCTGTTTTCTCTCTACTGTTCCACCTATGGTTTCTTAAAGCTGCTTAAATCGTTCTCATAACCATACGCATGTGAAAACCTGGCTGCAAACAGGTGTAGTTCAACAAGAATTAAGCTGTGCCTGCTTGTAACCACCCTTTGTGTGGTCCTTTATTCATTGTTGCCTTGTAGTATAGGCTGTCTTCCTTGCCTTACAATAACAACAGCAGCTGATTAATGCTTAATAATTACATCTCATGTATAATCCCTTGGGAATTAATTCTATCTTTACTGAAATTTTCCTTGGAATTTCGTAGTGATTGACTTGCCAATGCCCTGAACTGAAACATTTTGCTAAAATTGCTTTTCTATAATAGCAAAAGAAAAGAAAAAAAAGAGGCTATTTAGAAGATATTTGGTTCATACCTATGTAGTTGTAATTATGAAAGAAAGATTTGTCACGTCTATGGAATAACAATTAACAAGTTATCTAGGTGATGCATTAAAAAAAATGCATGCTAAAAATATGAAGAGATAATTATATTAGTCTAATGGTGTTTAAAATGCCAATACATTAGAGATTGTTTAAGCAGGTAGGTGGAATTTAATGTCAAACTTTTGACTACAGCATTTAAACTTAAATGTAATCTATGAAGCGATAAATACATCGCTAATTAGCATTAATGGAACATGATTACAAAATAAACATTTGATTAGTACATTTACATTTCAGTGTAATAAACTGCTGAACTAATTAGTAAATAAAGTGCTGCTAATGTTAACCTTTAGATGAGACTTATGTTGTATATAGGGAAGATGTTTATAGGTAAAGTACAAAACAAACCTATAGCCTTACTAATAGATTTGGAGGTTAAATAGCTTAGTAAATTAACAAACCCTTCAAAAATAACTTTCCAGGCATTACTTGCAGCTTTATTTTAATGCAACTTTAGTAGCAGGTTCAAAAGTCTTCACAATTATTGAAGCTGAGAGCTGAGTGACTACCCCAGGTCCCTGCCTGTCAGCTGAGTGATCAAAAACATAAACATGAAATTCCTGTCTGATTAATTAGCTGATTATCTGAGTGTACTGTTCAGTGTGGGTTTGGGGAAACCTTTTGCTGTGAATAGAAGGAAGACTTGGTGAAATGTACTAGTTTAATATCAATATAAATGTTTATGATGGCAGTTTTTCCAGTTGACAGATAAGTCTTTGAGAGACTTAATATGAAGGCTGGATGAGCAACAGTGAGATGCTGGCTTAGAAAAATGTTGTTGAAACATGGACTTGGAGTCTCCAAAGGCAGCAGTTGTTCTTGGAAAACCGATGTACATGTGTTGTTAGATTTAAGCTTTGCCTAGATTTGTTGTAGCCAATGAGTTTCATTTATTTTATTTTATTTTATTTTTTTTTAGATACAGCCTTTTGTTGTTGGATTTGAAATTTCATATGGAAGCTGTTTGAGGTTATATACAAGGGCAGTCCCAGCTCTGTAAGGAATATTGAAATACTGATTGTGTAATGAAAGGAAAATGAAAAATTCATGTGAGAGAGAGGGTGAGTACTAGTGCAAACATTTTAACATATTTTTTCCGGGTACTGAATGACAAAGTAAAGTGTTGCTAAACCCAGCATCTCCCACTTCATACACAAGCATCAAAGGAAATATAAATGCACGTGACAGACTTTCAATTTTAACACAGACTTTCAATTTTCTCCAAGATCCAGGATTTTAAGTAATAAGTTCAGAGAATAGTAAAGCTTTATTTTTCTTTGAAATGTCTCTCAAGACAATGCAGAGATGCTTTCTTTAAAGGCAATGAACTAATCTTGCCCTGCAACTGCAGTGTTTTCTAAGATTTTGAACCCATTTTATTCCAAAGCATAAACTCCACACTGTAACCCCAGGACTGAGCAGGCAAAGGCATTTTTCACTTCTTCAGCCCTACACTGACTGTCTGCTCAAAACATTTCAGGAACAGCCCATTTATCTTTCAGTAAACAAAAAGTTTCTTGGAAAGCTCTCGTACTCATTGCAAAGCATTTTTAATTTCTCTTGGCATCAAAGGCATTCAGAAGCTGTAAAAGAAATCTTTGTTGTAGTCATTATTTTCTCAGTAGCTCCTAGCACATAATACATTTCAGTTCCTTTTTTTTTTAGGCAAACTTGTTTGAGCCTTTTATTTTCACAACAAGATTTTAATCAGTTAACTACAGCAGCTAATTTAATAGAAGGAGTGAGCAGTTCTTCTGAGCAGCTTATCTAGGTTCCCAGTGTCATTTGCGGTATAAAATATAGTTATAAATAGCTCTTTTCAATGGAAAGTCCATTCTAAGGGACGTTATCTTTGTTGCCATGAAGTATGATCTATTCTGTAGTGACTTAAAAGCTGTAGCAGGGAATATATAATTAGCTGATAATCAAGGATACTTACAGCAGGATTGTTTCTCACTCTAAGAACTTCTGAGATTACTGCAATTAGTTACAATGTAAGACTTCCCATGTTATAATAGCTGCAAAGTTTCCCATGTGTTTTGAAAATGAAGGCTCTCATTTGAAGAAAAACATGAATCTTTGAGTCAGTAATTTTTACTTTTCTTGTATTTGGAATTGACAGTGCTTCAAATGTACACTAAGTGGAGCTTACAGCCTGTGGCTAATGTAATTCACAGTGTCCAGCCACTCACTCCTGTGAAATATTCTTCCACAGGTGCAGTGTTTCCACTTGTTCTTCAGACCAGTGCTAAGCACAAATGTTGAGAGTGAATCACATTGTACTACTGCTCCCCTCCCCCTTTTTTTTTAACTGTTTCCACTTTCAGTAAGATCGTACAAACACTTCCCTTCTTTAATCTGAAATTCCCCCATGATTTGGAAACATCAATAACTATTAATTTAGTGGCAATGTTAACTAGATTGACTCAGTGGAATTGATATACCTATTCCAGTAACATGTTGCTGTTACTTCTATGTACGCCTTGGCTGTTAGATTTCTTTTGGGCAGGGAGGCATGACCTTCTGTGTTTTTTGGAGAACAGTTCCCCATGTGTGTAATGGAAGTGTTATTTTTCTGAGATTTCAAGGTCATAGAGCGCAAACATCACAATCCTACCTGCTTCCAGGTATCAGAATGAATATGCCACAGAACCTTTATGTATAAATGATTTGTGATTTTTACTTGGACTGCCAGTATTGTACTGCTGTCATGTTACAGGTACAGTGGGCATACCAAGGCAGCTCTTTGTGCTTATTTTTCTCACTTTTTATTGGAACTGCACTGATTTTCCTAGACTTTCTTTTTGCTCAAGAAAGTAAAGAAATTGCTGATAAATCACACTCTACCTTCTGTTGCTCCAAAATGACTAATAATGAAGCACTGATGGGAATGTATCTGGAGGTGATGGTGGTGCAATAAACAGTTCCCACAATATCTCTCTAGGAAAGATCTTCTTGTTTGCAGGTTATTGCATCCTGAAAGGGTGAAAAAATTAGCAGGTATTTTGATGTGCTCAACATTCCCTGGCAGGTAAAACTCTTTTACTTGTGGATTGGCTATAAGGAAAATCTAAAAGCTGTGCCTCTCAATAATTTTATTTACCTTTCCTAACTCAGTTTTTATGTTGGAGACATAACATCAACACTAACCAGGGCTGTTGAATAGCATTCTTCTTTATCCTTCTCATGGAGATAATTGATGAACTCTTCCGTAACTTACCAGTGCAGTAAACAATCTCAAATTGTAATCTGTGCTGTAAAAACAAAAATAATGTAGAGAAGAAATATTTTAAATCCAAAATGGGTTATTAGCAATAGGTACAAACATAATAGCTCTTGCTATAGCTTAAAAAAGAAAATAGTAAAAATCAGACCCCTAGTATCTGATTGAAAAAGCTGATGTTGAATCATGACTCATAGTACAGATGATATCTGTAATGCTGGCATTTGCTTGTGATCAAGGACTGATTTAGTCATCTTTTAGCAGTGTGACAATAGCTGAAGCTGGATCATATCTGGATTAATAAAAAAAAAAAAAAACACCCACCTGCTTGTTTTGAAGACCTTAAATATTTTTAAGAAGTTCTTTAAATATTTTTAGGGAAAAGAGGTTTTGTACAAAAGCATACTCTGAATCCCGTTGGTAAGGTTTGCGGTGGTTTAAAATACAGCTCTGCTGAGAGAAATGCAGATGAATTTTCATTATAAAATATGAATATTCTGATATTAAAATAATCTATTAAAGTACAGTAAAATAATCTATTAAAGAAAGTAGGAGGAAAAAAAAAGTAGATTCAATGTAAAGAGTGAAGTTGACTGATTTATATTCGGAGTCTGGGATTTCTCATTCTCATTCCAATTTAGTAAAAAGCATGCATGTGCTTGTTGCTGAATGTGTTCAGCATTGAGGTATCCTTTCTATGGGTACACTTACAGCATGCATTTTAAAAACCACTTTTTGAAGTCCAGAAAAATGTGCTTGCGTACTGCCTTATAAAACCAAACCAAACCAAAACCCCCACAAAATATTAGGCCCACAATCAATTTTAAGACTATATTTTACAGAAGGGCTCCATATGCTTTGATCATTCAGTACCTTGGCATTTTATTTAAAAAAAAAAAAATAAATAACAAGCCCTATAACTAATACCAGTGCATCTTAAAATAAAACACTGTATTTGATTCTTGAAGTTTCCATTCATGGTCTTTAAGGAGTTAAAGATAAGTTATTGATGATTTAAGTAGGGAGGATAATATCAAATACTATTGACTGGTAGTATCACAGTATCAGGGTTTTTTTCAGCTGCCTTTGCTTAAAGTATATTGGTAAATTCGTGTGACATTATACATGCAAATACAAGAAACTTTAGATCCAGAATTCTGATAGGAACAATCTTTTATCAACAAACGATAGAAGAGAATTAATGTTAATTAGTTTCATATTTTAAGTGCGTAGTATTGGAAGTTTACTGTGTGTGAGCATCACAGACTTAATGTTATCACTCACTCCACTCACTGAAGCCAGTGAAAAAAGGCCCTGATTTCAGCAAAGCCAGGTTTCCTTCCTCCTTTTATACTTGCCATGTGTAGCTACCAAATTCTTTTCACGTAATACAACTCCTGCAATTAAAGTTCTACAATGCTAAAACTCAAGCCGTGATAATGTATTAAATATGTTGTTGGATGACTGATGTTGAAAGGCGCATACTTGGATCTCATCCTAGGTCTTATCACTTTCATATTAATCTCATTTATCTATTGCTAATTAACCATGTCAACTAATTTAGCAGATACTTAGTTTCTGTATAACTCATACCCCTGCTATATTAAGACAGAGGTATTTCATTAACATTTCCTGTTTGATGCAGCCAGTCTAGACAACTGGTGCAGGTTTCCACAGTGTGAAATCTTACATTGTAAAACATTACAATTGCTAATTTGCATACTAATTCGTGGCTTGATGACTTAGGTTACGTTTCTTTTATCAGCTTTTGAATGCTGCTGCTTGAAGTTCAGGTGTGGTGGATGCTATGCTAGCAAATTAAGATAAAGACGAGCATCAGCAGTCGGTTTCGCCCTCCATCAGTTAAGTTTACTCTGCCTTGTATACCTGCTGTGCTGCTTGGCCAAAGTAATTTGTATTCTCTACACTATAAGATGATTCTCTCTGTTCTTACTGATATTTTTACATTTTTCTGGGCACAATCTCTGCTTAATGAAGGAAGAATCACTGGATAAATTGAGAGAAAGTAATTCCATTATTGGTTTGGCTGATAAAGGTTGTCTGTGTTATTCTGAGCTTTACAAAATTAATGTCTCCCCTCAACATGCAACACTAAAATATTGTAATCTTCCTGTATCCTCCTGATATCAAATCTTACTTAGAGATAATTTTGTTCAGTTATGCTCAAGACACAGTTGAATATTTGTCTAAAACTCTCCAGTTATGAAATTTTAGTCAAAT